>JBBBVM010000018.1:5686537-6950752 GCA_037355625.1 Petunia x hybrida
TTAAACATGAACTGGGAGCTGTGCGATTTTAGCGTTAAGACAACGGGAAGGTGCAGCGATGGTTTGTTTGGCGATATTTGATTTTGTTTCGAAGATGGGAAGGTGGTTTGGTTGGTTATGATGAGTTTGAGGCAGTGGGTGCGCGTGGTGATGCTTGGGAATAGTAGTTGGTGGTACCTAATCGTTTGATGGCGCTGTGAAGCTGCTCGTCGAGGCAGTGGCGGGGACGCTGAAACAATGACGATGATGCGGCTGTTATGGTGATGAAACAGGAGGGGCTAAGATGTTGATCTGTTTGATGTAATGAAACTGTAACAATGCCGATGTTTCAATAGTGAGCGAGGCTGCTGTGTTTGTCGAGGCAACGAGGTAGCAGGGGCTGATTGTTTTGGAAGTTATAGGTGAGGCAGCGGGTTCGGTTTGAAGATGAAGAGTTGTGTAGTTTGTGATACGATGAGAGCGATTGGTCATTTGGTTGGCAACACGAGGCAGTGCTGGCTGTGAACCAGTGTCGCCGAGGAAGTCTTGGTGAGTGATGTTGATTCGATGATGCAGTTTTGGTCCAGCAGCGCATTGACGATTTAGCCACGGGTTAGAAAGAAAGTCCCCAAAACTGTTTCCTTTATTCCTTTGGTTTGTTGATCAGTAATATAGTCATTTGCTGAGGGATTTAATTGAATAGTGAATTGAATTACCATTGTCATGTGTGTTGTCCTACTGTTGCTGCTTACTGAGTTATAAAAGGATATTAATTGGCGTGATTAGCTTGAAGATTGCCCTTTGTTAATTAACGAATAGAATGCATCCTTCGGATATGTTTAGTTATCTTGCCTGTTTCTTGTGCTTACAATGAGGATCATGTCTAAATTTGTTGCTAATGTGGCCATTAAGTGTCTTCAAACAGGCAAGAGTCTAACGTTGAGTTTGTAGACATGAAATTGTATAGTTGTTTTCCTTAGTTCCAGGGTATCAAAGCATGAGTTTCTTCATTTTTGTAGCTTCTGATAAGCGTGTTATGAAGGTTGTCAAGACTTGGTAATGGTCTGTTGGTGCCTGGGAGTTTATTCCAATCTTAAATCTAATATGTTTATAACCTATTTAGTTAGTGGAAGAATCTGATTAAGTTTTAGGTAATTTGATCATGGTTGTTGACTTGTTGAGATAATTTAGATGACATGGGCTTGATGATGTCAAATGGGATGTCAAAAATTGAGTCAAGGGAGGTACAAGGTGGCAGCAGAGTGCTGCCCTTTTCTGGGTTCTGGTACAGCCTTGCAGGCCATGAAATAATGGCTTGAAATGCTAAGGCTTTGAGGAAATCAGGGGCTGGTCCTTTTACCAGTACACACCCACTTCCCTCTCTATTTTAAGAGGGCTTTTCACTGTCTTTAAATAAGAAAAAGAACAGAGAACAAAGGGGGGAGAGACACAGAACAAAAAAAGGGTGAAAACAGAATACAGAAAAAGCAACAGGGAAACAAAGAATGAGCAAGAAAGGAAACAGAACATAGCAACAGAGAAAGAAAGTGAGAAAACAAAGAGGAGAAAGGTGAGAACACAGACACACAATCTAGGACACAGACACACAGACACACACAGAAATCTGAGAGGCAGACTACACACGAAAATCACACACACACGTCTGAATATTAATATGCAAGGAGCTTGATAAAAGAGAGGAACAAGTGAGTTAGTAGGGAGTGAAGATTGAGCGTTCAAGGGGCTGCTTCTTTGTTGTGTTGCTGCTGTTACTTTGCTTCTGTTGCTGAGCGTTGATGTTTGGTTTGGCTGCCTGATCTTTTCTTTGTAAGCTTGGGATTGTACTCCAATAGGTATTTGTTTCCAAGCTCCTTTCTTTTATGTATTTTATATTTTGGCCATGATTAAGGTTATGCATATAATGGGATGTATTTGAGTTCTAAAGCTATTTTCTCCATTCTGTCTATATTTATCTTGGTGACAAGGGCCAAGAATTTTCAAATACTAATGTAAATGGGCTGCAACACTAGCTTTAGTTTGAAAACCCATAAGCAAAAATACGAAGAGGAAATATGTCTCGGCACGTATATACAAAGCAGCCGCTGTATTATAATATTTGGAATTTTGTTTTCATTTCTTGTTTCAAGATCAGCCGGCGTCCGAGGTTTAAAAATCAGATCTGAAAATATTTTAATAGCATGTGCAAAAGGGACAAACTAAACAAATAAGCAAAAGAGGACATAAGATGCAAACTTTGGGTTTGAAAATGCAAGTGTTTGGATGAGACGTCACTGTGTTGATTTTTTTTTCTATCAAGAGAAATTAGTATTAACGACAGTGCATGTTAAAATGAAATAAGCTGACGGATGACGATGATAAATAATTTGGATATGTTAATAACAAATGAATAATACGCATAGGCAAAGGATAGGTGTACATTGAAAAATCAGGTAAGAACCAAACAAGTAATCGTTTACATGGAACTCGTATTAAGTCAAGAGATTTCGAACGGGTGAAGTGCTTGCGCGATTTAATTGATTTAAGTCGAAAGATTTCGAACGAGTGAAGTTCTCGCGCGATTATATTCGATTGGAGTTTCAATCGTCAAACGAGAAAATTAACAATAAAATGAGGCGTAATAAAATGAAGGCCAATATACAAATAATTTCAAGAGTCGAAATGCGTCAATAAAAGCAACTGTGCTTGGCACAGGACTCGAGGGTGCCTAACACCTTTCCGCGAGTCAACCGAGATCCTTACCCGGAACTCTGACGCAGACCACTATTTACGAGTCATAGGTGTTGTGAGGTACACCTTTTGGTGACTTGGCACACCTTTAACTTGTCAAGTGGCGACTCCGAAACCTCTAATAATTTGTGTACCTGTTCAACACCTAGTCACAGAGCCTTTTAAAACTAATAAGTCTTTCTTTTTAAGTTAAAAAGGGTCGTGACAGCTTGGCGACTCCGCTGGGGATGAAAGTGAAAACTGAGAGTCTCAGGCTTTTAAATTTGTCGCTTTCGGCTTTTGAATATTGTTCGTATATGTTGCCTTGAATGTTACTGCTTTGATATGTTTGAACTGTATATACACAACTGTCTTCTCTCGTACACCTCTGAGTCTTCTGGAACACTGCACACATGCACGCCAGTTTCGCTTCGGCGTCTGGAATTTCTGTCGTGTCTCAGGACACAAAAAGTTAACCCTTCTTAGGAGGAGGTGCGTTGAGTTAGGCCGTTAGACGTTGTCGACCGGTACACCCGAGGCACTTCCAAATTGCCAGAAACTATAGAACATGAACCCATTGAGTCACCTAGAGTTGAACCTGCGCTTTTATCTAGGCCGATTTATTTGCATGTCATTAGACTTAGTGAAGTGCGGTAAACCGGTACCGCACTTGTCTAGGCTGACTTCCTCGTGTCATAATGGGGCCTGCGTCCCCAAAAGACACATCATGAGCATATAATGTGTTGCATTTTTTCTAGTCGAAGGGTTGCTATGCTGACCGATCACCGAAGGGCGAGAGCCAAATTTTGAAAAAAAAAAAAAAAAAAGAAGAAGAAGAAGAAAAAAAAAGGGAAAATGATAGAAAAATTGGGTTTAGTCCCGTGTTTCGAAATATTTTTTGTTTAGTTGTCATTTTACGCCGTTATAACGGCGAATTTTTTCAAGAACTCTTAGAGTCTAATTTTGTGTCCGGGTTTGGTCTCAAGTATTAGAAAATAATTTGTCATAATTTTGCGCCGGTATAATGGCGAAATTTTGGGACCCTTTGTGTTTGTGTCCAAGTCAAGTTCATATTTTGAAATTAATTTATCGGGGTTTTACACTGTCATAATGGCCAATTTTATAAATCAATTTTGCGTCTAACTTATGTAATATTTTGTGTCGTCCTAATTGCCAGATTTTGTAAATACTCTAAAGATTCTTTCTCGAATTGGATCAAAGAGCTTGTTTCAAAAAAAAAAAAAAAAAAACAAAACAAAAGAAAATATAAATTGTGTCAGTCTTTGTATTACCGTAATGTCCGATTTTGGAGTCACCTTTCGGATAAGAAAAAATAGTTTGTTTCATAATCCGTTCTTAAGTTCCATTTCGAATCTCCGGTTGAGTCTTAATTTTTCATTAAAAAAATAAAAAAATAAAAATGTTGTTTTAAGGTCCCGCTTTATTTTATTTTATTTAAGGTCAAGTCAGGGTACATGCGATAAATTGCAATTAGCTAAGTTGTATTTTGTGTCGATCCTCGTGAAATAATCTGACTCCGCTAAAATGCCGGGTCCCATTATTTTCACCGTATGGGTGTACCCTCCCAATGTGTCAATTTGTATATATCTTTGACTCGTGCATCATGTTAAGCACTTTTATTTTGAGTTTGTCTCGTGTCGTTTGTCTAAATTACATTTGTTCAGTCAGAAAAAAAAATGGGAAAGGAAAAAAAAACAATACATTAATCATCCAAGTTCGTCCTTGTACTGATTATGTATCAGTTACAATTTTGTTCTGATTTTGCTCAAGGCACGTTGTAATCTTTCGGGGATACGATCGGTACACTCGGCTTACGCCGTTAACCGTTTCGGGATGACGCATAACAACCCTAGGCTTGCAATATGTGCTTCTTTTGTGCTAACCCGGTTTGTTTGTGCAAAGCTTTGGAATTTGGAGATTTGGTACGGAATTCTGACATTGATGTTTGGCATTTTATGCCTATATTTCCTTAATATTTCCTCACGTTTGAACTTGTTATTTGCTCGTTTTATAGTTTATGAATATGGTTTTGCACTGATTTTATGTCGTGGGTATGTAGATTGTTACGCAGTGTAATTGGAGCTTTAAAGAGCATGATTGAGCGAGAAAAGATTGGATTTTGATTGAGGATTGGATCGAGCACACGAAGGCATGACACGAACGAGCGAAGGAGCAAGAAAACAGAAAAATGGCTGGGCGCCGTGGGCTCCGCGCCGCGCCCCTTACCGCGCGCCCTGGCTGGCGCGGTTTCCCATGCACCGCGGAGCCAAGGCGTGTGAGTTTCGACGGTCTCTGGTTGTCCTCGCGCGTTCCGAGGCGCGGGGCGCCCGTTATAGCGCCCCTTGTGCGCGTTTTTATGTCCTATTTCGTCTAGGATTGGGTCTAACTTATTACTAGGTGTTTGTAAACTCTATAAATACTCTTTTACTTAGTTTTTCATGGGAGTTCAGACTTTGGAGCAAATTTGAGAGCTCATAACATCAAGACAAGGGTTTTTCTTCCTTCCATTAATCTATTACATCATTATTTCATTATTACATCAATTCCTTGTGTTGTTATTATGAGTATGCGTAGCTAAATATATCGTTCTAGGGTTAGAGTATTTCATGAAGGTTGATGTTTGAAGATTGATTTCCATTAATTGAATCCCATTACGGGTTACTTATTCTTTCTTGATTTCACTTGTGTAATTGTCAGGGCCCGATTATTACGCATTATCTATGGTTTTTAGATTGAACTCGAAAGAGGAGATTTAATTACGTAATAAGAAAGAATAGGACTAGTTTGTGAACCCGGGCATCGGGGAACCAATTTGTGAGTAGGATAGACATATACTTGCTCGCCTAGTTTAACTAATTACAGAATTCGTTAATGCGTGCACGTGATTCAACCCATAGACATATAGGGATTGAAGTAGCCTGCATAGACCGTGAAGAACTGAAAGGTTTTCACGGGTACATTTAATCTGTTAGTTAGTAACCCGGGATTTAAGAAGTGGAATCAATTGGAAAACTCAACTGGATTGTTCGTAACTCTGACCTTGGATCGTCTCCATATTACTGATAACAACCAAGTTTTGCTCCATTGCTTGAATTCACTTTTACTATTTAATCACTGTTCTTTAGTTAATAAATCCTCACTATTGGAAAAAGATCCCTGAATAGTTTATATAAATTGTTTGCTAGAATTCAGTCTGAATAGTCCTCGTGGGAACGATACTCGATTTATCACTTTATTACTTGTCGACCGCGTATACTTGCGTGTGCGTTTGGGAGCAACAAGTTTTTGGCGCCGTTGCCGGGGACTAAATAATTGACTGATTTCTTTTTGAACGATTTATTATTTTCTATTCAGGTTTAATTTTTGTTTAGTTTAGTATTGTGTTACTTGTCTTATCATGGCATCTATTAATGAAAATTGGTCGAATGATGATTGCTCAAATTTTGAGGATCTCTGTCTACTTTGTGGAGGAACCCACTTGTGGGAAAATTGTCCAACTCTTTCAACCCTGCGAGACTGGTTATGTGAATTTTCTACCACCTTTGATTGGAATTTTTGTAAATTGTGTGGTGGTCGGTGGAATGATTGTCCTAAGTGTCATGCTCCTTCCGACAATAATTTTTGTGATGATTCTAATGATGTTTGTGAGCTTGACATGATCGATAAAGTGCAGGTTGTTAGCGAAACTTGGCTAATGGAGCAAGCCAAACTCTTAGAAGCTTATGGGGATTTCAGGAGTGAACTTACAAATATGACGAGGCAATTTATGGAAGAAAGGGTTGTGCTCGGGCAAGAGATCGACGAATTTGGCTTGACTATTCACGACTTGGAGGAGAATTTGAGTGATATGGTTGAGGTGTCTGAAGCTCAATTATCAGTTGTCGTGATTAGTAGATTTGAGATAGAAGAGCTTAGAAGCCAATTTGAGGAGCAAAAAGTGGAATTCCTACCATTCGACCCAATAGCAGTTGATGATGCCAAGGTTGAGGGAATCGCGTTAGAGTCAAGTGAGGAAATAGAAAACATCATATTTGAGGACTCTATTGTTTGTGCAAGTGAGGGTGTCAAAAGTAATGCAACTTTAGAATTGAAGCGCATTAGACCTCATTCCAATCATTTTTCAACATTGTGTTTGGATGGTGACATGAAAATTGAGCCACCCGAGCCTATGAAGAAACCAAATGAGGGGGAACAAGGTGCCTATATTTTAAAGTTTGTGATGCCGAGGAGACAAAACGACATCCCTCATTTAAAGGCTAAGAAGTGCAAAATGCGACAATGGTTACTTGGTCCTTTTGTATTTTTGCCACCACCCCAATACCATAGTTGTAAACTTGAGGCAAAGTTGGGGATTCAATTCATTAGTTCAAGGTGGAGGAAAAAGTGATGAAGTTGTCCTCGTCGTGCCGCGACGTTAAATCAAGCGCTTCTTGGGAGGCAACCCAATTTGTTTGCTTTACTTTTATTTATTTTACTATTATTTTTATGGTTGTATATTACTTTGGGTGATTCTTTGGATTGCAGGTTCATGTAATGGCGAGTCTAAGTGTGGGGTGTCCTCACCCTTGCCTAATGTTGATGACCTGATGGGGGAAGTCTGAGTACCTCATACTATATGGAAGCTTGGAGGATGCTAGCACCAAGGACTAGAGCCTTCAGGGAAGTTTTCTTTACCCTTGCACTTTTTTATTTTTAGCACTGAGGACATTGCTTAGTTTAAGTGTGGGGTGGGGAACTACCCTTTATCTATTTTTGAGGTTAGGGATGCATGTACCATAGGATTTTTCTTTTGTCACTTGACTTTATTTTTATTTGTTTCTTGCTTTAATACATGGAAAAAAAAAATTAGAAAACCAATGAAAAATTGCAAAAAGATTTTCCTTTTAGTTTTATTAGTGGCACATGGCATCCACCCCGTGGTTTTTCTTATGGCCGCGGTTCTTTTCCACGGGGTGACCTTTGAACCGGGTAGTTTTTCATTTTTAGGATTAGGATAGTTAGTTGTAGATGACCCTAGACGAAGGAATAGGTGGAATGCTAGGTGCCTTTGATTTGTTTGATACCGATGGACTTGAATTGATTGCATGTGCTATTTGTGGTGTCCTTGGGTTTTAATTGAGATGCATGCCTAGAAAACATGGAACGACCCCCTTGAGATGCTTGAGTCCACTTGCTTGACTTGATTGTTAACCTTTGTGCATGAGTGCTTAAATTTCCACAAGTTGCACTCTAAATGCTTGATTGGGAGTTGTTGATGGAGCCATTTTGTGTGGACCATGTGCTATGTGTGTGTGAGGCATATTCTTGTTTACTCCATGTTGCATGTTAATGTCTAGAACTTGCCCCGTGTGTGTGCAAAGCGAAATCCTAGGTTTGCTCTAGTTGGGAAATGATACAAGGCCTTCTTTTTGTTAGCCTACCCTTACATATATACCTTGAAAAAAAATTGTTGTTGTGATTTCTTTGATCCTTTTTGTTGGTACCCACACCCCGAGCCTACCCATTTATTCTTAATTGACTCTTTTGGCCCTTTACTCCTTAAGCACTTTATTGATATTGTGTTATGTTGGAGTTGTGGTTGGATGTTGGGAGGTTTTTGAGTGGAGCTAATGAAGGGGAATAATTGTAAAAATTGTGAAGTAGTGGAAAGCATTGGCAAGGTTGGAAGAAATGATAAGAAAAAATAAATAGCAAAGTTGAAAAAAATTGTGAAAAGAAAAAAAAAAGAGAAAGATGTCCATTCCTTGCTAGTGTGTGCTTGAAAATAAAAATGCTACTTGTTGGAAAGGTGTATGTGTGATACTTGTGATTGGGTGGTTTGATGAGAATTGTGTTTGAAATTAATTGTGATGTATTAAAGTGCTTAGGGAGGTAGTCACTATTACCATATGTATCCTACCCGCCCCATAGCCTACATTACGACCTTTCTAAAGTCCTAGTTAATCCCGATTGGAGTGAGCTTACATTAGTGGAGTCCTACACTACGGGCAAGCCTATGGTACATTGTGTGTGACATGTGAGCTTTTCATGAGAGTGAGTGAATTCATTTGTTATTGCCCCGTTCTATTCGTGATATCTATTGTTGTGTGTGATCTTTGGGGGGGCACTCTTTTGCTTCATATTGGTGAGGGCACATGGTTTGCATGAAATAGGTGAAGTTGATGGTTTCTTGGTTGAGTAGATAGGTGTGATTTTGTGGGAGCATGGTTGCAATAAGTTGAGTTTGTGCATTTGAGTTGTTTTGGGGTGGTTGTTCTCATATTTTTGGTTTTGGTAAATTGTTGGCATGTTTGTGGATCCATAGTAGTCATATGTGCATTGGTTCAATGGTCGGTATCAACCATAGTCATAGGGAGACCTGTTCTACCTAGGTTGGGAAGTTAGTTGTGACTTGCTCGAGGGCGAGCAAGGGTTCAAGTGTGGGGTGGTGATGTTTGGCATTTTATGCCTATATTTCCTTAATATTTCCTCACGTTTGAACTTGTTATTTGCTCGTTTTATAGTTTATGAATATGGTTTTGCACTGATTTTATGTCGTGGGTATGTAGATTGTTACGCAGTGTAATTGGAGCTTTAAAGAGCATGATTGAGCGAGAAAAGATTGGATTTTGATTGAGGATTGGATCGAGCACACGAAGGCATGACACGAACGAGCGAAGGAGCAAGAAAACAGAAAAATGGCTGGGCGCCGTGGGCTCCGCGCCGCGCCCCTTACCGCGCGCCCTGGCTGGCGCGGTTTCCCATGCACCGCGGAGCCAAGGCGTGTGAGTTTCGACGGTCTCTGGTTGTCCTCGCGCGTTCCGAGGCGCGGGGCGCCCGTTATAGCGCCCCTTGTGCGCGTTTTTATGTCCTATTTCGTCTAGGATTGGGTCTAACTTATTACTAGGTGTTTGTAAACTCTATAAATACTCTTTTACTTAGTTTTTCATGGGAGTTCAGACTTTGGAGCAAATTTGAGAGCTCATAACATCAAGACAAGGGTTTTTCTTCCTTCCATTAATCTATTACATCATTATTTCATTATTACATCAATTCCTTGTGTTGTTATTATGAGTATGCGTAGCTAAATATATCGTTCTAGGGTTAGAGTATTTCATGAAGGTTGATGTTTGAAGATTGATTTCCATTAATTGAATCCCATTACGGGTTACTTATTCTTTCTTGATTTCACTTGTGTAATTGTCAGGGCCCGATTATTACGCATTATCTATGGTTTTTAGATTGAACTCGAAAGAGGAGATTTAATTACGTAATAAGAAAGAATAGGACTAGTTTGTGAACCCGGGCATCGGGGAACCAATTTGTGAGTAGGATAGACATATACTTGCTCGCCTAGTTTAACTAATTACAGAATTCGTTAATGCGTGCACGTGATTCAACCCATAGACATATAGGGATTGAAGTAGCCTGCATAGACCGTGAAGAACTGAAAGGTTTTCACGGGTACATTTAATCTGTTAGTTAGTAACCCGGGATTTAAGAAGTGGAATCAATTGGAAAACTCAACTGGATTGTTCGTAACTCTGACCTTGGATCGTCTCCGTATTACTGATAACAACCAAGTTTTGCTCCATTGCTTGAATTCACTTTTACTATTTAATCACTGTTCTTTAGTTAATAAATCCTCACTATTGGAAAAAGATCCCTGAATAGTTTATATAAATTGTTTGCTAGAATTCAGTCTGAATAGTCCTCGTGGGAACGATACTCGATTTATCACTTTATTACTTGTCGACCGCGTATACTTGCGTGTGCGTTTGGGAGCAACAGACATCATTCCACACATACACAACAGGATCAAAGGAACCCATTACCATGCCGTTTGATAAGGAAAATTCTGATATCGGCGTCCATGAACTTCTGGTGCTGGAAAACAAGAGGTTGACTGAAGAGGTCAAAAATCTGAAACAATTGGTGGCTGATATGTATATCGCCATGAACACGGGACAAACTTGTTCTACCGTGCCAGTTAGTCTTCTAGGGCATGCCTCGACTGTCTTACATCAGGCACAAGGCCCTACAGCTGAGGACCTGCAGTATTCTCCCGACTCTCCCTACTATAGCACAACAGATGTTCTGAGAACCTTCCCAGGGTGTCCTCCGGCACCACCACCTCCGCCCAAACAGAGGTGTGCTTCACCCCTGGTCTCTGTTCCGCCATTCACAGGCTTAGCTAGGACGGAGAGTCTTGGAAAGGAAGATGAAAGAGAACGAGGTCCAGGAAGGAGGGATGAGGAACGGTACAAACGGCTCCACTCATGCCATCGAGCCTCACAGAAGCAGCATTCGCAACACTACCCTTTACAAAATACAAAACATTCCATTCCTCCACTACAAAAAGCGCGGCCATATGCTCCAAATTTTTCATATCCGCAATGGACCGCGCCAGCCTCACAGCCCACATACCACACTCACCAAGCTCCACATAATCAATATCGGACTCCATCAGGATTTCCATATCGATCAAGGAGACCTTCTACTTTCATCCCAAGACCCGAATACAAGAAGGCGCGAGAAGAGAAAAAGAGAAAGCTCACGCCAATCGGGGAATCTTACACTAGTGTCTTTGAGAAGTTGCAGGCTTTGGATATGTTGAGGCCGATCTATGGAAATATGCATCCCATGGGAAAGGTTGATTATTCTCGCCGATGTGCATACCATTCGGGCGCACCTGGGCATGACACAGAAGATTGCCACTATCTCAAAAGGGCAATTCAGGTCTTGATAGATGATGGTCAGGTCCAAGTCGAGGGATCAGATGCCCCAAAAATCAACCAAAATTTTTTGTCAGTCCATGATGATGTGCATATGGTGAGTATGGTGAGAGCTGAATCTACAATGCCGATCGGATCTGTTGATGATGTGTCAGTTGGGGCCAACAATATGTTTGTGACAGTGAACTGTGTTCTCGAAATTGTGCCAGAGGTGGCAGACAGACTAAGTGGTGAAGAAATGAAGAAGAAGAACGTGTCTCTCGAGAAGCCAATTCCAAATCTTACTCGGTCATTCATCAGTCCCAAAGAAGTGAAGTCTACCCTGATGGGACTTGGAGAAAATAAGGAAAAGAAGAAGAAAATGCCAGATTCAGAGAATTTCTTTGGTACCAGCATGGTGCATCTTGGTGAAGGGCTCAACAATGCATGAAAAGCAGGAAACTGGCCCTGACTGGCAATTAAGTGACTGTGAAATGTTGTAGATTGTTTTGCTAATCTTTCTGTGTACTTGGTTATTCAAAGGTTGTAATCCAAGTGCATTATTTTGCTTATTTTGATGTTCAAACCCTTTTATCTTTAATTCAATGAAAAGCGAGATCTTTTTCTCGTCTCGACATTATTTCTTTTATTTTTCTTTCTTGGTCTTGTTTTCTTAGTATTCTGTTTTATATTTTGTCGGCCTTAATAACATGACATGCGTGCGGAATTTACGTCTTGATCTAAACACACGCTCTGACATTGTGAGATATCTAAGTAGTAAAGAGGGATAAAAGAGGGAGCGAAATAAGTTGAAAATTAATCTGTAGTTATCCGATAAGGGAGATCGGTGAGAAGTTCAAGATCATGCACGGTTGCTTCGACCGAAGTGGAAATACCAGTTTTGAGTACCATCAGTGAAGTAGAAGTCGATGACACGCGTGGATAAGTCTAGATCAATTCTTTGAATCATTATTTGTGCGAGGCATTCTCGGGTCGGGATGACGAACGGCTTTCGTTTCTGCTACCCAAACACAATACCAATTTTCTAGCCCTTTGAGCCTTGAGTATTTTTCTTTGGCTACCCTCCTTTGGAATCAATGTGATTGAAATTGGAAAAAATGAAAAAACAAGGAAGAAAAAATATTTGAAAAAGAAACAAGAAAATCTACCTCAGTGGTAGAGCTACGTCTGACCTGATTCCTCTCAAAAGGATACGTAGGCAACCATTCTGGTGCGGTCATAACAGGGGAAAGTTTATTTTCCCCCCTGTTCCTCGTTGACGCAAAAGCTTGCCTCCAAGTTTGCGGCCAATGTCAAAGAAATTCGAATCCCCAATGTATGCTAAACTGGGGCAGAAGTTTGTTTTTATTTTATTTTAAAGAGAATAAAATAAAATAAAAACAAACTTCTATGTTGTTGTACCATCTATTAATATGTTTCATGAGATATCAGTCTCGAAATCGAGGAAGAAACTCAAAGCGCCCCAGTTTATCCTAAACTGGGGCAGAAGTCTAGTTTATTTTTAAAAGAAAAGGAGAAAGTCAATTCCTTTTGCTTTCTTTGTGTTCATTTCGGGGGAAAGTCTCAATATCCCCTATGTTTTTGCAGATCAGGAAATTCAAAAGATAATTCCCCGGTTTCCCTAAACCGGGGCTACATTTTGTTGTTATTTTTAAAAGTAATGATTCCAAGGGTTGTATCATTCATCAAGTCATTTCATGAGATGCTTTCATACCGCTTTTCAAACCAAAGAAAAAAAAAGAAGAAGAAGAAGAGAAATAGTCCCCAATTTGCCTAAACTGGGGGAAATAAGTTTGTTTTATTTTCAAAAAGCAGTGATTTTATAGTTTGTGATATTCATCTGATCGTCTCATGAGATGTTTCTGAGCTTTTATGTTGAACCCCTTGCCTTATAGCCCAACCAAATCCAAAGTTACAGTCCGAATAAAGACCCTTCTGACCGATCATTGAGAATGTCAAGCCGAGTAGGGTATCAGGGGATAAGTTCCACGCTGTAAAGTCGCATCCTTATAAGCCGACAATCGCATTTAGGAGCTGGGAGCATCAAGGTCATTAAAGGAGAAATTCTTCAGGGAATCAAGATAAAGGCCAAAATTGAAGGAAGAAAAGAAAGGCGGGGTCGAGCAGCAAGGAGAGATCGGAGGTCGATGGGGAAAGAGAGAAAAATGAAAAAAAATGAAAAGAAAAAAAAAAGAAAAAAAAAAGTGAAGTCTTGTCGGTGAAAACCCGAAAGGGCGCTGCAAGACAACTGTGAGTTAAAAGAACAAACAGAGAGGCTAGTCGGTGAAAATCCGAAAGGGCACTACTAGTCGACTGAGGGTCATGGAATTCGTCATCAAGTTCGAGTTGAGAAGATTGTCAAACTGGGAGTAAGGTCAGGGTTATGGCCGTGTGAATTAGTCAAGAGTTGATTCTAATTGCATGTCATGTTTACTAAGGTTGTCGTCTCACCTCCAAATAAGTTTCTTCTATCTACCAAGGACATCTTTCGTTCGATGCCTCCTTTTGAGTTTTTTTTTTCACTTTTCTTTTCATTTGTTTTTTTTTTCCTCATTATTTTCGAGCATTCAGAAAGGTTTGCAAAACTTGTCTACAAGTTTCAGTTGTACCAGAAAGTCGGGAATGGGAGCCCAGCACCGAGATTGTACCATGAAGATCACCAGGGAATAGTTTGTTATTTCTACAAAGGTGTGACCAAAGACCGAGGGGAGAATTTGGTTTGGGAAGTGTGAGAACACAATTACATCAAGTCAGTTGCTTGTCGGGGACAAACTTGAAGAGCAGAAAGGGAAATAAAGAAAGAAATCAGGGACCATCTGAGCAGGGAGCAGTGGTTTTCAACTTTCAAGACAAGAACCATTGGGATAATGGGATAGAATTTTCAACTTTAAGCACAAGACCCATCAGAGTGATGGTTTATAATTTTCAACAAAAAGCAAGACCCATCAGAATGATGGTTTTTCAATTCAGCAAGAGCAAGATCCATCAGAATGATGGTCTTTCAATTCAGCAAGAACAAGACCCATCAGAGTGATGGTTTTCAATTCAGCAAGAGCAAGATCCATCAGAGTGATGGTCTTTCAATTCAGCATGAACAAGACCCGTCAGAGTGATTGGTTTAGCAAGACCCATCAGAGTGATGGTTTTTAATTTTCAGTCAGAGCAAGATCCATCAGAGTGATGATCTTCAATTTCCAGTACAAGCAAGATCCATCAGAGTGATGGTCTTTCAATTCAGCATGAACAAGACCCGTCAGAGTGATGGTTTAGCAAGACCCATCAGAGTGATGGTTTTCAAATCCCAGCATAAGCAAGACCCATCAGAGTGATGATTTTTCAATTTTCAGCAAAAGCAAGACCCATCGGGGTGATGGTTTGCAATTAAGTAAAAAAACAAGACCCGTCAGAGTGATGGTTTTCAATTCAGCAGAAGCAAGACCCATCAGAGTGATGGTTTTCAATTTCCAGCATAAGCAAGACCCATCAGAGTGATGGTTTCTAATTTTCAACAAAAGCAAGACCCGCCAGAGTGGTGGTTCCAGTTTTATCTTTCAAGTCAAAGCCCGTCAAAGCGGCAATTTCATTCAAGTCAAAGCCCGTCAAAGCGGCAATTTCATTCAAGTCAAAGTCCGTCAAAGCGGCAATTTTACTTTCAAGTCAAAGCCCGTCAAAGCGGCAATTTCATTCAAGTTAAAGCCCGTCAAAGCGGCAATTTCAAGTTTCAACAATTTCAATTTTCAAGTTAAAGCCCGTCAAAGCGGCAATTTCAAAGTCCGTCAAAGCGGCAATTTTACTTTCAAGTCAAAGCCCGTCAAAGCGGCAATTTCATTCAAGTTAAAGCCCGTCAAAGCGGCAATTTCAAGTTTCAACAATTTCAATTTTCAAGTTAAAGCCCGTCAAAGCAGCAATTTCAAGTTTCAGCAATTTCAATTAAATTCAAAGCCCGTCAAAGCGGCAATTTCAGCATTTCAGTCAAAAGCCCGTCAAAGCGGCAATTTCATTCAAGTCAAAGCCCGTCAAAGCGACAATTTTTACTTTCAAGTCAAAGCCTGTCAAAGCGGCAATTTTACTTTCAAGTCAAAGTCCGTCAAAGCGGCAATTTTATTTTCAAGTCAAAGCCCGTCAAGGCGGCAGTTTCAACTTTAGAGGCAAAGCCCGCCCGAGCATCAATTTCAAGTTTTCAAGACTACTTTGGTAGTGGGAGCTTCGGACCAGTTTATCAGCTTGGGAAGCATGAAGAAGTTAGCTTAGGAATTGTAATTTTACATTTCAAATGTTGTATTTTCATTTTTCCTTTGTAAAGCAGTGACCACCAGCCAGCTAGTCAGCAACCAGCGACAGCGACCAGCAGCAACAACTCTAGTGTGTCAAAAGTGTCTTGTGTCAGTCCGGGTAAGTCTAGGAGCGTCGAGTCAGTCCCAATTAGTTCTGAAAGTGTCTAGAGTTAGTCTGTGTATGTCTAGAGAGTGTTTACTGTTTAGTCTAGGAGAGTCTAGCGTCTGTTTGTATGCGGTAGTCCCAGCTATCGCACGTGAGGAACTACACTGACCTGATTCCTTAGTCCAGGGATATGTAGGTAGCCTTGTTCTCGGTTAGAACCAAAATTCAAGGTACGGTCACCATTTTGCAAAGCATGCTTTTGGCTAGAACCAAAAAGCCAAAATTAGTTGTCGATTACGTCTTTGTCCGAAAACTCTTCGTGTTCTCGAACAAAGAGGGGCAGCTGTAATCACCTAATTTTGGCACCAAAATACCAAAATTACGTAAAATAGTTGTTTTAATTATTATGTGATTTTTTGCTAGATTCTATCCTTTATTTAGCCGTGTTAATTTAATTTGCTAGATAAAAATATTAGAAAATTACTGAAAAAAATAGAATCATATGTGGTTAGTGTCAACGTGACATTTTATGTGTTAGCATGCTTTAATTTAGTAATTGATTATTATTTGATGTTGATTTGTGTGTAATTGACAATATGGGTTAATGGCTATTATTAAAAGAAATCGGCCCAAAAGGTTAGCCCAGTCCATCTCCCTTTAACCCGGCCCATCACCATGATATAAAACCTAAATTTTTCCATTTTAGTGACTTTTCCCCAATCTCCTAAGACCTAAAGGCAACTCTTGCCAAAGTAGAAACCACCGTCGAACCACCCCCTCCCGCCGTGAACCACCGGTCTCCAGCGCCTAATAAAGGTTCAAAATACATAATCAGGCACGACTTGTTTCTCCCCTTGCTCGAGTTGTTTCGGTTTCCCCAAAATTGCAAGGAATCACTGTGAATCGATTGTTCGAAAGTCACGGCATAAGCTTTCCGGTGAGTTCTTTCATCCTTTCCGTTGATTTCTACGGGTATGCACTATTCTCTTTCCCCTCTTTCCGTTCTTTCCCTTTTCTAGCCGAAACGACCCCAAATGGGATCGTTTCGGTTAGAAGAAGAAGGGAACGGATTTAAACATGAACTGGGAGCTGTGCGATTTTAGCGTTAAGACAACGGGAAGGTGCAGCGATGGTTTGTTTGGAGATATTTGATTTTGTTTCGAAGATGGGAAGGTGGTTTGGTTGGTTATGATGAGTTTGAGGCAGTGGGTGCGCGTGGTGATGCTTGGGAATAGTAGTTGGTGGTACCTAATCGTTTGATGGCGCTGTGAAGCTGCTCGTCGAGGCAGTGGCGGGGACGCTAAAACAATGACGATGATGCGGCTGTTATGGTGATGAAACAGGAGGGGCTAAGATGTTGATCTGTTTGATGTAATGAAACTGTAACAATACCGATGTTTCAATAGTGAGCGAGGCTGCTGTGTTTGTCGAGGCAACGAGGTAGCAGGGGCTGATTGTTTTGGAAGTTATAGGTGAGGCAGCGGGTTCGGTTTGAAGATGAAGAGTTGTGTAGTTTGTGATACGATGAGAGCGATTGGTCATTTGGTTGGCAACACGAGGCAGTGCTGGCTGTGAACCAGTGTCGCCGAGGAAGTCTTGGTGAGTGATGTTGATTCGACGATGCAGTTTTGGTCCAGCAGCGCATTGACGATTTAGCCACGGGTTAGAAAGAAAGTCCCCAAAACTGTTTCCTTTATTCCTTTGGTTTGTTGATCAGTAATATAGTCATTTGCTGAGGGATTTAATTGAATAGTGAATTGAATTACCATTGTCATGTGTGTTGTCCTACTGTTGCTGCTTACTGAGTTATAAAAGGATATTAATTGGCGTGATTAGCTTGAAGATTGCCCTTTGTTAATTAACGAATAGAATGCATCCTTCGGATATGTTTAGTTATCTTACCTGTTTCTTGTGCTTACAATGAGGATCATGTCTAAATTTGTTGCTAATGTGGCCATTAAGTGTCTTCAAACAGGCAAGAGTCTAACGTTGAGTTTGTAGACATGAAATTGTATAGTTGTTTTCCTTAGTTCCAGGGTATCAAAGCATGAGTTTCTTCATTTTTGTAGCTTCTGATAAGCGTGTTATGAAGGTTGTCAAGACTTGGTAATGGTCTGTTGGTGCCTGGGAGTTTATTCCAATCTTAAATCTAATATGTTTATAACCTATTTAGTTAGTGGAAGAATCTGATTAAGTTTTAGGTAATTTGATCATGGTTGTTGACTTGTTGAGATAATTTAGATGACATGGGCTTGATGATGTCAAATGGAATGTCAAAAATTGAGTCAAGGGAGGTACAAGGTGGCAGCAGAGTGCTGCCCTTTTCTGGGTTCTGGTACAGCCTTGCAGGCCATGAAATAATGGCTTGAAATGCTAAGGCTTTGAGGAAATCAGGGGCTGGTCCTTTTACCAGTACACACCCACTTCCCTCTCTATTTTAAGAGGGCTTTTCACTGTCTTTAAATAAGAAAAAGAACAGAGAACAAAGGGGGGAGAGACACAGAACAAAAAAAAGGGTGAAAACAGAATACAGAAAAAGCAACAGGGAAACAAAGAATGAGCAAGAAAGGAAACAGAACATAGCAACAGAGAAAGAAAGTGAGAAAACAAAGAGGAGAAAGGTGAGAACACAGACACACAATCTAGGACACAGACACACAGACACACACAGAAATCTGAGAGGCAGACTACACACGAAAATCACACACACACGTCTGAATATTAATATGCAAGGAGCTTGATAAAAGAGAGGAACAAGTGAGTTAGTAGGGAGTGAAGATTGAGCGTTCAAGGGGCTGCTTCTTTGTTGTGTTGCTGCTGTTACTTTGCTTCTGTTGCTGAGCGTTGATGTTTGGTTTGGCTGCCTGATCTTTTCTTTGTAAGCTTGGGATTGTACTCCAATAGGTATTTGTTTCCAAGCTCCTTTCTTTTATGTATTTTATATTTTGGCCATGATTAAGGTTATGCATATAATGGGATGTATTTGAGTTCTAAAGCTATTTTCTCCATTCTGTCTATATTTATCTTGGTGACAAGGGCCAAGAATTTGCAAATACTAATGTAAATGGGCTGCAACACTAGCTTTAGTTTGAAAACCCATAAGCAAAAATACGAAGAGGAAATATGTCTCGGCACGTATATACAAAGCAGCCGCTGTATTATAATATTTGGAATTTTGTTTCCATTTCTTGTTTCAAGATCAGCCGGCGTCCGAGGTTTAAAAATCAGATCTGAAAATATTTTAATAGCATGTGCAAAAGGGACAAAACTAAACAAATAAGCAAAAGAGGACATAAGATGCAAACTTTGGGTTTGAAAATGCAAGTGTTTGGATGAGACGTCACTGTGTTGATTTTTTTTTCTATCAAGAGAAATTAGTATTAACGACAGTGCATGTTAAAATGAAATAAGCTGACGGATGACGATGATAAATAATTTGGATATGTTAATAACAAATGAATAATACGCATAGGCAAAGGATAGGTGTACATTGAAAAATCAGGTAAGAACCAAACAAGTAATCGTTTACATGGAACTCGTATTAAGTCAAGAGATTTCGAACGGGTGAAGTGCCTGCGCGATTTAATTGATTTAAGTCGAAAGATTTCGAACGAGTGAAGTTCTCGCGCGATTATATTCGATTGGAGTTTCAATTATCAAACGAGAAAATTAACAATAAAATGAGGCGTAATAAAATGAAGGCCAATATACAAATAATTTCAAGAGTCGAAATGCGTCAATAAAAGCAACTGTGCTTGGCACAGGACTCGAGGGTGCCTAACACCTTCCCGCGAGTCAACCGAGATCCTTACCCGGAACTCTGACGCAGACCACTATTTACGAGTCATAGGTGTTGTGAGGTACACCTTTTGGTGACTTGGCACACCTTTAACTTGTCAAGTGGCGACTCCGAAACCTCTAATAATTTGTGTACCTGTTCAACACCTAGTCACAGAGCCTTTTAAAACTAATAAGTCTTTCTTTTTAAGTTAAAAAGGGTCGTGACAATCACCAATGCCTAAAATATCATGAAGGTGGAGTCGAAAAGACGGTCGTTGCTGATGACAAGCCATTTACCGAAGTAGAGGCACACTTAGCCGATACAAAATTCTACTTGAAGAATGTCGTGGGGGGAGTAAAACCCGATAATAAAGAGATAACCAAAGATGCCGAGCTTGCAGCTAAAAGGGCTGAGGTCGCAGCTGGTAAAGCAAAAGTTGTAGCTGATGGAGGTCAAGTTCTCTTTAATCAAAATAATGTACACAAGGCAAATGTTGCAACTTCGAACAAGAAAATAAGTCCTACACTTCGCTACGTTCCAAAATTGAAGAAAGAAGAAAGCCAGTCTTCTAGTCTTCAAAGTGATCAACTCAGGGGATTAACTCTCCCCGTCAAGCGAATTGATGCGATGAAGCTGACCTCGAAGCTACTTGGTGGTTTTGTGGCTAAAAATCTACCGCTGAATAAAGAACTCCCTACGAAGCGCACGAATGAGGGATTTGATCTGAATGCTTACAAGTTGTTTGCAAAGGCCGGATATGACCCCCAATGAACCATCAACACTAGGGAAGCTCTTACCTGAAGGTACCATGAAGAAATCACGCGAAGGCTTAGGTTATGAGAAACCTCCACCGGTTCGAATCTCTATAAGGAGGGCAAGCAACAACTACATCACTGCCGAAGACGACTCTGAGGCTTCGAGTAAGAGGTCTTCTGTATTTGGTCGGCTGGGAGAACCATCTCCAAGAACTTCTGTATTTGATCGGTTGGGAGAAACATCTCCAAGAACTTCTGTATTTGATCGGCTGGGAGAAACATCTCCAAGAACTTTTGTCTTTGATCAGTTCGGAAAACCATCTTCAAGAACTTTTGTCGTTGATAGGTTGGGACCATTGAATAAGAAAAGTAAGCCTCCGAGAAAATCCAAAAGTGTGAAGGTGCATGCCCCTTCTAATTATGGTCAAAGTCTTATCCCTTCAAGAATGAGGCGCGAAGAAAGATTGATAGTCTCATGTGAAGATGTGTTAAAGGCCAAGACTCACATTATAGTCCACACGAAGGAGCGTGATGAAGATGAAGAAATCATGGAATCTTCTTATCACATCATTGCACAAGAAGAGGAAAATGCTTTATCTCCAAATGGGATTGTAAGTGAGGTAGATGATATTTCTGGTTGTCACCACATATCTTTTAACAATGACGATCCTCATGAAGAAGAAGATGCTACAGACGCTCCACCGGAACTAGAAGAAAGTGTGAAGGCAGCAGTTGATGCATTGAAAGAGATCAACCTTGGCACGAATGAAGATCCAAGGCCTACGTATATTAGTGCTCTGCTAGCAGCGGATGAAGAAGGTGCTTATGTAGATCTACTAAAAGAGTACAAGGATGTCTTTGCGTGGAGTTACAAAGAGATGTCTGGCTTAGACCCGAAAGTGGCGGTTCATCATTTGGCAGTCAAGAGTGGTACTCGTCCTGTAAAACAAGCCCAACGTCACTTTAGGCCAGATTTAGTCCCCTTGATTGAAGTGGAAGTCAACAAACTCATCGAGGCTGGTTTTATCCGTGAGGTCAAGTACCCCACATGGATCTCAAGCATAGTGCCTGTAAGGAAGAAGAATGGTCAAATTCGAGTTTGTGTTGATTTTAGGGATCTCAATAATGCATGTCCTAAAGATGAGTTCCCGCTTCCTATTCCAAAACTTATGATTGATGCCACTACTGGTTACAAGGCTATGTCTTTCATGGATGGCTCCTCTGGCTATAATCAAATTCGTATGTCACCTAAGGATGAAGAATTCACAGCATTCCAAACTCCTAAGGGTATTTATTGCTACAAGGTGATGCCGTTTGGTTTGAAAAACGCTGGTGCAACTTACCAAAGGGCAATGCAAAATATCTTTGACAACTTGCTTCACAAGAATGTAGAGTGCTATGTTGATGACTTGGTGGTAAAATCCAAGAGAAGAGAGGACCACTTGCGTAACTTGAGAACGGTGTTCGAATTGCTGCGAAGGTACCAACTTTGAATGAACCCTTTGAAGTGTGCATTTGGAGTTACTTCTGGGAAATTCCTCAGTTTTATTGTTCGACATCGAGGCATTGAAATTGATCAAGCAAAAGTAGATGCAATTTTAAAGATGCCTGAACCCAGAAATCTCCATGAATTGAAAAGTCTGCAAGGAAAGTTGGCCTACCTTAGGAGATTCATCTCAAATCTAGCTGGGAGGTATCAGTCGTTCAGCCGTTTTATGAAAAAGGGCACTCCTTTTGAATGGGATAAAGCCTGCAGCAATGCCTTCGAGAGCATGAAATCCTATTTGATGAAGCCTCCTATTTTGGCAGCGCCAATCCCTGGAAAGCCATTGATATTATATATTGCGGCACAAGAAAAATCAGTTGGGGCACTTTTGGCTCAAGAAAATAGTGAAGGAAAAGAAAATTCACTTTACTATTTGAGTAGAATGATGACGCCAAATGAGTTGAAGTACTCGCCAATTGAAAATTTGTGTTTGGCACTAGTCTTCTCCATTCAAAAGTTGAAACATTACTTTCAAGCTTATGTTGTACGGCTGGTTTCTCGAGCAAATCCTATCAAGTTCGTAATGTCAAAACCAGTCCTCAGCGATCGATTGGCGAGATGGTATCTCTAGTTTCAACAATTTGAAATCATATACATCCCTCAAAAGGCGATCAAAGGACAAGCACTGGAAGATTTTCTGGCAGATCACCCGATACCTGATGGTTGGGAGCTAACCGACGAGTTACCGGATGAAGATGCAATGTTCGTCGAAGTTCAACCGTCTTGGAAGATGTACTTTGATGGTGCTGCACATCGCGATGGAGGTGGCGCTGGAGTAGTTTTTGTAACTCCCCAAGGAGAGGTATTGCCATCTTCTTTCACCTTGACTCAACATTGTTCCAATAATGTCACAGAGTACCAAGCACTCATACTTGGGCTCGAAATGGCCGTCGACATGAAGTAATTGCAGTTGCTAGTCTATGGGGACTCTAAGTTGGTGATTAATCAGCTTTTAGGTAGCTATGAAGTAAAGAAACCTGAGTTGCGTCCGTACCACGACTATGCACAGAAATTGATAGGATGGCTTGGTGATGTAACTCTTCAACATGTGCAGAGAGGGGAAAATAAGAAAGCTGATGCCTTAGCTGTTCTAGCTTCAACACTTATCCTGCCTGATCAGACGAAAGTTACTATCTGCCGAAAATGGGTAGTGCCACCTTTAGACAATGCCGAGGCTGAAATAAATGACGTCCAACATCTTGTTGCTGTTTCTGAAGTCAATGAGGAAGACTGGTGGCAACCTATCATTAACTACTTGTGTCATGGGATACTTCCAGACAATCCAAGAAGGAGAACTGGAATTCGTCCCCGAGCTCCGCGCTTCCTTTACTACAAGGATACTCTATATAGACGATCATTTGAAGGAGTTCTCCTGCGATGTTTAGGGGACGATGAAACACTTCAAGCTATGCAAGAAGCGCATAATGGAGTATGTGGATCACATCAATCTGGGCCGAAACTCCACTTTCACATAAAAAGGATGGGATATTATTGGCCGACGATGGTAAAGGATTGCTTGGACTACGCTCGAAGATGCAAAGCTTGTCAGCTCCATGCAAACTTTATACATCAACCACCAGAAGTGTTACATCCGACCGTCGCATCTTGGCCATTTGACGCTTGGGGGCTAGACATTGTCGGACCATTGCCGAAGTCTTCTGAAGGACACTTGTTCATTTTGGCTGCAACTGATTACTTCTCAAAATGGGCAGAAGCTGTCGCTCTTAAGGAAGTGAAGAAGGAGAAGGTTGCAAACTTCATTGGGGTAAACATCATCTACTGCTTTGGTATTCCTCGTTATATAATAACGGATAATGGCAAGTCATTCGACAATAGGTTGATGAATAGTATTTGTGATCTCTTTGGTTTCAAACAGCGTAAGTCTTCTATGTACAATGCTGCCGCTAATGGTCTAGCTGAAGCATTCAACAAGACTTTGTGGAACCTGCTGAGTAAAGTTGTCTCCAAGTCCAAGCGAGATTGGCATAATAGGATGGAAGAAGCTTTATGGGCATATAGGACGACCCATCGTACACCAATGCAGGCAACTCCCTACTCACTTGTTTATAGGGTTGAAGCAGCCCTACCACTAGAGCGTCAAATACCATCGCTGCGACTTGCTATCCAAGAAGGGCTCACTGATGCAGAAAATGCTCGGTTGCGCCTTGAAGAGTTGGAGGCTCTTGATGAAAAAAGACTTGAAGCTCAGCAAAGTCTCGAATGTTACCAAGCTTGGTTATCTCGTGCCTTCAATAAAAAGGTTCGCCAAAGGTCCTTCCAAATTGGTGATCAAGTTCTTGCATTAAGAAGACCCATCATCACCTCCCACAAATCTGGGGGCAAATTCACTGCAAAATGGGACGGGCCATATGTTGTGCAAGAAGCCTATACAAGTGGTGCTTATAAGCTTGTTGATGCTAAAGGAAAAAAAACCGGTCCCATTAACGGGAAATTTTTGAAGAAGTACTATCCTTGAAGAAGATCGCTCCTTGATGTACGAGCATAAACTGCAAGTTACTCCTGGCCCACAAGAGTATAAACTGTGCACCGCACCGCAAAAAAATAAAAATAAAAAATAAAAGTCTGCTAGGTTGAAAACCTCGAAAGAGGCGGCCTAGGCAAAAGTTAGGACACTAAAAAAAAAAAGTCTGCTAGGTTGAAAACCTCGAAAGAGGCGGCTTAGGCAAAAGTTAAGACACAAAAAAAAATTTAAAAAAAAACCACCTGTACCGAACTACGTAATGACTTGATCCTCTTCACCGAGGTACGTAGACAGCTTAGAGTTTCATTCTAAGTTCAGTCGCATAAAATAAAAAAATGGTGGGTTTGGCACGATGTGATAAAAGGAGAAGTAGGAGAGCGCTTTCTTTCTATTTCTCCACAACTCTACTTTAATACCAAGATTTTGTTATCGAAACTTGCAACCCCAAGGAGAAAGGCGGATATTCAGCAGCTCGTTTTAAATTGCAAAGTTAAGTGCCAAATAATTCTTCAAAGGGAAATTCCTCCGGGTGATGAAAATTATTGCAACTTGAGTACGTCTTGTCAATAAAGTTGAAAATCTGGACATGATAAAGTTTAAAGGTTGATTTTAAAAAATTCACCTAGAGCAATTCTGAATCTATTTGGTTTTGAATTTTACATATGTTTTAGGATTTGAATTCTAGTTTCTGGAAGTTCAAATGGCTAGCAATTCGGACGTGTATTCATTAAGCTACAAATATCTTGGTGAAGCCACGCTGGTCTGTGAGCCAGAACGTGACAGAATTTAAAGGTTGAGTTCAAAAATTCACCTAGAGTATTTCTGAAGCCATTTAGTTCCGAATTTTAGATATGTTTTAGAATTTGAAGTCTAGTTTCTGGAAGTTCAAACGGATCGCAATTCGGACGCGTACTCATTAAGTTACAAATATTTTGGTGAAGCCGCGCTGGTCTGTGAGCCAGAACGTGACAGAATTTAAAGGTTGAATTCAAAAATTCACCTAGAGCAATTCTGAAGCTATTCAGTTCCGAATTTTAGATATATTTTAGAATTTGAAGTCTAGTTTCTGGAAGTTCAAACAATACAAATATTTTGGTGAAGCCGCACTAGTCTGTGAGCCAGAACGTGACGGAATTTAAAGGTTGATTTCAAAAATTCACCTAGAGCCATTCTGAAGTTATTTCTTTCCAAATTTTGGATATGTTTTAGAATTTGAAGTCTAAATTCTGGAAATTCAAACGGATTGCAATTCGAATGCATATTTATTAAGTTACAAATATTTTGGTGAAGTCGCGCTAGTCTGTGAACCAGAACGTGCAGAATTTAAAGGTTGAATTCAAAAATTTACCTAGAGCCATTTTGAAGTTATTTGTTTCCAAATTTTGGATATGTTTTAGGATTTAGAGTTTAGCTTTTGTAAAGTTAAATTTTCCTTGATTTGGATATTCAAGCAAAAAGATATGAATTATCATCTACAAGTGCATTGTGCTGTGAAATGCAGTGTCAGAATTAAAGACGCATCGAAAAGGACACAATATAAGCCAAAGCACTAAGAGAAATTTTATTAATGATGGAATCCGCTACCCGATCAAGTGCAAGAAATAAAGAAGGAAAACAAGTCAATATGTAGCCTAATCTAAACATAACTTGTAATTGAGCAAGTCTTGACGGCTAGTTGCTAGGTGTTGCCGCTTTTCTTCTAGATGAGCGGAATCATCATCAGTCGCCAAATCCATGCCATCATACGAAGAGATTTCGCTCTCAACAGCTGAAACCTTCAATTGTATATTCTCAAGCTCTTTCTTGGCAGCTTCGATAATGGCTGCAAGATCCTTCTTCTCTTGCTGCAGCTTCTTCAATTTAGCCTTGGTGATCCTTAGCAGCTCTTGTTTAGACGAAATTAGCTCGGCCTTCTCAGTTTCTTCTAACTAGAATAATTGAAGGCGCTCATTGGCTTTTGAAAGTAGTTTCAGCTTTCTAGCTTCACTCGTCTTGTCAGCCAAATGGGATTGTTCTTGGTCATACGAAGTAGCAAGCTCGAAGAGGGAATCCATCAAGTCCTTCAAAGGTGAAAAATCGGTAATTTTTAATCCTTGCATCTCCTAAAAAATGACCTCGAATTCTTCCCTAAGCTCCGAAATAGCGTCTAACTCAATTTTAGAAAGTTTTCCGCATATGTCATCCCAAAGGCCGGAAACTAACATCTTTTTGTGCTTAAAAACGACACTTCTTCCCTTAAAAATAGAAACGACATCACTTGGTATGCGAGGGGTCTCTCTTAAAGTAGAAGCCGACTTTGCTGAGCCTTTGTCGTGGCGAACAGAGGATACTTCTTGCTCCTGCTCGATATTATTATTCTGCAAATATAAAAAAAAAATAAAAATAAAAAATTAAGAGTAAGTAAATAAAAAGGGGGCATCAACCTAGTCAGCCGTTCATGATGATAAAATGAGGAGTTTAAGAGCGTCACCATTCAAGCCGTCAATGTCTTTTCAGAACTCTCAACGTTGTGAACCTCAACTTCCTGCGCAAGCTTTTCGATTGAGGTTTCTTTTTGGAGAGGTTCCTCGGATGGTACTTTCTTGTGTTTCCAGCAACGATCTTCATTAGTGCTCCCACTGTTGTCTTGGGAAGGACGCTTTCTAAAAGGATTGAAAATTCTATTATGATCGTTCAATAAGGGTGTCCTATTGTCATCTTGAAAATCTTGAACAAGGATTGTCTCAGTAGGCACCTCCGCAGGCGGTTTAAATCTCTTGACCTTACCTTTGCTTGGTTTGGATGGTTTGACCTTCACAACAAGGGGCTCGTCAACCATAACAGCTCCCTCATAATCATTTAATAAAGGGGTTTCACTGTCACCTTGAGGATTTTGAACGTGAATCGCCTTGCTAGGTTCCTCTGCAGGTGGTTTCAGTCTCTTGATCTTACTTTTGCTTGGTTTGGATGGTTTGACCTTCACAGCATGGGGTTCGTCAAACATAACAATTTCATCATTATCATTCAATAAGGGCGTTTTACTGTCATCTTGGGGATTTTGAACATGAATCACCCCGCTAGGTTCCTCCGTAGGCGGTTTAAGTCTCTTGACCTTACCTTTGCTTTGTTTGGGTGGTTTGACCTTCACAACATGGGGCTTGTCAACCACAACAACTTCATCATGATCATTTAACAAAGAGGTTGCATTATCACCTTGAGAATTTTGAACATTCCTCACTAGGTATCTTCGCCAGCAATTTAAGTCTTTTGCCCTTACTTTTACTTTGTTTGGTTGGTTTGACCTTGCAGCATTGGGCCCGTCAACTATAGCAACATTTTCACCATTCTCTTGATGCATATTTGTGGCGGGCCTAACAACATTCGCTAATGATTGAATATGATCCTCAAGGATGCTCCCATGTACTTTTTCCACCAAGACTTGTAGCCAGGCAAGCAAGAATTTTTTATTGTAGATCTGAAAGGGGGAAATATCGCCCTTACCCTGGAATAGGCTAACACACAAACCCGTGCTAATCGGAGCCCATCATCCAATGATGCTTCACGAAAATCTAGCTCTAAACAACCAGGGACGTCTTGGTAAAAGCCTAACTGGCGGCTGAAACGATGTGGACTATAAGGCTCAATGATAAAGGTAGCTCCATCTCTCAAGGGAAGGTAGTTCGAGCGAAGACGCATAAAAAAGTTTGTCTCGAACTCTGGTGCAGTGCCATTGTCAATATAATCGTAGGGCTTTTCTCTCTCTGGCGTCGTCGCAGTCCAAACAAAGCTCTCTCAATTGTGTACACGCTTCCTTGCCTCTTCCTCTCCAAAGTTTTTAGCAGCTCCCTCTCCAGAATACACAGTCATTAGTGGACCAACTTGCCTTTCCTCTAAAGGGTAATGTGTCTTGAAATAACATGCCAACCAACCATACACATAATGGACTGGATAGAACACCCTAGAAGGGTCAAGTTCTGAGCAATTCGAAATTTTATTTAAACCCCTATAGATGGATGCCAGAACAGGGACAACAAGGCTAAACTTTTGCCCACGAGCTAGCAAGCTTGCAATCTTGAAAGTCTCAGGCCGAATGAAGTCACCTTCCTTTGGGAGCACGAAAGCACATAACCAAAATGATAGGAAAGCAGCTAGGTAAGTGTCATCCTTCGTGTAGCCTTTGATACCAAGTTTGTGAAACAAAGCCTCTTCCACATTCGACCAAGCAACCGCCTTGCAGATGACTCCTTTAGGATTATATGTAAATTTAGGACGACCTCGAGTTGACTTCTTTTCTTCCCTCTCTGGAGGCTGCTCATATGTCACGGCCCTTTTGCACCAAAACTCTATCCATCTTCTCAAAGAGACATTTCGGTTATTTCCCTCTCGAAGCCGGTGAAATGTGTCAAATAAATACTCGCAGCTTTGTGGGAGAAACCTTATATTCTTGTCAAGATTTCCGGTGAGTTCTCGAGCATTTGGAACAACTTCTTCTTAAGGAGACCCCGTAATAGGCAGACCACCGATCATGCATATATCCCAAAGGGACATAGATAACTCTCCAACTGAGGTGAGCAGCGTGTTTGTGATAGGACACCAGCCCTCACAAAATACTTTCATGAGGTTAATGCTGCAATCATAGATGAACAACGAAGCAAAAACGGCGTCATAAATCCTAGTGGCTCTCAAGGTCTGCTCGCCCCTGCTAAGGATATCTTCAGCCCACTCTTAGTAGCCGCGGATATAGTGAAATTCGCCACCAAATGTCATGGTATCACTTCAATGGACTTTTTTATTTATGATCCGCCTTCCAAGACAGGGGAGGAAACTTGCAATATTCGTGATTTTGTGAGTAGCAGAAAGAAGGCTCAGCATCTTAGAGGTACGACTAGTTTGCTCGTAAGTCCAAGTTGCCAGATTATACGGATTTCTCAAGAATGACCACGTTGAAGAAGCATATAAACCACTTATTGGCGTGTCAACTAATAGCCTTGTCTCGACCTTGCTATCCTTGTGATCCGAAATTACAAGATACCTGCGTGTGGAGGAAGAGTTTGAATCTCTGAAGTAAACCATGTTGAATCTGCAAAAGTGAAGTGAATATAACTAGCACGCAACTCGTAAAAAAATGGGGGCAAGGGTCATGAGAAGAAACACGGCAAAATAAATCTTGAGCCCTTTTCTTGAAATTTTAAAAGCATCTATTGCAAGTTTTAAAGGTCTTCGTCGCAAACTTTTAAGGGTATTTACTTGGAACTTTAAGAGCTTCCTCCTCGAACTTTTTAAAAGCTTCCATGGTAGATTTTTAAAAAAGCCATCATCACGAACTTTTAAAGTTGTCCTTCTCGAAATTTTAAGAGCTTCCGTGGTGAATTTTAAAGGTCTTCGCCGCGAACTTTTAAAGGTGTCTCTCCCGAACTTTTAAGAGCTTCCTTACTGAACTTTTAAAAGGTTCCATAGTGAATTTTAAAGGTCTTTATCGCGAACTTTTGGAGGTGTCCCTCTCGAACTTTTAAGAGCTTCTTTGCCGAACTTTTAAAAGCTTCCATGGTGAATTTGAAAAGGCCTTCATCGTGAAATTTTAAAGGTGTCCCTCTCGAACTTTTAAGAGCTTCCTCACCGAACTTTTAAAAGCTTCCATGGTAAATTTTAAAGGCCTTCATCGCGAACTTTTAAAGGCGTCCATCTCCAACTTTTAAGAGCTCCCACTTCTAACTTTTAAAAGCTTCCACTTCGTGCTTTTAATGACTTCCATTGTGAATTTTAAAGGGCTCCCTTCACGAACCGATTGCTGGAAAAAAAGAAAAAGAAGATGCAACATGTGAAAAAGAGAGGTGTTACCTTCCAAGTTCGCAAACGAGAATTGACGGTAGCCGGGATGAATGCGTTTTGTCTTGCCTGCTGCAACCGAAACGAGAAGGAATAAAAGTGATGTCAAAAAAAAAAAAAGGAGGAGGCTTAATAACTCAAGTTGACTTGTCAAAGTTTGCTCGAACAGCTCAAGTCATGTTGATTGTCCTCTGTTTCAAAAAATAATTGAAGACATAAAGTGGTACTTTATTTTTTCTTGATAAAAAATTGAAACTTAGTGCATGTAATTTTCTTTGGATAAAATGTTGTCTGCAGTCATTCATGAAGTCTGGAATTTATTTTAGCAAACAACACAAGGGAGTACATATTCAGTAGGCGAGAAAAAAAAAACAACACAAGTGTGGAATTTTTGTTTTTTTTACACCACTAGAGGTTCAATATATGCCAACAATTCTTCTGTTTTTATGGATAGATAAATAGATTGCAACAGTAGATTTGCATGGACTTCTACAGTGGTTAACATTACATAATTTCAATGCCAACAATTGTTTCTTCATTCGGATAAGTGTGGGATACTGCCTGTAGATTTAGTAAGACAACTTTAAAAAAAATAATCCTTAAAGGATATTAAAGATTAGGCATTGCACAACTACCTACATGCATCATTACTCATGCATTATGATGATCCAGAATTAAAGTCTCATACTTTCTAGAAGCTAAATAAAATAAGGATATGGGGTGTGAATACTTACATGCTGAATATGTTGCACAATTCTCGTTCTGCTTACAGAGTTGAGAAAATATGTGTAAGAGATTGTGTCTGGAGACCCTTTATATAGGTATTGGCTGTATGGTCAATTTATATTTAACGTTGATACAAAGAATTGAGTCCTAGTAGGACTCTAAAAGAATTGGAAGCTGGTGTCCTACTAGGACAACAAAGAAGTGGGCGCCGACGTTAATGGCTGAAGCTTGATTGAAATTGAAACAAGTAGCCACTATTAGGGCTGCTAACTAAAAGAAAGCAAATGTTGGCGTAAATTTAATCAAGTAACCACTTTCTGGGTGTCAATAGGAAATAACCCACATGAACAAAAAAAATTACTTCAAGCCTAGTTTTCAAATATCTACAAATCCGGCATCGACAAGCCTTGAAGTAGGGGGCATTTGTAGACAAATAAATTTTGTTGGATCTAAATCCGTTAAATAAGTTGGCTATATGTTAAATTCAAGATATATTGTGCCAAATAATTTAAATTGGCTAATATAATTGGATTAACTATTTAAGTCCAATATCCATGAGTTTAATAAAAGTCCAAATTCATTGGGCCATGAATGATGAGCCCACTTTATTAGCCCAAAGCTAATGGATATCATCTTATCCTAAAGGCCAAAATCAGTGCCACATGTGCAAGCGATGTGGCGCCAAGTCAAATGATAAAGCCAATAGGATCCTGCCAAATACCAAATGACATGGCAATCCTAGTCAAATCCAAATGGCCAATAAAAATATGTCATGTGTACAAGTGACATGTTCTGGCCAATTAAATGCGGCCTTGTCACTGCTTAAATCTGATTGGTCGGTCTACGGGCCAAGGCCCGTTAGGTCTTCTTGGAGCCCACTCCATCCCATATCTATATAAAGGGGTCAAACCTCTCATTTATGGGCAGAAAATCAAGAGCAAGAGAAATTCATAACAAGAAGCAACAAGGAGCTCGTGGATCAAACGCTACAAGTTTCTTAAAAGCTGATTTCTACAAGTTCTAAGGATTCAAACATTAAAAGGAAGATCAAGCATTAAAAGGAAGATTCAAGATCAAGCTCAAAAGCCCTTGGATCATTACTTAAAATTTGTATTTGAAAAGGCGAATAAGAGGAATTATAGAGATTGTACTACTCATACATTGAAATCAAATACACACTTGTTACAATATTTTCCTGTCTTGATATTTATTTCTTGACGCGAATTTACTTGTTACAATGCCTACCACTGTGTATGAATTGTAGAATGAAAGAAAAAATAGGATCTACCAACAAGAACAGAACAGAACAGAAGAGAAGATGTTGCATGAAATTAGATGACTCTCTGTATTAGAGTTAAGAAGAATAAAAAGGTGTTTAATTGTACAAGTTTTTGTAAAAGTTTGGCATTTAGCTAGTTGTTACGCATTTCTAGGCTGACTAGGAGTTTTATTTGAGATTGACTCTGCCAGGATTGGCAAGTTCCAGTATGTAATGAACATTGCTGATTAATAAAAAAATTGCCAAAAATAATTGAGTTGTTATTTAGCTTGTAATACTAATATTTATATTTTCTATGCAGGAAAGACCATATTTTATAAATAATTTGAATAGCTCAGCAATCAATGAAGTATGTGGTGAAAGAAATATTCAAGTATTAAACACTAAAGGAAGAAATTCAAGATAAAATTAACCAACACAAGAAAGAAAGGATAAATGCAAAATGCAACATTCTGCCAAGTAAGAATTACACCTGCCACTAACTAATTTTGTGGAGAAAAAAAAATGTTAAGCTACAGATCGCCAAGTGACACCAAGATAAATAAGATAGGAAAAACTTAATTTTTAATAAATCTGCGCAAGAGCTATGTGTGAAAAGAACCTTATATATACCAACAATATGAACAAACGAAGGGGGGGGGGGGGTGGAGGGAGGGAGGGAGGGAGAGAAGAAGAGGAAGCTTAAAATACATTTGAATTCTTGTTCGGAGAACTTCTCTTTGTATTTTCATCAGTTGTTCTGTGGAAATTCAGGTTCCTGATTTTTAGGAAATAGGAAAAATTATTCTTCTCGAATATTTCTTTCTGTTTTTTTATGTAATGGACAAAAATATTTTAGTCAGTATTATTAGCTCCAGTGTGGAATAACTTTTTTGTGTTGGGAGAATGATGGATCTAAATACTTCTATATCATTGCAGATACTATTCTTCAATCTCATGTGCTTGGCCTAAAACTTTTCTATCATTAATTTTTTTTATCTATTCTATGCTACAGCTGATTTTTACACTAATTTATAATCAAGAGAGGAAAATTGTATAAAATTTCAATGGTAACAAGTAAGGTAACAAAGGGACTTACTATAAGGAATAGTAAATTTCGATGCAAGCTTATGTTACTAGTATCTTACTATTGCTATTTTGATAATTAATTTATATAATCGAGAGGAGTGCAATTAATTATTCAACTTAAGTAATAATATATAAATATATTTGTGAGAAGTATTTATACATTTGTGAATATAAAATTTGAAGAATAAGTAATTTTATTTTATAAAAAAATATTATGGGAAATCGGGATCCCAATACCTTTTCTTATATTTGTGAAAAAATAAGAATACTTTATTTTTATGCCTAAAACTTGGCGAATAGGTAATTGAATAAGTCAAACTTTAATTCGTTTGATTTTTGAACCAACTTGTCCAGTTTTAGATCCAAATATGTTTTGTTTCCAATTGTACACTTTTCCCGACACAAACCACATAACACTTGGAGAATCGTTTGAGATTATTCTTCTTAGGCAAAATATATTGGCAGCCCCTTTAACTTGTCCGGACTTTTTACTTAGACACTCCAACTCAGGCGTATCCCACTTAAACACTTTAACATCTACATTACTGTATCACTTAAACACTAAAATTTAAAGCCGTCTTTTAACTTAGGCGCGTGTATATAATCATTGCGTACGTGTATCATTTAGCCAACCAATGTTGGCCATGTGGAAAAATATCCACGTACGACCCAATCTAAACGGGTCTTACCCAAATTAACTGATAAGGGTTAAATTAAACGACCCCATTAATTTTCCATTTTAACCTTTTCATTTTAACCCTTCATCTACTCGAACCAACGTAATCACTTAATCCAACCATCGTGAATCTTCATTTTGGGTCCCGATTTCACAATCTACGGTCAAGTTCTGGTGTTTTAAGATAGGATTGTCGTATTTTACTTAATTATTTGTGTGTTATTAGGTTTTTTTTTACTGTCTTGATTTTTTCGAAATTAGGATTTTTTTTTTTAATTCCTTGCTAATTGTGCATGTTCCCTTTATCTTTTTGGTTGTAGGGTATACTATGTCGGCTTGAAAATATATTTGTACTCGATTTCACCATGGTAGATACTTTACAGAAAATCCAGCCAAATATGTCACTACAATCGAGGTAAATAAATTTGTTATTTACAAGGACCATTTCTCACTGTTTGAATTATAACATTATACTGAAGGGTTAGGGTATAGGACAATTTGGGGTTTTTATTGTTTTAACTCTAGGACCAAAGAATTTGTCCTAATTGAAAATGATGAACAACTATATAATATTGTTTGTTATTGTAAAGTAGGTGAATTGGACTTGTATGTATTGCATGTAGTTGAGGAGGTTCCTAAGTCAGTGGTCCATGTTGGGTTATTATGTGGGCAAGAGGTGGCTGGGGAAAGTAATAACCCAATAAACCCATTAAATAATGAGGTAGGGCTACTGTGGAAGAGGTCTTACCTTCCACTATTAGACAAGAACCACACCCTTCTTTTTAAGAGGCTTTTCCTTCATCTACTAGCCAATAACAATAACCACAACCTCCTGATTTTTGTCGTTCCTCCTACTGGTGGTGAAGAGGATCTTCCTCCTACTGGTGGTGATGGGGCTGTTTGGGAATATACTAGTGGTGATGATGTAGAATTGGCTAGTAGTGAGTCGGATCAGGATAACATACCTAATGAGGATGACACAGATTGTGATTAGGAATTAATAGCACTCAGAAATAAGAGGAAAAGAGAAACAGGGCTAGTAAAAGGAAAAAAAAACAACCTGAAACAGCTGGGGTGCCTATAGGGGAAGCGGGTATTGATAGAGGTTTTGAAGATATTGGCAAGGACAAGAGAGGTAGATATGTAGGAAGGCTAGGAGGTGAGAATTTTATTGATAGTTCTGATGTTGGGAGTGATGATAGTGATGAAGAGTTAGATCCAGAGTTTGAGGAGGGTGTTGACTTGCCAAAAGGAAGAGTACTAAAGTTAAATATGACACAGATTTCCAGGTCGCCAAATTTGAATTGGGGATGATGTTTATACTTAAAATCGGTCACCTAGGTTAAATAATTAATTAAGAATGAGGTCACAAGAAATACAGTAAATACGACGGAAAAATAAGTAAGTAAAAGAAAAAAATAATGAGCAAGAAAAGTAAAGTAGTCTTATCCTTAAGAATAGCCAGATTCTGTGGTGAATCGCTTGATTGTACAATACAATGGGTTATTTATAGAAGTGGATACCCAGTCCTAATTAAGGTAAAATACAAAGACTAATAAGGCTATGGGCCTATAACTCAAGGCGGTGGTATATACTAAACCTAACTAGGAGACTGTAATCCTAAGGCGATTGGATGTATGTCTTGCGCCCCACGCCCGTACCGCCTGAATGGTCGTAACTCGTAGAACAAGCGTGTATCCTTTATACCTGGTGACTAGTAAGATAAGCCTAGTCTCGCCAGTTGGACTTGTATCCCCGTAATAGTAGGTGGCACATTTTTGCCCACACAGTCAGTCCCTCCACTTGCTGAGTGATGATGCAAGCAGTCAAGAAGTGAAAGCGGCGTATAAGATGTATGTGAAAGGATATCTCACTGACTCCTTGAAACTCGTAACCTCTTTAACTAAGAATGATGCCGATTTCTTCGAGAACTCCGCCTGATTTCATCTGATTGGTTGATACCGATTCCGTGCACCTTTCCAAAAACTGCTATTAACTGCTCCGAATTGTTTCATATCTCTAATAATCATGACGCTTGACCGTTTGGTGCTCCATCCTTATCTATTTTCTGCCTATAAATAGGGACTTTGCGATAGTGAAGGAATCACAAACTCTTCTTCAAATAATAATTCACTTCTTCATCAATTTCTTATGATAGTGAGAAACTTTTTTTCTTTAAAAATATTTGCCTTTGATCCTAGTTTGATATTCCTAGAAAATCTTCTTTGTTCTGCATGGATGATGCATGAGGAAACTATAGGAGAAAACTCATCTGCTGTTACCTGCTTTTCTTCCTTCATCCATGAAGGAACGAATAAAGTCCCCCGAGTCATGAAGTTTGATCAGGATTCTAATGACGTCCTTTTAGATGTCTTCATTGTGTCATGTGAACTGATTACGGTGCGCTCATCTTCTAACACGACGGTTTCTGTGATATTCCTTTTATCATGCGTGGTCAGGATGCTCGGTGCTTTCAGCTTTCATGTGGCTTCTCCGCAAGGATTTCTTTGGTGCTTACGTAGCCTCTTTGATGGAGTAAGGTTGAAGTCTACTTGTCTGACCCCGTTTCATGGCAGGCAAGAGGACAGAGCTTCGGGTCATGGGAAGATTAATGAGTCACCAAGCTCTAACTCTGCTTATGGTTTTGGGCTTTCTCTTGGTTCGACTTATTCGATGGAATCGCTGTTGCAATACCTTATCGGCCGCCGACTGTGGAGTATCTAAGGGAAGAGGCCCCCTTGTGATAGGTTTCCAGCTTAAGCCTCTGCGTTCCCGGTGAGCTCCTGATTGTGCTTGAAGATCTGCGGGGCTCTACACTCTGGTTTGACCAGTTTAGGTTGACTCGGATGGTCAAGTTTTCTTTTTAAGCTCTGCGGCGAGTCGAAAGTTTCTTTTCAAGTTCAGCGGGCGAGATAGGGGAAGGTTAGGCCTACACTCAAACGCTTCCGAAGACCCTTGCTTTGATTAAGCATACGGGCTTTGGTTGTACCAACGGCCGCATACCTTGAAGAAATGCTCGAGCTGACAAATATCGGGCGGTCAAAAGAAAGGAAGAACTCCAGACTATTTTATGGCTTGTAGCTACAATCTAGATGAAGGATCTTCAAGCATGCTAGTTCTGAGGATCTCTCTGTTTTTTTGTCTTCCCTTTCCCTTCCTTTTACAATTATTGTGAACAATGCTGTATTCAAGAAGAACTAATTGTATATTGTGAGCCTACGGCTGTTTGATATTAATGAAACGGTCGTTCATCAATAGTTTTCTACGTACTTGTGTAATTACATATGATGTAATGTGTAGTCAAGTAGTATGTTTTGTGTGCCTTCCTGGGCTAGTGTCTTCAAGAGACGGGTGTGCGCACTGAAGGGCACTGCATTCACGTCAATAGGTGACGGCTTAAGTTGCACCCACAATGGGATGACTTTAGCCCGTGTGGTAACGAGCACTTTTGCATCCTACTTTGAACGTCTCTGCTTAGTTACTCGAGTATTTAAGACTTTCTGGCACTATGCGAACAGGCGTCCCCGTCAGTATGTAAGTGAAGTTGTTGAATTAACGAGTAAAACTTACGAATAATGCCTAGTGGCTGAGCTAGACCATGTCTAGCTCTATCCGAGTAGTGTGATACGTGAGTATTTTGCTTACTTTAACTCGCTTAAACTTTTGTCTTTGAATCCAAAAGTAACCATTCTATAGGAAACTTTGATGCATTTTTCTTGGTTTCAGGTGAACCTTGCAAGGAAAGGAAGAAACCTAAAGAGCATGATTGCCTGAGAAAAGTGATCAAAATTCAAGAAGCTGCAGAAACACTGAAGAGGCAGCTGCCCATGCTAGGGGCGGCCGCCCATTCTCTGTAGGTGCATACCTGTTGAGAATCCAACAGGGCACTAAAAAGACCTCAACCTTTTGCAAGAAAGCTGAGAATATGGAAGTCCTGTGAAGATGCGTCCGCCCATGTTAAAGGGCAGGTGCCTATGCCACTTTGCAGAGAAGAAGCTGATAAGAAAAAGATGAAACCACCTATGCTAAGGGCGTTCGCCGATTACACTTTGTAAGAAGAAGCTGATATGAAGAAGATGTGATCACATGATGTTATGTTGTGCAAACCTTTATTGAAGAAGAAGAAAAAGTGGTCGCCCAATAAAGTGCAGCCGCCCTCTCGTACTAACCCAGTAAAGGGCACCAGCCCATGTTCAAAGAGGTGCTAGCTCTTCTGTCGATCCAGCACCAAAACTCAGCCCTTTGGCAAAAAGGCCCCAGCCCAACCTGAAAATAGCATTTCTATAATTAATTTTTGCGAACACTATATATAGCTAGAATTAGGCTTTTGAGAACATCTTACATTTTACGTTACATGGGAGGCAAGATAAGGACAAAACACCATTAACCTTCAGTCAAGCTTCCTTGTGTTGTGAAGAACAACACCATTTTGTGTAAGAATCTTTACTATTCTACTATTTCAATGCACATTTCATTACTATCAAGTCTTGAATCATTACTTAGTATGAGTAGCTAAATCATCAACTAGGGTGCAAACGAAACCCTAGTTGAATAATCGAATAGGTACATCATAATAAGCTTCTATGCACCTAGGAATACCCCATTTCACTACCATTGATTATATTACAACAACTTGAGGTGTATAACTCAAGTTGGGCCCAACAAGTACTAGAATTGCACCGAGAGGGTAAATCAGGGAATGGGAAGTATAGTGTCGGAGTACCGGGGTTAAATGTGTTGCATTTACCCTGGGTTAACAGGTTGAATACCGAGAGGGGGATACCTTATTTGGGATTAGTTGCTAGCGCTAAAAGCATCAATTCGTAGCACTGAGAGGGCAATAGTTGGTAGTCTCGACTCTCACCCGAGAGGGGTGAGTTGAGTAAATGCGAGTAAGATCCATTGGGTGACCTTGGTGTAAAGAAGCTTTAAACTAAATTCATTTGGCTAGAGGGCCAGGGGGAAGTTAATAGCCTAGTATTTTCTCATATTGTTAATTTTACCTTGCTATTACTCTTATTTCACAATAGTTTCAATTCTACTTAAATTTTAGGATTAACTCACTATGCTCATAGAACTCAAGCCAAATTCGGCTAATTCAAGTCTTACACTAGTCCATGTGTTCGATCCCTATAATTGACTAGGGTAATTGTGAGCCCTATCCTTAACCGGAGCGTGTCACAATTGGCGCCGTAGTCGGGGACTTCGGTAGACAAATTAGTTGAATTAGTTTAAGTTCGTGTTGTTAGTTAGCTTAATCTGAGAACCTTTCACTTTTGGTTTTGGTTTTACTTGACTTTGTAGGTGTTGACTGAAAATTCCGCCAAGAGTAGCAAATCTACCTAACTAAGTGGGAGGTATGGTTAACCCCCAAGGAGATGATCCACCATCACCTCCTCCTCAACCGATCAATGAAAATAAGGAGGAAAATAATATTGAAATACTTGATAGAGAGCAAGTAGATGGAGCACAACCGAATGCTCAAGCTCAAGGAGGCCCGAGGGCTAGAAGAAATGCAAGAAGGGAGCAAGCTAATGATGGCTTTTGTGGAGCTATTGTGCCTCCACCCATTAGAGCCATGGCTAACTTCCAAATGCCATCGGCCACTATGAATTCACTGACAATCGAGATTTGTTTGGAGGAGAATCCTAATAAACACCTCTAAACTTTCCTTGAAATATACACTCTTAACAAGCATGCCGATGTGACCGATGAGGCTTTTTGCCTTGGGCTTTTCCCATGCTCTCTAAAACTAGGGCTTGGTTGTATGGATTGCCAAAGAGAAGTATTCATACTTGGAATGAGTCAGTGATGGTTTTTATCGACGAGTATTTCCCTGAGGGTAAATTTGTGGAATTGAGAGATTATATCTACTATATCCAACAACAAGTGGGTGAGACATTGCACAAAGCATGGGATAGATTTCTCCAAGCTCATTCATTCTTGCTCCGGTCATGGTTTTGTAGATAGAGTTCTATTGGAGACTTTACATAGAGGTCTTAATGACAATAATCAAACAAACATAAACCATGTTGCTAAAAAAGGCTTAATGGAGGGTACTTTTCAACAAGCAACCGACCTCATCAACAAGGTCACAAAGAAATCAAGAGCATGGAAGTCGAGAGTGAGGAGGCCGGGTACATATGATCCCAACAATGATATAATGGCAAAAGCAATTGAATCTCAAGAAGAAAGAATGGCTCAACTTGTTACAACGGTTGAGTTGCTTGTAAAGAACCAATTGAAAACAAATCAAGAGCCCGCAAAGCAAGCAAATGCTATTGATATTCTCCTAAAGAAGTTCACGGTGGAACCAACTATTCTTATAAAACCTATCCTATGGGTTATGCTCCACCGAGTTATGTTCCTATGAGGTTTATGCCTTAAGGACAAGAAGGGTTGCCAACCCAAGGTGGCCAAGAGCAAGATGAGGAGACCAATTATGTTAATGCTTATCAAGGTGAAAGATCTCCATATAATCAACAAGGCTATCAAGCTCAAGGCCAATGGAAGCCTTACAAGCAATGGGGGCAACACTCATAAGTGGAATGGTACCAATCAAGGAAGAGAGCCAAATGACAATAAAAGAGGTTCTTGTTAGCTTGAATAAGCTTGGACTTTTGACTGATGACTAAGAAACAGATCCAAGGATGTGTTCATTTGGATCACTGCAGCACAATAAATAATTATACAAAATCAATTAAGCGGGAATATTAATTGTTATCCTAAAATCTAATATTTATCCTGATAATCATGCAGAGATGTACAAGATAGAAAAGATTGCATAAGATTGGGATAAGGCTTGAAGATTTCGGCCACCAAAGCAAGGAGTTCAATTAAGACTCAAATTCTTGAAAGGCTTTGGAGTTGCAACTGTTCAAGACTTCTCAAGAGTTCAACCCTATAAATTGAGAATTATTTCAGCTGTTGAAGACACGCACAAATACAGAGAGTTTAGAGCAATAACATAGAAGTCATTCTAAATTGTATTTGAGCGGTCATCTAGCTACAGGGAATTAAGTGAAGAACTTGTTCCTTAGGATTGAATTTATATTGTTCTCAGTCTTAGTCCATCTGTAGTAGGATCTATCGAGTTGTACTATTTACTTTCATAGAAGTTTTGTAATAGTACATATCATTCAAGTCCTGCACTGGGAGAAACTCTACTGATTGTGAAAGGGGTCACAATAGGATTATAGTTAGTCTTAGGTTAGTAAGAAGGAAGTCTTGTAACCTAGTGAATCTTTCAAATAGTGAAGTTGAAATCCTACTTGAGAGAGTAGGTCGTGGTGTTTTGATCCCAAGTCAATGAGGTTTTTCCATACTAAAATTCTGTGTTCATTTACTTACTTTTACATATTTTGTACTTAATTAGTAGAGGAACACATAGAAGGAACTGGTCCTTCAATATTGGTGTGTCTTGGGAAATAACAATTGATATCATAGCGGGTTATCCTTGAAGACGCTAACACCTTAGGATTACAATGAGTGCACCACAAGGAAACTCTGAGGGTTAGCCCACTATTAGGCCACCATTGTTCAATGATAAGTACTACTCTTGATGGAAAGAGAGAATGAGGGATCACCTACAAGCTAAAGATTATGAACTGTGGGACATAATCACTGAGGGTCCCATCATTCCTATGAAGAAGGATGTTGCAGGTAAATATGTTCTTAAAACTAGGAAGGAATGCAATGGTGAGAATTTGAAGCAATGGTGAGGACTTGAAGCAATGGTGAGGACTTGAAGCAATGGGAGAAAAATGCCAGGACTAAGAAATGGTTTATCTGTGGACTTGGTCCTGGTGAATATAATAGGATCCAAGGTTGCTCCACTGGTAAGGAAATTTGGGATGCATTGCAGGTTGCTCATGAAGGAACCAATCAAGTTAAAAGATCTAGAGGTACACTTCTCTTTGCTGAATATTAAAATTTTAAAATGAGAGAAGGAGAAACAATTTCTGAAATGTACACTAGGTTTAATGCTATTGCAACTGAACTGATTTCTCTTGGAAGAATTTTAACTATAGAAGATAGGGTTGAAAAGATCTTGACTAGTGTACTTCCAGATTCTATGTACTTCCAGATTCTTGGGAAATTAAGGCATGTGCCATCATTGAAAGCAAGGATCTTAGTACTCTCTCCTTAGATGAACTTATAGGTAATTTAAGAATATATGAACTAAGGAAGAAAGTGCAGAACATAGGAGAACCAGTTAAAACTGAACCTAATTTAGCTTTATCTGCTGCTAACAATTTTGTTGATAATGAGAAGGAACTGGTCCTTATAGCTAGAAGTGTCCAAATATTCATGAATAAGAAAAAGGGATCTAGTGGACAAGGTAGATCTTCTGACATGAAATAGGGAAGAGAATGCTTCAAATGTGGAAGCATGGAGCACTACATTAGCAAATACCCAGTCATGGAAGAAGAATGGAGAAAGAAGTATGTTGAAAAAAGAAGAAAAATGGAACAGTTCCCGAAAAAAAAATGGAACTCCCAAAGCTATGGTTGCAAGCTGGGAAGACAGTGATGATGAACTGGTTGATGATGATGTAGATGAAGAACTTGCTCTAATGGCTCTTGGAGATTCAGACAATTAAGAGGATTTTGAGGTATTTATTTCTCAACTCAAAAACAATATAAGAGGTATGCCTAGAGAAAGGATAGTCAAAGTGTTTCACATTGTATTAGATGAACTTAAAACTCTAAGTAATATGAAAGATCAACTGCATGATGAGATTAAATGTTTAGTAACTGTATACAAGAAAACTGTAGTAAAAAATGACTCCTTGAAAAGGAAAAACGACATGCTAAAGGAACGGGTCCTTACACTTGAATCTAATGTTCGTGAATTGCAAAATGTAAATTTAGAAACTGGTATAGTTGATAAAGATAAGGGCAGTGCAAATTCTCACCAGCTTATTGCTGAAGAGAAGCTGAAAGTGACAGTTGATGAACTATACAAGAAAAATGAAAAGATAAGAACTTTGGAAGAGGACTTGATCAAAACCAAAGATGAACTGAACAAAACTGTTAAATGGAACAAGTCCTATCAAGCATTGGAATGGCTACAGAAAAATCAGAGTAATAGTAGATAATATATTGGGTTTATGAAATCACAATCAGTGTCCAAATGGGATCCAAAGGGTAAGTATCTGACTCTTCCTGAAAATTGGCTATGCACACACTGTGGGAACTCTGGTCACCTAAAGCAAAAGTTTCAAGCTTTAGAAAAAGCTACACAAAGGAACAGGTCCTATAAACCTGTCCAGAAATATGTGGCTACGAAAATTGTTCACACAAAGAAAGCATTACCAGTATGGGCTTAGAAGAATGTGATTCATCTTTTTTCTCAAAGAAAGGAACCCAAACTAGTTTGGATTCTTAAAATTAATCCCTGATTTTCTTTTGTAGGTTAGAGTGAAAGTGAGGAACTACAAATGGTACATGGACAGTGGTTGCTCAAGGCATATGACAGGACATAAGGAACTATTTCTTTCACTCTCAGCTTTTCAATGAGGAAGTGTTTCCTTTGGTAATGGTAAGAAAGGAGAAATTATTGGCATTAGAAAGGTAGGTAGGTCTAATTCACATATCATTGATAATTTTTTTCTGGTAGATAGACTGAAACATTGTTTATTAAGCATATCTCAATTGTATGACAAAGGTAACAATGTGAACTTTTCTTCTACTGGTTGTTTTGTGACTAACCAAGCATCTGGAGAGATCATTTTGTAGGGGAATAGATATGGAAATATTTATAAGGTGGATCCTCTATCACTAGCTGATGGGAGTATGAGTTGCTTAAGTGTAATGCAAAATGATCCTCTCCTATTGCATAAAAGACTTGGTCATGCTAGTCTTTCACAATTGAACAAACTAGTTTCTAAGGACTTAGTGATAGGTCTTCCTAACATCAAGTTCAAGGAGAAAGAGTTTGTAATGCTTGTGCTAGGGGAAGCATGTAAAGTCATCCTTTGAACCAAAGAAACATGTCAGTACTACCAAACCTTTCGAACGGTTCAAATGGATCTTTGTTGACCAATGAGAACAATTAGTCATGGGGGCAAAAAATATGTTATGGTACTAGTTAATGATTATTCTAGATTTACTTGGACAATTTTTCTTGCATCTAAGGAAGAAACATTTAATGCATTTTCAATATTTGCTAAGAAAATTCAAAGAACATTAGATAGTCACATTGTTGATATAAGGTCAGATCATGGTACCGAGTTTGAGAATCAAATGTTCTTCAATTTTTGCAATGAAAATGGTATTGATCATAATTTCTCTCACTTAGAAGTCCACAACAAAATGGAGTAGTTGAAAGGAAAAATAGGACCTTGGAAAAAATGGCTAGGACCATGCTATTATCTGGAAACCTTCCACAAAGGTTTTGGTTGAAGCTATTAATACTGCTTGCTATATAATCAATAGATGCATGATAAGACCATTGTTAGAAAAGACCCCATATGAGTTACTTAAAGGAAGAAAACTTAATATTGCACATTTAAGGGCTTTTGATTGTAATTGTTTCATTCACAACAATGGAAAGGATGCATTAGGAAAATTTGATCCTAGAAGTGATGGAGGAGTCTTTGTTGGTTATTCATTACATAGTAAGTCATATTGAGTATTTAATAAGAAAACTATGAAAATAGAAGAAAGCATGCATGTTAAGTTTGATGAATCTGACAATCTATCTCAAGAACAAGTACGTGAGGATGAAGAAATTAGAATGTTGAGGCATGGTGAACCTTTTTCTCAACTGCAATATGTGTCGGGTGAATTAATGGGAAGTTAATCACTAGGAACTGTTCTGTTAACTTAAATTGGTAAGGGTGGCACAGAAACAGGGGGAACAAGTGTTACTCTTAATCCTCAAGTTGGAAATGTTACTACATCAGGAATTGTTCCTTAGCATGAACACTCATAGGATGGACTGGTGCTAAAGCCTTACAGATATCAAAGTTCACATCCTGTGGATCAGATAATGTCAGACAAAGCTGCTGGGACTCAAACAAGATCTGCAGTCAAGAATCATTATCTGTGTGCCTTTAGTGCCTTCCTATCTCTTGTTGAACCCGATGTAAAAGAGTCACTGAAGGATGCAGATTGAATCAACGCCATGCAGGAGGAGTTGAACCAATTTCAAAGAAGCCAAGTTTGGCATCTGGAACCTAAGCCAAGGAACAGGTCCATCATAGGAACCAGATGGGTTTTCAAGAACAAAATTGATGAGGATGGCATGGTAACCAGAAATAAAGCCAGACTAGTTGTTCAAGGATATAGCCAAGAGGAGGGCATTTACTATGATTAGACTTTTGCTCCAGTTGCAAGTTTGGAAGCAATAAGACTTTTTATAGCCTTTGCTACTTATATGGATTTCTCTTTATAACAAATGGATGTTAAGAGTGCCTTTCTGAATGGCTATCAGAAGGAAGAAGTATATGTCAAACAACTATCAGGTTTTGAGAATGAACAGTTCCTTGAAAATGTCAACAAATTAGACAAGACTTTGTATGGATGCAAGCAGGCAGCAAGGGCTTGGTATGAAAGGAAGGGGAGCAATTTGATTAGCATGGGGCAAGGTAAGAGTGGAGGCGTACAAAAATCGACCTAGGAAAATTTCATCACCTTGCGATGTCCCTTGGCCCGATGAGCTTTTGGCCTTCTTATCTTCGGCGATCTGCCTCGCCAGACCCGCCATCTTAGCGACATCCTCGGCGATGTCAAGCACTTTCCTCTCTCTCTTTTTCTTTTCTTTCTTATCCTCTTTCTCTTCTCCTTCCCCATCTCCCTTCGCCTCGGTCTCCTCCTCCTCCTCTTCGGCGTCCTTCACAGCCCTGTTAGGGAAACCTGAATGAAGGGAAAGAATATCATAGTATAGTAATTCAAAGCTAGTTTAAGGAATCACAAGAGTAGATACGCAGCTTACCATGCCTCTTGCATATCCATCGGTTCCCCTCCAGGCCGGCTAAAATCATCCATTGCCGGCGCGGGCCCTTCTCCGTCTACATGACCTCGGTAACCCACTAAAGCAAATTCCTCGGTGGGTTAACTGGAACCTTTTCAGCTGCAAATCATAGATAAGAAAATAAGTGTCAGCTATGGCAGTCGATCAGGTTACCGCATGAGAGCTTCAATGTCACTACCGAAGGCGAGCCGCGAGCTGAGCTTCGGTGACATCCTTTTCAACCGAACGGCAAGGTCATACCACCGAAGTCATGTGATCGAACTTCGGTGGGACATCTCGGTTCCAGCGGCTTTGAAGCCCATTACTTCAGCCCACTACCTCCTTCCATTAAAGTCCAGAACGCGGGCCTAAGCATGATTGATAGTGGAGAAAGTGGGCAAGGCCCCTAGGCCTATAAATAGTACTTCATTTTGCATTATAGGCATTTAGAAATACATACTGAAACTCTGCCGAAATTTATACTCATTGCAATATATTAAAATCCATTTATTTTCTTGCATCTTACGAGTATTCTTGGCATTTATCGACTTTGATACAAATTTTTGCTTATATTCTAACCCAAATTCGATTTGTGATCCTAAAACTGATTTAGGCCCATACAATAATATTGGAATTTTCATGTTGCATAATAACGCATTTAACATTACAGTACAATTATAACAATAAGAACACACAATCCAAATAGGGTACTACTATGATTCACCAAAAATTTGTTACTTAAGTATGATACTTTGATAATTTCACAGTGGATGAAACATGATCTGGATTCCCTGTTGAGGTTGGAGGTTGAGAATTACAGTGGGCGAGTGCTTGTAGTTTGGTGAAAGAGTGAACTTGTAACATTGTAGGATCATGGAGAGAGCTATCCTAATTTCCATCATTGCAAAATTGTTGCCAACACATTTTCGAGGACCAAAGCCGAAAGGAAGATAAGCGTTCAACTGGTCCTTCGTTAATTTAGTCACCCCTTCAGCAAATCTCTCTTGTTTGAAAAGGTGAGTGTCTTCTCCCCATATTTCAGTGCTACTTTGAAGTAGCAAAGGGGGAATATTCACCTCAAGTCCTGTTGGAAGTGTAATTTTTCCCAATCTTTTTTTTGCTGTCTTCCTCATAATATAAACTGCCGGCGGATAAAGCTTCAGACTCTCATTAATTATCATGCCCATCTACAAGAAATGACAAAGAAAGAATATGAGTTAAACTTTTGGTGTGTTGACAAGAGGTGATGGGGGAGGTGTAACCATCTTGTGCTGTTTATATGGGTTCAAACGGCTACATGAACTGTTGGGATTGAGCAACGGCAAATATGAACCAAAACTCAGTGAGTTCAGAATAAGTGATCATATATTCATGCACTTTTTTGTGCATCCAATATCCACCTCAGGGACTGAGCATGTGTAAATAATTTGACAGCCTAAGAAATTTACCATTTCAAAAAAAGGAAAAAAAAATGGCAGCCTAAGAATTAGTTGGAGTAAGATATAAGGTAAAGAAATTTGGGATCTTACAATCTTCAATCTTGAAATGATATCTGTATTTGGATTGTCTTGGCCGAAGAGTTCAGGAACTTCATGTCTTACTTTCTCCTTCCAATCTGTGTGGATTGCTAGGAGAAGAATAGTCCAGCTTAGTACAATGGTGGTTGGTTCATGTCCAGCAAAATAGAATATTTTACATTCATTAATGATGTCGTCCAGTGGGACAATTATTTTCTCATCAGCATCATGGTGAGCCTTCAAAAGTGATCCAAGAAAATCGCTTCCATAGCTGTCGGTTAATCCTGCCTTAACATTTTCTTCTCTTTTCTTTATCATTAACATGATAGAGTCACGAAGAGCTTGTCGGAGCTTTTCTGATTCTATATCCTCAGATGTCCTGAAAATTTTACTATAAAGGCACAATAGCAGCTAGCTGTTAAAAGAATGATATAATAAAAATTGGAAATTGATCTGAATTAAGAGTTGTTTTTCTAGTCATACTTGATTCCAGGAATCTTAGTCTTTCCAAAGCTCAAAAAAATTAGGTGAACTAGTCTGTCCACCATTTGGAAAATTTACTTCCCCTCAATGTAGCTACTTCCAAAAGCATTTTTGGAGATGATCTCTGAGCTCATAAGCTTGACTTCTTCATACACATCCATCTCTTTACCTTAATAAGATTTCCATGTTTTCAACATTTCTTCCACAGTTCCAATCATTGCTGAAGTCATGTCCTAATTAGCGGGGGACGATACTAGGTACTATTAGATGTATTGGGCAAAAATTGACGTGCTCGGTTAGCACCTCGGCATGATTAACCGAAGAGAAAATGAGCTGACGCTCCGAAGGAGAATGATTGAAGCAGTTGATCAGGTTACCGAAGGCGAGCTTCAATGTCACTACCGAAGGCGAGCCGCGAGCTGAGCTTCGGTGATATCCTTTTCAACCGAACGACAACGTCATGCCAGCGAAGTCATGTGATCGAACTTCAGTGGGACACCTCAGCTCCAGCGGCTTTGAAGCCCAGTACTTCAGCCCACTAACTCCTTCCATTAAAGTCCAGAACGTGGGCCTAATCATCATTGATAGTGGAGAACGTGGGCAAGGCCCCTAGGCGTATAAATAGTACTTCATTTTGTATTATAGGCATTCAGAAATACATACTGAAACTTTGCCGAATTTTGTACTCATTGCAATATATTGAAATCCAGTTATTTTCTTGCATCTTACGAGTATTCCTGGCATTTATCGTCTTTGATACGAAGTCTTGCTTATATTCTAACCCAAATTTGATTTGTGATCCTAAAACTGATTTAGGCCCATACAAATTGGCGCCGTCTCTGGGGATATAAGCAAAAACGCTTTGTTCCAAAGTTCAACGCTCTTTTTCGTTAAAGCCTACAGTTTCTTCAACAAGATAATAGTGAAAATCTTCAACCAAGCTTTTGTTGTTAACGCACTAAAAGCTCTCCAAGATCGACAGGATGAGTAGGTTAACATTAATGCCGAATTCCACACCTCGTTGGAAGCGAGGAACAGCGCAGCACCGAATGGCACCCAGCCTTCGGCTCCAAGTGGAGGCATCCCGACTTTCGTTCCTACGGGCGCGATAATAGGGGGACCTCACAACGGAGCCACGTCTGGGGGTTTGGGAAACGTGCCAGGCGTAACGCCACATTTCGGGATGATTCCCACCGTGGTTGAAATAACATCCTCGGTCGACATTGAAAGGTTGACCAGGGAGATTGAAGCACGCGTCATGGCGCGCGTTGAAGCTCGCGTCGAGGCACGCATAGAAAAGTGCCTCGAGAGCGTACCGGGGATAACCAAAACCGAAGACGAGCTTGACATAGATCAATACAGGGACTTGCCCTTCAAGCTCGAAGGGCTCCAGCCCTAACTCCTAAGAATTTCAAGCTCATGTGTTTAAAGAAGTATGATAGCACCACCGATCCTAAAGAGCATGTAAGGGAATACATGGTAATAGTAAAGAGCAATGACTTAACGGCGATAGAGCTCGAGTCAATGTTCTTAAAGAAGTTTGGCGAATCCTTGGAGAAAGAAGCGCTACGCTGGTACATTTGCCTACCATCAGGGTCGATTTCCCCCTTCAAGGAGATGTCCAACGCCTTCGTTAAGGCACACACCGGAGCATAAAAGATTCTCCAAAGAAAGGAGGATATATGCGAAGTAAAATAACGGCCCGGTGAGCCACTTAAGGAGTTCCTTGAGCGCTTTCACGCTAAGCATATGGAGCTACCTCGGATGGATGATACTCTGGCCATCATAGCATTTGAAAAGGGTATCAATGTTCGCAATTCCGACGCCGCTGCTGAATTGCGAAAGGAGCTCCAACAATACCAAGTTTTGACATGGGAAGATCTACACAAGCGGGCTTACTCCAAGATCAGATTGGAGGAAGCTGAGTTTAAAAGCCGAGGTTACAATTATGAAAACCGAGGCGAATACTCACATCGCGCCGAGGCGTCGCGAGGAAATCCGAAGGGGAGGTATGAACCATACACCTCTACGAGGCAGCCTGTCAGCCAAAGGCTGGGAAAATCCTTCGGGAATCCATTCACAAGCCCACACATAAGCCAACGGCTCGAAGGAAAGGTTCACTCCAACACGAACCAAAGAAATTCCTCAGGCCCAGCTTCCGCCTCGAAGAAGGAACTGCCTCGGATCCCTGACTACAATTTCAATATATTGACCTTGGAGCTGGTCAACGTAGTTAAGGGAACTGCCGGAGTAAGAGTGCCCAAAGACATGAGAACTCCAGCGGATAAGAGAGATCATAACTTGCACTGTGAGTTCCACGCAGATTATGGCCACCGAACCGAGAATTGCAAAGCATTGCGCCTCGAGGTGGCTCATTTGTTGAAGAAAGGGGTGTTGGCCGAATTCCTTACTGACAAGGGAAAGGACAACTACTCCAAGAATCGAGGTGATCGGCAGCCACCTCGGGCCCCAACCCTAGAGAGAGTTGTGAATGTCATCACTTGGGGATCAGAGGTGAATGGAGTGAATTTCGCAGCTGCAAAGAAATTCGCCAAATTATCGATCACCATGGAAAAGAGAACCCGAGTTGGTGCCTCGGGTAAAGAGATTGTATGTGATGATGACAATTGTGTGGGATGATGTTCCCTCATCACGATGCCTTGGTCATCATGTTAAGAATCAACAACTCCGACATCAAGCGAGTCCTGATCGACCCCGGTAGCTCGGTCAATATAATCAGCTACGGGGACGTTAAGAAAATGTGGCTCAAAAGGGAAGTTGTCCCCAAAGCTACAATGTTAACTGGCTTCAACAACTCCACTAAGAAGACTTTGGGTGAACTTACACTCAAAACATTTGCTGAAGGAGTAAGCAAGGAAACACTGTTCCAAGTGTTTCCCGAGGACATGGCATACAATGTGATCCTCGGCAGGCCATGGTTCCATTTCATTGAGGCTGTTCCGTCCATGCTGCATCAAGTGATCATATTCCCTACGCCTTGGGAGGTTCGATCAATCAAAGGAGAGCAACGAGTAGCAAGGGAGTGCTACTCGGTTGCGTTGAAAAGTGGAGTCGCCCTGACCGGGCCAAAGCAATAGCAACTAACGCAACCGGGGTCAAGCGAGGAGGACCTCCGAGGAGAAGTTGAAAAGATCCCGGTTTGCATTCAAGAACCTCGGAAACAAAAAGCTGAGGACTCCACTATCGAAGAACTGGAGTCTTTCATCTTATTGAATGATTTTCCTGAAACAAAGGTATTTATCGGCTCGGAGTTGGACCCGGAGTCGAAGAAAGTAATCATCGATGTTTTAAAGTCCAACAACGATTGCTTCGCTTGGTCTCATTCAGACATGATTGGTATCGATCCGGAGATCATGACCCGCAAGCTGAATGTGGACCCAAAGTTCATCCCGGTGAAGCAAAAGAAGAGACCTCACGCTAAGGTTAAAAAGAAGGCATCGAAGATGAAACCACAAAGTTGCAAGAAAATGGTTTCATAAGGGAGATGAAATACCCCGAATGGCTAGCTAATGTGGTTGTCGTACCGAAGAAAAATGGCAAGTGGAGGATGTGTGTAGATTACACCGATTTGAACAAGGCTTGCCCTAACGACTCCTACCCATTGCCACAAATAGACAGGTTGATAGACTCCACGGCTGGACACAAACTATTAACCTTCTTGCATGCTTATTCAGGTTACAACCAGATCCTCATGGACCCGAAGGACGAAGAGAAAACCTCGTTCATCACTGGCCGAGGTACTTTCTGCTATAAAGTAATGCCCTTCGGTCTAAAAAATGCTATGGCGACTTATCAAAGGTTGGTGTGTCGCATGTTCAAAGAGTATATTGGAAAATCTATGGAGGTCTACATAGATGATATGCTCATCAAATCGGTTCGAATGGAGGATCATTTGAATCATCTAAGGGAAGCTTTTGCTGTTCTGAGGCAATATGGCATGAAGTTGAACCCTGAGAAGTGTGCCTTCTGTGTTGGGTCAGGCAAATTCTTGGGAGTCTCCAAACGAGGTATCGAAGCAAACCCGACAAGATTAAAGCTATCGAGGAAATCCCCGAAGAGCTGACCGGGGTGAAAGAAGTTCGGCGCTTAACTGGCCGAATCGCTGCCTTGAGTCGTTTCATCTCAAGGTCCTCGGAGCGATGCCACAAATTCTTCTCTGTTTTGAGAAAGAACAACCACTTCGAATGGACACCGGAGTGAAAAGAAGGCAAAAATAGCCACGACAATCTCCCGCCTAAAATTCATTCCTCGACAGATTCAGCAATCACTCGAGGAGTGGGAGGACTATCTGTATTAGATGAAAAATCACCGAGGTCTCGAGCAAGACCCCGAAGCATAACACTAAATCCATTCCATGAGCCAAACTCATGAGGAGAGGTTGCTTAATTCTTTGCCTCGGGAAATCGTCTCAGGAAATGAGGGAAAGCAAGCTCGGAAAAAACTCCGTAACAACATGATCCCGAGCAGAAACGACGCCTCGTCAGACGAGGCCTGATCTTTGTAACTGTCGACCATTGCTCCAGTATTTAAGGAAAATATTGCAAGTCTACCACGATCAAACGCGGAGTAATGGCCATAAAGGTATAATTATGACATTTATAACGTCATTCTTTCCCCTGATTATAAATAAGCTTCATTTGTAAACGAATAGAATATGAACAATACAATATTCAACTTTACTTTTGTTCACTGTCTCGTTTGTCATTTAGTTTATTCACTGCCTCATTTACTTTTCAAGCCTTTCGTCTAGTTCAAATTTAACTTTAGTTGAAGTATCACTTCGATACAAGCAAATTATCAGTTAAACCCAATACAAATTCAATTTATTGTCCTATCCCGATTTAGGCCAACGCATATCATCCATTTATTATTTGCTGTCATTCCATTATTATTTTCAATATTTATTGTGGTATCTGAAAGTTATAAAATTACTCTTCGGCGAATTGAAATTGCAATTCTAATCTTGTTTTCTTTTGAATTATGTGATTAGACAGTTTGCTACCTGAGCCAAGTGAAGCATTGCGAGAGCCAAGCGAAACACATGGTATTATCCTTGTTTTCGTTGGGGGCGCCTGATTGTCTTTAGGATGTAGCATTTTCCAGAAAATACAACTTAGAATTTTTTTAATTATGTAATTCATCTTTTGATTATTTTCATAAAAAATATAATTATTTTAATTTGATATCTTTAGGGGACATTTGATGAAAGTTGCGATTTGACTCTTTTGATTATTTTCATAAAAAATATAATTATTTTAATTTGATATCTTTAGGGGACATTTGATGAAAGTTGCGATTTGACGATTGGAAGAAGAAAATATGTGATTGTTATAGACAAATGATTTAGTTTTTTGTAGTATGAATTTGTAATTACTGCTAACTTCACATGAACTATACTCCTATTACATCATTTAGATGCAATGCGATGGACTAATACTAAGGTACTGCTATTTCCTGTATGATCTTTTCTTTTTTACTTTTACTCTTATATTCGAAAAAATAAATTTAAACTTCTTTCCAATTTCAGAGAATAATTTCTCGAGATTAATGTCACGTAATAGATGATCGACATTGGAGAAGGAGGCGATGATGTAGCCTCTTATTGGGTACTTAGAATCTTTGTAATTATGTAATTCATCTTTTGATTATTTTCATGAAAAGTATAATTATTTTAATTTGAATATCTTTAGGGGACATTTGATGAAATTTACGATTTGATGATTGGACGAAGAAAATATGCGCTTGTTATAATCAAACGATTATAATTATTGTCAACTTCACATGAATTCTACTCCTATTACATTATTTAGAGGGACACTTACAAAAATACCCATAAAACCTAAAATAATTACAGTCACTATCCACTACTTTTAAATATTATACAACCTACCCACTAAATTATTTACCCACTCTACCCATTCAGACTTGTATACTATAGTTTATTCAGTATACCATAAGTGTATACACATATAAGGTATAACAAATGTATACAATAATAAATGGCACTCCACACTTTTATACCATAATTTATGCAGTATACTATACACCTATAAAGCATAACAAAGGTATACAATAATAAATGGGTAGGCTGGAGAAATACTTTTAGTTTTATGGATAGTGTAATTTTTAATGGGTATGACTTGTAAATACTTTAAATTTCATGAGTATAGAGTGTAAAAATTCCTTATTTAGATGCAAGGTGATGGACTAATACTAAGGTACTGCTATTGCCTATGAGCTTAATTGGGTGAACTTGTTACAAGTAGCCAAAACTTGCTTATAAGCCACTTTTGAGAAGTTAGAATTTCCTAACTTCTCATTTTTGACTTATTTAAATCACAAAAGTGCTTATAAGCTCTTTGCTTTTTGAGTTACCAAACACATATTAATAAACTTATAAGTATATATATGTTTTTAAGCTTACCCAAACGGGCTCTATATGATCTTTTGTTTTTTACTTTTACTCTATATTCGGAAGAATAAATTTGAACTTCTTTCCAATTTCAGAGAATAATACCTCGAGAGTAATGCAGGAGGCGATGGTGTGGCCTTTTATTGGGTATTCCGTTCTTGCTTTCTTTCTAATGTTTTTCAATTAACTCACAAATTGATTCTGACCATGTTTGAAGAAAGTTGTGATTTAATGATTGGATGAACAAAATTATTATCAGATAATTAACGGGTGGTAGGAAAGTGTGGAGGTCAAGATCAGGGTAAAATATTAGGTAGTAGTGGTGAGAGTTCTGTCTTGATATCATTTGTATTATGTTTTTATACTTTATTTATCATCTTTTGTGCATTTATTAATGTTTGTTTACTTTAGCTATTCTTTGACATAGTTTCTTTATCATGAATTATTTCATCTTATTTTAAAAAAATATTATCATTTTTTTCCTTTAGCCGAGGGTTTATGGGAAACAGCCCCTCCATCTTGGTTGGGGTAAGGTTTGCGTACATCTCACCCTCCTCAGACGTTACTTGTAGAATTACACTGAGTATATTATTGTTGTTGTTATACAATTAATCGGTGATTGAATAAATATTTTTATTAAAGAATTTAATATTTACAGTATGAAAATATAATTATTGCCAACTGTGTATTAATTCTACTCTTATTACATTATTTCGGTGCAAGGAGATGAACTAATACTAATATATTGTTATTGCCTATATGATCTTTTCTTCTTTAGTTTTATTCACAATGAGTTGCTGATGGTGACAAGTAATCAAGACATATATTTTATATTCAGAAGGATAATTTTAAATTTCTTTATAATTTAAGGAAATAATATTTCGAGATTAATACAATATGTGATGATGTGGTTTATTATTTTGTATTCCATTCTTACTTTTTTTAAATGATATTTTCATTTAACTTACACTTTAATTCTTATATCCTTAGATTTCATTAAAAGCTTTTGTGTATTTTGTAGGGAAAAAAATTAATGTGCGTTGATAAGTATCTCTGAAAGAACCATTAACATGCTGGACCAATAAGAAGCTGACAGAGATAACTATATTCACTCAAAGCGGTCTCCTATGGGATTAAATTAGTATAAGTTTTTTCTTTTCTCAAGTCCAAGTCACTGAAGGTCGTTTGGTTTAAAGAAAGTTTTGCGGGAATTAACAATGCTTAACTATGCACAGATTTGTAATACGCAAATGACTATGACGATATTAGTTTTGGGCTATTAGTAATGCAGAGTTTGTAATACAAAGACTCTTTTATATTGAATTATTGATATATGACAAATTAATAAATAAATAATTTTTTTAATTTTTAAAATTTTGATACATGTGTTGAACCCACTTTATATTTCACATTTTATTTGCATAAAATAATAAATAGATCGCACAATTAATATGGGTATTAATTATATTAGAAAAAAAAAGAAAAACCAAACGTTATATAAACTAAAATTAAATTTTATGGTGGATCAAAACGTTTACCAATATCAATTGTGTGAGATTTTATGATGGTATATAATACTCATACAAATAAAACAACTCTCGAAATCCCAAAATCAATCTCAAAAGTTATATTTTCTTTGTGTTGACAATATTTAGTGGTATGTTTAATTTTAGAATTCCATTTTCAGAATTGTAGTCAAATTACAAAAATTTTGGATTCAAATTCATAGTACAGTTTTATCCAACATAGAATTACTTTTGTTAAGAAATGTTTTAGCTTTTAAATGGCATAAAAGTCTGTCAAACTTTCGACAAAATTATTTTAATTAATATATTCTTTTAATATTATATATGTGTTCTATTTGTTCTTGACTTTCAAAGATCCACTAATTCCACATGATAAATACTTTGAATCCCTCGGCAGTGAAGAATTCTTAAAAGCAACAACAAATCGGCAGGGATATATGAGTTTGGAAAATATCATATCTTCTAAATGATGTTCACCCAGTCAAAAAATTCTGACATTAAACGTATTCTTTTAGTGACAGCTGAATATTGCACTTTCAAGAGGAATATCAACGACAACAACAACAGTGTTGGGCATTATAGAAAATCCAAGCAATACAAAGAAACATATGTAAAAAAAAAAAAAAAACAACATCTATAAAGAGATATTAGATAAAATACAACAAAATATCATATTATTTATGATTACAACTAATATACAAATGAATAAACTAATATTTTAATTTTTGCAGGTTCATAGATTTGTTTTGAATCACATCAAATTTTTATGTAAATGATTGTTGCATAATAGACATCAATTATCCTAATACATCAATCTTTCTCATCATCTGTAAGTTTTAATAGTCACACAATATATAAATATTTATTTTTTCTCTTTAGATAATTGTTCCATAAATTTGGGTGTCAATTCTTATAAGACATAATTTCTTTCTCTTGACTACCATTTAATTATTATGTAAGTAACGTTCACAATTGAACGTTTCAGATTAGTGGTCCGTTTTGTTTTGGATTAATTCATGAACCTTCAGTTCACATTCATGAACTCATTTCCACTTTAAGTTCTAAAACAGTCCAATTAATTTGATGCTCATTAATTAAACTTAATAAGTGTTCTTGATGGAAGAACACTATAAAAGAGAAGCTATGTTGGGTCCCTAAGCATCATAAACAACTCATTCAGTACTACACCATCACAGTGAGTAAATCTGAGTACTTAGAAGATTCACCGGAGGAGAAAATCTGACTTCGACGAAGTCCGAACAACAATAGCTGGAGGTAACCCGATCTTTAATTTCTGCTGCGTAATTTGCTCTTGATGTGTATTATAAATTATAGTATACTTACAATTGGTATCATGAGCAATTGTTTATCTCTATCTTGTTATTTCGTTGATTGAAATCGGGAGCTGCAGATCTTAATTATCTGATCTGTATTTAAAATATTTAAACAAACTGATGGTAGAAATCAATTTCTAATATTTTTGTGTTTCTGGATTGATTTTTGATGTCTGAAACTATGATTATGATATGGATTTATAAACCGGGTTAATAGGACCCGTCTAGAGGTTGAAGAAGGCGTTAATGTGTTCTGCGAGTAAAAGATTCAGAGACTTTTGGTTTTGGTCTCCTATATTTTAGATTCTTTAAAATAATAAAATATTATAATAATTATAATAAAGGAAAAGGTAAACTTGAAACTTGTGCACTACTATTTGCCTTCGTAATGTATTCTGGCAATATAACTCCTAGTAGTACATTATTGCTAATGCTGCCAAAGCACTCTTTTAAGTCTTGAAATTTAAAAGTAAAATTTTGGCCTTCTCTTTTATCCCTGTCCATTTTCTTATACATAGCAGAATTTAGTAAAAACCTTTACATTTTTTACTGAATTACGACACCACTTAAAAGGATTTTATAAGGAACTTTAGTCCTGATTATGTGTCTTGTTGTCTTTTACACACAACACAAGTTACAATTATTGCATAAAGTATTTAAATATAATTATTAAACTTATTAATATCAAGTGATCTATATAATTTTATTTTATTAATGTCAGCCACATCAACTTTGATAACATAAAATTATATATTATGAGGAGGATCATATAAGGAATGACATCAAAGTCTAATGAGTGATTTGTAATTTTATTGATTAAAGACTAGCCACTGCCTCTTTGATCAAATAAAATTGAGGGTTAAAGATCACATAAAATAATCTAGACATTAGTTTGTGATTAATTATGCACAATATAATAACTTAAGAACTTTTATTTTTGCATAATTAATTAGGATAAAATGTTAAATTCTTTTTCATAATTACCCACAGGAATTGTGAGTTGAATTTGATAGTTTTATTATAAAGATAGAATATTAATCTTGGATGATAATTCTATCATAAAGAATGAGTCTAATTGAATTAAAGATTTAGCCCACATGCAATTTTTATGTCAGTAGATTCAATTGTACATGATTTGTATTGATGAATCATGATATATGTTTATTGTCTCAAATTTATGTTAAGCGTGTAATATTTTGTGCAGCTATGCAACCTGCGAATTTCTCTGATATCTGTGATGTTCCTGAACTGAATGGCGAGAATTAAGATTTGGAAGGAAAGAATTCTCCTTCACTTAGGGTGCATGGACATTGAATATGCTATAAGGAAAGACGAACCACTGATTATTGAAACCAGCATTCCAGCTCAAATTTCTCTTCATGAACAGTGGGAGCGGTCTAACCGCTTGAGTGTCATATTCATCAAGACCAAAATCGATGCTGGTATTCGTGGTTCTGTCGAACAGTATGATGATGTCAAGGCATTACTGAAGGCTATTGATGAACAATATGCTACTTCAGATAAAGTACTTGCTAGCACCTTAATTATGAAATTCTCGTCAATGAAGCTCACCAGTGTGAGAGGTGTACGCGAGCACATCATGAAAATGCGAAACTTAGCGGCTCAGTTAAAGACTCTTGAGGTTGAAATGTCTGATACTTTCCTTGTGCACTTTATATTGAACTCTCTTCCACAACAATATGGTCCCTTTAAGATCTCTTATAACACACATAAGGAAAAATGATCTATTAACGAACTTCTGACCATGTGTGTTCAAGAGGAGGGCCGACTGCTGATGGAAACAAGTGAAAGTGCATTCACAGTTACTCATGGAAAGAAGACATATCAAGCCAAAAAGAAGGGGAAAGGAAAGATACCCCTTGAAACTGACATCAAGAAAGAATCCACGTGTTTCTTCTGCAGAAAAAGGGGCATATAAAGAAGGATTGTGTCAAGTTTCAGAAATGGCTTGAGAAAAAAGGTAATCCAATCTCACTTGTAACTTATGAAGCTAATATGACTGATGTTAATCATAACGCATGGTGGATTGATTCTGGTTCTACAATCCATATTACGAATTCCTTGCAGGGATTAAGAAACCTGCAGAAGCCAGTGGGAGCTGAGCAAAGCATCTATTCAGGAAACAAGATGCAGTCACATGTGGAGGCCATTGGGACCTGCGATTTAGTGCTTAGTAGTGGTTTCATTTTGAAGTTAGAAAAGACTTTCTATATTCCTAATTTTTCTGGAAATTTAATTTCAGTTTCCAGACTTGTACCTTTAGGTTATTCCTTCAACTTTTCTGAAAATAAATTTAATTTAATTCATAAATCAAAGGTTGATGGAAATGGTAACATTATCTGATGGTCTTTTCTCTCTTAATTTACAAAATGATGTCACTATAATGTTATGCATTGATGTTCGGCATTTTATGCCTACTTTTCCTTAATATTTCCGCACATTTGAGCTTGTTTTGCACTTGTTTGGTGGCTTGTGAATGTGGTTTTACGCTGATGTTGTGTTGTTCGTGTGTAGGTCGTTACGCGATACATTTGGAGCGTTTCGAAGCTTGATTGAGCATGAATTGATTGGATGATGATTGAAGATTGGATCGAGCACACAGAGGCACAACACGGAACGAGAAAAAGAGCAAACGAACAGGAAAATGGCTTGGCGCCATGGCCCACGCGCCGCGCAGCCTGTAGCGCGCGCTGGCTGGCGCGTTTGGGCCTGCGACGCATGGCCAAAGCACGAAGGCTGGGGCGTCCTCTGGTTGTGGTTCCGCTTTTCGGGGCGCGGGGCGCCCGTTATAGCGCCCCTTATGCGCGATTTGACTTCCTATTCCTTCTAGTTTTGGGATTAACTTATGTACAAGGGTTTGGAAACAATATAAATAGTTTATTACTTAGTTTGTGAGAGAGTTCAGACTTTGGAGCAAATTTGAGAGCTCATAACATCAAGACAAGGGTTTTTCTTCCTACCATTAATTTACTACATCATTATTTCATTATTACATCAATTCCTTGTGTTGTTATTATGAGTATGCGTAGCTAAATATATCGTTCTAGGGTTAGAGTATTACATGAAGGTTGATGTTTGAAGATTGATTTCTATTAATTGAATCCCATTACGGGTTACTTATTCTTTCTTGATTTCACTTGTGTAATTGTCAGGGCCCGATTATTACGCATTATCTATGGTTTTTAGATTGAACTCGAAAGAGGGAATTTAATTACGTAATAAGAAAGAGTAGAACTAGTTTGTGAACCCGGGCATCGGGGAACCAATTTGTGAGTAGGATAGACATATACTTGCTCGCCTAGTTTAACTCATTACAGAATTCGTTAATGCGTGCACGTGATTCAACCCATAGACATATAGGGATTGGAGTAGCCTGCATAGACCGTGAAGAACTGAAAGGTTTTCACGGGTACATTTAATCTGTTAGTTAGTAACCCGGGATTTAAGAAGTGGAATCAATTGGAAAACTCAACTGGATTGTTCGTAACTCTGACCCTGGATCGTCTCCTTATTACTGATAACAACCAAGTCTTGCTCCATTGTTTGAATTCACTTCTACCATTTAATTACTGTTCTTTAGTTAACAAAATCCTCACTATTGGAAAAAGATCCCTGAATAGTTTAAATAAATTGTTTGCTAGAACTCAGTCTGCATAGTCCTCGAGGAAACGATACTCATCTTATCACTTTATTACTTGGCGACCACATATACTTGCGTGTGCGTTTGGGAGCAACAAGTTTTTGGCGCCGTTGCCGGGGACTAATTACGGACTAATTACTTTTGAACAGTTACTTAATTGCTATTCAGGTTTAATTTTTTGTTGAGTTTCTTGTGCTGTTTCAGGCAATAGGTTTTGAATGGAAAGGAACAAAAAGGACGAATCACTCGCACCTTTTGATCCCGAGCCTGAAAGAACCTTGAGGAAGACAAGGAAAGAAGCGAGAGATCGAGAAGCATTAGCAATCGTACTTGCATCTCTTCCTGTTGAAATGGCTGAAGAACAAACAGTAGCAGTGCGAGATGTGGCTCTTCCTAGTCTGAAAGGAGTAGAGTCAAGTATTGTGAAGCCTGCTATTACTGGGAACTTTGAGATCAAGCCCGGCATGATTCAGTTGCTGCATGTGACGGGGCAATATAGTGGACTCCTGCATGAAGATCCGCAGCAACACTTGCAGAACTTTCTGGAGATCAGTGATACTTATACACCGACAGGTGTGCCTACTGATTATGTGCGAATGACTTTGTTCCCATTTTCATTGATTGGGACAGCAAGGAAGTGGTTAAAGGCTGAAAAGCCTGGGTCTATCACTACTTGGGAGGATTTAGCTAAGAAATTCTTGGCTAAGTTTTATCCGTCGGCTAAGACGGCCAGGTTGAGGAGTGCAATTTTATCCTTCAGGCAGTTTGAAGGCGAATCATTATATGCAGCCTGGGAGAGATTTAAGGCGTTATTGAGAGATTGTCCTCACCACAATCAAACTAATGAAGTTATTGCACACACTTTTGTTGAGGGATTGAACCAACAGACTAAGATTGTGGTTGATGCTGCTGCTGGAGGCCAAGTGTTGGCCTTAAATTTTGAACAGATCTATGACTTACTTGATAAGTTTTCACAGAGCAATCCTGATTGGCAGGGTGATGGCAGAGCTAATATATTTAGTGAGGGGGCTAGCAGAGCGGCTACACAGAAAGCTGCTGGGGTACTTCAACTAGATGGAATCACAGAGTTGCAAGCAAAGATGGATGCACTTTCCAATCAAATCAGCAAGCTGGCTCTCCAAGCAAAGCCACAACCAGCTCCAGTGCAGCAAGTTCAGGCCTTTTGTGAGGTATGTGGTGAGGATCATAGCACTGAGGTTTGTCCCTCTAATCCAGAATCAGTGTATTATGTGGGTAATCAGAACAGATCACAGGGCCAAAACCGAAATCAGTATGGTAATAATTATAACACGGGTTGGCGTAATCACCCAAATTTTTCTTGGAGGGATACCCGTGAGCAGTTTCAGGGTAATGAGAGAGCCCAATTTAATCAAAACAATGCACCACAGCAGGGATCACAGTCTCAGGCTCAGCCACAGCAGTCTAATACTATGGAGGATATGCTCAAGAAAATTCTTGCAGGGCAGCAAAAGCTCATTGATGAGTCAGCATCTCAGGCACAAACAATAAAAGATTTGAGCAATGCACAGAAAGATCTTGAAAGACAATTGGGGCAGCTTGCTGGAGCACAAAATAATAGACCTCGAGGTGCTTTACCGAGTGATACAGAGAAGAATCCTAGAGAATTTGTGCAAGCAGTGACTTTGAGGAATGGAAGAGCACTGGAGGAAGTTCCCCCAAAGCCAAAGAAGACTGTTGGTGAGTTAGAGCCAAATGTTGATAGGGAGGTGGAAAAAGAAGCAGAAAAGGTAATTGAAAAGCAGCCCGAGTCTGCTATTGTGAGACCACCACCACCTTTCCCGCAGAGACTTCAGAAGCAAAAAGTTGATGCAGCATGCAAGAAATTTTTGGAGATATTGAGTCAAATTCAGGTAAATATTCCTTTGGTGGAGCTTTTGCGGGATGTTCCCAAATATGCTAAATACATCAAGGATATTGTTGCTAACAAGAGAAGATTGACTGAGTTTGAGACAGTTGCACTTACTGAGGAGTGCAGTTCCAGAGTTAGAAGCAAGCTTCCGCAGAAATTGAAGGACCCGGGCAGTTTTACCATCCCTTTGAAAATTGGGGAACATGAGGTTGGTCGTGCTTTATGTGATTTGGGTGCTAGTGTGAATTTGATGCCTTCTTCAGTTTTTAGGAAGCTAGGCCTGGGTGAGCCACGACCCACTACTGTGACCTTGCAGCTTGCTGATAGATCTTTGACATGCCCTGAGGGGATTATTGAGGATGTGCTTGTACAAGTGGGTCAGTTCATATTACCCGTTGATTTTATTATTCTTGATTATGAAGCTGATCCTGAGGTTCCTCTCATCTTGGGAAGAGGATTTTTGGCTACTGCTGACGCTGTTATTAGAGTCAGAGCTGGCAAGATGATCATGAAGGTAAATGGGGAAGAAGCTGTGTTTAATGTGTTCAGAGCTACCCAGCTTCCTTCTCATTATGAAGAGTTGTCCATGGTAAAGGTAATAGATGATGAGTTGACTGCTGATGAGAGGTCATTCTTGGCTTCTAATGTTGATTCTTTGGAAAGGGCACTCTTATGTGATGATGATGATATCCTGAAGGATGAAGATACTGAAGAATTTGTGGAGGTTCTTAATATGCAGAGTAGATTCATCCCAGGGTGGAAGAAATTTGAGGAGCTTGATAGACCGTTGACCTTAGCTCCTGCTAAACCGTCTATTGAGAAAGCTCCTAATCTTGAGCTCAAACCTTTACCCGCACATTTACGTTATGCTTATTTGGGTGAAGGTAATACTTTGCCCGTGATCCTTTCTTCTTTGTTGTCTGATGTGCAGGTTGAGAAGGTGTTGCGGGTATTGCGAGAGCGCAAGAGAGCTATTGGCTGGACTATTGCTGATATTAGAGGGATTAGTCCTTCTTTCTGCATGCATAAAATTCTCTTGGAAGAAGATCATAAGCCATCCATAGAGCAGCAGAGGAGGCTAAATCCAATCATGAAGGAGGTGGTGAAGAAAGAAGTTATCAAGTGGCTGGATGCTGGTATAATTTTTCCTATCTCTGACAGCAAGTGGGTGAGTCCAGTGCAATGTGTTCCTAAGAAAGGGGGCATGACAGTGGTGAAGAATGAGAACAATGAGTTGATTCCTACAAGAACTGTTACAGGGTGGCGAATTTGCATTGATTATAGGAAGCTGAACAAGGCCACCAGGAAAGATCACTTCCCACTCCCTTTTATTGATCAGATGTTGGATAGACTAGCAGGCCATGAGTATTATTGTTTCTTGGATGGTTATTCGGGCTACAATCAAATTGTGATAGCCCCTGAAGACCAAGAGAAGACCACTTTTACTTGTCCATATGGCACCTATGCATTTAGGAGGATGCCATTTGGGTTGTGTAATGCCCCAGGAACTTTTCAGCGGTGCATGATGGCTATTTTCACTGACATGGTGGAAAAATTTGTGGAAGTGTTTATGGATGATTTCTCAGTGGTTGGTGACTCTTTTGATGAATGCTTGAAGAATCTTGATGCTGTGCTGAGCCGTTGTGAAGAAACAAATCTGGTGCTGAATTGGGAAAAATGTCACTTTATGGTTCAAGAAGGCATAGTACTTGGGCACAAGGTGTCAAAGCAAGGGATTGAGGTTGACAAGGCGAAGATAGAGGCTATTGAGAAATTACCACCACCTATCTCTGTTAAGGGGGTGCGTAGTTTCTTGGGACATGCAGGGTTCTATAGACGGTTCATAAAGGACTTCTCCAAAATTTCCACTCCCTTGTGCAAATTGTTGGAGAAGGATGTGAAATTTGTGTTTGATGATGCTTGTATTAAGGCGTTTGAAGAGTTGAAGAAAAGATTGGTGACCGCACCAATCATCATTGCTCCTGACTGGTCTTTGCCGTTTGAATTGATGTGTGATGCGAGTGATAATGCTATTGGGGCTGTTCTAGGCCAAAGAATTGGAAGAATTTTTCACTCCATCTATTATGCAAGCAAGACGCTTGATGCAGCCCAGTCCAATTATACTACCACTGAGAAGGAGTTGCTAGCCGTGGTTTATGCTTTTGATAAATTCAGATCTTATTTGGTTGGCACTCATGTTGTTGTCTACACTGATCATGCCGCAATCCGGTATTTTTTTGAAAAGAAGGACTCCAAGCCGAGACTTATTCGATGGGTTCTCCTATTGCAAGAGTTTGATGTTGAAATTCGAGATCGCAAGGGGACTGAGAATCAAGTAGCTGATCATTTGTCAAGGCTGGAGAATAGAGATCATGTAGATGAGGGGCCTGAGATTAAAGAGGTATTTCCTGATGAGCAACTTTTTGCTCTTGATGCAGCTGAGGTGCCATGGTATGCTGACATGGTGAATTTTCTTGTGAGTAATGTGTATCCCCCTGGGGCAACTGCCGAGCAGAAGCGTAAACTCCTTCATGAGAGCAGATTTTATGTGTGGGATGAGCCCTATTTGTACAAGATAGGTGTTGATCAACTAGCTAGGAGATGTGTTCCAAGGGAAGAAGTAGAGGCGATTCTACAGAGCTGCCATTCCTCTCCTTATGGTGGCCACCTTGGTGGAGATCGAACAGCTGCAAAGGTACTGCAATCTGGTTTCTTTTGGCCTACTTTATTTAAAGATGCTCATGCATTAGTGAAGCAATGTGATCGTTGCCAAAGAACGGGTACCATTACTAGGCGTCACGAGATGCCTTTGAACAATATTTTGGAGATTGAGCTGTTTGATTGTTGGGGTATTGATTTTATGGGTCCATTCCCACCTTCTATGGGCAATAAATATATCCTTGTAGCAGTTGATTATGTATCTAAATGGGTGGAGGCCATTGCACTTCCTACAAATGATGCGAGTGTGGTGGTGAAGTTCGTGAAGAAGAATATTTTCACTCGTTTTGGGACACCGCGGGCTATTATTAGTGATGAAGGTACGCATTTTTGTAACCGGTTATTCAATAAATTATTGGCTAAGTATGGGGTTCGCCACAAGGTGGCTACTGCTTATCATCCCCAAACTAGTGGCCAAGTGGAAGTGTCTAACAGAGAGATCAAGCAAATCCTTGAGAAGACCGTGAATGCCTCGAGGAAGGATTGGGCTATGAAGTTAGATGATGCTCTCTGGGCCTACCGAACTGCTTTCAAAACGCCTATTGGAACCTCTCCATATAGGCTTGTTTATGGGAAGGCTTGTCACTTGCCGGTTGAATTAGAGCATAAGGCGTATTGGGCTATTCAAAAGCTCAACTTTGATATGGCCTCAGCGGGTGAGAAGAGGATGCTTCAATTGCATGAACTTGAAGAGTTCCGTTTCCATGCGTATGAAAATGCGAAATTGTATAAGGAGCGGACAAAGAAGTGGCATGATAAGCACATTGAGCATCGCTCTTTTGAGCCCGGGCAGCGTGTATTGTTGTTCAACTCGAGGTTGAAATTGTTTCCGGGCAAGTTGAAGTCGAGATGGTCGGGGCCTTTTGAAGTTGTTCGTGTTACCGCACATGGAGCGGTTGCATTGAGAGCCCCGGGTTCTGAAAACACATTTTTGGTTAATGGTCAAAGGGTGAAACACTATTGGGGAGGTACGGTGAATCACCGCACTTCAATCACTTTGAGGGACCCTTGATTTATACCCGTCGTGCCACGACGTTAAATAAGGCGCTTCTCGGGAGGCAACCCGAGTCTGTACTTGCAATAGTTTAGTTTTCTTTTGTTTTTATAGTGTCACGTTTTTGTGTGTCGTTTTGCAGGAATCGGGTGAGCTAAATAAGTCGAAATGAATGCATTGAGGGGGATGGGACATCTCGAGACATGTCCCACGCTTGGTTTGTACTTGGAGTCGAAATTCGGTGCGAAAAAACGTTCGTGGGCGCGTTCGGGAGTGCCCCGCGCCTCCCAAAGCGCGAAAATAAGTAAAACAAAGAAGCTAGGCGCGGTTGGGAGCGCCCCGCGCCTCCCACCGCGCCATGCTAGGCAGAAACTCGAATTTTTTGGCCGCAACAAGCATGCGCCGCGGAGGCCAACGCGCGATGCTTGGCAGTAGCTCAAAAATTGTGCCCGCGATGGACTTGCGGCGCGGAGCTTAACGCGGAGGCCATTTTTTTGGTTTGAAAAATGGGTCAACGGGTTTGACCCGAAATTGTTTAATCCCCCATGCCCTATAACCCCAATTCCTAACATCTTTTCTCCCTTATTCTCACTACAAACTCTCTCTAATCACACACTAATTCACTAGCAACAATAGAAATCATCCCAAATCTTGTGCAAGCACTTCTAACACCATCAAGTAAGTACATTACTACTCTTCCTTCTCAATAACATGTAAGTTGTCTTCATAATTGCTCATGGGTGATTCTCTTAGCTAGTTACAAGTTTTTCCATAAAAATTCAATCTTGATGTGCTTAAATGTTGATGATGCTTAGTATAGAACTTGTGACTTGTAAAAAGAGATCTCTCAACACATTGGGAGGGTTGGCACATTACAAAATCAATTGAAATAGCTAGTTCAAAGTTGTGCACACTAGGTGTTTGTGAAAAAGCCTCAAAGATGAAATATCAATGACATTGTGAATTCTTGAGTAGCAATGCATTCCTTAGGCTTACAATGAACATTAGGTGTTGCATACACACTAGATTTGATCATGAGACACCCACACTAGCTTGATTTTAAAAATTCAAGACGTGGTATATTTTGCCAAGGCTAGTTTTGTTCAAGTGTGGGGTGTTCGTGCCATTGAAACAAGTGATTGCCACATAGAGTGTGTGCTAAGTGTGGGGTGGTACCCTTGAGCTTGAATTGTTTTTGGTGCATAACTATACATCTAACATTGATGTTTGTGTTTGTGTAGGTACCATGGTAGCCACATCTCAAAAGGCAAGTTCTTCATCTCCTGCGGGCCCGAGGAGAGAACCTCAAACCGAGCCTTCAAGTTCAAAGCAAAAGGGTAAGGCACCGGCCAAGCCCAAGGCAAAAGCAAAGGCTAAGGCCAAGATTCCAAAGGACGCGGTGCCGATACCACGTCCCGGAGGCAAGACTCGGTATGGCCTCCCTTTCGTGAAGAAGGGAGATTGCCAAACATGGTATAAAAATGTGAGGCTTGCGGGGTACATCCCCGAGCAAGCCATTGATAAACGGCCGGTGCTACAAAAGTTTAGAGATGTGGCCGAGAAGATCATTGCCCTCAAGTGGGACTCAGTGTTTGAGAGTCCGGGGCCTGCCAACTTGGACATGGTCCAAGAACTTTATGCCAACTGGGAGCCCGATGAGGCGTGGAGAGATGATGACATGGTGACGGTTAGGGGAGTGAAGGTGAAGTTAGATCCCCCGGCATTGAATGCCTTCTTGGGGGTAGATGACCCCGATCATGAGGAGTTGAGAAATTACATCAAGAAACCGGATTACACGGCCTTGCGGGAGACTTTGTGTGGTGAGGGGTCCACACATAAGTGGGGACGAGGAGCAGCTGGGCGACATAAGTTTATGCATTTCTCCCACTTTATCAAGCCGGCACGTGTATGGATGCGGTTTATAAATGCACGGATTCTTCCATGTTCTCATTATTCCGAGGTCACTAAGACTCGGGCGTGCATGGTGTATTTCTTCATGACCGGGAGGCCGGTGAACATTGGGTACTACATGTTGAAAATGATGAAACAAGAGAGGTATGAAAAATCATGTAGTCGGTTATATTTTGGGAACCTCTTGACCCGATATTTAGAGAAGGCGGGCGTCCCCGCAGATGAGGTCGGGGATCGCATTGTCCTTGATTTTGGGAGGCCTTTTGACATTGCCTCGGTCAAGGGGGTTATCACCACAGCACCGGTGAAGCTGACGGCGGATGATTTGCGAGAGACTAGTGCCAACTTGGCCGCGCGTCAGTATTTGATGATAGAGGCCATGGCCCGTCAGTCGGGCGTTGATATGACTAGTATTGACCGCAAGGTCCCGTTGACGGAGACCTCGAAGGTCTTGCTAGGCGAGGTTGAGGCTGGACGGGTGGATCCGCGGGAGGATGAGAACACTGATTCCGATATTGTGGCCGATGATCCAGATAGTGAGTATGAGACTGATCATGAGGCGGGGGCCTAGGTCCACTCTCCCGTGCACCATCCAGCTTTCAGGGCAGTTTTCTTGTACTCTTACTTTTGCACTTACTTCTTTGTCGCACTGGGACATTGCTTAGTTTAAGTGTGGGGTGGGGTACTGCCCTTTATCTAGTTTTTATTTTGAGGTTTAGGATGCATGTACCTTAGGACTTTTTATTTTGTCACTTGACTTTATTTTTATTTGTTTCTTGCTTTACTACATGAAAAATGAAAAAAAATTAGAAAACCAATGAAAAAGTCTAAAAAGATTTTCCTTTTAGTTTTATTAGTGGTACATGTTATCCGCCCCGTGGTTTTTCTTATGGCCGCGGTTCTTTTCCACGGGGTGACCTTTGAACCGGGTAGTTTTTCATTTTTAGGATTAGGATAGTTAGTTTTAGATGACCCTAGGCTAAGGAAATAGGTAGAATGCTAGGTGCCTTTGATTTGTTTGATACCGGTGGACTTGGACTTGATTGCATGTGCTATTTGTGGTGTCCTTGAGTTTTAATTTGATGCATGCCTAGAAAAAGAAAAAGAAAAAATTGGAACAACCCCCTTGAGATGCTTGAGTCCGCTTGTTTGACTTGATTGCTAACTTTTGTGCATGAGTGCTTAAATTTCCACAAGTTGCATTCTAAAAGCTTGGTTGAGAGTTGTTGATTGAGCCTTTTTGTGTGGATTGCGTGCAATGTGTGTTGTGAGGCATGTTCTTAATTACTCCATGTTGCATGTTAATGTCTAGAACTTGCCCCGTGTGTGCGCAAAGCGAAATCCTAGGTTAGTTCTAGTCGGGAGATGATACAAGGCCTTCGTTTACTTGCCTACCCTTACATATATACCTTGAAAAATTGTGTTGTGATTTGAATTGACCCTTTTTGATTGGCACCCACACCCCGAGCCTACCCATTTGTTCTTAATTGACTCTTTTGGCCCTTACTCCTTAAGCACTTTATTGACATTGTGTAGATGATTGGAGTGGTGGTTAGATGTTGGGAGACTTTTGAGTGGAGCTAATAAAAGGGAAATACTTATGAAAATTGTGAAGTAGTGGAAAACATTGGCAAGGATGGAAGTTAATGAAATTGAAAAAAAAATGAAATGAAAAGAAAAAAAATAGCAAAGTTGAAGAAAAAATTGTGGAAAAGAAAAAAAAGAGAAGAGAGAAAGATATCCCGTCCTTGCTAGTGTGTGATTGAAAAGAAAATATGCTACTTGTTGAGAAGGTGTATGTGTGGTACTTGTGATTGGGTGGTTTGTTGAGACTTGTGTTTGGAATAAATGTGATGTATTAAAGTGCTTAGGGAGGTAGTCACTATTACCATATGTATCCTACCCGCCCCTTAGCCTACATTACGACCTTTCTAAAGTCCTTGTTAATCCCGATTGGAGTGAGCCTACATTAGTGGAGTCCTACACTACGGGCAAGCCTATGGTACGTTGTGTGTGACATGTGAGCCTTTCATGAGAGTGAGAGAATTCAATTGTTATTGCCCCGTTCTATTCATGATATTTGTTTTTGTGTGTGATCTATGGGGGGCACTCTCTTTCATATTGGTGAGGGCACGTGGTTTGCATGAATTCAGTGAAGTTGATGGCTTTTGATTGAGTAGATAGGTGTAATTTTGTGGGAGCATGGTTGCATCGAGTTGAGTTTGTGCATTTGAGCTAGTTTGGGGTGGTTGTTCTCATATTTTTGAGTTTGGTAAATTGTTGGCATGTTGTGGATCCATGGTAGTCATGTGCGCATTTGTTCAATGGTCGGTATCAACCATAGTCATAGGCAGACCTGTTCTATCTAGGTTGGGAAGTGAGATGTGACTTGCTCGAGGGCGAGCAAAGGTTCAAGTGTGGGGTGGTGATGTTCGGCATTTTATGCCTACTTTTCCTTAATATTTCCGCACATTTGAGCTTGTTTTGCACTTGTTTGGTGGCTTGTGAATGTGGTTTTACGCTGATGTTGTGTTGTTCGTGTGTAGGTCGTTACGCGATACATTTGGAGCGTTTCGAAGCTTGATTGAGCATGAATTGATTGGATGATGATTGAAGATTGGATCGAGCACACAGAGGCACAACACGGAACGAGAAAAAGAGCAAACGAACAGGAAAATGGCTTGGCGCCATGGCCCACGCGCCGCGCAGCCTGTAGCGCGCGCTGGCTGGCGCGTTTGGGCCTGCGACGCATGGCCAAAGCACGAAGGCTGGGGCGTCCTCTGGTTGTGGTTCCGCTTTTCGGGGCGCGGGGCGCCCGTTATAGCGCCCCTTATGCGCGATTTGACTTCCTATTCCTTCTAGTTTTGGGATTAACTTATGTACAAGGGTTTGGAAACAATATAAATAGTTTATTACTTAGTTTGTGAGAGAGTTCAGACTTTGGAGCAAATTTGAGAGCTCATAACATCAAGACAAGGGTTTTTCTTCCTACCATTAATTTACTACATCATTATTTCATTATTACATCAATTCCTTGTGTTGTTATTATGAGTATGCGTAGCTAAATATATCGTTCTAGGGTTAGAGTATTACATGAAGGTTGATGTTTGAAGATTGATTTCTATTAATTGAATCCCATTACGGGTTACTTATTCTTTCTTGATTTCACTTGTGTAATTGTCAGGGCCCGATTATTACGCATTATCTATGGTTTTTAGATTGAACTCGAAAGAGGAAATTTAATTACGTAATAAGAAAGAGTAGAACTAGTTTGTGAACCCGGGCATCGGGGAACCAATTTGTGAGTAGGATAGACATATACTTGCTCGCCTAGTTTAACTCATTACAGAATTCGTTAATGCGTGCACGTGATTCAACCCATAGACATATAGGGATTGGAGTAGCCTGCATAGACCGTGAAGAACTGAAAGGTTTTCACGGGTACATTTAATCTGTTAGTTAGTAACCCGGGATTTAAGAAGTGGAATCAATTGGAAAACTCAACTGGATTGTTCGTAACTCTGACCCTGGATCGTCTCCTTATTACTGATAACAACCAAGTCTTGCTCCATTGTTTGAATTCACTTCTACCATTTAATTACTGTTCTTTAGTTAACAAAATCCTCACTATTGGAAAAAGATCCCTGAATAGTTTAAATAAATTGTTTGCTAGAACTCAGTCTGCATAGTCCTCGAGGAAACGATACTCATCTTATCACTTTATTACTTGGCGACCACGTATACTTGCGTGTGCGTTTGGGAGCAACATGCATGTTCAAGCTGGTACAAAACGATGTGTTATGAATGAAGAATCCTCTATTTTGTGGCATCGGAGATTAGGACATATCTCTATAGAAAAGATAAAGAGATTAGTAAATGACGGAGTACTTAGTGCTTTGGATTTTACTGATTTCAACACTTGTGTGGACTGCATTAAAGGCAAGCAGACCAACAAGTCAAAGAAAGGTGCCAAAAGGAGTTCAAGCATATTAGAAATCATACATTAAGATATATGTTGTCCTGACATGGACGCATATGGTCAGAAATACTTTATCACCTTTATAGATGATTACTCACGATACATGTATCTCTATATGCTTCATAATAAGAACGAAGCATTAGAAGCCTTTAAGGTTTTCAAGGCTGAAGTAGAGAAATAATGTGGAAAGCAAATTAAGATTGTGCGGATAGAGGTGGCGAGTACTATGGTAGATATACTGAGGGTGGACAAACACCAGGTCCATTTGCGAAGTTTCTTCAAGAAAATGAGATAGTTGCCCAATATACTATGCCTGGTTCTCCCGACCAAAATGACGTAGCAGAAAGAAGAAACCGAACTTTATTGGACATGGTGCGTAGTATGCTAAGTAGCTCTAAGTTGCCTAAGTCCTTGTGGATTGAAGCTCTTAAAACGGCATCGTATATATTAAATCGGGTTCCAACCAAGGCTGTCTCAAGACACCTTTTGAGTTATTCAAAGGCTGGAAACCGAGTTTGCAACATATACGCGTATGGGGATGCCCGTCTGAGGTTAGAATCTATAATCCACAAGAAAAGAAGCTGGATCCAAGGACCATTAGTGGGTATTTCATTGGATATGCCGAAAGGTCTAAAGAATACAGATTCTATTGTCCATCTCATAGCACTAGAATTGTGGAATCAAGAAACGCGAAATTTCTTGAGAATGACTTGATTAGTGGGAGCGATCATGCTCATAATTCAATATCTTTAGAAGATACATGTGTTGAACCACTTTATATTTCACATTTTATTTGCATAAAATAATAAATAGATCGCACAATTAATACTGGTATTAATTATATTAAAAATAAAAAAGAAAAACCAAACGTTATATAAACTAAAATTAAATTTTATGGTGGATCAAAACGTTCAACCAATATCAACAGTGTGAGATTTTATGACGGTATATAATACCCCATACAAATAAAACAACTCTCGAAATCCCAATATCAATCTCAGAAGTTATATTTTCTTTGTGTTGACAATATTTAGTGGTATGTTTAATTTTAGAATTCTATTTTCAGAATTATAGTCAAATTACAAAAATTTTGGATTCAAATTCATAGTACAGTTTTATCCAACATAGAATTACTTTTGTTAAGAAATGTTTTAGCTTTTAAATGGCATAAAAATCGTTCAACTTTCGAAAAAAATATTTTAATTAATATATTCTTTTTAATATTATATATGTGTCCTATATGTTCTTCGCTATCAAAAATCCACTAATTCCACATAATAAATACTTTGAATCCCTCGGCAGTGAAGGATTCTTAAAAACAACAACAAATTAGCAGTGATATATGAGTTTGAAAAATATCATATCTTCTAAATGATGTTCACCCAGTCAAAAAATCCTGACATTAAACGTATTCTTTTAGTGACAGCTAAATATTGCACTTTCAAGAGGAATATCAACGACAACAACAACAGTGTTGGGCATGATAGAAAATCCAAGCAATACAAAGAAACATATGTAAAAAAAAAAAACAACATCTATAAAGAGATATTAGATAAAATACAACAAAATATCATATTGTTTATGATTACAACTAATATACAACTGAATAAACTAATATTTTAATTTTTGCAGGTTCATAGATTTGTTTTGAATAACATCAAATTTTTATGTAAATGATTGTTGCATAATAGACATCAATTATCCTAATACATCAATCTTTCTCATCATCTGTAAGTTTTAATAGTCACACAATATATAAACATTTATTTTTTCTCTTTAGATAATTGTTCCATAAATTTGGGTGTCAATTCTTATAAGACATAATTTCTTTCTCTTGACTACCATTTAATTATTATGTAAGTAACGTTCACAATTGAACGTTTCAGATTAGTGGTCCGTTTTGTTTTGGATTAATTCATGAACCTTCAGTTCACATTCATGAACTCATTTCCACTTTAAGTTCTAAAACAGTCCAATTACTCTGATGCTCATTAATTAAACTTAATAAGTGTTCTTGATGGAAGAACACTATAAAAGAGAAGCTATGTTGGGTCCCTAAGCATCATAAACAACTCATTCAGTACTACACCATCACAGTGAGTAAATCTGAGTACTTAGAAGATTCACCAGAGGAGAAAATCTGACTTCGACGAAGTCCGAACAACAATAGCTGGAGGTAACCCGATCTTTAATTTCTGCTGCGTAATTTGCTCTTGATGTGTATTATAAATTATAGAAATACTTACATATTATTCCTATAATTTTTATTTTTTCATTAATTCCACGTGCAATGCACGTCTACAATACTTTTCTAAATCCATGAACTTGTGAAGAGCACCCCACATTAAGAAAAGAGGTACTTTACAAATATTTACTTTTAAGCATCTTAAAATGTAGCGAGTCATAATTACTTTGCAAAATTTACTTTTAAACGTCTTAAAATATAGGGAATCATATTGTGTTAAATCCTCCATCTAAGCTTTGTCAATAAACCAATATTGAAGAATTTCAAATCTCTAAAACCAGTACATTCTTTCATCATTTCGCCCCCACCACAAAAACCCGAGAAAATGGAGTGAGTTCTTTAGAAAAGGCGCAAAAACCAAAAGTTTTAGGTAAAACATTAGCTACATAAAAAGCTGAAGGTACTATAATGTCTTGTGACCTAAAGAAATGGGGTAAAACAGAAACATTTAAGGCGCATCATAGAGCACTCAAAAGAACAAAACACTAACATGCGCAGGGTGCGCAATCCACCTCATCGGCGCCAACTATATTGAACTTATCGCCAACACAGTATCTGTTGAATTTGGTTCTTCTCTCAATTGGGTATCTTCCATAACCATGAATTCATCAATCTTGCTACTTAAAATCCCAAATTTGCAAAAGTAACCTCAATTCTTGACAAATTCTTGAAATAATGTCAATTATATTCCATAACCTTTTAACAACTCCACACACACATATCACTTCATTTCCCTTCAAGAATCCAAAATTTTCAACCCCATTACACTTAAAACCCTTTAAAACCCCTTTAAATTTCCCTATCCAAAAACCCCATTTGACAAAAATCCAATTTTTACAATACCATCAATTGAAAGTTAAGGCTTTTGAATCAGAAGGAACAGTAAAGGCACAATCTTTAACTAAATTTGAGTTGAATCTTGATGCTTTACTTTCAATTCTTGAATTTTTATGCTTGGTTTCTTCAGGTGTTGTAGCTATTTTTTATGCTTTAAATTCATGGTTTTTAGGGTCTTTTAAATGGTTAGGGAATAGGGTGTTAGGTGCACAATGTGTTGTGTTGGTGATTGGAGTGATCATTGGTTCTGTGATTAGGAGAAGGCAATGGAGGAGGATTTGTTTGGTCGAGTTTTCGGGGTCTCAGAGTGGGAATTCAAAAGGGGTTAATTTGGTTGAGAGGATTGAGAAGTTGGAAGAAGATTTGAGAAGCTCTGCAACAATTATTCGGGTTCTTTCGAGACAACTTGAGAAGCTGGGAATTCGGTTTCGTGTTACAAGAAAGACTCTCAAAGAGCCAATTACTGAGGTAATAGCCATTTACTGTTGTTTTATGCATATGTTATGAATAATGTGTAGAGTTCAAATGGATTTGGAGCAGGTTCTTTACTTTTCGGTTAATCAGCAAAACGTTTTGATCTTATATATACTGTTAGAATGATATAAATAGAGGACGGTACATGCAGTTTCTCAGATGTCTAAGCATTGTGTGTTCGTTAGAAAGTTCTTATTTGAATGCTCAGTAGATAATTAGTTCATTGCTAGTTTCCCACTCCACAAACTTTATTGCAAACTATGTACATGTATTTGTAGCTGTTATCTATGACTGAAGTTTCAGAAAATAGGAAGTATCACTAGCTTTTGTTGTTCGATGTTGCTGCATTCATGAGGAATACCTCAAGGGCAGCATGTAAAATGAGTTTGGGTGCTCGAGAAGTATGTAGAAGTTTGTGGATACTTGGTTTTAAATGTGGATACTTCGGCGGAATTTACAAGTGCTGGAAATGACTAATATGGGGATTTGCTACATTCACGATTTTTCTATTTATTATATTCCATAAAGTCTAATAAAGTCGACCTCTTACTCAGAAATTGGTCTAATCTTGGATGATATCATAACCTTATTAAGAAGATGGTAAGCTCCAGCATCTGTCCCACAATAATCAAAAGGTCGCCACATTATACGTCTGATGGTAAGCTCCATCATCTCTCCCACAACGTACCTCATCCTTTGTTTGTTTACAAACTTACTTTTAAACCATTAAATTTTTAGGTGAAAGAACCATCTATATTGCTATATTAGTATGCCTCACTTTTAAGAAGTAGGGCAGACAACTACCTGAACACCAAATTTGACTTGGAAACTTACATCTGAGAAAAAGAACTGAACAGTGACTTCATAAAAGAAAAATAAAAAAAATTTAACAGTGACTTGGTATGTGCTAGTTGTTATGGGATCCAGCCCCATCTACCAAGTTGAAAACATGCAAAAAGGAAGAATGAAATTTACATGTGCTCTTTGACATTTGATAGTCTGCACGGCTATTAAATGGTTTCCCAAGGTTGTTTTTGAAATTTGACAGCAAGGGTGATGTCATCAATGACCTCAAGAGAACTTAGTCCTTGCTATAGTGGAATTATTTGCTCATCTCGGGCCGTGGTTTTTCCCTTAGTCCAGAAGGGTTTTCCATGTAAAAATCTTGGTGTCCTTGTTATTATTTTTATTCTCGTTGATTACCGCATTTTCAGTACTCCGTTAATATTGTTGCTATTATACCGTGAATATTATTTCTGTGGGGATTAATTTTTCCAACACTAGTAGCAATAAGGATATTACATATTTAAACCTCAGATGCCATATCATGATATCCTCATTTCGTTTTCTAGTTAAGAGTTTCCCCATTTAAATTTTTAGTGGAATGGAACATAGGATTAATATAGCCGAGCACATTAAATTTGGGATTGAGGTTTAGTTGATTCATTGGTATATTTCATAACTTGGTCCAAGAAGCTTAGGTGGAATGTCTAATATTATACTCCCTCTGTCAAAATTCATGTGACACTATTTCCTTTTTAGTATATCCCAAAAAGATTGTCATCTTTCTATAAGTAGAAACAATTTACCTCCATGAAACGATTTCTACCACACAAATTTCTATGACTTGTTTTAGACCATAAATTTCAAATGTCTTCTTTCTTTCTTAAACATTAAACATTGTGCCAAGTCAAACTCTGCCACATAAAATGAGACGAAGGGAGTAAGCTATAAGGCTTATCAGTTTTTAGCTTAAAACTCATTTTGGCTGTACCTATATTTTTTGATTTATTGCCAAATAGTCGCGCCAAATTTTGAACTTGGGGTAATCTGTCACCAATTTTAATTGTGCAGCTTTTCACATTATTGTGAAATTCTGAATATTTCTCTGTGTAAAGAGTGAGAAAACACGTTCACACACAGTTCAAGGATGTGTTCTTACAAGCTGAGCACTTGATATAGACAAAATTGCTGGTCCTCTTGCTGAGATGAAATAACAATAAAAGCAGATGCGCAGCTTCTGAAGTGTGAAATTGGTTTTGGTCATGGGAACACACTAAATGTCCACGATAGAAGTAAAAAAGAACTAAAATTCGCTCCATTACTAACTCGTTTAGGGTATCCGTAACTATACTCAGCTGTTATTCCTATACAAGGTCACCCTACATTTAAGAGAGAGACAGAACTCCCTCAACAGGACAATATTCGTGCCTACCTTGATTCTTCTTTTTAGATGACATCATGTTGCCTGCATTATTGGTGCATCCAGCATCATTGAAAGTTGAAAAGGTCAATGTCTTGCTTTAGCATATCTTGCCTACACACGTCTCTACATGGATGTGTGTTCTATGTGGAGAAAATAACATTCATATCAAAGAGAGAGTTAAGCTAGAAATTCTGGACTCTCCTTTTAAACATATTTTTGGGCATATCATCTCAACCACCCACTCACCTCCTCAAAAGAAGATAGCTAATAAAAGAGAAAAAGGGAAAAGCCAAAAGAATTAAGAGAATTTGGGAGCTTGCATAGCTAAGAGATTTCTGAGTTAAGATTCAATTGTGAGGCTAGAAAACTATTTCATATTCTATGGGAGAGGAGCCTTGTTTTATATACTCTCAATGAAGATGGACATTTCCTGTAACTTAAATTCTCTTTGTCAGTGTGATTCAAATCCACCATTTAAAGCCATGTGAAGCAAGACTTATTGCCTCATAGGTGACATGATGCGTTTAAGAGATTCACCCTTTAGACAATGAGGAGCAAAGTGATAAAAAAAAAGGCGGTGATTTTTGGCCTTAGGGCTTTGATTCATTAGTGAGGACGCAACAAATGATGTGTAGGTTAGGAGTACGTCAGAGGCTTGAATCCTGCCGCGACATAGTCAGGTACTTAAGTTTGGAGGAGGGTGGGAGGTTCCATACTTGCTGGAGTTTTAAAAAACTTGTGCGGCAATTGGAGTCGAGCCAAAAGCTCACATGGCATTTCTTTGATAGTTAAGAAAAAATGGCTGGTTTTTTAATGTAAGTTTAAAAAGTGAAAGTAAAACTGATGAAACAAGGAGAAAGAATAGAGCCTTTTTGATATTCGAGTATTAGGACTCCTCTTCATGTACGTGTCAGTATTCTCTTGTCGTTAATGCCTTCTTCTATAGTATGTCATGCCTTTACTTCAACTTACTTTACTTCTTCCTATTAATTGCAACTTTATGATGTAGTTTTCGAATTACGGTAAATTGTGCACTTCAATTAGAAAAAGCATGGTTTCGCCTCTCACTTTCCGCTTATAGCCCCAAATGTCATGTCTTTTTGGCTCTTTCGCTTTTAGCGACACTGCTCTTAGTTATTAAACAACTGCTAAGCTATTTCCTGCAGATCCTTTCTCTGTGTGTGTTCTTATACTCTAGCCTTCCTGTGAATCCTTTTGCTCTTTCTATCCAGGCTGCAACATTGGCCCAAAAGAACTCTGAGGCCACTCGGGCATTGGCATTGCAAGGTGAGCATCTGGAGAAGGAGCTTGGTGAAATACAAAAGGTTCTGCTGGCAATGCAGGTAAACTGTTATTTAACTACTTTTTCAAGATTTGCATCTTATTCAAATTGCCGGAAGGGCATTCTTCCTCAGGGGTAAATTTTCCCTGTAGGTTGACATCCTCAAGATGATAAAAGATTGCTCACATCAGACAATTCTTTTTTGAGGTTGTGTCTAGCATACAATGTGATGCTTTACTCTTAGGTTCATTCTAAATCTCCATTTTTGGATGATTGGTGGTTGTCAAGGTTAATACGTATTGAGTGTGTCGTCTTTCTTCTTTCTCGTACATACAGCAATGATTTAGAATCCAATTCATGATGTATTCCACAAAGTTTTGTCATGTCTTATGATAGCAGAACAAAGAAAAGCTGGGTTTGGTAGTTCTGCTCTTCTTGCTGTATTAAAGGTGATGGAATTGGAAAAAACAGAGTTGAGTCCCTAATTTTGAATATTAGATAAATCTTGAAAATGAGACCTGAGTCCCTAATGCAAATTTGGTACAAAGCACGATGGAGAGGGTCAAAGCCGTGAGTATAGACAGTTGCCGACCATAATTTCAACTGTTTGACTGCTTCTTTTTATTCGAGTGTCTAATGGCATTTTGACGGTAATATAACTTCATCAGGAAAAAAGTAATGTAACGAACATAGAGCAAATATAGATATCAAAGCATCAATGATTTGTTTAAAAGAAGTTTAAGTTGTTTTCATCCGACTCCTATCTGATATTTTACTCATCTACAGGATCAGCAACACAAACAACTTGAATTAATTCTTGCAATTGGGAAAACTGGAAAGTTATTTGAGAACAAGCATGGACCCAGTAAAGATCCTAACCCGAATACAAATGATATGTCTACTAAAGCAGTTGATGGAGTGTTGGGAGTGACTCAAATCCAAGCTTTGATGGGACAGAGGGAAACCAACAATGACAGATGCTAGCTTCTGTTAATACTACCAGTAAGGGTTGTTTATAAAGGACGAAAGGGGGATTGCATGGTTGCATGCTAATGTTTGAAGATTAACAGATATGTCAGGACTCTGGAATCATACCCTTTCACAAATCAACTCTGCCCCAGTTTTGATATCAGTGTATCTTTAAGGGAAGATGATAAATTTAAAACTTGAAATTGTGCTTATTCACATTCATTCGACACGAAACAATGTGTATTATGAAGCAGCATTCCAGCTCCTGCAGTTTCATTCGGGCTAGAGGAGTCGAGTTTTGTTCTTTGAGAGCTATTTCCTTCATTTGTGCAAAACATGGTGTGTGAAGTGGAAAAAGTCTTTTTTTGTTTCCTGATGTTGCAATGTCAGATTGGATAAGTGCCCAAACTGTTCCTTCAAGACTGGATTTTGTAGCAACTTCTAATGATACGTAGTTCATTGCCTGCTTCTTTCTCACCTTTGATCAATTTCAGCAGCTTTAACTAGGAAACAAAAATAAAGAAAAGGAGAATCAGCTTTATGTCTATCCACAAACAGGAATTTAGAACTCTGTTATTTATATATAATAGAACTGCATCTATGGATGCCTATGGCCTCTCAGCAAATTTGAACTGCTACTACAAAGAAAAAGAGGCCTACATGTAACCATGGTAGCCGCTTTGCATAACTTAGATTACATGCGATCCTTTTCGCATAACTACAAGAAGAGATTTTACGAAAATATGACTGTAGGATTTGACAACTCAACAGTACTGCAATGTTACAAACTACATACATAAATCAATATTACATGATCAATTTTCAGAAGAAGCACTCCAATGACATCCACGTCTCATGCTGTTCTCAATTATATAGATATTCTCAATTATATATATGTCGTCGTCTAAACTATTCTCAATTTTCATATTTGTATAAATGAACATAATTTTTATAATTAATTTATGAAAAGTTTTGTGGATAAATAGTGGTACTTAAGAAATTTGGTTTGGTGAACCTTACAGTTAGATGTAAGCCTCTTATAATTGAGCCACACATGCCTTACATAGTTTTGTAAGTGCAAGAACTAATCTCAAAAAGCCTTTTAAAGATAGTGTGTCCACCTCTACATAGAGAGGTTATGCAACATGATGAAATGGTCGTAATCATTGGCTGCCAGTGGAAGTCAATGATTCAATTCTTTTCAGTTTTGGTGAGAGCATACTATTTAACCTTAATGGTAATACTTTAAAATAAAACACAAATTATCACTTAATAATGATTACCGAGAATTTAATAAAAGAGAATTATCATAAATCCATATGTTTATTAGAACGCAAAGAATCGACTAAATCTATATTTGTAGTAAAACTGAAAGAATCCACTAAATTTTTAGCATTCCAACTACTAAAATTATATTGCTTTCTTCTATTCTTCTCTCTATTGTTATTGAAATTTTCCGTGGCATTTTTTACTTGTGTACTTTCTTCCTGCAGCAGGGTATTATAACACATTGGCACACGTTCTTAACACAAGCTCCACTGCCAGCATTGAAGAAGGTGCAATAAGGTTGGCAATCTTCATTTAAATTGCACGATGGTGGTCCTTGGGTTGAACTTCTTGCTTCTGCAATTCTCCCAATAAATCCTACAAGTAAACACACAAAATAGAAAATCATTACACATGTCCAAATGGATGAGAAATAATATTAATTTCCAAATAATTTTTTTTTAGGAAGAAATAATGTATAACAGGACAAAAAAGGAGAAAAGGTTAAATTTAAGCATATATAGTACAATTTGAAAATTCAATTTCGATACTACGTACTAATTAGAAATTAATGAAATAAGTCAATCTTTTGATTATTATATCAAAGTAAGAAAGTGCATCTCTTGAGGTAGATATGACTTCTTCTAAAGTTAAGAATTATCAAAAGAAACTCTAACAATAACATATCTCATGAAAAAGAAATCCATTAAATAAGCAGTGAAAGAAGTATTATAATGATGTTTCATGCATGTGATTGCTCTTTTTGAGAAAACAAACCAGTTGCAATAAGCCAAAAAGTAACCAAGAAGAGCAACTTCTTCAAAGCCTTGTCCATCTTGAGTGTTTGATGATTTTAATAGAATGTAAAAGTTTCACTTTGTCTGAATTATGAAGAGGCTTATAGCTAATATATATAGCAAAAGAAATACAGGACTACTCACAAAAGGAACATTAAATATTAGGTAATTATTACTAAGGTACGTTTACATCTTTCCTTAATTAAAAGATTTTTACTTTGAGATTCTTAAATTATTAATTATGTTAACTATTTTAATTGCCTTAATTACCTCTAGTGAACACAGTCATCTATTTTTTCCTTTGAACCTTTGAGTAAGCTTCTATGGCGGTGCTTTAGGAACACTATAAAAAATTTGTACAAGGAAATCAACTTACACTACAACTTTAATTTATACTATGATCTCTTATTCATTAATGTTTTCCCATATATAAAGTTGTAGTTTGTCATAATTGTACGAATCTACCGTATAATCTAAAAGGAAAAAAACCAAAAACTTTTTTTGTGAAATTCACCCTTCATAAATAACGGTCTTCTCGTTATTTTATAAAACTTTTAGCGCTTGGACATTCTGGTTAGTTACATCAAAGTTTTTGAATCAAATTTTTCAATTAGGAATAATCCCTATTGTTAATTAAGACTAATAAGACTGATCATATGAAAAACTAATTCAAAAACTTGTGGCAGTTGTTCGTTTACAATTAATTATTTTACTATTTAGAATGACAGTCTCTCATTTTAGAATAATCCCTGATTATATATTAGACATAAAACTAAAGAGTAGTCCTTTGCATTAAGCATCCGGCTATTATGCAAAGTAGCAGGGAAGATGCATGAAGGTGCATGATGCAAGTTGATTCCACGACTTGAATTCGTACCTAAACTGATCATATAAAAAGGATTCTCCATCGTTAAGACTTAAGAGCCCTATATATTTGCCCTAAACTCCCAAAGTGAACAAATACGACATTATATCATCACTAGTTGCCGGCGTTGTGCTTTTGTGTATCACAAGCAGAGTAGGAATGGAAGGACTAAGGAGGCTAAAAAATGTGCAGAGGATTATAGAAATGATGCAAACTCAAGTTATCATTAGCAGCAGCAACACCCACAATCCCAGCACTATTCATTTTTCTTGTTGACCTTGCCCTTCTTTTGTTAACTCCTTATTCTTTCTTTACTTAGTTTTATTTTTCTTGTTGTCCGTATCAGCTTGTGCCCTTCTCGAGCATTCTAGGAGTACCTGCTTCCTCCCACATCGACTATTCCAACTGCAACTATTCGACCAGTTACCTCTAGTCTCACTAGCACATGTACTTGACCTAGCCGACCTTGACCCCTGTTATTTTGAGGTCATATCTAGTATTCAGAGTTAATAGACGAGGTCTTCTGACCTCTATTTGTATGTGAAGAAGGGTGGTTAATATAGTGAAGAAGATTTTGCATTTCCATCCAAATTTGAAGGAAGGTCAAATCAATTACGTCAGTAAAAAAAAGAAGTAAACTGACTGATGAACACCAACCGGTCTACCAGGAGCAAAGAGCTCTCCTAGATAACTTTGCCCACCAACGATTGGGGAAATGAGAAGAAATCACGTACTAATATTTTTTATTCGTAACGTAGCTTTAGTGTCCGAATTATCGGTATTATGTGTATACATCTTGTATATTTGAGGTCCGGATTAATAGGTATGTATGTATATACTTCTTGTATTGGCATGAAAAGTGTCTAAATGAAGTAGAATTTACATAGAGGATTCATATAGCCAATCTAATTTAGTTTGGGATTAATTCTGTAATTACTGTTGTTGTTGTTGTTGTAGCTGTTGTTTTTGTAGTTGCTGCTAGGACAAAAATCCATGTGGTTTTTCATGCATGCTGAATACTAGTGATTGTGATGAAAAATGAAACAGAATATTGGAAGTGGCAAAGTAAATAAACGAAAGGAGCTTTGACATGGTTTGTAGTCCATGTTCTGAATTGACTTGAAAATTTGAATTTTACAGATCATGTTAAACCTTTTTATGGTTTGTTATGCAATACTTTCTCTATTGGCCATGTTTGACTTTACTAATTTAGTATATCAATTAAAGGGAACTAATGTTTAAAACTCCTGCTTTCATGGGGATCACCTCTTTGACAGCCAGTGATTAAGTTATTGCAGGACTAAGTAACATCCAATAGCTCTAGTCCTTCTCATTAAAATAGTCGTCATAGTTTGAGTTCTTGTTTTGAACAAAACTTTCTTAGAGTATCCAACTTTATCTCCTTCACCAGAGAAGTCATCTAATAAGCATTGCATGATCTTTATGTAGCTTAGTTCCCATTTCATAGAAGAAGAGAAAATGGGGTTTCAATTCTAGCTGGAAGCAGAGTGACCGAATATTTGTATATATTCTTCCCCCCAAATGTGGATAACTTGATATCTATTATATTGAGTATTGTTGACGTTATAACTTTTTAGAAGAAGAGTTATCACCTTCATCCTTCAGATGCATTTCAGGGCTGATTATTTGGTGGTTTCAATTGGCTGTTTTGCTCTTTTTCTTTAATCCTTTGTATGTCTTAGTTTGTTGGTATGTTTCTTCATGTTTCACGATATGGTAATTGCTACATCAGCATGTACTCTAGAAATTATTTCACTATTTTTTGGTCACTATCTAATCTTAACCATATCACAGTGAAGGTATCATAGTGTTGTGAGCTTGACATTGATGCTCGAAGGAAGTTCGCCCCAAGATCATTCGTATTTGTTTCACTAGTGGACAACGTAATCACATGCTATATAGACATGAACTACGCCATAAGATTCACATTCTAACGTCTTACCTGTTACAGAAGTTTGTTCCTCACTTTTTGTAAAATAATCTTCATAAGAATCTTTCGTAGGAACATGGAGTATTGAGAGAAGGAGGAGAAACGAACTATTTTTATTTCAGGGAGAAGGAAGACATTATTTTTTTGTGTTTTACAAAAGTAACTTTACTTCTCAATTAAAAAGTTCCAAACATATAAAGACTTCTCTTATTCGTTATCAGAAGACACAACTCTTTCCAACAATAGAGTCCTTTTAACTTTATTTCTCTCTTTTATTATTAATATTTTAATAAATATATAACACATATACATTTATAATATTTAATATGGATCTAGATTGACCAACATGATGATCCAATTCCAAATTCCAACATCTCCCGCTCACACATGGTGGGTTAACTCTCATTCCCATTTTGTAACTTTTATACATAAAGACTAGACTGTGTGACTAATGCATACTTCGAGAGCTTAGTTGCTATACATCATTTAGAAATATATAGCATCTCGATTAACGAAACCTTGGAGTAGTGCAGTAAGCAGTACCCTAGATCATTTATCGCATTCACATCTCTCACAATCTTTTTGTATTATTTTGAGTTCATCATTATGTTCTTGTCTCAAAAAGACAAACATAAAGGACTAGTCAATGAACACAAGTAATGTGATCATACTCAATGATCTTCCTCATCTCAAGAATCTCTTAATCTTAATGTGATTTACTTTTTTAGAAATGTCCCACCAGACCGAATCATCTATGATCTCTAGGCAACACCCTAAGATAGCAAGTGCCAAAATAAATCTCAAGAAACACGTCAAATTCATGAGGGTACGATAGTGAAAATTACTCATAATTTCAAGGCTTCACGTGATAAATAAGTAGAGATTAAACTTGAATCGCCTAAAGGTCATTTTATGTATATGTGGTATGAATCACGTATCACAGTATTGACTCCTTTCCCGTGAGTATATGTCTCGCAAATTAAATATTATGTAGATGAAAGCTCGGACAACCTATATCTAACTTTGAGTTCACATATCTACTAATACCACTACAAGAAATCTGTCTTTCTGTGGTTTCAAATGTCGCCACTAAAAATTGAAAAGTCGCCGTTAAAACCTTTTAGTGGCGACCGTTGAGTTGCTGCTCTACAAGCCGAAACTAAAATTTTATATTGGCGACTTGTATTAGTCGCCCCTAAAATTTCACATTTTGTGGCGACTATTCTCGCTAAAGTTAACCTTCTTTGGTGACTGAATGAAGGGGTCGCCACTGATAATTGGACTTTCAGTGGCGACTTGATAGTCGCCACAATACCCTTTTTTTTTTAAAAAAATAAAGATATATTTTACTATTAATTACCCAACAATATTATAGTCGTTCACTTCAAATATAAAAGCAATATCAAAAGTCATTTCTTGAAAATACTTTTTGATTAATTAAATATCATAATATAAAATGAAAAGCACTTTATAATGCATCCCCATTGTAATTACATAAGAAAAAAAAAAAGAGCTACAAAAAATCTTCAGACTCCTCTTCTTTGTCAACAATCTCCAGCTATTGATGAACCTTGTCCCTGCGATCGACAAAAAGAAGATATGATTCATCGTGTCCATCATAGATGAGAGGCAATGGATTGACCCTCACTGGAAGAATATACTACATATAGCAGGAACGAAATTTAAGAGTATTCTAGAACTAAAAAAGGGATGCAAGGGTGATAGTCAGGCAAGTAATCCATGAAGTTTTCTGCAGGAGCTGTATGAAGCTAAACTACTAGCGGTAGACTACGAGAATTGAACTTTTATCCTTTAGTTTGAATTGTACAAAGAAAGAATAGAGGCTGATGCGATGAGGAGTGACTGGTGATGGGCCGACGCCTTCTGTCTACCATTTGTGAGGTTTTGTTCTAACCGTTTATTCTTCCTCTTTGGTAAGTAAAGTTTCTTAATTACCAAAAAAGTAAATGCTAAAAGCTTACAAGCGTGCCACAACAAACACCACCAACGACCATTTCACACAAGCTCACTAACACTTTTCAAGAGAGAAACTGAATCAAGGTATAAAATGAAGTTGCACATGACAAAATATAAAAAAATAAATAAAGTTGCAGAAGGTACTTTCACTGTCTGTGTGATTCCTAGATAAATAAATGAATAAAGTTGCAGATATATTTGCTTAATATTTATGTGCTTCCTCAATTTTTGCATGTCCACCATTTCTTTAGTTTGAAATGAGAAAAAGTCGACTTCTTTAGTATGATGAACGAAAAGAAATTGAGGAAAAATATCTCCAATTTTTACTTTACACAAAAAGAATTTGCTGGTCTTACTAGACGATTTGCCTATCTATGATGAGAGGCTTCTAAATAGAAAAATAAAACAGAATACTACAAACTAAATTAGTTTCGTTCACCATAAAAAATGAGCCACTGAACAATTCAAGCTCAATCAAAAGAAAACACATTTGACCTTAAACTTCTGAATCAATTAAATGAACAAGTGTTAGACAAACTACTTAGCTTACCTGAATGGTCTTGTCAACCAAATACTGCCTCTGATGTGCATTGAACCATAATATACTATTTTTGAAACTTTGATTCCTCGATCACTATGTCTTTGTACTGCTTCATCCACATTTTTCCAGTACAATGAAAAGATTAGAGAAACACCTTAAGTCAAAGCTCAAAATGCAAAAAAAAAAAATGGTATCTATAACTGTACAAATCACGATCATAAAGATATACAGAAATTGATAGTGTATAACTTCAGAAATCAGAATAAAGATAAATATAAATATGGAAAACTCATCACCTACTTTCATCCGGAAGCCAAAGATTAAGTTAGTCATTTAGTTCCTTAATTGGTAGTACGAGTTTCCTGATTAGAAAAAAAGTTAAACTAGAAACATTAGCAACATAACGAGTTGAGAGGAAAAATATAATAGATTGTATTACCATACACTAGTGATAATGTAGTAATACTACAACAATATTACTAAAGAAAACACAGTGACATCTTAATTTCTACTAAATCAGTTGGGAACCTTATAAGGTCAATAACACATAGTTTAAACCTATTAAAGTAACATGAAATTTTATTATCTCAAAGCGAAAAACATGCAAAAATATTAACGATCAAGGGATAAATTCAGCATTCATCAACTAAAGGCATCACCAAAACTAACGTTTTCTCCAAATACATAAATGTTGAAAAGCAAGATACTATTTAATCTAAACACAGTCATTTAGCTATCAACATACATATTTGAATAGTCCAAACTTAAGGAAAAATTATTTTTTTTCCTTCTATTGAGAAACTATGATTACCACAAGTAGCAAGAACAATCAACTCAGGTATTCAAGTTTCCGGTGTTCAAGATAGAAAGCACATAGTACACTTATTTAAGACATTCACATAGGACACTTAGCTTATTTCACCGAAAGTCTCAGCTCTTAAATCTACATAAACACACTAGTGCCACGCCGTTCCAGTCTCCAGCTCTTTGGGAGGGATGAAAAATACAGCTACATTACTAGCAGGCTAGCACCAAAATTAATTTATTGGCATCTTCTAAATTTCAAACCAATACTAATCAAACAAATAAATTAAGACAATGTTGAATTGGAAATTGAGTCACTAACACAATTCCACATTAGATTAACTACAAGATCTAGTCTACCAGATACGAACTCTGTCGAATCCCACGGAATAGATTCCCCGATATTCATCTCTGTAAGAAAAAAAAAACCCACAGCGGCAAGCATCAATTCAAATTTAACAAAAAGTAAACCATACTTCAACATCCAAATAGATTTAACAACAGATCTTCACTCGACTTTCAAAGCATTCAAATTAGATTTTCGAAAAGAAAACGTGTTTCAACTTTCTGTTCGAGCCACTTCAAAATCCCGTGTGTAACAGCATAGTTTGAGTAATCAAATAAACTTTCAACCCGACAAAATGAAAAAGACAAAATAAGTTAATTTAGGGAGGAGACTTACTTTCTTTCATGTCATCTTCTTGGCTGCGACTTTGGAAGGGGAGAGGCGAAATCGCCATTGAATTTGAGGAGGGAACTTTGGATTTGAAGAGGAATAGGGTTTTGGAGGAAATGACATTTGGGGCTAAATGTATTCTGCGGGTATATTTGCTAAGAAAATAGCAAGGCTGTGAGTGACTGGCCTAATTTTCCTTTCTTTTTAGCTTCTTATCATTTGATTACTTTCATATATTATTACTTTATAATAAATTAATTAATCATCTAAATTAAGAAAGATATGAAAGTAATACTTGCTCACCAATAATAAAGCTTAATAAAATTAAAACATATTTAAGCGTATTTGAATAAATATCTTTACAACTATTAATAATACTTTAAGTTAAAATAAAATTTATAATCAAAATAAAAGGAATTAGTGGCGATCAAAAGTATCGCCACAAATATGTTTTAGTAGCGACTTTTTGTAGCTCGCCACAAAAACTGTTTTCGGCTGAGAAATGTAAGTCATATTTGTGGCAATTAAAAAATAGTCGCCACTAAAACTCTATTTTCAGTGACAACTTTAAGAGTTGCCACTATAACTATCACCTTTTGTATCAACCTTTTCCTGTCGCCACTAAAACCCACATATTTGTGGCAACTATAGTTGTCGCCACTAATGATCGTCACTGATAAAAAGTTTTCTGGTAGTGTACATTTTACACTCAAGCATATGATGTTAAGTGTGAATAGAGGCCAAGAACTAAGAAGTCTGAGGGGTTGACCCTTCCTAAACGTCACAACCGATGATCTATAGCCTTAATTATAGAAACTATATGGTATTTGAAAGACTACAGAACAAAGTATGAATGTCCAGGACGTTGCAAAGAGATTTCCGAACAACCCCGCATACAGGACGTTAGGATAATAGATAAGGAATCGGTAGCAGCCTTAACATAAAAAGATAAGAATTTTTTCTTTCCTGCCTCCTCGACCTTCATTCCCATCCTGCAGCAAAAGTGAATACCCACTTATGGCTTCGATTATTATTACTTTTGCAGGAGCTATGATGTCATTCCTTACGACAACTACTGGAATATTACAGAATGATCTAAAGAGGGTCATAGCTTATTCAACTTGCAGTCAATTAGGTTATATGATCTTTGCTTGCAGCATCTTTAACTATTCGGTCAGCGTCTTTCACTAAATGAATCACGTATTTTTCAAAGCATTATTATTCTTGAGTATCTTTCATAACTCACATTTAATCAAACATGATTAACCAAAAAATCAAGCGACATTCTTATTATAAACTTCAAGCTATCTATTATTATCATTTTTGATAATAATAAGTTTATAATTTTCTCATCCCTATTAGTTACCTAGACAATAGATGCGATTTCCTGTGCAAATAGGCTAATCTTCTTGTCCGTCCGACATACTTCAAATTTATGTACTAAGCATAAAAATATTTTAGGCTGCAATTACATTAACTTCAATAATGCAGTTTTATGTGATCATGCTTGGAAAAATTAAAAAGTAAATACATACACATTACATAAACCCAATGACTTAACGTGACTTTCAAAAGCACAAAATGCTATGGGTTTTGCTATCGGATGTACTAACATATAATGCGTAGATTATATTACATGTTCACCTTTCTATGTACAACTATGTCTCTAATGAAATTATATTTTATATCAATATATCTCATCTTTAATTAATAGTTGAGATTTTTGTATAAACTATTGAGACTTGACTATCATATTTGATTGTCACTAATTCAGTAGTGTTGTTGCTCCCAACGCACACGCAAGTATACGTGGTCGACAAGTAATAAAGTGATAAGTAGAGTAACATTCCCATGAGGACTATTCAGACTGGACTCCTAGCAAACAATTTCCTATTAACTATTCAGGGATCTTTTTCGATGATGATTGTGAAATCTACTAACTAAAGAAAATAATTAAAAATGAGTAATTGAAATCAAGTATTCAAGAGCAAACTATAGTTATTATCAATAATAAGGAGAAACGGTCCAGGGTCAGAGCTACGAACAATCCAATTGAGTTTTCCAGTTGATTCTACTTCTTGATTTCCTATATTGCTAACTACAGGTTAAATGTACTCGTGAAAACCTTTCGATTCTTCACGGTCTATGCAGGCTACTCCAATCCCTATATGTCTATGGGTTGAATCACGTGCACGCATTAACAAATTCTGTGATTAGTAAAGCTAGGCGAGCAAGTATATGTCTATCCTACCCGCAAATCGATTCCCTGATGCCCAGGTTCACAATCAAGCCATATGCTTTCTTACTTGCGTTTACAAGTTCCCTCTGTCGAGTTCAACTTGTAAACCGTAGATAGTGTTCAATTATCAGGCCTCAATAATCAAACAATTATGATCAAGAAAGAATAAACAATCCGTAATGGTAAATCAATATATAGAAATCAACTTTCAAACATCAACCTTCATGTATTTACTCTAACCCTAGAACGAACAAACTACAGAATTAAGGAGAAGAATAAGAAAAAGAGAGAAAGAACTTGTTTAGAAGACATCTAGGGCTCCTCCCCTCTCCTCCAAAACTTGCTCCAAAAATACGAACTCCCCCTCTCAAACGAAATAAAAGAGGTTTTATACTGTTTACAAAGTGCTAGGATAAGTTAAACCAAAGCCTAATCTAGTTGGGAGAACTTTTGTCTCGTTAGCCTCAAGGCGTTCGTGGAGCCACGCCTCCACCATAGCCTCCAACTTTTCAGGGCTTTCTTGAAGCCTTGCTCCAGTATAGCTTCCAACGCTTCAGGGCTTTCTTGAAGCCTTGCTCCAGTATAGCTTCCAACGCGTCCATTAACTCTAATTTGCTTGTTCTTGCCTCGAATTCATCCTCACAATTCCTAAAATCACAAATACGATAAGTGAGTACAAGAAACACATTTATCACATATAATGAGCGCATAAAGTACATAAATGTGAGAATATATTAAGGTAAAATAGGCAAATATTTCCAAACATCACCACCCCACACTTAGACCTTTGCTCGCCCTCGAGCAACCATCAAAGACTAATTTCCCAAGTAAATCCTAATACTTTATAGAACAGGTCTACCTATGATTATGGTTGATACCGACCATCAGACAAGTGCATATACATACCATGTGACCCTCAACACATGCCAAAGAGTCACCACGTTTTAAAACACTAGAACAACCCACTCAAGACATCTCAATCTCAAAAACCGACTCAATGAAATCAAGCTTTCACAAAATCACACCCATTCACTCAACCAAGAAGTCAAAATTTCACCTATCTCGTGCAAACCATGTGCCCTCACCAAATCAAGAGAGCGTCTCAAATATCACACAAAGAATATATTTCAAGAATAAATGAGGGACATAATATAGGAAGAATTCACTCGCTCTCAAAAGAAATTCACGTGCCACACACAACGTACCATAGGCTTGCCCGTAGTGTAGGACTCAACTAATGTAAGCTCGCTCCAATTGGGATTAATTAGGACTTTACGGGTTGTAATGTAGGCTAAAGGACAGGTAGGATATATATGGATAAATAATGACTACCCCCCTAAGCACTTTAATACATCACTTTAATTTTTTTTCACCATTCTTTTCAAAACCAACCAAGCAACTACCCAAAAATACACAAGAAATTTCCTCTCAAATTTAAGCAATTTGAAACTTTACTTTTGCACACTCACTAGCAAGGATTGAGATTTTCTTTCTTTTGTTTTCTTCTTTTTTTTCTTTTCATTTCATTTTTTTCTTTTCAATATTTTTCTCAACCTTCCCAATGATTCTCTTTTTTTTTTTCTCAAAATGCACCATATTATTTTCTTTCATCGGTTCCACTCAAAAGCTACCCATTTACTCCAACCACAGCTCCACAAAGAATAAAATATTTCAATTAAAGTGCTCTAAGGAGTACGGGTTCAAAAGGAAGATAATTAAGAACAAAAAGGGTAAGACTCGAAATGTGGGTGCCAACAAAAAGGTCAATAGGCTCAAAAGGGATTAAAAAGGATAATATTCAAGGGTAAGCTAATCAACGCTAGAAAGGCTTATCAAAGAAACGCCTGTATCATCTCCCGACTAGAACGAACCTAGGATTTCATTTTGAACACACACGGGGCAACTTCTAGACATCAATATGCGGCACGGGACATAAAAAAAAGATACTCACATCACACATGGAACATAGCTCACTAAAGACGGTTTCATTCCAACTCTCGGTCAAAGCAAACAAGATGCAACTTTAGAACTTTAAGCACTAAGGCACAATAGTTCACAAAGAGTCAAGTAGTTGAACCTAAGCGTCTCAAAAGGTCATTCACATTTTTCTAGGCATGCATCATAATTTTAAGACCAAAAGGGATTCACAAATAGCACACGCTCAAGTCTAAATCTACCGGTATCAAACAAACCAAAGGCACCTAGCATTCTATCAATTTTTCTAAAGTACTCTACTAACTACTACTACTAAACTACTCCTAAAAATAAAAATTACCCGGTTCAAAGGTCTACCCGTGAAAAAAAACCGAGGCCATAAGAAAAACCACGGGGTGGATGATTGTACCACTAACCAAAACTAAAAATAAAATCTTTTTGAAATTTTTCATTAGTTTTCTTTTTTTTTTTTTTTTTGTTATTTTTATATATTAAAGCAAGAAACAAATAAAAATAATCTCAAGTGACAAAAATAATAAAAAAAATTATTAAAATTAAATACCTAAAGGTACAATCATCCATAACCTCAAAATTTTTGAAGTTTCCCCACCCCACACTTAAAATCAAGCAGTGTCCCCAGTGCGATAAAAATAAAGTACAAGAGGTAAAGGAAACTTCCCTGAAGGCTATACAACCTAGCCTTTGGCGCTAGCAGTGGCACCATCTCCATTACGAACCAATCAATTGTCCGTAGAGCAAGGGGTACTCAGACTTTCCCTAACATGTCGTCATTTTAAGGCATTAAGGGGTACAACACCCCACACTTGAGCTCGAGATACCTAAGCCTCGTGTGCAGTTGGAAGCTTTGGTGAGGCGAAGCTTTGAGAAAACTTCGAGCTTTTGGAGGCTTTGAGGGGGCGACGCCTCACGATAGCTTCACAGTTGTGTGGCTCACTGTTGTACGCCATGCGATCGTAGGGGCGACGCCTGGTGAAAGCTTCGAGCTTTTGGGAGCTCACTGATGGTCTCAAGGCGATGGAGGAGGCGACGCCTTGAGAAAGCTTCGAGCTTTTGGAGGCTTTGAGGGGGCGACGCTTGGTGAAATCTTGGACCTTCTGGAGCTCACTGATGTGCTTAGAGCGATGGTGGGGTGACGCCCTTGCCATGGCTCGGTCCAGTTTTTCTCCCACAAATTTTCTAAGTGTTGTAGCTTTTGGAAACTGTTCCCATAAGAATTTTCATTGCCTCTCGGTCATTCCGCACTCCTCGAAAATGCTTCACCTTTCCAATGTCCCGAGCCCTGCAAACACAATGATAACTACGTAACACTAAAGAAATAAAATGCCGAAAACAATAAAATTGGGTTGCCTCCCAACTAGCGCTTGATTTAACGTCGCGGCACGACGAAGACAACTTCACCACTTTTGCCTCCACCTTGAACTTATGAATTGAATCCCCAACTTTGCCTCAAGCTTATGACTATGGTATTGGGGTGGTGGCAATAATACAAACGGACCAAGTAACCATTGTCGCATTTTACACTTCTTGGCTTTTAAATGAGGGATGTCGTTTTGTCTCCTCAACTTCACAAACTTTAAAATATAGGCACCTTGTTCCTCCTCCTTTGGTTTCTTCATAGGCTCGGGTGGCTCAATTTTGATGTCACCATCCAAACACAATGTTGAAAAATGATTGGAATGAGGTCCAATGCGCTTCAATTCTAAAATTATATTAGTTTTGACACCCTCACTTGCACAAACACTAGAATCCTCAAATATGATGTTTTCTATTTCCTCACTTGACTCTAATGTGATTTCCTCAACTTCGTCATCATCAACTAATATTTGGTCGAATGGTAGAAATTCCACTTTTTTCTCCTCAAATTGGTTCCTAAGCTCTTCTATCTCAAATCTACTATTCACGACAACTGATAATTGGGCTTCAGACACCTCAATCATATCACTCAAATTTGCCTCTAGATGGTGAAGAACTAAACCAAATTGATCAATTTCTTGTGTGAGCTCCACTCTTTCTTCCATAAATTGTCTCGTCGTATTTATAAAGTCGCTCTTGAAATCCCCATAAGCTTCTAAGAGTTTGGCTTGCTCCACTAGCCAAGTTTGGCTAACAACCTGCACTTCATCGCCCCTGTCAAACTCACAAACATCATTAGAATCATCAGTAAAATTATTGGGGGAAGGAGCATGACACATAGGACAATCATTCCACCGACCACCACACAATTTATAAAAGATCCAATCAAAGGTGGTATAAAATTCACATAACCAGTCTCGTAGAGTTGAAAGAGTTGGACAGTTTTCCCACAAGTGGGTTCCTCCGCAAAGCAGACAAAGATCACCAAAATTAGAATTACAACTACTCGACCAATTTTCATTAAAAGATGCCATGATAAGACAAGTAACACAATACTAAACTAAACAAAAATTAAACCTGAATAGAGAATAATAAATCGTTCATAAAGAAAACAGTCAATTATTTAGTCCCCAGCAACGGCGCCAAAAACTTGTTGCTCCAACCGCACACGCAAGTATACGTGGTCGATAAGTAATAAAGTGATAAGTAGAGTATCGTTCCCACGAGGACTATTCAGACTGGACTCCTAGCAAACAACTTCCTATTAACTATTCAGGGATCTTTTTCGATGATGATTGTGAAATCTACTAACTAAAGAAAATAATTAAAAACGAGTAATTGAAGTCAAGTATTCAAGAGCAAACTATAGTTATTATCAATAATAAGGAGAAACGATCCAGGGTTAGAGCTACGAACAATCCAGTTGAGTTTTCTAGTTGATTCTACTTCTTGATTTCCTATATTGCTAACTACAGGTTAAATGTACCCGTGAAAACCTTTCGATTCTTCACGGTCTATGCAGGCTACTCCAATCCCTATATGTCTATGGGTTGAATCACGTGCACGCATTAACGAATTCTGTGATTAGTAAAGCTAGGCGAGCAAGTATATGTCTATCCTACCCGCAAATCGATTCCCTGATGCCTAGGTTCACAATCAAGCCATATGCTTTCTTATTTGCGTTTACAAGTTCCCTCTGTTGAGTTCAACTTGTAAATCGTAGATAGTGTTCAATTATCAGGCCTCAATAATCAAACAATTATGATCAAGAAAGAATAAACAATCCGTAATGGTAAATCAATATATAGAAATCAACTTTCAAACATCAACCTTCATGCATTTACTCTAACCCTAGAACGAACAAACTGTAGAATTAAGGAGAAGAATAAGAGAAAGAGAGAAAGAACTTGTTTAGAAGACATCTAGGGCTCCTCCCCTCTCCTCCAAAACTTGCTCCAAAAATACGAACTCCCCCTCTCAAACGAAATAAAAGAGGTTTTATATTGTTTACAAAGTGCTAGGATAAGTTAAACCAAAGCCTAATCTAGTTGGGAGAACTTTTGTCTAGTCAGCCTCAAGGCGTTCGTGGAGCCACGCCTCCACCATACCCTCCAACTTTTCAGGGCTTTCTTGAAGCCTTGCTCCAGTATAGCTTCCAACGCTTCAGGGGTTTCTTGAAGGCATGCTCCAGTATAGCTTCCAACGCGTCCATTAACTCTAATTTGCTTGTTCATGCCTCGAATTCATCCTCACTATTTCTAAAATCACAAATACGATAAGTGAGCACAAGAAACACATTTATCACATATAATGAGCGCATAAAGTACTAAAATGTGAGAATATATTAAGGTAAAATAGGCAAATATTGCCAAACATCAAGTATTGACAAAAACACAGTCAAATATACTAAAAAGATGTTTAAACCCTACAACAATTAGTATAGTTGCTGAAAGTTCTCCAAATTCATTGTTCATTGTAAATAAGGCTAAAGATTATTTCTTGGTATTCAACAATATGCACGACGCCATTGTTTAACAAGGAAAACTCATATTTAAATTTTCACCCATCTAAATTTCCTTCTCAACTATCGTAAGCACAGCATTTCAGTCGTAGATCCTTACCTTTACCTTACAAGAACAAGAATATTTGATTGTGCCTTTGAGATACCATTTTATACTTTTAACTATTTTTTAGTATTTATTTTCTAAGTAAGATTGATATCCGCTAACTAGAATAACAGATACAAAGTTTCAAGAGACAAATTATATTCTTGTGGATTCATGATGACACATCCTCTCACTTGAAACTTCGCTTCTACAACGAGGAGTCTTAATGGGCTTGCACTCTTGTACATTAGATCGTTCAAAAAATTTTCTTAATATAAGATTTTCTTAAAGAAACAACAATCCCTTTGAACGATCCCTTGAAATTTTAACTTCAAGAATTCACCCATATTTTATTTGACACTACAATAAGCCTTTCGCGTATTTTGAGAACCCATTTGTTCCTAATTGTATTAGGCTCAAAGGTATATCAACCAATTCCAAATCTTGGTTTGGTTTCACTAACTCCTTTTCATCTTCCATAAATTATTTATCCTTAGCAAGGTATCTAAGAGCCTCATCTATATTTGATGCTCTTATTCATCTTGTGGGATAACTATATATACTTCCCCTTCGATATCAAATCGACAATGGGGAATACATCGTCGTGGTTGAGATTGATAAATTAATTATTAATTGATAGTTACTCCTATTGGGACCATTTATATTAAATAAATTCTTTTAGTCATCTTAGTTCTAATCGGAACAGATCCATTATCACCAAAGAGACTCTTACTCATATCCATTTGACCGTCATGAGAAGAAGCAATTTGGTCCATAATTTCATGAAGAGATAAGTCCTCATATCCATTTGACCGTCATGAGAAGAAGCAATTTGGTCCATAATTTCATGAAGAGATAAGTCTTAACCTATCACACCCTACTCAGGAAAGGAATTCGCTAAGAATATGACATCATGATTTCAGTTACTATGTCACTGTTGTCTTGTTCACTTATGAACATACTGTCACGCCCTAAAAATTACGAGTTGTAGTGAGTTTATTTATTTAAAGGCTCGTGACTGGTGTTCAAAAAGGTACAAAATTATTTTAGAGAAACTCGGAGTCGCCACTTGACATAGTTTAAGGTGTGCCAAGTCACCAAAAGGTATCTTGGAACACCTCTGACTCGTTTAATGGTCTGCGTTAGAGATTCGGGTAAGGTTCTCAGTTGACTCTCGGGAAGGTATTAGGCACCCTCGAGTTCTGTGCCAAGCACAATTGCTTTATTGTCGCATTTTTAATTCATTAAACAATGGTTGTTATATTAATGCCGTTAATTTGAATTTTGTACTTTGATTAAAAGCGTATCATTCCCTTCCAACCTCATAGAGGATTGGACGAATTTACACTTTGATTTATAGTAAATAAATAAATAATTTAAATAAAATGTATCGCATTTCCAACCTCACAAAGGATTGGTCTATTTTAAAAGAATTTAATTAACTTCAATGAGACTATTTTTTTTAAAAAAGTGAGTTGTTTGCCAAGATCATGGTGGGTTAGCCCGTTTGCATTAATAAGCTACCGTAAAGATCATTTGCAAAAACTATCATATTTTGATTTTGATTGCTGGGTAAATTCCTTTAGCCTAATAAGCAGACCATTGGTCATACTTATCAATATCAATTTGCCTAATCGCATTTTAATTTTGCCTAATCGTGCAAGTCTTCTCACTCCTATTCGTTTGCCTAATCGTGTTACAATCAATGTTAAATAAACTCTCAATTTAATAGTTCGATTGAATAGTGGCTAAAATATTGGTCTGCGTAAATCACCCCTTTTTGAATCTAATCTTTAAAAGTAAATTTCATTGCATGAATTAGATTAAAATGTAACATAACTTGACACAAATTTATCAATTATGAATCTATGGTTATTTGCCAAAAATGAATTAACCTTTGTATCAGAAACAGTGGGATCTTGATTTGCGAATAAAAAAAGAGTGCAGTTGTAGTGGAACTCAAATAATGAGGGCGATTGCCTACGTTTTCTGTATCCACGTCAGCTCATTTGTAAAAAAAAAAACTAAGTTTTGATTATGTAGTCCAAATATAATCTTTTCATACAAAATTGGCCTTTTGCTTCTTTTTTTTTTTTTTTTTTTTTTTTTTGCATTATTTTTTGTTAAATCCTTGGCTTGCCTACTTTCAAAATAAAAACCAAATGTAAATTAAAAGAAAAAATGTAAGTTGCTTAGTGTCAACAACTTTGCAAGAGAAAGTCTTGGTTTAAGAAACACTAATTTTACTAAGGAAACAAAACAAAACTCTTAAATTTTATGGCTGCCTAACAATAATAAACATTTCACAGCATAGACATGGTTTCTGTGCTTCGCATAAACAACACATTAAACTTGTAAAGGAAAACAAACAACATTATTGACATTTTTTCATTTTATAGCATACCAACAACATGTTTATTGTAAACTAAAAATACTTCGTAAATGAAAATTACTGGGCCTTTTAATCATGTTCATTTCAATCATTTACATAGCCAAGTACTCAAGAGTCAAGATAAATACAAGATTGGTTTGTGTTTACCTTGTGCAGAAATTCCACAAGCAAGCTAACAGTGATATAGATTCAACCAAAGCACAACCAAAGCAAGCCAACAAACAACCTGGACAGCCCTTTATACCTCTATTTAAACCTTAAAAACCTAAAGATTTATGCTCCAAAAGACCTTAGATGTAAAGGCTTTTGGTTCTAAATCTTACTCTCAAACTTACTATTTTTCTCAAGTGTTTTTTGCTCTCCATTCAATGTGTTTTCAGCTGGTTGTTGTCTTCTTTAAAGAGGAGTAAATGCTCCTATATGTAGCTGAAATTCAAGGTGAAAAGGTGGAGTATGGACTTGTACAAAAGTACAAGCCCACACCCCTTCACTTGAGTATTTTTTGGCTATTTTTTCAGCATGGTACAACAGCTGTACAACAACTATTTCAGCCACTAAAGCAGCCCCAAAAGGCTGAAAAATGTACAAGTAGGGTCCTCTAAAAGGACACTCAATACTCATTGCACTAACTAGAAGAGACTAAGGCCAACTAAACAAACTAGATCAGCCCAAACTAAACTTGAACAAACTAAAGAGACCAGAACAATTTCCAGTTGCTTAGCCCCCAAAAAAAAACTACTAAGTAAGTTGAACTAAAGCAAACTTCAAGTCCTGGACAGATCTGGCAAGAGTTTGACACAAAATTTCCATGAAAACTCTTCTTGAATTCATACAGCTCATGCATTGACAGTGAACACATGACAAACAAACTATGGATGACATCTTCAATATTAGACTACCAACTGAACACCCTTCGACAAGAAAACATGCTTAAATTGTTCAACACCCCTAACCACATATGCTAGGCAAAACAAGTCTACTAAATTCATTCTTAAACATCCACAATTGAAGGCAACACATTCAAGATGAAATTGAAAACTTCCTTGCTCAAAATAGATGACAAGCGACGAGAAACATATCATTTAGGATTATTGACAGTGGACAAACATGTCATTCAAACATTTGAGACAAACTAAACCAAGATCATTGATTCTAAGTTATGTTTAAGCATTTGTCATCTAAATAACTAATAGACTGTATGAACATAGGCTGGAGAAATAAAGAAAATAGAGAAGAAGAAACAAGGACCTTTTTTCTAACCAGTTGAAGGCCAAAGCATCACAGACCAACACTGTTGAAAACAGTCCCGAAACCAATGCCTCGTCCAGCTGTGAGCTCGCTATCGCAACGTTGTTTCTGCCCTCACAACACCAATTTCTAGTCATGACAACCCCATGAAAACTGCCTCGGCAAAGATCACCACTGCCCATTTCAATACATTGCACAGTCATTGCCTCGCTGCCACTGTTCCTACGCCTAAAAGCACTGCTGCCTCAGCTCCTCGGATCAGCTGCCTCACCCACAAACTCACAGCCTCGCTGCCCTGCCTCGTCGTCGCATATTTTTTCAATTCAAAAATCATCGAAATGAAGCCAAAACAGCACGTCCCCCTGCCCTAAACCAACTCGTAACAGCCCCCTCCGCTCAATCATCGCCACTGCATTTTTCAATTCAAACAAAACAAACACTCCCCCCTGCCCTAGAACAAGCCGCACTACTGCCTCCGTTCAAAAAACCAAAACAGCCCCGCCCCGCTACGCCAAACAACTGCCTCGTCCCATCCATGGAATCAATCACAACACCATAACAAAACAACGAAAAAGAAAATAAGAAGAAAGAAGAAAAACAGAAAAATGGAAAGGAAGGGAAACGGGGAAGCGAGGGACGGGGAAGCGAGGGAGACGAGGGTGAGGGGGAGAGTGGAGAGGAGTAAAGGAAGAGAGGGAAACAAAACTTACCGGGAAAAACTCAAAGGTTGCCGGAGTTGAGCTTTGACCGAGACTTTGACTGCCGATCTACGCAAATTGGCTATGATTTTGCAGAAACCGAGTTGAGAAATGGAAAGAGGGGATGAAAAGGAGTCGATTGGTATATTTTTTGTATTTTCCGGCCACCGGAGGTGGTGGCCGGCGGCGGCACAGTGGCGGAACGCGGTGGTGGGCGAATTCCGGCGGGTGGTGGAAAATTTCAGCATGGTGGCCCTAGTCTCTTGACTAAAGGGGTGTGAAAGGGGAGAAATAAGGTGTTTTGAGTATATATGTGTGTGGTGTGGGCTTGGGTAATGGGGAATTGGGCTAGTGGGCTTGTATAGGGCTGTCTTTTTTTGTACAAATAACCATTATTAAATGGTCCACACTATTTAAAACACACAATTAACTATAATTAAAAATACATAAATTTACAATACTATCACAACTAAAATTTGGAATCGCAGTTAAACAAATAAAATATAGAATCACAATTAAACAAATAACAAGTATTTTTTTTGTAATTTTCATATTTTCCTTCCTAATTAATGACAATTTTTGTTAAAATAGAGACTAAAATTTAGGAAAACTTCGGCAAAACTCCTAAGAATCTAACACGGCTATTTTGAGCAATTTTTCTGTATTCGTGCCAAAATTAGGTGATTACACATACAACCCTCAAACTTCATGAAGTATCATAGAAAGATACGAATCCTTCCACTTGGAACTAGTTTCATGTGGGAAAAAAGTTCATGTACATTAGTAGCATAAACCCAATAGAAAAGAAACTGGATTTTCATCTACCCCATATAGGATATAAGTAACTGATTTAAAATAATTTCATAATTTGGATCACAGATGTCATAATGTACCGGCTACAATGGAATTGGAGACATCACAGACATATCTAGAGTCTCAAGAGCCTTTTACTCTTTTTAGGACATATTAGATTTTATTGTCATTATTAACACTTTTATTAAGCTCGGGACAATATTCTAGTAGCATTGGCATATTGATATAAACCAGTATAAACTACTGTGAGAAATTTATGTACTTCAAATTCATAGACCTACTGGGGGAGTGTGCAAGGAGATTTCTAACCTGACACTTTTTTAAGTCTTTGATTTTTGCAGGTAAATGGCTGGAAACAGAGATAAAGGTGTGGATGCACCCCAAGTGTCGTTGGTTCATCTTATGGCCGCGATACAAGGCATCAGTGCCGTGGTGAGAGGAGTGGGCGCTCGAGTAGCTAATCTCGAGCAGGAAAGAGCCACTATGACTCCACAGGAGTCCGGAGCAGGAACTAGCAATTCTACTTATATGAGACAGACACAATTTTCTGAGCTGGCGCAACGACAACAATTAAGGGTTGGAGTAGCTCGTGATGAGCAAGTCTTGGGTAATTTTATCCAAATTCATAATCAAAAGAACAAAGGAAGCCAAAACATACATGTTAATGAAAAGAACATAAAGAACTTTATTCCATTTTACTAAGAAACAATCAATCAAGAAAAAAGTTAACTTCAAAGAATGCAAGCTGCTATCACACCATAGAAAAGCTAAATTAGACCACATAACGCACCCCCCCCCCCAAAAAAAAACTGACCCTAAACACGATTATAAATAGGGTACTACAGCCCCAACCTAACAGAACCATCAATAGCCTGAACCAGAACTTTTACATCTATTTTATATTCCAACTTAAATCACTCAACACTTTCAAACACCCTACAGCCTCACCAAAAGATCTCACAAACAACATAACTCGCCATCCAAATAAGGAAACAAAATCCAAGACCTCAGACAACACCAAACCCAAAACTCTGACAGATTAACTTAAGGAAGAATATGAAATAACAGAGGAAATTCTGCTTGAAGAAGATGTTGAACTACAAGAGAGAAATTAGAGAAAGAACAGGACCTCACGGTAAAACTTCAACTATGAATCATAAAGTTAATGACTGCAAATAACTTAAAGTTCTAATTAGAAGCAGAATGTTACTTCAAAACACACGGAGGTCTTTACATCTTCTAACAAACAGCCAACACACTTTAAAATTTAGCTCACAATCAGACAATAGTCGATGAAACCACTCAACAATTCAAGCCTAACGGAGATACCTATTGAAGCCTAATTCTCAGAAAATGAGCAAGCCTCAAGAGATACAAGAAACCAGAAAAAACTTAGCAAAGGGAGAGACAGAGCTGCTGAAATACAAATCACAATAAGAACTGGAATAGATCTCAAGATAATACCCAAGGACTTCAGATCAAGACTAGGTATTAGGATATGCAGAAAAACAGAAATAGAACTCCAAGTGAAACTCAACCTTAGCCACTTAAGGAATGTAACATGATTTCTTTCTGCTTTTAAACAAAACCGAATTTCATAGGAACCAAAGAGGACTTACTGAATCATGGAATCCAATACAAACCAAACCCAGAAAACTTGCAGCTCCCATTTGAAACTAAATAACCAATAACCTAAAACTGCATATACTCCTTCTTGAATAGACAAAAAACCAAGAACACATGGAATTTGCCCCTTTTAAAACAACCTGAGCTCCCTCTTCCAGTCACAGAAAACTAGGGATCACATTGGTCATCAGGAGATAGCGATTGACACCTTGGACAAATGTGGAATGAAGCTCAACCCAGAGAAGTGTGCCTTCAGCGTGTCCTCCAGGATGTTCCTTGGGTCCATTATTTTCAACAAGGGAATAGAAGCAAATCCTATTAAGATCAAAGCAGACAAGGCTATACCAGAGGTTATGGAAAATGAAGTCGCAGTTAAAAGTCTTAACAGCCGAATTGCAGTGCTCAGCCGATTCATCTCACGATCATCCGAGAAGTGTCACCAATTTATCAATGTCTTGACGAAGAATAAAAGCTTTGAATGGACAGAGCAGTGCAGCAAGGCGCTTCAAGAACTGAAGCAATATCTGGAAAATCCCCCTGTTGTTAACTAAACCATGCGAGGGAGAACCGTTATTGTTATACCTAGCAGTATCCGAAGTTGCCATCAGCACTGTCTTGGTGCGAAAAGAGAAGGGTGTGAGTGTATTACGCCAGCAAGTCTCTTTATGATCCAGAAACTAGGTACCAATACTTGGAGAAACTCGTATTTGCCTTAGTCATGGCAGCAAAGAAGCTGTGGCAGTATTTTCAAAGTCACACCATTATCGTGGTTTCCTGTTTTCCCTTGCGGACTATTTTGCACAAACCCGAGTTATTGGGCAGGCTAGAAAAGTGAGTCGTCGAGCTCGGTGAGTATGACATCATTTATCAGCCACGTACGACCATCAAGTCACATGTCCTTGTGGACTTTGTCGCCGACTTTAGTACCGACTTGATATCGGGAGCTGAGACAAAGCACAAAACGATAGAGGGAGTTACCCCTGGAGAATGGGTGATCCATACCGATGGGACCTCGAACGTAAAAGGGGCCAGGCTTAGTTTAGTGATCAAATCCCCAACGAAGAATGTGTTCAGGAAAGCCGTGAACTGCTCTAAGATGACAAACAACGAGGCAAAATATGAAGCAGTAATTCAAGCTCTAGAATTAGCTTACATATTGGGGGCTAGGGAGATCAGCGTCAATTGCGACTCTCAGCTTGTCGTTAGGGAGATCTCTAGCTCGCAAGTTAATCAGGGCGGGCTATTTCTGGCCTCGAATGGAAAATGATGCGAGCAAGTTTTCCCGGGCATGGAATAGCTGCCAGAGACTCTCCCATGTGCTTATGAGCCGGCAGAGTTATTACACTCAGTAATAGCTCCTTGGTCTTTCATGAAATGGGGGATGGACAACGTAGGGCCCATGCCTAAAACACCCGACAGTGTCAAATTGCTGCTCATCATGGCATATTATTTCATCAAATAGGTCGAAGCAGCAACCTACGCCTGATTCGGGAGCAGGAGATAATAGAGTTTATATGGAAGAACATTATGTGCCTATTCAGCATTCCAGCGGAAATCACTTGCGATAACGGGCCTCAGTTCATATGCGACAAAATCACTCTTTTTCTGAAGAAATGAGAGATAAAGAGAATAACCTCTATGCCCTATCATCCTTCGGACAATGGTCAAGCTGAATCCACGAACAAGACAATAGTGGAGAATTTGAAAAAGCGACTCAAGAAAGCCAAAAGAAAGTCGCCAAAAGAACTGCAAGGAGTCCTATGGGCCTACCGTACTACATTCAAAGGCAGCACTGGGGAAACTCCATTTTCACTGACATACAGAATGAAAGCAGTGATTCCTCTAGAGATCGGAGAATCTAGTTTGAGGTGGTCATTTGCGGCGAAAGAATCCAACAACGAATCTTTGAAAGCCTCTCTCGATACTTTGGATGAACGGTGAAAAATAACGGCCATACACCTCACAGCCCAGAAGCAACAAATGGATCGGTATTACAACGCGAGGGCTAATCTACAGTCCTTCAACATAGGGGATCTCATCCTTCGCAAAGTTACTCAGAACACCAAGCAGGCTGGCGCAGGCAAACTCGCCCCAAATTGGGAAGGGCCATACAGAGTTCGAGGTATAGCTGGAAAAGGTGCTTATGTTCTTGAGGACATGAAAGGAATAGCCATTCAAAATAACTGGAACATCACATGGCTAAAGAAGCACTACTCTTGAAAGGCTCAGCTAAGTCCATATACTCGAGACATGTGTTTTGTCCTTTTCTTTTTCTTTTATTGTCACTATTTACAATGGGCACTATGCCCCGTTCTTTATGTTTACAGGGCTATACGCCCTATTCATCAATAAAACTACTACTCTATCTAGTCAATTTTACTTACTTATTTAGATCCATCTACGATCCAACTATTCATAGCCCCAGCCAGACCTAAGTTAAAGTAATACAATCACTTTTCACAATAAAAAATAAGGTACATCACTCGCTTAGAGCTAGATCACGTCTAGCTCAGCCACCAGGCATTACTCGTACGTTGAACTCGTTAATTTAACAGCTGCACCTACTTACCGATGGGGACGCCTGTTCGCATAGTGCCAGAAAGTCTTAAATACTCGAGTAACTAAGCAGAGACGATCGAAGTCGGACGCAAAAGTGCCTGTTACTGCACGGGCTAAAGTCGACCCATTGTGGGTGCAGCTTAAGCAATCACCTATTGACGCAAATAAAGCGCCCTTCAGTGCGCAAACCCGTCTCTTGAAGACACTAGCCTAGAAAGGCACACAAAACATACTGCTTGACTATATATTACATCATATGTAATTACACAAGTATGTATAAAAACTATTGATGAACAGCTGTTTCATTAATAAAAATAGCATGTAGGCTCATAATATACAGTTAGTTCTTCCTGAATACAACGTTTGTTCATAACAAATGTAGAAAAAAATGGAAAGGGAAGACTAAATTCGGAAGTTCCTTCGAATTTGCACGGCCAAAGACTCTTTATCTGGATTGTAGCTCTTGCATCGAAGTCTCTTTCGGCAACTAGAAGGCGAAATTCCCAAGTTGCTACCCCAAGCAGCAACATCTTTGTGATGATGCACCACGTGAGTTGGGAAAATCAGTCCAACTTAGGATTCCTCAGTAGAAAGGCGGAGGAAGCACAACACAGTCTGAAGCTTCATTTGGAGAGACTCCAATAAGGAACCCCTGGTGACCTCGGGAATGCCATATATTCTCCTCTTCCCTGAACGATTGGAAGATGATGCAATCTCCGTCACTGCAAAACAAGGCATAGCTATATAGGCTCCCTGAATGCTAAAGATTTGGAGAAATTTGTTGAACATCAACCGCCCAAAGAAGGAGAGGATATCCCAAGGACGCACTCCTAGTTCAAATGTTGCTTCCGGGATATGTTCCCATACAACAAAAAGATGAACAACTAGAAGAAGTCTGATTGGGTTGACATTCCTCTGCTGTAGCGCGCCACATGACAAGAAGAATATCCAGCAATCACCACGTATGAAGGGGAGCACATCGAAATCAATGTGTCTTCCACAATAAAGACATTATGGAGGATATCATCATTAGAATCCCGATCAAAATACATGACTCTGGGGAATCCATTCATCTGATCATGGACGAAAAAAGGAAAGAAGAAAAACACAGATGGTCTTCTCCCTACAGTTTTCTCATACACCATCCATTCAGAACGGATGAGCTTTTCTGGGAATATCAAACCAGGTTCAAAGGCAAATACTTCGAAGATAGAAGGACCATTCTTTTGTGAAGAACTTTGAAGAGGATGAAGTATTTTCTAAAGAAGGGTCGTGATTCTACCACTATCACGAAGTCCCTATTTATAAGCTGAAAGAGATAAGGACGAATCCCGAAACGGTCAAGCATAATTTTGGCCTGAGATATGAAATGATTCGGTGCAGCGTAAAGCATTCTTTGAAAGGTGCATGGAATCAAAATCAACCAACCAAATGAAGACGCGTGGAGTTCTCGAAGAAATCAACATCATTCTTTGTCAAAGAGACTGTCTGTCTCAAGGAGTCAGTGAGATATCTTTTTACATCCACCTTGTACACCACTTTCACTTCCTGCTTGCTTACATCAGCATTAAGCAAGTGGAAGGACTGACTGTGTGAGCAAAAATATGCCACCTACTATTATGGGGATACGAGTTCATCTAGCGAGACTAGACTATCCTACAAGTCACCGAGCACAGAGGATACACGTCCGCTCCTTAAGCCAATGACCGTTCAGGCGGCATGGCCTTATGACGTAGGGTATACATCCCACCGCCTAGGGTAGTTTAGTATATACCACCGCCTTGAGTTATAGGCCCATTGTGGACACCCAATTTTGTCCCTCCTGCTTCAATAGCTACTTTTCAGACAAAATTACACTGATAGCTCTACAGTTATCTTCACACAAAATTTCTATCTCACACAAAAACTCCAATTAGGCTATTTTTAAAGATACCGGCACAAACTACGGTTATTTATAAAATTCACACGTTCAATTACGAATTTTTGCAATTACACTATTTTCAACAAAATTGCTTAAAATTATTTTAAATCTCATAATAATATTTTCTGACACGACCCGGAATCTGGTTAGGCCGTGCGGGCACCTGACATCCTCCCCTAGACCTGTCGGGCGAATTCTTATCAATTAAATTAGGAAAATAAATATAACAATTCATAAATAAGGACAAGACTTAAAAAAAAACACAGAGATACTGATACCTCTAAGCTGTACAAAAAAAATTACAGCTGACTACCCAATATACTAGGTTTAGGGCTATCCAGACTAGACATCTAAGAGTACAAAAGAAGACAGATACCTCCTGAAGGGAGCAAAATGCAACTGAAATAATGAACAATAAACTGGTGGCTATCCGGAACAAAAGCTGGCTCACCCTGACAGCTGAAGTCGTCTTCGCTCCTTCACGACGTGGCGAACTCAATCCTGGAGCGAACCTGCCCAAACGAAATAGATAGACAAAAACAAACAACAAACAAGGGTGAGTCAAAAGGACTCAATAAGTGGGGCAAACTAGCCACCTCAAAGAATAGGATAGCTAGCCAGGGAGAAGAAACAGATAAACAAAATTCCTCTTATTTAAATTATAAAAATGCAGCGCCAGATAATAATTAGAAGCACGTATGGAATGACAAACTTATCAACAACCAGGAACATAAGATAACCCAACACATATAGGTATCCCGGACACATAAACAATCAGAAATACATCATGTTGCGGCGAGCAACCCGATCCATATATTCATCCTGTTGCGGCATGCAACCCGATCCATATATTTATACCATTGCGGCGTGCAACCCGATCCATATATTTATATTGTTGCGGCGTGTAATCCGATCCCCGCAAACCAGAATACGAGCCAGAAATATATAGGCAAACTGAGATGTGTCCACGACATAGTGTACATACCGCATACATAAAACACAACACAATACACACAATAGCCAGTATGCGGTGCAATGAGATGGGATGAATGCGGTACAATGCAATGCAATCACATATGCCTGATACCTATCTCCGGCGCAGGACTCTCATCGTCTACCAGGAGATACATGCAAAGATGACCCTTTATCGGCTCGGGACTCTCATCGATTACCGGGAAGTATATGCAATAATAACCCTTCTCCGGCTCGGGACTCTCATCGATTACCGGGAAGTATATGCAATAATGACCCTTCACCGGCTCGGGACTCTCATCGATTACCGGGAAGTATATGCAATAATGACCCTTCACCGGCTCGGGACTCTCATCAATTACCGGGAAGTATATGCAATAATGACCCTTCACCGGCTCGGGACTCTCATCGATTACCGGGAATTATATGTAATAATGACCATTCACCGGTGCGAGACTCTCATCGCCAACCGGGAAGTATATGCAATGCTCAAAACCAGAGTACAATGCTCATATGCTCAATGTAATACCAACAACAGGGCATAACATATAATATACAATGTAAATTCAAAGCTAAGGCGTAATGAGTACGCCTATCGGCAGCTACACACGTAAAGAACACGTGGTAGAAAATCCACGAAGCCAAGTTCCTCCAAAGAAATGGATATAATCACTTACCTCTTCCAAAAGTTATTTCTGCTAATCAACAACCGCTTTATCTTTTGGTTTCATTGCCAAACGATCCCACTCTATTCAATAAGCAGAAAAATATATCATATTAGGCTAACGGCTTCATTCCTCACATCTTAGGGCAATCCGGTTAGGAACCTGATACCTTATTTGCATACGCAATACGCTGGCCAGGACTATGTACAAGGTTTATGGTCACATAACCAAACCCTAAATAAATTATATTTATATGTTGCCCATAACTCACTGAGTACGAATATATAATCAATTTCATTATCAGGGTCCATTTGACCCTTTAAACTATTAATTGAACTTATTAAAACGATGTCTAATATTCCAATTTTCACCGTTAAAATATATTCAAACATACGTAATAAACTCAAATAATGAATTAACATCATTACCTGGATGCTTCGGGGTAAAAATTCTACTATATTCCATGCTCTTTTCTTATTTTCTGGCATTTTTTTCCTCTACTGCATCATTCTCGTTTCTCCGTTCATATTTTATTTTTCGTTTCTGTTTTTTGAATGTATCTCCCAAGGGTAGCCGACATATACTCATTTCTTTCTTTTTTTTTTTGTCGTTTTTCTTTTATTTTCTTTTCTTTTCGCGACGAAAATTAAAACGGTACCGTATGATATTCGAAATAATTTCAACTTTTGCATACACGTTATACAAAGTATATGAAACATACTCGCGAAGGTGGATCTGAAATCGGATTCCCGAAACTCAAGATGCGAATTTAAATAGAAAAAGTTAAATTATTTAAGTTTCGGCATTTTAGCGGAAACTAGCCGAACAACATCGAAATTCACTTTTGAAAGTTCACAAAAGTCACAAATACATACGAACCTAACGGCACTTTCGAATTTCGAATCGGAGCTCATTCGCGAAAACTGAGCTCGAAAATCTCTTTTTAATATTTATCGACAATAAAACTGAAACCTTCTTCCGATGCCTACCAAACGAAGTCTGATTTAGTTCAAATTTTACGGACAGGTCCTAATGGATATTACGAATATTTTAAAATTATCGACACGCCAATCGGAGTCCTAACTTCCGAAACGACTAACCGAAGTCGTTTCATTTTCTACATTTTTTAAAGTCATTATAATATTTTTTAATTAATTTTTCAATTTCCTACATATTTATATGTATTTTATACATATTTTATACCATTTTCTGGCGTTGTCCCGACATCGATGAGCATCACTTAGGCCTTCATTCATGAGACTCTGTGTCTCTCTATTGGGCGGGGCTTATACACTATATACACTTATACAACTTACACCTCACTATCTGTACACGTCAGTGTCATGTCACGCCTACGTGGCCAGATCTTGACCGCTCAAACAATTGATCCAATGGCCAAGGCTAAAATTTCCATTTTTAATTACATCCTCACCCCGAAACCCTAATGAACCCCTTCATTTCACACAATATCTGCGCCACCCCTCTCTCTACACTCTCTTGGCGAAAACCTAATGTCGCCCACTGTTACTCTATTTTTCGGCCACCTCCGCCGGTGAAATGCAAAATAAACCACACCATCGTGTTCCTCTCTCTCTCCGCAACAGAACCCACCCTTAATTTCTCCAAAATGATGAGGTCAAAATCTAACCCCATTTCTCGACCTCTATCTCTATCACCTAAGAAGAATATTCCGGCGATCACTCTTTTAAAAGACACGACCTTTACTACCAGAAGAAGGAGGAAAATCCCTCGCGCGTATATGATTGAGACGGGTCAAATTGACCCGACTCAGGTGTAAACGAGTAACCCTAATCCTTTTCTTTTTCTTCCCCTTTCTGATTTGTTATTGGACCTATGTGATCGTTAAGCCTAAAACTTGCCTAGTATAATATGTGTCAACATGTTTATGTGCTACTCAATTAGTCAAAATCCATATGATTATGAATCCCTACTTAGTTCAGTGATTTAATCGAACATGGCCTTGAATCCTGCAAATTTGAACGCCTTAATCTGTTCTTGTCATTTTTTAGATGAAAATCATGATCATTTGTGAATTGATTTTAGTCCTTCATGCTTTATAGTATGCTTGCCTGTCTTTCTGTTAAAATGTATTGATTTCCAGGTCATATAGCTGGTCTAGGACGAGGAACTGAAAGGGTAAGGTGATTTGAACATGACTAGGCTTAATTTGAATTTATGATTGACATGGGAATGGAAGTTGGTTCTGGTAATTAATTTAGTATCAATTGAGGACTGTTTGGAATCTGTTAAAGTATTCAAAATGATTCTGAGCCTAAAAGCATGTTTACATAGCTGATCTTGAACCTAGACTTCACTAGGTATAAAAGGGAGAAACTATATTTGTTAAAGGGTTGATTTGCCTTGATTGGGGATTGATTAACTATTTTTGGAAGGGCCACCTAAGGGTGTCCTTCTTATTCTTGGAAACGATATTTCCTTGCCTTCACTGTCTTTTACCCGTATGAATTAGGGCTTTTCATTACATCTATATAAACCACTAATCTTCTTATTCACAAGGACACAGTTCTAACATCTTATGCACTGAATACACATACACTCCTCCTCTCTTAGCTACTTTGAAAGTTTGCTGCTCACTCTCTCTCTCTCTCTCTCTTGATCTAATTACTGGGAAGAGAAACTTTGAGACAAGTTCTGTGAAGGTTTTTGCTAGTGCACTGCATTGTCATTGCTATCCTGTGTTTGTCTGCAAAAGTAGCTAGAAAGGTAGTGCCTCATTGCTCCCACTTTCTCTAAAACTGAAGAACTTGTTATCTATGTGGATCATGTATTACTGTGTTTGTTTAGGCTTTCTTTGGCCCTCCTGCTAACCTTCTCTGTGCAGCTTATTTGGATGGCCCTAGAAAGGCCATACCAGTCACTAACACAGGTTTCTTCTAGAGTTTGGCAAAGTCTGGTGGTTGTATCATGACCTTTAGATGTAATCACTGAAAGCAATGGGTTTGTGTACAAGCAGTTCAGGCTTAATGCTTAAAAACAGGCACTTGATGATATTCTTACCTCTTTTAGAATCCCTCTATGTGTTGTATTTGTTAGGTCTTCCTGCATGTATGTATATGTGAGGGAGATCACTCACTAGTGGTGTTTTCATGGCTATACAGGGGCCTTCGTTAAACTCTCTTCTCCTATATATTTGCATCATGATCTTAAGCTGTGATTTTGCATTATAGATAAAGGTATTTTAGTCGACATGATAATTCTGGGTACATGAATGAAACATGGTCTCAGCTGGAAAACTTGAAATCTGAAATTTTACTAAAACATGGTTATATGTGTAATGACAGCTACAATTAAGAGTGTTTCTGCAAAGTTAAAGCTACCCCTCTTTTGCATAACTGATTAAGGCCCATAAACTGTTTTGAAACTTGGCCTTTATGTGTATAAATTGATTTTTGACCTACTTTAATCTCCTATACACTAATCTAGTATAAGTATTGGGGTCACTTGTGGAAACTACTATACGTATTTTATAAAGTATATTACCACTTTTTCATGTATTTGCATGCTTATACACTTATATTTACTGTGACATCCCCCTCATGTGCATTTGTGTGCTTTGGTGAATTCCGTTTTCAAAAGCAGCCCATATACTATGTTTTCAAAACTGACCCCGAAAGCGATAGCCATTAAGGTTAGGGCTTAACAACTGATGTCAAGTCACACCGACCCGGAATGGCTAACATTTTTTTTACATAAACAACCACAATTTAGTTATGTGTCAAAAATCAAAGCCATTTTTAAAATCTGTCTGTTTCTGCAAACTGGCCAAGTATATAATTTGCATAAGTAAACTGTTTTAGAACATTTCTCGCGATTTTTACCTATGTGACTTAACATTTTGCAAAAATAGTGGCCTAAATGTGCGATTAGGTGTTGGGCTTAGGCCGTTTTTTCATATACTAAAAGCCCAATACTAGACTACCACTGCCCATTAGACTGTTTTGTATAAATAAGCCTTATTGCTTGACTGATTGTATTTTTAGCCCTTTAAGTTAGTAAACTAATATAATCCATGTTTTGCTTATAGTCTTTCAACATCCAAAAAGTAAAAGATCGGGCAGGAACCACTTTTTCTGGGACTTGGGGGAGTGTCTAACACCTTCTCCCCCTGTTATTTAGACTTCTTACCCTCGAATCTTTGGAAATATGATTTATTAAACGAAACCCGATCTTAGACATTTAAGGTGGCCTAATACACCTTAGAAGACGCATATTAGGTGGCGACTCCAATTTCAAACTCAACCGAGTTACCTAGTCAAACCCAAGCTTTGACTCGCTCCGAGTTGGGTAAAAAAGAGGTGCGACAGAATGGCTACTCTGCTGGGGATATTCAAAGTCCTAACCATAAGAAGTTTTAAATTTTTGGGATTTTATGTCTTTATTATTATTGTCTATTTATTTTTTGCATTATTTATTATTATTGCGTACTAACTTGTTTTCCTTTGTGGTTTTCCTTCTTTTTTTTTTCATTCTTGTTATTTTGGCAATTTATTGATGTATTGTATATTTTGTTTTAAATATTGTAAATTATTTGACATTTCCGCTCATAACATCCGCCACTCCTGGCATCCTCTAAAAATCTTTGAGCTCATAGGCAGGGATGATTGCGTGGAACCCACGGCCGCCCCTTTTCTCACTCAAAATAAAATACTTAAAGGAAAGCCTTGCAAAATTAGCCAAATAGTGAAGCTTTTGGCAGTTTGCAACCTTTCAACTTTCAAGTTATCCGCTTGAAAGAACCGAGCTACTTGTACCCCAAATATTAGTGGAGACATTATTAGGATCATGCATTATATCATTATTAGAAAATTATGACTCCGGCCATGCCTAAGTCTTTAGTTCACCATATCTGACCTAAACCCAAATGAGTTGCTAACTCCAAGGGGCGTTTGGATGTGATTATGTGTGCGTATTTTTAAAATTAAATATGTCAAGTGTACACCATTTGTTCTCAAAATGCAAAGGGGGTTGAGTCTAACTATCTTCTTTTTTGTAGGATACCATGAGTCACAAAGATTATCATCGGTTCGTCATGATTATTAACATTCCAAGAGAGATAGGGACCTGGTATAGAAACTTGGGAGAAGCCGGTCAATTTGAGTTGAGTAAAACATTGGGTAATTTGCCTTCACTAATGGACGTTGAACCTAATAGATTTATTATTGAAGCCGCCACTTGCTTTTGATATGCTGATAGAAACGTCTTTAGGTTTGGAGAGTTCGAAATGACACCACTTTTGGAGGAAATAGGAGGTTTCATTGAAGATCCGGGTTTGAGGCGAGAGGAACATAGATGGAAAGACTCTAGAATTATCATACCGCGTCAACCTACTGAAGAGGAGTTTTGTGAAGCATTCGATTTTTGAGCAAATGATGTGTCCGAATTTTTGCAAAGGTCGAAGTTCAGTTGCATATACCTGTATGATAAATTCAGTTACAAAAAGGGTTATGAAGATCACAAAGCTGAGTTTGCATCATACTATAATTGGAAATGCAAGAGGATTTTTACATTTGCAGTGGTTTTCTTTGGCGCTGTAGTGTTCCCACAAGGAATACATTATGAAATCAACACAAAGATAGTCTATTTGACACATGCCTTGTTTCATGGTATCAAAAAGAAGACATGCACTATGGTGCCTACAATATTGGCTGACATCCTCAGAGCCTTAGGAAAGTGCAAAAATGGAGCTCGATACTTTGAAGGTTGTAATTTATTATTACAAGTGTGGCTGACTGAACACCTTCAGAAGAAACCAAGTGCGGGCCAAGAGTTCTATGATATGTGCCGTTCAAACCACATATTGGCACAACATTATGGCGATAAGAGGTTCAAAGCACCCTACACTACCCACGAGTGCTATATGTTGCTGAAAAGTTTGAAAGATGAAGACATACAGTGGATATAACCTTGGTTTACTTCTCCACGGGTTTTGCTCCGTTCAAAATTGAAATCATTTATGGTCCTTATGGGTATACGCGGTCTCCAGCCTTATATACCCAATATGGCTTTAAGGCAAGCAGGCAGAAGGAAAGATATCCCATTGGTAGGGGACACAGTCCGATTCCAAGTATACTACGAAGAAGACAAGATCCTATTTGTACCAAAAATTCGCAAAATGTGGAATGAAAAGAGGTTTGTTGAAGAAAATTCAATTGAACCAGACAGATACCATGCAGGCTGTGGAATTTATTATTTAGAATGGTTGCGTAACGACATGAAAAACGCTCCCGTTCCTAAACCCGACATACCTGGGGCAGTCAAAGACAAAGAAGCTGAAAACTAATATAAAATTAAATGGTTGATGGAAAAGTTGAAAATGTCTGAGAAGCTAAGAAAGGAAGAACGAAAGAGGCACAGACTTGAAGTAGACGACCTACATCGAGATTTAGAGGGTTTGAAGAAAGGTTTTGAAGAGAAGTACACAGAGAGTTACAACCAAAGAGCAGGGTGTGGAGGACTACTAGCCATGGCTTACTTGATTATTGCACAATTAGACATTGGGAAGATGCAAAAGAAGTTGAAGAAGTCCGATGCCGAGTCGAAGATGCCCGAAGATCCAACTTTTTAAGAATAGATTTCTTTTTATGTCTTTATCTATTGTAATCGAAGTTGGCTTATTTATAAAAGCACAATGGTTTTGGTGGTCAATTGAGAATAAATGGTTACCACTTTCATGTTTAATTTTAAAATCATTCAAGCCTAGGAAGGCTATACGTCCTTGGCACGTCATAGTCCATTAGTAAACCTCGTCCAAACATTGAAAGAGGTCTTCGACCCGAAAACGACAGAACTGCATCCTCGCATAGATTCGAATAAATGTTTGCGCAAAATACTGATCGTTTGCTTTAGTGTGATCAAGACCATAGGATTATTTTGATCTTTTTCTATTTTGTTTTCAGATTATGGCTGCAAGAGGCACACTTCACTTTGAAACCTTCTTCCAAGCTCCTCATTTGATCAGACTTTGGTGGGAAGATTTGGCAGCGGTCAGCAGAATTCATGTTCAAAAAATGTGGGGAGAATTGGTAGCTCTTAAGGCTTACACTTCTATGCCTGGTCTGGTCGAAGCTACTACGCATTTCTGAGATTACAAAAGGGTGGTGTTTCATTTCAATGGTTTAGAGTTGGAGCCGATGTTAGAAGAAGTTGAAGGTTTGGCAGTGCTAGCACCTGGGCCCGAAACCATTATTTACCCCCGAGAGGTGGGGTCTAGGGAGTTCATCGAACTGTTGCAAGATCCCTATGACCCATATGTCGAAGGAGTGCTTGATGGAAAGGTTACATTGGAGTTCTTATAGTCTAGATTTGGAGATCCAACTCTTAGACACAATTTGACAGGGGCGTGGTAAATTCAAGATTTGGAGTGGACCGAGTCTACTGCTTTTTATCATTGCTTTTCTGGGAGGCATGGTCTTCCCCAAAAAAGAGGGAAAGATCGACATAAGGTTTGAAGTGGTAGTTGAAGGATTACGTAAAGGTGCCCACAAGTGCCAAGTGAGTTTGGTTCCGATGATTGTGGGAGAAATCTACAGGGCTCTAACTAAGTGTAGAATAGGAGTTGGCTTCTTTGAAGGGTACAATCTCTTGCTGCAAATGTGGTTGATAGAACACTTACACAAGGTCACAATTAGTCCGGTAGCACCAAGAACGTAAGGATTTGGTGGCATCCTCTCACATCGCACTCGCATGATAGGCACTACAGTTTGGGAAGACCCTACAAACGTACGAGGATGGCATGCCAAGTTCGAAGTTACAAGATGTACAATGCGTAATAGAGGATTGTGCTTGCTTCACCATTTCTGTACAAGGTCAAGACACTACCTTCTTGACATTGATTGGATTCCGAGGAACTCACCACTATGTTCCCCTAAGGATCCTCCGGCAAGTGGGAATGACATAGCAAACCCCCCAGCTGACGAAAGGGAGGAGTTTCAATGTCGACATAAAAGACATTGAACACCCGATAATTGGTACAATATTGAAAATATGGGAAAGGAGGGAAACTATGCAGTTTTGCCACGGCCTAGACAATAGGGTGAATCCTGTCACCACATTGACCTATCCTTAATGGCTCAATGAAGATAGAGAGAAATTTCGATCAAAGACCACATTGAAAAGGAAAGATGAAGCTCCAAGTATTGTTAAGAAGTATAAGAGAATGCAGCACAAGTTTGAGCAAAAGATGAAGGAGTTAAGAATAACACAAGAATGGGAGATGAGAAGGCAATATTGAGAAAAAAATCAGAGAAGATGAACTCAAGTACTGGATAAGCAAGACAATGGCGGCCAGACAAGTAGCCAAAAGTTTGCAAGATCTACTCAAAGGATGGGGAGAGTATTTCAAAGCGGTATCGTCGGCAGAGAAAAAGACAATGGGGTGGAAATCTGCGAGTTCTTCGCCAAAGCTTTGGGTGACATGCAGGTTGGAAAGGTCCTTATGGAGATATTTGTTGTCCCTCCACCGGCAAACTTAGCAAATGAACCAAAAGAAGAAATCGAGGAAAAGGAGGAGGAAGAAGATGTTAAAGCTGATGCTTGATCCGAGAGCCTCTTTGCTTGGTACGTAGTCCAGTCATCCTTATTCGAGTCGTTTTCCCTTTCAAGTTTTCCCTTTAGTTTAGTCGAGTCGTTGTCTTTTCCTTTTCGAAACTAGTGATTGTAATAAAGCCAAGCAAATCAAATAAAATTTAGTTATTTTAGATTTTTAGATTAGTGTTGATTATGCTCAAGAAAATGAAACAACGTATTTGGCGCAAACATTACTTCAAATCATCGATAGGCCCACCTCTGGCATAAAGAGGTCCCATGCATAGTAGGACATAAATTTATGATATTAATTCTCTAACGCCTTACTCACATTGTTTTCTTTGGTTGTTTTAAAAGTTATTTTAATCCCAAATCCCTTGAAGTTTGGTTTGTGCATTCTAGCCGCACCGCAGTACCGGTTGAGATCAATAGGGTCAGTTCCAACACCTCCCCCTTTACCTACAAAGAAAAGGACGAGATGAAATATCATGGCTGAGTTTGATAAAGTTGAAAATGATGGAGAAACTCCTGGAAAGTAATGTTTGGTCGCGTACGAGGAGTATGCTAAGCTGGAGCAAAGGTTGTTTGAGTTGGAGAGCAGAGTTCCTCTCGTCCATGCTGATGGAACCACTGATCCAAACAAATATTCCCGCCCTCGCGGCAAAGATCCACTATTCCCGAAGAAAAACATCCCATACCCCACATATATAGTACCACCAAAAGCACCACAAAACAATCTCCCTACCTTCATTGTCGAAACCAAAACTGTTTCCTGACCCACCAAAGATCATGACACGTATGCATGGATAGGGAAAGACTCAAACGACACTAAAGAGAAGGTCAAGTGGCTGGTGGAAAAGTTCAAGCAATTCCAAGGTACAAAAGAAACTAGAGGCCTGACTTATGAAGACCTCTGCATGTATCCTAACTTGAAGCTGCCCGATGGATACAAGACGCCCAAGTTTAACATGTTCAATGGCAGTGGAGATCCGATGGCTCATCTAAGGTCTTACTGTGACAAGTCGGTTGGGGTTGGACATCATGAGAAGATTTGAATGCAGTTGTTCAACCATAGCTTGACAGGCGACGCACTAGTGTAGTGCTCAAAACAACAAACAAAGAAGTGGACGAGCTGGGAAACAATAGCTGGAGACTTTGTTGACAGTTTCGGGCACAACACTGATGCCATGCCTGATCGATGCTATCTGGTGAAGCTGAAGAAGAAGCCTACTGAAACTTTTAGGGAGTTTGCAACTGGGTGGAGAGTTGAAGCTGCTAAGGTCCAACCTCCTATGAACGACACAGAGATAGTAGAAACTTTCATCCGGATACAAAAAAATGTCTATTTTGACAAGATGTTGAATATGCAAGACAAGAAGTTTGGGGATTTGATCAAGATTGGTGACATTGAAGATGGATTGAAAACTGGCAAGAGTTTTAGCTTGGCCGCACTACAAGTAAAACGACCTTTGGTATTTGTTTCAGGAGTTAGGACTCCGATTGGCATGCTGAGAGTTATTAGGACCTTTCTGTAAAATTTGAACTAAATCGGATCTCGTTTGGTAGGTAGTGGAAGAAGGTTTCAGTTTTCGTTGTCGATAAATCTTAAAAGGAGATTTTCGAGCTCGATTTTGGCGAATGAGCTTCGATTCAAAATCTGAAAGCATCATTATGTTCGTACGGTCATTTCTGACCTGTGTGAATTTTTGAAGTGAATTTCGAGGTTGTTCGGTTGATTTCGGCTAATGTTCCGAAAATTAATAATTTGATCTTTTTCCATTTATTAACATGTTGAGTTTTGAGAATTCGATTTGAGATCCGCCTTAGCGAGTATGTTACATATATTTTATATAACTTGTACGTAAAATTTGGGATTATTTCGAATTTCGTATGGTTCTGTTTTAATTGTCGCCACGTAGATCAAACGTCTTATTGTCCTTTTGACACTTTTGTCCTAGCTTGTTATCTTTTTGCAAGTATCTTCACAATTTCAACTTGATGACTATTTGAATACCTCTTTAATTCAAGTGTTAGTCTACAAAATTAATAAAAGTATTCTATATTTAATTGATTGCAAAACTTGGCTTGGACTGGAAGTTCCATCATCACACAGGCATATAATATGCAACTTTGTTGGGTTTGAAACCCATCAACAAAAGGCAATTTCCTACTTATGGAGATGATACCAAGGACATGGTCCAATCTAAGGTTTATGCATGCATGCTCCTAATAGAAACTCTAAAGTGGATTAACTAGACTTCAAGACTACTTTTCGAGTGGCTCGCGGTCATGCGGTTAGTAGAACTATCCGCTCACTCCCACGGGTAATGTCGACTCTTTCTTAAAGGGTTTTATGTGAGTTCTGGATGTATATGCATACACCTCACGAGTATAAATATCCATGAAGAGGTTCCCAGGAGTGGGGAAAATATGAACGGAATGCTAGTTTATATATGCACAAATAAATGTTTAGTGATATTTTTTTCGTGGCAAATAATTGTAAATAATCAAATTAAATTAACTAAATATGAAATTTTACAAATAATAAATAAATAAATAAATAAATAAATAAATAAAGAGCTATTTTGTGAAAACAATGCGATTAGAACCTTAAGGTATCCTCAGCAGAGTCACCATGTTATGGAACCCCAAAAATTTTGGGTGAAAGTAAAATTCGGGTATTTTCAACATTATGGAGATTCTAAAGAATTTTCTTTGGAGTCGCCACCTAATTTAGGAATTAGGAACTAATTATTCAAATAGAGCATGCAAATTAACTCCGATAAAGAGTCTACTTTCCAGAGATTTTGGTAAGAGGTTCTGCTACTTTTGAAAGAAGGATTCTTTCGAAAGCACTTTCAAAAATCCGCAAACATGCGGTTAATCCGACGGTTTTCACAAAATAACTTGATAAATGCAATTTTCAATAATTTTGATTTAAACTTTTAAATATTAAGTCTAACTTTAAAAGTCCTCAAAATATTGCCAACAAGTTTCAAGCCAACTCTATAAACATACTTTTTTAGAGAAATGTAAAATGAATTATTCTTTACTTTTTTAAGTACATCTATGCTAAAATATGAAAATTTATTAATTGAATTTTTTTGAATTTGAGTTGCATTTTAAAGCTACGCTACTTTATTTTGAATTTAATTTGCACACACTATTTAACTAAAAGGTTCTAAACTAAATTAGATAGCACATCTAAAGAAACAATTAATTCACAAAATAAACTCAAAAATAAGTATTCATAAACAAACAAAATATTCTACAAATGATGAATTAAAGGAAAAATTCCTATAGACATGTATTATAAGGGATAGGGGGAAGGGAAGAGGTTTAGAGGATAGAACCCGAAAATTGAATAAACTCGCGGGAGTCTTGAAATTAATTTTTATATTTTCATGTGCCTATGGGTCTATACAAAGTGACCAACAAAACACTTAATTCTATGATTTTCGCTTCTTGACTTGAGCCTGATTCGCGATCTTGACCATAATGCGACTCCATGCAAAATAGAGGTCATCCCAATTATGATATTTAGCCAAACTCGCCCCAAGGTTAGTATTCATGCAAAGAAAAGTAGGGAGATAAAAGATTAGTAACAACTTAAAACTTGGACAAGCTTCTATTGGTATGAAACAAATGGTAAAAGGGAGCAGACAAGAGGCATGGTTCAGAGATATTTCAGGAACAAGTCAAACAATGGATACTTTTACCGATGAAAACAACCAAAATACATTCACACAATTAATTTTCAAAGAGGATCAAACATTCCATAGCCGATTTGTTAAATTGAAGCTTAAATATGTCCAACGCATCTCATTTTAACATGATAATCAATACGCCATCAAACCAACAATCTCTTTTGAAGAAGAAATCAAATTTAAGTAGCAGACAACTACACTTGCTTTACCAACTTTTAAAAGTTGACTTACTAAGCTAACAGAACAAAAGAAATTCTAGCATCTTTCTTCAATCAAGCATGACAAGAAAAATGACAAGACAGTTTTATACTGACATGCCGGAAAACATACAGTTTTAAAGATACTTTCTTTGCTCACGTAATTTTATCAAGATTCATAATCAAAAGAACAAAGGAAGCCAAAACACACAAGTTATTGAAAAGAACAGAAAGAACTTATAATAGAAGTATCTTTGGTTTATGTAATTAGATTCCATTTTACCAGGACACAATCAATCAAGAAATAAGTTAACTTCAAAGAAGACAAGTTGCTATCATACCATAGAGAAGCTAAATCAGACCACATTACGCCCCCATAAACTGACCCAGAACACGATTACAAACAGGGAATTACCGCCTCAAACCTAACAGAACCATCAACAGCCTGAACTAGACCTTTTACATCTATTTTAAACAGTCTTAACTCCAACTTAAACCACTCAGCATTTCCAAACACCCTGCACCATCATCAAAAGCTCTCACAAACAATAGAACTCACCATCCAGATAAGGAAACAAAAGCTTGGACCTCAAACAGCACCAAACCTAAAACTCTGACAGATCAACTTAAGGAAGAACATGAAAGAACAGAAGAGATTCTGCTTGAAGAAGATGTTGAACTAGAAACTAGAGAAAGAACAGGGCCTCATGGTAAAACTTCAACTATGAATCAATGACTGCAAATGAACTTAAAATTCTAACTAGAAGCAGAATGTTACTACAAAACACATGCAGGTCTTTACACCTTCTTACTAGAAGCCAACCTACTTTAAAATTTAGCTCACAATCAGACAAGATTTGATGAAACCACTCAACAATTCAAGCCTAATGGAGACACCTAATTCTAAGAGAATGAGCAAGCCTCAGGAGATAGGAAAAACCAGAAAAAGCTTAGCAAAGGGAGAGACATAGCTGTTGAAATACAAACAACAAAAAGAACTGGAATGGATCTCAAAATAATGCCCCGAGGATTTCAGATCAAACCCAAGTATTAGGATATGCAGAAAAACAGCCATAGAACTCCAAGAGAAATTCAACCTTAGCCACGTAAGGAATGAGACATGATTTCTACCTGCTTTTAAACATAACAGAATTTAAAAGAGGACCTGTTGAATCATGGCATCCAATACAAACAGAACCTAGAAAACTAGCAGCTCTTATTTGAAACTAAACAACCAATAACCTAACACTCCATATACTCCCTCTTGAATAGACAAGAAATCAAGAACAGAGGGCACTTGCGCCTTTTAAAACAACCTAAGATCCCTCGTCCAGTCACAGAAAACTAGAATCACCCTACCACTCTCTTCTTCTAAAAAACAGAACCAAGGCTCTCCTACTCAAGAACATTCGAAAACTTAGAATAGGAAATTTGTGATTTAGACAAAGAAGAAGTTGATAGAAATAGGGGAAAGTACCGGACTGAGAGAAATACTACAAGACCCAAGAAAATCTAACCTAACAACATTCAGCTAATTTACATACTAACAGAACATAAAAGAAGGATTTAAACTTAATATTCCTAACTTTCGTTTATATCTTAGCAACTTCAAGCTGAATTTAGCTTAAGAAATTTCCTTCCTCAACAGATATAATGCAAAGATTCCATCTTTATACTATTTACGACATACCAATCCCATATTTAGGTTAACGAATTTTAGAAGAAGAGAAAACATAGTTCAACTTCAAAGTTTGTTAGACAAGACTCAAATGCAAATCAAACAAATACTATGCCTTCCATACATTTGAACAAAGCGACAAGAAAAAACACATGTATAAGTTTAGCATATACAAGGCTGCAAATAATGAAAGGATTTACATCATGGATACTAAACGGAAAACTTTCATGCTTTCATATAAAGAACAGAAAGGACTACAGCAAACACCATTACATACGAAGCATATGCTAAAATAAACGTCACATTCAAGCTTCAGGTAAAACATATTGTAAAACAATCGAAAGAAAATGAAAAGAGGATTAGCTCTTTGCGGGCAGTGAATGGGGTGACGTTCCAAAAATAATCCACACTCATGAACAAGTGACGGATCAAACAACAGAACTTAGATGCCAAGTGATGTGTGAGCATTTTGAATACTTTAACTCACTTAATATTTTATCTTTAAACCCGAAAGTGACCAATCGTTAGGAAAGATTGATGCATTTTGCTTAGTTTCAGGTGTTGATGCTGAATGAAAAATTTAGACTCCAAAAAGAACAAGAATGCCCAAGATAGTGATCAAGTTCAAGAAGCTGCAGAAACATTGAAATGGTAGACCTCCATAGTAGGGGTGGCCGCCCTTTCTCTGGATGGGAAGCCATGTTAGTGCCAAAATTGGCAGCTTTGAAGGCCCCACAATTGTTGAGGAGGTGACAGCCCATGTATAAGGCCGGTGCCCGTTGCTCCATTCGAGGAAAATATGCTAAGCAGAAAAGGCGGTCGCCCAATGTGAAAGGCGGTCTCCCTCTCATACAACTCCAGGAAAAGGGAGCTAGCCCATGTCCAAGAGGCGGCAGTCCTTTCGCCTAATCCAGCTTCAGAACTCAGGCCTTTGCCAAAAGGGTCCTCACCCAACCTGTAAATGGCAATTGTGTAATTAGTTTTAGAAAACACTATATTTAGTTAAACTTAGGTTTTAAAACACATCTTACATTTCACTTTACCTGAGAGGCAAGATAAAGACAAAATACCATTCCCTCTTTGTCAAGCTTCTTTGAATTGTGAAGAACAACATCATATTTTGTAAGAATCATTATTACTTTGCTATCTTAATGCATTATTCATATATGCAAATCTAGATTCATTACACAAGTATGAGTAGCTAAATTATCCATTAGGGTGCTAATTAAATCATAGTCCAATAATCAAATGGGTATAATATAATAAGCTCCTAAACACTTAGGAATACCCCATTTCACTACTTTTAATTTCAGTACAACAACTTGAAGTGTACAACTCAAGTTGAGCCAATAGTACTAGACTTATACGGAAATGGTACTTCTAGGAATGGAAAGCATAGTGACGGGGTACAAGGGGTAGGTGTATTGCGTCTACCACGGGTTAACGGGTTGAACACCGAAAGGGGGATACCTTGCTTGGAATTAGTTGCTATCGCTCAAAGCATAAACTCTTAGTATCAAAAAGGGGTAATCTCGATGCATCACCGAAAAGGGGTGAGTTGGGTATATGCGAGCAAGGTCCAGCAAGTGACGTAGTGTGTGAAGAAGCTTATAACTAAACTCATTAGACTAAAGGGCTAGGGGAGATTAGTATCCTAGTCTTTTTATTAATTATCAAAACTAGCATTAATTTATTCTCACATTAGTTATAACTAAATTCCATTTCAATTCTAGGATTAACTTGCTACAACAAGCAAACTTTAGCAAACTCAACTAAGTTTAGTCTCGTGCAAGTCCTTGTGTTCTATCCCTACTTTGAGTAGGGTATTTGTGACCCCTTCCCTTAATTGAAACCCATCACCAAGAACTCAAGTATGAATCTCAATAAAATAAGCAAAATTTAATAAGTACTTTAAAAAAAGATTTCCCTCTGTAATTTATCCACGGTTGCCTTTAAACCTAACTAAAAAGGGGCTTTATAGGTAAAATTAGGGTTTAGATTGGAATGTAAAATTGGTACCAAATCAGACAAAAATAACCGTTAACGTCTTAAATGGATAAGATTGAATTCGAATTTTAAAAATTTCCTCTAGATTCTTCTTCTCACCAACCTCGTTGACGAATTTTGGTGAAGTCGTGCAAACAAGGATGAATTTGGACATTCAGGATTTGATTCTCGTACTGTTGTATAGCTGGATTGGACATGGGGTCAAGCATTTTTTACGATTTTGGGAGAAGAATCGAAAAGAAAAGGGCTGCGGGTCGGGATTTTGGAGATAGAGTTTGGGTTTAGGGAAAGATGATCTTTTTTTTAGGGTTTTTGATTTAGTGGGTTGTTTAATTAAAAGAGAGTTGTTGCAAGGGTAGGCTAGGTGTAGGATGTCTTTTGCACTTTTGGCCTTCTTTCGTAAAAATTCAAATGATTTTTTTTTCAATTGCAAATTAACCTAATTTCAAACCTTTTATAACAAACCATCAATTTTAAACACAACCCAGGACAAAATTGGGTGTCAGCAAGATGCTAAATATGAGACGGCTAAACACTCCTGCTAAATATGTGACGGCTAAACATCGTCAAGAGCAACTGCAGAAGCTTAATAATTTTAAGCAAGGATCCAAATCGGTTGAAGAGTATTTTGATGAGTTTGAAAAGATGCGTTTGACTCTTGACATGGAGGTAGATGATGAGCAAGCCATAATTCAATTAAAAATGGGCTTAATCGAGAGATATTATCTCAACTGAGGCTGCATGTGTTCAATACATTGGATGTGCTTTCCATGCAGCGATCGATGCTGTTAAATAGTTGAAAGACGACAAAGAAAATTGGTACCGAGGGAGCACTATAACTACTCCTTTAAATCGAGGCAAAGAATGGAAGAGTCTGAGTCCAACCAGTGCCAATAGTGGCCAGGATGTAAAGAAACCCTTCGAAAAGGGAGTGGCCAAAAATGACTCTAAGGAGTTGGGAGGTAAAACTTAACTCAACACTCCTAGTGCTTCATCTATTCAATGTCACAAGTGCAAGGGTAATGGTCACATGGCTAAAGAATGTCCAACTCACCGAGCTATGATCATACTCGAAGATGGAATCATCCGAGAACAAGAGAGTGACTCGGAGAAAGAAACAGGGAAGAAGCTGACCGTTCCTATCATGTTGAAGATGAGCACAAGGTAGCTGAAGCTGACAGACCCGACTTCATTTTTGTGGTGTGAAAGAACTTGAGTACCATGAGCATTGAGGACAAGGAAGATGTCCAACGAGAGAATCTCTTTCATGTGAGGTACCAAGTGAGGAGAAAAGTATGTTTGATGATTGTTGATTCGGGCAGTTGTGCTAATGTGGTGAGCCAGACTTTACTTTCACAAATAGGACAGCCCACGATGAAACATCCACATCCCTACCAGTTACAATGGCTTAATGAATGTGGAGAGCTAATGGTAGTTAAGCAAGTGTTGATAAAATTCAAAATGGGGGCTTATCAAGATGAAATTGATGTTTGATGTGGTCCTGATGTAAGCTTGTCATTTGCTACTAGGCAGGACATGGCAATATGATAGGGAGGTTGTTCAAGATGGTCGAGCCAACACTTACACTGCTAAGCTCGAGGATAAGAGTTTTATACTTAAACCCTTTTCTCTGAAGCAAGTCGACGAGGACTACAAATGGATGAGAGAATTAAAAGAGGCAGCTAAAGCTAAGTCTACCATGGGGATTAGACTTGACAATGAGGCCGATGCAAAAGAACCGCCTGAGGTAGGTAATATTTGTGCAATCATGCAGCCAGGTGAGTATCTACGAGGCAATGATAACAATCAATTGATGATTAACCTCGTGCACAAGGGTATCTTTATGAGCTCTAATGATGATTTCATTAACAATAACCCTTTGCCTAGTGTTATTCAAAATGTTTTGCAGGAATTCGGGAACGCTTTTTCTGAAGAAATACCAGGTGGATTCTCCAATGCGAGGAATCGAGCACCAAATTGATTTCATCCCAGGGTCTCAAATCCCCAACAAACCAGCCTACCGGTGTAATTCTGAAGACACCAAAGAGCTCCAAAGTAGGTGGATGAATTGCTGAATAAAGGATTGGATCGAGAGATCTTGAGTCTGTGCGATTTTTGGTGATACTAGTGTCGAAGAAAGACGGAACGTGGTGAATGTGTGTTGATTGCTGAGAAGTCAATAAGATAACGGTAAAGTATCATCATCCTATTCCTCAATTAGATGACATGCTAAATGAATTGAGTGGTTCAAGTTGCTTTTCAAAGATTGATCTTCGGTCCGGTTACCACCAAATCCGAGTGAAACTAGGTGATGAGTGGAAGATTGCATTCAAGACAAAAATCGGTATGTATGAATGGTTAGTGATGCCTTTCGACCTCTCGAATGCACTGAGCACATTCATAAGATTGATGAACCATGTGCTTAAAAAGTTTATAGAAAAATTTATTGTTGTGTATTTCGATGACATACTTGTTTATAGTAAATTTGTAGATGAACATGTAGAACACTTAAGGCTTGTGCTTGATGTTTTGAGAAGTGAAAACTTGATACTAATTTCAAAAAGTGTGCCTTTTGTGTGGAACGTGTTGTCTTTCTTAGTTTTGTGTGTGAGTGATAATGGTGTTGAAGTTGATAAATCAAAAGGCGAGGCTATCAAAGATTGGCTGATCCCTACTTCGGTGTCTCATGTTTGTACTTTCCATAGGTTAGCTAGTTTTATAGGAGGTTTGTCGGTGACTTTAGCACCATGGCAGCTCTTTTACCCGAGCTGGTTAGGAAAGATCAACCGTTTGTGTGGGGTGTTGAATCCCCAAAAAATAATCCCGAAAGGCTAAATTTAGGAATATCAACTGAATGGGCTAACTCTTTTGGAGTTTTTGGAGTCGCCACCCAATTTAAGGAAAACAGGGAACCAAATAAGTAAATGCGTGCAAAAACTCTGTTTTTATAAAAAGACAGTCTTTTCAGAGATTCTAAATGTAAGAGGTTTAGTTAATTTCGAAAGAAGGTTTTTAAGGCACTTTCAAAATTCCGTAAAATACGGTTAATCCGACAAATTTCCAAATATTTACAAGTGCGCTTTTCTTGCGAAAGAATTATTAAAAAATAGTAATAAATAATAATAGTAATAATAATAATAATAATAATAATAATAATAATAATAATAATAATAATAATAATAATTGATCGAATGAAAGCTCAGTTGCAAAAATATATTTTACTTGCACACATTTGCTAAGATGGCCCCAATTTGCGATAAATAAAATAGCAACTTCAAAATTAAAGACAATGATCATAAAAGTAAACAATAACTCAAGAAATCAAATATATTCATAAATAATTATTCTATAAATAAGTAGTTGGAGTACAAATTATATCTACTAAATTAAATAATAAAATGAGCTAAAATAGTAGAACCAGAAATTCAAACTCGTAAACGAGCCTTGAAAATAATCTTCTCAACTTGAGACCCGATCTCAACCCCAAATAACACCAAGACAATGTAAATCATCCCAAATGGTGAGTTTTAGCCAAACTCGATCCCAAGAAGTTCATGCCAAATGTGCCTTGCAAAAAGAATGGGAATGATTTAGTACGACAACAAAGTGAAACAAATAATAATAATAATAATAATAATAATAATAATAATAATAATAATAATAATAATAATAATAATAATAATAATAATAATAATAATAATAATAATAATAATAATAATAAAAAAGTAGTAGTAGTAGTAGTAATAATAATAATAATAATAATAATAATAATAATAATAATAATAATAATAAAGTAAAGAGGAAGAAAAGACGAAGAATAGGGAGGGATATAAGGCTGCAAAGAAGGAAGCAAAGTTAGCGGATGAGCAGGATGCGGTGTTGGTGGAAGAGGGTCATATTAGGCAGAGATGGCAATCGTACTTCCATAAACTCCTGAACTCTGATGGCGATAGGCCTATCATGTGGGGTGAGTTGGCTCACTCAGAGAGACACCGAGATTTTAGCTATTGTAGACGGATAAGAGTTGAGGAGGCCAAGGGCGCTATTCGAAAGATGCGAGGAGGAAGAGCGACTGGGCCGGATGAGATTCCAGTAGATTTTTGGAGTAGGGAGAGCAGGCTTGGAGCGGCTGACCAAGTTGTTTAATGTCATCCTTAGGTCGGCGAAAATGCCTGAGGAATGGAGATGGAGTTGCATGGTTCCATTATACAAGAACAAAGGAGATGTACAGAACTGCAACAATTATAGGGGCATCAAACTTCTCAGCCATACTATGGAAGTCTGGGAGAGGGTGGTGGAGATGAGGATGAGGATGGATATGCTTATTTCCGAGAACCAGTTTGGATTCATGCCTGGGAGATCGACTACGGAAGCAAGAGGAGGCTGGTCGAGCAGTATAGGGATAGGAAAAGAGACCTGCATATGGTTTTCATTGACCTTGAAAAAGCGTACGGCAAGGTACCTAGGGAGGTTATGTGGAGATGTCTGGAATCCAAAGGGGTTCCAGCAGCATACATCAGGGTGATTAAGGATATGTAGGAAGGAGCCAAGACCCGAGTGAGAACAGTGGGAGGAGACTCAGACCACTTCCCAGTCGAGATGGGGCTTCACCAAGGGTCAGCACTTAGCCCGTTCTTATTTGCGCTGGCGATGGATGTATTGACTCGGAGTATCCAGGGAGAGGTGTTGTGGTGTATGCTATTTGCTGAGGATATAGTATTGGTGGATGAGACTCGCAGGCGGTGTCAATAAGAAGCTAGAGGTCTAGAGGCAGACTCTAGAGTGTAAAGGCTTTAGACTAAGCAGGACTAAGACAGAATATGTGGAATGCAAGTTTAGTGACGTGCCTGATGAGTCACATGTGGAAGTTAGGCTCGATTCTCAAGTCATTCCTAAGAAAGAAAGCTTCAAATATCTGGGCTCAATCTTCCAAGGCAATGGTGAGATTGGCGATGATGTGTCACACCGTATAGGAGTAGGTTGGATGAAGTGGAGGCTCGCTCCAGGTGTTTTATGTGACAAGAGAGTGCCACTTAAGCTTAAAGGAAAATTCTATAGAGTGGTCGTCAGACCAGCTATGCTATATGGAGCAGAGTGTTGGCCGGTCAAGAATTCTCACACCCGAAAAATGAGCGTCGCGGAAATTAGAATGCTTAGATGGATGTTTGGGCACACTAAGATGGATAGGATTAAGAATGAAATCATTCGTGACAAGGTTGGTGTAGCCCCCGTGGCCGAGAAGATGCGAGAAATGAGGCTGCGATGGTTCGGCCACGTGAGAAAGATGAGTGTAGATGCTCCGGTGAGGAGGTGTGAGAGATTAGCAGTGCTGGGTCTACGGAGAGGTAGAGGCAGACCGAAGAAGAGATGGCCCGAGGTGATTAGACAGGACATGGCCCGGATGCAGATCACCGAGGAGATGATCCTAGATAGGGGGGCGTGGAGGTCAAGGATTAGGGTAGAAGACTAGGTTGTAATCGAGCATCCTTCCCTTTATTAGATATAGTGTATGATTATGTAGATGATCCCCAGTGAGGAGGTGTGAGAGATTAGATGTGTTGGGTCTATGGAGAGATAGAAGTAGACCGAAAAAGAGCTGGGCGGAGGTGATTAGACAGGACATGGCCCAGATCCAGATCACCGAGGACATGAATCTTAATAGAGGGTCGTGGAGGTCAAAGATTAGGGTAGAAGGTTAGGTGATAGTCGAGCATCTTTTTCTGTATTAGATGTAGTATTAGGCTTATATAGCTGATTTGCAATTTTGTTGTCCGATTTTATATCTACTATTCTTATCTGTTTGTTGGATATGCATTAGCTTTACATTTAATTTAGCATGATATCAGTGGCTTGATTTTTCAATGTGTTTTCTAATATGTTTACTTTCCTAGCCGAGGGTCTATCGGAAACAGCCTCTCCACCTTGGTGGGGGTAAGGTCTGCGTACATCTCACCCTCTCCAGACCCCACTTGTGGGATACACTGGTATATTGTTGTTGTTGCTAATGAAGTAAAGATTTTTATTTTAAAAAGTTTAGGCTCAGGTTTGTATGATGGGTCGAGTAGAGGCTAGGGATGTCGGTACGGCTGCAAATGTCATACCCGATTTTGGACTCAACTCGAGGCGAGTCGGGTTTTGGATTTGACTGGGTGAACTCGTTTGAGTTAAGGTTTTGGTGTCGCCACCTAATATAGATTCTAAGGCGTATTAGGTCACCTAAGTCTCTAGATTTATGTTAAATACTAGTCCTTTTCAGAGATTCTATGCGGGTAAGAAGTCCAAGTAACTCAGGGAAGAAGGTGTTAGGCATTTCCCCGAGTCCAACCAAAGGGTGGTTACCGTCCGAGCCTTAGTTTTTGGATGTAAACAATGTCTATTATCATATGAATACTAACTTGTGATTTAACATTTAAACTAAGATATAACATGCTTATACACACACATACAAACAACTTTCACATTCGGCCTAGGTTTTGAGCCTAGTCGTGTCTACGGCCTCTAACGTCAAAGCTTAATCGTAAAAAAAGATTATAAGTGCTCAACTTGCATACGTAGTAAATACAAAAAGGTATTTGCATAAGTAGCCTAATTGGAAAATGAGCTTAGATTTAATTAAGAAAACCGAAAGAGGTTTGTTTTGAAACAAAATGTTGGCTCATTTAGGGTCGGTGTGACTCGTCATTAATTGTCGAGCCCTAACCTTAATGGCCTTTTTGTGTAGGGGTTGGATTTTGAAATATTTATAGGCAAAGGGGCTGTTTTTGAAAGATGAGTTCGCAGAAGCACACAAGAGCAAATAAAGGCCATCGCACATAATAGTATTTATATATAAGTATAGGCATGCAATTATATCTCCTAAATGATAGTTATAGCTTTAGAAAACCGCTTTAAAGTGTACAAGTGATCCCAAGAACTTTATACACCCCTATACACTAATCTATTAGTGTATAGGAGCGTTTTAAGTGGTAAAAATTAGTTTATGCACATAAAAGGGCCTTTTGTTGAAAATACTTTTGGGCCCAGGTTACTTATGCAAAAAGGGGCGACTGCGATTTTACACAAACAGTTCGAATTAGATACGAATGACACAAAATAGCCCATGTTCAAATTTAATTTCCAGATTTAATTACAAAACATGCATCCAAGTTCTACTTTTGTTAAAATCTGTTTAAAGACATGTTAACGGCACAAGACTAAAAACTGTGAACATCCTGTTATGATGTTATAGGCATGCCAAAGAGATTAGGTACTATTATGATGCAGCATATAAGAGGAAGGTTAGGAATTGGGCCCGGATAGCCACAATACAGTCACTCGACTGCTTCCATGTAATAGCATAAGTACAAACAGGGTCCTAATGAAATTTACATAGAAGGGGGCAGTCTCTAGGGGAAGCAACATAGTCTTAGGTTCTAAAGTCCCTCATTCCTAAAGTTTTTAAGATTAAGTTTAGTAAAGAAAATCCAGAACTCAAGACATCAGTGCCCCAATTCCAAAATCAATTTGAAAAGGCCCAAACACTGACCCTTTCAAGTTTCAAGATTAACCTGTGGTCACCAACTTATAACTTGGCCAGTTAGAGCCTTTCAAATGGCATGCAAACACAAAGTTAGCAAAGGAAAAGGGGAAGGGGAATGACCTGAGCTGAGGTCTATGTTCAATGCAGAGGACTAGGCTTGAACCTTACCCCTGTCCCTTACAAAAAGATAAGCAGGATCCCTATTGAATCCTCTTGTCTGAACAAGACTAAGATATTTGTTAAAAGAAAAACAGGGCTCAGGCATGCAGTATTTCTCAATAGTTACAAGCACATTAGGCTCACTTAATTTAATTAGACATAGACAGACAGAGGAGATAATGTGCAGGCAAGTTTAAGTTATCTCACAACAGAGAAAGCAAATAAGTAGGAAAACCAGGCATAACAGGTGTAAAGTATATGCAACAATGTTCAACAGTAGAGATATACCTCTTGAGCAATTGTAATGAACAAACAAACACGGTGTAGATGATGCTAGATGCCTTCAGAAATAGAATCCAGTAGAGAAAGAGAGCAGGGTCCCTTCAATGACTTAGAAAGAAAATCCATAGAAGAGATTAGGATGCAGTAGAATGAGTATGCCTGTGTGTGGTGTGCTTTAGGTATTTTAGTGCCTAAGCTCTGTGTAAAGAATGAGGGAATAACCAGTTTATATAGTGAGGTGTGAGGGTTAGAATTCAAACGGGAGAATTCAAGATGGTAAGAGAATATTGACTCTCAAAATTGACAGGATTCGATTAGGTATTCTTTCCAAATATAGATCAATTAGTCTCCCAAATTTAAGGAAAACAGGATCCTAACCAATTATGACTCTCTTCCCTTTACCCTAACAGCAGTCTAGGTTCAAATCATAGTGCATAACATGTTCTAGTTCGAAAATCAAGCTGCAAACAGGTTGTAACCACTACTGTGTCAATCATCACAATCATATAATCAAGATTTCCAATTTAAGCAAATCAAGGTCCTTCTAATCATGCTAAATCAAATCACCATTTCAATTTTAAGCACACAGTCGTGAAGATTATGTATTTCGACAGAATGTGAGACTAAATACATTGTATCAAACAAACATAAACATAATCGACTCAAGACTGTCATGGACTCTTGATTTTCAAATTGACAGAGGTGTTCTGTGAACTAAGAACATGCTAAGCTTTTAGACAGATAGGAATTCATATCAGTGTCTCAACCAGTAAAACAAGCATGGACTAATGATCATATAATTTCTTGACTAATTAATTAATCAATAAGCTAACATGTTAAATTACAGAGAAACTAAGCAATCTAGGCACAGTGTTACATAGGCTCAAAGCATAGTAAAAGAGTAGGATTACCTATTTGGAATTCGAGTCGAGTCAATCTTGACCCGTTTTGATTTACGTAAACATGAGGGTTTTCCCCCTCCATATAGTCACATAAACCAGTTCTCACCACATTTTCGCCGGAGCTCCGGTAACATCAATGAAATAAACGAAAGGTCAACTTCAGACCTTTATCGAATAGTAACAAACCAATAGGGGGTTTTATAGAGGAGAGTGAGGGGATCATCATGGTACAATTTATTCGTCGTTTCGCCGGTGGAGTTGACCAGAATCAGCCCTTGACAGTGGCGTTTCAACTGACCTAGGGTTAAGCTTCCCCTCGCTCAAACCCCATCGAAAGTGTGTGGGGTATGTTGCGGACGACAAGGGGAGTCTAAAGACACCATTTTCCCCAATTTTCACCGGCTCAAACGGCCGGAAAGATCATCGACAGAGAGGGCGATTGAGATCGCAAAGACAGAGAGAGTCCGGTCGAGGGTGAGAGGGGAAAGGATTTTGTGGTGTAGAAACAAAGGGAACTAATCTGGGCCATTGGATTGTCTACGTGGGCGTGACGTGTAAAATAATAGCTGATGTGTGTTCTTTGTGTGTATATACGTGGATATATGTATGAATATTATGTAAATAGGTATAAGATGGTATAAAGTGGTATAAAATGGAATTAAAAAGGTAAAAAAAATTATAGAAAAATTAGACAATTAATTTTAAAATGTTAGGAGGCTAAAATGCCTGAAAATTGTAATTTTGAGGCTTAAAACAATTTTGGAGGGCTTTGTAAAAAATAGGAGTAATTGTAGAAAATTGCAAAATAGCTATGGTTGAAGACGATACTTTTCAAAATGGCCTCAATTTCCAGGCCAGTATGAGAAAATAATTTGAGAATAATAGACGGGGTAGGAATGAATACACAAGCGTGTAAAATTCATGAACGGTTGATTTTGAAAATAGGATAGACAAAATTGGGTGTCAACAGCTGCCCCTCTTTGCCCGGGGATGATTAAAGAGTCTTTGGGCAAAGATGTTGATTATGCGGCAAATTTTGTCTTGGCTATAGAAGAGCCTACGACCTAAAGGGAATATGGGGCGTCAGGCGGAGATGTTTGATTTGCTTGGGGTGTGTTTCATGCAATGAAAATGTTTTTTGCAATATAGTGTGTATATATATGAAACGTACCTTTCCGCCAGGCTGGATTGTCTTTCCAGGATTATTGCAATATGAGATTGTATTTGCAATGCCATAATTGTGTGTTTTTTTGCTGTCAAGTGTTAGATTCGACATTGGGTTGTATGCCCTCCATCGGTGCATTGGAGGAAGAGGAGCGACACTAGGCTGTTTTTCCGGTGAGATATGCAGCGGCGACACTACAACTCACCTCTGCCTCCGCCTCTTATTTATTTTATCCTTTTTCAATACCAAATCGACAAACCAGTCGAGAGAATTAAGGTCATCGGCGTCGGGATCTAAACGGTGGTGGTGGTGTTCCTTTTACCACTACTCTCTGCCTGTCCCGGTTTTCGTCTCACTGGTGTGTTGTTTATGAATGTGTGGACTGATGATATAATAAAGAGAGAGATGGTAAGTTGTGAGGAATATGATGAATCTAATGGGGTTTAGGGTTTTAGGATTTATAGGGGTGAGGATGAGGGTTTTTAGAATGTGGCTAGAAAAAATGGAAAATGCGTATTGCGTAAATAGGCCAGGACTTCAAATGAAGAACGATTATGGTCTTTTTTCTCTTATAATTATGAACTTAATTTATCCTAAAAATTAACCTTATTTTAAAAATAATTAGACGTTAATTGAAAAATTCGGGATAAAATTGGGTGTCAACAGCTGCCCCTCTTTACCCAAAAAGGGTGAAAGAGTTTTCTGGGTAAAGAAAGTTGACGTGAAAGCCAATTTTGTCACAGAAAAGCCAAGACTCTGATTTCTAGGATCAAAATGCGAGGCTTATGGACGTGGCCAAGCTCCGGTTTCCGAGTTGCCTACATATCTTGGGCTGAAAGAGAATCATGCCATATGTAGTTTGACGCGATTTGAAAATAAAAAACGAGATAGTAACGTCTACTCAAACGTGGGAAAGAGGCCTGTAATCACCCAAGTTATGAAGATATGGTTGACGACGCACCCATAAAGAGGGGTTTACACGGACGTAGCTTCCACTGCATCTCGATAACCGAGCCATCTTGTCTTCAATCTCAAACCTTAGACTCTAGGGTTAACAAGAGACTTACCTCTAGGGTTGATGACTTATGTGAGTGCCATTCTTCAGGTCTTCGTTGACGAATCTAGCTCATATCAACGATTGCCCCAGTTCACTGCGAAGAAAATTTCCATGTTATGCTCCAAACGCTGCTGCGGTGCTGCTAAAAATCCTGTAATAATCTCAACAAACGGTAAGCGAGCTACTGATAATAAACTATAATAATTGAAATAAGAAACAAATAAAGTGATAACACAAAATTGTAAATGCGGGTTGTGATATCATCAATAAGTTCTTCTTTCAATCAATGGACGAGGCACTCTGCCTGGGGAATCTCTAGGCTGATCACTATTCTGAAACAGTAAAGCAAAACAATAAGTAAAGTGAGAACGAATAGTAAAATGCAAGGCTTTCATAAGATAAGTCGACTAACGAGACACGATGTCTCAAGCCGACTTGTCTATCTTTATCATCTACTTCAAATATATCATGCCAACATTGCAAGACAATCAACATCGTGAGACACTCCGAAAGTGGTGCCTCAAGTCGACTTGTCTATCGCTATCATCTACTTCAAACATAACATGTCAATATTGCAAGAGAACCAACATTGCGAGACACTCCGAAAGTGGTGCCTCAAGTCAACTTGTCTATCGCTATCATCTACTCCAAAAATAATATGCCAATATTGCAAGACAACCAACATCGCGAGACACTCTGAAAGTGGTGCCTCAAGTTGACTTGTATATCACTATCATCTACTCCAAAAATAACATGTCAATATTGCAAGACAACTAACATCGCAAGACACTCCGAAAGTGGTGCCTCTAGTTGACTTGTCTATCACTATCATCTACTTCAAAAATAACATGCCAATATTGCAAGACAACCAACATCGCGAGACACTTCGAAAGTTGTGCCTCAAGTTGACTTGTCTGCCTCTAATCTATGCAGCTTCAACATAACGTTTATTTTGAAATAAGAATCGTAAAAATAGAAAATGCCGCCTGTTCGGCAACCACGCATGATAAGCACAATGCTTTTAATCATGAAGGGGTAGTTTCTAACGCGATCTTGGATTGTGCTCCAATCACTTGATAAAGCAATGAGGCATCTGGTTACGAAGCCTTCAGCCTCCCAATGCAAGTTTAAATAAACCTGAATATCCTATTTACAGGTGGAGGAACCCGAATTGTTCATTTATAAGGCGAACTGGCCCAAAACGTTTATTTATAAGGCGAACGAGCCCAAAACGTTCAATTATAAGATGAATGAGTCCAAATCATAAGATAAAGCAAAGACATTCATTAATGCACGTGCATATTCAAACTTAGCAATATCTGTAAATCACCACAATAGAATTTTAGTAAATGTTCTCATAGTGGAATAGAAATGAAACTGCTTTTAACAATTTGCAAGAATTGTAGGATATAGAAATGCCGTCTTTTGGAAATAACCCGTGATAAAGCGTAATGCTTTAATTATCTAGTGGCAATCTGCAACGTGATCTTGAACTGTGCTCCAATTATTTGATAAAGCAAATGAGACATCCAGTCTTGAAGCATCCAATGTTCCAAAATGACTTGAAAGAAATCTGCATATTCGATTTATGGGTGGATAAACCCGGATTGTTCATTTTTAAAGCGAACGGGCCCAAAACATTCATTTATAAGGCGAATGAGCCCAAAACGTTCGATTATAAGGTGAACAAGCGTAAATTTGATAGCATCCTGCGAAATAAAGTTGCAAATTGGATCAATTAAAGCAAGATAATGCAAAACAAAGCTGGGTCGTGTTGCTTGTATGGATAGTGCTGTAAAGCTTTGAATGCTGCCTTCAGTTCATATTGAACTGATGTTCAATTCCTACAAATTTAAAGTAAATGCATTGGAAAATGAGTGAATAATAAGGTAAAGGCTATAATGAAAAGAAAGAAATAGATTTGCGGTACATATGCGGCAAGGCGAATAATCTCCGAGAAACTGATGGTTAACCTGAAAAAGTAAAGCAAGGCATTAATTTAAAGCAAATACAAAGGCATAAGTTAAAGCAAGTGCAAAGCACAGCAATGCGGAAATGTAATCAGTGCAATAGCCATATGATAAATCAATTAAAGAGACAATCAGGCAATAATGGCCTCGGGCGGATTGTCAATTAAAAATAAGGCAATGCCTATTTTGGTGTGATTTGAAAACATAACGCATGCCTCAGCTTCATTGCTTATTTGGGAATGAAAACCATAGAGGTAGAAATGCCGCCTGTTCGGCAATAACTCATGACAAAGCAAAACGCTTTAAGTCATGAAAAAAGCAATGCAACGCAATCTGCAAGGCTACTTTGAATGCGCGTTCAATAAATTGTTCATCCATAGTGCGAATTATCCTTTCATTGCAAGCTTTCATGTTCCTGCTCTCAAAGAAAAATTGTTAGTTTTGGGGAGGGGGAAGCATTTGATTTGTGCTGACTTGATCTTAATCTTGTTGCTGCTGTTACTGCTATTTTCTTGTCCTCCTCGGACTTGCATTTGCGCATCATGTTCAGAAACTTGGCTCATGAACTTAATAGCATAGGAGTTTTGAATAAAATAGAGGCAAGGGTAAATTAATTTAATGCAATATAGTAAGTAAAGCAAGCATGCAAATGAAGTCATGCATTTTAAAATTTTTTGCCTTGCCTTGCCTTGACTTAAACTTGTGACATATCTTAAAACAAACTGAACGTCCTTTGCCTTGGACTTTGCACTGTTTGCTTAGGCAATTACATAGTTCTTGCCAATTCATCTTTAATAAACAACGCTGTTTCTTGCAAAATTCTGCCCCAGTTATTATCTTTCGCATCTCCAACTCATTTTTGCAAAAAATTGCCCCAGTTGTCCTTCTTGGGGGAAAATGAAGTTTAAATGCTAAAGGGTCGAGCCCGATGGGGAGCCTACGTATCCTTCCTTAGTAATCAGACCATGCGTAGTTCTGCATGCAAATTGCCCCGGTTTAATAATCCATCCACTTTAATTTTTGCTAAATACATTGTTGATTATATTTTGACAAAATTGCATATGGACTGCGTCTTATCAACAAGCATTAAATACTTTTTACGCATTCTGCATCTTTTCAATCATCTTCTTGAAGGATTCTCAAAGAAGGAAATTTCATTTATACGAATAACACTGCTTTAACACCATATACCAACAAATAAAAGCTGCCCCACTTGAAGTTCTAACAGTAGTGTGATATCCAAAGAGCGCATACCATAACTTTTCAGTGCATCATTTTCAAACTGTTCAGTTGCTTTGCCATACGTCACAAGCAAAGATTTGGCAGGTTTATCAATTTTAATTTTGAAACAGAAATAAATGCAAGCGTAAATAATATAATAAGAATGCGATGCATTTTATTTCAGCTTTCATAAATTCAAAATGGGTTGATTCAGATTAACATAAGCTTTAAAGTACAATGCAATTCAGGGCCTCAATCTGAATTAAAAGTTAAAATAATGCTACTAAGTTCAATCTCCAAGTTCTTTCAAACAATACCATTAGCTTCTTGTACTGCATCGTTCACGAGCTAGAGCGTCTACCATCAATCAGATCTTGAATCTTGCGTGATTTGCATGGTCAACCACTTTACAGATCAAACTTCTGCAAGAGAAATAAACAAAACAAAGAAACCTCAAAGGGTAACTATGTTAGTTTTCATGTCATTCATAAGATTACACACAAGCAAGCAACACCTAGTATTTGATGCATTTTGAGCAAATAAAGCAAGACAAGTAATTAACATGTGACAATCACAAGTAGTTGAGCGTAAATAATATGCAAGCACATCCTACCCTGTAAGGTGCCTCTTTGTGCTAGAGGTAAGCCTAATCGCGCAAACAAGTGGTAACGAAAAATAGTTCATGCCAGTTCTGAGCAGTTCAGATTTATAGTAAGCAATAAATAATAACAATAATTGATAACAATCATCTCTCCGCCTTGACACTGCTATTTCGTTATCTCAACTATCTTCCCAAATGTTGGTATCAACTCGAAATTCCAACACAATTCATGCTCTTCACAACATCTGCACAATATTCTAAACCCAAATGCCTAAAACTTGAAACAAACCTCCATGCCTCTTGTAAACATCCACACTCCTCCAAGCACAACTCCCAATTATTTTACAACATCCAGGGGTGAGATTTCCAACTGCCTTCACAATACCAGACTGCAAATCATAAAAGGTTCCAAATGACCTTTTATAAATAAGACCTCACTGGTCCTTAGCTTTAAAACAAGCCTCTCATCTTCCTAGGTTTTGCAAGGCTCACAGACCTTGTTCATAGGGCTCCTCATTGGTCCTCCGCTTTAATCAAGCCTCTCAGTTTCCTAGGTAGCCAAGACCTCACTAGTCTTCAAGGAGAGGCCCCATTGGTCATTCAAAGACGCAGGGGCTTCACTCTCCTAGTATGCGACAAGCATACTTCAATTTTCATGAATTTGCAGCTGGTCGGTCAACATATGCCTGCACACACAGGCGTCTTCATAAGAAAGACCTCACTGATCTTTTAAAGATACTAGGGGCTTCACCTCTTAGATCTCGCCATACCAGACTATCTCCAAAACATAAACACAACCAAATCTGCCTAACTTTCCCAGGACTGCCATTTTGTCTTGTTCACAAAATTTTGCACTATAATCTCAAATTCTCCATTGCTGCTATGACCATATAGATTTTGCTAAATTCTTCCATTTTCTAACCAAAAAGACAAAATAGGAGACAAAATTCTAAATCTGATTATGCTCAAAACATGGCTAGGACTGAGGATTCGTTATCATATAGCACATAATATTCATTGTCGTTGGGTTTCCAAACCTGTTGAGGTAAGGGCGGTTTCCTAACTATGGAGGCGGTACCAAGGACCGGGTACAAACTAAGGTGTAAACGCATGCATGCTCCTAAAAGCTCCGTCTAAGAGTGGGTTAACGGTTGAGGCTAACAGGTGAGTGGAAAGCGGCCTCGCAGTCGAATTACTCCCACGACAACCGCCGGTATACCTACTCTTCATAGGGTTCATTAGTGGAAGAAAGTACGAGTGCGCATGGTCGCACCTCGCGGATATTTGAGTGAGAATGCAAGAGGTTCCCAGGAGTGGGGGAGATATGAATGAAATGCCAGTTTATATATGTGCACAAATAAGGGTGTAGTGATAGCTTTTCGTGGCACACAAAAGATATAATAGAGAAAAATAAATTAAGCATGCTAGTTGCAAATAATTGGGAAACCTTTATTGTCAAAACTTTTATTGCTCCTCAGCGGAGTCGCCACGCTGTTGAACCCTCAAAAAATAATCCCGAAAGGCTAAATTTAGGAATATCAACTGAATGGACTAACTCTTTTGGAGTTTTTGGAGTCGCCACCCAATTTAAGAAAAACAGGGAACCAAATAAGTAAATGCGTGCAAAAACTCCATTTTTATAAAAAGACGGTCTTTTCAGAGATTCTAAATGTATGAGGTTTTGTTAATTTCGAAAGAAGATTTTTAAGGCACTTTCGAAATTCCGTAAAATACGGTTAATCCGACAGGTTTCCAAATATTTACAAGTGCGCTTTTTTTGCGAAAGAATTATTTAAAAATAGTACTAAATAATAATAGTAGTAATAACAATAATAATTGATCGAATAAAAGCTTATTTGCAAAAATATTTTTTACTTACACGCTTTTGCTAAGATGGCCCCAATTTACGATAAATAAAATAGCTTCAAAATTAAAGGCAATGATCATAAAAGTAAACAATAACTCAAGAAATCAAATATATTCATAAATAATTATTCTACCAATAAGTAGTTGGAGTACAAATTATATCTACTAAATTAAATAATAAAATGAGCTAAAATAGTAGAACCCGAAATGCAAACTCGTAAATGAGCCTTGAAAACAATCTTCTCAACTTGAGACCTGATCTCGACCCCAAATAACTCCAAGCTAATGTAAACCATCCCAAATGGTGAGTTTTAGCCAAACTCGATCCCGAGAAGTTCATGCCAAACGTGCCTTGCAAAAAGGATGTGAATGAGTTAGTACGACAATAAAGTGAAATAAATAAATAAATAATAATAATAATAATAATAATAATAATAATAATAATAATAATAATAATAATAATAATAATGTAAAGAATTTTATATTGAAAATTTTAGGCTCAGGTTTGTATGATGGGTAGAGTAGAGGCTAGGGATGTCGGTACGGCTGCAAAAACACCGGCCGGTCGTGTTGCCGTGCCAAGTACTAATCCCGTTACTCTATTCCCGACTTGTTTTACCTTAAAGTGCATACATTCATCATCGCCTATTGTTTTTCAGGACACGTAAAGGGACAATGCATATATAACGGGGCGGGACTGCTTTGGCCTCCAATAATGTCATTGGTCGTGTGTAGTATCATATTCAAATCAGCCTATAGGCCTCAAATAAATTACTTCCATAGGCCAAGCGGCATAACACTTATAAACGAGTTAAAGTGCATAATCAGATAATCCAGACGGGTCAAACTGCACAATGATCATGGTAAAATGGGTCGACTGTATAACAAAGTGGCCCAACAATGTGACCAACTCAACTGCATCTCAATAATCCAATAGAGTGGAATTGTTCAGAGGAATAATCCAAAAAAATTGAACGGGTCAATCAGAAACAACGATAGGCCACACATGAGATCTCAAAAACAAAACGCAACAGCACTAACGATAAACAGAGGAACGACGACCAGCGGCCTCCGCAAGAATTCCGGCGACTCTCGCTAGTTATTGCTGCTACCTGAACCTGTCTTCCTTTTCTTCTTTTACTTTCAGTTTCGACAGACAACAAACGACCAACTGAGTAACCGAGGAAACAAGCAAAACGATGATGGGGTCTTCCAGTCAAACATAACAACAATCTGATCAAATCAAAGCAATAAAACAAAAAGCTGAGCCAAACCATTGACGACTCATGATTCTACAGTAGGAACCATTAGATCAATAAAACTTAGCAAAGGATTAGCGGAACAAGTCATGATGCTAAAACAAATAAACGAATCAATTGAACTAAGAAATCGTCAATATCACTGGCCAAAAATACATCAGTGAACCAAAAAAAAAAAAAAAAGCAGCAAGCACCGTTAAGATTTTCTGGTGAGGCGATGGTGACGACAACCAGGCATGGAGAAAGAGGAGCGACACCAGGCTGCTTTTCCGGTGAGATATGCAGCGGCGTCGCTACAACTTACCTCTGCCTCCCTCTCTCATTTATTTTATCATTTTTTAATACCAAATCGACAAACCAGTCGAGAGAATTAAGGTCATCAGCGTTGGGATCTAAACGGTGGTGGTGGTGTTCCTTTCACCACTACTCTCAGCCTGTCCCGGTTCCCGTCTCACTGGTGTGTTGTTTATGAGTGTGTGGACTGATGATATAATAAAGAGAGAGATGGTAAGTTGTGAGGAAGATGATGAATCTAATGGAGTTTAGGGTTTTAGGATTTATAGGGGTGAGGATGAGGGTTTTTAGAATTGGGCTAGGAAAAATGGAAAATGCATATTGTGTAAATAGGACAGGACTTAAAATGAAGAACGATTATGGCCCTTTTTCTCTTAAAATTATGAACTTAATTTATCCTAAAAATTAACTTTATTTTAAAAATAATTAGACGTTAATTAAAAATTTTGGGACAAAATTGGGTGTCAACATAGGGAGAGTCCCAAGAGATGGCCTTCCAAGAGTTGAAATTGAGGCTTAGTTCTGCCCCATTGTTCCAACTCTCCAATTTAAGCGAAGCCTTCGAGGTTGAATATGATGCGTCTGGGGTTAGAATCGGAGCAATGCTTATGCAAGATTGGAAGTCGATCACTTATTTTAGCAAAAAAATATTAAGGGTGCAACCTTGAATTACTCGATGTATAACAAGGAGTTGTATGCCTTAGTGAAAGCGTTGGCCCATTGGCAACATTATGTGTAGTCGAGAGAGTTTGTGACTGGCCGAGAGATTTTGTGATTAAAAGTGATCGTGAATCTTTGAAACTATCTGGGGCCAAGAGAAGTTGAATCGAAGACATGCCAAGTGGGTGGAGTTTGTTGAGAGCTTTCGTATGTAATCGCATTACAAAAAGGGAAAAGACAATGTTATGGCTGATGCGCTGTCAAGGAAGTTTGCCTTAGCGATCACTCTCGCTTCAAGGCCGATAGGTTTCAAAAGTATCAAGCGGATGTATGAACATGACCCTAAATTTAAGAGCGTCCGTGATGCTGTAATGAGTGGTCGAAGGATGGACAAATATCAATGGCCCAGTGGCTATCTCTTCGAAAAGGGGAGAGAGTATGTTCCCGTGTCATCTTGGAGAGAGCTCTTGGTCTGAGAAGCTCACTCCTAGGCTTAATGGGTCACTTCGGGGTGGATAAAACTCTTGGAATTTTATTTGAGTAGTTCCAATGGCTGAAGATGCAATGAGGTGTGGAGAAATTTTGCAATGCTTGTCTAGATTGCAAGAGGGCTAAGTCGAGGTCTAGCCCTCATGGCTTTTATACTTCGTTACTAGTTCCTAATAGCCCGTGGGTTTATACATCCATAGATTTTGTGATGGGGTTATCACGATCTAGGGGCGGGCATGATAACATCTTTGTCGTGGTAGATCGTTTTTAAAAAATGGCTCACTTTATCCTATGCAAGAAATGTAATGATGAACAACATGTAGCTACTTTGTTTATTACTCATGCCTTGAAATTGCATGGTATGCCTCGTACAATTATGAGTAACCAGGACTTTAAGTTCCTGAGTCCTTTTTTGAAATGTTTGTGGGGTGCCCTTGGCACCAAACTGTTGTTCTCGACGTCTCACCATCCTCAGATGGATGGTCAGATTGAGGTAGTCAACCGAATCTTGGGAGCTCTGCTTTGAGCTATGACCAAAGGTAAGGTCAAGGACTTGGGCTGATCATTTGCCCGTGATGGAATTTTCATACAACCGTATCGTGCACAGAATGATTGGAATGACTCCGTTTGCATGTGTGTATGGTTTTAACTCTTTAATTCCACTTGATTTAACCATATTGCCTTGAGATGATGTTATTGATTTTGAAGGTACACACCGAGCTACTGCTTTATTCTAGCTCCATGCTAAAGCAAGGAAAAATCTTGAGGAAGCCTACGCTAAGGTAACATCAAAGAAGAAAACAAGGGGCGCAAAAAGTTGGAGTTAAAGAAAGCAGATAGGGTTTGGGTTCACTTCCGCAAGGAGAGGTTCTTGAACCAAAAGAAAGGGAAGTTGGCTCCAAGAGGGGATGATCTGTTCCAAGTGTTGCACAAGATCAAGAATAATGCTTAAGTGATCGACCTCCCAGGTGAATATAGTGTGTCCAACACCTTTAATGTTGCTGACTTGACTCCTTGTGTCACAGGACGAGCAGCGGAGGCAAAAGATGATGCAATTTTAGGGGCGAAATCTCCTCAAGAAGGGAGGATGATGTAGCTCATGTCTGTGTTAATCAAGATGTGTTCGTGCAATCAAGACCAGCCACACGAAGTCAAGCCAATGATACGAATGATTTGCATGTTTACTTAGTGAGGCCGGGAGGAAGCAGCTACTCGGAGACTGAGTACCGGGCACCAACTATAGAAGCTCATTATTCAAGCTCGAGCCAGAGGTGGGAAGCACCCGAACCCTGATGACCGGTGCCAGACAGTGAGCTGACCGAAAAGTTGAGCTTGCGCTCGAGGCTAAGAGCGCTCGAGCCAGAGACACTTAATTTCGGCCCTGCGTGGCCTTGTTTGGGTCGACTTTTTGCCATATTTACTACTTTACCCGTAGGATTTACTATAAATCCCACTAGTATTTCATTTTTTGGTATCAAGACTTTAATTATTGAACCCTAGCCTTTGAGCTTGTCTCTTGAGAGACTTCGAGTGGGAAACTTGTAGAACTTGTTCATTTGGTGGAATCCAATTGAGCCTTTTCCGTTCAATCGTTCAGTTTTCAAGAATCAATGTATTCTTGAGAATCATTGCTTAGTTTAGGTGCTTCTTCACTTTCTATGCAAAAGATATCAAGACTAGTTCTTTGGTATTGTTTAGATAAAGTTGGATTTGTGTCTAGCTTTTATCTATCTCTGTTGTTTGTTTACTTCCATTTGCATAAGAAAATGTGTTTAACTAAGTACTTGAATATAAGAAATAGATTAAATTTACCCAAAATGCTAAGGAATATAACTCAAAGCTGCTCAATGATAAATGCCATGGAGCTCAACCTCACTCCTAATGATTCTAGAGAATTCTGAAGTTTCATCGTTGATTATTTTGAAGTTTTATCCATGTGAAGTTTCATATTGATAGTGACAACATTATTAGTCCGGTTAAATAGTATATTTATATTGGTCTTCTACAAATTTTACCACAATATGGAAGATAAAGAGAAGGTTGCAGGTAAGGAGTTTCCTGTTGATTTCCTATCAAGTATTTGGTTTGCGCTTGCATCGTAGAAAATGCTCCGTCGGCAAAACTTTATTGGTGAAGTTTGTGTGGAGGAAGAAAGAAAAAGTGGGGTAATGTTTATTTCCTATGTGTATTTTTCTTCTTTCGTTGTTGACTTATCATTTTGTTATTGGTTTCTTTGCCTTGTCAAAAGCAAGTATAGGCATGCGCCAGGATTTTCTTTTAAATTGTAAATTTTGTGGGCACTTTAGGTGCCTAATAGGTTACACCCGTTGTTAAGGTGTTTAAAGGAGAAATAGTAGCAAGTTTAGGGGCTATGTATGTATTCCGCCTTATTTTGATTGTTAAACTCAAGCTCATTTATTTTGTTCAAATAAATATTTGACTATCATCTAATATTTTACACTAAATTAAATTTAAAAATGAGATAATCTAGTATAAATCTAAAAAGAAACTAAAACCTTCATTTAAAATAAAAACTTTATAAGACCAATGCAAACAACCCGTAAAATCCTTATAAAACAAATCTATCACTTCATGGGAACTAGATTTAAAGGAGATTGGAACCGAGAACTGCCTATATTCGGTATTAAAACGAAGTAATTTCAACTTTGAATAGTAGTATTGGCCGGTAGTAATACATTTTGTTGGACCTCCGGGTTTTATTCCACCCTAAAGCTCAAGCCCAAATATGAAATATTTTATGCGTTTAAATTTTAAAGCTTTATTAGAAACATATAGGTATATTTATACATATAAATCTGACATATAAAAATATATATTTGTATACATAATTTTACTCGGTTCAGTTATAATTTTAAATTGAAATTTACGGTCTTAAGAATGAAACCTCATCATTGGTAATTTAGTTCGGTCAGTTATGATCGATTTACAAATAATCATTGACTCATCTACTAACATCTAAGCAAATAGAATTGGTTTTTGATGTGGTTAACCATTATTTTTTTCAATATTTTACTTTCTCTAACTTTTAGAAGAAAGCATGATGTCAGGCACGGTATGAGAATTCTTCAGATAACAAGATCATCCAAACAATTGAAAATATAATCAAACAACACTACAATTATTGTGATTGAACGCCCTTTCTTAAAAAGCGATAGAGTTGCCTACAACGACCAAACTATTTCAGGCGCCGTTGGACTTTCTCCAACGAATTAGAATTGTTCTCACGGTACTGAAGTACTTTAGGATAATCGATTGGGAAATAAATAATTCAGGCTCTAATACCAATGAAGGATTATACAATCAAAGAATACATAGTTCGCCCCAAGATTATCCGTATTTGTTTCACTAGTCAACAATGTAATCACATGCTATATATAGACACGAACAACGCCATAAGATTCACATTCTGAGGTCGTACCTGTTACAGAAGTTTTTCTGCACTTTTTGTATAAGAATCTTCATAAGAATCTTTTTTAGGAACTTGGAGTACTGAGAAGAGGAGAAACAAACTGTTTTTGTTTCAGAGAGAAGGAAGACGTTGTTTTTTTGTGTTTCACAAAAGTAACGTTACTTCTTAATTAGGAAGTTCCTAACATATAAAACTTCTCTTATTCCTTATCAGAAGACACAACTTTTTCCAATAGTTGTGTCCATTTAACTTTATTTCTCTTTTTTATTATTAATATTCTAATTAATATATTGTTGGATAGTTGCTATAGGCTAAGTTTATTTTTCAGTCTTGTAATAATTTTTGTTGGGCTAGTATTAGTTTTGGACTTAATTTTAGGTCTCGTCTTAATTATTTGTATTGGGTCGACCCATTATATATAAGGTCAACCCTTCCACTAATTAGATACAGATTTTATTTTTCTAAGTTGAATCAAAGGATATGAACGGACTCTCTCCATTTTTCTCTCCCTCACATCAACTACTTTACTTCATATCAAAATTTAACTATCGCAATTTTTAAATGTTGACATGGTATCAGAGGATAGAATTCATGACTGTTCCGATGACGGGCTCTTTTACGGTGTAATTTTTCAAAAGTTTCAATGATGTTTTTTTTTTATCGGCGATCTTTTTAGGGTTCCATCCATTTTTGTGCCTCTTTACCAGCGATTTACCGGTTCTAGTATTTTTTCGACCAGTGATTCATCAGTGTCTTTGCTGTTTTGACCAGAGGTTCATCAGTGACTTTTCATTTCTAAGGTTCCGCCTCTTCCCACGGCGATCTTTTTTGGTGACATCTTCTCTTATATCTAATATTATTGCTTATATCTCCTATTATTTTTGTTGCTCAATTTCTATATATTGTGCTGTTGCAAATTCTGTGTACTCAGATCTAGGAAAACTAATTTTTTCTACTGCATCAATCAGATATGTCAACATCACATACACATGATAATGCGATAGGAACTTCCGCCGCTACTCAATCAACGAACCCTAGTAGGACAAATCCAACTACTGATCCAAACCATAAACTATACATCCACCCTTCTACTAGCATTGGTTTGTCCTTGACTGGGAGCATTTTCAATGGTATTGGATATGTTGAATGGAGGGTGATTATGTTGATAACTTTGTCAGCTAGGCATTAGGGTTTATCAAGTGAAAAAGGCATTGGCTTCAGTGCATCAAGGATCCTTAGATATCCCTACCTATTATGCTAAAATAAAAAGCATATGGGATGAAATTTCTACCTTGACCAGCCCTCAGTATACTTGTTATTGCACTTATGGAGCTGCCAAGGTTGGTTTTCAAAAGGCATTGGAGGATCAGAGGCTATACCAGTTCTTGATGGGTCTCAATGATACTTATGCCACAATAAGAACTATACATCTACCTTGACCAGCCCTCTGAATGAATCTCAGAAGGAATCTCATTCATCCAGTACCACATTTCGTCTATCTTGTGAGTCTGCATCACTTTCAACTGGTGCATCTAAATCTGGACCTGGAACAAGATATGGCCAAAATAGATGAGGTTCTTCTGGATCTAGGAATAATTCTGATTCCAATCCTCGAAAATCAAACCTCTAGTACAATTACTGCAACAAGTCATGTCATACTCTTGAATACTGCTTCAAGAAGAAGAAACAAGATGCCTATATCCAGGCCCAAAATTCTTCTCCTACACATGAATTCAGGTTCTCAACTAATAGGAGAGTCGCTTGTGCCCAATCTAATCATCATGTTCCTCAAGCTCCTAATTCTAACAACAATGGTAACCCATGCTTCATTCCTGTACTTTCTCAAATCAATGTCACCAGCTTCTCACTCTACTCCAGCAGAATCATTTATCTGATCAAAGAAGTTCCTCTACTCCACACCTTTAGACTTCTAAAAATTTTTCAAATAACTTAAGCTGCATTTCAAGAGTTAAATCTGAGTGTTTAAGTAGTGCATCCCTGTTAACTATGCTAGATAAGACATCCTGGATTCTAGATTCTGGAGCAACAGATCACATGACCTCCCAGAAAGACTACTTAATCAATATGCAGCCCTTAGTAATCCCATATCTAGTCAGTTTACCTAATGGATACAAAGTGAAAGTCACATGCATTGATGATCTTCCCATCTCTTCTGATATAGTCCTCACGAATGTGCTTTTAGTACCAACTTTCCAATTCAATTTAATCCAAGTTAACAAATTACCTTCTCAGCTCAATTGTACTATGATGTTTACAGCAACATCTTGTGTATTACAGATCCATTCCATGAGGAAGCCTCTGGAATTCGGTAAATCATCTCATGGGCTCTATCTCTTACACCTACCTTCACTAGCTTCAATGCATTCAGCCACCAACTCATCTGCTGCCACAACAACAAATTTACTACTTATGCTTTGCCTTGTAAATATGATCTAGTTGTTGATCATCCATCTCATCGCACGTTGTAAATACTTCTCATTCTAATAAAATGGATGTTCTTTGGCATGCTCGTTTGGGTCACATTCCCTTTGTTAGATTAAAATCTATTTAATCTATTTCTCCTTTTATTTCCAGAAAGCAAGATTTTATTTGTCATGTCTGTCCTATGGCAAGACATTCCAGATTTCCTTTCCGTGATAACACTGCACATTCATTAAAACCATTTCAATTAATATAAATAGACACTTGGGGCCCCTACAATACTCACTTATAATGGGTTTAAGTACTTTCTCACTATAGTTTATGATTACAATAGAACTACTTGGACTCATTTATTAAGCACTAAAGGCAATGCATTTTCAATTCTTAAAGGGTTTTTAGTTATGATACAAACTTAGTTTCATTCCATAGTTTAGATAATCAGATCTGATATGCCCTAGAACTAGGCTTTTGGATCATCTCATTCCTCATATCTCTCTGATCAAGGCATTTTTCACCAAACTTCCAACAATATACTCCCCAACATAATGGAGTTGTGGAAAAGAAGCGTAGACACTTGCTTGAAACTGCTAGGGTTTTGTTATACCAACTTGATGTCAACAATGCATTCTTGTATGGGGACCTCCATATCGAGGTCTATATGAAGCTGCACAGGGCTTCTCTATTCAGCCTACCTCTTCTTCTCAGCCTTATGTTTGCAAACTTCAGAAACTATTATATGACCTTAAATAGGTTTCCAAGCAGTTGTATGCAAATCTTTCTTTAACTCTTTACTCCAAGGGGTTCCAGTGTTCTCTAAATAATTACTCTCTTTTCATAAAGAGAACTCCTTAGTCCATTGTCATCCTTATTATTTATGTGGATGATATTATACTTAATGGTGATGATGAATCAGAACTTGCCTCTCTTAAGGCTTTCTTAGATCAATAGTTTAAGATTAAAGACTTAGGTACCCTGAATTATTTTTTGGACATTGAGGTTACTTCTTATCATACTGGTCTTCTTCTCAATCAGAGATAGTTTATTCTGGATCTTCTTGTTGATACTTGGTACTCTAACATATCTCCACTTACTTTCCCTCTGGATCTGAATCTGAAATTAAGGGCGGATGATGGTGTTCTATTGCCAAACCCTAAGATTTAAAGGAGTCTTATTGGGAAATTTAATTTTTTGACTCATACTAGACCTGATCTGAGTTTTGTTGTTCAGCATATCAGTCAATTCCTTAGAGATCCTATGTCTTCCCATATGCAGGCTGCTCTACATTTGCTCAGGTATCTAAAGGCAACAGCAGAGTATGGTATTTTTATGAACTCCACAACTGATTTTTCACTGAGAGGGTATTCTGACAGTGATTGGGCTTCTTGACCAGACACTAGAAGGTCCGTTTCTAGGATGTTTGTTTCTCTTGGTGGCTCTCCCATTTCCTGGAAATCCAAAAAGCAATCTAAGGAGTCCCTCTCCTCTGCTGAAGGAGAGTACAGAGCTTTTGGAAAACTTGTTGCTGAGCTCACCTAGCTAGTTAGATTACTTTATAATTTGAGTCTACATGGACTGACCCCTATTTCTGTTTTTTTTTTAATAATAATTCAGTATTACACATTGCCAGGAATACAGTTTTTCTTGAGCACACCAAATACATCGAGGTTGATTGACAATTTGTCCGTGGGAAGCTGGTTGAAGGGCTGATAAACCTCTATTCGATACAGAGTGTAGACCAGCTTGCGGACATACTCACCAACCCCCTCAATAGGATGGCTCATCATCACTTTTTTCCCAAGTTGGTGTGTATCCTACCTCCAACTGGGGGGGGGGGTGGTTGGATAGTGGCTATAGGCCAAGTTTAATTTTCAGTTTTGTAATATTTTTCCTTGGGCTAATTTTAGTTTTGGACCTAATTTTAAGTCTCATCTTATTTATTTGTGTTGGGTCAGCCCATTATACATAGGAGGTTTACAAAAATACCCATTAAAATTAAAATATTTATCCACTCCTACCCATAAGTTTCATATTTACCAGTCCTACCCATAAACTATTTACATGTCATACCCATCTAGACTTGTATACCATAATTTCTGCAGTATACCATAAAGGTATATGCCCATAAGGTATAACAAAGGTATATAGTAATAAATAGGTATGTTGGGTAAATACTTTTAGTTTCATGGGTAGTGTAATTTTTAATGGGGTAGGGTGAGTAAATACTTTAGATTTTAAGGGTACATAGTGTAAAAAACTCTTATATATAATGGCAACCCTTCCACGGATTAGACACAGATTTTATTTTTCTCAGTTGAATAGAAAGAGACGAAATGACTCTCTCCATTTTTCTCTCCCTCGCATCAACCACTTTACATCTTATAAAATCTAACTATCGCAATTTATAACTGTTGACATATATAACACATATAAATTTATACATATTTAACATGGATTCAGATTGACCAACATGGGTGATCCAATTTCAAAATCCAACAATGCTATGTGCGAATTGATTATTCGCCATGTGCCGAAGGTTTGAATTAGATTTTAGAAGCTCCTTCAATAGTGTGAGATAATGCAATGCATTCTTTGAGGAAGCATCGCGGGCACTAGCGAGCAAGGTGTGTTCTACAGAAAAGATGACACTATGCACTATTCAATTATTTTGGTTCTTAACTTTGTTTCATAAAATGGAGAAATATAAGAAAAGTTCTCCAAAGATCTTCTAGACCCACATCTACACTGGTGTAGATAGTGGCATAGTGTAGGCAGAATCTCATTCAACTAAGAAGGAAAAAGTAAAATGTTGGTTTCCTTATTAAATTGTCACAAACAAAACAGAAAGGAACAAAGTCAAAGCATGTATTTTTGAGTCTGGAGGGAAAATATTGGATTGGAAGCTTTTCCAACCATCATTTGACTTGCAAAGTCTAGTAAGTTCAATAGTAACTGTGATAATGTGATCTTCTTTCCAAGCTTAGAAAAAATGCTTTTACTGGAAAAGAATCGATAGATATAAGCGTTACTGAAGAAGGTTTTTATTTCTGCCCTTATTTAGCGGTGTATTCATTACTAGTTTTTACTCATCTACAGGATCAGCAACACAAACAACTTGAATTAATTCTTGCAATTGGGAAAACTGGAAAGTTATTTGAGAAAAAGTGAGGACCCAGTCAAGCTCCAGATTAGAATACACATGATGTGTCTAATAAAGCAGCTGACGAGTTAGAGGGAAACCAACAAGGACAGATGCTAGCTTCTGTTGAAACTAGCCAGTAAGGTTTCTTTATTAACAACGAAAGGGGGATAGCATGGGTGCACGCTTATGTTTCAAGATTGATACATATGTCAAGAATCATACCCTTTCATATATTAGTTTTCTTTCAGTTTTGAGATCACTGTATCTTTAGGGGAAGAGGGAATATGAGAAATTTGTAAGTCGAAATGTGCTTATTCATATTCATTTGACATGAACAAATGTGTATTATGAAACATCATTCCACCTCCTGCAGTTTTCGATGCATGCTAGAGGAGTCAAGTTTTGTTCTTTGAGTGCTATTTCATTCATTTATGCAAAACATGGTGTGAGATATGGAAAAGTAAGTTCATTTTTTATTCTTCAATGTCAGATTGGTCAAGTGCACAAACTGGAGAAGAAGATTTAACTAAAAGACCTCCAAAAAACTTGACTAACAAAATGACCTCCTCTTTTTCTTTTTGACTTATTTTTTTGGGGAAAATAGTTAATGAGGTTAAGTGGGGGTCGGGGGCTAGATTAAAAATAGAAAAACTTGTGGGTAAAACTGAATATTGTAGGAAAGTATATAAACTAAATCAAAAATGGGTCATATAGTGGGTCAAAAATAAAACGGGTCTTGAACAATTTTTACAAAATTTCTCTTCCCTCTCTTCTAATCTAAGAAATTATTTCATCCTTTCTTCCATTTATTTTACTGTTATTACCGCTCAACTTTTAAAATTTTACATAGCTTTCGCCGTCTTGGAAGATAGAAGTAGCAGTCGAAGCAATTTCGAGAAATCCCGATTTATTCAGGTGAGAAACCCTAATACCATTATAGTTTATTTGTTCTGATTCTTTTTTGTTAGTTTTAGAGCTTATGAAGAAACGTCAATGATGGTTTTCGAAGAATTTAGGTTTTTTCTTTTAGATGAAATGGGTTTATTTAGACATTGATTTGACTGGTTGTGTGTGTAGATAAAGTAATGGCGAGATCAAAGTTGCTCAATACAAGGCCTCCAAGAGCTAGAAATAGCTTAAGAATGAAATTAAAAGCACAATAGGTGAAGAAGAAGCTTGCTAGACAAGATGACAATGAAATCGTTATAGTTCCTGAAACTGATGCTGCTAGATTGATAAACATTCACCAGAAGGTGAAAATCGACCTCCAAGTGGTGGAGGAGATGAAATTGATGTTGCTGAGATTGATAAACATTCACCAGAAGGTGACAACCGACCTCCTCGTGGTGGAGGAGATGAAACTGAAGGTGTTGAACTTGATAAACATCCAGAAGCAAAGGAAAATCAATCCACAAGTGGTGGAGGTCCTGAGAGTGTTAAAAATGCAGATGAGAATCAGTCTACAAGCGGTAAAGTGGCTGAAGGTGAACTTCCTGAAAGCGATAAAAATGTAGCTGCAAATGACAATCACTCTGCAAAAGATTTTGTGGTTTTAGAGGCCCGAGTCAAACCCCAAACTAAAGATATTTTGACTGAATTGACAATTTTCAAGTGGGTGAACTCTCCGAACCAGGGAAACGTAAGAAAAGTAGGGATGAAGGTGGTGATGATGATGGAAAAAGTGAGTCTGCTCGTGAGGAAGGAAATGGAAATGAATCAGGAGAAGAAGAAGAAGGTGAAGAAGAAGAAGAAGAAGAAGAAGAAGAAGAAGAAGAAGAAGAAGAAGAAGAAGAAGAAGAAGAAGAAGAAGGTGAAGAAGAAAGTGGAGAAGAAGATGATGAAGAAGAATGTGAAGAATAAGAAGAAGAAAGTGATGAAGAAGTTGATCAAGAAGGGGATGAAGCCAGGGAGCCTGAGTGTGAATCGGACCATTTATCAGCGGCCCGATGCATCAAGGAAATCAACGTTCCAAGGTATCGACTTAAAACATGGCTTGATGAAGCTCCTTCTTTTCCTTCTAAGATATCAGTTCGATCTAGCATAACAAAGTTTTATGAATTCAACAAGTTGTTGAAAAGGTTGAAAGTAGAAAAGAAATTTAAGGAGTCTGTGTTTGGGCAGTTCCTTGGATTGTCCCGATTTTGGAGTTTCAATGGACAGATGGTCCATTCCCTACTTCTGCGTAGAATAAAGGATACAAAGCATCGTGAGATATGGTTCTTGGTTGATGGGAAGTCAGCTTATTTTGGGCTTAGGGAGTTTGCTCTTATGACTGGGTTGGGGTGTGGGGTATTACCCAACGATAAAGAAAAGAAAAAGGTTGTGAGGAAAGGTCAGGAATTTTATGAAGAACTAACTTATAATTACACTGGTGATGGAATAGCTAAAGTGACATCGTCGAGGATTTTGAGGTTATTGAAAACTAGTAGATTTAACAAGAAGGATCAGGTGAAGTTGTGTCTTTTGTGGTTTCTCCACACGATATTGATAGCAAAGAATTCTTCAAAATCAGTTGAGAATGAATGGATTTGTATGGTTGATGATCTGGAGTTCTTCTTCAAGTATCCATGGGGCAGGTTGCGCTTCGAGTTGAAGATTGAATATTTGAAGCCCAAGCTTTACATGGCAAGGCATTATAAAAGCTTCAGTGAAAAAGGAAAAGCACCTGAATATGCTCTTTTTGGCTTCCCCTAGGCATTTTTGGTAAGTCTACAATAAACCAATGGTTAGTTGATTAGTAAGTCTTATTTTTTTTCGTACTCCGATTTATTTTTTCATCTTAGGATTGGATCAATGAAGCATTTCCTGTCATTGGAAGGAGATCTGCACTGACAGATCAGTCTCATATGTCGTACCCTAGGATGCTCAAATGGTACAGAAAAGAGTGCCTAAATCCTTTGATTCATTCTTGGAAGGTGAAGATAAAATTAAGGTAACGTTGCGATATTTTCATGTCATTAAATATCTTTTAAATTTGTAACAAAAAGTATTAATTTGCTCGACTTATATCCAGATCGTGCGCTCTTACTTATTGCCTACTGTTCAAGAGGTGAACTCGGGGTGGGAGGATTTATATGTGCCCTATAAAGATGAAGTTGAGGATGTGTCGGTGGATAACCTTAGGGCTGAATTAGAAGGGGGCCACAGCCATCAAAAAGTCTGCTCTGAATCCTACTGATGAAGATGATATGGAGATGGATGGAGAAGAAGATGCAAGAGGTGATGTAGATATTAGTAGATCTTGTACAAGAATTATTGGTGAAGGTGCAGGTCCTTCAAGTGGTGGTGTCAGATCTACAGGTACTTCTTTGCGTGATGTGCTCGCTAAGCTAGAAGTAGTGGAGGCCAAATTGGCTAATGTAGCTAAGCTGGTAGCGGAACAACAGAAGAGGTCAGTATGCAAATGCTTTTACCGTCCGTCTGCGTGGTTGATGAGGCACAAGAAAAGGAAGGCAATGGATTGTGGTACCAATGCAAATACCACATCATTTCTGAGAAAGAAGCGTAGATTTGATGAAGTGGGTGCTGCAATTGATGCTAAAGTGGATGCCAATGTCAGTGCAGCCAGTGTCATTGCCAATGCCAATGCCAATGCCGATGCCAATACAGTTAATGGCAAAAAATGACAATCCAAATGCAGTCGATGGTGAATTTAATGGTAAAAATGACAATCCAAATGCAGTTAATGGTGAAGTTGATGCCACCAATGTCAATGTTGGAGAGGAAGCCACTGTGAATGATAGTGAAGTGCTGATGGAAAATGGTAAGGATGCTGAGGAAGAGTTTTATGAAGTGGAGGATCCATCCCATGCTGTTGGAAGATAACTTGAATGGAGAGGGTTGTAGAAGATGTTGAAGACCCCAACTCTAAAATTGCAGATGTCTTGAAGAGTTTGAGCAAAGAATTTATTGACAGTGATGAGTACAACGATTGATATTTCAGTGGTTGTATGTTTTGATAAAACAATAGTTTACACTTATGTTTTTAAGTCTTGTCCATTTTTTATTTTTTTTTGGTTGTTTGAATATTAAGGGTTGACCATCCATTTTGCTAATGTGTGTAATATTTCGTTTAGCAACCATTATTGTTGACAATCCATTGTGGTAACGTGTTATATGTTTCGTTTATCAAGAATGATTACTCAATTTATTTTGCTAGTGTTTAAAATGCAAGAAATCGTCGTGGATCCCTAAATAATTTAAAATTCTGGTGAACCACTCAAGTTGATTGTTCACTCCTGTAGGTCTATCAAGTTGGATACTATTCGAGCATAGGACAAATGTGTGTAGATGAAGACAAGAAAATATTTTAAACAAATATAACAAAAAAGGCGTTTATTAATAGATTGTGCGGTAGATAATAAAAGCATGTGCCAGAGTCTAATTGGTGTAATTTAAGTGGTCGCTCTCACTAGGTTTGCAACTCTTCATGGCCATCTCTATATAAACCCCTCAAATATGTTTGCCTCTCCCATTCCATTTCTAATTCGAAACATCTGCTCTCAAACTATTAAGTAGTCCACCAAAATGGCAAAACCATCCAACTCGCGTGAAATTAAACAAATAAAATCGTTTTTGCAAAGCGAGGTTGGTTATATTTCGCAGCGAATGAAGAGGAATGATGATATCATATGGGGAGACACCAATGACAGGAAATCAATTCAAAGTGATCAACCATAGAATTGATGCACTTGGTGTACCACCACATCGCGAGGCAAACATCATTGTGGAAGACGCATCTCCACCAAATGCAACAAATGTCATGGACGGCACTAATCCACCAAACTAGTTTTCTGTGTTATCTGAGAGAGTAATGTTGTTCATTTTTATATTTAACCTTTAGTACTGAATCAATGTATTGTTTATCTTAGTTTCAACTGTATTTTTTTTATTCTCCACCAGTGCAGGTCTATAAAATCTGAAATCTCCATATTTCAAGTCTAATTTTATTGTTTCACCTGTGATTTTGATTGTCTACCAGGAATGATTTATTATATAAATTTAACAAACATAGCAAAAGTGCGCATAGTTCACAGTGATCAATCAAACAAACAAGATAATTAAATTTCTATCACATTAACAAAATTAATTAGACCCACCATTTACAGACTAAGCAAAATAATGCTCCGATAAGAAGCCTATGTGCCAACTTCTTAAATCGATCCCTCTGCCTCTCAACCTCTTTCAACTGCACTTGGATTCGTTCCTTCGCCATTTGAACTTCCTTGAGTTGGGTTTTAAGGAAATCCCTCTGTTGCTCAGCCTCCAGAAGCAGCAATCTCAGAAGCTTCACTTGTTCTTCATATTCATGGATCTTTTGAGCGAAGTCAAACCTCGCCGCTCCTTGTGCCCTAAAGACTAATTGGGACAGTACTTCTCTGGTTTCTTGAGCAAGCAGACCATCATGATACCTAAAGTAATCATATCCACCATTGTCCTAATTAGGACAAAAATTAGCATCGTTGCTCGAGTATTAATTGTAAATTTTATTAGACGTAAATAATTACCTACCTTTGATGTACTACAATCCCAAAATCTGCGACCAGGATTTGTTTGAGTCCTTGATATTTTGAGCTTCCCGTTTTGACCGCAATGGCATATATCAGGTTCTACCGAAGATGATGATGCAGATTGCGAGGTCTGGGACATTTTTGTTTATTATCATAGTCGATGATAGACGGATGAGAGAGAAATATAATTTGGTCTTCGGTTAATATGTAAAAGATAATATATTACTGTTGCGATAAAAAATAAAATCACCTTGAGATAAAACAAATTAGAAGATGCTAATCAACATCTTTTTGGTCTATTATAGACTTACTGCACAGTTGTGCGTTGAAACGATACCGTCCAAGATGTTATCACGCGCGCGTTTGGTATTTAAGGTTTGGGTTTTGGGGTTTAGGATTTAGGATTCATGCGCTTAGGGTTTGGTGTTCGGGCTCTAGGTTATTTATAGATGACTTTTGCTTATTTGGTATATTATCGACTACCGAAAATTACATTATTTTGTATTATCAACTTGCATGAGTTGACAATAAACTCATATGCTTTAGGGTTAAAATAATATAAAAAATCTATATTTAAAACTTTTAAGGGGCTACTTTTTTAGAAAACCCAAAAAGCGTAAAAAACTCTCTCTAGAATTGGCGATTTTGGTGACTTGAAAACTTTCTTGCTCGGCTAACAATGGCCATGGCCAACACTGGGCAGCCCCCTCCTGGAGTTGCCCAGCCCCCTATCAATACCGTTCTACCTTTTACTCCCCCTAAATCTTATGTCTCAATCTTGAAACCTAGTGCAGCCCCTATTGAGTCTCCTTCGATACCTTCACCAACTATGGATTTTCACCATGGGGAGCCCTCCTTTGTTTGGGAGGATAAAGCTGTGGAGAGTATGGTTATGCATGGTGATTTACAATACGCCGTGGTAGGAAAGTTCTCCTATGGCATGCCCGACTTTCATGAGTTAAAAAAGCAAATTCCTTTGCAATGTGATCTTAAGGGTGAATGTTCAATTGGTTTTCTTGAATCTAGGCATGTCTTAATTCGTTTATCTTTCTTGGAAGACTATGTTCATCTTTTATCTAGACCTGCCTTTTTTGTTAAAATAGGACATACGTTTCACCAGTTGAGGGCCATGAAATACGATGTTTGGTTCGACCCTAGGGAAGAGACTTCTATCGCAGTGGCCTGGATATCTTTCCCAGGATTTCCTCCTGTATTCTTTGATGAAGAGGTTGTATTTGCTTTGGCCAGCTCTGTGGGAAAGCCTCTACAGTTAGACGCAGCAACCAAAGCAAGATCGAGGCCAAGTTGTGCCAAGGTAAAAGTCGAACTTGATTTATTGGCACATCGACATCAATGCTTAAGAATTGGAATAAAGAATTCCATCAGTGGTGAAACAAGATTTAAGTGGATTAAAATCAAATATGAGTATGTTCCTAAATTTTGCAAGGAGTGCAGACTACAAGGTCATAATGATGAAGAGTGTTATGTGCTTCATCCAGATTTGATCCCTGTGAAAGACGATGTTGCTAATGAATCTAAGCAAGTGAAAGACCCTCCACGTAGAATTCTACAAAGTGGTAAGGTGGTTGGCAGTTTGAATGATGCTGTTAGTCAGGAGGATCAACAGGGCAAAGCAACTCAAGGATTTCAGGGTGCAAAGAGGAACGAGCGAAGGTTTTTGCATCCAAATAGGAATCCTAATGCGTGGTCCAGAAAACAAGCTCAATCGACAGTTGGTGTCGCGACTGGGAATACTTTTTCCATGTTAGAGAACGATGATGGTGGTGACTCGATGAATGTTCAAAAAGACAAGGAAATTCAAGCTCCAGTCGAGGTACAAGAAAATCAAGTTGCAGCTAGTATTAAAACTACAACCATGGACGATGCAAACCTAGTTGCAAACCAACAAACAAGGGAGTGGGTTGAAGTGGCATTTAAAAACCATCCCAAAGTCAACGAGGCTGGAGTATCTGCAGTTTCAGGTAAGCATGCTGATGGAACTCAGTCACGTGAGGGTGTGTTAAATGCTGTGGATTCACGAGGGGTTGCTTCTCCTAATGACTTTGGAAAAGCATCTAATTACCCACCTGTTACTGGTATTAACGACGCTGTGACACAACCTTCAGCTTTAATTTGTGAACCTGTGATACACGTGAATGCAGCTAGGGATGCAGCGTATTCTTCTCCTAGCTTGATTGGGTTTCTTCCCTCTCCAAGTGTGCATGGGATTAATATGTTAGATGCTTTATACGTTGTGGAGTCACGAGGGGAATTTGTTGTTGAGGATACGCAGGTTTTTGAAGTTGAAGGGACATTAAATGCTGAAGGCGCAGTTAATGCTAATGTCGGACACATTGAAGCTGGGGGATTGGGTGCAGTTAGCGCTACTCTTAAGTTGGGAGTAGAACAATCAATTAATGTTGTTAGTTCCAGTCAACAGGGATCTGAGCAGCGGGGTAAGGATAATTTAATTACGGCTGATTCTGCATTAAAGCTGGGGACTAGTCAACAAAGTGTTCACGTGGGAACTAAAAACAATATGGACAAAATAGATGAGGTATTGCAGCTTGGAGAAAGTGCTCAGGTTGTTAACTATGTTGGAGATTCTTCAGGTGCGAGTTTTAATGTGCAGCGGGGTTTGGAATTAGTTGGTAATAAGCGTGGTAATGATTCCCCCACGTCAGCTAGGAAACTCGTTCACTCCGGGCAGAGATTTGAAGCTGCGTAGGATTCTTGTGAATTTAATTTGGAACGGGATTCATCTATGCAGCGAGCTCTTATTGAGCTTGAAGATGCGCCTTTGAGCCAAGGAGTTTGTGTGGAAAACAAGCAGGTTTATTTTATTCCTTCTCTCGAAGTTAGCACAAAATTGGAATCTGTGAGTGTGACCAAGCCAAAATTTTTTGGAAAAGACTTAATACCAACGGCTCATCTTGAACGATTGTGTAGAAGTGCTTCTCCTAATTTTGGTAAGCCTTTTTTGAACATAAATGCTCCATCTTTTGTGCCTAAATCCTTGATACAGCTTGTCCCACATTCAAAGTGTTTACCCACGGATGATGAACTCGTCAAGCGAATGGATTTGAATGATACGAGGGGTATTTTGGCAAGGCAAGTGGCATCATTCCAAGAAAGGGTTCCTCAAGGACATTATTTAGTGGAGGATGATGATTTATTTGAAGAAGAGGAACTCGAGGAAGAATCCACCGAACATAATTTTAGCATGGTGGCTAGAGAAGGAGACTTTTCGCCTAGGGAAATTCATGATAATGCTCCAAAGAGAGTAAGGAGGGTAAGGCGCCCATTATAGCCAACTAGGGTGCAACCTACGAGTAGTACAAAACCAAAATCCAAAAGGTCCAAGAAGTCGAAGAAATGATGGATAGCATATATGATCGTGATAGAGAGCCACAAATATCATTTTTCCAAGTTAGTATTGTAGGGCCTTTCTACATTTTCTATTTCATCACTTGTAGAAGGAAGTGCGGATTGCATGATTCCACTTTCTTTCTAGCTTTTATATTATTTCATTATTTTAGTATTCTCATATGTAATATCATCATAGAGTGTGTTATAAACTCTGTGATGGTCATACTTTATTTGGTTCTTGCTAGTTCTTATTTTTTGCATTCTTGTTAGGAGCAAGGTCCCACCTCGATAGGATGATGTAAGGTATGGTTTGGCCCTCCTTACTTTGTATTGTCCTCTTTGAGGAATTTATTATTTATAAAACTAGTCACTAGGCACCTTGCCTAGTGATATTCGCTTTAAAAAAAAAGGGGCTACTTTTTGGTCTAAGGACTACGAAACCCCTCACACGACAATGTTGGTGTATAATCTATCATCCTATTTGTCAGCAATTACTAAGGACTAACATTACATGACATATATGTTATAGTGACTACTAGTGTTAAGGTTCTGACAAAGCAAGACCTCTTTGTCTTAGCTTGGAAGAAGATCATGATGTGAGAAGCAGGCAATGCTTTGATTTAGTTATATGGATTAACACACCCTAAAGCTTTAATGATGATACCTAGCATTGGATTATGTTCATTAATTAACCTACACAAATGATAAAGTTGGGGTATAATAAAATATCATAATAACCTTCAATTTAATCCTTATTCTTTGTAATCAATGATAAACTTTCATAAAGAAGATTGTCACCTATGCACAATCCTAATGAATTGACAGGGACACGTGGTCATTCATAATTGCTGGATATATTATCATTATTTCATAACAAAAAAATTTTGTCCGTCAAATTAATTCAAGTTTAGCAGCGGTGAGCATAGACCATATATAGTTGATTTTCAACCACAGGTTAATTCCACATTAAAGAAGACCTTCACTTTAATCCTTAATCATTGTAAACAATGAAAAACATTTATACATATAATTGTCAACAAGCTACAATCCAGATGATTATTAACCAATCGTTAATTCCACACTGATTTGGATTTTTATTTTACTGTTAATTACAGTCTTCCCTTGTCATAATGTTAGTTGCTTAGTAACTTCAATTGGTTTATTATATACTTCATCATATCTAAAATAAAAATCTCTCCTGCCGCGTCTTAATGTTTAGTAGTTTAGTTGAGTATACACTTAAACTGGTCTATTATTCGTTTCAGTTGGAAATTTCTCAGTTGGGCTAGTATTAATCGTGTCTATGTTCTTGTGTCTATCAGCAGTTGTTTATCAACTAGATTCGTCTATTATTATGTTTACAGATATAGTCGTCTTTCCCGATGAAACTTAAACAAATGCAGAAACAGAAACAGACAGAAACAGTAAAATACCAAATTAACTAGCAAAATACCCCCATTCCATTAATAGATATTTTAAATAATTATAAAAAGAGCTTTCTTTAGTCAGAAAGATCTATAAATAAAATCAAAATAACAAAAAATATAAATAAATAAACACTAAACATAAAAATTAAGGAGAATTGGGGGGGGGGGGTAATGTAGTCACCGGCGTTTAAGCCGACGCGGAGGCACATTGCACGCAGAATGCCGGATGTTCATCTGCTGGCGCATTCTATCCTCATGAATCTGTCGGATTAAGGTGTCCAAGGCTTGACGGATCAACAGAGCATCTTGGGTTGGTGGGCTAGGGAATGCCATTTTTTTGCAGCAAGATCTTGACAAAATTTGAGATTTGTAGTTGGATGTGTGTGTTAAAATGGACAAATAATTGTCCAATTTATAGATGTAGAAGGTGAAGGGATAGGGGGTAGGGGGAAAACGTCATGATTATTCACTGTTCCCGGCAAGACTTTTCAGTTCCTCCATTGTATCTGACGCGTCTTTCAAAGCTTGGGGCAGTGCACCCATTTATTACTCTCACACGTTACCTATTATCTACCACACAATCCACTAAACTTACTCAATAAGATTCACGTCTATTAATATACGGAACAAAAGTTATCATTGTTTTGAGTTGTTGTTTTGTCTTTAGTCTATGCAATTTTAGTGTATGATCGAATAACTAACTTGGACAAAATATTCCATAACAGTAAAAATACAAACTTATATATTATTGACCATGTATACACTATCTTATAATTTGTTGTGTCCAGATAAATTTGCCAACTACAGAGATCAATAAAGCTAGTTAATGTTATAGTCAACCAAAATGTGATCGATCATAAACTACACATACTTGGCCAAAAAATACCAATTGCTAGCCCATCAACAGTCTATTGACCATGGATAGTAGGTTATTCACTATCTTATAAGTTGTTGCGTCTACACAAATTTTCCAACTACAGAGATCAATAAACCTAGTTAAAGCGTATTGTCAACCAAAGTATGATCGATTGTAAACTACGCATACTTCGCCAAAAAATACCAATTGCTAGCCCATCAACTGTCTATTATCAATAGTTCTAGGTATATTAAACAATAAGACAGAGTGAACATAGGTAAATAGGAAGTAAACATAAACAATTAGTAAATTGACAAGTAGTAGATATCAAATGTTCATAAATAAATTATTACATTCAATAAATAACAATAAATTCACGGATGGTTTTGATCAAGAGGGAAAGTTGTTTTCTTGTGGCCTGGTCGTTTGCATTTTGAGCATCTATTCTTTCTCTTCTTGGACGAGTATGATTCTTCACCCATCGATGGAATGCGCTTAATTCTTTTCCTTTCCATTTTGAGCTGAACATGAGGTGGCTTTATGGTTGCTGGCGTATAATCGGGAGGCAGAATCAATTCTTCTTCCGGAGAAATGGGACGGGTATTATGTCAATATGCTAATAGGTACGTCTCCCTAGCATAATACTAAGAAGTGTACTTGTAAAGAACACTACCATACTCATCACCAAAGGCCAGCCGAATCGTTGCCGTCGTATGAATGCACGGAATTATTTCCAAGTCAAATTGCCTACATGTACAGGTTTTTTCAACCAAACTCACAGTTTTCTTGGTCTTTGAGTCCACAGGCTCATTTTCTCCCACAACGGCAAAATCACCGTTGTCAAGATTATACGCCACAAGACAACTGGAATCTTCCATGAGCTGCCTGAGCATCTTCTCAATTCGAGGGACACAGTTGCTGCTCACACTGTTGACATGCGCACGACGCTTCATGAAGATTTGATGGAACCTCTAATTGATAGAATTAAACACTGCAACCATCGGGAATTCCCTTTCGTCCAGGAATATTGAGTTAACAGATTTCGAAATATTTGTGGTGATAATGTCGTACCTGTGACCCAGGAAATATGTCATCGACCTGTTTCAGTATATTATTGACTTGTTCATTTATCAGTAAATAGAGCTGTTATGGGGTGCTATGCAGTAGTGGGTGCTGATTACAATGAACAATGGGTAGAGATGCCTAAGTGCTGGTATTGGCGTTCCAATACTAGTTCAACAGTACCTATTGCATTGAAATTGGAGGGTACATTTGACGAGTTGATTGACAGCGTCATTGAACGCGGACAATTAACTTGTGATTGCGGCGACGTATCCATTAGTTATATGCTTAGTGTTGCGCCTGCTAGGGGGAAAATAGTTCCTTCATTCATTAGGAATGATAGTGATATGCGCATATAAGTCCTAGATGTAGATGGTAATGGTAGTAGGCCTATTCTTTATATTTCATGGGTCGAGAGGTCCGCCACAGCTTCAAATGCTGTTGTGGCATCTCCCGTAGCAGCTGATGATCAAATGGTTGAGTCCAGCAATATTATTAGAGATGGTACTGGCAAATCACTCTTGTACAAGAATGATGAGAAGGCTATCCACAGATATTAACTTTCTCATATATTGATATCCTCTAATCCAAGCAGCAAATGATACGAACAAATAACGAAACGACATGTCCTCCTCATATATAGCTAGTGTAACATGCCTTCCGGGATTCTCTGTTTCAATTGCTAGGCGGTATGCATCTAAGGCAGCATACCCGTGCTCCGTCGTCCCCCTCGCCAAGTTCCTTGCAATGTTCCTTGCCTTCCACGTCTTCCAATAACTAACTTTTGTTTTCAGATCATGAAGAACAGTGGCGCTGATATCTTTGGTCGATGGACCCTTGTTTCTAATAAACCTGTTTTTAACAAGACGAGCAAGGACCTTTGCCGAAGCTTGAGGATGGTGGCTCGTAGCTTTCTCTACCCCACATGTGTGATCACCAAAGTACTTGGTGATCTTAAATCTCACACAAGTTTTGTACTTGGTAATGCGTACCATCCACTTGCAATTCGTCGATGCACATGCCGCATAATACAAAAGTTTTGAACTCTTCTTCGTGCGGAAAGTATACATCTTCTTAATCGCCGCTAACTTCAATGAGCAAACCACCTCATTCTTATTCAAGAATGTTTTACCCTTAAAAAATATGTGCCATCATTTGAAATACGACTGGACTCTGTTCCAGCAGACACACCAACAACATGGGTCTGCGTTTCATCGGTCTGCGTTTCGTCAGTCTGCATTTCAACAGGCCCTTCACACTCAGATTCATCGCTTGCATCACTGCCAGTACTCTCCACTTTATCCACGAACACTGGATAATCTCCACTATCCTCAAACACAGGCCTAAAAACATCTTCTCCTTGATCATCATCAACTTCTACAGGAGGTGTTGCAACAGCATATGAAGCCGGGGCAGATCCCTCGACCATCGAAATATAAAGAATTGGCCTACTTTCATTACCATTTACATCTAGCAGGTATATGCGTAAATCACTGTCATTCCTAATGAATGAAGGAGCTATTTTCCCCCTCGTAAGTGCAGCACCAAGCATATAACTAATGGCCACATCGCCTCGATCATAATTTAATTGTCCGCGTTCAATGTCGTTGTCAATCAACTCGCCAAATATACTATCCAATTTCAATGCAGAAGGTACTGTTGCACTAGAATTTGAACGCCAAGACCAGTATTCAGTTGTCTCTACCATTTCCCCAAGAAATCAGCACCCACTACTACATACCCCCCCATCTCAACTCAGTTTACAGATATCAGTATAGTCGACAATATACTGAAACAGGTCGATGAACAAAAGCAAAGCACTAATCGCACAAAAACAATGGCAGATATATAAACCAGCTTACCAGCTCAATAAAGCACCGCGTATACCACGAAGAATCTGATACTGACCCAATTATGTATCAATGCACATACCACAAGCGACAGATTTGAGCTTTTGAAAAAAGACCAAAAATTAAAAGTTTAAAATGATCCCACGACCACCAATCACGAAATGAGGACAAATTGATGATGAGAATTGGATTTGTGATTGGTCTGATTTATTATAAAAGTCTGGTATGAATTTGGGGGGGGGAAATTTTGAAGAAGAAGCCAATGGAGAAGCCAATGAATAAGCTTGATAAGAAGAAGAGGTGGGGGGAAATTTCTGGCGGGAAAAATTTGGGGGGGGGGGGGAGGGGTGGAGGAGTTTTTTTTTATTTTTCAAGTATGGGTCAAAGTGTATTATTTAAAACTTGGGGGTTGGGATGTATACTTATTGTTTAGGTGTAATTAAGTTCGAATCATGATTAAAAAGAAGGAGTCATTTACCCAATTCTTAAAACTTAGAGGTCAATTTTTTAATTGAAGACTTGGGGGAGGTCAAACACCAAAAAGCCCCCACAAACTGTTCCTTCAAAGACTGGATTTCTAGTTGCTTCTAATGACTAATGATACCTAGTCCATGGCTACTTCTTTCCCACCTTAGATCAATTTCAGCAGCTTTAACTAGGAAACTAAAATAAAGAAAAGGAGAATCAGCTATCTTCAAACAAACAGGCATTCACATTTGTTATTTAAACATATTATTTAATATATAGATGCCTATGAGCTTTCTGCAAATTCGAACTGCTACGACAAAGAAAAACAGGCTTTCATGTGGTTACATGGGGCTTGTTGCTGCATGACCTCCCCCGAGTCTTCAATTGAAAAAATGACCTCCAAGTTTTAAGAATTGACTAGATGACCTCCTCTTTTTTAATCAGGATTAGGACTTAATTACACAAAAAAATGCCTACACATCCCAACCCCCTAAGTTTTAAATATTACACTTTGGCCCATTACCAAAAAATGAAAATTTTCTCCCTTTCCGAAATTTGTTGTGCTATTCCCTCACCCCCCCCCCCCTCCTTTCGTTCCAACCACCTTTATTGCCCTCTTCTTCAGCTGAACCTCGTTTAAGGGCCCAAATCCAACCATGTTATTCCATAGCTATTAGAAATCCAATTCCCATCTTCAGTTTGCTCTCATTTCTTAATTTATGGTTGTGGGAAGCTTTTAAAATTTCAATTTCAAAAAGTTCTAATCAGTCTATCGTGGTGGGTACAATTACTTCGAATTGAGTTGATATCAACTTCATCGTGCTATATGAAGTATTTTATTGAGCTGGTAAGCTGCTTTATCATATCCGCCATTGTTTTTGTTCCATTAGAACAACTATGCTTCAGTTCCATCAGAACTCTTTTTTTGTTCATCGACCTGTTTCAGTATATTATTGACTTGTTCATTTATCAGTAAATAGAGCTGTTATGGGGTGCTATGCAGTAGTGGGTGCTGATTACAATGAGCAATGGGTAGAGATGCCTAAGTGCTGGTATTGGCGTTCCAATACTAGTTCAACAGTACCTATTGCATTGAAATTGGAGGGTACATTTGACGAGTTGATTGACAGCGTCATTGAACGCGGACAATTAACTTGTGATTGCGGCGACGTATCCATTAGTTATATGCTTAGTGTTGCGCCTGCTAGGGGGAAAATAGTTCCTTCATTCATTAGGAATGATAGTGATATGCGCATATAAGTCCTAGATGTAGATGGTAATGGTAGTAGGCCTATTCTTTATATTTCACGGGTCGAGAGGTCCGCCACAGCTTCAAATGCTGTTGTGGCATCTCCCGTAGCAGCTGATGATCAAATGGTTGAGTCCAGCAATATTATTAGAGATGGTACTGGCAAATCACTCTTGTACAAGAATGATGAGAAGGCTACGAGCCACCTTCGTAGTGCCTTCGTGGGAGATAAAAGAACTTGTACATGTAAGACATTTATCAAAAGGGGTAGGAAAAGTGTTAATCATATTCCATCTATCGGTGTATCATTTACGTCCAAGAAGAGAAGGAATAAATGTTCTAATTGTAAGTGACCGGCCATTAAAAACAGCTTGCCCTTTGGCTCAAAATAGACAGTGATTTATTATTTATTGCTTTTTCCCTTATGAGTATAATAATTTATTTTTATGAACATTTGTAATAACTTTGTGAACTGAATAACTTATGTATCTTTGCAAAATTAGCTAGTGTTTAGTCTTGTTGTTTATTAGAATTAGATATGTTGATAATAGACTATTTTTTGCTGCGGTTGATAATATTAACTCTCGATTTTAACAAGTTGACAAAAAATCTTAACTAGCTTTATTGATATTTGTAGTAATTACTGTTGGTTGTAGACTTTTTGAACATAGACCAACTCAGCATAGACTGAAGATATCATTTCCAACAGTTAGCTTGCTAGTGGATTGTGTGGTTAATAATCGGCCAGTTTAAACGCGTGCCAGGTTTTTTAAAGGGTGCACCTGCCCAAAGTTATGAACTATCCTATCTGATACAATGGCTCCAATAACTCCTGTCTTTTGACCTTCCTCCCCTATAGAGTATAAATAGGGCTATTATTTCCCAATTTTTTTAACACGCATAAACAAGTTAGTTCATCTACCCCTATTTTTTACACCTATTTGATCTCTTCCCTAGCCTCTTAAAACATGCCAGAAGATGCAGGGGATGCAAGTAATGACTATGTCTGGCCGTATGGAATGTACATCATTACAAAGAACCGTCAATGCTTCACTCTTACTGTGAATAGTTATTCATGTATAACTGATGATCTAGTAAGTTTCGTACCTCGTTCTTTAAATAATTGGATTTGACTAAATAATGATCTAGTAGTTATTTGATTTTTAACACATTAAACATTCTACTCTTTGATTATAGATTTTTTCATGGAACATAGCATATCTTTTACCCGACTACACGATGCAAGCTGTTATCTACAGCGGTGATGTTAGATACTTCATGGAATTCTGTGTGACACCAAGTCGCAAAACGCTTCAGCGAGATTGGTTAAGGTTTATTAATGATCGTCATATCACTCAAGGCCAAGTTCTCCACTTTCAAATAATGCGCCGACATCCTGAATATGGTCTTTGTTTTCGTGTGCATATGTTGCCACGAATAAGAGGACCTCTTTAACCGTTTAGTAAAGAAAGCTCTTATTTTTAGGTGAAGTAAACAGTATTTGACGATCTTCTAATTTACCTTTAGTTACTGTCTTATTGTTCATATACTTAGCAAAGTTGATAATAAACTCTTGATGAATAAGAAATTGGTATTTGTTGGCCATGTATGCGTAGTTGATAATCGATCTTCCGTTGGTGACACTATTTGCCCGTTCGGGTGAGCTTAAAAGTGGCTTATAAACTTATAAGCCCATTAATATATATTTGGTAACTTTAAAAATTTTGGACTTATAAGCCATAAGTGGCTTAAAAGCCACTTTTTGAGAAGCTAGAAAATCCTAGCTTCTAAAAAAAATGGCTTTTAAGTCATTTTTTAACTTATAAGCCACTTAAAATAAGCTGGTTATAAGCCCATCCAAACAGGCTCTATACTTTAAATGGGTTTTATTCATCTGTAGTTGAAAACCTTTTTTTGGAGTAGGAATAAAATACTGTGTAAACTACTATACATGGTCTTCACTAAATAAATGTTGGATTTAAACTAAATTGAATGTTTGTTGTTCAAGTTGGCTATTCGATCATATACTAAAATCGTATAGACTAAAGACAAATACATATTCAAATAATAATAACTAGTTGCCGTATATTAATAGACAACAAACTTTATGAGTAAGCTAAGTATATTGACAGGTAGATAATAGGTGACTGGAAAACGTGTCATATTAAAAGGAGTGCACTGCCCAAGCTTGTCATGTCCCGTCGGATTTAATGGTGTGGAAAAAGTCTCACTGGGAAATAGATTTAATCATGACTGTTAGACGAGATCCCTGTTACACCCCCATATCCATTTCACCATCCATAATAGAGTCCGACCACAACGACCGAATTGATTATCTTCATGCATAAGGATACTAGATTCTTATTCTTCTACAAATAGGACCATTGTTTACACTTTCTTTCACACAATTTCAACTGTAAAATCTCAACTTTTTGTAAGGCTTTTTCCTGCACAACAATGTCTTCTTCCCAAGATGTACTGCTAATCTGTCAAGCTCTAGACATCCTCATACGAAGAATTAACGAGGACATGCAGCGCCAAGAGATGAACGTTCGGCGCATTGCACGTATTCTTCGTGCAATGTGTCACCGCGTCGGTATCAACCCCGACGACCTCATCACCCTCCCCCCCCCCCCCAAGTTTCCATTATTTTGTATGTTTTTTTAAGTATGTTAAATGTTTTAAGTTAGTTTAAGTATGTTCAATGTTTTAAGTTAGTTTAAGTATATGTGCATTTTATTTTTTGTTATTTTGAAAAGAGGTTTATGATTAAAGAAAGCTCTTTAATATGTAATTATTAAAAAAATGTGAATGGAATTGGGAAATTTTGCTGGCGGCGTACTAATTTTGGTATTGCTATTGAATTAATACTTATTTCTGCCTTGTTTTCAGCGAAGTAGATGGCTGGATCTGTTCAACATAATAATAGACCAAACGAAGTTAATAAACGACTTAACATGGAGACCAGGAAAAAATTTTAACATGGATCTGATGAACTTGATAATAAACAAATTCAAGTTTATGAACAACTAACATAAAATCATGGAAAAGGGTTGGTGGTTTTTAAAATGTCTGTACTGAGATAGAAATTTCCGCCTATAAACTCACGTCAAGTATACAAACAACCAAAATAAATATTCAATGTGGCATATTGCATAACATATACTAGTACGGTACACTTTCTAAAATTAATATTTCTATAAAAGTTGATGATCAACTATTTAGGATTGATAATCATCACTGCTAAACTTGATTTAATATGACTGAGACAACACATTTTTTAATAAAATAACTATAGCATCAGATTCATATCCAGAATAATCCGGATTGTAGTTTGGGCTGTAGGGTTAGGGTAGACCATTTAGGTATTTACAAACTAGTTTAACTGGAAGATATGCGTCAACCTTAGTTCGGTCTATTATACATTTATTATTGAAAAGCTGAGCGTTGAAGTTCTACCGTTCAGGATATTATCACGCGCGTGTTTCGCATTTAGGGATTGATGTTTGGGCTTTAGGGTCCACGGGCTTGGGGTTTGGGGTTTGGGCTCTAGGGTATAAGTATATCATTTTGGCTTGTGGATATATTATCAACGATCTGAAATTACACTGTGTTTGATTGTCAACGTTGCGTGGTTGATAATATCCGCTCATGATTTTGCTTAAAATAATATAAAATTCCTATATTAAACACTAGTAAGGGGTAATTTTGTAATCTACGAACTAGGAAACCACTCACGTGACAATTTTGTTGTATAATGTACCTTAATGATGGTCGATAGCATTGATAAGGACTACATCGGATAACAAACATAACATAATGTATACTAATGTTAAGTTTCTGTGAAAGCAAGACATCTTTCTCTAAGCATGGAAGAAGATCACATTATTTGGGAAGAAGATTATGATCATATATCACTCACATTGCATTGTTGCGATACATGATCATAATCTTCTTTCCAAGCAATATGATATTTTTCCATACTTAGAGAAAGATGTCTTGCTTCCACAGAACCTTAACATTAGTATACATTATGTTATGTTTGTTATCCGATGTAGTCATTATCAATGGTATTGACCATCATTAAGGTACATTATGCAACAAAGTTTTCACGTGAGTGGTTTCCTAGTTCGTAGATTATAAAATTACCCCTTACTAGTGTTTGACGTAGGAATTTTATATTATTTTAAGCAAAATCATGAGCGTATATTATCAACCACGCAACATTGACAATCAAATACAGTGTAATTTCGGATCGTTGATATATACCACAAGCCAAAATGATATACTTATACCCTAGAGCCCAAACCCAAAGGGTGTGGACCCTAGACCCTAAACCCCAAACATCAATCCCTAAATGTCAAACATGTGCGTGATAATATCCTGAACGGTAGAACTTCAACGCTCGGCTTTTCAATAAATGTATAATAGACCTACTTAGGTTGATGCGTATCTTCCAGTTAATTTTGTTAATGTGATAGCAATTTTCTCCAGTAATTTACTAATTTAGTTATTTTATTGGTTTGATTACTGTTAACCATCATAACTTTCCATGTGTTTCCACAATTTATCTAATATACTATACTTGGTAGACAATCAAAATTACAACAGACTTTAATACGGATAAAAACAATATCAATAGATCGCACCGGTGGATAATCAAAACACAACTAAAACTAATATATATTACCAACTGAAGCAACATTACATAAGTAAAAGGTCTGGACCATTAGAACATATAAACAATAAAAATCAGACCATTCAAACATAAACAGCAACCAACAAAAATGACAACTAAAACATAAATAACAAGTAACAAATAACTAGTTCGGTTCATTGGGTGAAGTTGGTGGGGATTCTTCAACCATATCTAGTGGTCCATCTAGTGAAGCCGGTGCATTTGGTGAACCTGGGTGGGATGGTGAATTTGGTGGGGATGCATCTGGTGAACCTGGTAGACTTGCATCTTCCTCTATGAAGTTTGCCTCTGGCGCTGGTGGTACTCCAATTGCATCAAGTCTTGCGTTGATCGGTCTGACCTGATCCTCCCTTGCCTGCGCCTCTGCCCATACTCTGTTTTCAAGCCTCTTCAAATACTCCCACAGTTCAGTAATCTCTGATTGCATAATGGCTAACTCCCAGTAGATATCACGCTTCTTGGATGGTCCGGCCATTTTGGAATGTTCTTTTGATAGTTTAAATTTTTTTTAAAAAAAAAAACTTTTTGTATTGAAAATAGAGTGGAAAAAGCACACAAAGTTGAGGGATTTATATAGAAATAATGTTGAAGAGTTGTAAAGGTTAGTGAGCAGACACAAATTAAATGCAATGGTTGTAATCACCTAATTTGGGCACGAAAATATAAAAATTGTTCAAAATAGCCTTGCCTATTTCATAGAATTTTTGTCAAATTTTCCTAGAGTTTAAGACTTTTATTTTAACTAAAATTGTCTTTTATTAGGATAATAAATGCGAAAATTATCAAAATTACTTCTTGTGTGTTTGATTGTGATTTTATATTTTAATTGTGATAGTATTACAACTTTATGTAGTTTTAATTCTAGCTAATTGTGTACTCTTTAAATAAAATAGACCTTCTAGTGGCCATTTGTAAATAATAGACCAGCCCAATATCAAATCCTAACCCGGCCCACACCTACCATATAAAAGCTAAAATCCCTCATTTTTCCCATTTTTTCACACCTTAATGAAATGCTGCCCATTTTACCTCCAATTCTCCTTTGACCCCCCGGATTCTTCATTTTCCGGTAAGTTTTTTGGTTTTGTCCTCTTTCTCTTCCCTCCTCTATCACTTCTTGCTCGTTTTTTTTTTCCTTTTTTGATCATGGTATTTATATTTTTGCTTCTTTCCTTTATTTTTTGTGGTGGTGTATTTATGAGAGAGTGGCTAATTATCGAAATGGCAAATTCGGGACAACGGGTTCCAGTTATGACGATGGGGGCTGTTGTGATTGTGTTGAGGGATGATGATGTTTTGGAGAGGTGATGGAGATGGGGGCTGCCCCGTTTGATTTTTGTTCATGTTCGTTTTGAGGGAAGTGTGATGGCTGATTTTTTGTGATGGCGTTGCGTTGTGGAGGCAGCCGTAAGGATGTTTCGGGCGAAGTGATGATGGCGAGGCTATTTATCTATGACTTTGGCAAGGCTGTGAGGCGAAGCTGATTTTTAATGGTGTTTCAATTGAAAAAAAAAACTGCATTTTGTGAGGGTGATGTGGGGAAGCCTTGGTGGGGAGATCAAGATGATGATCGCGTCACTATAGCGATGGCGAAGCAGCCGTTGGCAGTGGTTAGAGAAACCCGAGCCTTTTCCTTTTTCTTTAGTTATTTTCCACTATGCAATTTTGCTGGTCTTGATGTTCAGTTAGGGAAGTTAGTTTGGTTCTAGCATATGAAAAAATCACATAATTTTACCCATACATACTTGTACTTGTGCTTGTTCATTTGAATTGAAATGACTTTGAATCATATGCTCGTTCGAAGCCATTTAATTCTTACTGGGAAGTGAAGTTTGTTTTTCCGTGAATACTTGTCTTTCTTTGTTGTGTTTAAGCTTGAAATTGCTCCAAACATGTTAGTCTCCCTGTAGATTGAAAGTTAACTGGACTTGTGGATTAGATCATGAAAGTCATATCTCTTGTTTTGGTTTAATTGCTATTATTTATTGGAGCTTGAAAACTGTCCAGGCGCCTTGTAAGTTTGCTCAAGCATAAAAAGCTGCCCGATTTCTCTTTTGCCTTGATCACTGTAGCTCTAATGAATTTTGAAGTTCCCCTTGTCGAGTTGTGAATAAGAGTCACTTTTTGGGCATGCAGTGTTGTTGTATAGGTATACATGTGTAACCTGTTAGAGGGAAAAACTATTGTTTCTGTGTTGATGTAGTTGGTTCATTTGAAAATCGTATACATTCTGTTCCATAGGCTCCTTTGGTTTGTGGTAACATGAAACAATTCTTCTCTTGCTCCTAATCGCTAACTCGAATAAAACAATTTCTACTATTGCCAAGCGTGAGCCAGTTTGATTAATATTGGATAGAGCAATGAAAGTTGATGTGCCTGTTAATCTTCATGTTTGCATTTGGTCTGAACTTGCTGCCTTACTCCAATCAAGACCTTACTTTGAATTTGAGTAAAACAAGTATGGAGTAAAGATTGAATGCCCTGCTAGGCTAATCTTACTCATTTTTTTGTCTCTTAAACTAATACTGGCAGTTGATTAGGGTGCTTGTGAACTTTGTCTATTTAGGAGTGGAATTTAGTTTGTAAGTCCAAGTTTGAAAATCTAGTTATGTGCTGGGATATTTTGTCTATTTAGTTAAGTCATGACTTTTTAGTTGGATGTGGAGTTGGAGTTTTTGGTAAAGTAAAATCAGATATTTTTATCTTGAAAGAAAAGTGTCAGAAGTCAAAGAAGAGTACAATGTCAGCTGAAAAGTAGAACATTTCACATAGACTTGTACTATTTTCTGAAAAGTAAATAAAGGAGCACATGGGTGTTGTACTTGTTACTCACATTACACTCCACTTTTTGCCTATTTAAAGCTCTTTGTTTTTTTTCACTTTGGAAGGGGAAGGACAGATCTGAAAAACACTTCGGACGCTCATAAGAACAAAAATTTCAGATCTGAAAAAAATACTCTCCAGCTATCAAGAGTTGAGAGCCAAAAAAATAGTGAGAACAAGAAGAGATCTGGGAACTTGGGAGAATAAAAATAGTTGAGTTAGAGGGAAAAGAAAGTAAGGAAAGATAGTGAGCTCTTGGTTGTTTTAAGCTTTAAGTAGAGGTTGTTGCTGCTGGTTCAAGGTGTTGATGTGGTTGGGGGTTGGCAGAAATTTTGGCTCGCTTGCTGCATGGGAAATTTGTTGACATTAGGTAAATTTTTTCACGCCTTTATGTTGTAATATGTTGTAATATATAATGGTGATATATTAAAGTTTGAAAAAATGTAAAAATGTGGCCATTACGATATTTTTTCTAGTTCAATTCTAACGTCGTTACCTAGTTGTATGTGTGTTTGTTTACTGCTCTTTTGTTGAAAAGAAAAATCAAATGAAGAACTTGAAGCTAACTGGTTTGCGCTGAGTTGTGCATAATTGTTTAGCCGGACATTAAGTTTATTTTACAAAATTAGACCAAATCTTTAAGTATGGATGATTTGTGTTAAGAATGAACAAAAATTAAACTGAGTAGGAGAGACTAGGATACTAAAGTGCAAAAAAAAGAAAAATCTGAAGGTGGGCGAATCTTGACAGTGCTATTGCCTACTCCTATTAGCGTGAAATGTTCCATTCAATAATATATCAAGTCTTTTGTTAAAGCAAACGATCTCCATTAGCTTTTTTTTTAAAACGTATGCAAATACGAAATATACATAATTAGGCATTAATGAGTATGATTTGTGATCTACTTATTAGGATAAAAAAATAAAGAAAATTAGGCAATAAGTATGGTTTTTGATCTACTTATGAGTCAACAAAATAAATGAATTGAAAGAAGCAAATAATGAAGGTTGTGTTGAAATTTAATTTTAAACTCGATTACGCATTGATAAGTATGAATCACGATCTACTTATTAGGCTAAAAGGAAAACTAAATTGAGTTAAACTAATTCTAAATTAATTATTTTTTTCAAAATTCATTTAAAGATAGACCAGTCCTTTGTGGGGTCGGAAATGGGCAATACATTTTATTTATTTACTATGAATCAAAGTGTAAATTCGTCCAGTGCTCTGTGAGGTTGGATAAGAATAATATTTTTTTTTTAATTTTTCCGAATCAAAGTGTAAATTCGTCCAGTCTTCTGTGAGGTTGGATAAGAATAACATTTTTTTAAAATCAAAGTACAAGTTAACGACATTAATATAACAACCATATTTAATAAATTAAAATTGCGACAATAAAGCAAATGTGCTTGGCACAGGACTCGAGGGTGCCTAATACCTTCCCGAGAGTCAACTGAGAACCTTACCCGAATCTCTAACGCAGACCATTAGACGAGTCAGAGGTGTTCCAAGGTACCTTTTGGTGACTTGGCACACCTTAAACTATGTCAAGTGGCGACTCCGAGTTTCTCTAAATAATTTTGTACCTTTTTTGAACATCAGTCATGAGCCTTTAAATAAATAAACACCTCCCTTCATTAATTTTTAGGGCATGACAATGGTCACTTCTTAATTAATAATTACAAAGCAAATGGGCACTTTTCATCAAGTCTTTTAGTTTCAAACAAAGAAAAACGGCTCTGACTTGACAAAAATTGCTTTGGGCAGTGCATTACCAACTGCTCTGCCACACTTCACGACACCTATTATCTACCGCACATCTACTTTGTGTATTAGCTAAGATACACGTCTATTAATTTACGTCATCTATTTTTTGATTGGTTGAAATATGGTTTTGTCTTTAGCCTATGCACATTTGGTCTATGCTCGAAAAGCTTCCAACTTATACCAAAATATTTTCGATAGTACAAGTATAAATCCAGCAACTGTCTACTATCGACCATGTAAAGTAGTTTATAGTTTTATTCCTAGTTGTTCAGAAAAATAGAATTGCCACTACAAATATTTATTTCCGTATCGATAATCGACCTAATTCAGTATGCATTCAACAGTTATAGTTCACAATTTAATAAATTATCTAGTTATCAACGATCATTCCTGTGCAAGATTATTTTAAACAGTAGCAAAATGCATTGTCAACTCTTTTAACACCCGAATATATTTAAATAAAATTCTTCATCTATAATTATTTAACAATCAAACAAGATTTAAAAAATAATCGTCAACTACAATTGTTTAACACTCAAACAAGATTACAATACATATATCACAACAAACTTTTAAAGATTGACAAATCAAACTTTGTTCTCATATTTTTTAATACACTATTTGTCGTGACTTTCCAATACACCCGATATAATTTCTTCGGGATCTTGACCAACTTCTCCATTCAAGTTCAATTCTGATTCGACATGGGATGCATCCTCCGCTTCATAAAAATGTTCCTCATCACCCTCCCCAGTTTTCATCAGCAGTTTATTATCACTCATATTGGTGGCATCAACAGCATTGCCATTGGCATCAGTTGCATTGGCACTGGCATTGGCAATGGCATCGACATCAACTACCTTTCCATCAACTGCATTGGCATTGGTGGCATTGGCATCAACTGCATTGACACTGGCATCAACTGCATTGGAATTGGCATCAACTACATTGGCATTGGTGGCACTGACACTGGTGGCACTGACAGTAGCAACCACTTCATCATATTTACGCTTCTTTCTCAGGAATGTAGTTGTCTTTCCAGCGGTACCACGGTCCATTGCCTTCCTCTTCCTGTGTCTCATCAACCACGCAGCAGGGCGGTACAAGTATTTGCATACTGTCCTCTTTGGTTGTTCCGCTAGCATCTTAGCAACATCAACCAATTTGTGCTTCATTGCTGTCAGCCTATTGAGAACAACATGCAAAAAAGGACTTGCAACATTGACACCACGACTTGAAAGACCTGCACCTTCACCAAAAATTACTGTACGATCTCCACCAACATCTTCATCGCCTCTTGCATATTCTTCACCATCTTCATCCATATCACCTTCACCAGCAGGATAAAGAGCAGTCTTTTTTATTGTAGTGGCCCCCTCAAGTTCACCCCTAAGGGCATCCGCCTACCCATCCTTAACTTCATCTGCATAGGGCACATATGAATCCTCCCAACTTGATCTCACTTCTTGATCGGTAGGGAATAGGTAAGGGCGCACGATCTGGTAGAAGCCGAGCAAATTAGTTTCTTAGTTTGAATAAAAATATTAAATGACATGAAAATAGCGCAACGTTACCTTAATTTTATTTTCTCCTTCCACAAATGGATCGAAGGATTTAGGCACCCTTTTACTGTACCATTTAAGCATCCGAGGGCACGGCATAGGAGACTGATCTGTCAGTGCAGCTCTCCTTCCAATGGCAGGAAATGCTTCATTGACCCAGGCCTAAGATAAAAGATTTAATAGGACTACGAAAAATAAAAACTTCACAATCAACTAACTATTGGTTTATTGTAGACTTACCAAAAATGCCCAGGGAAAACCAAAAAGAGCATATCCAGGCGGTTTTCCTTTTTCACTAAAGGTTTTATAATGCTTGGCCATGTCAAGCTTGGGCTTCAAATATTCAATCATAAGCTCGAAGCACAATCTGCCCCATGGATACTTGGAGAAGAACTCTAGATCATCAACCATATAAACTCATTCGTTCTCAACAGACTTTGAAGTATCCTTTGCCATCAACATCGTGTGGAGAAACCACAAAAGGCAAATCTTCAACTGTTCCTCTTTGTCAAATCTTCTGCTAGTTTTCAACAACCTCCACAACCTCGATGAAGTCACTTTAACATTCGTCTCACTGGATAGTTTCCAAGTTACTTTTTCATAAAATTCCTCGCCTTTCTTTACAACCTTATTCTTTGCTTTATCGCTGAGTTTTTTTCCATACACCAAACCAGTCATTAGAGCAAACTCCTAAAGCTCAAAACAAGCTGGCTTCCCATAACCAACAACCAAAACTCCCGACGCTTTTTATCCTTTATTCTATGAAGAAGTAGGGAGTGGACCATCTGTCCATTTAATTGCCAAAATTTGGACATTTCAAGGAACTTTCCAAATACAGTCTCCTTAAATTTCTTTTCTAATTTTAAGGTTTTCAACAACTTTTTAAATAAATACAATTTTTTAATGCTAGATCGAACAAATATCTTTGCCGGGAATGATAGAATTTTATCAAGCCAAGTTTTAATCGATACCTTTGAACGTTGATTTCCTTTATGTATCGAGGAATTGATAAACGGTCCAACTCACACTCAGGCTCCCTTGCTTCATCCCTTTCTTGATCAGTTTCTTCATCAATTTCTTCTTCAATTGCTTCTTCTTCCTCTTCTTCTTCTTCTTCTTCTTCTTCTTCACCACTTTCATCTTCTCCTGATTCCTCTCTATTTCCTTCATCACGAGCAGCAGAACTTTGTCCATCATCACCACCACTATCATCCATGCTTTTCCTTACCTTTCCCTGCATCGGAGAGTTCATCCACTTGAAAAGCGTCGATTTCAGCCAAATGATCCTTAGTTTGGGGTTCCACTTGGGCCTCTTCCAACATAATATCTTTTACAGAGTGATCTTTTACGTTCTTTTGAATCTGGGGTTCTTTTACACCAACTTCAGCATCCATAAAATAAGTTTCAACGAGTGGAGATTCATTATCATCCACTGCTGGATTATTAGCACTTACAGTAACTCCACCACTTGTGGGTTGATTGTCATCTTCTTTTGGATGTTTATCAAGTTCAGCAACTTCAGTTTCATCTCCTCTACCACTTGGAGGTTGATTGTCACCTTCTGCTGAATGTTTATCCAATTCAGCAACATCAATTTCAGGAATTTGTTTAACACCGTCATCTTCTTCAGATTTCTTACTAGCCTCTTTCGCTTTAGATTTACCGCTTCGAGCAGTCGTACTGATATGATTCAGCCCTGCCATTACTTTATCTACATACAGAAGCACAGGACACAAAGTAAACAACAATATAAAATAAAAAAAGGAAAAAATTAGAAAGAACAATAAACAAAAAATCAAAATTTCTTCAAAAAACACCATTGATGTTTCTTCATAAGTTCTAAGACTTGTATGAGAACCAGAACAAAAATGTAACGATATTAAGGTTGCTCAGCTGTAGAAATCGGGATTTCTGGAAATTCTTCAACAACTACTTCAAATCTTCGAAATAATTGTTAAATAGTTGGATGAGAGACAAAAATCATTTAGGAGAACTTATGAAAAGATAGAAATCGATTCAAAAAAATTGGAAGAGGTGCGAGCAAGAAGAACCCTTTTCTGATTACCCGTTTTTTATTTTTGACCCATTAAAATGACCTGATTTGGTTAAGTTTATATACTTTCCTGTAATATGCACTTTTTACCCACAAGTTTCTCTATTTCTAATCTAGTCCCCGACACCACTTAAGCACACTTAATATTTTCCTCCACAAAAATAAGTCAAAAAGAAAAAGAGGATGTCATTTAGTTAGACAAGTTTTTTTGGAGGTCTTTTAGTTAAATCTTCTCTAGTTACATGTACACTTGGTAAGCGTTTTGCATAACTAGAAAAATAGATTACGTGCGATTCTTTCACATAACCAGAAGAAGAAATTTGACGAAAATATGAATCAAAGATTTAGCAACTCAACAATATTGCAATACTATAAACTAGGCACCTAAACCAACAACTGACGATATAAACTCTTACATCTATTCAGAAGAAACACTCTAAATAATATTCACCTTTCATGATGTTCTCAATTATAAAATATATGATACTATATCTCATTATTTGAGCTATTCACAATTTTCATATTTCCATAGATGAATATAATTTTATAATTAATTTTGAAAAGTTTTGTGGGTAAATAGTGCTAATTAAGAAATTTGACATATGATTTGCATAAAAGTGGTTGGGAAAACCTTACACCAAGATGTAGAATTCATATAACTGAACCACACATGCCTTATAGTATTTTGTAAGTGCACTTGCTTGAACTAATCTCAAAAGGCCTTTTCAAGATAGTTTATGTCCACCTCTACATGAGAGAGTTATGCAACGTTGATAAAATAGTCGTAATCATTGGCTGATTATTAGAAAAATAGATAACGTGCGATCCTTTCACGTTTTGGTGAGAGCATACAATTAAACCTTAAAAACATAAAATATTAAAAAAAAAAACACACACACACAAATTATCACTTAATAATAATAATTTAGCGAGAATTTAATAAGAGAGAATTATCATGAATCCATATGTTTATTTGAACTAAAAAAATTGACTAAATCTATAGTTTTATTAAAACTGAAAGAATCCACTAAATCTTGAACACTCCAACTATTAAAATTTTATTGCTTTCTTCTATTCTTTTCTCCATAGTTATTGAAATTATCTGTTGCATCTTTCACTTGTGTACTTCCTTCCTGCAGCAGGGTATTATAACACATTGGCACACGTTCTTAACACAAGCTCCACTGCCAGCCAGGGCCGTCTCAACAAAATTGGGGGCCTAAAGCCAAATTCACAGAGAGGCCATATTTTTTTTTTAAAAAAAAAAAAAAGAAAAGAAACACCGTCGTAAAATTGATTGTTGTTTTATAGTTGATTTTTTTATAATAATTTATTTTCAATTGATGATATAGCTATTACATTCCATCTCTCTTGACAAATGTTGATCCTAAATAAGATTTTGTCAATTTTAATTTTGAAAAACTTCTTTCGGCTGAGGCAACAATTACATAAACTATTAATATTAGTCTATAAGCAATATGTGTATTTGGAAAAGATCTTGTCTTTTTATTTGATTGAGTATTTCGATTAGATGATTTCCTTTTCTCGTGTATTTCTGTTGGCACTTCTAAAAATAAGTCTAAACTATCAATATCATAATAACTACTACTATTTGGTAAAGACAATTCAAGGTTAAGATAGTATTTTGTACAATTGTCATTATCTAGTGATCTCAAAAGTTTACGATTGAACCAAAAATATTTTCATACCTTCAAAAATGTTATGGTACTTTCTTCCCAAAAGTTTTTCTCAAATTTAATACATTACGATTTTCTTTAAATAATGTATATAGGAGTACATGTTTAGATAAAAAAAAATGGGGCCCCCAAAAAGTTGGGGCCCCAAGCCATTGCCTTAGTGGCTTTATAGTTAAGCCGGCCCTGCTGCCAGCATTGAAGAAAGTGCAATAAGATTGACAATCTTCATTTAAATTGCACGATGGTGGTCCTTGAGTTGAACTTCTTGCTTCTACAATTCTCCCAGTAAATCCTACAAATAAACACACAATAGCAAATCGCTACACATATTCAAATAGATCAAGCGAGAAAAAAATAATTTTAATTTCTAAATAAAAAAGGTTTTCTTTAGAACTAATAATGTATAATGTATTTGAAAAGGAAAAAAGGTTAAATTTAAGCATATATAGTACAATTTGAAAATTCAATTTCGATACTATTTTCCTCTAAAAATCAAACTTCCTCCTCATTCTTCATAGTTGAGGGAAGAGTTTGAATTTTAAAGTAAAATTACGGGGTGTAAATGATTTTTACCCAATTAAAAATTTATGGAATAAGTTAATCTTTTAATTATTATATTAATGTACAAACGTGCATCTTTTGAGGTAGATATGACTTCTCCTAAAGTTAAGAACTACCAAAAGAAACTCTATATAATAACATATATCATGAAAAAAAAAGTTCATTAAAAAGGCAGTGAAAGAAGTATTATAATGATATTTTATGCATGTAATTGCTTCTTTGAGAGAACAAACCAGTTGCAATAAGCCAACAAGTAACCAAGAAGAGAAACTTCCTCAAAGCCTTGTCCATCTCCAGTGTTCGATGATTTTAATTGTTTGTAAAAGTTCCACTTTGTCTGAATTATGAAGAGGCTTATAGCTAATATATAGCAAAAGTAATACAGGAGCACCCATAAAAGACCCATCAAATATTGGGTAATCATTAATAGCTACGTTTATACCTTTCCTTAGTTAAAAGAATTTTTCTTTGAGATTCTTAAATTATAAATTATTTATGTTTGTTGTGAAAATAAAAGCTGCAAAGTAAATCAAACAGAGATACTATATAGAGACAGACAGATATCTTATTTCATTTCAAACTAATGTACAGAATAAACTAAAATGACTTCCTATTTATAGAAGAAAAGAAGCAGCTGCAAAGCTTTTCAGGAAGCTGCTGCAAGGCTTTTCAGAAGCTGCTGGCAAGCTGTCTGCTTGAGCTACTTGTAAGCTGCTTGTCAGCTACCTGCTTGTAAGCTGCTTGTAAGCTACCTGCTTGTAAGCTACTTGTAAGCTGCTTGTAAGCTACCTGCTTGTAAGCTACTTGTAAGCTGCTTGTAAGCTACCTGCTTGTAAGCTACTTGTAAGCTGCTTGTAGATCAAGCTTCTTCAGGAAGCTATGGGAGTAATGGACATCCACAATATAACATATTCATAACACTCCCCCTTGGATGTTCATTAATAGATGATGTGCCTCGTTAAAACCTTACTAAGAAAAAACCCTGTGGAAAAAAATCTTAGTGAAGGTAAAAGAGTACACTTGTCTTGTAATACGCATTATCAGTTGTCTCATTAAAAACCTTACCAAGAAAACCCAGTGGGAAAAAACATGGTTAAGGAAAAAAGAGTACAACGCGTATTTTACTCCCCCTAATGAAAACTTCGATCAAGGTGCTTCAGTTTTCTCATTCCAATCTTGTATACCATCTTTTCAAAAGTTGCAGGCGGTAAAGATTTGGTGAAAAAATCTGCCAGATTATCACATGAACATATTTGTTGCACGTCAATTTCACCATCCTTTTGGAGATCATGTGTGAAGAAGAACTTTGGTGAGATGTGCTTTGTTCTATCTCCTTTTATAAATCCTTCCTTCAATTGGTTTATGCATGAAGTATTGTCCTCATATAAGATTGTGGGTATTTTGGTATCACACTTAACACCACATCTTTCTCGAATGAAATGAATCACTGATCTCAACCATACGCATTCCTACTTGCTTCATCAATAGCTATTAATTCAGCATGATTTGGAGAAGTAGCACACATTGATTGTTTAATAGATCGCCATGATATGGCAGTACCTCCGCATGTGAAGAGGTAACCAGATTGAGATCGACCCCTATGTGGGTCAGATAAATAGCCTGCATCTGCATAACCAACAAGATCTGCACCATATTTGTTAGAATAAAATAAACCCATATCAACAGATCCTTTCAAATATCGCAATACCTGTTTGATACCTTTCCAATGTCAATGTGTAGGAGCAGAACTAAATCTTGCTAAAACATTAACAGAAAATGCTATATCAGGTCTAGTAGAGTTAACAAGATACATAAGTGCACCAATTGCACTTAGATATGGTACTTCAGGACCAAGAAGTTCCTCATACTCTTCTTGAGGCCGGAACGGATCTTTATCCACTTCAAGGGATCGAACAATCATTGGAGTACTTAATGGATGTGCTTTATCCATGTAAAATCGTTTTAAGACCTTTTCTGTATAGGCAGATTGATGAATAAAGATTCCGTCTACTAAATGTTCGATTTGTAGAACAAGACAAAGTTTTGTCTTTCCGAGATCTTTCATCTCAAATTCTTTCTTTAAATAATCAATTGCCTTTTGGAGCTCTTCTGGAGTTCCAATGAGATTTATGTCATCAACATAAACAGCAAGTATAACAAACTGTGATGCTGTTTTCTTTATGAATATACATGGACATTTGACATAGTTTATATAACCTTCCTTCATCAAGTACTCACTAAGGCGATTGTACCACATGCGCCCTGATTGTTTTAAACCATACAAAGATCTTTGTAATCTGATTGAGTGCATTTCCCGAGACTTTGAATTATATGCTTCAGGCATTTTAAATCCTTCAGGGATTTTCATATAAATTTCATTATCAAGTGAGCCATATAGGTATGCTGTAACTACATCCATCAGGTGTATTTCAAGTTTTTCATGTACAGCTAAACTGATGAGATATCGAAATGTTATTCCATCCATAACAGGTGAATATGTTTCTTCATAATCGACACCAGGTCTTTGTGAGAATCCTTGTGCAACAAGGCGTGCTTTATATCTTATGATTTCACCTTTCTCATTTCGTTTACGCACAAAGACCCATTTAAAGCCAACTGGTTTTACACCATTAGGTGTTTGGACTACAGGTCCAAAAACATCACGTTTGGCAAGTGAGCTCAATTCTGCTTGAATTGCCTCTTGCCATTTTGGCCAATCATTTCTTTGTCGACAATGTTGAATAGATTGAGGTTCAAAATCCTCATTATCTTGCATAATATTAAGTGCAACACTATATGCAAAGACATCATCCACCTCTATTTCAGATCGATTCAAATTTATTCCATCACCAGTGGAATTTATTAAATATTCCTCACTCACTTGAGTCTCAGGTTCATTAATTTCTTCAGGAAATTCAGGATTAATAAGATCTTGGTTCTCTTCAAGAGATTCTTTCATAGTGTCATCTTGATCATTTGTCACTTTCCTTTTTCTAGGATTTCGATCTTTGGAACCTAGTGGTCTACCACGCTTCAGGCGTGCTTTAGGTTCACTGGCTATGACACTACTAGATGGTCCTACTGGGATATCCATCCGAATTGGTACATTCTCTGCAGGGATATGTGATTTAGTAATCCTTTTCAAATCAGTAAATGCATCAGGCATTTGATTTGCTATATTTTGCAAATGAACGATCTTCTGGACCTCTTTTTCACATATGGGGGCACGTGGATCAAAGTGAGATAATGATGGAACTTTCCACACAATTTCTCTATTTATTCCCTTTTTCTCTCCCCCTAATTGTGGGAAAGTTGTCTCATCAAATCGACAATCTGCAAATCGAGCAGTGAATAAATCTCCCGTTAATGGCTCAAGATACCGAATAATAGAGGGCGACTCAAACCCAACATATATTCCCAGCCTTCTCTGGGGTCCCATCTTAGTGCGCTGTGGTGGTGCTACTGGCACATATACAGCACATCCAAATATTCGTAGATGAGAAATATTCGGTTCATGGCCAAAAACTAATTGTGACGGGGAGAATTCATGATAATGTGTCGGTCTGAGACGAACAAGTGATGCTGCATGTAAAATAGCATGATCCCAAGCAGTAGTGGGCAATTTTGTTTTCATTAATAGCGGTCTTGCTATCAATTGTAGTCGTTTAATAAATGACTCTGCAAGACCATTTTGAGTATGAACATAAGCTACAGGATGTTCAACTCTTATTCCGACTGATAAACAATAATCATTAAAAGCTTGGATGAAAATTCTGCAGCATTATCAAGGCGAATAGCTTTAATAGGATTATCAGGGAATTGTGCCCTTAATCGAATTATTTGTGCCAACAATTTCGCAAACGCCAGGTTGCGAGATGATAATAGGCACACATGAGACCATCTTGAAGATGCATCAATTAGGACCATAAAATATCTAAACAATCCACAAGGTGGATGAATAGGTCCACATATATCCCAATGGATACGTTCTAAAAACGTAGGAGATTCAATCCCAACCTTTGTTGGTGATGGTCTAGTGATTAACTTTTCCTGATAACAAGCAGTACAAGAAAATTCATCACTTTTAAGAATCTTCAGGTTCTTAAGTGAATGCCCACTTGAATTTTCAATGACTCGCCTCATCATTATTGATCCAGGATGACCCAAACGGTCATGCCAAAGCACAAAATTATTTAAATCAGTAAACTTCTGGTTTACGACAGAGTGTGCTTCAACTGTACCAATCTTTGTACAGTATAAGCCAGAAGATAAAGTTGGCAGCTTTTCTAAAACATATTTCTGGCCAGAGACATTCTTTGTAATACAAAGATATTCATTATTCATTTCATTTATTGTCTCAATATGATATCCATTTCGGCGGATATCTTTAAAACTTAACAAGTTTCTTCTGGACTTGGAAGAGAACAATGCATCATCAATAATAAGTTTTGTTCCCTTAGGCAGAAATATAGTTGCTCTTCCGGAGCCTTCAATTAAATTAGTATTACCAGAAATAGTAGAAACATTTGCCTTTCTCATTATCAAGTGTGAAAAATATTTTCGATCTTTGAATATGGCATGTGTTGTTCCACTATCAATTACGCAAATATCTTCAGAATTGATCTTTGATCCAAATAAAGTTTGAGGGATATCCATGTGTTCTTCAAAATAAAATAACATAGATAAAAACAGACATCATATATTACATGCTTTATTATTAAAACAAAACTTTACTAGTATTACTACAATAATATTAAACATACAAACTATTACAAACGACATAACTTAAAATGTATTTAAGTCTCTTTGGCTACAGATCCATCACCAGTCAGATGATTTATTTGTCCTTCAGGGATCTGTCCTTCAGGGAGCTGTCCTTCAGGGATCTCAAAGAAATCTGCTATGTCCAAATGCGTGAAGTCCACATTATCTTCAGACATAAAGTTGGCTTCAGCATTATTTCCTTTCTTTTTCAGAGATGCTTGATAAAGATCAACTAGGTACTTTGGCGTACGACAGGTACGTGACCAATGTCCGTTTGCTCCACAACGGTAGCAACCATTCTCTGAATTTTTGGTTTGCACCGCTTCATGCTTTTTATCCTTTCCTTTCCACTGCTGGTGGTCAGGGGATTTTGGTGCATAACGATCATCATGATAGGAGTTTCTTCCTCGACCACGACCACGACCGCGGCCACGACTGGGGCCACGCCACTTTCCACGTTTTTGGTGGAAATTCGTCTCATTCTCTTCTGGGAATGGAGCAGAACCAGTGGGTCGACTTTCATGATTTTTCATCAATAATCCGTTATGTTGTTCAGCAACAAGCAGATGTGAAATTAACTCAGAATATTTACTAAATTTCATCTCTCGATATTGCTGCTGCAGGAGCACATTCGAGGCATGAAAAGTGGAGAATGTTTTCTCAAGCATGTCACTATCAGTGATATTTTCTCCACATAATTTCAACTGAGAAATAATTCTAAACATAGCAGAATTATATTCACTGATGGTTTTAAAATCTTGTAGCCTCAGATGGATCCAGTCATAACGTGCTTGTGGATGTATGACCATCTTCAGGTGGTCATACCTGTCTTTCAAGCTGTTCCACAGCATGAGTGGATCTTTAACCGTGAGATATTCCATTTTTAGACCTTCATCAAGATGATGACGCAGGAATATCATTGCTTTAGCACGGTTTTGATTAGATGCTTGATTATTATTCTTGATGGTGTCTCCAAGACCCATCGCATCTAAATGGATTTCAGCATCTAAAACCCATGAAAGATAACTTTTGCCCGATATATCAAGGGCAGTAAATTCAATCTTAGAAATATTAGCCATAAATTTAGAAAGTAAAATCCTTACCTTACACCTTTTCTAGATAGCAGAGCCTCGTGCTGATAACGTGTTGTGAAAATAAAAGCTGCAAAGTAAATCAAACAGAGATACTATATAGAGAGAGAGACTGATATCTTATTTCATTTCAAACTAATGTACAGAATAAACTAAAATGACTTCCTATTTATAGAAGAAAAGAAGCAGCTGCAAAGCTTTTCAGGAAGCTGCTGCAAGGCTTTTCAGAAGCTGCTGGCAAGCTGTCTGCTTGAGCTACTTGTAAGCTGCTTGTCAGCTACCTGCTTGTAAGCTGCTTGTAAGCTACCTGCTTGTAAGCTACTTGTAAGCTGCTTGTAAGCTACCTGCTTGTAAGCTACTTGTAAGCTGCTTGTAGATCAAGCTTCTTCAGGAAGCTATGGGAGTAATGGACATCCACAATATAACATATTCATAACAATGTTAACTATTTTGATTGCCTTAATTGCCTCTAATGAATACAATCGTGTATTTTTTTTACTTTAACCATTGACTAAGCTTCTATGGCGGTGCTTTAATAACACTACATAAAAATCTACAAGGAAATCAGTAAAGCTTCTATTCGTTAATGTTTTCCCATATATAGAATTGTAAATTGTAGTATCATACAACAAAAACAACAACATACCCATTATCATTCCACAAGTGAAGTCTGGAGAGGGTGAGATGTACGCAGATCCTACCTCCACCAAGGTGAAGAGGTTGTTTCCGATAGACCCTCAGCTAAAAAAAACATTTGAAAATTTTGAAGACAAACCCAAATATTTTGAAAATAAGATAAAAACAAACAAGGTAAGAAACACCATCAATGCTCAAGTTCTCATATCAAAACTACTATAGCCAGGGCAAACAGAAGACGCCAATAGCGAAAAGAACAAGATAAACTACTATGCATAAGAAAACTACCGCTAAAATGTCAACAATCAACCGTTTATCCTAGACCTCCACACTTTCCTGTCAAGAGTCATGTCCTCGGTGATCTGGAGGTGATCCATATCATGCTGAATCACCTCGCCTCAATTCTTCTTTGGTCTACCTCTACCTATCCGCAAACCCAGCACAGCCAGCCTCTCACACATCCTCACTGGCGCATCGGTGCCCTTTCTCTTCACATGACCGAACCATTACAACCTCACTTCTCTCTTGTCCACCACTGAGGCAACTCCCACCTTATCGGAATTAGCCTCATTCCTAATCTTATCCAGCCTCGTGTGCCCACACATCCATCTAAGCATACACATCTCTTCTATGCTCATTTTCTGAATGTGTGTGGTCTTGACTGGCCAGCACTCTGCGCCGTACAACATAGCAGGTCTAACGACCGCTTTATAAAACTTACCTTTAAGTCTATGTGCCATTTTCTTATCGCATAGGACATCGGATGCAAGTCTTCACTTCATCTAGCCTGCCCCTATACGCTGGGTGACATCATCGTCAATTTCTCCATTACTTTGAATAATTGAACCAAGATACTTGAAGCTCCTCTTTTGGGGGATTGACTGAGAATAAAGCGTCACTTCCACCTCTGACTCTTGAGACGCATCACTAAACTTGCATGCCATGTATTCTGTCTTCGTTCTGCTCAGCCTGAAACCTTTAGACTCTAAGGCATGCCTCCAAACCTCCAGCTTATCCTGCAATCCGCTGCGAGTCTCATCGACCAATACTATATCGTCGGCAAATAACATACACCATGGAACCTCCCATTGAATGCCCTCTTTCAATTCGTCCATCACCAGAGCAAATAAGAACGGACTAATAGCTGACCCCTGATGCAACCCCATCTCGATTGGGACGGATCGGAGTCTCCTCCTACTGTTCTCACGCGAATCTTGGCTCTATCGTACATGTCTTTAATCGCGCTAATATATGCCACTGACACACCTTTAAATTCCAAGAAATTATGCTAGTTGTTTGGTTTTGATTAAAATAACTACAGTAGTTATGAATATTCTAACATATAATTTACTTTATAATTAATCATTTCTATTCAAAAGGTCAGTTTCTCATTTTTAGAATAATCTCTACCTTTAATTTAGACATAAAACTAAAGGACGATCTAATGAAAGAATCATCCAGTGATCACGCGGCCGCACCCTAAAAAGGTGTAATATAACTATATAGCGTACCCTGCTATAAATATTAGTGACTAATTTTTTGACTTGAATAACTTAAACAGATCATATGAAAACTAGAGTCAATAAGTTAAATGATTCAAGTTATGGTAATTAGTGAGGAAACCACTTATGTAATTTTAGTATCAATAAAATCACTCATATTTTTTCATATATCTCAAAAGGTCACTGTGGCCTAGAACTCTCAGTAGAGAGATGACTTGGCATTCACGTCACCTTATTAAATTTTCAAATATGATCATTCAATCTATGATTTTTTGCAAAATCTGTTGTTGTTTCTTAAATTATCTTTGTAACGATCAGTAATATTTACTCGACAAATATTTTCTCCATTAATTTATGCGATAAAACTTACTTGATAGATGATTTTTTTTTTTTAATTAAAAGATACATTGATTTGAGGAGAATAAAGAGGTAAAAAAAGATTTATGCAAATAAAAATTATTCGTTAAACAGTTTCTTTCATTGTATATAAGTTATTAGGAATTACTATGAAGGGTCAAAGGAAAAAGTTGATTTTTAGGTAGACAAAATAACAAACTTAAGATTTTTATTAACATAAATAATGAAATCTCTAAGTAAACAAACCAAAATTAATCAAAACTTCTGAGACATTTGTCCACTGTATAAACGAAGCACCAAATTTGAATTTTATTGAGTTAAAAATGTCTTTTATTTACACCAGCTTTTTTCATGCCTTTACTCTTCAAATCAGATATTCTTTGTTCCACCAGTTTTTCTTTTATATCGGGTCAATACTAATTGAGTAAATTTTATTAGGTAAATAGGAGAATATTTTATTTAGTGAAAAAATGAAAAACAAAATTATTTAGTGAAAGAAAGTATTTGTCGAGTATTCGCTGATCCGCCCCGAAATTTATTTAATAAACATCAACAAATTATACAAAAATTCATTGATAGAATTGTCATATTCAAAAGTTTAGTAGCGTGATGTGGCATGTCACGTCATTTTTCTAGTGAGAGAAAGATGGAGTTCTAGGCCATAGTGACATTATGAGATATATGAGCAAACATGAGTGACCCTGTTGATACAAAACATACAAAAATGACTTTTCTCACTAATTATCATAATCTAAATGATCATTTAAGTTATTAAATCATGGAAAATACAGGGCATTTTACATAAATATATCACTTTAACTACAAAAATTACAAAAAATACCAACATTATACACTTTACAGAAGATACCAATATTTTTTTTACATATTATATACAAATATCAACAAAACTAACAAATTAGGGTTTGTTCCTCCTTCTTCCTACTGCCTCCTCCCACAGCTGCCACCCCTAGTCGGCACCGCCACCCACTCACCGCTGGCCGCCACCACCAGCCACCCGCCAGATTTTTTTTTCTTTGATCTAAAAAATAAAATACACATATATAGATTGATTTTTTTTGAAATTACAGTTTTGAAAATATATATAAACAAAAAATACATATATATACAAAAAAACATATTATACATACACTAGACACACACATACATACGAGGATCTACAGATCTATGAATTAAATATACAAATTTCTGTGTGTCACACTTACACTTGACATGCACAAAAAAATATATATAATCTACACGCACACATAGATGTTCATACAATAATATACACATACATACACGTGTGAACTTGGAAAAATATTTATGTACATACACAAATATACAGATTCATACACCCATATAAAACTAGACATACACTTTTTTCCACCATCAAACAGCCACCAACCACCACCACCACATACACATACACGAGTATACATTAGAGTATACAAATGTATACACGCATATACAAAAAAAAAAAAGGAAGCAGATCGAAGCTCGGACAGCCGCCACCGAAGCATCCACATAACAACAGCAAAATTCGACCACCAGCGAAGTAGATCAGAGCAGTTGCACCAGATCAGAAAAGGCAGCAACACCAGTGAAGTGGAGAAGCAAAACGATGGCGGAGGAGGAGCAGATCAGCGGTGGAATAGGAGCAGACCGACTGCGGGGAGGTGGGCCAGGAGGGTGAGAGAAAGAGGGGAAAAAATTAGGGCTTGGTGTCAGAGAGAAGGAAAAATGATAAAATTATATGTTTTGTAATAAAAATATAAATATCTTATATTTTGTAATTTTTCAATAATATCGGTATATTTTGTAATTTTGATGTATAGTGGGGTCAATTAGGTAAAATTTCAAAAATATAGTTAATCGGTAAGAGGCCTATATGTTTGGCCTGTGCTTTTGAGTGCAGAGCTTTTTGGTTGGTGATTTCATCAAAAGGAGAAGAGAAATTAGTAATGGAAGGGCTAAGGAGGCTAGAAAATGTTCAAAAAATTATAGAAATGATGGAATCTCACGGTATTATCAATAGCAGCAACAATCCCACCTCTCTTCGTTTTCTTGCTGACCTTGCCCTTCTTTTGGTAACTCCCTCTTCTTTCTTATACTTTTATTTCTTTTTTTATAACTCTCGTGTATGTGTACCTCCATTATTCTACCTGCTACCTCTCGACTAGTCCAAGTGGTACCTGTTACCTACTACCTCGACTATTCCACATGGTGGTAACTCTGTTTACCAAAGCCTAGGCAGATGAAAAAAATCAACTAGTTTTTTCTTTAATTAGTAACTTAATTTTTAGTGTCCAAATCATCGATATTTATGTAATATACTTTGTGTTGGCATGAAAGGTATTGGCATAAAAGGTATTTAAATGATATATAGGATTCATATAGTCGACCCTGATTCGTTTAGGATTAATTCATAATGCTGTTGTTAGGACCAAAATCCAAGTGGGTTTTCATGCATGCTGAATACTTGTGATTGTCATGAAAATTAAAAAAGAAAATTGGAAGTTGCAAAGTGAATAAACGAAAGGTGTTTTGGCGTGGTTTGTAGTGCTTATTTTGTACTGACTTGAAAATTTGAACTTTATTGGTCTTATTAAACCTTTTTATTGTTTGTTATGCAAGACTTCCTCCTTTGGCCATGTTTACCTTTACTAATTTAATACATCAATCAAAGGGAATAATGTTTAAAACCTCCTGCTTTCGTGGAGATCACTTCTTTGATTGCTAGTGATTTAGTTATTGCAGGAGTAAGTAACATCCAACAGCTCTAGTTAAAATAGTCTTCGAAGTTTGAGTTCCTGTCTAGAACAAGACTTTCATAGAGTAACAAACTTTATCTCCTTCACTAGAGAAGTTATTTTATCTCCTTCACCAGAGAAGTTATCTAGTAAGCATTGCAAGATCTTTATGTAGCTTAGTTCCCATTTCATAGAAGAAGTGAAATGAGGTTTCAATTCTAGCTGGAAGCAGAGTGACCAAATAACCAATTCAAGATGTAGTAGATAGTGATAATTGCCAACTGCCAATGCAATATGAAGACTAGGAAGGTGAGATACTGGTTTCTTTGTGCCCATATGTCTAATGAAGGCTTAAACGAGCCACCTTCATCCTTCAGATGGATGGCAGGGGCTGATTATTTGGCGGTTTAATTGGTTGTTTTGCTCTTTCCGTTAATCCCTTGCCTGTCTTAGTTTGTTGGTATGTTTCTCCATGTTTCACGATATGGGTATTGCTACATCAGTATGTACGCTAGAAATTATTTTGCTATTCTCTGGTCACTCTCTGATCTCAACCATATCTCATGAAGGTATCACCGTGTTGTGAGCTTGACATTGATGCCAAGTGCCAATTGATTATTGACCATGTGCCGAAGGTTTGCATTGGATTTTAGAAGCTCTTTCAATAGTATGAGAGGATGCAATGGATGAACGTGTTGTTTCTTTTGGCAGTTTTCACATGCATTCTTTGAGGAAGCATCTCGGTGCACTAGTGAGCAAGGTGTGTTCTACAGTAAAGATGACACTATGTCCAATACAATTATTGTGGTTCTTCTTCACTTCGTTTCATCCTTTGAGATTTTGTACCTTTGTTTGTGTATTTGATTGTTCCTTAGAATTTTGACAAACACTTTTGTAAAAGAAGCAAAAGATATAGAATTCAAAAGATCTGATATTTTTGGTATTCATCTTACCAAGCTGGAATATTTCATGTTCAGAATATGGATTAATTTTTTTTTCTTGTTAGATATCCGCCAATCTTGACTTTTCCCTTGGATTTGTATCTGTTGCTTTGTTGATTCCCATAACTTCTCAAAATGTAGGTTTAGGTCTTACAGATGAATGAGGTTTCTATCTTGGTTGATTTGAGATAAACACACATTAACGACTCACTAATGAAATGAGCACAAATGAGAAGAAGTTGCAGGGAATTGGGGTTACAAAATCTTTACTTCGAAATCTGATGTGCCCAAATACCACACTTGTCATATCAGCTGGAGGCATATCAGTAGTAATAAAAGTTAATGAGATTGCATAACTTCTCAAAATGTAGGTTTAGGTCTTACAGATGAATGAGGTTTCTATCTTGGTTGATTTGAGATAAACACACATTAACGACTCACTAATGAAATGAGCACAAATGAGAAGAAGTTGCAGGGAATTGGGGTTACAAAATCTTTACTTCGAAATCTGATGTGCCAAAATACCACACTTGTCATATCAGCTGGAGGCATATCAGTAGTAATAAAAGTTAATGAGATTGCTAGCTCCCCGACATTCATGTGAGAAGTGTATGTTTTTCCTAGAATAATATATTTTTCTTTTCTTTTTCTGCAAAAAGTAGGAATTAGCTTCTTTTTTTTCACCTTTGACTTTCTTGCAGGTGTTAAACAAAGGGTAAATACTGATTCACTTGATTGTGATGATGAGACTATACCTGATCCATTTCAAATGGTAAACGAGGATATGCCAATGATCGGGCTTGATGCTATGCGGCGAGCTAATTCTACATTAGAAGATTTTGTGAGTATTGATTTCCTTGAAGATCTTAAGGATTTCTATTTACCATACCTATTTTGCCTGTGGACGTGTCTCTGTACGTACAAGCCAATAGTCTGAAGACCAAATTGGTAATTGGTTTTTGCCCCCTTGTTTGTATGTTGGAAAATCATCAGTTTGACGCCACAGTTGATATTCAATCATGGTGTGAATATCTCACCATTGTAGGAGTTAGGACTAATTAGTTTGCATGTTGGGAGTGTCCTTTCTCAATTCACTTTACCCCGCTACTTCTTAGGATCTTATCAGCTGCACTTTTCATCTCTGAACAAGTCATGCTGCTTCAGACTTGGTGAATTGTTATTAAGACAGGGTGGTTTCACAGTGTTGAACCTCATTTTAGTTTACTATTTTCATTGTAATTATAAAAAAAGTGGATAAATGAAATAGTTTGTTGGTTTTAACTGCGGTGCTTATTGGGAGGTGAGCAGGATAAGCAAATTGGTTTCCAAATACCTGATGAAACTCTAGATAAGGGTTGTCATCTTACTAATAATTCTTTTTGGTTAAAATGGACAAAAACTGATTAAGTGTGCTCACCGAAATCTCCCAGGTAATTATGTCGAATTTGAGGAATTTATGAGTGCTGATATATATAACATTCTCAAGGATAATGTAACCACTAACCAGTAAAAACTGACAAGTACTCATGTGTTTTCAGTTTTAATCAAGAACCTTTTACCAACATCTGATAAGAAAAACTGCAAGGAAAAGAAAAGAAACTATGAGATGAAGACTACTCACATAGTTGGAAGGATGCTTGTCATCATTTATCTGGTCGCACATTTTTGCATCCATAGGCGGGATGATTGTCATGACTCTTCTTGATACCTTCACTTTCTTTTAACCAAGGAGCACTTGAGCTTCGTTTATAGAGTTACTCCACCACTCTAAGCTATTATTGATAATCCAACGACTGGGTTCTCGTTTTTAGTGACTACTTTCTAAACATATATGTTGAATGCAATTCTCTTGTTTCTTTGTGACAGGTCCTTCTAGCTTGTTATAAATGAGAATGATTTTGTGTTCTTGCAATACCTGTCACTAGTCCTTTATCCCCTTCTAGCTTGAAAGAACTGAGAATGGTGTAATGTTCTTAACCTTTATAGAATTCCCAACTTTCGCTCTGTAGTTAAACTTTTATGTTTCAGTTGTCCAATTTAGTTTAATTTCTCTAACAACAACAACAACATACCCAGTGTATCCCACAAGTGGGGTCTGGGGAGGATGAGATGTATGCAGACCTTACCCTCACCAAGATGGAGAGGCTGTTTCCGATAGACCCTCAGCTAGGAAAAGAAACATATTAGAAAACATATTTGAAAAAATCAAACCAGTGGTATCATGCTAAAGCGAATGTAAAATTAAAGCATATCCAACAAATAGAATATAACAGTAGATATAAAGACAAAGAGCAAAATGGGAATCATCTACATAATCATACACTACATCTAATAAAGGGAAGGATGCTCGATTACAACCTAGTCTTCTACCCTAATCCTTGACCTCCACGCCCCCCTATCTAGGATCATTTCCTCGGTAATCTGCATCCGGGCCATGTCCTGTCTAATCACCTCGGCCCATCTCTTCTTCGGTCTGCCTCTACCTCTCCGTAGACCCAGCACTGCTAATCTCTCACACCTCCTCACCGGAGCATCTACACTCCTCTTTCTCACGTGGCCGGACCATCGCAGCCTCACTTCTCGCATCTTCTCAGCAACTTATGTAATTCATCCTTTTCTCTGAGATCATAATGAGAAATCATGCTTATAGCCTGACTTGCAATGCAGGGTTATTTTCTCCCTAACACCATAATTATTTATTAATGTTAGCTGATCAAGTTCTCTGTTTTCTATTGATTCTAGGGCCTTTTAGAAATAATAAGCTGATGCTGGTTTCGTGTGCCAGTGCAGGTCTTATTTTATGTTTCACAAAATGGATCCTCACCAGCCGCAGTCTATATTCAGATACCTTCCGGTACTCTCATTCACTGAAAGTTACATATATCAGGTAAGGATGCTGACGGGATGCTAATCATGCGGTCTTGATCATTTCTGTTGGAAGTTGTTACACGTGACACATCACTGTATTTTATTAAAATACTCGTTTATCTCGATGAGGAGATATTTTCCTTATCAGTAACTTCCTTTCCTCTTTTCTTCACCCTTATGCCATTCCTTTGCTTCGTTTGGATTAAGGGTCTCTGCTAGGGTAAAGATTTATGTCTTTTCCCCTAAGATAGTACACAACCCAACCTCCTTCTAACTGTTTTCTTGATTCAGTTGGATAATTTGAATGAGAAACTGCTGCAGCCATCAGTTGGGAAGGATCAATCATCATATTGTGAATACAGTATGGTAATACTACAACATTGAAGGATTCTCATTAGTAATATTTAAGGAGCATTGTATTTATTACTTGCTTATAATTGAAAATGAATTACCTATTGCTTGTTTCTGTGTGTTTTAATAAGTACAGGAAGCAAAACAAAGCTGGGAGATTACATCTGTGAGAATGATGACCAGTGATCCATTTAGACCACTTTGTATTGCACTTGAGCATCAAGGGCTTTTGACAGACAGGTATAACTTGAGAAGGATGGTGAGAAGAGCTCTTCTATGGTGCTGAAAATCAATTTCCGGTCCTAACCATGCTAGAATTATAGTTTCTCCATCAAAACAACGTAATACAAATTTCTTTGCGTACTTCACTTTCATTGACCAACTTATCCAGAAGACCTTTTGAAGACCATTTCATCTAATAAAAAATATATCCTACTTCTTCCGTTTACCTTTGCCTTTGACTTTACTCTCACCATTCTGTTTGTGTTTCTTCTTCTCCTATTTTCTTTTTTTTAGTTTTTTCAGTAAATAGAACATTCTGCTTGCATTTCTTTCTCACCCCCATATTCCTTCCTAGAGAAAGTTTAGAAGGAAGTGATGGCATGGGAACGAGAAAGAGGGCATATTCTTTGTCTACGAGACATCTTTTTTTGAAAAGGTTAACAGTATATTCATCAACATTAAGGCAATGTTGGCCACCAGATGTACATAATCCTTGAGCAAATCAAAAAATGCAAAAAAAAGAAAAAGAGGTCCCTGATCCTAGCTACAAGGAATCCAATAAATGTAACAGTGCATCAGCTTCTCCTATATAGCTTTTCTTGCACCAAAAATATAAGAGCAAAATACAATTACACTTAATCTTCTGAATAGGGCTTTCCCTATTCTCAAAGCATCTTCCATTTCTTTCTGCCCATATAGTCCACCAAATACAGTGAGGGATTGATCTCCACCACTTCTTCTGCAATTTATTTCCACCTGGTCTATGCCAAGTGTTAATGGCCTCCCTTGTAGATTCTGGCATAGACCAACTCAAACCTATTACATTCAGAAAGATCTGCCATAATTGACTTGTCACCTTACAATGCAAAAAAAGGTGATTTATATCTTCTTCACTTTGTTTACATAAGAAGCACTTGGAACTCAGTCTGTTTACATAAAAAGGTGATTTATATCTTCTACGAGACATCTTCTTTATATCTCTTTTCCTTTTCTTTTTCTCCTTGTTTCCTGTAGATGCTCTTTGACGTTTATTTTTGTTTGTGTTGAAGGTATTCTTTTCAACGGCTAACTACTCTTTAGTTACTTAACTGGTCAACTTTCCATGGTGTGGAGTGATTCTTATGCTGCGGCCTTTTTTGATGAAGTGATTCTTATTCTGTGACCTTTAATTCACTTTGTGTAGGGTAAGAGAAGAGTTAATGAGTGGAGTAGAATATTGGTCACTGGAAAGAAAGCTGTGTCATGCACTTCAGAGTAAACAAGAAGTATTGATTCCTTATGCTGAAATAGTTGAGAAAATTCTATCAAGTTGTCTTAGCTACCATTCCTTTCTGTTTAAAATTTATTTGGGGATTGTTTTCTTGAATTTAGTAACACGAATGTCATTATCCTTTTAGAATCATTAAATTGGAGGATTATTTGATTTTAATTAGGTTGTAGAGATACCCTGAGTTGGAGTAATCTAATCTAGTCTCAAACTTTGTCTGAACTATATTCTGGTGGATGAAGTCCAGCTGAGGAATTATCGCGCAAAGGTGTCCTTAAAATGAAACATATACAATATACAAACTCAATGGCTGGCTATATGCTGTATAAAATGCTTAATGCAATCTAACATAAGGCTGCAAAGTCCTCTATGCTATTCTATGTGGCCCAAAGGTGGAAATTTTATGGATAGATCTTGTTTTGATAATTGTATTAGACAATAAAGTAACTATCTTTCCATCAATTTCGGAAGTTTAAAGGAAGTTTCAGTTGCTCGATAAATTGAAATTCTGTAGTGCTTGAGATATATGTATGTTTCATTATTTTTATTATTATGGTGCAAGATTAGCCATGACATAGAATCTTTTCATAACTCCGACTCATTTCCTCTCCGAGCCCTAGTATATTTCCAGTTGATTAGTGATTCGATGAACATATTGCAGTTGAAGATGTCACGAGGGCAATTCGTCTGAATTCGTTCTATTATCTAAGCCATGACGTATAATCTTTCTGTTAACTGCCGCTCATTTTCTCTCTGAGCTATTGCTATATTCCATTTGAATTTATGATTCTGTGAACAGATTTCAGTTGAAGATGTCATAAGGGCAATATATCTGAAGTCCTTTGATTATCGGGCACTGGATCTTCTGTTGTATCAACTGAGAGGCGAAAAGGTATACTTTATTAGGAAGTAGTGCTCATTGGTTTTTCTTGCATTGCGCTATGACTAGAAAATTATATGGTGATTCGAGGCGTCGCATTTTTGAAATAATGGGTTTAGAATTCAATATTTTGTTGAAAGTTCAGTATGCTCTACTTATATGTTTGGGCTCCTTGCTGAAAATACTAGGTTCAGTTGAACCATGTATGGTAGGCTTATCCGCCTCTGATTGTGATACTAATACCTCTATCTTTGAAATGTAACTTCAGCATAGTTTTCCTTCTTTTTCTAAATAAATGTTTAGTGAGAGGTGCTAAAAATGTTTACGATTTACCATTTTCATATCATACTGTTGGTTCGTGAGATATCTCTTGATTATATCAGAAGGACAAAAAGTCGCTAGGTGTGAAGTTGATTCAATCATACTATTCCTAGAAGAACTCTTAGGAGCAGTGCAGCAATCACTTGTTTTATCTTGTGATCTAAGAAGTTGATTTCATACATATTATTTTCCGAGATAACATTTCTCAAGGACAAATTAACTAGCTTTATGCATTTAATTATTTCATGTCGTGATTTTGTATTCATTTGTTTCTTTTGAAACTGTTCTGAAGGTCAATGATATGCATATGGAGTTTTTGTCAATATCAGAGTTCCTTGTGGAGGTGTCTGACGACTTGTAAGTATTTGGTGAAATGTTAATAACTTTCATCCTGATAGAGAAAAATTTCCTTGCTTCCGAATTGACGTGGGTTCTCTGATTCTTTTTATGTGATAAATGTGGATGATTTTACTAATGAATGACTGGATGATGCCAGGTTTGACTATGAGGTGAATCATTTAATTTCAATGATCTCTTTAGTCTGTTGAGGCATTCATGCGGAAAGATGAATGTTCCTTTTTCAATCTTGGCAGGACGATGTGATAGAGAATAGTTTCAATATTCTGCGCATGTTTAACAGAATTTATGGGGCTTCTGCGGCACCATCTATGCTGGTAAGTAACCATGTTGGTTTGATTATGTTTTGAACATGGGCCAGTTTGAGTCTTTAAAAAAAACTTTAATATGTTTGAAGCTTCTGTTCTATTGATTGGGACTTTAGTCTCCATGACTGGTTGGGGGAGACTGCATTAGGTTGTTAAAGATCACATAGTCTCATAGTTGCTTCAATTAAAATCTCTATGTGAAGCGTTAGAAGAGTCGAGGACATTTGAACAATATAGTTTCAGAAATTTCAGACTAAAGTGGTGCTAACTTTTAAGAGTTATCATAACTGTGATTGTTGATTAAATGCCTTTCTGGCTAACTATTTATTGATATTTATCTTTCTTCTTTGATACTTATATGAAAGATCTTTCCTCAAAATACAGCTGAAGACAGACCAGAAATCTCACATGTTGGTGTCTGACTCTGACAACTCAAATGGCTTATACAGTATATGTTGCCAATAAGTTATATTGATGGTAATTTAGATTGCTTTGTTGTGAGCTTTTTTAAGAAAAATAAGAACCGCAAAAAATGAAAGAAAAATGAGTAAAAGAAGAAGGGTTCCCAAGAAAGAAAAGTGCTCCTCTCTTCCTATATTCAATCTGCAGAAGAGAACCCAATACAGATATAAAATTGATCGAACTTGTTTATACTTGAAATATGATGAGCTATTTTGGCTTGCCCTTGCAAACCCTGGTTGAATCCATTCCGAATCATAAAATATATTGTCAAATAAGTTTCTTCAAAAAATTATTACTATAAGAACTTGAAAGATAGAATGCTTGAGATATGTTTGTTCTTGATTTGGCGCTAACTGAAGTGAATTCCAGGCAAAAATCATAAGTGAAGCCGAAGAGAAGTATGATAATCTATTGAACGCTCTTGATCCTGAGCTCGCTATGAACTATCGGAAGAGATGTGAAGAAGCTACTAAAGAAGGTTTCATTTTTTCGCATTATTTTCTAACGACTCCAACTATGTGGCCCTTCAGCTAGGATCTTTATTACTATCAGTTTCTTGCTCTATTTTTTTAGCGTTCCTTTCAAATTTTTACCAGCTTCCTCTTAATTGTCAGGTGGGAAGACGGCAGGTCCTTCTCTTGGAACATGGACTATACCTCCTATTATTGAAAATGAGGATCTGTATCGATCCAATGTTTTGAATTCGAAGCCATCTATTATACCAGAATAAAGTACCTAAGGAACAATACTGGTTCCAGAATATAGACATGCTATCAATACTCTTTAAGAGCTTTGACAACAAAACTTTGTTTCTTTCCCTCCTAATTTGCTGTTGAGAAGAGACGCGGCCAAGCAACCAGAAGCTGGTTAAATAGTAGCTGAAGCAATATAAGGCCTCAAATACCAAAAAGATCCCTTTGGAGTCCTGGAGGTGCCCCTTCCCATGTACCACCATAAAAGGTACAATGTTGGACTTTGAAGATTGCTAGTAGGATGTGGGAACGGGGTGGAGAAAAGTTAGTAATTTAAAACGAATTTTGCTAGAAGGGTTTTTACTTTTTACCTTACACCCTCTTGTGACGTGTTACGAGTTGTATTGGTATTATTTATGTATTCATTTGGATTTAAGAACAAAGAATAGCAACCTCTGGTGATGGTATGAAAATGAGGACTCAGCACATGTGAATGAAGGTGTAAATTTATGTTTGTATTCTAAATATTCTTCATGATCTGACATGAATTGGCATTTATCCAGAAAGCATCTTCAGTTCCTGCTACACTGCAATAGCCAAGAAGAAAAACCAAATATATTGAAACAAAGCTTTTCAGTGGGGACTTGATTCTGGTGTCTTCTTCTAGGATCAGTCGATAAAAAGGAATCTTTTTCACACTTCTTTTCTAAGATGGATGGCTGTAAAATTGTTGAAAATTATAAGAAGGCTGTAAATTCCTCATCTTTTGTTCGACTTCTATGGGCTTTTCAGTCCTTAGTTGAGTGAGAGTCTGGGTAACAATAATCTATTCTGAATTTTATTGTAGTTTCACCATTTCTGCACTTTGTTTACTCACTTCTCGTAGGCTGGTTAATTTCAATTCAAAATCAGTGTTCTTTTCTTTGGAATATTTTGATTTGATTTCTTAAAAGCATTTTGGTTTCTTTGCCAAGAAAACAAGACCAGGTTCCCAGATAGCATTTTTAATTCCATGCACCACCTTATAATAACTTGAAGGGAGAAAAGAATACTGAGAGAATATCAGCAAATTGTCTTTCCTGGACAAGTCGATGCACCAAAATTGACTCAGAAGCTATCCTTTACGAATAATACTTAATAACTACTAATGTACTTATGAAGTATTAATCTAATATTAAAGGTTTAGACATATAAAGAGATATTGGTATCAAAACTTGCTGAAAGAAACTTTTTATTTACTGCCATACAGCTATGAAAAATTAATGTCATCTTTTCATTGAGGTGAAAGAAGAGGGAGGATGATAAGCATTGATGGTTATATCAGATGGTATGGCCTAATGATCAATCTACTAAGATAAATATTATGAAAAATCAAAATTTCTAGCAGAGACAAACAATATTACTCCGTAGATAATTATTTTTCATCTGTTTAAGCTTTAATGTGTAGAGGTATCTTGTACTTATAATTGTAAAAGATACCAAATATGCTTTTGCATAATTAAGGTACGTGCAGGTTTATCTTGTCACTTGCTGCTTAAAATAGGCTAGTGATTGTATTTCCTAAAAATGTATCAGGTTTTACAATTAAATTTATATTTAGTTGAGTCTAAGACGACCGTTTTATATCTCAATTCGATCAATTGATAGGCAGTTTACGTTGATAAGCAGTCGATTTCTAGGGACTTAATTCAAAGACGTTTTATATCTCAATAACGAACTAACAATTCACGATGAGATGATTTCAATCGAATCGAAAATAAGTTATGAGTTTGATTCCGTTCAAGGCTAAATGTTTAATTCCAACCAAATTCGATGACAGAGTTAAGTACGATGACGATTAAATGTGATCGATATAAATGTATCCAGTCAAATAATACGATCGCAGGGCAATGCTAACAATTTACTTGATGTGAACAATACTAACGAGCAAATTGAACGATAAATTGTCTTATGTGATCAGAATATTGTCAATAAATTAGCGAGATCGAATATAGTGAACTAAAGTTATGAATAACGTAAGTAATAAGCAGGCAACGAAACAAGCAACGATAAATGAGCAGGTAAATAAATAATTAAAGTGATAAAAGCTTATTGTATTTGAAGAGTCGGAGAATGGTGCTTCAATGAAAGAGATGAGCCTTCTTCCACGTTTGAACCAAGCCACGACTGAATTTTAAATACAATGGTTGCTTTAGACAACAACAAATTGATGCTGATATGATGAGAAAATAACAATGGTATGGTGAGGAAGTAAGTGTATATCTTGGAGAGTGAGAGTAATTTTGTTCAGATGAACGTGCCTCCTAATGAAGGCATAAGGTCTTATTTATAGGTTGAAATGATGGAGAATTCCCAATCCTAGAAGAACTTCACTTCTTCACGTTTCTCTTTCAGGGGTTGCCTATCTTCACTCACTTCCGCCGAATCCGTTAAATCCGTTCCGATAAATTTGGGATGAGGACAAGCTGCATTATTCGTTAGAACATTGCCTTCAAAATTACCCGATCACAACAACACATAATCGATCACACAGTCGAACGAAGCTGCTTCTTTTCGATCACAACGTCTTCGAAATCAATTAACGCCTTGTCATATGACCAAATCCGTCTTTCTTGTGATCGAACAGAAATCGACCAATACAGATAGTCCCCCCACTTGTCGAGTCGTGTGTTCGTAAAAACTTGGCAAGTGGCTTGAATTTTTTGGCGGGAAAACACGTGGAACACTCGTGTCCCTCCATTTTGAAACGTCAATACGTCGCCTCAACTTCCCATTGCTGAACGTGTCAGAAATCGTGTGGGCAGCAGTTTCTCGACGGTTCCCAAGGCAATGATGATTCTTGCCTTATAAATACCCACTTCAAAATTCTCTTTACAAACTTTACAACTTCTGAAATCTCTCAAAATTCTCTGATTTTTTAAAACAAATCTCAAGAACTTGCTGCTGAATTCTGTCCATTTCTACTCCAAATTTCCTGATTTGTTTGTCCAAATTGTTGATTTTGTGCCTTGAAAATATCTTCTTCTTCTCAACACATAGTTGATGCTGAACTTACTTCTGCCGCGGCAGTCACCGTCACAACCTCACCGCAGTCCGGTGTGGTGGTGGAGCAGACTTCCATTGTTGCTGGCCCTTCAGTGGACAAAAAGGGGAAAAAAGCGAAAGGAAAGGAAGGTAAAAGATTATGGTCCCAAAAAATTGTGGTCGGAGATCCTTCCGAAGAGATTTACTTACGAGAACGACTGCAAGGTCAGCGTTCAAAGTGAAGCAGAGCAAAGCAAAAAGAAGAATATTCCGATCGACTTAGTGTATTGTGCGATCACGCCAGAATCGATACCACGCGTTTGGGAGGAATGTGGTTGGAAGGTTGGCGACATCGATGTGATGTGTCCTCCAAGAAAATCGACGTTGGCGACTCATGTCGAGGACCATTCCGTGGTATTGACCTACCCCTTCACCATCGGATTTTCTCTCCCGGTCGATAATGTGATCGAGGAGTTTTGCAAAATGTACAACGTCTGCCTTGGGCAGCTTTCTCCATCGATCTGGAGAACGATAGTGATTATGCGTTGTATTGCGGAGAAAGCTGAGGTGGAGTTGACACTTCGCCATATTCTCAATATTTATTCCCCTCGAGTTTATAAAGGAGGGGTAATAAATTTAGCCAAACGAGGTCAGCGGGCCTTGATATCTGACAACGATGATGATCTTCGGGGGTGGGACCAACACTTTATCTTTATTCCTACGGAGCAGTTAACCGACCCTGAAAAAGGGCTGCTCCCAAGCGTTTGGAATCGAATCCGTAAGTGTTCTGCCTGTTCTTTTCTTTCTTTTGAATGAATTTATGATTTCACTCTTAAAAGGTTTTCCCAAATTTTTCAGCCGATGTGGTCTTGTTCGATCAAGTTACCGACATCATACCGTGGTTGATTAGGGTGCTTGATAAAACGACCAACGATGAGAGGGCTTGGAAACTGGTCGCGGCTTTGAAAAAGCTCAAAGCCAAAAATCATGGTAACTTTGACTCAAACTTATATTGAATTTGCAACTTTTGTTCCCTTGACGCTTTTGACACTCTTCAAATTTCTTACAGGCATCACGGGTGCTGGAGGTGAGCCAAGTGATTAAGAAGCTGAACCCGAGGGTGGAGAGGAAGTCGATGACGCTCCCCCTCTGAAGAAGAAAAAGAAATCATTTTAGGAACTGAAGAATAAATATTTGCCCAAGGTGGTGGTGGAGAAGGGACAAGGGGGTAGTTCATCGGCTGCGCCCCAAACCATAGAGGATGTGATCGCTGGAACAAGTTCGCGATTGCAGCGGCGAAAGCCGCCAAAGGAATGACCTCGGTTGTTGACATCGAAGGAGAAGAGACCGGGGACGAATCGGGGTCTGACCGATTAGTGAGGCGTCCCAAGAAGCCAATTAAGGAAAGATTCCAAGAGACAGCCATTCAACTCAAGGTGGCTGAACAAGGAGATCTTTCCGTTGACGATTATCATCTTTCCCCTGTAGCCGAAGAAGTCAATTCGGGCTCAGGGGGCTTGCCTAGTAGGGAAGGTGCCCTCGTTTCTTTGGGCGTTGCCCCTGAAAATCAAGGGGAAATGATTGAGGCCTTTGACCGCAAACTCGAGGAAAGGGATCCAACTAAAGGGAAAATGGCAGCTTTGGATCGGCCGATAGCGACGACGAAATCCAAGTACGATGAAGAAACGGGGTCGTCTTTTTTTGGTACGGATCATGTTGATCCGATCGTACCTCTTCCTCGGGGCGAAGAAGCTGCTGCCTTTGCCGCTTTAGGTGAATATGAAAAGAGGGGGTGGCGGATCGCTTACGATAGAAGTGCCACCCAACGTTGATTTGCTAAGATGCCCAAAGCGGCTGGAAGATTATCTGTTCGATGTCATTGACCCGATGGAGCAAGCTCGATTGAACACGCACGAAGATCTGAGTTTGCCCTCTCAGATTTCTTTTGGCGCCTTCAGGGTAAATTCCATACTTTAAAATTTTCTTCTTTTTACTTGTTGCATAGATTTTTATGAACTTCAACTATAACTTGTTTTTAGAACTGCATAATGGCGATCGAGACCGCCGATCGGATTCGCTAGCTTCAAGATGGAGCCAAAGTTTTGAACGAGCAAATTATTCATCTTACTTCGGCTGGAGAGGGTTTGCATTGGAAGCTAAAAGTTGCAGAGGCCAAGTTTGCTGAACTTTTGGCCAACTTTGACAAGAGTACGAATGAGCATGCTCTTCGTTAAACGGAGTTGGAATCCCAGATTCGAGCTTTAAACGCACAGCTGAGCGAGCACGAAGCCAATTCCGATCTGAAGATGGCCGAACTTAACTCTGCTTTGGAGAGTAAAGACAGAGAATTGGCTGACCAGTTCGAAGATTGAGCGCTCTTCGTAAAGGCAACGAAGATATAAGGGTTCAAGCTGATAGCTTGTCGGAAAGGAACTTGTTGCTTCAAAAGGAATCCACCACCCTAAGGCGTGACCTCGAGGAAGAGTTTGAAAATAAAAAGGATCTGATCCTCGCCGAATCAAGGCGCGATGTCCTTAGAAAAATGTTGGATCGAAATGTCGATATTCCTACCGAATTGAGTGAAGCTGTTGCCATTGTGCGGTTGGCCCGCGAAGATCTTGGTCTCCCAGCATGTTCTTCCGATGAAGGTTCTGATGGAGATGACGATGAATGAATTGTAGCTGTTTTTTGACTTGTTGTTTTTAGTCGTTTTGAAATTCGATGTAATGTGACCGTGTGGCCAGCTATGTACATATATGTTTTATATGAATGGAATAACTTTTGACTTTCATTGCTGTATTGTTTTCCGAAGATGACTTAGTCGTTCGAAAATTTTGATGTCTAACGACAGTCGTCGAAAGAGATATGATTGGGGCCCAATGTCTTTTAGTGCGTAGTGAAAAATGACGTCTCACTTTCACGTAATGCACTCTTCGAACATTTCTTATGAGTTCGGAATGAATAATTATTTAACACTTAGTGAAAAATTTGGAATTGTAAAATTCGCTAACATTTGAACCGATCACACGAGTCGAACAAATGTAAAAAGTCAAAAATATAACCAAAGTGTTGCATATTATTAAAGTGAGCCGCTAATGGGCTTTTAATACATTTTGGATCGTATGATTCGATCGATTACAAGATGCGGCCGTTTGAAGGCGCAAATTTTTTATCACTAACGGATCGTTTACATGTCACATAACTCATCTAAACGGACAACCCTTGACTTTGAATAAAAGCGTCAGGGTTTGAATTCTTCGATAAAATTGAATCTCTAGTTCGATTTGAAGTACGAACGAGTCCCCAGTTTCGAGCTTTTGTCGAATTTTGAACGAGTCCCCAGTTCAAGTGAACGTTGGAGTCTTCGAGCTTTTATCGAATTTTTGGACGAGTCCCCGGTGTTTTCTTCAATCGATCTCGTTTCTCATTTTGATGGGATGATGCAGCCCAAAGTGCTGATCAACCGAGGACACTTCAACCGAAGGCAGCGACTGATGAACCGAGGAGGCCAATTACTCGAAGCCAAGCTAAGCTGCTCCATGACATGCACATCCAACTGGCTATGTCGGGAAGAAGCATGTGTTCGGAAGAGGAATCGCAAAGTGATGAAACCAAGGGCTACATCTTCAAGTTTGAGCCCGAGGATAAAGTTCCCGAACAGCAGCTCTTGGCCCCGGGCAGCGCAGAACCGAACACATAATCAGCGCCCGATGACAAATGTGCTCGAGCAGGCAATAGAGAACCGAAGCCAGGCTCACCGAAGTCAAGAACCGAAGCCAGGCTTACCGAAGTCAAGATAGCCGAGCACATTTTTAACTCAGCCCTGCGTGGCTTATTTTCATTGGTCGACTGTGACCTATTTACTAGTTTTACCCTTAGTATTTCCTATATAAACCTTAGTCCTTACATTGTAAAGAGGCAGTTGTTTTTGGATATTGAATTGAATGAAAGTGCCGAGCACATTTCTTCTTGTCTCCGTCGTGAGCAAATCCTCGGTGAGGGCTTTAAAGGACTTGTGGCTTTCGGTTAGTCCGATTGAACATTCCTCTTGATCATTCAGTTTGCAAGAGGCAATGTTCTCTTGAGGATTGTTGCATAGTTAGGGTGATTCTTGTCTCCCTTTTGATCGAGCTTTGGGACAGGTTCCCCACTGTTCTTTCGAAAGAAGCAAGTTTTGTCTTGCTTTTATCTTCTTCTTTATTTAATCTTGTTCCGCGTTTGTGCTAAGCACCCCTTCGGGAATTGCATTGCACCATCTTGGTATCAGAGCACGGTTTGGGCTTGTTTTTACAACCCCAATCCTGTTCAAGTTATCTTTATTTTCGTGCGTTGTGTCTTTGTTTTCCATTTCGTGTTCCTGTCTTGTTTTGTTGCTGTTAGTGTTCTTACAAAAAAAAAAAAAAAAAAAAAATGTTAAAGAAAAATCCAAAAATTTGTGTTGATTGTTGGATGTTTGGGAAAAACAACCTTGGATTCTTGTTCACCATTGATGTCTGGTTCCATCGAGTACCCGACGTACTGATTTCGTGACTAGGGTTTCGTGGTGAATTTTGGACTGTTTGAGCTTCCTTGGTGACTGGAAATCGAACCCCAGCTGTGTTGGTGGAGACCGATGAAGGTTGGTGGTTCTTGAGTGATTTGGGTTTGTTTGTTGCTTGAAAAATCGAAGTTCTTAAGTTTGAATCGTGTCCGTACGCCGGAAAATTGTTGCGAGTTCGTAACAGTGTACGACACGACCGAGCTGGTTCTTGGCTCAAAGAACTCGACTGAATTCCTCCGTTGTTACTAAGACCGGAGTTGAAAGCAACCCAGATCTGTGAAAGAATTGTGAGCAGTGAACCGAAGCTGTTGAATCCGTACGCCGGAGCAAGGTCACTGTTCCATTGAAGAAGAAGGGGTAAAAGTTGAATGTTAAAACCCCAGGTGAAAAATTGTCGGCTGAAAAAAAGGAAAGTGGATAAGGTAAAACCCTATCCGTACCAAAGGGGACCACTCTTGTACGGACAGGAGTGAGTGTGATCGAAAAAGATTCCAAAAGGGAATCAAAGGGTAGATTCTCCTAGGTTTTCACTCTTTCGTGTCAAAATTCTGGTTGGTGGATCTTTTGAGTAATTGTCCTACTCGAGGTCGTACCAACTCATTTGAGCTGATAGGAACTCGTGCGAAGGGGTGACCGAAGTCCAAACTTTCGTAGAAATTTCTTTTGACTCCCCGAGCTCAGTTAAAAGGCGTCCGTTCCATCGAGTCGAACATCACTTCACTCTTCCCGAAGAGACAGTGACTATTGTCGAACTTGAAGGATCGTAGAGGACCGATCAATTGGACGAGCCACTGTTAACAAGTCCCTGAGTGATCAAAAACCGAACCCATAAATTGAGTGGACCCGAGCGCCACCCATTAAAGGTGAGGGAGAGTGTGAGGTGATTTCTAACCTTAACATTTGTTTGATCTTTGACTTGTGCAGGTACTATGGCTGGAAACGAAGGCAAGGGCATTGAAAGACCCGAATTGTCGTTAGCCGATCTCATGGCTGCGATACAAGGTGTCAGTGCCGAAGTGAGAGGAGTGAGTGCTCGAGTAGCTAACCTCGAGCAGGGAAGTGCATCCGTGACCAAAAATGGGTCCGGTGCAGGAACGAGTGAATCCACTCCGATGAAACCTGAGCTGTATGCTGAGCTTCTTCGACAACATCACTTGACTAGTGAAGCAATTCGAAGAGAGCTTAACTTGGGCAATCCCCAAGCACAACAAAACTTGGGCAATCCCCAAGTTGGAAATCAAAACTTGGGCATTCCCCGAGGAGAGAGGTTACCACTTCCAAGGGCCCGAAGAGACCTTGATGCTGTAACCGAAGAGGCTAACGTAGAGGAATTTCCCGAGGACGAGTATGAACGTGAGCTGCCATTCGCTCAACGAGGGCAAGCTCACCGAGGTCGTGGAAATTTCCGAGGCCGAGGCGCAAATGTTGGAAGAAATATTGAGCGTGAGGCTGATGATCGAGAAGATGAGTATGTCGAACAGGTTCGTGGTGTTCGAGACTCAAATCTGAGCAGTGTTAAGATCACTCTTCCTTCCTTTAAAGGAACTAGTGATCCCGATGAGTATCTTGGATGGAAGCTTCAAATGGAGCGCATCTTTGAAACCAATGAGATGACCGAGGAGAGGAAAGCTGCCCATGCCATTGCTTCGTTCGAAGCTTATGCATCAACATGGTGGGAATCTGACAAAAGGCATAGAAGGAGAAATGACTATCCAGTAGTCAATACTTGGCCACAGTTGATGAGAGCTATGGATGGTAAATATTTGAGCGCCAAGTATAGGCAAACTCAGATGCAAAAGTTGTATGAGCTTAAACAAGGATCTAAGTCAGTTCAAGAGTACCATGATGAATTTGAAAGGGTTCGATTGAATCTTGATCTGGTCGAAGACGAGGAGCAAGCCATTATTCGGTTTCGAAGTGGCTTGACTAGGGAAGTGTCATCTCAGTTGAGACTCCACGTGTACCACACGTTGGAAGATTTGTTTGAAGCTGCTACCGAAGCTGAAAAATTGGTGAAGGAAGAAAAGGCAAACCGGTATCGAGGAGTCACTACTTCTACTCCCTTGAACCGAGGAAAAGATTGGAAGAATCCTCACCAAACAAGTGCCAATACTGTTCGAGATTCGAAGAAACCCTTCGAGAAAGGTGTGACCGTTAACCAACCGAGAGAAGTGGGAGGTAAAGTTCAACTAAACTCTCCTAGTGCTTCAAATATTCAGTGTCATAAATGCAGAGGTTATGGTCACATGGCGAAAGAGTGTCCAACTCGCAAAGCTATGCTTCTGCTCGAAGATGGAACCGTCCATGAGCAAGCGAGTGACACCGAGGAGGAATTAACCGAGGAGATTGACCGAGCTGAAGGTGATGATGATCATGAGGCTGCCGAAGCTGATCATCCGGAAATGTTTCTTGTGGTTCGAAGGAATTTGAGCTGCATGACTCTTGAAGAAGAGGACAACCAAAGAGAAAACCTCTTTCATGCCCGATGTCGAGTGAGGGGAAAGGTGTGTTCGATGATCATTGACTCTGGTAGCTGTGCAAATGTGGTGAGCCAAACTTTGGTTTCACAAATGGGACTACCTACGATGAAGCATCCCCACCCTTACAAATTACAATGGCTGAATGAGTGTGGAGAATTGAGGGTTGTCAAACAAGTGTGGATCAAGTTTAGAATCGGCGAATATCAAGATGAAATGGTATTCGATGTGGTGCCGATGCAAGCTTGTCATTTGCTACTGGGTCGACCGTGGCAATATGACCGAACAGCTGTTCACAATGGCAGATCCAACACTTACACCGTAAAGCTTGATGGGAAGAGTTTCATCCTCAAACCATTGTCTCCGAAACAAGTCTCCGAGGACTATAAACGGATGAAAGAATTGAAAGAAGCGGCCAAAGCTAAGCTTCCGATGGGAGCAAAATTGGGAGCCGATGAGACAAACTCACCTACCGAAGAGAAAGGAATTTGTGCAATCATGCAACCCGGTGAGATCTTACGAGGCAACGACCCCGGTCGGATGATGATTTGCCTCGTGCACAAGGGTATCTTTCTAAACTCTAGTGATGATTTTTCTAATGATAACCCATTGCCTTTGTCTGTTCGTAAAGTTTTGCAGGACTTCGAGGACATGTTTCCCGAGGAAATGCCAGGTGGATTACCTCCATTGAGAGGAATCGAGCACCAAATTGACTTCGTGCCGGGATCTCAAATCCCCAACAAACCTGCATACCGGTGTAATCCCGAAGACACCAAAGAGCTCCAAAGGCAGGTTGATGAATTACTGAACAAGGGCCTCGTTCGAGAGAGTTTGAGTCCTTGCGCCGTTCCAGTTATCCTTGTTCCGAAGAAGGATGGAACATGGCGAATGTGCGTTGACTGTCGATCAGTCAACAAAATAACGGTAAAGTATCGTCATCCTATCCCTCGATTAGATGACATGCTAGATGAATTAAGCGGTTCTTCATGCTTTTCAAAGATTGATCTCAGGTCCGGTTACCACCAGATCCGAATGAAACCCGGTGACGAGTGGAAAACCGCATTCAAGACCAAATTCGGTCTCTATGAATGGTTGGTAATGCCATTTGGCTTATCCAACGCCCCGAGCACATTCATGCGATTGATGAACCACGTGCTCAAACCGTTCATAAACAAGTTCGTTGTCGTTTATTTCGATGACATACTTGTTTACAGTCGAACCATGGATGAACATATCGAACACCTAAGGCTGGTGCTTGAAAAACTTCGAGAAGAAAAGTTGTATGCCAACTTCAAGAAGTGCGCCTTCGGTGTCGATCGTGTAGTCTTTCTTGGATTTGTAGTCAGTGCTAATGGTGTCGAAGTCGACGAATCAAAAGTCGAAGCCATCAAAGATTGGCCAACTCCGACCTCGGTATCTCAAGTTCGTAGCTTCCATGGGTTAGCTAGCTTTTACCGAAGGTTTGTTCGTGACTTTAGCACCGTGGCAGCTCCTTTGACCGAGCTGGTTAAGAAAGACAATCCATTTGTGTGGGGAGAGTCCCAAGAAAGGGCTTTCCAAGAGTTGAAACGGAGGCTTTGTTCTGCCCCGTTGTTGCAACTCCCTGACTTCGGCAAAGCATTCGAAGTCGAGTGTGATGCGTCTGGAGTTGGGATCGGAGGAGTGCTGATGCAAGAATCGAAGCCGATCGCTTACTTTAGCGAAAAGCTTAAGGGTGCAACTCTGAATTATTCAACATATGACAAAGAGTTGTATGCCCTCGTTCGAGCACTCGCCCATTGGCAGCATTATTTGTGGCCTCGAGAGTTTGTGATCCGAAGTGATCATGAGTCCTTGAAACATCTCCGAGGTCAGGAGAAGCTGAACCGAAGGCATGCCAAATGGGTTGAATTCATTGAGAGCTTTCCCTATGTAATTCATTACAAAAAGGGAAAAGACAATGTTGTGGCCGATGCGCTATCAAGGAAATTTGCTTTAGCGACCACTCTCGCCTCTAGGCTCATGGGATTTGAAAGCATCAAGTCGATGTACGAAGACGATCCCAAGCTAAAATGCGTTCGAGACGCGATCTTGAGTGGCCGAAGGGTTGAGAAATACCAGTGGCACGATGGCTACCTCTTCAAGAATGGGAGGGTTTGTGTGCCAGTGTCATCGTGGAGAGAGCTCTTGGTTCGAGAAGCTCACTCCGGTGGACTGATGGGACACTTCGGTGTCGACAAAACTCTTGGTATCTTGACCGAGCAGTTCCATTGGCCCAAAATGCGACGAGATGTGGAAAAGCTTTGCAACGCTTGTCTCGTTTGCAAGAAAGCTAAATCAAAGTCCAACCCTCATGGTTTGTATACCCCGTTGCCTGTTCCTGATCGCCCTTGGGTTGATATATCCATGGACTTTGTCTTGGGGTTACCGAGGTCGGGGGGAGGACATGATAGCATCTTTGTTGTGGTTGACCGATTTTCGAAAATGGCTCATTTTATTCCTTGCAAGAAGTGTGACGATGCCCAGCATGTAGCTACATTATTTGTTTCCAATGTGTTGAAATTGCATGGTGTCCCTCGTACTATTGTGAGTGATCGGGACACAAAATTCTTGAGTCATTTTTGGAAGTGTCTATGGGGTGCCCTCGGCACCAAACTACTTTTCTCGACGTCTCACCATCCTCAGACTGATGGACAGACCGAAGTAGTTAACCGAACCTTGGGATCTTTGCTTCGGGCAATGACCAAAGGAAAGGTTGGAAACTGGGCTGATCGTTTGCCCATGATGGAGTTTGCATACAATCGAACGGTGCATCGAATGATTAACATGACCCCGTTCGAGTGTGTGTATGGATTTAACCCTTTAATTCCACTTGATCTGACCCCGTTGCCTCGAGATGTTGTTATCGATTTTGCAGGTACTCACCGAGCCAAAGCTCTGCTCGAGTTACATGCGAAAGTGAAGAAGAACCTCGAGGACGCCTATGCAAAGGTTGCCTTGAAGAAAAACAAGGGGCGAAAAAAGTTGGAGTTAAAGAAGGGTGATTGGGTTTGGGTTCACTTCCGAAAGGAACGTTTCCCGAACCTAAGGAAAGGAAAATTGGCTCCTCGAGGGGATGGTCCATTTCAAGTGCTGAGCAAAATAAACAACAATGCTTATGTCATCGACCTCCCAGGTGAGTATAATGTGTCCAACACCTTCAATGTTACTGATTTGACTCCTTGTGTTGTAGGCCAAACATCAGAAGCAGAGGATGAATCGATTTCGAGGACGAAATCCTCTCAAGAAGGGGAGGATGATGCAGCCCAAAGTGCTGATCAACCGAGGACACTTCAACCGAAGGCAGCGACTGATGAACCGAGGAGGCCAATTACTCGAAGCCAAGCTAAGCTGCTCCATGACATGCACATCCAGCTGGCTATGTCGGGAAGAAGCATGTGTTCGGAAGAGGAATCGCAAAGTGATGAAACCAAGGGCTACATCTTCAAGTTTGAGCCCGAGGATAAAGTTCCCGAACAGCAGCTCTTGGCCCCGGGCAGCGCAGAACCGAACACATAATCAGCGCCCGATGACAAATGTGCTCGAGCAGGCAATAGAGAACCGAAGCCAGGCTCACCGAAGTCAAGAACCGAAGCCAGGCTTACTGAAGTCAAGATAGCCGAGCACATTTTTAACTCAGCCCTGCGTGGCTTATTTTCATTGGTCGACTGTGACCTATTTACTAGTTTTACCCTTAGTATTTCCTATATAAACCTTAGTCCTTACATTGTAAAGAGGCAGTTGTTTTTGGATATTGAATTGAATGAAAGTGCCGAGCACATTTCTTCTTGTCTCCGTCGTGAGCAAAACCCCGGTGAGGGCTTTAAAGGACTTGTGGCTTTCGGTTAGTCCGATTGAACATTCCTCTTGATCATTCAGTTTGCAAGAGGCAATGTTCTCTTGAGGATTGTTGCATAGTTAGGGTGATTCTTGTCTCCCTTTTGATCGAGCTTTGGGACAGGTTCCCCACTGTTCTTTCGAAAGAAGCAAGTTTTGTCTTGCTTTTATCTTCTTCTTTATTTAATCTTGTTCCGCGTTTGTGCTAAGCACCCCTTCGGGAATTGCATTGCACCATGGGAAGTCCCCAGTTCTTAGGCAGTCCCCAGTATCTGCCGATGACCATCATGCTAAATTCATCCCCCCCAGTATTTGGGTGCGAAGAATGAGCAGCCGAACACTGGTCCTTGATTTCGATACCTGAAACGGAGTTATTGGAAGACAAGAAACCGAGAAAGCCGTTATAGGTGAAGACCACGTTAGAATGTTCGTCAGACTTATCGACCCCGATCAGAGCGTTTTGAGCTCAGGTGTTCGTGGGTGATGTTTGTCATCATTCGATTCCAACTATGCCTATCATCTAAAAGTGTTAGTACCAAGTAATCAAATAGTCAAATAATCGACTAAGCAACTCCTTCCGATATAGGAAGAATGAGAATAAAAATTTGCAAAGGACAGTAAAAGATGAGGATTGATGATACCGTAGAACCTCAGAAGTAGTACTTCTTCAATTGTGTGATATTCCAATTGAAGTCGACTGGCTTGGAGTCTATTGTTTCAAGTTCGTATGAACCTTTCCCGATTACTGCCTTGACCCGATAGGGTCCTTCCCAATTTGCTCCTAATTTACCTTCGTTGGGCTCATCCTTCTTTGGTCTTTTGATCTTCAGTACATAGTCACCTATATTGAAAGATCGAAACCTAATTTTTTTGTTGAGGTAATTTTCTGCCCTTTGTTTCTGTGCTTGTATTCGAACAAATGCCATGTCCTTTTTTGCTTCGACCAAGTTTAGATCTATCAGCATAGCTTCTTTGTTTGCTTCTTCGGTGGAGTGGGCAAACCGAGGACTGCGTTCTCCCACTTCCACCGGTATCAGTGCTTCTGTTCCGCAGACAAGTGAGAACGGTGTCTCCCCGGTGCTGCGTTTCACTGTTGTCCGATGAGCCCACAGCGCTCCGGGGAGTTCGTTCGGCCAATTGCCCTTTGAATCATCCATCCTTTTCTTCAAGTACTCGATTATTGTTTTGTTGAAAGACTCAGCCTATCCATTTGCACTGGGGTGATAAGGTGTTGAAGCAATTCGCTTGATCCCCCATTTCTCGAAAAAGGCAATGATCCGTCTTCCTACGAACTGTTTACCATTGTCGCATGTGATCTCTTTTGGGATCCCAAAACGACAGATGATATTTTGATGAATAAATTTGATAACTTCCTGTTCACGAATTTTAGCCAAAGCAATAGCTTCTACCCATTTAGAAAAATAATCCGTAAGAATTAAGATAAAATTTACCCCACCGGGCGCTGTTGGAAGCGGCCCGACCAAATCCATTCCCCACTTCATGAATGGCCACGGTGATGTGACCGAATGAAGTGGCTCTGCTTGTTGATGTATGAGGTTGCCGAATCGTTGACACTTGTCACATTTGCGGACGAATTCTTTGGCATCATCTGCGATCGTTGCCCAATAGTATCCAGCTCTTAGGATCTTTCGAACCAATGATTTGCTGCCGGAATGATTGCCGCACTCGCCTTCGTGAACCTCTTTCAACACATAATTTGTTCCATCTGGTCCCACACACTTCGCTAAAGGACCGCTGAACATTCGTCTGTAGAGCTGGTTTTCTAAGAGACAATATCTTGCCGCTTTAGCTTTGAGTGATCGGGCAGATTTTTTGTCACTGGGAAGGGTGCCTGCCTGCAAATAAGACAAATATTTGTTTCTCCAATCCCAAGTATGATTAACGTTGTTTACCTCTTTGATGCTCCGACAGAGTGGGGATTCGAACAGATGAACCACTGTTTCATCGATTTTCCTATCGATGACTGCTGCAGAACCTAGGTTGGCTAAGGCATCTGCTTCGATGTTGTCCTCCCTCGGTATCTGAGCTATTTTCCATTCCTGGAAAGATGTAAGGAGATTTTGTACTTTCTCGAGCAACTGTTGCATCCTTGGATCTCGAACACAAAAATCGCCTTGGACTTAATTTACCACTAACTGAGAATCGCTTTTGATGTCTAGTCGTTCGACCTTCAAGTCTTTTGCGATCTTTAAACCTGTAGCGAGGGCCTCATATTCGGCCTCGTTGTTAGTTTTTGCATGTAATTTGATCGCATACCTGAGTTTCTCACCGGTAGGTGCTATTAGCAAGATTCCGAGACCAGTCCCTTTCACGTTCGAAGCTCCATCGGTATACATTATCCAGACTCCGGGATCTGGATCTCTCATCATCAATTCTTCCTTTTTTGCTTCCGGGAAGATGTTAGCGCTAAAGTCCGCTACAAAATCAGCTAAGACTTGAGATTTTATGGCGGTGCGAGGCTGGTAAGTGATGTCGTACTCACTCAGCTCGACCACCCATTTCATTAATCGACCAGAGAGATCTGCCGATGTAAAATATTTCGCAATGGAAAAGTAGTTATGACAGATATTAAATGACATTGGAAATAAGGTCTTAGTTTTTGTGCAGCAGTGACTAATGCAAGTACTAGTTTTTCTAGGTGTGGATACCATGTTTCTGCATCCAACAGTGTTTTACTAACATAATAGATAGGAAATTGGTTACCTCTATCCTCGCGAATGAGGACAACGCTTACAGCGACATCGGAGACAGCCAAGTAGATCAGCAGCATTTCTCCTTCGATCGGTTTTGCCAGGAGCGGAGGATTGGAAAGGTATTGCTTTAATTCTTTGAGAGCCTTTTTGCATTATGGTGTCCACTCAAAGCTTTTGTTCTTCCCCAGCACCGAAAAGGACTTGTGACATCGTTCAGATGACCTCGAGATGAACCTGCTGAGATAGGCTACTCGACCGGTCAGCTGTTGAACTTCCTTCACCGTTGTCAGGTCCTCGGGGATGCTTTCAATTGCCTTGATTTTGTCTGGATTGGCCTCAATTCCTCTTTGCGATACGATGAATCCCAAGAACTTACCGGATCCAACGCCGAACGCACATTTCTCCGGGTTCAATCTCATGTTGAACCGCCTTAGTATCGTAAAAGTCTCCCCCAAATGACTTAAATGATTTCCCTTCTCAAGAGATTTGACCAACATGTCATCGATATACACTTCCATGGTTTTCCCGATCAAATTTTTGAACATAGTGGTGACCAAACGCTGATAAGTGGCGCCAGCATTTTTAAGGCCGAAGGGCATGACTGTATAGCAATAAGTCCCCATGTCTGTGATAAACGACGTCTTCTCCCGATCCAATGGATCCATCAAAATTTGATTATAGCCTGAATAGGCATCCAAGAAGCTCAACATTTCGTGCCCTGCCGTTGAATCGATCAGCCTATCGATGTGAGGCAATTGGAATGAATCTTTTGGGCAGGCTTTATTGAGGTCGGTATAATCGACGCATACCCTCCACTTGCCCTTTTTCTTTGGTACTACTACAGTGTTTGCAAGCCATTCAGGATACTTGACCTCCTTAATGAACCCATTCATTAGCAGCTTTTCTACCTCGTCGTTGATCACTTTCCTTCGAAATCCTCCATTCGGCCGTTTCTTCTGCTTCACCGGCCGATGCTTTGGATCGACGTTTAATTTGTGTGTGGCGAATTTTGGATCGATCCCCACCATATCTGCGTGGGACCAAGCAAAACAATCAGAATTATCCTTGAGGAAGGATATGATTTTTGCTTTTACTTCGGGATCCAGTTCTGCTCCCACATAGACTTTCCGATCAGGCTTATCATCGAATAACATTACTTCTTCTAATTCTTCTATCGTAGAGTCTCCAGCTTTTTTGTTTATACGGTTCTCTCACACATGGTGGGACCTGTGCGAAGTCGCCTTCGACTTCGAATTCCGGTAATTGTGACGAAGCACATGACGGAACCGAAGTGAAGCTTCCGGCCACAGGTTCCACTAGCTGTAATTGCTACAATCGAAAGCCATCCTTAACTGCTACTGAGTAACATTCTCGTGAAGCCTGCTGCTCGCCTCTAATCTCATGAATTCCCCATGGGGTAGGGAATTTTACAACTTGATGTAGGGTCGATGGGACCGCTCCCATAGCGTGAATCCACGGTCGACCCAATATCACATTGTATGCCATCTCGCCTTTCATCACTTGAAAAGATGTTTCACTCTCAACATCTTCTGCATAAGTCTTAATCGTGATTTCCCCAACGGCCACTTCGCTCGAGTTGTTGAAACCCGACAACACCGTTGAACGAGGCACGATCTTATCACTCAACTGCAATTGTTCGACTACCCTTGTATGTATGATATTAACCGAACTGCCAACATCGATTAACACCCTTTTTACATCGGCATCGTCGATCCTCATCGTGACTATAAGTGCATCGTGGTGGGGATGAATCTTTTCATCGAAGTCGAAATCCCCGAACACAATCTCATCATTCATATCATCTCGTGTTCGTTTGTCTCGTGTGAACGAGACCTTTGCATATTTCTTTGTAGTGTAGGTCACCCCACAAACGTCATCTTCTCCGGTAATAACATTTACCGTCTTCCTAGGAGCAGGAGGTTTTGGCGGCTCATCGTCTTTCTTCTTATTAAAATTGTTTCGTCCTCTATCAGTCAATAATTCGACCAAATGCCCCTTCTGCAGCAGGCTGGCCACTTCGTATCTCAATGCCTTACATTCTTCCGTTGTATGGCCGAAGTCATGATGAAATGCACACCATAGATTCTCATACCTTGTGTTTGGATTTGTTTTTCTGCGACCTGGAAACTTTACAACCTTCTCACCCATCCCCCTCAAGTGATTCACCAAGTTTGGTGTCGATATGCAAAAATTGTACTCCGTCACTTTTGGAGGGAGTGGTCGATCCTTCGGAGCCGAAGATGTGTTCGACTGCCCTTTCTTCGACTGATTCTTCGAACTACCAGCTTCGTGGTTGTTGCTCCCCATTCGAGGGAAACTGTAGGGCTCCCATTGTTGGTCCCTGTAGTTTCGCCTGTCGTTTTCGACTCTCCGTGGTGGAGGTCGATCGTAATAATAATTATTTCGAGCTAGCTGCAACTCCTCCTCCTCAGCCCTAATCCTTGGCTCGCATTCACGATACAGCGCATCGAATGTCCATGCATCGATCTCCCTGAGACGATCTTTCAACTTCCACGCCTCTATCGAATCAGTGCGCAAATTGTTAGCAAAGGTCAAACAAGCCCACCTTTCCTCGAGATTCGGGATATGAATCTTCTCATCATTGAATCGTTTCACAAATTGTTTGATAGTTTCCCCGGGTCGCTGCCTAACGTTCAAGATATCTTCCACCCTTGGTGCTATCTTTTTTGCTCCAGTATGTGATCGAATAAATTTTGCTGACATGTCATTAAAACTCAATATCTCGTTTTCGGGCAACTGCAGATACCATTTCAATGCCGCTCCTTTCAATGTCTCACAAAACTTCTTAAGGCTGACCGAATTGATTTCCTCCGAAGTCAGGTCGCTCGCCTGAACTGCAACTGAAAACATATCAATGTGATCCCTTGGATCTGTGGTTCCATCGTACCTTAAACTTTCTGGTAATTTAAAAGTTTTAGGAATGGGCATTGGGGCTGCACTTGCTGGAAACGGACGCTTTGAAATCGATTTCTTAGCGACTTCGTCCGTTAACTTCGGAACACCTGGTAGTTTTTCCATAAACGACTTTATCTCACTGAACTTCTTATCCACTGTGTCATTCAACAGAGTCTGCATCGTAGCTAACATTCTTACTTCTGTTGTAACTGAGGCCGGAGCTCCCATAGCTACAGCGGCCGTACCCGATCCTCCAGATCCGACCCCCGCTGCAAGTCCCCCTGTTACGGCGCCCTGAGGAACTGAAGTCGGAATGCTTGCTGGGGGTGCGATCGGGGAGGTGGATGCTCTATTTCCGATAGAGTTAGATAGGGCCTTCAATTGTTTTTGTATCATTTCGAACTGAGCATCATGCCTTCTCAAATACGCCATTAGTGCCGCATTTGTATCACCTGGCTCAGTCTCGACCGCGGGCTCCTTACCGGGTCGCCACCCTTGGGGCGCGTTCAACTGTGAACCAGTAGGAATGTCGTCATGAGTTGGATCCTGCTCGTGGTTGGTAGACTCATCGACCGCTTCAACGTTGGTCGGAACATGAACCCTGTCATTGGAATTTAGCTGTTGTTGACCGTTCAAAGCGGTGGTAACATCGATGTTACGTTGATCTGCCATTTCAAGACAAGGAAACAAACGTAAATAGTATCAAACGATTCAAATTTCGGAATAAATCGATTGCCTAGACCCCACGGTGGGCGCCAAATTGTATTTCCTAAAAATGTATCAGGTTTTACAATTAAATTTATATCTAGTTGAGTCTAAGGCGACCGTTTATATCTCAATTCGATCAATTGATAGGCAGTTTACGTTGACAAGCAGTCGATTTCTAGGGACTTAATTCGAAGACAGCACGAGTATCTATTTCAAAGATGCAAATACGATGTCAAATACGAGTAAACGATTCGAAGACAAATATAAACAGATGATTCAAAGCGAATAACGAACTAACGATTCACGATGAGATGATTTCAATCGAATCGAAAATAAGTTATGAGTTTGATTCCGTTCAAGGCTAAATGTTTAATTCCAACCAAATTCGATGACAGAGTTAAGTACGATGACGATTAAATGTGATCGATATAAATGTATCCAGTCAAATAATATGATCGCAGGGCAATGCTAACAATTTACTTGATGTGAACAATACTAACGAGCAAATTGAACGATAAATTGTCTTATGTGATCAGAATATTGTCAATAAATTAGCGAGATCGAATATAGTGAACTAAAATTATGAATAACGTAAGTAATAAGCAGGCAACGAAACAAGCAACGATAATGAGCAGGTAAATAAATAATTAAAGCGATAAAAGCTTATTGTATTTGAAGAGTCGGAGGATGGTACTTCAATGAAAGAGATGAGCCTTCTTCCACGTTTGAACCAAGCCACTACTGAATTTTAAATACAATGATTGCTTTGGACAACAACAAATTGATGCTGATATGATGAGAAAATAACAATGGTATGGTGAGGAAGTAAGTGTATATCTTGGAGAGTGAGAGTAATTTTGTTCAGATGAACGTGCCTCCTAATGAAGGCATAAGGTCTTATTTATAGGTTGAAATGATGGAGAATTCCCAACCCTAGAAGAACTTCACTTCTTCACTTTTCTCTTTCAGCGGTTGCCTATCTTCACCCACTTCCGCCGAATCCGCTAAATCCGTTCCGATAAATTTGGGATGAGGACAAGCTGCATTATCCGTTAGAACATTGCCTTCGAAATTACCCGATCACAACAACACATAGTCGATCACACAGTCGAACGAAGCTGCTTCTTTCTGATCACGTCTTCGAAATCAATTAACGCCTTGTCATATAACCAAATCCGTCTTTCTTGTGATCGAACAAAAATCGACCAATACAGTGATAAAGGTCATTTCCTTTTGGAAGCTAAAGAGGATGGAAGTTAAAGAACAATATTACTTCAAACTTTGACAAAGAAGAAAAAGTATGTCTCTTTTATTTACTTTGCACTTCTACCAAACAATTAAATTATGAATACTTCACATGCAGGAAATAAAAGTACATGAATTTCTACCTTCTACACTTCCTCTCCCTATTGTGGAAACAGACATTGTCTATTCTATATTGGTCATTGTCTCAGTACAGCACAAAGGGAACCTTACAAAGTTTTAGGTCCAGAAAATTAGGCTTTTCTGGATTTCGAACTCAATTCCAAGTTTGACAAACAACATGGTACTTTTGGCAAAATCTATGACCATGATTCGAGATCCAAAGTAAGGAATATGGTCTGTCGCATCCATTATTTGTTCACTTTAGCCTTAATCTCTATTTAGTGCTACACTAGGATTCTAGGTGGTGTTTCAATTTAACATGGATCGGATGCCATCTTTAGACTATTTTCTTTCATGTAGTGTATAAAAAATGTGAACATTAACCTTGTTTAAATACATATTTAGCATAATAGATTCTTACTCAATTAAGTTATGTTATTACTTTGGTGTAAATATCTGAGCGGGTTAGTTTTTACTGGACCTACTTTCTATAATTAACATTTTTTGAACTTGCTCTCTTTCCTCCCATAATTCAAAATAATATAGGCTAATGGAGTACTACTTTATATTATTTCAACGTAGATGTAATATTTTCTTAAGAATTTTAACTCCAATTAAACTACGATTATGGGAGTATCTGAAAAAAAAAAATTGATCCAAAAGGGAAAAAAGAAAAATAAGTGCATGAATAAGAGAATAAAGTGAGTCCAAGAACCAACTAGTTAAGCATCACGTTTAGAACTTAGACCTCTCCACTGAACATAATTACTTATTCGATTCCCAAAAGTGAACTCCCTTTTCCTGCTAACAAATTTCCAATTTCTTCTTTTATTGTACATTGTACAATCATATCACCTATGCCTAAAAATCAATAGTGATGTTTAGTTTTTGACAATTAGCTCAAATAGAAGGTTCATTCCAATCAATCATTCATATTATAGGGTGATAAAAGTTATCAATAAACCAATCAACCAATTTAATCTGAATTCAAAATTAGGTGGAGTAAGTTGGCTATATTAGTCGTTTATACTCATTTCGCTCTACAATAATTAAAGGATTCATCATAATATGCTTAATTTTACGTTGATCGTCAACTTATAGCAATATTCTTTTTATGTTTGTTATTCACATTTTTGAAATCGTTCATGCTTTACGAAACATACATAGACGGTTAAAGTGACAAATGTCAACATAATAAAATGTTGAAAGATTTGATGCAAAGAGTCATGATTGAATTAGACTCATGATTGAGTTCCCAAGTGTTAAAAGCCAAGCCAACACTCGAGCGAGATTTAAGATGTTTCGTGGTCCATTACGAAAACAAATAGGGAAAAGAAAAATAAAGTAGACATGCTTTTTGTACACAAAGTCAAATGCATTAATTCTCATGTTTGTCCTTAGGTGTCTCTTATAGGGCCCATGACAATAACTTAAGACATAATACTTGACATGGACTTTGTTGGATTCTGGCTTTCAGTTCACTCTTCCACTTTGTCCAATGTTTTGCTTTTCCCCTTTGTTTTACTCAAGTTGGTGGAATTGATGGAAAAATCTATCTGCATTGCAATCTTTCTTTTCACTACCTAAGTTAGATTTTAACTTTCACTTTGTCTTTCCTTTTGAGTTGGGGTTGGTTTAGGAACCTCTTTTTTACTTTGTTTGTTCTTTACCAACTCAAAATAGCCTTCTTTCATGTTCTTTATATCCTCCACCCAAGTATAGAAGTCATTGAGGTTTTTGGTCTGCAAAACAAGACACCTTTGACCTCAGCTAATCATGTCTTAGACTCCAAAACAAGGGACCATAAATCAAATCTCTTTTTCATCTTCTACTATGGTTGTGGCCGTTTCAGAAATACTGGTGAATATAGGTCATTAATGAAGAATTGATGAACTGTAAACATAGGTGATTAATAAGGTTAACTATAAATAGCTAACAAATGAACTTGTGACAATGAAATAAATATGGATTTTTTATATTCAATTGTACATGTTGTAATGAAAAAAGGAAGGGCGATAGCATAACACCTTGGCCAGTATCAAAGAGTAACATGAGTTGAATGATTGCTACAGAAAAGTATGCAGCTTTTACTTCTATTCCAAGAAGCCAAACAAGTAATTTGTGTTAGTTCTTGTTCCATCAAGGAAGCTAACAAAGGAAACTGGCAAGTATATAGACAACTGAATCCGTTGATAGCATGTCAATTTTTATTATATGATTCAAGAAGTACATATAATACGATGAAAAAAGAAACGAACGATGGAACAATGAGAAGAGGAAAAGGGCACATGGACACAAATTGCATTTACATCTTAGAAAGCAGGAAACTTTCATTTAGATAATAGTATAAGCAGAGTCAATAGCTGATAGAAGAGAAGTATATAAGAACATCTGGAAATTGAATCAGCAGAACTTTGTTCAGCAGACTTCAAGGAGATTGGGGCCAATCATATCCAGCATCCACAGCATTTAAGTCATCGTAAAACCACATTTCCACGTCCTCCACAGTTTGATCATCTTCCCAATAATCATCAGACATCACATCATCATCATCAAAGTCGTCATCAACGTCACCAGCCACAAAGTCCCATGGTATATATCCAGAAGAACCTGAATAATCTGAGCAGTTGTCCCAGCCATTCTTATCATAGCAATCCACAACAAGTGGTCCGACGACCTTTAGCTTATGAAATTTCTTCACAAAGTTCTCATCAAGGTTCACATTCCAACAACCCCTTACATCCAATAGCTCGAGCTGCATGCAGTTATTAAGTACCTCGGTAATGCTCAAGGTACCAACCTTCATGTAGGCAATCTCCAGTTGCTTGAGGTTAGGCATTGTAGCAGCTATTACAAGGGCTTCATCATCTTGTGAGAGCTTGTCAATAATCTCAAGGGGGTGCATTGTTCGACGCAAGCCAGTCAGACATTTACAGTGCTTTCCAATGGCTTCCAGGGCTTTCGCCCCTATTTTTATGCAGTAGCTTACGTCCAGTAACGTAATGTTGGAAAATGTTCCAGCAGCCTGTTCCACTACCGAATCACTTATACAGCACTTGGGCAACCGCAACGTCTGCAGAGATTTGGCACTAGCAACAAAAAGGTAGAAGTTCATATTAACTCCAAGGAAATGTTTACCTTAATGGAAGGATATACAACACAGTAGAAAACCATATCTCATCTTTTCCATTTCATTTGGTTCCATTATAGAGATTTGTATTGGCTTGGAAAGTTAATATAAGATGGACTGAGATTATTTGAACTTCTACATAAATTCATTAAGACATGAGGTATAATATCTTAAATTGAGTTCTATCTTACATGAAAAAATAATAACTGCACTTATGAAGATAATGAAGATGATATACTAACTTGTTTGCAACGAATTCGAAGCTAGATTTGTCGGATAGACCAGAGACACAGAGTTTACGAAGGGAACCACAGCTCCACGGAATAAGCAATCGAAGCATCCGATCAAGGTTTTCAGGGCAGCGGTTTTTGCTCCATTCCTCAATGTCAATCTCTTGCCAACAATAAGGCCCCTTAACTGCTTTTCCCCATGACTTGCAAACCCTTGGAACTACAGTTAGCACCTCTTGAAGAGGAAGGTTTCTAAATATTAGCCCAAGTGCATCGGGTAACAATTCATCCCACTGTCTAAACTCGCATCTGTCCTCCATTTTAACTCTTGTTCCTCTGCTAGGAAAATGAGAAACATTGAGAACAGATGTTCTAGCTCACAAGAAAGAACAAAGCTTAATCACAATCCAGTAATATTACTCTAAACTTTCACATCTGAAAGAGTTGGCCTAAAACTAATAGGTTCAAGGAAGTTTATCTACACTAAATCTTCCCAAACATAGTAAAAAAGAAGCAAAAGAGGTGAAAATATAGGAACCTAATACAGAACTAAAGAAAAATCAACTCAATGAGCCATCAATAGTCATAAAAATTGAATCTTGAAGAAGAAAAATCACACTCAACCCCACAGAAAAGAACCATGTAAATTTGACATTAAGTACAAAACTCTTAGTGATAGAAACATGAGATTTATCCAAAGAAATGAAATTGGTAACACCAACAACAAAAAGCTGCAATCTTTACAATAAACATGTTAATTATGGACAAATCAAACACAATGAAAGAGGAAAATAAGAAATACAAAGTAACAAGAACATTAAAAGCCAATAAATTACCTACCTTTACTCAACCATATTGCCTACAGCTAAACACAACCTGCAAGATTCAAATGGTTACACAGATCAGTATCTCAACAAAAGCTCAAAATTAACGAATACCATGTTGATGAAAATGCTCAAATCAGAATATAAACATCTAAATAACCCCACAAACCAAATACATTTTGGAAAAAAAAATTGTCATTTATACCAACAAACAGTAAAGGTGAAATCTTTAATGGAAAGTCATTTCAGATTTCCTAAAACACCATTCAGTGAAATTATATTGCGGCCCTTCCTCGGACCCTGCTGTGAATGTGACGTGCTTTGTGCACTAAACTGCCTTTTAACCGTTCAGCGGGATGCTTTGTGCACCGAGCGACGCCTTTTAACATTCAGTGAAATTCTTATTTCTGGCCATGAAATGTAACTTCAGTGTAACATTAAAACAAACATTCAAGAAAATGTAGAAAACAAATGTCAGAAAAAGAGAAAGCACCTAAAATGATAAGCTAAAAGGCATTGGATCTGTGAAAAAACCACCGGCTTATGCGCCTAAAATGAAGGGTAAAATGAGGAGCTTCAGTTCAGTAAACTGAGTTCCCTTTTTTAAGCTTTGTGTGGGGTTATAGAGTATAGACAGATGCAGAAGCTAAGTATGAAAGAAAGAAACAAGAAGAGAAACAAAAAGTAACTGGATCTTCATACACAAGACAGGAAAGATTTTAAATAAAACATGTGAAGGTGATAAAAAGTTTAAGGAAAAATCTATTTCCAGAAAGCAATGCACGAGTATTTGTACAGCACAAAGTTTACATAATAACATTTGTGTGCATATAATACTGTTAAAATTAATTTTCTTAAATATATACAATAACAATTCAAGACCATAAAATTTAATAGTAATATGGGACCTTCAAAGTTTATTGTATTTAAATATGAAAATGATACTTATTCTATTTGATTTTAGTTGTCTTTTTAAGTTTTTTCACGTTTATTAAGAAATCAATAAATACAATATATATTTTACCAATTATTCATGTTAAATATTTTTTTGAGTATGAATAATATTAGAATGGACTAGTACTTCTTTAATAATTAATGATACAAATAATGATTTTAGTGTTGGATTTTTAAAGCAACAATTATTTTGACAAAAAAATTTAGCAAGGAATGGAAATTAAAATGTAACGGAGGATCTTCCTCCTAATTTATTTATAAACATACTAATAATAAGAAAATAGGTACATCTAATTTGGAGCACACAAACAAATTTGTTACATGATATTTGGAGTTTGCTTGTGTCATGTGTGCACCTTCTTCTTGTGAGTCCTGTCATTTTAACTTTGACATGACACCATATTAAATATGGACCTGTGTACAACAACAATAATAAATACTGTAATAACTAGAAAGTCCCACATTAAATTTATATGTCTAATTGATTATTCAAATTCTTAAATTATATAGTACTTTACTAACCATCATATATTGTAAAATCAAATATTTTAGCAAGTTTGATCTTTTACCTTTTTTTCTTTTTTCAGTTTTCTGTATTTGGTTTCTGTTATTGAGTGTGGAAGTGAGTATGGAAACTGTATAGATGAGAAAGTACTTATGGCTACTGTATATAAAACTGAAGCATTGATGGTGATGCTAAAAACTCACTCTTATGTAGGGGTGTGCAAAAACGAACCGGTACCGATATCCGAACCGTTACCGCTACCGATAAGCATAACGGTATCGGTATAACGGTTATTGGTTCGGTAATGGTAAAAATTTCTAATACCGATAAGATATCTGTATGGTAACGGTTTCTATATATCATTACCGTTACCGTACCGATTACCGATAAGGATTTTTTTATAATTTTTATGTATTTTATTTATTATTAGTATATTAATTTATATGTTAAAGTATAAATATTATTGCTACTAGTGGCTATTTGTCGTTATAAACATATGAGGCCTGGCCCATTTTGAATTTGTCATTACAACATTCCAAGATGGAGAATTTTGGGGAGAAAACATTGCAGAAGGTGCATAGATGTTGGCGGAGGAAACATTACTGTAAAATGATAATCCCTTGATTGAGGTTGCTAATGTTGATAAGTAATATTAATAGCTGCATGTTTATGGAAGATATGAATGAAATTTACCTTCTTTTGGCTAATTTTCTTTTCTATAGGTTGTGCTGCTGCTTGTAACAAAAGTTTATAAGTTGTACATTTAAGAGTAAAGCTAATCTTTTTATGTGCTTTTGTGAGATTTCTTATTAATCCAGCAAGCTTTCTTTGATTACTTCCTTTCGTAAATCTGGGTTATTGTGGCTTCGGTATACCGCTTTCCGAACCGTTAACTACCGATAACCGATAACCGATAGCTTATCGGTATGGTATTGGTTTTACATAATTACATACCGTTAACCGATTTACCGTTACCGATAAGCTTAAAACCGTACCGTACCGTACCATGAACACCCCTACTCTTATTTATGATTCCCTCATAGTACCTATCTCAATTGTCTTCTTGTGTCCACACAGTTTGTAGTAGAATCATCTCTATCTCTCCAATCTTTAATTAAGAGATTTATGTTCTGATATTGAAACTTTTTAAAACACATCATTTTATCTTGTCGCTTAATTTATTTAATACAAATCTAAATTAGTTGAATGTATGGATTTTAATTTAAATAAATTATAAAAAAAGCTGTTTAATTTTTTAAAAATTGGAACATGTTGTGGCTTGTGTATTCCTACTACTAGTGGATTTATTTTTTAATATAATATGCTCTCAAAACTATTACTATTAACAACAACAACAACAACAACATACTCAGTATGGTTGCATAAATGATGTCTGAGAGGAGATGAGTTGTATGTAGTCTTTGTCCCTATCTTGTAGGAGGTAGATCATGAACTATATCTAATAGACCCTCAACTAAAAAAATATCCTTTTTAAAGTTTCGATGAAAATAATGCAGAAAAAAGTTGACGACACATAGTAAAAATAGCACCAATAGTAACACACAAGTTGAAGAATAAGAGGTCAAGAATGATACTAAATGCAGTAAAATTATTTTTGTGATATTTACTTTAATATCTATAACTCCTGTTATGATTATGATTTTGAATTTATGAGAAAAGACGAAATTTACCTTGAAATTTTTCCATGTAAAAAGTGAGACATATTAGATGGCGAAGGATCTATTTGGTCAAGAAAGAAAGAATTGAGATTCATCAATAGATCATTTAAACCACAAAAGAGGTGAAAGATAATGTAACTCATGGATCAAGTGAGTTATACTGTCACGGTGTCGCCGTAAAGAGAATCATATATTTGATCATAAGCTTGACCAATTAAATATAGTCTCTATTTATTCTATATTATATGACCGTTTATTGTATTAGATAAGGAATTTTTTAAACGAAAAAAGATCGACACATAACAAGAGCTTCTTTAAATTGTGTTCACAAAATATATACTAATACACATGAATAAGGTCATGTGATTAAGGTTAAATTGAGAATTTTAAAATTAGAGAACTGTCAAATATACAAAATGTCATATTTCATAAATAAGATCACCAAACTAAATGTATGCATAGTTAACCACTGCATTATTAATAAAGTATATTTTGATAATCACCACATTACTATTCCATATATGCATTGTTAACCTCTCTATAACTTTTGTTGGAACGAAACAACCCTTAAGCATACATCCACTTTTAGGATATAGAATAGGCAAAATTCATAACTACCCCATTGAACTTGTCCCGATTTTCTACTTGAACACTTAAATTTTGCGGGGGTCCTATGACCCCCCCCCCCCCCCCGAACTTGTTCAGAGTGGCATAAGCACCAATTCTTTTGAACATCAGCAGTTTAGAGGCAATATGTGAAAGTCACGCACAAATCATATTTCGCCACGTAATTTTCCTTTTTACACGATTTTAAGTTTATTTAAAGTTATTACTCTTGTATTTTTTTTCTTTTGTTTTCATATTTCTTTTTCCTCTTTCCATGTCTTCTTCTCCTGGCCTTTCATAACGAAGAAAACAAAAAACTCTGGCGACCAAACTATGGAATTGGAAAACGGCCAAATCACCAGCACCAAAACACCAAACCACCATCGTAGCAAACCAAACCACCGGAAAATAAAACGACAGAGCCACCGCAATCCAGTAAAATCTATAATTTCTTGCAATACGCACAAATCTTCAACGACAAAATCAAAACCATAAAAGAAAGACCAAAAATTAGGAAAAGTTTGTTGCTTCAATTTAAGTGATGATTAAATGAAAGATAAGAAGAAGAGGACAATATTAGGACATTGGGTATTCTAAGTCATTCAATTTCTCCTTTTTCTCAAAAACCCTCATCGTACAATGGTGATTGCAATTTGTTAGTTACCAATTTTCTGGTCATTGAAACATATAGAAAGTGACTGAATTTAAATGAGCAAAAGGTAGATGAATGGGGGCATGAAGCAGCAGAGTGTGTAGGGAAGGAGAGCAAAAGAAGAAAGAGGAAAAAGAAGTAAAAAGGAAAAGAGTAAAAGGAAAATATTTTTAATAAAAGAAAAATAAAATGTACTGATTTGTGCAAATAAAGATTATCCACGCACCTAAATTGCGTGCAAAAACTGCAGCTGCCACGTACTCGTAAAAGGTTTAACTTGTACAACTCTGAATAAGTTCAGGGGGGTCACAGGACCCCCGCAAAGTTTAAGTGTTCAAATGCGAATTTGAGACAAGTTCAATGGAATAGTTATGAATTTTGCCTATAGAATATGCAGAGAAGTTGGCGTCCCAATTTAGGTAATACCTAAGAAATCTTTTAAAACAAATTATTTATTAGATTCTACTTAGTGTTCTACTTATTTATATAGTGAAAAACCAATCCTCCATATATTTAATTAATAACCCCCAAGCAAACCACTCTGAGTTGTGGTGGGATGGATATGATCCCTCCACGTTTAATTAAAGATCCCAAGTTTGAGTTTTCGGAATGAGAAAAATTCCTATAAGGAGCACTTCTCCCCGAAATGAGTCTTACGCGACACAAATCTAAATTAATTAAGGTTCTAATAAAGGTATGAAACACCGAGTATGAAAAAAATAAACCCCTTAGGCATTGAACAGTCATTTTTGCTTTTCTGGAATCTACTTGGCAGAGTTTTGGTCTGACATAAATCTTTTGGAAATAGAATAAAACTGTACAAGGAAACTTTTGTTACAATTTTCACATTCTTCAAGAGTTGCACAAATTATATGGAAAGTGACAAGCATATTATTTTCGTAATGTTTCCTCATTAACCAAAAACTGAATGAACTATAATATTCATTTTGGTCCATTCAAATTTCAGCTAATACCCTTGCTTGATTTCAAGTCTTTTGCTATTTTTGTTTCCCCGTGGAAAGAAAAACAAATTCAGCTAATACCAAGCGTCAGTTTCTAATGGTTCTACAATCTAAACTTGTCGAAATATTTTCCCGTTTTCAAGTTATAGCTTACATCCAATACATAATAACCTGGGGTCCTTAGATTTTAAGAAATTTAACGGTGGCTGTTATAAGACTGGGTGATCTCAATTATAACATTACAGCCTGAGTGATAGTGTACCTATTACTAAACCCTTTACACATTACAGCCTGAGTGATAGGGTGATACCAGAATTTTTTTTACCAAGTCGTCCTTTCTTGGTACGAGCCAGACCAATTAATTCACACCTAATTAACTTTGGCAGAACAGGTAGGTAACTTGTGAAAAAAGAGGCATAGGGTCCTCTTAAGTTTCAAAATAAGAAAAGGGGACAAATAATTAATTAACTTAAGTGAGGGTCAAATTGTAATATTTAAAACTTGTGGCCAGAAAAAAAACTTTCGAAAATTACAAAAAGCGCCCCAAAATTCAAATTTTAAATTTTCCCTCCTTCCCACCTACTTCTACTTTCTCATCTATTCAAAGCATTTCACTTTTATTTCTCTCTCTTTCTTCTTTCACTCTCTTTTTCTTCTTCCTTCTCCTTCTTTCTTCTAGATTTCCTTTCAAATTTTATTTTACCACCATCCTTATTATTTTTCTTTCTTCTTGTTCTTCTTCGTCTCCATTTTCTTTTTTCCTCTTCGTATTCATTTTATTTTTTCTTCGTTCTTCTTCATCCCCGTTTCATAAATTTTCATATTTTTTTTAGTTCTAATCATTTTACATATTTTTTTAGATATGTAAAAATATTTTCTATATGTTTAAACAATTTTGAAGATGTTTTCACGTTTAGAAAAAATATGTACGCATCTCGTCAGACGTGTACACATATATTATATGTGTACACATCTCGGAAGATGTGTACACATATTATTATATGTGTACACATATTACGATAGATGTGTACACATATAATATATGTGTACAGATGTGTACACATATTACGATAGATGTGTACACATATAATATATGTGTACACATATAATTATATGTGTACACATCTCGACTGATGTGTACATATCTTTTAATTAAAGTGGTGATGGGTGGTGGGGTGGTGGTGCAGGGTGGTAGAAGGTGGTTGTAGGTGGTGGAGGGTGGTAGGAGGTGGCGGTGGATTGTGGAGGGTGGTTGGAGGTAGCGGTGAGTGGTGGAAGATGGTAGAAGGTGGTGGTAGGTGGTAGTGGAGAGTGGTGGAGGGTGGTGATGGATGGGCAGAGGGGTGGGGGGTCGGATGGGGGGTGGGGGCTGGAGAGGAGAGATGAGAAGGTGGGGGCTGGAGAGGAGAGATGAGAAGGTGGGGGCTTTGTGTAAATAAAAAAACTTGGAGGCTTTTAAAATATTAGTCATTAGTATTAATTTTAAAAGTGTCCCCCTCACCCAATTCTTAAAGACTTTGTCCCCTTTTCTTATTTAAGAAACTAGAAAGTCCCTCTCACCCACAAAACCCAGGTAACTTATGATTGTCAGTCATACCAACTATTCCTCCATTTAAAAACTAAAGTCTTTTTGTAGGATGGACCAATAATCCACTAGGTCAATAACTGGAGTATGAACGAACCAATAACTTATATATTTGTATTTTCCATGTGATCCCCTCCTTAACTGTGGTTGTGGTATGCTTTATAGATCTTGCATCTCTTAGCTTTGTTTAAAAATAATGTTTAGTTTTTTCAAAAGATACCTCTTGCTAATTCTATTTCTTTAATATAAATTGTTTGATGAGCAAGTGGCACTTCAGCAGTTTTTGCTACTAGCAAAAACTTACCATAGAGTTAGCACCAAAACCATACCAATAAATTATGGTTAAGTAAATTAATAAGGTAAGAAATCTGCAATAATTAACCATAATTAAGTAAGAAAAGTATATTTACAGACACATGACATGCATCTATTAGTGTACTCGATACGTATATGTTTTTACTGTATTTAGAGTATAACAGTAGTATGATTTATATAAATGCAAAATGAGAAAAACATCCAACAATGGGCAAGGAACGATATGGGCTGAATGAGTACTTATCCTAGTCCTTTTAGCTGGCCCATTTGCAGAAATATGACACCATAAGCAATGGGTAGCCTTTTTTCCGCGCTAACAGTTGTTTTATAAAAATGGCCCCATTAAATTTAATAAGAAAACCTAGACGGAAACATTTCTATCAAACCCTATGCACGGCGCCAAGACTTGCATTTGACCCCTCTCTATTTGCCAACTTGCCCCTTCAAGTGTTGGCAAAAGACAACACTTGCTAGCACTTGGTCGTAAGTGTTGGCACAAGGCCAAGACTTGCCTTTGACCCTTCTCTATTTGCGAACACTTGCCCTTCAAGTATTGGCAAAAGGCACTACTTGCCAGCACTTGATCGTAAGAGTTAGTAAAATGCCAAGACTTGCCCCTTCCAATCTCTTCCTGCATTCGCTATATAACTTAGGGGTCGTTTGGTTGGATGTATTATAGTGCGTAATACCCGCATTAAACTTTGCATTGCTAATACCATGTTTGGTTGCACCATTTGAAAAAATAATCCCTGCATTGAAACTTGCATTATTTTGTACCATGTTTGGTTGCTTTTTTGTATTCCGCATAAAACATTGCATTGTTAATACAATGTTTGGTTCAAATTTTTGATTTCCGCATAGCTAATACTCGCATAAGTTATGCGGGAATCTATGTATTATTTTATGCGGGGTAGAAGATGGTATTAATAATGCGGGTATTAATAATGCAGGTATTAAAATTTAAAATGACAAAATTAACCCTCACAATAGTAAGAATATTTTTAAATTATATTTAAGGACTAACTAAATATTTTAAATTATAACATTGTATATTAATTTATAATATATTAGTGATTCAAGAAATAATCCCTACGTTATAATATATGCAAAGCTAATACATATATTACTAATACCCACATTATTAATACCCGCATTACTAATACCCGCATTAGTATTACCCGCATTATTAATACCCACATTACTAATACCCACATTGCTAATACCCGTATTACTAATACGTACATTGTTAATACCCGCGTAAACTCTATGTCAACCAAACGACCCGTTAGAGTGTTGGCAAGACAATACTTGCTTTTAAAGTCTTGGCCCCATACCAATGCTTACAAATTTTTGCCTTGAAGTCTTGGCTCCGTGCCAACATAAGAGTATTTTGCTAAGGCATTATTAACCGGGGGCAACTTGCAAGTTTATGGAGGGCACCAGTGAAATGAAATATTTTGCACTTAGCTAGGGTTGCTCTAGTCAAAGATCATGGACCTATTAAAACAGTGGAAACGACAACAGTTAGCCACTTTAAGGGCTGGGTTTTACCTCTATAGCCATTATGTTCTGAAGTTCAGTTTTTTGATTCGCTATAAACCTATTAATTTCAAAGCACTGTGTCATGAAAATTAAATTTCTAGTTTAAAAATTCAGGACAAATAACTTCTAGCTAAAGTCTTAATATTTGCACCAAGAGTGTTTAATCCAGCTCTTCACCCAATGGGTTGTGCTCAACTTTCTGTAATTATAGATACGAGAATTTAAACTATCTAAACACTGGCTAGATCACTTAAATAAGAGATAGCAGTTATTTATTTATTTAATGCATATTTCATGATATTGTGTGCATAATAGGTATATCTCCTGTACAAAATAAGTCAGGTGGATATTTATGTAAAGTTCCATTTTTTCTAAAGTTCCAAAGTTAAGAAAAAAGTCCAGCCCGCTAATTTAAAGTAGGCCTAGAACTAAAAGATTTATGTGATTCACAAAAATAAGATAATTTTTAGAAGTGACAGAACTATAATTTACACTAAGAGGTATCAAAATATAAATAATTAATCTCACAGATAACCAAGGGGACTTAACACATGATTTATATACATATAAAAAAATTATCTACCTGTACAGTGTAATTTTTCGGTGAAAGGGACATCGTTGGTAAATGGTAGGTCCCACTGCTCTAGCCTTCTTAAGAAAACTTTTACCACAATAGGCTCAGCATCAAAATGTGGAAGTAAAGTACTAGTGGATCGGCACAACTTTAACAAAAATTATCATCCGAATGGTCTTTCCATAGGTCATGATGACTCACCATGATTTTGGTACAAAATATATTGTAGCTTTAGAGAAATTGTACCCAAGCTTTAAGGATTGGACATGACTTTTTATATGGATGGTCTTGCAAGAAGTCATGTCTAAGTGCCAGAACTTCAATATAAAATATATTGTAGCTTTAAATGACTTTCTGATCGATGATTTTGCCAAGAATCAAGTCATGGTGAATTGCCAAGACTCTAGTACAAAATATGTCAGCTTTAAAAAATTTAAACTAAAGTCCTAGCAAATCGCTAGCATTGTCAGTTAATTTACCAACCGTATTTGCTTCAAAATTGGTTCAACTCAACTCCAAATTTGGTATATTTTTCTTGTCAAGTTCAACTCAATAAGTTTCAATTGACAGATGCAACTCATATAATCAAAAATCAATAAACTCTCTTGGTCATGCTTAATCCAACAATGGGTTCTACAAAGAATAAGTTCTCACTTATCAAGCTTAACACATTGATAAGTTGATAATATGTCAACTTTATACTCCTTTACATTTTTATTTTTGAGTCTAAAAGTGAACAAATAAAAATCAAATTGATACACTTTTACTTGATTTTCAGGTTTGAATACAAATGAACAATACAAGTCAAGATGGAAAATTTGTGAAGTGCAGGAAAGGGCAGCCACCCCAAGTGTAAAGGGCAACCGCCCTTCACCAATTGGCTAGGTATAATGCTGAAAATATTGCAAAGGGCTGCCATCCTCTGCCAGAGTGCCCCACTCTCCAATGAACAGGCGGCCACCCCTTATGAAAGGGCGACCACCCTTTTTCTAGGCAGCAAGAGAAGGCAACTACCTCCTTGAAAAGGCGCTCCACCTCAAGAAGCCAGTCAACAACAAGAAAGTGCGCTCCACCCCTCAATTGAGGTGGCCACCCTTTACCAAAAAAGGCAATTCCGGAATTTGTAAATATTGCAACTATAACAACGAACCTCTAGGTCTTTTGTATATATCCTTAACTTGTTGAGCCTCCCATAGCTTAGTCTTAGCTTCTTTGGCAAGTTTCACCATTTTGAGGAACAACAACAACAACAACAACAACAACAATTTGTAAGGAATCTTTCATATTTATGATTATGCAATCCTTATCTTCATTTATATGCGATTTTTCCTTATACTCCATGAGTAGCTAAATTCTTAGCTTTAGCTAGGGTTATAATCAAATCTTAGTCTAACAACTTAATGTGTTTATTGTGTTAAGCTTATATCTATATGAGAATACTCCATTTCACTATATTTATGCTAAAATTTTAACAACTTGTGGTGTACAACATAAGTTAAGTCCTAAAGTATTAAATCTACATCAAAAGAGTATTTTTAAGAATGAGTAAGATAGTGACAAGGAACCGGAGGTAGGTGTGTAGCGGTTACCACGGGTTAACGGGTTTGAACACCGAAAGGGGGATAGCCTTTCTTGGGATGTTTACTTGTACTTTATGCAACACCTCTTTACATTGAAAGGGTGAAGAGGTGCTAGTCTTGCTTACCACCGAAAAAGGGTGAGTTGTGTGATAATGTGTGAGTCCCATTGAATGACTCAACACTATATTTAGCTTAACCAATAGCATCCATTAGGTTGTTAAACTAAGTAAAGATTATAATCTTAGTCCATTAAACTCATTAGAAAACAAAAATTAGAAGTCACTTGATATTTAAATTCGTAGCTATACATACAATTTCCTCTATTTTAGGATACAATAGACTAAATCAATAAAAACAACCTACTTAACTACTTTGTGTCAAGCGTGCTAATTTCTTGTGTTCGATCCCTACTCAACGAGGAGGGTATTTGTGACCCATGCTCAAATTGGGCACGTCATAAATTGGCACCGTTGCCGGGGAACTTCGGTTTGACCAATTAGTATAAGTAGTTTAGTTTCTTGTTTTAGTTTTTTGATCCTTAGGCTTTCACTTTTAGTTTTTTTTTTCTTAGAATTTGTAGGTAATTGACGAGATGCCACCAAGAGTGACAATTTTGAATGTGGGAGGTGTACAATCACCCAGAGGTATTCCACCGCCACCACCACCACCTCTTCCTCCTCCTCCCAATGACAAAGAGGAGGAAGTTGGTGTTGATGATAATGTTGAGATACTTGGCCTACCGGGGATCAAGTAGATGGAGTTCCTAATGCACAACCAAATGCCCAAGCTCAAGGGGTGAGAGCAAGAAGAAATGCAAGAAGGGAGCAAGTAAATGATGATGGTTTTTGTGGAGCCATTGTGCCTCGTCCAATTAGGGCCACGATTAACTTTCAAATTCCCGCGGCCGCTATGAACTCACTTGACAATCGAGGGTTATGGAGGAAAGGAAGATGAGAATCGTAACAAGCATCTCCAAACCTTCTGGAACAACCCTAGGTAGTCGTTTTGAGAGCTAGGACTTCGATTAGTGTGCCGATAATTTTAAATTCTTTATAAGGCCCATTAGGACTTCTCTGTAAAATTTGAGGTAAATCGGACTTCGTTTGGTAGGTATCAGAAGAAGGTATCAGTTTCCGTTGTCGATAAATCTTAAAAAAAAGGTTTTTGAGCTCGATTTTGGCGAATGAGCTCCAATTCTAAATCCAAAAGTGTCGTTAGGTTCGTATGATTATTTTCGACCTTTGTAAACTTTTGGAAGTGAATTACAAGGTTGTTCGGATAGTTTCCGCTAAAATACCTAAAGTTAAAGAATTTGATCTTTTCTATTTAATTCGTATCTTGAGCTTTAGATATCCGATTCAAGATCCGTCTTAGCTAGTACGTCACATAAATTTTTTATAATTTTCTTGAGAAATTTAGAATTATTTTGAGTTTCTTAGAGTTTTATTTTAATTTTCGTTACGAAAAGTAAAGGAAAAAAAAGGAAAAGAAAATAAAAGCTAAGGCAGTGGGCAGGGATTTATAATCCCTTAAAGCTTCATTTCGAAGCTCAGAAAGGAAACAAAACAGAATCAGAACGAGAAAAGAGAAAGATGAACACAACAAGGAAAAAATGCCAGAAAATAGAAAGAAAAGGAAAAGGAGAAGGAAAAAAATAGATTTTTTTGCCTGGAAACATCCAGGTAATGGTGCTAATTTATTATTTCAGTTTATTATGTGTGTTGGAATATATTTTAACGGTAGAAATCGGGGTATTGGACATCGTTCTAACAAGTTAAATTGATAGTTTAAAGGGTTAATTGGACCCCGATAATGAAATTGATTATATATTCAAACTCAGGGAGCTATGGGCTACCTATAAATATAATTTATTTAGGGTTTGGTTATGTGATTTTGAACCATGTACATAGGCCTGTACTGTGTATTGCCTATGCGAACCGGGTGTTGGGTTCCTACCTGGATTGTTCTAAAACATAAGGAATGAAGCCTTTAGCCTTATTTGATATATTTTTCTGCTTATTGAATATAGTGGGATCGTTTGGCAGTAAATCCAAAGAAAAAAGCAGTTGTTGAATAGCAGTGCTAACTTTGGAGCAAGATAAGTGATTATATCCATTTCTTTGGAGGCATTTGGCCTTGTGGCCTTGTGTGTAGCTGCCGATAGGCGTACTTATTACGCCTTAGCTTTGGATTTATATTATATATTATATGTTATGTCTTGTTGTTGGTATTGCATTGAGCATAGAAGAATTGTATTCCGGGTGTGAGCTTGACATATACTTCCTGGTAGTCGATGAGAGTTCCGCGCCGACGAAGGGTTATTATTGCATATACTTCCCAACAGTCGATGAAAGTCCCGCGCCGGTGAAGGGTTATTATTGCATCATACCGCATTCATATGTAGTATGTTTTCTGGTTATGTGCTCTTATGTCAGATACTGAGTGCAGGAGTATTCCGCCTCAACTTTATAAAATCAACCCGATTTTCATGACCCAATCCATCTTATTATTAGATTGTATTCCTCTCGAATGCAGGAGTATTCCGCTTCGGGACGGGATTACGGGCACATGTGACCTCATTGCATCATACTGCATTCACCCATTTCATTGCATCACATGCTGACCATTGTGTGGCCATAGTGCGATGTTTTGTGTATGTGTCATGTATTTCTGATTGTTGATATGTTCGGGATACCTATATGTTCTGTCTATCTTATGTCCCTTGTTTTTATGAGTTTATGGTACCATACGTATTTCCAGTTATTATCTGGCTCTACTTTTTTTATAGTTGAAATAAGGTGAATTTGGTTTATTTGATTTTCTTCTTCCTGGCTAGCTATCATATTCTTTGAGGTGGCTAGTCTGCCCCCACTTATTGAGTCCTTTTGACTCACCCTTGCTTGTTGTTTGTTTCTTGTCTATTTATTTCGTTTCGGCAGGTTTGCTCCAAGATTGAGTTAGCCACGTTGTTGAGGAGCGAAGATGACTTCAGCTGTCAGGGTGAGCCAGCTTTAATTCAGGATGGCCACCCGTTTTATGATTATTATTTCAGTTGTATTTTGCTCCCTTTAGGAGTTGTCTGTATTCTTTTGCACTCTTAGATGTCTAGTCTGGATTGCCCTAAACCTGGTATGTTGGGCAGTCAGCTGTAACTTCTTTTGTACAGCTTAGGTATAGCTATGTTTGTGTCTCTTTAGGTCTTATTTCTTATCTGAAAGTTGATTTTATGTTTTATTTTTGTGAATTCAATTCAGAAGGGTTTGCCAGACGGGTCTAGAGGAGGATATCGGGTGCCCGCATGACCTAGTTGAAATTCGGGTCGTCTCACATTCCTTGAGATTTGCACTCTTAATAGACATGCCCGGGTGACCGATGATGCTTTCCGCCTTAGGCTTTTCCCATTCTCACTCAAAGGGAAAGCTAGGGCATGGTTGGATAGTTTGCCAAAGAGGAGTATCTTCAATTGAGATCAATTGGTGAAGGTTTTTCTTGATGAGCACTTTCCACCGGGCAAGTTTGTGGATTTAAGAGATGACATTTACTACTTCCAACAAAATGCGGGTGAGCCTTTGCACAAAGCTTAAGAAAGATTTCTTAAGCTCATCAACTCTTGTCCCGGTCATGGTTTTTCGGATAGTGTGCTTTTGGAGACTTTTTATAGAGGTCTCAATGACAACAATCAAACAACTATTAACCATGTTGCTCAAGGAGGTCTAATGGAGGACACTTTTCAAAAAAGCAAGTGATCTTATCAACAAAGTCACAAAAGCAATCAAGAGCATGGAAATTAAGAGTGAGAAGGCCGGATGTCAATGATCCTAAGAATGATGACATGGCTAGAGCTATAGAATCTCAAGAAGAAATAATGGCCCAACTTGTTACAACAGTTGAGTTACTTGCCAAGAATCAATTGAAGCAAACCCAGGAGGGCACAACCAAGAAAGTTAATGCAATCGACATGCCTCCCAAAGAGGTTCGAATTCAAAAGGGAGAAGGGAAACTTGAACCTTACAATGGAATCTAACTAGATGTCGATCTCCATAGGTTCCAAGTCGAGACATACACGAGCCTCGGGCTCACACAAGAAGGGCTCGGCCTCTTCAATGTTCTCTCTCAAGATTCTATCTTCAACCAATGACTAACTAATGAAATGAAGACTAAGTGTGGCTTTTATAGTTTTCCACACACCTAAGTGAAATGTCTAAAACACCCCTAAAGTGGGTTTAAACAATACAAGCCTCATAGGGCCAAAATAGGAATTACACATCAATTCCCGTCCAAAGCTAAGCAAGTAGGCGCCCCTGCCTAGTGGGAGTAGGCGGTCCGCCTACTTCTCCATGCTGTGGAGTAGGCGGCCCAAGCTCCTGCAGAGGCGGTCCGCCCCTTTTCCAGGCGCCCCAAAATCCAGAGGCCTCAACTTCACTAGGCGGTCCGCCCCTTTGACTAGGCGGTCCGCCCCTTCCTGGGGGTCCTTGGAATGGCTCAAAATGTGTCCCCCGAGCCTTCCCTTTGGTGCCTACGTGCTCCTCCTTCCTTGGCGCTCCAATGCATGATCTTCAAGACGTTTCTGGAGCCCTTGACTTGTGTCCTTTGTGCTCTTCAAGCTTGGTTCTTGATGGTTGTCGTTTAGGCCAATTTGGGTCTTATCATCCTCCCCTTCTTGAAAGGATTTCGTCCTCGAAATCGAACCATCAAATCCTACAATCAAAACAAAGCACAACCAAAATTTCCTACTTCACAAGTAGGTTAGCTTAATCAAGAATAAGTGCAAGTGGTGTGGAAAACACACTCTTGTGATAGAGCCAAGCATCAATGCCGATTAAAAAGTGTATGTTCCCAAAGGAAACAATAAGGTCTTGGCTCGACAAGAACAAGCACTCAATTTTCAAACAAGCATAGAGATCAAGGATATGCATGAAGCAATTAAATTCCCCACGACCCCTAAGCCCATGACCAACACACCAAGCCTTCAAATTAAATTTACCACAAGTTGACACATCGGCTTTGGCATGTCCATCACTCAAGGTGTGCTCAACATATGAGATGGAGTAAGTAAAGTAGTTCAATTCACAACTAACATCGACTACTCCACTCCCCTTCTTAAGAGCATTCTTACACACACCGAGAGGTACCTCCTCACCTCCAAGTTTACCTCCAAGACGATCCTCCTCACTAGAGAAACTCCAAAGGAAAGTCTCCAAAATAGGTTCTTCATCATTATAGTCCACACAACTAAGGCTAGGACTACTAGAAGATAGGTCAACACGACCAATACCAAGACCACTCTCCTCACTCGGAGTTCCAAACGTTGGATCATCCATAGAGCCTAACTTGACAAACCATGGAGGTTCGACTCTACTACCGACTCTAGTCCGATACAATTCGCCACCACAAATGAGATTGCCTTCAAACAATAGAAATGTAAAGGCCTGCACTTCAAATTCATGGTTACATGCAAGCATATCATCAAGACTAAGTCTTTCACTCTCACTTGAGGAGTCATCGAAAATAAATCGATCCATCTCACACTCAAGAGACTCCTCAAGACCAAATACACCCTCACTACGACACAAGAGACCACCACTATCAATTAAGCAATCAAAAGGAAGAATAAGATTATCAAGCAATTCATCTTCTCCTTTATCAAATATAGGTGGGGTGTCATAACAAGGTTCACAAACAAGGTCAACCTCATCATTCTCACTAAAGAGAGGTTCAATGAAGATCGAGCTCACATCATGATGTGGCTTTTCAACCCTCTCAACTAGTGGTTCATTTTCACACACAAGTTGACCCAAAGGCTCTACACTAGTTGCAAACATATTATACTCATGCAAATCATCAACTAGCATAGAGTTGTTGCAAACAATATCATAAGACAAGGAAGTATCATGCTTAAGGATAGAAGAACTAACACTTACACTTGAGTCGCATCCGGGCTCACTCAATGTACATGAAGCACCATGGGTAGTTGCTTCACCTCGTAGTTCACATTTGGCACCGCCTTCACATTGTCTTTCCATCTCGGAACATGATTGAGGCTCCATCGGCTTGCCTCCAAGAATACCTACACAAGTACTCACACAAGTGGAAGAAAAAGATAAAAGGTTAAGGTTAGAATAAGGGGTGTCCTCACTCTTTTTTCCCTCTTTCTTTTCCCTCATTTTTCTTTCAAGGCTAGGTGTAGATTCGGGTGGTGACATCCCGCTCACATCACTCAACACATCCTCTCCTTTTTCCACTTGAGGAATGTCACCAGTCACTCCCTTACTCCTCTCTATCTTTTGTCTCTCAAATTCGGGCGAATTGGGACGAGGCCCAAGAATACCCATAGCCGGAGTAGGTGGACTTTTTACATCAACCCGGAATCTAGGACTAGGAGACTCATCACATTATGTCTCCTTTTTCTTTGTTGGTGAACCACTCGGCTTTGGAAGTGGCTTCGGGCTCACCTTGTTGACATTTGTCAACTCTTTTGTAGCACTAGTCCCACCATTGCATGTGATTGTAGGACTTCTTGTTTGCACTCTTTCTTCCTTGGGTTGAGATACTTGCTCCTTTCCTTTTTGCATAGACCTAGAAGATGTACTAGGATAAAACTTAAACTTTGCCCGGCAAGGTTCAATGTCATAAGCTCTTTGCCCCTTGCACACTTTGTACACATCCTTCATGAGATCATATCGCACCCTCTTGCCTTGCAACCACAGTTTCCCTAGCCAAACACCATAATACTCCATGGGGTACACATCACACCAAACATATTCCTTGTAACTCCCATGAGATATGAGTATCCGAACTTCACTAGTAACCCAAACACCGTGACACTCATAAGGATATTTCAATTTGTAGCATGGTATCTTTAGTCTATTAACCCAAGAGGTGTTAACAAAATTAGTAAAGGCTTCACTAATCTTGAGCAAGCATCTTCCTCTACCATTCACCTCAAAAATGAACCTACACTCACACATGTCTTGTATCGGATCAAGTCCATGAAACCCATCACCCCCAAGTTGGGTTCTCCTTATCCCTCCACTAGTGGCAACACCACTAGAACACCCTCTACTTCCCGTCACTCTTCCAACATTAGAAGTGTTGTTGAAAGTCGGGGAAGATATACCACTATGGAACCCATAATTGCCTCTCGCCTTGGCTCCATAGCCCATAGCACCACTCCTACCACCACCACTAGAGCAACGCACCCCCGTAACGGTAAGAGCAAGACCATTTCTCCTTCCACCATTCACATGGGAACTAGAAGATGCAAACCTCCTATTTCCCATGGAACAACCACCACCACCTCCCATACTAATGGAAGGTCCTCTACTACTCACTTGCTCACCACAAGCAACATCAAGAGAAGATGCAATTGAACAATTCTCATAATCAACCTCATCACCAATTCTCTCTACGTCACTATCATCATGTTCAAATTCATCACAAGAAGAGTAAGTAGGATCATCATACCTTGAAGCGTCACCATCTTCATATTCTTGACTTGGAGCATAAGATTCTTCACATTCACCTTCGCAAGCCCCATAGTCTTCTTCATCTTCATAATCAACATAGTGAACCGCTTCATCAACATAGGAGCCATGGTTTCCATCATCATCATAGTAATGGCCATCATCACCCTCGTAGGATCCATAGTCTCCATCATCACCATACGAGTCATAGCAACTCGCATCATTCCCACAAGATCCATAGTCTCCACAATCAACATCCAACATTGTTGCAATCCCAAAGCACAAAACCTCCCGAAAGTCACTCCCTCACGTGTATCACTCAATTTATGAAAACTCAAGAGCGAGGCCTTTAAAACTTGGGAACCAAGGTGATCACAACTAGTACGTCCAAGTTAAAGTTCGGAATGGAGTTAATGAGACTCTATGGACGGACGGTTATTTAAAGTGCGCACTTGAGGCCAAAGAAAGTTCTACGAATCTTCTTTGATTTCTAATCTCCTCTACGCATGATTACCCTAATACGCTAAAGGATTAGTGTTAATAAAGTAGGCCAATTACCCTAGAAACACTAACCAAGAGGTACGGAAGCAAACGGAACACAAAAACACACAAAACGAAGCCAAACGGAGCCTCCCCAGGAGTGGGCGGTCCGCCTCTGTAAAGTGGGCGCCCCGCCTACTCAAAATACAGAGAGCAACATAAAAAGAGGCGGTCCACCTCTTAGGAGTAGGCGGTCCGCCTACTGGGCCTCTCAGCACGGTCCGAAAACGGGGTTTTGACTCGTTTAGCACTCAAAATCCAACGTTTTCGACTTGTTTTCGATTCTAATGATACCCAAAGATGTATTCGATGATTCTAAACAATTCCCAATAGGTTTTAACCCCAATAAAACAACAATGAATCGATTTTGATTCTTGAGCAAAATTCTAGGGTTCTTTGAAAATTTGGGAATTTGATTTCTTCAAATTTTGAAATACACCACCAAATCTTGTAATTTTAGTACCAAAAGATCGGGAATACGATATAGAACAAACCCCAATAATTTTAAATGTATGGGTCTTCCAATCCAACAAGTTCCAACATTTTTTGTGAAATTTTCAAGTTTTTCTATTTTTTTGTTTTTCTTCTTTTCTTCAAGAACAAACACAACAACACTAATACTAACACGATGAACAAGGAACGGGGGTTTGTAAGAACATAACCCGAGCCTTTCTCTGATACCAAGATGATAAGAGCCAAAATACGCGGAAGCAAACTATACGATAATCAAGCGGAAGCAAGTAAAGGATAACAAGAAAACAAGAATGGGAAGGCAAGAAAATAGAAGAAAGAATCGAATTCAATTTACTAACATTAATCGAATTCAAAAGGGAGAAGGGAAACTTGAACCTTACAATGGAATCTAACTAGATGTCGATCTCCATAGGTTCCAAGTCGAGACATACACGAGCCTCGGGCTCACACAAGAAGGGCTCGGCCTCTTCAATGTTCTCTCTCAAGATTCTATCTTCAACCAATGACTAACTAGTGAAATGAAGACTAAGTGTGGCTTTTATAGTTTTCCACACGCCTAAGTGAAATGTCTAAAACACCCCTAAAGTGGGTTTAAACAATACAAGCCTCATAGGGCCAAAATAGGAATTACACATCAATTCCCGTCCAAAGCTAAGCAAGTAGGCGCCCCTGCCTAGTGGGAGTAGGCGGTCCGCCTACTTCTCCATGCTGTGGAGTAGGCGGCCCAAGCTCCTGCAGAGGCGGTCCGCCCCTTTTCCAGGCGCCCCAAAATCCAGAGGCCTCAACTTCACTAGGCGGTCCGCCCCTTTGACTAGGCGGTCCGCCCCTTCCTGGGGGTCCTTGGAATGGCTCAAAATGTGTCCCCCGAGCCTTCCCTTTGGTGCCTACGTGCTCCTCCTTCCTTGGCGCTCCAATGCATGATCTTCAAGACGTTTCTGGAGCCCTTGACTTGTGTCCTTTGTGCTCTTCAAGCTTGGTTCTTGATGGTTGTCGTTTAGGCCAATTTGGGTCTTATCAAGCTTTGTGATGAGGCATGGAGGCATTTTTTAAAAGAAACAAAAAAAAGTTGCAACATTCGATGAAGAAAATCTAATGTTTTATTACTCATCAAAGAATTTCTTATTGCAACGAAATAGATCTGGTGAAAAATATTCTTGAATATGGATTGGTACGAGGCTAGTAGTAGTGATATTTTGTGTTATTTCCCCTCGCGTTTATGCTTGTCTATGTTATTTCGTATTACTTTTAGTCGAGTTATGCTTTATCTTGTGTGTTATTCTTGGTAAGAACTAAATTGTCGATATGAAGTCTTTTTGAAGCATAATTGATGAAATTCAAGGGTTTTGAAGTCTAAGTAGAAGTCCGAGGGTCGTGTAAACGAAGGCGGGAACAAATGTAAAAATTTTCAGAAAAATGAGAAGGCACGACACATCGTATTCTTGTAAAAATCTGCACAGCGTACCATGTCGAAAAAGTACTGCAGCTTGACAAAAACTCAAAATCGGGCAAAAACAGAAAGGTACAACGTCTTACACAACGTGTAGCATTTCATGCATGCTGTCTTTTGGTATTAATCCTTTGCTGAGATAGATTTTAAAAAGATATTTTAGGCTATGGTGATTTCCTATGCTATAAATACATCCTAAACCCTAATGTAAGAGACTTTTGGCATATTACACATAAAAAAAAAAAAGAGGCTAGGAGTGAAGAACTTCAAGATTCAAGGCTCTACTTTAGTAGACGTTATCAGCTAGAATCTCATGGATGATGAAGAAGACGACTTCCAATGGCAGGGCCGACAGTGGAGTAGAGCCAGATTCTGGTGGAGGCGGAATATCTGGTGGAGGCTACAAACAAAAACTATTTTTCTTTTTTTCCACTTTCTTTTTTCTACGAGAATATTTGAATTGTTTTGGTGGTAGGTTGGTTTTTTGTGGTGCTATTTGTTGTGACCTAAAGGTTGCTGACATGTACATCTGGTGTACATAATTGTATGGCTAGTATATATATGGAGTATGTCATGCACATATACTGATATACCCTTCACATACAAGTAAATATTATATATATATAATATTATATATATTATATATATATATATATATATATATATATGTGAAAGACATTTTCTAGTTATGGTATCTATTGTATGTATATATATATATATATATGCATATAAGTGTGAAAGACATTTTCTAGTTATGGTATCTATTGTATGTATAGTGCAATTTTTGTGTATGTCTGATGTATGTCATATACATACATTGTATATTTAGTCTTTGACAGTGTATGTCTAGTGTGTGTCTAGAATATATCTATTGTATATACTTATATATCATCGTTAAAATGTATGTCAACGTATACATAGGACATAACAAATATTAAATTATGTATGTTACTATGTATAAGTGTATGTCCTATGTATATGTTGACATGAAATATAACAATGATATACAAGTGTATATGAATAGAAAGTTTTGGAAGCCATTAGCGAGAACTCTGGCCAAAAAAAAAAAAAAAAAAAAAAAAAGCTTCGGCAAAGAAAAAAGCATCTTGTAAAACTCTAGCAATTTTCTATCAATTGGCCGGTGGGTGATGGTTAGCTGCGGAAAGGCAGTGAATATGTTTGCATATCTTTGTTTGTGTATGTATCATATTTATCGTTTAAATTGAACACAATGATGGTAGCTGACGATGGGGCGACGACCGACAGGCAACTGGCAGCTGGCGACATGGTTGCAAAGAAGTGGAAGTGGAGTGACTAGGGTTTGTTTGAAAGAGAAGATGAGAAGGAAGAGAAGGATATTCTAATATCTAACTTTATGGAATTTTACAGATTATGTATACATTATGTTTATGCCTAAATTTATATGTCTAGGTTAAACAATTAAGTATGAATGAAGTCACAAACAATATGGTAAATTATAATGGAAAAAGTAAGTAAATACGATGAAAGTAAAGACAAGTAATTAAGCACAAAATAATAGAGAAGCCAAAGTAATTCTTATTCTTTGAGAGTAGCAGTGTGACTTATATACAATATAATGTAAGGAAGAGTGTTTATAATAGTGATACCCAGTCCTAAATAAGATAAAATACAAATACTAATAAGGCCATGGGCCTAGCTCTCAAGGCAGTGGTATACTAAACCTTAACTAGGAGACTGTAAACCCTAGGCGGCGGGATGTGTGCCCTGCACCCTATGACCAAACCGCCTAAACGGTCATTGGCTCTAGGAGCGGACGGATATCCTCAGTGTCCAGTGACTTGTAGGATAAGTCTAGTCTCGCTAGCTGGACTCGCATCCCCGTAACAATAGGTGGCGTATTTTTTCCCACACAGTCAGTTCCCCTACTTGCTGAGTGCTGATGCAAGCAGTCAGGAAGTGAAAGCGGTGTGATGTGAAAAACTATCTTACTGACTCCTTGAGACTCGCAGTTTCTTTGACCAAGAATAATAATTACTTCGTCGAGAACCTCACATGCTTCCATCTGATTGGTTGATATCGATTCCATGCACCTCTCCAAAGAACGCTAATGACTATTCCGAATCATTTTATATCTACAACAATTATGACGCTTTGACCGTTACGTGCTCCATCTTTGTCCCTTTCTGCCTATAAATAGTGACTTCATGACAGTGGAAAAATCATAAACTCCTCTTCAGAAAATAATTCACTTCATTAGCAATTTCTCATGATAGCGAGAAGCTTTTGTTCCCTTGAAAATGTTCCCCTTTGATCCTGGTTTGATATTTCTAGAAAACCTTCTCCGTTTTGAATGGATGTTGCATGAGAGAACTATAAGAGGAAATCCGCCTGTAGTTACCACTTTTTCTTTCTTTGTCCATAAGAAAATGGATGAAGTCCCCCGACATGAAGTTTGATCGGGACTCTAATGATGTCCTTCGGGATGTCTTCATTGTTTCACGTGTACCGATTACAGTGTGCTCATCTTCTAACACAGTGGTTGTTGTGATATTCTTCTTGTCATGCGGGGTGAGGACGTTTAGCCTTTTCAGCTGCCATGTAGCTTCTCCGCCAGGATTTCTTTGGTGCTTAGGTTGCTTCTTTGACGGAGTAGGTTTGAGGCCTACTTGTCTGACTCCGTTTTATCATGGCAGACAAGAGGATACAGCTTCGGGTCATGAGTGAATTAACGAATCGCCAAGTTCTAACTCCTTTCATGGCTCAGGGTTGTCTCTTGGTTCTGCTGGTACAGTCTTATCAGCGTTGCAATGCCTCGACGGCCGTTGGCTGTAGGATACTCGAGGGAAGAGGCTCCCATATTATAGGTTCTCAGCTCAAGCCTTTCCGCTCTCAGCCATTCTTCCATTTGCGCTTGAAGATCCGTGGGGATGTGCACTCCGAATCGGCCAGTTGAGGTTGAAGCAAATGGTCAAGCTTTGCTGCTAGTCTTCTAGTTTCTCTTCAAGTTCAACAGACGAGATAAGGGAAGGTCAGGCATCTGTACTCAGATGCTTCTGGGATCCCTTGCTTTGATCAAGCAGACGGGCTTTAGCTGTTTCAGCAGCCGTATGCTTCGAATGAATGCTCAGACCGACATATCTTAAGATATAAAAAAGAAAAGAAGAACTCCGAATGGTTTATGGCTGGTAGCTACAATCCAGATGAAGAATATTCATCCATGTGAATCCCTAGGAGCTCTTTGATTTTAGTCTTCCCTTTCGTTTTTTTTGCTACAATTATTATAAACAAATGTTGTATTCAGGATGAACTAAATGTATATTATGAGCCTACGGGCTGTTTGTTATTAATGCAATGAATGTTCATCAATATTTCATACGTACTTGTGTTACTACGCGTTTCGTAATGTGTGACCAAGCAGCATGTTTGTGCACCTAGATATTAGATGGATTCTGGTCGTATTGACTATTCTAGTTGTTTCAGAACATGTGTCAATGTGCCTGCCTTGAACAATTACGTACGTTGTGCACCGATAGACGGCGGCTAGGTTGCGTCAGTAGTAGATGGCTGTTTGCACCCACAAGGGGACGACTTTAGCTCGTGTGGAACCGATTCTTTTGCATTCTGAGAGAAAACGTCTTCGCTAAGTTACTCAAATATTTAAGACTTTCTAGCACTATGCAGACAGGTGTCCCCATCGGCGTGTAGGTACAATTGTTGATTTAATGAGATCAACGCTCGATTAATGCCTGGTGGCTGAGCTTGACGTGGTCTAGCTCTAAGCGAGTAGTGTACTCTACTTTTTGTAGCAAAAAAGTAAGTGTATTACTTCAACTTAGGTCTGACCGGGGCTATGAATAGTTGGATCATAGATGGATATAAATAAATGAGTAAAATTGACTAAGATAGTAGTTTTATTGATAAAGGAGGCGCGGAGCCTGAGGTGTTATGGGTGAAAACCCGTAACATGTCTGATGAACACCGTAATTAAAAGGAAATAACATAAGCAAAGTAAATGCTTTCTCAAGAAAAGGTACTTCATGTTTGATCCTTGAAAGATTCAGAGTCATTTGGTTGGGCTTTCCTATTTAAGGGTGCTGAGCCTTGAGAGTCATCCCCCGGGTCGTTGACGACCCTGTGGTACAATCTTTCATCGATAAAGAAATAATGAACTGTCTGTTTCCGTAAGTGGATGCTTTTTGACTTGTCTTCAGGAAGATCTCCTTTGCTCAGATAGTTGACCAGCACATCACGCTGCCCTGCAAAAGATCCTGTATCTGGAACTTCAAGGTTCATCAGGCCTGGGGGGTTAGCTCAACTATCGTCTGCCAATCGTACGGATCCTCGGATGCTTCGACATCTCCTGATACGTCTTCTTGGTGGATGAATTCCTAGAAGATGTCCTCAGCTACAAAAATTTATCAGGATTGCCTTGATTTTCTTGTTTCGATCTGGCTTGCAGATGTCCTCAGCTACGAAGATTTCCTTTAGTTGATTAACCATCAACTGAGATTTGTTGTAAAGGCTGATCTCCCTAGCCTCTAGTGTGTAGGCTAAATCAAGAGCTTGAATTATAGCTTCACACTCTACTCCATTGTCGATAGTTTTTTTGGCCTGATGGTAGACCATTCCAAATGGCATCCTGATCCACAGATCAACCTCATTCCCGTTGGGATTCATTCCCGTGCGAATCTCCCAACGACCGTACTCGATCATTGCTTCACTCCTAAGTGACTCTTCAGCCTTCTGTTCCAGTTCTTCTACAAAATCTGAGGTAAAATATTCTAACGCCTGCGAATTGGCATCTGTGCAGGGTTGATAGGTGATGTCGTACTCTCCCAACTCTTCAGTCCACTTTTCCATATCTTTCGACAGACTGTGTTTAGACAAAATAGCTTGTACCGGTGTCGAAGAGACTAAACTGACAGAGTGTTCCTGAAAGTATGAGCGCAAATCTCGTATGGCCATTACCACAGTTGCTATGTGTTGGAGCGGCAAGGGCAAGAAGTTGTCTACGCGCTGCGGCATCCTCTTGGCATATTTCATGGGAAACTGCTGCTCGTTCTTTTCTCGTACAAGGACCGCATTCCAGGCTATCTTAGATATTGAAATCTATAATAGTAGGTGCTCACTTGTCTCTGGTTTGGTTATCATTGTAATTTGTAGGATTTGAATGTTCGTTCGAGCCATAGTTAAATAACTTTGTATCAGCCACAGGGGTCCTCCTTGCTTTTGTAGCACCTCAGAGAGACAACATACCAACTCAGTCGCGCTTGGGACTATTTGATCCATTCCCGCCAGTCGATCCCCCAGTTTGCTGAGTTCCTTTCTAACTTCTAGCTCTATGGCCTCAATAGCTTCCGACTCGGCAGGTGTAACCCTGTCTGAAGTAAGGCGGAATTCCTCAAGGAGAGTCCACTCACCTCGTAGGTCGGCGACCCCATGTAGGGTCGGGTACTTGAAGACCTAATGAAGTGTTGAGGGCACTTCCCTGACATCGTGCATCCATGGCCGTCCCAGGATTACATCATATGGGAGATTGCAATTCATCACCTTGAAAATGGTCGTGCTCATCATGCCCGGTATGTGAATTGGTAGAGCTATTTCTCCAGTGGATGCTTCCTGGAATCCGAAACCCATTATGTTTCGAGTATTCGAGGATATTTGACGACAATGGCTGAATTTGTGCAACATCTCTCCCCAGATAATGTTAAAACTACTCCCCGGATCGATAAGAGCCCGTTGGATATGTACACCGGATACTTCTGCAGGTACAACGAGGTAACATTGTTCGTTTGCTTTCTCCTCCAAGTCAAATTGGATGGATCCGAATATTATCCTAGTCATTGCAGTCCCCCAGGCCGTGTCCGGCCGTTTGTCCACAATGATTGCATTGATGGTCTTCAGGTTCTCAGACTCCGAACCTTTAAAATGATAGGGCCCTTCTTCCAGCAGCTTTTTAAGATGTCCTTCCTTTAGTAAGTGCTCAATCTCGTTCATCAAGGCGTTGCAATCAACCATTGCATGGCCCCTGCTGCAATGCAAATCATAATAGGGCGATGTGTTTCTTTTTGTAGACCCTATTGCGTTAGGTGGCCATCGGACCTTGGGGCCCAGGTTACCAAAGTGATTGGCGACTAGGTCCATAGCATTGACACAAACACCAAAATCCCTGAATTTTCGGGGTTAACTCCGCTTCTCTTGGGATCCAGATGCTCGAGAATTATTCTGCCGCCTGGCGCACGGTTGATTTTGAACCTTTGGCTTCGCCCTTCTACCATCCCCTTCACCTTCTAGAGACTGGCTTCCCGGTCTCTTCCTTCATTCGTCCTCAGAGTTATGAGAATGATCTGGTTCCAAATGAAGTTTCTCGGTATACCTCTGATGTAACGCACTCTACGTGGACACTCGGTGTTAAGCCAAACTCCACTCTAACTCTCGGGCAGCTAAAGATCCCTTTGAATTCAAACTTTTGCCGAAGGCTACCACCACGATGTTATCGGGGACTGGAGGGAGCTCCATGCGTTCCTTCTGAAATCTATCAAGGTAATCCTTTAGCAACTCGTTATCACGTTGTTGTATCTCGAAGATGTCTTCCATGCGCTTCTCCCGCTTACGGGCACCAGAATATGCTTTCTTGAAGAAGTCTTGCATCTGAGTGAATGATTCATAGGTTCCTATTGGTAGCTGAGTGTACCAAGCAAGGGCTCCTTTGGTCAGAGTTGAGCCAAATCTCTTCATCAGAGCAAACATGATTTCTTCTTCAGTAATCTCATTACTCTTCACAACCATATAATAAGCAGCGATGTGCTCGTCCGGATTGATCGTTCCGTCATATTTCAAGTTATCCAGCAAGCGGAAGTGCTTTGGTATACGGAGCAGTGCAACACTTGCTTTGTAGGCATGTTTGTAGAACTTCTGTTCATCTACCGTGGTAACTTGGGGTGGAGCATCCGATACATTACCAATCCGGTCATGGATGGCCTTGATCTCCTTTATGAGATCCCAAATGACAGGGGCTCCCTTAAGATCTTGGTTGTTGATTGTTGATGAGCCTCATGGAGCAACATCCAGGTTGAGCCTACGAGTGGGAATTGATGCTGGCGAGTTGTTCGTGGGCGTCGGTCCTCGCGGGGATAATGGCCTCTGAAACGAGCCGGCAAACTTTGCTCCCAATCTCTGGGATATCCCCTCAACTATGTTGTTCGATTTCCGCTCGGACGCAGTTTTGAAGATGTCCAAGAGGAAGCCTTTGAACTCTGAGTTACTTCCTGGCGATTGATTGCCTTCACCATCACTAATAATAGGGATTGGTTCATGAGAAGAATCCTTTGGCTGCTCAATAGGATCCTTTGTTGGATGCTGGGATCGCTGAGATCCTTTACTGACACGTCCACTCCATCTGCGGTGTTCTTTGGAACGCTGCTGTCGTCGTCAGACATGATTGCGCCTTTTCCTTAGTTGAATACCTACATATGCCTGGGACCCATGGTGGGCATCAAACTGTTGATACCGAAATTTGTACGTCTAGGTTAAAAATTAATTATGAACTAGGTCACAAGAAATACAGTAAATTACGATGGAAAAAGTAAGTAAATGCGATGAAAGTAAAGACAAGTAATTAAGCACAAAACAAAAGAGAAAGCAAAGTAATTCTTATTCCTTGAGAGTAGCCAACTTCGGTGGCAAATTGTGTGTTTTGTGACTTATATACAATAATAACGTAAGGAGGGGTATTTATAGTAGTGATACCCAGTTCTAATAAGACCATGGGCCTACAACTCAAGGCGGTGGTATACTAAAACCTAACTAGGAGCTTGTAAACTCTAGGCGATGGGATGTGTGCCCTGCACCCTGTGACCAAACCGCCTAAACGGTCGTTGACTCTAGGATCGGGCGTATATCCTCAGTGCTGGGTGACTTGTAGGATAAGTCTAGTCTCGCCAGCTGGACTCTCATCCCCGTAACAATAGGTGGCGTATTTTTGCTCACACACATTATGATTGAAAAATATTTTTTTTTTTGGTATTGTGTGATAATATTGATATTTTTCAAAATTACTCTCTAGTATTATATAGTTGTGTTGATAAACCCAAAGCTTAATGGATGATCTAGGATACCTTTTTAAATTTATGGAAAAGCTTTCGACAAACTATATGGCCCACCGTTTGCCTGGAAGCATTATAAAGAAATTTTTGTTAATAGATTGTTTTAGTATAAACCCTGATATTTGGCGAGAAATACATATTTAGTGCCTTGTTTTATCTCATATTTGTAGTCGTTATGCATTGATTAAGTCTATATCTTAGTTTTTTTGAGCTTATTACGTGTAACTGATTGTGTAGGAATACATATGGATGAAATGAGAGTTCTTGAGTGAGAGAGATATTAGGGATGGTGCAACTAAAAAGCCTTGCCGCGCCGCGTTGAGCATCGAATGGTGCAACGCGGTAAGGGAAAAATTCAGAGAGTTGGAAATCTTACAATCCTCAGAAAAAGGTCAGTCACACCGCGCTACGTGATAGGCCTAAATTCCTGATATTTTGGCTTCGATTTTATTTTGGATTCCCGGTTTGGGTGGGTCTTTAGGGATGATATAAAAGTCCTAAAGCACACCCAAAGACAAACTTATTGACATAGAGAGTAGAAAAATGGACTAGAGCATTGAAGAGCTGAAGATTACATAACTTGAAGACTACATGACTTGAAGATCACCTTTTCTTTAAATGTACATATCCAACGTTTATCTAGAGTCACTTTAGGACATCTTTTAACAATCAGTCCTTCTATGACTGGCTTTTAACAGAATGCAAGTCTAAGAGCAAGATTAATCCATATCTTGTATGGGCTAAACTATTACATTTCAACTTATGGCATATGTGGTTTGAAATTAATGATAAGATTCATAAGAATAACTGAAAAATTATGAATATGGATCAAATCATTGGTAAAACAATGGAATTTAAAATTCTCACTGATAAAAAATCTCCAAGTGAGAAGAGAACTATATATATAAAGTGGAATCCTCCTGACAGTAGCTTATATAAGCTAAAAATCGATGGATCTTGCAATATCAAAATTGGACAAGGAGGGATTGGGGGTGTTCAGAGATAGTAATAGTAAATGGATCCTGGGCTACAACAAAGGCATCCCTTTCTCAACTAATTTTTGTGCAGAAGTCCTCACATTATTTATGGGCTAAGGATCGTACTAGAACATAACTTTGTGCCCATTGTTATCGAAACAGATTGTCTGGAGCTTACTAGCATGCTAACTAACAAAACTAGCATGTTCCTTAACTTAATGAATAACGACAAGTCGCTATTGTCTGAGGCTAGGGATCTAAGGCCGCAACATATTTATAGAGAGGTGAATGGAGTCGCTGATGGTATGGAGAAGATGGGATGCAACTTAGATTGTTTTGGGGAGTTAAAAATATATCATAATCCTCCTATCTATGTAATTTATGCTTATGAACATGACAATCTAGACACTATGTTGCCTAGATCAGTCCTTATTAGTACTTTTATTTCAGCATCTTCAAGTGACGAGCTAGGTACTATGTTTTCTAGAAGGGTCACCAACTTTAATAGCAAGGTTTTTAAATAAAAGTATCTTTCTTACCCAAAAAATTTTTTAAAAAAAAGAATTAAATTCTTCCTTTCTTCTTGTAATTTATTCATTCATGAACTATCTTGATATGATTTTGATGAACATGAGTGGCTAAATTACCTCATCTAGGGCGTGACAGATAAATTATTGGTTGACGTGGTGATGCAGCCCGAAGGGCTGATCAAGTGCTCGACAATCCATCGAAGTTAATGATTGATCAACCAAGGCCAATGTCACAAAGCCAAGCCAAATTGCTACATGACATGCACGTTTAGTTAGCTTGGTCGGGAGAAAGCATGTGTTCGGAGGAAGAATGGCAAAGTGGTAGAGCCGAAGGCCACATCTTCAATTTTGAGACCGAGGACGAAGTGAACGAACACCAACTCTTGGCGCTAAGCAGCACAGAGCCGAACACAACAAATTGTATTCGAAGTCAAGTGTGCGACCGATAACAAGTGCGTTCGAGCCAGCAACCGAGCACCAAAGTCAAGGCTGCCGAACACATATTAGTTCAGCCCTGCGTGGCTTGCTGTTATTGGTCACCTATGACCATTTACTGTTTTATCCCTAGTATAACCTATAAATACTCCTTTACATTTCATTGTGGGGAGTTAGTTGTTGATGAATATTTGATATAGCAGTTGCTATTTGAGTGTCTTCGATGGAGCCCGAACCCCGTTGTGGGATTTTAAAGAACTTGTGTCAATCGGTGTGAGTCGTTTGAACATTTTCTTCTTGGTCATTCAATTTGCATGAAACATAGTCTTTCTTGAGGATTGCTGCTTAGCATAGGTGCATCTTGAATTTCGATTCAATCGAGCTTGAGACAAGTTCCTCAATGTTCTTTGAATCGAAGCAGGATTTGTCTTGCTTCTATCTTTATTTCATTGTTATTTTCCGTGTTTCTTCGTGTTAGCTTAACCTCACGATTTGCTTGCACCATCTTGGTATCAGAGCAAGGTTTGAGCTTGTTTCTACAACCTCAAATCCTGTTTGTTATCTCGTGCTTTGTGTCTCCAGTTTCAGCTTTCTTTTTTGTTGATTGATTGTTGTTGCTGTGGTGTTATTACAAAAAAAAAAAAAAAAAAAAACTCAAAAATTTGGGTTGATTGTTGGTTGTTTGAATCAAACAACCACTGATTCGTATTCACCACTGTCCAAGGATCAATTTGAGTGCCCGACGTACTTCGTTTTAGACTAGGGTTTCTTGAAAAAATTTTTGGACTGTTTTGAGCTTAGTGGTGACTGAAATCGAACCCCAGCATGATTGGTTGTTACCAATGAAGACTGGTGGTTCTTGAGTATTTTTGGGTTATTTGTGCTTAAAATTTCGAAGTTCTATTGATTAAATCGCCGTCTATACGCCGAAAAATTATTACATTTGTAACAGTGTACGAACACGAGGAGCTGAGTTCTTAGCTCGAAGAACTTTGAACCGATTTCCTCCGTTGCTGTTGTTACCGGAGTTGAAAGACAACCCAAAGCTTGTTGAATTCTTGGTCAGTGAACGAAGTAAGTTTTTCCGTACACCGGAGTAAAAACGTCACTGTTCTATTGAAGAAGAAAGGGAAAAAGTGTAAAGATCAAAACCCCTGGTGAAAATTTTGTCGGCTAGAAAAGGGAATTGGATAAGGTAAAACCCTATCCGTACCAAGGAGGGACCACTCTTGTACAAACAAGAGTTAGTGTGTTCGAAAAGATTCCGAAGAGGAATCGAAGGGTAGAATTTCCTAGGTTTTCACTTTTCTTGTGTTCGATAAATCTAGTTAGTGGATGTCTGGAGTAATTCTTCCTACTCGAGGTCTTACTAACTCATTTGAGCTTATAGGAACTCGTGCGTGGGGTGACCTAAGTCCAACTTTCGTAAAAAATTCTTTGACTTCCGAAGCACAGAGTAAATAGCGTCCGTTCCATCGAGTCATATCAATTCACTCATCCCGAAGGAGATATTGTAACTTGTCAAATTCGAAGGAACTGAGAGAAGTTGATCAACCAGGGAAGCCATTGACTACAAGTTCTTGAGTGACCAAAACCGAACCCATAAATTGAGTGGACCCGAGTGTCACCCATAAAAGGTGAGGGAGTATGTGAGGTGATTTCTAACCTTTACTTTTTTTTTTGGTCTTTGATTCGTGCAGGTACCATGGCTGGGAATGGAGGCGAAGGCAAAGGCATTGAGAAGCCCGAATTGTCGTTAGCCGATCTCATGGCTGCGATACAAGGCATCAGTGCCAAAAGTAAGAGGAGTGAGTGCTGGAATAGCTCAACTCGAGCAAGGAAGTGTGTTCGTGGCCTTACCTGGGTCCGGCGCTGGAACTAGTAATTCCACTCCGATGAAACCTGAGTTGTTTGCTGAGCTTGTTCGACAACATCAGTTGAAGAGCGAGGCTATTCGAAAGGAAGTCTTGGGCAATCCCCAAGCACAACAACAAAACTTGGGCAATCCCCAAGCTGGTAATCAACACTTGGGCATTCCGCAGGGTGAAAGAGTATCACTTCCAATGGCCCGAAGACAAGCTGAGGTCGTTGATGAAGGGGTCGATGATGGAGAATTTCCTGATGCTGAACCTGAATATGAGCAGCCGTTCGTTCAACGAAGGTAAGCTCAACGAGGTCGTGGAAATTTCTGTGGTCGAGACCGAGGCGCAAATGTTGATCGAAATATTGAGCGTGAGGCTGATGACTATTATGAGGAGTATCCCGAACCGATTGGAGGTGCTCGAGATTCAAACTTGAACAGTGTCAAGATCACTATTCCACCATTCAGAGGAACTAGTGATCAAGACCAATATCTTGATTGGAAGCTTAAATTAGAGCGAATCTTCAGAACCAATGAGATGACCGAAGAGAGAAAAGCTGCACATGTTATTGCTTCGTTCGAAGCATATGCATCAACGTGGTGGGAGGCTAACAAAAGGTTGTGGCGAAGGAATGCTTATCCCGAAGTCACCACTTAGGCGCAGTTGAAGAGAGCAATGGATGCTAAGTATGTGAATGCCAAATGTCGGTAGGAACAACTTCGAAAGCTCTTCGAATTGAAACAAGGATCTAAATCCGTTGAAGAATACCATGACGAGTTCGAAAGAATTTGATTGGCCCTTGATGTGGAAGAAGATGATGAGCAAGCCATCATTCGATTAAAAAATGGCTTGGCTCGAGATGTGTCATCTCAATTGAGGCTGCATGTGTACCAAACTTTGGAAGATGTGTTTCATGCTGCAATCGAAGCTGAGAAATGGGTTAAGGACAATAGAGCAAACCGGTACCGAGGAGTCACTACCTCAACTCCTACGAACTGAGGTAAAGAATGGAAGAGTCCAAATCCAACAAGTGCTAACACTGTTCGAGAATCGAAGAAACCCTTCGAGAGGGGTGTGACCGTTAACCAACCAAGAGAAGTGGGAGGTAAAGTTCAAATTAATTCTCCTAGTGCTTCAAGTATTCAGTGCTATAAATGCAAAGGTTATGGTCACATGGCAAAAAAGTGTCCAACTCGTAAGGTTATGCTTGTACTCAACAATGGAGATGTTTGTGAGCAAGCAAGTGACACCGAGGAGGAAAATTTCGAGGAGATTGACCGAGCTGAAGATCATGATGGTCGAGAAGCTGATCATCCGGAAATGTTTCTTATAGTTCGAAGGAATTTGATCTGCATGACTCTTGAGGAAGAGGACAACAAAGAGAAAACCTTTTCTATGCCCGATATCGAGTGAGGGGAAAAGTTTGTTCGATGATCATTAATTCAGGTAGTTGTGCAAATATGGTGAGCCAAACCTTAGTCTCACAATTGGGACTATTTACCTTGAAACATCCACATCCTTACAAATTACCATGGTTGAATGAGTATGGAGAACTGAAGGTTGTCAAGCAAGTGTGGATCAAGTTCAAACTTGGAGAATATCAAGATGAGATGATTTTCGATGTGGTGCCGATGCAAGCTTGTCATATGCTATTGGGTCGATCATGGCAGTATGATCGGTTGGTTGTTCACAAGGGAAGATCCAACACTTACACTACTAAGCTTGAAGGGAAGAGTTTCATACTCAAACCCTTGTCTCCAAAACAAGTCAGCGAGGACTATAAAAGAATGAAACAATTGAAAGAAGTGGCCAAAGCTAAGATTTCGATGGGAACAAAAATTGTGGCCGAAGACAAAAACTCACCGCCCGAAGTAAGGAGCATATGTGCAATCATGCAACCGAGTGAGTATCTACGAGGCAACGACAACAATCAGATGACGATTTGTCTCGTGCACAAGGTTATCTGTCTTAACTCTAATGATGATTTTTCTAACGATAACCCTTTGCCTAGTGTTGTACAAAGTGTCTTGCAGGACTTTGGAGACATGTTTCCCGAAAAAATGCCAGGTGGATTGCCTCCGTTGAGAGGAATCGAGCACCAAATAGATTTTGTACCGGGGTCACAAATCCCCAACAAACCTGCATACCGGTGTAATCCCCAAGACACCAAAGAGCTCCAAAGGCAGGTTGATGAGTTGCTGAACAAGGGCCTGTATTGGATAAAAGCTGACTGGACTTGAAAAGGTGACATGTGTCTACCACGTGGCACGAGCAGACATTTCAACGAACAGACATCCAACGGACAGACATTCATCACGAGCAGACCTAAAGGAGTTATAAAACACTTCAACAGTCAACACTGTCTAAGTGAGCAGTTATTAACATGATCATCCACGACCATTCAATTAATGGTCATTAAAGCAATCATTACAACCCAGCGGTTATGACTCCAACGGATATGTGCCCAGCAGTTACTTATCCAGAAGGATCCATGCCCAGCGGTTACGAATCCCAACAGGTGCCTACCAGGCTTATAAATAGCATTCGCCCTAATCGATTGTAAAACAACTTTGCTTCCTATCTACAATATCAATAAGAATACTCTCTCGCTCTCGCTCTTGCTCAGATACTCTCTTTGCTCATATTTTGCTTATTACTTTAGTTCTTTGATCGTCTGAGTGCGATTGGTATCGAAGAACTCTCTCCGAAGACAAGCAATACGATACGGTTACTTCTCCTTGTTTCCGTTTATGCTTTACTTTTGTTAGTTAATACTTGCATCTCGTTTTCGTATTATCACCCTCTTAGCTCACCGTTCAAACTCTTAATCTCAACTATTCATCGTGACTCCGCAAATACAAATTTAATTATTAATTGGCCTAAAATCAGATCTAGGTTAAACAATTTGGCGACCACAGTGGGAGCCGGTCAATAGCCTTCATAGGTTAATAGTTTATCCTTGATATTATACCTATTTTCGTCAGTCTTTTTGCTTTATAACTAACATGGCAGAAAGCAACTCTCAACGAACTATCGTAGGCGGAGAACAGGTAAATACTCCTTCACTCAGTCCTAATTACTCTCCTGACTATTCTCACAATTACTCGTCCGAGGGGTAGCAACAATCTTCCCAAGGACCGGTCAGGCAGCGACATAGGCGTATGCGCTCTCAGAGCACTACTCCACCCAGGAGACGACGCCATAGGTGTCTCTCCCCTGGCCGAGGGAACCTCCAAGAAACACTCTTTGCTTTCATGCAGGAATAGACGAGACACTCACCTCTCTCCGAAGGAGTGACCCTTCAACTGCAAGGGCTGACGCTGCGACACCTGGTCGTGACGCACCTTCATCGCATACTTCGAGGCAAGGTGGAGAGTGGAACAACGGTGGTACTGCAGATCCAACAACCCAAATCAATCAGAATCAGAACGGAGGGTCTATGGCGCCTACGGATGTGAGCCTTGTAGTGGAAGCTCTCACCAAACAATTCAAAGAAAGCCAGGAGGCACTTCAAAAGTCTCTCCACAAGAGAATTGATCAGATACCGAGTGCTCCACCCACACTGAAGAAAGTCGATGTCCAGCGTTACTCACAGCGACCATGGAAGAAGGAGGCAGCCCCAAAAGCGATACCTAAGACGTTCAAAATGCCAAACATCCCGAGGTATCGCGGAACATCTGATCCCAACGATCATCTCATGATGTTCAGCAACTTTATCAAAGCTAGCGATCTCACCGACGAGGAGATCGAGTCTGTCCAATTGAAGAAGTTCATGGAAACCCAAGCAGATGGAGCTCTGCGATGGTATTCAATGCTGCCACCTAACTCCATTGGGTCTTTCGCAAAAATGGCTGAATTGTTCGTGAAGGCACACACAGGCGCTCAGAAGACGGAGACCCGCGTAGAGGACATCTTTGAAATCAAGCAAAGACCCGGCGAGTCTCTCCGCAAGTACGTGGATCGCTTCCAGAGAGAACGTATGATGCTTCCCAAAGTACCAGATAGATGGGCAGCGATCACATTTACCAACAACTTGGATATTAGGAGCTCAGAGGCTACGCGTAGACTTTATGAGTCTCTTCGCGAGTTCCCAACAGCCAGTTGGTCAGATGTCTACAACCGTTACAATTCCAAGGTACGTATCGATGAAGATAAATTGATTGGAACAGGTACTCGAAGAAGAGCTCAGGAACGTAGTGGTGGATCCGGCAGAAAGGCAGAGACCGAGAGTGCAGACATACATTATGAACCGTACCCTGATCAGTCCCGCAGCCATTCCAAAGGACGCAACCGCAACAACAAACGGTTGTCCTGGAGAGATGATTCAGAATCAAGCCTCCGTGGAGCCCCAAGCCTGCCGATTTTCAACATGGAGACGTCTGAAGTAGTGGAAGCACTCAAAGACATGGGAGAGAAGGTCAAGTGGCTGAAAGACATGAAGATCGACCCAAGCAAGTGAAACCAAGACCTGTGGTGCGATTTCCATCGTGACCATGGCCATAGCACTGAAGACTGCAAAGCCCTCATGTATGAAATTGCTCATTTGCTGAAACAGGGATTCTTGAAGGAGTTCCTGACCGAGAAGGGAAAGCAGACTCACGTGAAGGCACAACAGAACAAACCTGGCCCTCCACGAGCATCCTCTCCAAGGAGGACAGTTAATGTCATTTCAGGTGGAATCGAGGTGGACTCCGTTACTTTCACAGCAAAGAAGTATGCAAAGGTCTCCATCACAAACAACAAGCGCCCACGATCAGAAGAAGTAATCACATTTGAGGACTCTGATACAAATGGCTCGCAATTTCCACATGCTGATGCGTTAGTCATAACGTTACGCGTGGCGGAGTTCGACGTCAAGAGAGTACTCATTGATGCGGGCAGTTCCGCGAACATTATCCAATCACGAGTTGTCAGAGAGATGCAGCTGTCAGACAAGATCGTGCCCATATCTCGAGTCCTATCCGGCTTCAACAATTCAAGTGAAAAGACTCTCGGGGAGATTACCCTGACGACTCTTGCCGAAGGGGTAGCGAATGAAACAACTTTTCATGTTGTCGATGCAGATTTAGCCTACAACATCATTTTGGGTAGACCTTGGATCCACGACATGCAAGCTGTTCCTTCGACTTATCATCAAGTATTGAAATTCCCATCCGAATGGGGAGTACGTGAGGTCCGAGGAGAACAACGCTCTGCTCGAGACTGCTATTCTGTGGCTCTCAAACTGCCCGAAAAGAACAAATAGCAATTACAGCGACCGGGGCCAGACATACCACCTGAAGAGGCTAAGTACGAGGTCCCGGAATTCATCACGAAGATGGACGAAAGAGAAAACCACATGCCAATCATAGAAGCTCTGGAACCCGAAGAATTGTTCGCCGACAAGCCAGAGCGGAAGGTGTACTTAGGGACCGAACTGAACGAGCGCCTACGGGGAGATATCCTCCAGTTCCTCAAGGAACGACATACGACATTCACCTGGTCCCACGCAGATATGACAGGTATTTCTCCTGACATCATTACTCACAGGTTGAACATTGATCCGTATCACCGCCCGGTGAAACAAAAGATGCGCCAGCATGGAGCCTTTCGGAACCAGGTCATCAATGACGAGGTCGATCGGCTGCTGAAAATCGGTTCAGTACGTGAAGTCAAATATCAAGACTGGCTAGCCAACGTGGTTGTCGTACCTAAAAAGAACGTCAAATGGCGAGTCTGTATTGACTTCAAAGATCTAAACAAAGCCTACCCTAAGGATTCATATCCTCTTCCCAGGATAAATCAACTGATCGACGCAACAGCCGGGCACGAGGTGCTCACCTTCCTTGACGCGTACTCCGGATATAACCAAATATTGATGGACCCTGAAGACCAGGAGAAAACTGTGTTCATAACCTGTCGAGGTACGTATTGTTATAAAGTTATGCCATTTGGATTGAAAAATGCAGGTGCAACTTATCAGCGTCTAGTCAATCGAATGTTCCACGACCATATCGGAAAGACTATGGAAGTGTACATCGATGATATGTTGATCAAATCCAAACGAGCAGAGGACCATCTGGCACATCTGAAAGAAGCTTTCCGAATCTTGGATCAGTATAACATGAAGCTGAATCCAGAAAAGTGTGCTTTCGGAGTCGGATCGGGGAAGTTTTTGGGATTCATTGTCTCTCAGCGTGGAATTGAAGTCAATTCCGCTCAGATTAAAGCCATTGAATCAATCCCAGATGTACTTCATAACAGGAAGGATGTCATGAAACTGACGGGGAGAGTGGCAGCCTTATGCAGATTCATCTCCCGATCATCTGACCGATGCAAGAGTTTCTTCGATGTCTTGAAACAAAATAAGCGCTGTTCTAGTTCGGGAAGACAAAGGTAAACAACTTCCTATCTATTACATTAGCAAAGCTCTAATTGATGCAGAAACACGCTATCAACCTTTAGAAAAATTGGCGTTAGCACTAGTAGCTGCTGCTCGTAAGTTACGCCCTTATTTTCAAAGTCATTCGATAGCTGTGGTTACAACCTTTCCTTTACGAATGTTCTGCACAAACCTGAATTTTCTGGAAGGTTGGTAAAATGGGCTATAGAATTATCTGAATTTGATATCACCTATCAGCCTAGAGTAGCAATAAAGTCACAAGTTCTGGCAGACTTCGTGGCAGACTTCAGCACTAACATATACCCTAAAGCAAAAAGGGAAGCTATTCTTTATGCAGGGCAGGCTCCTGGCACATGGACCCTTCACACAGACGGCTCCTCAAGCGTCAAAGGGTCCGGGCTTGGACTGGTTCTCGTTGCTCCATCCGGAGAAATGGTAAGGCAGGCTATCAAGTGCCCATTCATTACTAACAATGAGGCCGAATATGAGGCCGTTATTGCAGGATTAGAACTAGCCCGAAGTTATGGAGCAACCATCGTCAAACTAAAAAGTGACTCTCAGCTGGTGGTCAATCAAATAAATGGAGGTTTCATTGCACGAGAATCCAGGATGCAAGTGTACCTCGCCCGAGTAAAAGAGCTCCTAGCACAGTTTGACGAATGGGAAGCAGTTCAGGTTCCACGGGAAAAGAACCATGAAGCTGATGCTCTTGCAAACATGGGATCAGTGGCAGAGATAGGAGTAGCTAGTTCTTCAGCTGTTGTTCAACTTCTCTACACGAACATGGACAGATAAAAGTTCGAAGTCAACACCATCAACACTACTTGGGACTGGCGGAATGAGATAACAAATTATCTTATCCATGGAACTCTACCCGCAGATACATAAGCCGCTCGCAAACTCCGAGTAAAAGCTGCTCGATATACAATTCTCAACGGCGAGCTTTACCGGAGGATGTTCGCAGGACCTCTCGCAAAATATCTTGGACCAAATCAGATTAATTATGTGATAAGAGAAGTACACGAAGGCTGTTGCGGAAATCATTCTGGGGGCAAGGCATTAACCCGGAAGCTGATTCGTGCAGGTTACTATTGGGACAAAATGGAGAAAGATACGAACGAATTTGTCAAGAAATGTGACAAATGCCAGAGGTTCGCTCATCTTCTCCATCAGCCAGCAGAACCACTGCATTCAATAGTCTCCCCGTGGCCCTTCATGAAATGGGGGATGGACATCGTTGGTCCTCTTCCCACAGCACCAAGGGGGATGCGCTTCTTATTGATCATCACTGACTACTTCACAAAGTGGGTCGAAGCGGCAGCATATTCAAGGATACGACAAACGGAAGTCGTCGACTTCCTCTGGCGTTTTGTCGTATGTCGCTTTGGAGCACCTAAGGAAATAGTCATGGACAACGGCCCGCAATTTATCGGCCAGAAAGTGACTAGGTTCCTCGACGATCTGCACATCAAGAGGATCAGTTCCTCTCCGTATCATCTTGTTGCTAATGGACAAGCAGAGTCTACCAACAAAATCATCGTTGAATCCCTTAAAAAGCGCCTCGAGCAGGCAAAGGGATGTCGGGTAGAAGAGTTACCTGGAGTACTATGGGCCTATCGCACAACGATATAAATGAGTACCGGAGAAACTCCTTACTCATTGGTATATGGTGCAGATGCTCTAATCCCAGTTGAAATCGGAGAGCGCAGCCTACGATATGCACATGCCACTGAGTAATCAAACTCAGTCAACCTCTCCGAAGAGCTGGACCTCCTCGACAAACGCAGAGAACTAGCTCTTGTACGAGTAGCCGCTCAAAAAGAACGAATCGAGCAATAGTGCAATCGGGGACTGCGCGTACGAAGCTTCTAAGTCGGAGACTTTGTACTCAGAAAAGTCTCCAAGAGCACACAAGAAACAAATTCAGGGAAGCTTGGTCCTAACTGGGAAGGCCCCTACAAAGTAATTGCCTCAGTCGGCAAGGGATCTTATTGCTTGTCACGACCAGACGGCTCCGTTGTCCCGAACTGTTGGAATGTGGTTCACCTTAAAAGGTATCACTTTTAAGTGGTAAAACGGTTAGTTATCTTACACTTACCTTTTATCTTTACAAAAGTTCTTACTTTTATTATATTTTTCTCTCTAAATGGTACTAACGACCTAAACAAGGTCAGATCCGTTTAGCTCAACTAGCAAAGCTCGAAGTTCTTCAACTTCGCAGCTGTGGATTCGAATCCCACAACGGACACACTCCTCGTTTGGTTATATGTGTTCTATATGCAACTCACCGAAAACTCTTTTCATGTTATCACTTTACGTGCTCCAACATAAAAACAAGGGGGTGGTGAGAGGACCCTGTAGGCCAGATAAGACCTTCATAAAGGCGAAAGACCTTACCAAAAGGCGAATTTTTAAAAGTTTTTCAAAAACTTTTACGTGACAAGACTTTCACGAAAAATAAGAGGAGTCGTTGACAAAACCAAACTCTTACGTGACAAGACTTCCACAAAAATAAGAGGAGTCATTCACAAAACAAAAATCTTTATGTGACAAGGCTTCCACGAAAATAAGAGAAGTCGTTCACAAGGCCAGTGACTCGGCCAGAGCCAATCTACAAAGCCGTGCAACAACTTTCGACTATCAAAACGATAAGCATATACGCACAGAGCAATGATTTGGCCAAAACTCTAACGACCACGACTCGGTCAGATTACTCACAACTTACGACCTCTTCCTAACGAAAGGCTAAGTTAAAAACATTTGGGCAGACTTTTGGAGATACGAACTTAATAATTTTCAAACTTCAGAAAACTCCCAATCATAAGGCACGAAAGCCATAACACATGCAAACAAAAGATCAAGAGTTCAAACTAAATATAGTCATTGAACAGATCTAAGTAGCATATATGCATTATCCTGTATATTGATAAAATGCCGAAAATGGCTGACAGAAGTTTACAGAGTGTTCAAAGGCCAAACCAAACCGGCCATACAAAGGACCAGAAAGTCTTTACTAGACTTCTGTCCACCAACAAACAAGTCCGGCTCTCGCCAGAAAATAAAAAATACATCAATCAAAGATTGAAAAAAGGCATCAACATTTAGGGCTACGACCAGAACTCGACGCACCAGCTCTGTTAGTTCTGCCATCGTCCCCTGAATTCTCGCCGTCATCTTCGTCTTTATCATCATCTTCGCCTTCAGACTCCTCAGGAGAGAGATTCAATGCTTGTCTTATTCTACGAACAGCGCTCTTTGTTGTCTGCAGCATCTCCTCGACATTAACTTGTCTAGCCTGAATATGCATGAGCAATGTACGCTTGGCTTCAAGAGAAGCAAGCTTGGCTTTGATTTCAGACTGACCGCGCAGGTTTGCCAAGTCCTTGGTCAATGCGGTCTGAGCACTCATTAATTGAGCGACCTGATCCTTGGCAGCCTGGAGATCAGCCCTGGCTTTAACAGATCCTTCATTGGCTCTCTGCAGATCCATCTCAAGGGATGCACGATCTTCGATAGCACTGTTCAATGAAGTTCAACATTCTTCAAGCAATCTCTCTAGACCCTGAGCAGAGCGTGCGAACCCTTCTCTCTCTTCGAGAAGAAGATCCTTCTCCCTAGTGAGTGCGTTGATTTGCTCAACACGTTCATTGTTGACATCCGTCAATCGATTAACCTCACCACCAAGGAGACCACACTGCTCTATCAGAGTCTTGTTCTCCTTCAGAGCTTCCAGCAACTCTTTCTTTACCTCAACTACTTGATCGACGTTGTTAAGCCTGGAGCAAAACATGAGCTCGGCATCCAGCATACTCGACTGAAAAAGCAAAGTAAGTCAAATTTAGAAGTCCGAGGATAAGGTTATTCCCAAAACAAAGCGGAAAATTCTTACCCGGGCAGAGTCAGCATCAATCTGGAAGGCTAACTCCTCATCGCTCAGCTCCCTCAGCACCCATTCTTCACGGGGACCGATGAGCGAGGAGACCGCCTTAGCCAAGTCGCGTGGCCTAGTTATGAAGTTAACATCAGGGGCAAGTTTCAAAGTATGCTTCCTCTCACAGAACTTGGGTTCCCAAGCCTGCTCAGAGGGATAATTTAGCCCAAACTTGTAACGGACACCCCTGATATCCTTCAACTCTGTCCGGCCACCAATGACTGACCGCCAAACAAATCTTGACGATGAAAGGTTAGAGTCACCTTCCACTCCAGGATTTATCGTCTCGCACTCGCGAAGACCGACAGGCGTCGCCCCCTCAGTAGCCACGTTCTCCAGGTCCTCAAAACAAAAAACACGAGGACCCCGGCTACCTTCTTGGGGAACTTCTTCCCTAACTTCTTCTTTCACCTCTTCTTTTTCTTCTTCTCCTTCACCCACCTTTCTGTTCCCCTTGTCTACACGAGAAGGACCTGCCTCCACCCCGTTACCAACTCGAGGACTCCTCTGTGGAGTACGGACAGCCTCCTCCTCGGCCCTTCTTCTGTCACTACGAAGATGGGGCCTTCGCCTAAGAGGAACATCAACTTCGGCCTCAGTGTCCGAAAGATAGATAACCTCCTTGGCTAAGCCCTCTCCCCGTGCAGACTCGGGGAATTCAGCAGCAACATTGGCATTCTCTTCTACGGGCTCCGGTACACTGGCCCTATAAGAAGGATCACCACCAGCCGACGAGGTTTGCCCGGCAGCCACAGAAGTCTTACGAACAGACTTCTTCCATGCTCCACCCTCGCCCTGGCTCCCCTTCTTCCTCTTCAGGGAGCCCAGTCCACCAGACAAGAGTTCCTCGCCCACTCTCTTCTCTCACTCTCTTCTCTCAGGAGCGAACTCCTTCAAAATTGGCTCAACCTACGCCGTCAGATCTTCAACGGAAATGAGTCCGTCGTAGGGTTGCTTGGCTGCTACTCAAAGAAATTGAACGGAGTTAACAGACGAGAAGAAGAAAGTTTACAAGAAATTCCCGCCAAAATTCATATCCACTCCTCAAACAAATACTCTGCTCGAGAAATGCGGGGACTATCTGTATTGGATAAAAGCTGACTGGACTTGAAAAGGTGACACGTGTCTGCCACGTGGCACGAGCAGACATTTCAATGAACAGACATCCAACGGACAGACATTCATCACGAGTAGACCTAAAGGAGTTATAAAATACTTCAACAGTCAACACGGTCTAAGTGAGCAGTTATTAACATGATCATCCACAATCATTCAATTAATGGTCATTAAGGCAATCATTATAACCCAGCGGTTATGACTCCAATTGATATGTGCCCAAAAGTTACTTATCAAGACGGATCCATGCCCAGCAGTTACGAATCCCAACGTAGGCTTATAAATAGCATTCTCCTTAATCGATTGTAAAACAACTTTGTTTCCTGTCTACAATATCAATAAGAATACTCTCTCGCTCTTGCTCAGATACTCTCTTTGCTCATATTTTGCTTATTACTTTAGTTCTTTGATCGTCTGAGTGCGATTGGTATCGAAGAACTCTCTCCGAAGACAAGCGATACGATACGGTTACTTCTCCTTGTTTCCGTTTATGCTTTACTTTTGTTAGTTAATACTTGCATCTCGTTTTCGTATTATCACCCTCTTAGCTCACCGTTCAAACTCTTAATCTCAACTATTGATCGTGACTCCGCAAATACAAATTTAATTGTTAATTGGCCTCAAATCAGATCTAGGTTAAACAGGGCCTTGTTCAAGAGAGCTTGAGTCCTTGCGCCGTTCATGTTATCCTTGTACCGAAGAAAGATGGAACTTGGCGAATGTGCGTTGATTCCCCAGGAGTCAACAAACTAATGGTAAAGCATCGTCATCTTATCCCTCGATTAGATGACATGTTAGATGAGTTAAGTGGTTCTTCATGCTTTTCGAAGATAGACCTCAGGTCTGGTTACCACCAAATCCGAATGAAACCCGGAGACAAATGGAAAACCGCATTCAAGACCAAGTTCGGTCTCTATGAATGGTTGGTGATGACTTTTGGCCTATCCAACACACCGAGCACATTCATGCAACTGATGAACCATATGCTAATCGTTCATAAATAAGTTTGTTGTCGTTTACTTCGATGACATCCTTATTTATAGTAAATCTGTGGATGAACATGTCAAACACCTAAGGCTAGTGCTTGATAAGCTTAGCAAAGAGAAGTTATGTGCTAACTTCAAGAAATGTGCCTTTTGTGTCGAGCATGTAGTCTTTCTAGGATTCGTTGTGAGTGCTAATGGTGTCGATGTCGATGAGTCGAAAGTTGAAGCCATCAATGATTGGCCAACTCCAACCTCGGTATCTCAAGTTCGTAGCTTCCATGGCTTAGCTAGCTTTTACCGAAGGTTTGTTCGCGACTTTAGCACCGTGGCAGCTCCTTTGACCGAGCTGGTAAAGAAAGACCATCCATTTGTGTGGGGAGAGTCCCAAGAAAGGGCTTTCCAAGAGTTGAAACGGAGGCTTTGCTCTGCCCCATTGTTGCAACTCCCTGACTTCGGCAAAGCATTCGAGGTCGAGTGTGATGCATCCGAAATTGGGATTGGAGGAGTGCTTATGCAAGAATCGAAGCCGATCGCTTACTTTAGTGAAAAGCTTAATGGGTGCAACCTTGAATTACTCTACGTATGACAAGGAGTTGTATGCCCTCGTTCGAGCGCTCGCCCATTGGCAGCATTATTTGTGGCCTTGAGAATTTGTGATTAAAAGTGATCATGAATCTTTGAAACATCTTCGAGGTCAGGAGAAACTAAACCGAAGACATGCCAAATGGGTTGACTTCATTGAAAGCTTTCCCTATGTAATTCATTACAAAAAGGGGAAAGACAACGTAGTGGCTGATACGCTATCAAGGAAATTTGCCTTAGTGACCACTCTCGCCTCGAGGCTCATGGGATTCGAAAGCATCAAGTTGGTGTACGAAGACGATCCCAAGCTAAAATGCGTTCGTGACGCAATCTTGAGTGGCTGAAGGGTTGAGAAATATCAGTGGCACGATGGCTACCTCTTCAAGAATGGGAGGGTTTGTGTGCCTGTGTCATCGTGGTGATAGCTTTTGGTTCGAGAAGCTCACTCTGGAGGCTTAATGGGACACTTTGGTGTCGACAAAGCTCTTGATACCTTAACCGAGCAGTTCCATTGGCCAAAAATGCGACGAGATGTGGAAAAGCTTTGCAACGCTTGTCTCGTTTGCAAGAAAGCTAAATCGAAGTCCAACCCTCATGGTTTGTATACTCCATTGCCTATGCATGATCGACCTTGGGTTGATATATCCATGGACTTTGTGTTGGGGTTACCGAGGTCGGGGGGAGAACATGATAGCATCTTCATTGTCGTGGACCAATTTTCCAAAATTGCTCACCTTTTTCTTTGCAAGAAATGTGATTGCGCACAACATGTTGCTTCTTTGTTTATTGCTCATGTGTTAAAATTGCATGGTGAGCCACATACATTTGTGAGTGATCGAGACTCGAAGTTCTTGAGTCATTTTTGGAAATGTTTGTGGGGTGCCCTCGGCACCATACTACTATTCTCGACGTCTCACCATCCTCAGACTGATGGACAGATCGAGGTAGTTAATCGAACCTTGGGATCTTTGCTTCTAGTAATGACCAAAGGCAAGGTCGGGAACTAGGCTTATCGTTTGACCGTGATGTAGTTTGGATATAATCGAACGGTGCATCGAATGATAAATATGACCCCGTTTGAGTGTGTGTACGGTTTTAATCCTTTAATTCTACTTGATCTAACCCCATTGGCTCGAGATATTGTTATTGATTTTGAAGGTACTCACCGAGCCAAAGCTTTGCTCGAGTTGCATGCCAAGACGAAGAAGAATCTCGAGGAAGCTTATGCCAAAGTGGCATTGAAAAAGAATAAGGGGCGAAAGAAGTTGGAGTTGAAGAGGGAGATTGGGTTTGGGTTCACTTCCGAAGAGAGCGATTCCCGAACCAAAGGAAAAGAAAGTTGGCACCTCGGGGGGATGGTCCATTTCAAGTGCTGAGCAAGATTAACAACAATGCTTATGTGATCGACCTCCCAGGTGAGTATAATGTGTCCAACACTTTCAATGTTGTTGACTTGACTCCTTGTGTTGTAGGCCAAGTACCGGGGACAGATGCTGAAGCGATTTTGAGGACAAAATCTTCTCAAGAAGGGGAGGATGATGCAGCCCGAAGTGCTGATCAAGTGCTCGACAATCCACCGAGTCAATGACTGATCAACCAAGGCTAATGACATGAAGCCAATCCAAATTGCTACATGACATGCACGTTCATCTTTGTCGGGAGGAAGCATGTGTTCGGAGAAAGAATGGCAAAGTGCTAGAGCCGAAGGCCACATCTTCAATTTTGAGACCGAGGACAAAGTGACCGAACACCAACTCTTGGCGCTAAGCAGCACAGAGCCGAACACAACAAATTGTGTTCGAAGTCAAGTGTGCGACCGATGACAAGTGCGTTCGAGCCAGCAACCGAGCACCGAAGTCAAGGCTGCCGAACACATATTAGTTCAGCCCTGCGTGGCTTGCTGTTATTGGTCACCTATGACCATTTACTATTTTATCCCTAGAATAACCTATAAATACTCCTTTACATTTCATTGTGGGGAGTTAGTTGTTGATGAATATTTGATATAGCGGTTGCTATTTGAGTGTCTCCGATGGAACCCGAACCCCGTTGTGGGATTTTAAAGAACTTGTGTCAATTGGTGTGAGTCGTTTGAACATTTTCTTCTTGGTCATTCAATTTGCAAGAAACGTAGTCTTTCTTGAGGATTGCTGCTTAGCATAGGTGCATCTTGAATTCCGATTCAATTGAGCTTGAGACAAGTTCCTCAATGTTCTTTGAATCGAAGCAGGATTTGTCTTGCTTCTATCTTTATTTCATTGTTATTTTCCGCGTTTCTTCGTGTTAGCTTAACCTCGCGGTTTGCTTGCACCATATGGTGAATATTTTGTTAATTTAATCGAGCTTGACATTATTATTCTTGATTATTCAACTATATTTTGATTGCTTTTAATTATAGAGCTTATAATTGAATGTGCCGTTTATTCTTGTAAACCCTCTGAAGAGTGTTTTGAGTTAAGGTTAGTTGAATACCGATACCTAAACCCTAATAAACAATTCACCCAAATAATGAATTATTTACGGAAGAAGAGCAGGGTGAGTTCGGTAATATGTCATGTGGGCAGTCCATCTTATCATATTGTGTGAGCTTAGAAAAGTAATTCAAGATAGTTATTGTTTGTTATTGGATAATAATAACAATAAACTAGAAGCTCACGATCATTAGGGAAAGTCAAACTAGATTTAATGTGTAGTATTCTGATATGTTGGTATTTTACTCTTAGTTACAACTCTTTTAGGCTAGTTTTTATGTCCTTTAGGCTTATTATTTGTGTAAATCTTATATTAATCTTCATGTTTCATGAATTCGATGATATTGAAGTTCCAAAGCCAAAAGGAAAGAAGAAAGAACAAAAATAAATACAAAATTGGCTACAAGTGAAGAACATGGAAACAAGGCAGCAAAGGGATCGGTATCTCGCTGAATCATCAGCTGAGTGATGATGCAACCCGCCTAAGGAGGAGCGAGTTCAAGAGCTCAAGGAATTTCCATCGAACCAAAAGGGCGGACTGCCGAATTAAAGGCTGAAAGCATTGACCGGCTCTGCAAAAGAAACGCTGACCAGGCCGGTACTCACAATAAAATTGGGAAATCGACAGTGAAAGTGAAGATGTCTGCCGCTTGAAATGCAATCCCTCTGAACTTGCAAGGGACAAAATACAAGAGAAGTCAACATCTATCTTCAGCAGCCGCACAATGTAACCGGCCTGTGGAAAACAAGGCGGAAATGGAAGTTTTGTAAATACAGCTTATGATTTTAAACCCATACCTATAAATAGACCATTATGCCTCTAAGGCACATATACCTATTTTTAGCTTAGAATATTATTTTTGTACTTTTGAATATTCTTGGAGGCAAGCAAGGGTTTCTAACATTAATCATTATAAGGATTCTTCACTTCAATACATCTTATTCCATGATTGTTGCCATATTTTTCCTTACCATGACTGTGTTGAACCGTAGTATGAGTAGCTAAACTCATACTAGGGGTTTATCTATGATAACTTGATAATTTTAGCTTAATACTTGTTTTTAATGTTATAAAATCTATGGGTTAACATGAATGTAGCTTCTACCGTACTTTTGATGACTAGGGTTTAAGGCACAGTCGTACTTGAACCTAACCACGCTTTGCCTTCATCACCTTAACGGGGTTGAAGGCATGGGTTTATGGAAACTAGCGAGCATTTAGGTTATATTGGCTCACGAGCTTACCCCATCTAAAAGGAAAGACCTAAAAAGGTCATTCCTGCTTGGGTCTTTGGACTAGGGTTTTATGCGCCTTGTTATTGACCCTAACGGGCTTAATGAGGTACATCCTCCTATCCTTAACGGGTTTTCAGGGTTAAATGTGTGGTCCGACCATATGACGTTACCCATGTGATTTGTAAGGCTAAAGCAAGTGTTAAGTTAATGAAATCTTGTTTGAATGGGTAAACCCCTAGATCTCTTTCCATATTTTACAAGTGCTAGAGTTCGAAGTTGTTTTATGTTATTGTTGCATAATCATTAGTTGTAAGTTTTCAATCACTTCAATCTTTATATATAAGGATACACGAACAACTCATAAAACCCGACATCATTAAGTCTAAGATTAATAGAATACAAGCTAGCTCTCTATGGATATCGACCCCAACTCCTTGTTGGGTACTTTATCTAATATGAACCTACACACTATTGAATTGAAATCACAATAAAAAGAAGATAAAAAAAGGAAGCAAGACACAATTTGATTGATTGGAAAGGAAACAATTAGGAGGTAAGGCATAATTACCCCCCCTTAATACAAAATAACCAAAAGGCACCTACACTAATCCAATTGCAAGTCAAGGAATTAAAAGTGCTTAAGCAACAAGCTTTAGCCAAATTCTCACAAGTCATTAATAATTATCCAAAGTCTAAGCTACAATACGAGCTCAAGAAAGCTTAAATAGTAGTCTTCCAACTATGGCATGAAATGTCTGAATTAGCCCTAAAGTGGGCTGAAATACAAAGTGATTACACCTAAAATAGAAGGCTGAACATTTCCCAGCACTATCGCGATCACGCTGCATTGGCACCAGAGCTTCGCGAATGTCGCCTAGGTCGTGCGTTCGCGAAGAGTATTTCCCTCAGCCCTTCTCTGAATCCTTCGCGATCTCATCTGAGCCCTTGCGATCGCGATGAACAACTTTAGATTCAGAAACAATGAGCTTGCAAAGTGGTCCTGCACCACCCAATATCTACCCCAACAGCTCTAGTTTTGAGAACATGCCCTGTAGCTCTTGCAATTCTTTCGCTTGGCTCCTTATAAAGGGTCTAGTTATGGTCCGGGTTGCATTATTATCCTCTTCTTGAAAAGAATTCGACCACGAATTTATTTGATCATCAACCTCAAAAGGAGACAAGTCGCACACATTGAATGTATTGTGCACTTGATAGTCACTAGGCAAATTAGGCGCTCAAGGACTTGAAAAGGGCCATCACTTCTTGGCATCAACTTGCTTGTTCTCTTGCTGGGAAATGTCTCTTTTCGAAAGTGGACCTAAACCTAATCTTCTAGCTCAAAGATCATCTTCTTCCGCCCCTTGTTGGCTTTCTTGGAAACCTCTTAATTCTTTTTCTCAAGTTACTATCACTTGTTCATGAAGCTTCTTCATTTCTTGGGCCCTTGTTTTTGCATCTAATCTTACAAACACATCTTGAGATAAAAGGGGTGAGATCAAGGGGGTTAAAGGGTTAAAACTATATGCAACTTTAAAAGGAGTCATACAAGTAGAAGTATGCATGGTACCATTGTATGCAAATTCAATCAAAGGCAAGTAATCTTCCCAAGATGCAAGTTTTCCTTAAACCAAGGCCCTAAGCATGGTTCCCAAGGTTCTATTGACAAACTCGATTTGACCATCGGTTGGGGATGGCAAGAAGTAGAAAACAACAATTTAGTACCAAGCCTTCCCCACAATTCCTTCTAAAAGTGGCTAAGAAATTTGGAACTATCACTAACAATAGTTTTAGGAACTCCACGCAATTTAAGCACATGCTGAACAAACAAATTAGCAACATGGGATGCATTATCACTTTTATGATAAGGAATGAAATGTACCATTTTGAAAAATCTATCAACTACCACAAAGATGCTATCTTTTTCACTTTTGGTCATAGGCAAACGGAGCACAAAAATCCATGAAAATGTCAAGCCAAGGATCCAAAGAAATGGGAAGAGGTGAGTACCAACCATGTGGGAGTAATTTTGACTTAGCTTGTTTGCACTCCAAGCATTGGTTACACACCTTTGGAATATCTACTTTAATCCTAGGCCAATAAAATTTCTCTTCGAGGATCTCAATAGTCTTGCCAATTCCAAAATGCCCCATCAAACCTCCATCATGAGCCTCCCTCACGAACATCCCCCTCCAAGAAGAGTTAGGCACACACAACTTGCCATTTCTAAACAAAAACCCCTCAAATTTGTGAAATCTTTTCTTCTCTTTGTATTCACCTTGATCCTCCTTACCACACAATCTAGTGATCCTCCTTCCCCTTTCTTCCAACTCACAAAAAGCAAAGAGCTCTCCAAAGTCCGGATCATTAGCATACATTCCTTTCAAACTTTCAAAACCCATGAGCTATGATCCCAAAGTATTCAACAAAACATGCTTCTTGATTGAAGCACAAACTTTCTTGACAAAGCATCTGTCACCATATTTCTTTCCCCTTTTTGTAATGGATGACATAAGGAAATGAATCAAGCAATCCCACCCATTTAACATGCCTCACATTCAACTTCTCTTGGAATTTGAGATGTTTCAAGGATTGGTGGTCGATTTTAATAACAAACTCCTTTGACCAAAGATAGTGTTGCCAATTGGCCAAAGCTCACCAAAGCATACAACTCCTTATCATAAGTGGAGTATTTGGCGGTGGCCCCTTCAAGCTTCTCACTAAAATAGGCAATGGGCTTTTTATCTTGCATCAACACGGCTCCAATTCCCACTCCACTTGCATCACACTCAACTTCAAAGGTTTTTTTAATCAAAATTAGGCAATTGAATAAGAGTTGTAAAACTAAACACTTCTTTCAATTTTACAAAAGCTTCTTCTTGTTCTTTTGCTCATACAAATGGCTTATCCTTCCTTATCACTTCGGTCAATAGTGCGGCTATGGTACTAAATCCCCTCACAAATCTCCTATAAAAACTAGCCAGCCCATAGAAACTTCTCACATCACCAATGCTTTTAGGATTGGGCCAATTCTTAATGGCCTCCACCTTAGTCTCATCAACATCCACACCATTGGCATTCACCATATAGCCAAGAAATACAACTTTATCAACACAAAAGAAGTATTTTTTCCAAGTCAGCAATTGCTCCTTTCCCAAGACATCAAACACTTGTTTCAAATGATTAACATGTTCATCAAAAGATTTACTATAGATAAGAATGTCATCAAAGTACACTACAACAAATTTCCCAATGAAAGATTTTCGTCAACCTCATGAAGGTTGAAGGAGCATTGTTCAAGACAAAAGACATGACAAGCCATTCATAGAGACCAAAGTTGGTCTTGAAGGCCGTCTTCCACTCATCACCCGGTTTTATTCGGATTTGGTGGTAACCACTCCTCAAATTGATCTTGGAAAACACACAAGATTCACATAATTCATCAAGCATATCATATAACCTAGGAATAGGATGATAATACTTTACCATTATCTTGTTGATGGCTCTACAATCCACACATGTGCCAAGTCCCATATTTCTTTGGCACTAGAATGACCGAGAATGCACCTCATCCACTTGTCTTTGAATTTCTTTAGTGGCCTCCTGATTTCTTCTATAGATGGCCTTGTTGGGAAATTGTGAACCCGGAATAAGGCTAATTTGATGCTCAATGACTCTTAGTGGTGGCAATCCACTAGGAAACTCTTCGGGGAAGATGTCTTCATAACCTTGCAAAAGAGAAGAAATAGAACTAGGCAAAGAAGAAGTTAGTTCATTAGTAAGCAAAATATGATCTTTATGCATGAGGAGGATCAAAGGCATACCCTCATCCAATTCATCTCAACACTCCTTTCTTGACAAAAACACACCCACTATTTCTTTTGTTTCCTCACTCTTTATTGTGGTGGTTCCCACTCTTTTACTTCCCTCAACTCCCTCTTCTTTTTTTTTTTTTTTTTTTTCTATCTTCTCTCCTTCAAGTCTCTCATCCTCCTATACCCCTCACTCACTTGAGCCGCAGTCAATGGCTTAAGTATATACTTTCTCCCCTCCAAATCCAAAGCATACTTGTTAGTTTTGCCATCATGCTTTGATAGACGATCATATTGCCAAGGTCTACCAAGAAAAATGTGGCAAGCTTGCATTGGAACTACATCAAACAATATCTCATCTTGGTAGTTTCCAATCTTGAATTTGATCAAAGCTTGCTTGGTTATCTTCAATTCCCCAGATTCATTAAATTATTGTAGCTTATAGGACTGTTGAAGTTTCCTAGTGGGAAGCTTGAGTTGTTCAATCAAAGTAGAAATTGCTACATTAACATAAATCCCACTATCAATAATAGTAGAACAAATAGCACCTTGTATCCGATAATGGGTATGAAATAAATTCTCCCTTTGGTCCAAGTCCTCCTTTACTTGCACTCCCATTATCCTCCATACAACAAGAGAAGCAATGTTTTCCTCTTCAAGATTCTCACTCTCTTCTCCTCCCCCTCAAAGTCATTTTCACAAGGAACATCATCATCTATCTCCTCTACATCACTATTATCCATTTTATAACCACCATTGGCCCAAGCAAGAATGGCTCTCTGATTGGGATAATCCCTTATTACATGACCTTGGCCTTTATATTTAAAACATTGAATGGAAGACAAGCTTTTGGGTTTAGCTTTGTTACCTCCCACTTTTGGTTCATCCTTGGGCTTGGCTTTGTCAAATTGGTTCCTGAATTCTTGCCTTGGTTATTTTTCTTTGTCCCATTGTGGATAGGTTTTCACATTGTCTCTTCCTTTGTTCCAATTGGAAGTGGTGCCCTTGGACTTGTCAGACTTGTCCACCTTAAGCCTTTTCTCCACCTTAAGTGCCGCTTGAAAAATGTTATACAAGGTTTCAAAATTGTGTAATTTCATTGGAGAAGAGATATGTCTATTCAATCCCCCACAAACCTTGGAATGAGGAGTCGGTCCCCATCATGAATGTTAGCCTGTATCCTTGTCTTTTCAAACTCATCAAAGTATTCTGGGACCCCTTTACTCTCTTGCCTCAAGAGTATACTAGGACCATCATCCCGCATCCCTACAGTTGGAGGTGTCTCTAAAACTTGCTTTCCTGTTTCTTGGATCCTAGACTTATGGGATAGGTCCTCAACTATGCCCTTGAGCGCATTGAATTCATCATTGAAACAATCTTAGGTAGTCGTTTCGGGAGTTAAGACTCCGATTGGCATATAAATAGTTTTAAAAGCATCGTAATATCCATTACGACTTGTATGTAAAATTTTAGCTAAATCGGACCTCGTTTGGTAGGTATCGAAAGAAGGTTTTTGTTTCCCTTATCGGTAAATTTTGGTAAATTTTCAAAAGAGGTTTTTGAGCTTGATTTTTGGGAATGAGCTCCGATTCAAAATTCAAAAGCGTCGTTAGGTTTGTATCATTATTTGTGACCTGTGTGAACTTTTGGAAGTGAATTCCGAGGTCATTCGAATTGTTTCTGCTATAATGCCGAAAGTTAAAGAATTTGATCTTTTTCATTTAATTCGCATCTTGAGTTTCGGGAATCCGGTTCGAGATCCACCTTAGCGAGTACATCATATAAATTTTGTATAACTTGCTTGAGAAATTTGAGATTATTCCGAATTTCGCAAGATTCAACAAAAAAAAAAAAGGAGAAAAAGAAGAGACAAAGAAAAAAAAGAAAGAAAAAGGAAAGGATAAGTAAATAAGGTGGTGGCTAAGGGTACTTAGCTTATAAAAGCTTAAAAGGAACAGAAACAGAATCATAACAAGGAAACGAAGACGCAGACAACGAAAAAATATGCGGAAAAGAGAGAAAGGAAAGGAAAAAGAGAAGGAGAAAAAGTTGATTTTTTACCCCGAAACCTCCAGGCCTGGACTGCGTATTGCGTTTTCAAATCGGGTATCCGGTTCCTACCCAGATTGTTCTAAAACATAAGGAATGAAGCTTTTAACCTAATATGATATATTTTTCTGCTTATTGAACAGAGCGGGGTCGTTTGGCAGTGAAGCGGATATTGAGCAGCACTCTGATTATGAGCTTGCATAAACTTCCCGATAGTCGTTGAGAGTCCCGCGGTGATATGTGTAGTAATTTGTGTTTACTATTATGTGTATTGATAAATATATGGATCGGATTGCACGCCGCAATAATATAAATATATAGATCGGGTTGCACGCTACAACAGTATAAATATATGGGTCGGGTTGGACGCCGCAACAGTATAAATATATGGATCGGGTTGCACGCCGCAACATTATAAACATATGGGTCGGGTGTCACGCCGCAACAATATTTACATATAGTAAGATGTATTTCTAATTGTTGATATGTTCAGGATACCTACATGTTCTCTCTATCTTATATCCCTGATTGTTTATGAGTTTATGGTTCCATATGTATTTCAAATTATTATCTGGCTCAGCCTCTGTATAGTTAAAATAAGGTGCATTCAGTTTATCTGCTTTTCTTCTCCCTGGCTAGCGTATCTGCTTCTTTGAAGTGGCTAGCCAGCCCCCACTTTCTGAGTCCTTTATACTCACCCTTGTTTGTTATTTGTCTCTTGTCTATTTATCTCGTTTCGGCAGGTTTGCTCTAGGATTGAGATTGCCACATTTTTAAGGAGCGAAGACGACTTCAGCTGTCAGGGTAAGCCAACTTCTGTTTAGGATAGCCACCAGTTGTATGTTTATTAATTCAGTTGTATTTTTCTCCCTTCATGAGATGATTATACTTTATTTATACTCTTAGATGTCTAGTCTAGATAGACCTAAACCTAGTATGTTGGGTAGTCAGTTGTAATTTCTATTGTACAGCTTAGAGGTATCAGTATGTCTGTACTTTTTCTAAGTCTTGCTCTTATTTATGAGTTGGATTTATATTTATTTTACTTATTCATTTTGTAAGGGTTTGCCCGACGGGTCTAGGAAAGGATATCCGGTACCCGCACAGCCTAGCAGAAAAATTTGGGCAGTGTCAGTTGGTATCAAAGCCCGGTTTTGAGTATATCCAGACTAAGACAGTTTTTGATAGAGTTCCATTGATTGGGCGGAGACGTCTGTACTTATCTACGAGAGGCTATGGTGGCATTTAGGCAGTTTCCTTTATTTCTTCCCCGTCGTGCGTGAGTCTTATCTGAGAATGAAGGTCGTACAAGTTCTCTTGTTATCTGTGTGAACTTTGCTTTAGACTCAAGCTCGTTCGAGGACGAACGAGTCTAAGTGGAGGAGAATGAAACGACCTTAGGTAGTCGTTTCGGGACTTAAGACTCCGATTGTCGTGCCGATAAATTTAAAAGCGTCATATGTCCATTAAGACTTGTCTTTATATTTGAGCTAAATCGGACCTCGTTTGGTAGGTATCAGAAGAAGGTTTCAGTTTCCGTTGTTGGTAAATTTCGGTAAATTTTAAAAAGAGATTTTTGGGCTCGCTTTGGTGAATGAGCTCTGATTCGAAATCCGAAAGTATCGTTAGGTTTCGTATGATTATTTGTGACCTGTGCGAACTTTCAAAAGTGAATTCCGAGGTCATTCCGTTTGTTACCGCTAAAATACCAAAAGTTAAAGAATTTGAACTTTTCCATTTAATTCGTATCTTGAGTTTCGGGAATTCGATTTGATATCAGCCTTAGTGAGTAAGTCACATAAACTTTGTATAACTTACTTGAGAAATTTGGGATTATTCTGAATTTCGTAGGGTTCCGTTTTAATTTTCGTCACGAAAATAAAAAAGGAAAAAAGGAAAAGACAAAGAAATGAAAAGAAAAGAAAAGAAAGAAAAAGGAAAGGATAAGTAAATAAGGCGGTGGCTAAGGATCCTTAGTTATAAAAGCTTAAAAGGAATAGAAACCGAAACATAACAAGGAAATGAAAACGCAGACAGCGAAAAAAATGCGAAAAAGAGAGAAAGGAAAGGAATAAGAGAAGGAGTAGAATTTTTACCCCGAAACCTCCAAGCCTGGACTGCGTATTGTGTTTGCGAATCGAGTGTTGGGTTCCTACCCAGCTTGTTCTAAAACATAAGAAATGAAGCCTTTAGCCTAATTTGATATATTTTTCTGCTTATTGAATAGAGCGGGGTCGTTTGGCAGTGAATCCAAAGGACAAAGCAGTTATTGAGTAGCAGTGCTAACTTTGAACAAGGTAAGTGTTTATATCCATTTCTTTGGTTGCCTTTGACCTTCTGCATATTCTACCACATATTCCTTACGTGTGTAGCTGCCGATAGGCGTACTTATTACGCCTTAGCTTTGGATTTACATGATATATTATATGTTATGTCTTGTTGTTGATATTGCATTGAGCATAGAAGCATTGCACTCTGATTGTGAGCTTGCATAAACTTCCGGGTAGTCGATGAGAGTCCCGCGCCGGTGATATGTGTAGTAAATTATGTGTTTACTATTATGTGTATTGATAAATATATGGATCGGGTTGCACGCCGCAACAGTATAAATATATAGATCGGGTTGCACGCCGCAACAGTATAATATGGATCGGGTTGCACGCCGCAACAGTATAAATATATAGATCGGGTTGCATGCCACAACAGTATAAATATATGGATCGGGTTGCACGCTGCAACAGTATAACTATATGGATCGGGTTGCACGCCGCAACAATATAAATACATCGATCGGGTTGCATGCCGCAACAGTATAAATATATGGATCGGGTTTCATGCCGGAACAGTATAAATATATGGATCGGGTTGCGCACCGCAACAGAATAAATATATGGATCGGGTTGCATGCCGCAACAGTATAAACATATGGATTGGGTTGCACGCTGCAACATTATAACATATGGATCGGGTTGCACGCCGCATCAATATTGATGCAGGGTAAAACACGCGGAAGCAAACAACAAGATAAACTATGCGGAAGCGATAAAACACAAGATAGATGATACCAAAGATATCGGGAAACAAGGATTGGGGAGACAAGAAACGAGAAGAAAGAACGGATAATTGGATTCAAGACATGAATTTAATTATCCAAAAGGGAGAAATGAAACTCGAATCTTACAAGGATTTCACACTAGCGATGAATCTCCATAGGTTCCAAGTTAACGAAATACATGAAGCCTCAGGCTTCGAACTAGAAAGGCTCGGCCTTCTCTAATTCTCTCTTCTCAAATGTTCATACAAGCTCAGTTATGAAATAAAAGACTAAGTGTGGTATTTATAGTTTTCCCACACTCCTAAGTGAAATGACCAAAAGGCCCTAAGTCTAATTAAAACAATAGAAGTCACTTAGGGCTATAGTTGTAATTACACAACAGAATAGAGCAAACTCGGATTGGCTCGCATCAGAGGTAGGTGATCCGCCCACCCCAATTAGGCGCTCCGCCCAGTTTCTTCCTTCAGCAGAGTCGGCGGCCACTTAGGCACAGGGACGTTCCGCCCATGGAGATCCAGAGAGTGGCAACAATTCAGGCGGTCCGCCTTTTTGAGTAGGTGGTCCGCCTCTTCCTAAAGCCTCTTGAGGCACCTCAATTTGTGTCCCTCGAGCCTCTCCTTTGGTGCCTAAGTGCTCCTCCTTCCTTGGCGCTCCAATGCATGATCTTCAAGACGTTTCCGGAGCCCTTGACTGGTATCCTTTGTGCTCTTCAATCTTGGCTCTCGATGGTTGGGAACTAAGCCAATTTGGACTGCATATCCTCCCCTTCTTGAAAGGATTTCGTCCTCGAAATCAAACCATCAATGCCTACATCCAAAACAAGCACAACTAAATTTTCCTACTTCACAAGTAGGTTAGCTTAACAAGAAGTAAGTGCACGTAGTGTAGAAAACACACTCTTGTGATAGAGCCAAGCATCAATACCCATTAAAAAGCGTATGTTCCCAAAGGAAACAATAAATTCTTGGCTCAACAAAAATATGCACTCATAATCAAAACAAGCAAAGAGATCAAGATCATGCAATATGTAGCAATCAAATTCCCTACGACCTCTAAGCTTATGACCAACACACCAAGCCTTCAAACCAATTTTATCACAAGATGACACATCGGCTTTTGTATGCTCAACACTCAAGGTGTGCTCAACACATGGAATGGAGTAAGTAAAATAGTTCAATTCACAACTAACATCGAATACTCTACTCCCCTTTTTAGAAGCACTCTTACACACACCGAGAAGTACCTCCTCACCTCCAAATTCACCTCCAAGACAATTCTCCTCACTAGACAAACTCCAAAGGAAGGTTTCCAAAATAGGTTCTTCATCATTATAGTCCACACAACGAAGGCTAGGACTACTAGAAGTTAAGTCAACACAACCAATGTCAAGACCACTCTCCTCACTTGGATTTCTAAACAATGGATCATCCATAGAGCCTAACTTTACAAACCATGGTGGTTTGATTTTACTACAAACTCTAGTTCGATACAATTCACTACCACAAATGAGATTGCCTTCCAACAATGGAAATGTAAAGGCATGCACCTCAAATTCATGGTTACACAAAATCATAGTATCAAGACTAGGTCCTTCACTCTCACTCGAGGAGTTGTTGAACCCCAAAAATTATCCCGAAAAGGATAAATTCTGGAATATCGACAGGATGGGCTAACTCTTTTGGAGTTTTTGGAGTCGCCACCCAATTTAAGGAAAACAGGGAACCAAATTAACAAATGCGTGCAAAACTCCGTTTTTATAAAAAAGACGGTCTTTCTTTCAGAGATTCTAAAGGTAAGAGGTTTTATTAATTTCGGAAGAAGGTTTTTAAGGCACTTCCGAAATTCCGTAAAAATACGGTTAATCCGACAGGTTTCCAAAATATTTGCAAAATATACTTTTCTAGAAAATTTATCTAAAATAATTAATTAAAATAAAAACTTGTTTATGAAATATATTTTAATTTGCACGCATTTTGCTAATTGGCATCAGTTTGCAATAAATTAAATCACGACTTCAAAAATAAAGGCAACGAACATAAAGTAAAACAATATACAAACAATCAAATATTATTGATAAATAAATATTCTACACATTTATTTGCATAAATATCTCTAAGGAAAGAAAGGCGAAGTTTATAGGTAAAACCCGAGAAATGATCAACTCGCGGGAACCTTGGATTTTCTAAAATTTCTAAGTCTTATTTCTGAACGCTCGAGTCCGAATTCAATCCAAACGACTCCAATGCAACGGAAGTTAGCCTAAAAGCATTCCCGAATTGCTCGTGCCAAGATGTACCTCACAATAAAATAGGAATTTAAATTAAATTAGTACGATAATAAAGTGTAATAATTAATAAAAATAAAATAACAATAAAGTAATATCATTAGGAACAAAATACACCTCTCTCTATTAGAAAATCTCCCATTGTAAAAAATTTAAGTCATAATAAACTCCTCTATTTGCTGAACGCAATTCAAGGTATTCATAGTTCTTTAAATTTTGTTTAATTTAACAATTTTAAATATTGCTATTTGGCCTAAATGATAGGCTAAAATCATTAAGTGTTGAGCTCTATCACACTAGGCTACTGGGGTAAAATGATTCTAATAACTAATTAAGATTAGAATCTCAGCAGGTGGTGGTATTAAAAGTATGGTTGGATATACAACCCAGGCGGAAGGTTGAACGCCAGAACCAAGGTTCTGTTGTTTGCCCGCTTAGCCGAGGATGGCGTTTAGGGCTGTTGTTGAACCTAATTTTGGGTTCAGCCACTCCTTGCCAGGGTTGGTCACCAGTAAATCTTGTTAACCCCATGCTGCCGGATCCGTCGGAATCTGGGGTGAAGAGTTCAACACTTATTTTTCTAATGAACATCATTAGGAACAAAACTACTGTTAAAAACAGTAGAAAGAAGAATATGAAATGCCACAGCATTTAGATTTACTTAATAAATGGACTATTCCTAAAGTTCAACCTAGGCTGATATACCAGCTAGGAACCTTTGAAAAATTGGGTTTAAAACAGGTAGTGAAAACTACTGAAGAAACGATCACGGTATATAGCGATCATGCTACTTTTAATTTATTGTCTGAGCATGATTTAACACCGTATATGCATACTCATAGATTCATTCATATTGGTTTAATTCAAGTTGCTTTTAAACCTTTAACCTTAAGAGGTTTACCTGAAAGTTTTATAGCTGCTCTCAGGGATGGTAGAAACCATAATTGGAAGAAATCCCTTATAGGGATTGTTCAATCAAGTTTGGCTTATGGCCCAGTATATTTTAATGCTTATCCGAATTTACAGATATCGTTGTCGGATGAAAATGCTTTAAAAGCTTTGGTTTTAAATGTTAAATTACATGGTTATGATTATATGCCTAATACAGAAGTAATATGTATCTGTTATAGGATTTATTTTAAGCCACTATATACTTTGAATCCTATGTGCAAAATTATGGATTTTAGAAATGAAACTATTTTAATGGAAACTAATTTTGGTAAATCTAAAATTACTACCAGAAGACCTATCAAATGGGATGAAATAGATTTCCCTAAAGAGTGGGTCATGGAGGAAGTGGTTCCTCCAAAGGACTTTAAAAATATAGATCTAACTGGAATTGAACAAACTCCAGAAGGAAATGTAAGAATCAGGTTTGAACCTGAAAATGACAGGTCTAGTTTTCAAGGTTTATCTAGATCTAATTCGTTACATCATTCTTATATTTCTCCTATTGATTATATTGTTCAAACTCCTTCTAGAGCTTCTACTTCTCAGTTAAGAGAGGAAGTGCCTAGATATCATACTTTGAAAATTGATAAAAGTAATATTGTTACTCCTGTTGCTCCTATAAAGGAACAACAAATAAACGATGTAGACATAACTGCATCTGAAATGGATTTTGGTGAAATTTAATGGATTTTAAGTCTACAATTGATTTTAGTCGGGGATCACCCGCAAGAAAGAAGGTATCTGAGGATTTTTATAAACCTAGATGGGAACAATTTAGAAAATGGTTTTTTAAGAGTTTTAATAAAACTGAACAAAATTATTTTCAAGAAGAATTTTATAAAGATCTTGAGAAAGTTAATAAAATTATATCTTTCATTCCATGGTTTATGGGAAAATATATAGCAAATAATATCGCTGTTTTGGAAAGACAATTTGAATTATCAAATGGTAAAATCATTGACGCTGTATTACCTCCACAGCAACCTTTCAAAATAAAGAAGGAGGGAAAAATGATTGATTTTGCAGCTTTTTCTGCAATGTTTGAAGATAATACTCTTCAAATTACTGTTAGACACATTAATATAATGTTGAAACAGCAGAACTATACAAATATTTATGTTCATATATTGGGTGAACATATTGCGTCTTTACATGATAAAGTAGATAAATTATTATCGATGAGCAGTAATACTGCCAGTACATCAGGAAAAGAAAAATTGGAAGAGCCACCACGGGTAGCCATTCCAACCATTCAACCTCCTCCTGTTGTTGAAAATTTTAAAATAAAACCTGATGCATCTAATATAGAAAAGTTTTTAAATGAAAAATTTAAAGAGCTATCTCTAAAGCCTCTAATTAATACAGAGGGAAGTGATAATGAATTTTCTGATAATGATTTTCCTAAATTGAATTTTGATCAAATTAATAAACTAAAGTCTTCTTATAATTCAAAATTTGCTGAAAAGCCAAGGCAAAGAATGTTTTACTACCCGAGACCTGCTCCTCAGGATGTACTATTCGAAGAACAGGATGATATGTATGCTCCTAATAGCTTCAGTGGTAAGCAAATTTATGAGTAGAATATTGATGGTCATACCAATAGGCAGATGTATATTGTTATACATAGAATGATGATGTATAGCACTATCTATAAAACTAATGGTAATAGTGATAAAACTGTTGCCAATATGATTGTTGCAGGTTTTACTGGTCAATTGAAAGGCTGGTGGGATAATTATCTTACAGCTGACCAGCGAAATAAAATTTTGAATGAAGTAAAAAATGAACCTGGAACATCTACAGCAGATAATTCCAATGCTGTTTATTCATTGGTTGTTAATATAATTGAACACTTTTCAGGTAGATGGTCTGATAATAGTGAGACTATTCAAACCCTCTTACAGAATATGAGATGTAAGACTTTAACTTCATTTAGACTCTATAAAGATACATTTCTTTGCAGAGTTATGGAGTTACCAGAGTGTAATAGCACTCATTGGAAATCCAAATTTATAGATGGACTTCCTAACCTCTTTGCAGAAAGAGTTAAGAAAGCTCTTAGACAAGGGGGAGTTCATATTAATTATGATGAGCATACTTATGGAAGTTTAGTTGGAATATGTATCCAAGAAGGATTGGCGTTATGTAATGAAATTAAGCTAAATCAGGAGCTCAAACGCCATCGTCTTAATGAAAGACAACAGTTGGGTGAATTTTGTGGACAATTTGGTATGGATGATCCACGAACCAAATCGAAGTCTCATAAGCTTCATAAAAGCAAGACTGGTAAGAAGCATGACTACCAGGAAAGGAGACAAAAATATTTAGAAAGACGCACAGGAAAACGTGCTAGAAGGAAAAAGGCTTTTAAAAAGCAAAAGGATATTGCTAGATCCAAGAATTCACAAAATTGTTATAAGTGTGGAAGATTTGGTCACTATTATAAAGATTGCCAAGTAAAGAAAAAGATCGAGGCTCTTAATATAGATCAAGATCTGAAGGATTCTTTATGCAAGATCTTATTAAATTCTGAACCAGAAATATCGGATCCAGGTGAAGAAAATATCCCTACCAAGGAAGAACTAAATAAAGTCTTCCAGGATGAAAGTGATATTGTCACTAGTTCTGAGGATGAATGTGATCCTTGCAAGATTGGACAACCTTGTGATAATGAAGAAAATGATGAATTTTATAATTTATTTTCTCAATTTAATCTTAATACTTTGGATAATGATAATTTAATAGAATTGTTGAAGATGGTGCAGGATTCCGAAGTTAGATCTAAACTTATAGATCAGATCAAGGGAAATTTCGAACAGAAGGAATCCGAAGGATTGAAAAAGGGTTTCTATGCCCCTATGGATAATACTCCATACACCATGAAAGAAGTTAAAAGACTTCTAGAACAAAGAAAAATGAATCATAGTAGTTCACCTACTACGTCTCAGGATTTGGAAAAAGAGGTTTATAACCTTAAACAGGAGATTTATAATCTCAAGAAGGAAAATAGGATATTAGAACAAAGGATTTCCAGAATTGAAGGAAAAGGTAAAGAAAAGGATGAAATCCTTACCCCTTCTAATTTTGAGGATCTTGATGAAAATATTATTAACATTTTTAGTGATATGCAGGATGTCGGGAAAAGAGAGTTTCTAACCACTTTAGAAGTTTTTACTTCACAAAAGTTTTTTATAAAAATTACTCTTCTTATTGATTATAATTTCAAAAAAGAATTTATAGCTCTTGTTGATAGTGGAGCAGATTTAAATTGTGTTCAAGAAGGATTAATTCCTTCACGATATTTTCATAAGACTACTCATAGTTTAAGGTCTGCTAATGGTGAGAAAATGCAGATTGAGTACAAATTGCCAAAAGCTTCTATATGCACAAATAAAGTATGTATACCTCAAAGCTTTGTTTTGATAAAAAATATGTCTAACCAAGTTATACTAGGTACACCCTTTTTACAAAAAATATTTCCTATTACTAGAATAGATAAAGAAGGGATAATAGGAACTTTTCAAGAAAAACCTATTATTTTTCAGTTTATAACTGAACCTATTACTAGAGTTTTAAACCAGTTAAAGGATATGCTAGCTAAGAAAAGTCAGCATATCAATTTTCTTAAACAAGAAATTTATACTTTAAATATTGATGAGATTTTAAAAAATCCCAAATTAAGAAAAAAAATTGATTTTATAATAAATCAGTTTTCATTACAGATTTGTAGTGAACATCCAAATGCTTTTTGGAATAGGAAAAAACATGTAGTTACACTTCCATATGAGGAAGGATTTTCTGAAACTAATAGTATTCCTACTAAGGCAAGACCTTGCCAAATGAATTCAGAATATTTGGAATTATGTAAAAAGGAAATAGATTCTTTATTACATAAAGGTCTTATTCGATCTTCAAAATCCCCATGGTCTTGTACAGCTTTTTATGTTAATAAACATGCTGAACAAGAAAGAGGAGTTCCAAGGTTAGTCATAAACTATAAACCTTTGAATAAAGCTTTGAAATGGATTAGATAACCTATTCCTAATAAAAAGGATTTATTGGATAGGCTTCATAATGCTATTATATTTTCTAAATTTGATTTGAAATCAGGATACTGGCAGATTCAGATAGCTGAAGTTGACAGGTATAAAACTGCTTTTAATGTCCCAATAGGACAGTTTGAATGGAATGTTATGCCATTTGGATTAAAAAATGCTCCTTCTGAATTTCAGAAAATTATGAATGATATATTCATTCCTTATAGCAATTTTATTATCGTTTATATTGACGATATATTAGTATTTTCAAATACTATTGAAATGCATTTCAAGCATCTTGAATTATTTAAGAAAATAATTATACAAAATGGTTTAGTTATATCTAAACCGAAAATGTTTTTATTTAAACAAAGGTAAGATTCCTTGGTCATAATATTGAAAAAGGAAAGATTATACCTATTAATAGAAGTATTGAATTTGCTTCTAAATTTCCTGATATTATAACAGATAAAACTCAATTACAGAGATTTCTAGGGAGTTTAAATTATATTGCTCCATTTTATGAGAATCTTGCTAAAGATACAGCTATCTTATATGATAGATTAAAAAAGATTCCAAAACCTTGGACTGATGTTCATACTAAAACAGTCCAGAAGATCAAGGAAAGAGTAAAGAATCTTCCTTGTCTTACGTTGGCTAATCCTACTTGGCCAAAGATAATTGAAACTGATGCTTCTGACATTGGTTATGGAGGGATTTTAAAGCAATACTCTCCAGAAGATAGAATTGAATATTTAGTTCAATTTCATTCTGGTAAATGGAATAATAGCCAAAAAAATTACGCAACAATAGCAAAAGAAATACTTGCTATAGTAAAATGCGTATTAAAATTTCAAGGTGAATTATACAACCAGAAATTTATAATAAAGACTGATTGTCAATCAGCTAAATTTATGTTTAATAAAGATTGTAAACATGATGTTTCTAAACAAATGTTTGCAAGATGGCAGGCATTGTTGGCCCCATTTGATTTTGAAATCCAATATAAAAAAGGAGAAGAAAATAGTCTTCCTGATTTTTTAACTAGAGAATATCTGTCTAGTTAAAGGTGATTAATTACTAACATTTTATGTGCAGACAATCAGATATGTGCAGGCGTAGAAATTTTTATTGTCCTTATTGCCAGCACCAGATTATATCAAGACAAATGAGAATATTATATTGGGATTTGCTTAATACAAAAAAGAAGTTAAAATACTGGGAAAAAGAGTCCATGGATTTATTATCAAAAGCAGATTATACAGATAATATCTCAAGTATCCTTCAAAGGATTATTGATAGAATTAAGGAGATAGATACGGACATAATGAGAATCCGTAATATTTTGGATAATTATCCTATGTTTCTAGCCTAATAGGTTTATGAATTATCATGTGCAGATTATGCGCCCTGGTCACGGCAACCCAACCTCTAATAGGGGAAGGGGAAACAGAGGAAGAGGCACCGGTAGAGGTGCTGTATTAGCCCAATTGGGAAAACAAAGGCTTATAGCCGAAGATTTGACAGGATCCTCCTCATCAAATAATAAAAAGGATGATACTATGTCATACCAACAGTATCAGCAGTTCTTGGAATGGAAAAATTCGCAGGAAAAGCAAAATGAGGGAAAGGCTAATATGCCAGAATCGTACTCTTCTGTTATACTAGAAGATGACAATGAAAACATACAGTCATATGTCAAAATAGACTACAAGGAGTTAATATTATTCCTTGAACATCGAGACCTTCAATGGAAGGATGAGCCATGGAAATTAATGGCAAAATATCTGAATAATACATCATACCCAAGCTGTACTTATAAGTACAGAGCTCATTTTGAGATGATACTCTCAGGCACAGGATCATGCGAAATATCGCATTTTTATCCAGCGAACACAAGAAAAGTTTATAACTTTTCCAAGATTATAATCAAACATATTATATTGCCAGAAGAATGGGGTTTGAGCACCCTGACTGAAAGAAGTTATATCCATCCTGAACAGAAAGTTCCAGTGAAATTCAATTACTGGGATTATGTTGAAAGCTTTCATAAAGCTTTATTATACGAAAATGATAATAGAAAACATTCTTGGTTTATAAAAATATGTGGAGAAGTTTATAAACAAAGCAATATACCAAACTGGTTTTCTCAATGGTGGATTACTTATGGTCCTACCGTTAAAATATTACCAGAACCATTGCTCAGTTTATATACTGATTGGTTGGAGGTATCTCCAAAAATTCAAGAATTACAAAGAGGTAATACTCTAATTGAAGGAAGTTGTTATATGAATTTCTTCATTGAATACTCTATCCCATGGATAATGAAATGGACCGTGGAAGTGGATTATACTCCACAAAATATTCCTGCTTTATACATGAATTTTTATACAAGATTTTGGAAGAAGATGATCAAGAAAACAACTGGTGGTCATATGCAGTGTCAGGATACGATTGATAATATAAAACAATCGATTGAGGAATATAAACAGACTGATCATATGAAACAGCAAAATACTCCAAGTCCCTATCAACACATAATTAATAAAATCCAAATGAAGAAAGGGCTGATGACAAAAGCGGAAATTTTAGCTTCGTATTTTGAAGAAGTTAAAAAAGATTTAATAAAAAATCTTGAGATCGAAATTCCTTCGGATGCATCTATGGCCTCTGCGAATAACACAGAGGATGAAGAAGAACAGTGTTTGGCAGGAGAATCTCAGTCAATCATTGACAATGATGTGGATGATTATATCACTAACATCATGACACAGGTAGCTGGTGAAGAATTGCCGAAAGTAGCTGGGGAAGCATCTTTCTCCAAAAAGCACAACACCAAAGGAAAAGACAAGGCATAGAGAATTATTGAAGAAATCTTCAACTTTTATAAAGTAGCTTTAATAAAGTTACAAAATTATTGGCCACTTATCGGCCATGTTTTCCATACTTTAATTTTTAGCCGGCCATTTGTAAAGATTTGGGCCATGCTAGCTTTATTTTTCCCTAGAATTTGTCTATATAAGAGAGGGCAAGCTTAGTACATAGAGCAGGCTTCAGAAAATACACCTCTCTCTCTATTAGAAAATCTCCCATTGTAAAAAATTTAAGTCATAATAAACTCCTCTATTTGCTGAACGCAATTCAAGGTATTCATAGTTCTTTAAATTTTGTTTAATTTAACAATTTTAAATATTGCTATTTGGCCTAAATGATAGGCTAAAATCATTAAGTGTTGAGCTCTATCACACTAGGCTACTGGGGTAAAATGATTCTAATAACAAATTAAGATTAGAATCTCAACAGGTGGTGGTATTAAAAGTATGGTTGGATATACAACCCAAGCGGAAGGTTGAACGCCAGAACCAAGGTTCTGTTGTTTGCCCGCTTAGCCGAGGATGGCGTTTAGGGCTGTTGTTGAACCTAATTTTGGGTTCAGCCACTCCTTGCCAGGGTTGGGTCACCAGTAAATCTTGTTAACCCCATGCTGCCGGATCCGTCGGAAATAAAATATATAATAATAATAATAATAATAATAATAATAATAATAATAATAATAATAGAATATATAATAATATAATAATAATAATAATAATAATAATAATAATAATAATAATAATAATAATAATAATAATAATAATAATAATAATAATAATAATAATAATAATAATAATAATAATAATAGTAACGGGGTTGTTTTTTGCAAATTTAGGCTCAGGTTCGTATAGCGCGTCGAATAGAGGCTCGAGATTTTGTACGGTTGCAAACACGGAGCCCGGGCCGTGTTGCCGTGCCAAAGCACCAAACCCACTACTCTATTCAACTTGCTTAGCATTAAAATGCATTCATCATCGCCTTTTGCTTTAGGGACACGGGAACGGGACGGTTCAAGTGTAGTATCATGTTCAAAATCCGTCAATTTATGGTCCGTCAATTCCTTGTGAAGGCCTCAATACATGCATGTGTATTGTTCATCGGCCAGTGTAGTATCGGTTCAATATCAGTTCCAAATTTATACTCCAAAATATACAAGCCAAGTTGTACATGAACGAGCCAATCTAGTCAGCGTCCCACAGTGAAACAACCAAATAAAACCATTGAAGGTTGTTCAGCAAATCACAGGGCAAACAACAGAAAGACGATGATAAAACAATTAAACCCAATCGTGACATTCAAATAGTCACTGAACGGCGACGAGCAAACGGCCAAGGAGGAGCAATGCCAACTAAATAGCATCACTTCAACCCCCTGATGCTTCCAATTACATCCGATCAACAAAACCACCAGGAACAGAGGGGAACCAATAAGCAACACCATTGACAAGTCTGCTAAAAAAAAGAAACTCAACAAACAATGAGAAAACAAATCTCGACCGAAATGGAACGAGCAAACAACCAGTGAGGGAAATCCTCAACAGTCAGGGCAAAAACCAACATCTCAATCAAAATCGCGATAGTGCAGGATTTTAGGCTAAGCGGCAGTGGTAAGGAAACCACGAAACAGGAAAAGGAGCGACTGCCGGCGAGGTTTTCCGGCGGAACTCCGGTGAGCCTCGCGGCGTCACTACTACTTTGCTGCTGTCATTCTCCAATAGTGATGTCTCCTTCCTTCTTGCCTCGTCATTTCCCTCAAATGTCTCCCATTTCTGATCTACTTCTTTTTATTTCAGTTTCGGAATGAACAAAAAAAGGGCTCCGGTGATGGCAGATTCCGGTGGTGGTGTGCGTGTTTTTGATGACTGTACGTTTACCCGCTATTGTGTGTGTTTGGGTGTTGAGATGATGATGAAGTGTGGGCTGATCTTTAGGGTGTTGACGGTGGGTTTAATGGTGTGTGGGTACGTGTGATGGGTGCTTTGTGTGTGTGAGTGGTGAGGGAAAAATGAGAGTGGGGGTGTATCGATCTGAAATTTTTTTTAGGGAATGTGGGAATGATGAATGAATAATGGTGAGGGGTTTTTTTTTTTTAAGTGGGAAGATGGTAAAAATAGTGAGGGGGCACGGCTGATTTCTAAGTGAGGGTGTGTGTAGGGTTTTTGATGTTATATGATGAGGGGAAGATGATAGGGAATAATGGTGAATTAATGGGCTGGGCTTTTGTGAAAATGATCCTAATATAAAATTTAAAGACGGATTTAGCCCTTTAATTAAATTAAACAGATAATTATATAGTATGCTGCAAATGAAGGGATAACTTGCAATATTGGCCATTTTCATTAAAATTAGCTATTTATTTGCAATCTTCAAAATTGAACTTAATTTTAAAATTATTATACTTTTAATTAAAATCCGGGACAAAATTGGGTGTCAACAGCTGCCCCTCTTTACCCGGAAAGGATGAAAGAGTTTCCAGGGTAAAGAAGTTGACGTGAAACCCAATTTTGTCACGGTAAAGCCAAGACTTCGATTCCTGGGATCAAAATGCGAGGCTTATGGGCATGGCCGAACTTTGGTTTCCGAGTTGCCTACATATCTCGGGCTGAAAGAGAATCAGGCCATATGTAGTTCGACGCGGCTTGAAAATCACAGACGAGATAGTAACGACTACTCGAGCGCGGGAAAAGAGGCTTGTAATCACCCAAGTTATAAAGATGTGGTCGACGACACACCCATAAAGAGGGGTTTACACGGACATAGCTTCCACTGCACCTCGATAACCGAGCCATCTTGTCTTCAATCTCAAACCTCAGACTCTAAAGTTAACAAGAGACTTACCTCTCGGGTTGATGACTTATGCGGGTGCGATTCTTCAGGTCTTCGTTGACGAGTCCAGATCATATCAACGATTGCCCCGGTTCATTGCTAAGCAAAGCTCCATTTTATTCTCCAAACGCTGCTGCGGTGCTGCTAAAAGTCCTACAATAATCTCAACAAGCGGTAAGCGTGCAACTGCTAATAAACTGTAATAATTGGAAAAAGAAATAGATAAAGTGATAAAATTGTAAATGCGGTTTTCGGTATCATTGATAAGTTCTTCCTTCGATCAACTGACAAAGTACTCCGCCCGGAGAACCTCTAAGCTGATCCTTATTCTGAAATAGTAAAGCAAGACAATAAGTAAAGTGAGAACGAATTGTAAAATGCCAATATTTCAAGACAACCGACATCGCGAAGCACTCCGAGAGTGGTGCTCCAGCCGACTTGTCTTAAACTATCACTAAATGCCAATATTGCAAGACAACCGACATCGCGAAACACTCCGAAAGCGGTGTTCCAGCCGACTTGTCTAATCTATATCCTACGCAGGTAACATAACGTTCATTTATAAGGCGAACGAGCCCAAACATTCAATTATAAGGCGAATGAGCCTAAAACGTTCAATTATAAGGCGAACGAGCCTAAAACGTTCAATTATAAGGCGAACGAGCCTAAAACGTTCAATTATAAGGCGAACGAGCCTAAATTTGATAGCAGCCTGCAAAACAAAATTGCAAATTAGATTAATTAAGGCAAGATAATGCAAAACAAATAAGCAAAATTGGGTCGTGTTGCTTGTATTGATAGTGATGCAAAGTGTTGAATGCTCCCTTCAGTTCATATCGAATCTGATGTTCAATTTCTGCAAATTTAAAGTAAACGAGTGACTAATAAAGCAAAAGCTATAATGAAAAAGGGAAGAAATATATTTGTTCTGCATATGCGACAAGGCGAATGATCTTTGAGAAACTGATGGTTGACGGTAGGAACAATAACAAAAGAGCCTTCAGTTGCCTATAATAGGCTTCAGAATAATGCCTCCAATTGCTTATGGTAGGCTTCAAATGATAACGATGTCTTCGCTTGCTCACGATAGACTTGATAATAAGACCTCCGATTGCTTACGGTAGGATCAATAACAAAAGAGCCTTCAATTGCTTATGATAGGCTTCATAAAAAGGTCTCCAATTGTTTATGGTAGGCTCCAAATGATAACGATGTCTTCGCTTGCTCACGATAGACTTCATAACGAGGCCCCCGATTGTTTACGGTAGGCTCCATAACAATAGCGCCTTCGATTGTCTATGATAGGCTTCATAAAAAGGCCTCCAATTGTTTATGGAAGGCTTTAAATGATAATGACGTCTTCGATTGTTTACGATAGACTTCATAATGAGACCCCCGATTGTTTACGGTAGGCTCTATAATAATAGCGCCTTCGATTGTCTACGATAGGCTTCATAAAAGGCCTCCAATTGTTTATGGAAGGCTTTAAATGATAATGACGTCTTCGATTGTTTACGATAGACTTCATAATGAGGCCCCCGATTGTCTACGGTAGGCTTCAATGATAAGGCCTTCGATTGTCTATGATAGGCTTCAATAATAATGTATTCGATTGTATACGATAGACTTGATAACTAACCACGCCTCCGATTGTCTACGGTAGACTTGGTAAATGTGATGTCTCCGATTGTTTACGGTAGACTTCATAATAGGGCCTCCAATTGTCTATGGTAGGCTTCAAATGATAGGGCCTTCGATTGTCTACGATAGGCTTCAATAATAATGTCTTCTAATTGCTTATGGTAGGCATGACGTAATTTGTAAGTGCAAGCTGCAATATCTTTGATAAATTGTCTTCCCATCCACTGGCGAAGCAATAAAGCAAATGCGAAGGAATAGTGCAAGTCATTTTCAACAATCTTGACAAATCAACTAGCAAGCCGGTCGGGCATGAAGCAAGGAGGGTCTTGGGGTTGATTGTCGAACAAATCAGCTAGCGAACCGGTCCGGCACGAAGCAAGGAGGGTCTCGGGACTGACCTGTTAACCTGCTAAGCTAAAAGTAAAGCGGTTCATAATATAAAGCAAGTGCAAAGGCATAATTGAAAGCAAGTGCAAGGCAATTTGAACATCTTGACAAATCAACTGGCAAGCCGGTCGGGCACGCAGCAAGGAGGGTCTTGGGGTTGATTGTCGAACAAATCAGCTGACGAACCGGTTCGGCACGAAGCAAGGAGGGTCTCGGGACTGACCTGCTAACTAAAAGTAAAGCAAGTCATAATATAAAGCAAGTGCAAAGGCATAATTGAAAGCAAGTGCAAGGCAATTTAGCGTGAAATGTAAAGCAATGCAAAAGCGATTTAACGAATCAACAGGCGTAAAAGTCCAATCAAGAGAGAAGCCCCGCCTGGTGGTCAACCTGAAAAACGTAAAGCAAGACATCAATTTTAAAGCAAGTGTGACGACATAATTTAAAGCAAGTGCAAAGAAAAGCAATGCGGGAGTGTAGGGCAATGCAAGAGCCATTTTGCAAATCAATAGGCGAGATAGTCCAACAAAGGGAATCCTCGTAGCTGATGGTCAACCTGAAAGAGTAAAGCAAGGCGTTAATTTTAAAGCAAGTGCGACGACATAATTTGAAGAAAGTGCAAAGAAAAGCAGTGCGGGAATGCAGAGCAATGCAAGAGCCATTTGGCGAATCAATAGGCGAGATAGTCCAACAAAGGGGATCCTCGTACCCGATGGTCAACCTGAAAGAGTAAAGCAAGGTGTTAATTTTAAAGCAAGTGCGAAGGCATAATTCAAAATAAGTGCAAGGCAAAGTAGTGCGGAAATGTAGTCAGTACGATAGCCATGGATAAATCAATTGGCGAGACAATCCGGCAAGGATGGCCTTGTGCGGATTATAGCCTGAAACAAAGTGATGCCCTATTTGGCTTAGTTTTGAAAACACAAAACAAGCCTCGGCTTTGTCGCCTATTAGGAATGAAAGTCATAGGGGTAGAAATGCCGCCTGTTCGGCAATAACTCATGACAAAGCATAATGCTTTAAGTCATGAAAAGGGATTGCGACGCAATCTGCAAGACAACTTTTAATGCGAGTTCAACAAATTGTACATCCATAATGTGAATGATCCTTTCATTGCAAGCTTTCATGTTCCTACTCTCAAAGGAAAATTGTTAGCTTTGGGGAGGAAAGGGGAAGTGTTTGATTTATGCAGACTTCATCCTGATCTTGCTGCTTCTGCTGCTTCCTCATCTTTATTGGACTTGGATTTGCAAATTGCTTTCAGAAACTTGGCTCATGAACTCAAATAGCATAGACTTTGAAAAATAGAGGCAAGTTAAAATATTTTTAATGCAATATAGCGAGTGAAACAAGCATGCAAATGAAGTCAAAGATGCATTTTGAAAATTTTGCCTTCACTTAAACTTGTAACATATCTTAAAACAAACTGAACGTCCTTTGGCTTAGGCTTTGCACTGTTCGCTTAGCCAATTATAGAGTTCTTGCCAACTCATCTTTAACCACCAACGCCGCTTCTTGCAAAATTCTACCCCAGTTATTATCTTTCGGATCTCCAACTTGTTTTTGCAAAAATTGCCCCAGTTGTCCTTCTTGGGGGAAAATAATAATTTAGATGCTAAAGGGTCGAGCCCGATGTGGGAGCCTACGTATCCCTCCTTGGGAATCAGACCGTGCGTAGTTCTGCATCACTGCTTCAACGCCATACACCAACAAAATAAAAGCTGCCCCAGTTGAAGTTCTAACAGATAGTGCGATATCCAAAGAGCACAGACAGTAACTTTCAGTGCATCGATTTAAATTGTTCAGTTGTTTTGCCATACGTTACAAGCAAAGTTTTGATAGGTTTATCAATTTTAATTTTATAATGGAAACAAATGCAAGCGTAAATAACATAATAAGAATGCGATGAATTTTATTTCAACTTTCATAAATTCAAAATGAGTTGATTCAGAATAACATAAGCTTTAAAGTACAATGCAATTCAGGGCCTCAATCTGAATTAAAATTGAAAACAATGCTACTAAGTTCAATCGCCAAGTTCTTTCAAGCAATGCCATTAGCTTCTGGTACTGCACCGTTCATGAGCTAGAGCGTCTACCATTAATCATATCTCGAAACCTTTGCATGGTGGATGGTCTGCCACTTCACAAATCCAACATTTGATAGAGAAGTAAACAAAACAAAAGAATCCTCACAAAGGGTAACTAAGACAGTTTGCATGTCATTCATAGGATTGCATACAAGCAAGCAACACCTAGTATTTAACGCATTTTGAGCAAACAAAGCAAGGCAGGCAATTAACATTTTAACACAGCTCATGTTCTCCACAGCATCTGCACAAAATTCTAAACCCAAATGCCTAAAACCCGAAACAGCCCTCCATAGCCTTTGCAAACATCCACACTCCTCCAAACACGATTCCCAATTGCTTTACAACATCCAAGGAGAAATTTCCAACTGCCTCCACAATACCAGACCGCAAATCACGAAAGGCGCCAATTGGCCTTTCAAAATAAAACCTCACTGGTCCTCGGCTTTGATCAAGCCTCTCAGTTTCCTAGGTTTTGCAAGGCGCACAGACCTTGTTCATAAGGCTCCTCACTGGTCCTCGGCTTTGATCAACCCTCTCAGTTTTCTAGGTAGCCAAGACCGCACTGGTCTTTAAGGAGGGACCCCACTGGTCATTCAAAGACACAAGGGCTTCGCTCTCCTAGTATGCGACAAGCATACTTCAATTTTTACAAAGTTGCAGCTGGATAATCAACATAGGCCTGCACACACGCAAAGCCATTCATGAGAGGGACCCCACCGATCCTTTTAAAGATACCAGGGGCTTCGCCTCTTAGATCTCACTACACCAAACCATCTCCAAAACACAAACCAACCAAATATGCCGAACCTTCCCCCAAACTAAGGTGTATATGCATGCATGACCTAATCTCCTTCTAAGAGTGGGCTAACGGTTGAGGCTGAATCGACCTATGCGGGATAGACCTGGCCTCACAACGCAGTAGAACTGGCCATGACAAAACCAAGCAATCTCAATATCCCGAACTAACTTTTGGTGACACGAAAGAAGTTTGAAAGAGTGAGGTAAGGGCAATGCCCTTCCTGCATAACTATCCGTCAAGCGGGTACCCCGTGATGAAATCGAGGAGGTGAAAGAGAATTGACAGGCTCCATAAGGGAGGAAATATGAACGGAACGCAGATTATGCACAAATTAATACAATGCATGCTTTATAAGGCAAACCAAAAAAACAGATATAATAAAGCAAATAAATTAGGCATGCTAGTTGCAAACAATTGGAAACCTTTATGGTCAAAACCTTTATTGCTCCCCAGCGGAGTCGCCATGCTGTTGAACCCCAAAAATTACCTCGAAAAGGATAAATTCCGGAATATCGACAGGATGGGCTAACTCTTTTGGAGTTTTTGGAGTCGCCACCCAATTTAAGGAAAACAGGGAACCAAATTAACAAATGCGTGCAAAACTCCATTTTTATAAAAAACACGGTCTTTCTTTCAGAGATTCTAAAAGTAAGAGGTTTTATTAATTTCGGAAGAAGGTTTTTAAGGCACTTCCAAAATTCTGTAAAAATACGGTTAATCCGACAGGTTTCCAAAATATTTGCAAAATATACTTTTCTAGAAAATTTATCTAAAATAATTAATTGAAATAAAAACTTGTTTATGAAATATATTTTAATTTGCACCCATTTTGCTAATTGGCCTCAGTTTGCAATAAATTAAATCACGACTTCAAAAATAAAGGCAACGAACATAAAGTAAAACAATATACAAACAATCAAATATTATTGATAAATAAATATTCTACACATTTATTTGCATAAATATCTCTAAGGAAAGAAAGGCGAAGTTTAAAGGTAAAACCCGAGAAATGATCAACTCGCGGGAGCCTTGGATTTTCTAAAATTTCTAAGTCTTATTTCTGAACGCTCGAGTCCAAATTCAGTCCAAACGACTCCAATGCAACGGAAGTTAGCCAAAAAGCGTTCCCGAATTGCTCGTGCCAAGATGTACCTCACAATAAAATGGGAATTTAAACTAAATTAGTACGATAATAAAGTGTAATAATTGATAAAAATAAAATAACAATAAAGTAATAAAGTAATAATAATAATAATAATAAAATATATAATAATAATAATAGAATATATAATAATATTAATAATAATACTAATAATAATAATAGTAACGGGGTTGTTTTTTGCAAATTTAGGCTCAGGTTCGTATGGCGCGTCGAATAGAGGCTCGGGATTTTGTATGGTTGCAAACACGGAGCCCGGGCCGTGTTGCCGTGCCAAAGCACCAAACCCACTACTCTATTCAACTTGCTTAGCATTAAAATGCATTCATCATCGCCTTTTGCTTTAGGGACACGGGAACGAGACGGTTCAAGTGTAGTATCATGTTCAAAATCCGTCAATTTATGGTCCGTCAATTCCTTGTGAAGGCCTCAATACATGCATGTGTATTTTTCATCGGCCAATGTAGTATCGGTTCAATATCAGTTCCAAATTTATACTCCAAAATATACAAGCCAAGTTGTACATGAACGAGCCAATCTAGTTAGCGTCCCACAATGAAACAACCAAATAAAACCATTGAAGGTTGTTCAGCAAATCACAGGGTAAACAACAGAAAGACGATGATAAAACAATTAAACCCAATCGTGACATTCAAATAGTCACTGAACGGCGACGAGCAAACGGCCAAGGAGGAGCAATGCCAACTAAATAGCATCACTTCAACCCCCTGATGCTTCCAATTACATCCGATCAACAAAACCACCAGGAACAGAGGGGAACCAATAAGCAACACCATTGACAAGTCTGCTAAAAAAAAAAGAAACTCAACAAACAATGAGAAAACAAATCTCGACCGAAATGGAACGAGCAAACAACCAGTGAGGGAAATCCTCAACAGTCAGGGCAAAAACCAACATCTCAATCAAAATCGCGATAGTGCAGGATTTTAGGCTAAGCGACAGTGGTAAGGAAACCACGAAACAGGAAAAGGAGCGACTGCAGGCGAGGTTTTCCGGCGGAACTCCGGTGAGCCTCGCGGCGTCACTACTACTTTGCTGCTGTCATTCTCCAATAGTGATGTCTCCTTCCTTCTTGCCTCGTCATTTCCCTCAAATGTCTCCCATTTCTGATCTACTTTTTTTTATTTCAGTTTCGACAGAATGAACAAAAAAATGGGCTCCGGTGATGGCAGATTCCGGTGGTGGTGTGCGTGTTTTTGATGACTGTACGTTTACCCGCTATTGTGTGTGTTTGGGTGTTGAGATGATGATGAAGTGTGGGCTGATCTTTAGGGTGTTGACGGTGGGTTTAATGGTGTGTGGGTACGTGTGATGGGTGCTTTGTGTGTGTGAGTGGTGAGGGAAAAATGAGAGTGGGGGTGTATCGATCTGAAAATTTTTTTAGGGAATGTGGGAATGATGAATGAATAATGGTGAGGGGTTTTTTTTTTTAAGTGGGAAGATGGTGAAAATAGTGAGGGGGCACGGCTGATTTCTAAGTGAGGGTGTGTGTAGGGTTTTTGATGTTATATGATGAGGGGAAGATGATAGGGAATAATGGTGAATTAATGGGCTGGGCTTTTGTGAAAATGATCCTAATATAAAATTTAAAGACGGATTTAGCCCTTTAATTAAATTAAACAGATAATTATATAGTATGCTGCAAATGAAGGGATAACTTGCAATATTGGCCATTTTCATTAAAATTAGCTATTTATTTGCAATCTTCAAAATTGAACTTAATTTTAAAATTATTATACTTTTAATTAAAATCCGGGACAAAATTGGGTGTCAACAGGAGTCATCGAAAATAAATCGATCCATCTCACACTCTAGAGACTCCTCAAGGTCAAAACCATCCTCACTACGACACAAGGAACCACCACTAGCAAGTAAGCAATCATAGGGAAGAATAGGATAGTCATGCAATTCATCTTCTCCTTTATCAAATATGGGTGGGGTGTCATAACAAGGCTCACACACAAGGTCAACCACAATATTCTCACTAAAGAGAGGTTCAATGAAAACCGAGCTCACATCATGATGTGGCTTTTCAACCCTCTCAACTAGTGGTTCATTTTCACACACAAGTTGACCATTCGACTCTACACTAGTTGCAAACACATTGTAATCATACAAATCATCAACTAGCCTAGAGTTTTCACAAACAACATCACAAGGCAAGGAAGTATCATGCTCAAGGGAGGAAGAACTAACACATACCTTTGAGTGGCCATTTTGCTCACTCAATGCACTTGAAGTGTCATGAATAATGTCTCCACCTTGTAGCTCACATTCGGCATCTTCTTCACCTTGTCTTTCCATCTTGGAACATAGTTGAGGCTCCATTGGTTTGCCTCCAAGAATCCCTACACAAGAATTCAAACAAATAGAAGAAAAAGATAAAGGGTTAATGTTAGAATTACGGGTGCCCTCACACTAAATGATTCTTTTTCCCTCTTTCTTTTCCCTCATTTTTTTTCAAGGTCGGGTGTAGATTTGGGTGGTGACTACCCGCTCATATCACTCAACACAACCTCTCATGTTTCCACTCGAGAGTTGTCACCGGTCGCTCCTTACTCCTCTCAATCTTTTATCTCTCAAATTCGGGTGAATTGGGACGAGGCCCAAGAATACCCATAGCCGGAGTAGGTGGACTTTTCACGTCAATCCGGAATCTAGGACTTGGAGATTCATCACTTGATGTCTCCTTCTTCTTTGTTGGTGAACCACTTGGCTTTGAAACTTGTGGTTTCGGGCTCACCTTGTTGACATTTGTCCACTCTTTTTTAGCACTTGTCCCACCATTTCTTGCATTTGTAGGACTTCTTGATTGTTCAATTTCACCCATGGAATGAAGTCTTTGCTCTTTGCTCCTTTGCATAGCCAAAGAAGGTGTACTACTAGGCAATTGGCCCCTCGCCCGATAAGGTACAAAGTCATAGACTCTTTGCCCTATGCCCACAAGATACGCATCCTTTATCATACAATACCATGCAACCATGGCTCACCTAGCCAAAAGTCAACATGTTGCATTGGATACACATCACACCACACATAGCATCTATAATTCCTATGAGATAGAAGTACCCGAGCTTCCTTGGAAACCCACACTCCCTCATACTCATAAGGATCCTCTAGCTTACGGTATGGTATCCTCAATTTATCAACCAAAAAGGCGCTAGTACAATTGGTGTCGGTCTCTTCAATTTTGAGCAAGTATCCTCCAATACCATTTACCTCAACAAAGAATCTTCTTCTACCCAAGTGTTGTAGAGTGGCATCCAAGTGAGAACTTGAATGTCCACGAGTGTCAACACCAACAACTTGGCTCCCTTATCACTCCACTAGTGGCAACACCACTAGAAAAACCTCCACTTCCCGTCACTCTTCCAACATTAGAAATGTTGTTGGAAGTCGAGGAAGGAACCTTGCCATGGAACCCATAAGTGCCTCTCGCCTTGGTTCCATAGCCCATAGTACTACTCCTACTACAACCATCCACGCCCCTCACGGCATATAACTCCTATGTAGAAAAAGCAACACCATCTCTCAAACCAACCTCCTCATGGGAATTAGAAGCATTAGGTCGCTTGCAGTACCTAGAAGGTGCAAGCTTCTTCTTTCCCATGGAACAACCACCACCTCCTCCCATACTAATGGAAGGACCTCTACTACTCTCTTGCACACTATTAGCAACACCAAGAGAAGATGCACATGAATAATTCATATAATTAATCTCATCATCAACTTTATCTATGTCACTATCATGCTCATATTCATCACAAGTACAGTAAGTAGGATCAATGTACCTTGAAGCGTCACCATCTTCATAATCTTGACTAGAAGCATAAGGATCAACACATTCATCTTCACAAGCCTCATAGTCTTCATCAATCTCACGATCATCATAGTGAACCGCTTTATCCTCATAGGAGCCATGGTTTCCATCATCATAGTAATGGCCTTCATCATCTTCATAGGAACCATAGTCTCCATCATCACTATACGAGCCATAGCAACTCGCATCATCCCCACATGAGTCATAATCACCACAATCAATATCCGACATTGTTGCAATACCAAAAGATCAAAACCTCCCAAAAGTTACTCCCTCACGTGTATCACTCAATTTATGAACACTCAAGAGCGAGGCCTTTACAACTTGGGAACCAAGGTGATCACAACTAGTATGTCCAAGTTAAAGTTCGGAATGGAGTTAATGAGACTCAATGGACGGACGGTTATTTAAAGTTCGCACTTGAGGCCAAAGAAAGTTCTACGACTCTTCTTTGAATTCTAATCTCCTTTACGCAGGAATGTCCTAATACGCTAGTAAGTTAGTGTCTTTCGAATAGGCCAATTACCCTAGAAATACTAACCAAGAAGCCCATGAGCGAATAACAAGTGAAAACATGCGAAAAAAACTACCCGGGAACCTTTCAGCAAAGAGGCGCTCTGCCTCAGATCAGGGCGCTCTGCCTAGCAAAATTCCAGAGAGCAGACACCAGGTGGGAGGTCCGCCTCCCACACTGGGCGGTCCGCCTACCACTGATTCCTGCAGCTGTGCAAAATGCATTTTCGGCTCATTTTGCATACAAAATCCAACGTTTTCGGGTTGTTTTCTATTCTAATGATACCCAAATATGTGTATGATGTTTCTAAACATTCCCCAATAGATTTTAACCTCAATCAAACAACAACAAATCAATTTTGATTCTTGAGCAAAAATCTAAGGCTTTTGAAAATTTTGGGAATTTGATTTCTTCAAACTTTGAAATACACCACCAAATCTTGTAATTTTGGTACCAAAAGAATGGGAATCACATAAGGAACAAACCCCAATGATTTTTAATGTATGGGTGTTCCAATCCAGCAAGTTCCACCAAATTTTGTGAAATTTTCAAGTTTTTCTATTTTTTTTCCTTCAAATTTTCAAGAACAAACAACAAGAACAATGATAAGCTAACACGATGAAAAAGGAACTGGGGTTTGTAAGAACATAACCCGATCCATGCTCTGATACCAACTGATGTAGGGTAAAACACGCAGAAGCAAACAACGAGATAAACTATGCGGAAACGATAAAACACATGATAGATGATATCAAAGATACCGGGAAACAAGGATTGGGGAGAGGAAACGAGAAGAAAGAACGGATAATTGGATTCAAGACATGAATTTAATTATCCAAAAGGGAGAAATGAAACTCGAACCTTACAAGGATTTCACACTAGCGATGAATCTCCATAGGTTCCAAATTAACGAGATACATGAAGCCTCGGGCTTCGAACTAGAAAGGCTCGGCCTTCTCTAATTCTCTCTTCTCAAATGTTCATACAAGATCAGTTATGAAACAAAAGACTAAGTTTGGTATTTATAGTTTTCCCACACTCCTAAGTGAAATGACCAAAAGCCCCTAAGTCTAATTAAAACAATAGAAGTCACTTAGGGCTATAGTTGTAATTACACAACAAAATAAGCAAACTCAGATTGGCTGGCATCAGGGGTAGGCGGTCCACCCACCCCAAGTAGGAGCTCCGCCCAGTGTCTTCCTTCAGCAGAGTGGGCGGCCGCCTAGGCACAGGGACGGTCCGCCCATGGAGATCCAGAGAGTGGCAACAATTCAGGTGGTCCGCCCTTTTGATTAGGCGGTCCGCCTCTTCCTGAAGCCTCTTGAGGCGCCTCAATTTGTGTCCCTCAAGCCTCTCCTTTGGTGCCTAAGTGCTCCTCCTTCTTTGGCGCCCCAATGCATGATCTTCAAGACGTTTCCGGAGCCCTTGACTTGTATCCTTTGTGCTCTTCAAGCTTGGCTCTCGATTGTTGGGAACTAAGCTAATTTGGACTGCATCAAATATTTACATATAATAAGATGTATTTCTGATTGTTGATATGTTCGGGATACCTACATGTTCTGTCTATCTTATATCCCTGGTTGTTTATGAGTTTATGGTTCCATATGTATTTCCAGTTGTTATCTGGCTCTGCCTTTGTATAGTTAAAATAAGGTGCATTCAGTTTATCTGCTTTTCTTCTCCCTGGCTAGCGTATCTGCTTCTTTGAGGTGGCTAGCCAATCCTCACTTACTGATTCTTTTTGAATCACCCTTTTTTGTTGTTTGTCTCTTGTATATTTATCTCGTTTCGGCAGGTTCGCTCCAGGATTGAGTTTGCTACGTTTTTAAGGAGCGAAAACGACTTCAGCTGTCAGTGTGAGCCAACTTCCGTTCAGGATGGCCACTAGTTGTATGTTTATTAATTCAGTTGTATTTTGCCAATTTAGGAGATGTTTATACTTCATTTGTACTCTTAGATGTCTAAGTATGTTGCGTAGTCAGCTGTAATTTCTTTTGTACATCTTAGAGGTATCGGTATGTCTATGCTTTTTCTAAGTCTTGTTCTTATTTATGAGTTGGATTTATATTTTTTTTTCTAATTCAGTTGGTAAGGGCTCGCCCGATGGGTCTAGGGAAGGATGTCGGGTACCCCCACGGCCTAGAAGAAAATCTGGGTCGTGTCAATCATATAATACATCCATCCGAGCCATTATAGCTTGAAACGTGATTTTTTATTCCATGTTCATTTCATCTTCTCTTTGTGACATGGTACCTACAAATAATCAAAACAAACAATGTTAGTAGAAAAAAATCCACACATATTCACTCCGTAAGTTTTTGCACTAGTTCGATTGCACACAATCCACTCGTGTTTACACTCAATGATTGGCTTTTACTCGCTTAAATGTTCTAACCACACTTGCCTTTTACCTCTCTTGGAAAAATTCAAGTTGCTCTTCGCATTTAATTCCAATCATCGACAATCGAATCAATCCAATTAGAGGTAGAGTGGAATTGATGTATCAAAGAACGGACAACTAAAGCTAATGGACGGGAATTCGAAAAGTCAACGAAGTTGAAAAGAGAAAAGCTCCCGAATTGGCACGAAACGATATTGGAATTGGATGAAATTTTGTGTGTGATCTAGAAACTTAATGTATTTGATGATGGGAATGAAGTTTGGTTGATTTGAGATTGTTAAGGGACTGTTCTGAGCAATCTGTAAAGAAATTATTTTCAGGAAATTAACAGTCTTGCGCGATCATGTGTGATTTGTCGCGATCGCGATGAAGAAGTCAACAACCTGGCGCGATCGCATGAGGAAAGTTCGCGATCGCAAAGAACAATCGGGCAACAGGTTTGCGCAATCGCATCTGAGTGCGCGCGATCACGAAGTCTTCTGGATTTATGAAGAATCCCATTTTCTGGAAATTTTCTTTATCTGAATCTTTACAAATCAGCTTGTTTTTATTCCAAATTTGAGATATAAGCTCCTAGTAAGTCCGCTAACAAACCCCAATGATCTACATTTCAAAAACAACACCTAAATTGAAAAACTCCAATTCACTTGTTCAAGAACTTGAAGCACCCTAGATTTTGGATCTTCAAATTAGAGCCTCAAACATTGTTTGTTGTCCGATTCCTTCTAAATACAGCTTCTAATATCAATATTCAACAACTTTCAACAAAAATTTCATCCAAAGAAACTCTAAATCTATGACTCAATTTTGTTTTGGATTTTTTTTTTTAATTATAAAATCAGATTTGATAAATCAAATCTTAGACAATGTTTGTAAAAACAAACACTAATCCAAACTCCGATACCAAATGATATGAACCTAAACACTATATAATTGAAATAACAATAAAAACAAGATAAAGAAAGGAAGCAAGACATAATTTGATTGATTGGAAAGGAAACAATTAGGAGATAAGGCCTAATTACCCCCCCCCCCCCCAATGCAAAACAACCAAAAGACACCTACACTAATTGATCCTCAATTGAATTGCAATCCAATTGCAAGTCAAGGAATTAAAAGTGCTTTAGCAACAAGCTTTAGCCAAATTCTCACAAGTCATCAATAATCATCCAAAGTCTAACCTAGATAATGAGCTTAAGGAAGCTTAAATAGTAGTTTTCCAACTATGGCATGAAATGTCTTACCCCTAAAGTGGGCTGAAATACAAAGTGATTACAGCTAAAATAGAAGGCTGAACGTTTTCCAACGCTATCGCGTCAGTAGTGGCGCGATCGCGCTGCATTGGCACTAGAGCTTCGCGAACGCAACCTAGCTAGGTCGTGCATTCGCAAAGAGTTTCCCTCAGCCCTTCTCTGAATCCTTCGCGATCTCGTCTGAGCCCTCGCGATCGTGATGAACAATTTCTGACTCCTTCAGGATTGCGCCAGAATCTTTGCGATCGCGATGAACAACTTCAGATTCAGAAACAGTGAGCTTGCAAACAAGTCCTGCACCACCCAATATCTGCCCCAATAGCTCCAGTTTTTAGAACATGCCCTGTAGTTCTTGCAACTCCTTCGCTTGGCTCCTTGTAAAGACTCTAGTCATGGTCCGAGTTGTATCATTATCTTTGAAGACTGCCCCTCACCATCATAGGTGTAGGACTGAGTGTGGATCATATTCGATTCACTTTGATAATTGGGTAAGTCGGATCTTCATAAAATTTTCTCTAGTACTTATTACTTGCCTTTAGTTATTTGTAATTTATTTCTAACTTTCCCACGAAAATCATTATAAATTGCTCATGGGATTCTTTGAACAGAAACTTGATAAAAAATGTATGAATTAACATTTGTTCCCGGCAGAATTTGACCTCGAACTTGTTAAATCAAATATTATTGCAGCGACTCCTTAATCATTTTTCAAAGGCATAGTTAAGGGTGATAAAACCCCTAATAAGTTGAAAAAAATAATTATAAGTGATTTATATGAGCAAAAACAAATATATAAGCCGACCAAAAGATGTTACTACAATTCTTGTTGCTTGGATTGTTAGTAGTATAACTTTCACTAGTTAGGAGGAAATTGGAATTGATCTCATGTGATAGTACACGGTTACGTTGCAGCCTTTTGGCCACCAGGTTGTTTTGATAAGTTACAATTTGTGATCATCAAGAATTCAACCAGAACTATTAATCGTTTTGGCCAATTCCATGTTTTCGAAACTGGCATTGGTTTGGCATTTGGATATCTTATGCAACAAATTATTTAATTGTCTTGACGTTTGTGTGGTTCCCTTTCCGAAAAATATTTGGCCAATAAGAAGATAAATTATCGACATTGAGATCAGAGAAAACAAAGTATATAAATATTCCAGCATTAAAATCTAGATGCAATATATTTATTATTAGACGTGCATTTCAATAAAATCTTAATGATGCGGGGCATACCTCAAGGCCGTACACTAGGAGTCAAGCAAGGTTGATCCAAGACACCCATCTTTACTTGATTTGGAGAGACATGGATGAAGGGTCCGAGAGTAGCCGGAAGATCATGCTTTTGAGTGCCGTGGATGGTGGATCACTTAGACCACTTGAAGAGACATCCGGAGCACGTTTGGAAGAAACTCAAGAGGCCACTGGAATGGGCGGACCGCCTACTCAACTAGGCCGGCCGCCTAGTTTTGATCAGCTCTCTGGATTTGCTCCAGGCGGCCGACCGCCTCTGAAGGCCAATTTGCTCCAGGCGGACCGCCTAGTAGGGACGCCTAGCAGGGGTGCCTGTTCTACTCCTTCAGCAAACCAAGAAACAGGCGGGGCGCCTAGTTAAAGTAGGCTGGGCGCCTACTTTGTGAAGGGTTGCTGGATTCTTAGTTTATTTGCTAAGTTTTGGACAACTATAGCCCTATGAGGCCTTTATTGTTTTAACCCACTTTAGGGGTATTTTTGAGCTTTCATTACATGTAAGTGAAGTCTATAAATACTTCACAAACCTCTTCAAACCTTAGCTTACCTTGAATTTTATGAATGATGAAAAGAATCTATCTCTTGTTTGGAGAACCCTTTGTCTTGGTTGCTTGAATTCACTAGTGGAACCTAGTTGAGTCTTGAACCGAAAACCCGATCATTCTACTTGCGAGTCCCGAGTGTGACTCGAGGGTGGTTGCATAGTGTAGGTCCTTCTTGACGCCGATACGAAGGTATTACGGAACAAGTTCTCCGTGGTTACTTCGTAGGGAGTTCGAGTTGTGTCTCACTCCTATCTTTACTTTCCGCGTATTAATTTTGATCCTTATCACTTAATTATTACAATAAACGAAAATTATGAAGGATTCTGAACTAAATAAGGTTTCAATCTACTTTCAAATCTTCTTATTGAATCTAGAAAATGATATGTGACCATATTTTTTTGTCATTAATGGTTATACTGGGATAATTAAGTCATTTCACTAGGAAATTAGGGAGTATTATGGACACTTCCTACATTTTTTGTGCCTATTATATCCTTCATGAAAAAAATCATTTTTTGAATTTCACTCTATATCTCTCTATCTCTCTCTCTCTTTGTAGTTATTATATTTTACATTCCCAATGCATAGAATGTATAAAAACTACGTGTTTTTGTGCCCATTTTTTTATTATATTTTAAAAAAAATTTGAATACCAACTTGTGATTTTCTGATTTTTTTCATAATATAAAAATAAATTTTATTTAGTGCATATTTCATATTCTTCTTAATATATACGAAAGTTTAATTTCATGAAAATTATTTTTGTGCTTTCTTCTTCCTGGTACGTCACTTTTTAGTACAAAAAATTAAAAAATAGTTTTGTAAAGTGTTTAACCAAAAAAAAAAATCATCTTGATGTCTAAAAATAAGTATTTTTTAGAAAAATAGAGGCTAAAAACTATTTTAAAAAAAATCAATTTGTTCATTTTTCGCATTTATTTGAAACCCATCTTTTGAAAAAATAAAGTGTTTTTTGCTAGGAGAGTTATAAAACTTTTTTAATCGAATCCCACCCTAACCTATGGAGGAAAATATTTTATTAATTAATATATACATAAATACTTGTAATACGCATACGCTAGTTCGATCAAAGCACAAAGTATAAATTTTTTAAAAATTTCATATTTGATGTTTGGCATTTTATGCCTATATTTCCTTAATATTTCCTCACGTTTTAGTACCTTATTCGCTCGTTTTATGGTTTATGAATGTAGTTTTACACTGATTTGATGTCGTGTGTATGTAGGTTGTTATGAAGTGCATTTGGAGCCTTTTGGAGCTTGATTGAGCATGAATTGATTGAAGGATGATTGAGGATTGGATTGAGCATGCGAGGGCACGACACGAGCGAGATTTCGGACCAAGGAAAAATGAATTTTGGCTGGGTGCTGTGGGGCACGTGGGGCGCCAGTTATAGCGCCCAGTGCCCTAGTGCTATTCCTTGCGCGCCACGTGCCAAAGGTGCTCAAAATCTGACGCTACTGGTTGTTTGGGCGCTTTCCGAGACGTGGGGCGCCCGTTATAGCGCCCCTTGTGCGGTTTTTCACTTCCTATTTCGTCTAGGCTTGGGTCTAACTTATTGCTAGGTGTTTGTAAACACTATAAATAGTCTTTTACTTAGTTTTTGAAGGGAGTTCAGACCTTGGAGCAGATTGGAGAGCTCATAACATCAAGAACAAGGGTTTTTCTTCCTTCCATTAATCTATTACATCATTATTTCATTATTTCATCAATTCTTTGTGTTTTTATTATGAGTATGCGCGGCTAAATCTATCGTTCTAGGGTTAGAGTATTTCATGAAGGTTGATTGTTTGAAGATTGATTTCCATTAATTCAATCCCATAACGGGTTACTTATTCTTTCTTGATTTCACTTGTGTAATTGTCAGGGCCCGATTATTACACATTATCTATGGTTTTTAGATTGAACTCGAAAGAGGGAATTTAATTACGTAATAAGAAAGAATAGGACTAGTTTGTGAACCCGGGCATCGGGGAACCAATTTGTGAGTAGGATAGACATATACTTGCTCGCCTAGTTTAACTAATTACAGAATTCATTAATGCGTGCACGTGATTCAACCCATAGACATATAGAGATTGGAGTAGCCTGCATAGACCGTGAAGAATCAAAAGGTTTTCACGGGTACATTTAATCTGTTAGTTAGTAACCCGGGATTTAAGAAGTGGAATCAATTGGAAAATTCAACTGGATTGTTCGTAACTCTGACCCTGGACCGTCTCCTTATTACTGATAACAACCAAGATTTGCTCCATTGCTTGAATTCACTTCTACCATTTTAATTACTGTTCTTTAGTTAATAAAATCCTCACTATTGGAAAAAGATCCCTGAATAGTTTATATAAATTGTTTGCTAGAATTCAGTCTGAATAGTCCTCGTGGGAACGATACTCTACTTATCACTTTATTACTTGTCGACCACGTATACTTGCGTGTGCGTTGGGAGCAACAAGTTTTTGGCGCCGTTGCCGGGGATTAAACAATTGACTGATTTCTTTTTGAACAGTTTATTATTTTCTATTCAGGTTTAATTTTTGTTTTGAGTTTTGTGCTGTTTCAGGTATTAGGTCCTGCTTGATCTTTACCTACAGGAATGGCAGAAGAACAATCTTTAGCTGTGCGAGATGTTGCTCTCCCCAGCCTGGAGGTGGTAGCGTCTAGCATAGTTAAGCCCGCTATCACCGGGTACTTTGAGATTAAGTCCGGCATGATTCAGTTGCTGCATGTGACTGGACAATATGGCGGATTACTTCATGAGGATCTGCAGCAACACATTCAGAACTTTCTGGAGATCAGTGATACTTATACACCAGCGGGTGTTCCTACTGATTATGTTCGCTTGACGTTGTTCCCGTTTTCACTGATTGGGGCAGCAAGGAAGTGGTTAAAGGCTGAAAAGTCTGGGTCTATCACTACTTGGGAGGATTTGGCTAAGAAGTTCTTGGCTAAATTTTATCCGTCTGCCAAGACAGCCCGGCTGGGGAGCGAAATTATGTCCTTCAGACAGTTAGAAGGGAGAATCCTTGTATTCAGCCTGGAAGCGATTCAAAGCTCTATTGAGAGATTGTCCACACTACAACCAATCCAATGAGGTTGTTGCACACACTTTTGTTGAGGGGCTGAACCAACATACTAAGATCGTGGTTGATGCTGCTGCTGGAGGCCAAGTACTGGCCTTAAATTTTGATCAAATTTATGATTTGCTAGATAAGTTTTCGCAGAGCAATCCTGATTGGCAGGGAGATGGTAGAGCTATTACGCAGAAACCTGCAGGGGTACTTCAGTTAGATGCAGTTTCAGAGCTAAGGGTGAGGATGGATGCTATTTCCAATCAAATTAGCAAGTTAGCTCTGCCAAAGGCTCAGTAACCAGTGGCTCCAGTGCAACAACTCCAGAGCTTTTGTGAGGTTTGTGGTCAAGACCATGCTACAGAGGTTTGCTCCTCTAATCCAGAGTCAGTTTATTACGTGGGTAATCAAAACAGGCTGCAGGGTCAAAATCAGTTTGGTAATGGTTATTATCAAGGTAATACGAGAGCCCCGAATAATTACCACCCACTTCCAGCTCCACCACAGCAGGTTAGCTATTCAGTTGAAGAGATGTTAAAGCAGTTAATGGCGGGCCAGCAGAGAATGATAGCAGACACTGCAGCCCATGCACAGGCCATACAAGATATTGCCAATGCTCACAAGAACCTGGAGCATCAGTTGGGGAAGTTGGTGGGAGAGATAACCACTGTTAAAAAAGAGCCCGAACAATGTCTTGCAGTGACTTTAATTGAAGGTGGAGAGCTGATGGCCAAGTCCGAAGAGAGAGCTGAAATAGAAAAAGCTGAAAAAGTGGAGAAAGTAAAGAAGAAAGAAGAGAGAAAGGAGGCACCTCTGATGCCCCCACCATTCCCACAGAGACTTATACCATCAAAGGATCTGGCCCAGTATCAAAAATTTGTGAGTATGTTGAAAGAACTTCAAGTTAATATTCCTTTGACTGATGTGTTTGAATTGATGCCATCCTTTGTGAAGTTCTTAAAAGAAATTTTAGTGAAGAAGAAAAAGCCTCAAGAGATAGATACAGTTGAGTTAGTTGAGGAGAGTAGCACAATCTTGAGCAAGTCTACCTCCAAAACTTCAAGATCCTGGGAGGTTTACTATTCCTTGCACCATTGGAGGGCATAATATCACTGGTGCCTTGTGTGATTTGGGTGCGAGCATAAATCTAATGCCTCTGTCTGTGTGCAAAAGGTTAGGGCTAGGAGCAATCAAGCCCTCTTCAGTTACTCTTAAGATGGCGGATGGATCACTCACTCACCCCGATGGTAAGTTGGAGGATGTGTTGCTAAAAGTTGGTAAGTTTACATTCTCTGCTGATTTTGTAGTCCTAGATTATGAAGAGGACCGAGAAGCTCCAATCATTTTGGGGAGACCATTCTTAGTCACCTCGAAGGCAATTATTGACATGGAGCTGGGTGAGATGACTGTTAGAGCGCATGGAGAAAAGGTTACTTTCAAGGTTTATAATTAGAAGGAGCACATAGCTAAGGTGGAAGAGTGCTCTATGATTGAATGTGTCAAACAAGAAGATGGAAGTAAACCACATGTGAAGTTGAAGATGGGTTCTCTAAAGAAGGGAAGAAAGCAAAAGTTCGGCATAAGAAGAGAAGACATAAAGGCTGGAAGTGAGCTAAAAGTGTCGTCGTGCCACGACGTTAACTAAGGCGCTTCTCGGGAGGCAACCCGAGTTTGTACTTGTATTATTTGATTTATAGTGTCACGTAGTTGTTGTTTTTCCTTGGATTGCAGGTTCATGTAATGTCGAGGCTAAGTGTGGGGTGCCCTCACCCTTGCCTAATATTGATGACCTGATGAGGGAAGTCTGAGTACCTTATACGATATGGAAGCTTGGAGGATGCTAGCACCAAGGACTAGAATCTTCAGGAAAGTTTTCTTTACCTTGCACTTGCTTATTTTTAGCACTGAGGACAGTGCTTAGTTTAAGTGTGGGGTGGGGAACTACCCTTTTATTTATTTTTGAGGTTAGGGATGCATGTACCATATGATTTTTTTTTTTGTTTTGTCACTTGACATTATTTTTATTTGTTTCTTGCTTTAATATATGAAAAAAAAAATTAGAAAACAAATGAAAAATTCCAAAAAAATTTTCTTTTTAGTCTTTATTAGTGGTACATGTCATCTACCCCGTGGTTTTTCTTATGGCCTCGGTTCTTTTCCACGGGGAGACCTTTGAACCGGGTAGTTTTTATTTTTATTAGGATAAGGATAGTTAGTTGTAGATGACCCTAGACGAAGGAAAGAGGTAGAATGCTAGGTGCCTTTGATTTGTTTGATACCGGTGGACTTGGACTTGATTGCATGTGCTATTTGTGGTGTCCTTGGGTTTTAATTGTTATGCATGCCTAGGAAAAATTGGAACGACCCCCTTGAGATGCTTGAGTTTCCACAAGTTGCATTCTAGATGCTTGATTGAGAGTTGTTGATGGAACCTTTTTGTGTGGATCGTGTGCAATGTGTGTTGTGAGGCATGTTCTTGTTTACTCCATGTTGCATATTAATGTCTAGAACTTGCCCCGTGTGTGTGCAAAGCGAAATCCTAGGTTTGCTCTAGTCGGGAAATGATACAAGGCCTTCTTTTGATTTGCCTACCCTTACATATATACCTTGGAAAGAAAAATTGTTGTTGTGATTTCTTTGACCCTTTTTGTTGGCACCCACACCCCGAGCCTACCCATTTATTCTAAATTGACTCTTTTGGCCGCTTACTCCTTAAGCACTTTATTGATATTGTGTTGTTATGTTGGAGTTGTGATTGGATTTTGGGAGGTTTTTTAGTGGAGCTAATGAAGGGGAATAATTGTTAAAATTGTGAAGTAGTGAAAAGCATTGGCAAGGGTGGAAGATAGTGAAATAGAAAAAGAAAAAAATGGCAAAGTTGAAAAGAAAGAAAAAAATTGTGGAAAAAGAAATAAAGAGAAAAGAATATTCATTCCTTGCTAGTGTGTGCTTAAAAGAAAAAAATGCTACTTGTTGAGAAGGTGTGTGTGGAAGTGTTGATTAGGTGGCTTGATGAGATTGATGATTAATTTGAATGTGATGTATTAAAGTGCTTAGGGAGGTAGTCACTATTTCCATATGTATCCTACCCGCCCCTTAGCCTACATTACGACCTTTCTAAAGTCCTAGTTAATCCCGATTGGAGTGAGCTTACATTAGTGGAGTCCTACACTACGGGCAAGCCTATGGTACATTATGTGTGACATGTGAGCTTTTCATGAGAGTGAGTGAATTCATTTGTTATGGCCCCCGTTCTATTCATGATATTTGTTGTTGTGTGTGATTTTTTTTGTGGGGCACTCTTTTGCTTTATATTGGTGAGGGCACGTGGTTTGCATGAAATAGGTGAAGTTGATGGCTTCTTGGTTGAGTAGATAGGTGTGATTTTGTGGGAGCATGGTTGCATTAAGTTGAGTTTGTGCATTTGAGCTATTTTGGGGTGGTTGTTCTCATATTTTTGGTTTTGGTAAATTGTTGGCATGTTTGTGGATCCATAGTAGTCATGTGCGCATTTGTTCAATGATCGGTATCAACCATAGTCATAGGCAGACCTGTTTTACCTAGGTTGGAAGTTATTTGTGATTGCTCGAGGACGAGCAAAGGTTCAAGTGTGGGGTGGTGATGTTTGGCATTTTATGCCTATATTTCCTTAATATTTCCTCACGTTTTAGTACCTTATTAGCTCGTTTTATGGTTTATGAATGTGGTTTTACACTGATTTGATGTCGTGTGTATGTAGGTTGTTATGAAGTGCATTTGGAGCCTTTTGGAGCTTGATTGAGCATGAATTGAGTGAAGGATGATTGAGGATTGGATTGAGCACGCGAGGGCACGACACGAGCGAGATTTCGGACCAAGGAAAATGAATTTTGGCTGGGCGCTGTGGGGCACGTGGGGCGCCAGTTATAGCGCCCACTGCCCCAGCGCTATTCCTTGCGCGCCACGTGCCAAAGGCGCTCAAAATCTGACGCTACTGGTTGTTTGGGCGCTTTCCGAGACGTGGGGCGCCCGTTATAGCGCCCCTTGTGCGGTTTTTCACTTCCTATTTCGTCTAGGCTTGGGTCTAACTTATTGCTAGGTGTTTGTAAACACTATAAATAGTCTTTTACTTAGTTTTTGAAGGGAGTTCAGACCTTGGAGCAGATTGGAGAGCTCATAACATCAAGAACAAGGGTTTTTCTTCCTTCCATTAATCTATTACATCATTATTTCATTATTTCATCAATTCTTTGTGTTGTTATTATGAGTATGCGCGGCTAAATCTATCGTTCTAGGGTTAGAGTATTTCATGAAGGTTGATTGTTTGAAGATTGATTTCCATTAATTGAATCCCATAACGGGTTACTTATTCTTTCTTGATTTCACTTGTATAATTGTCAGGGCCCGATTATTACGCATTATCTATGATTTTTAGATTGAACTCGAAAGAGGGAATTTAATTACGTAATAAGAAAGAATAGGACTAGTTTGTGAACCCGGACATCGGGGAACCAATTTGTGAGTAGGATAGACATATACTTGCTCGCCTAGTTTAACTAATTACAGAATTCATTAATGCGTGTACGTGATTCAACCCATAGACATATAGGGATTGGAGTAGCCTGCATAGACCGTGAAGAATCGAAAGGTTTTCACGGGTACATTTAATCTGTTAGTTAGTAACCCGGGATTTAAGAAGTGGAATCAATTGGAAAACTCAACTGGATTGTTCGTAACTCTGACCCTGGACCGTCTCCTTATTACTGATAACAACCAAGTTTTTCTCTATTGCTTGAATTCACTCTACCATTTTAATTACTGTTCTTTAGTTAATAAAATCCTCACTATTGGAAAAAGATCCCTGAATAGTTTATATAAATTGTTTGCTAGAATTCAGTCTGAATAGTCCTCGTGGGAACGATACTCTACTTATCACTTTATTACTTGTCGACCACATATACTTGTGTGTGCGTTGGGAGCAACAATATTCATTTAAATTAAATTCAAATAATTGGAAAAAAAAACTCAAAGTTAAAATTTTACATGAATTGTCACTAACTTAAAAATAGCAAAAAATATCTTATTTCAAGCTCGAAATAATATTCTTAGTTGTGTCACGTCTAAACTAGATGACACACTTTTACCAGTTTCGAACCTTTGACCTTCAATTATAATGTCGCAGTAGTTGCCATTATGCTGGAGTAGCTTCATCTGTCGGGTTCACTCCAACTATACTTAAACACGCAAATTCTTGGCTTCAATTTCTAAGGCGTTAGTTGACCCATCAAGCAATAATATTCGTCCTTTTTTGTAGTCTATTCTTTGTTGACCCATCAAATAAGGCAAAAAACATGAACATGAGACTAAAATGGCTTTGATTGAATCGCTTAGAAACACACTAACAACTACTCCTACTCCTACTTCTTATGATTTTACACAATGCATGGTCAGTTAGTGGTTTGATTATTGATGTCATATCTGTATTTATTCTTGATAATATCACTACTAAAATTCAGGGCTTTTCCGACGGCCAATCCGGTCGGACAATGGTCGGCTAGGCGACCATTGTCCGACCTAAAAAGGCGGTCGGCTAAATAGCGGTCTCTCACAGCTTTCCGACCGCCGCGGTCGAACATCGGACCGAAATACGGTCGGACGGTGGTCGCCTAGTTTCATAGGTGGAAAAAATAATGTTGAACTGGGCGACCAACGCGGTGGGAGATTGCAGAAAAACTGGAAAACTGGGCGACCGCAGCGGTGGGTTAGGCGACCGTGTCGGTCGGCCAGGCGACCGCTGCGGTGGGAAATTGCTTATTTCTGGGTAATCAATTAGCCAAATTTCGGACCGCTGCGGTCGGTAGACAGTGTAATACTTGCAATAAAAAACTTGCAATTAGAGCTACACCACCTGTAAAAAAACAGAAAAAACAGCACCCAGAAGAAGATTATGCTTCTCAAGCCTTAATAATACTCTAAACAAGGCTTATTGCCTTTAAATAGAAAGTTTAACAATTTACATAACATATCCAATCCGAATAGTGATCCAAACAAGTTAAAACATGTCTAAAACAAGTCTAATACATGAACAATCCATTATTACTACTCCGTTGCCTCAGAACTAGACTCAGAACCCGACTCAGAGCTGTATTGACGTTTGCTCTTGCCTTTCCCCCGGCTTTTGCTCTTGCTCTTGCTCTTGCTCTTGGTCTTGCTCTTGCCCTTGCCCTTCTTTCCCTTGTCCGCACCACCACACATAATGTTCTGCATCATTTCCCGCATGGCTCTCATATTTTCTTCATTGCGCAAACGTTCTTCTTCACTCTTTTTCTTAAGCTCTTCGATTTCATTGCATAAAGCAGCTTCCACCGAGGGATTAATTGAACTAGAAGGAGGAGTGTAATTGCCAATCAAACCTGGATTTAGACGTTCTAAGGCATACTGCGATCCAAGGCCGTAAGCACTTCCCTTCTTTACTCCGCCATTCACCTCCAACCATAGTGCGGTTTCCTCTTCTAGTGTCATTTGAGCTGAGGTACTGCTACCACACTCGGATGCCTGAGTCGACATCCTTTCTTCATAGACCGCCGTAGCCTTTTCCTGAAAAAAAATTTAATAACAAGAATTAGATTGACAAATATTGACGGATTTAATAACTTTAAAAGATTGAATTTAATAACTTACATATAGCTCTTTAGCGCGGTCTTCGACCCACACTTCCTCTCCTTTTTTGTTTCTGTATATATGCCTCTTCTTAAAGATTTCAGGCACACGAACTGGCCGCCCTTCATGCCTTTCCTACAAAATTAAAAAGATGACAAGTTAGATAGAAAATTAATGTGAGTTACATAAAATAATACATACAATTAATTAATAAATTACCAATATCATCCGCTGAGTCGCTGCGCTAACCGAACCCCCGGTGTGCAGCGATCCACCCCTTTCGGAGGCTCGTGCGGCTTTTCCTTGGGCGCTCTTCTTCTTAAATTCATCAGTATCCCAATATTGTAGAAGTTGTGCCCAAACGTGATCGTATATCCACTCGGGCTTCTTTCCTTTGTTTCGACAATCATACATGCTACCTTTCACTCTATCTGCACATTTTCCAAGGAAATTGCTTTTGGCAATGCTATCAAATGCAGGATGCCATTTACACTTTGTCTGAAATAATTATTGAATATTAGATTTCTAAAAAAGTGACACTTAACTAAATTATTAAAAAATAAAATATAGTTATTACCTGAAAATCGTCAAACATGCTCAGCTTTACAGGGAATGGTACCTGACCCCAGGATGGCCATGGCTTAGTCCATCTAGATTTAATGCATCTTGTGATTATGGGAGTAGCTACCATCGAGGGAGTAAAACTAGATAAAAATTTATAGTTAAAATAAATATACTAAAAAATTAAACTTCATAGTAGAATTAAATACTTAAAAAAATAACAAAAAATAATACTTACCCACGACTACCCTCAGGATAAAGCCTCACCCTCCCGTCATCATCATATGATCCTGCAGGACCAATGTGTGCAGGACCAATGTAATAAGGCGAGCTCGGATTATAAAATTGTATAGTAGGTGGTACCAAAGCGTCCACCGAGCTCGGATCAGAAGGTGTCAAAGTAGATCCAGAAGGGGTAGATGATGAAGGGGATGGTGACAGACTGGAAGATGGATGAGGCATGGATGATGATGAACCGATGCCATAAGGACGAACGGCATAACCAGGCGATGCAGGAAAGGGCATGCCAGGGGGAAAGGCAGGAGGAGGAGTGAAAAAACCTGGAGCATATGCAGACGGAGGATGTGTAGGAAGCATATGAGGTACATGTCCAGGAGGAGTAGTATGACCTGAAGCAGGCGAGGTACTTTGAACCTTTCTTTTCCCCCTAGCCTTCTCCAAAGATGACATATCTGTAAAATAAGCACAATAAATTAGCACGATATAATCAAATTATAAGTTTTTATGGAATACATTTCTAAAGTAGTGCAAATAATTGTAGTAAAGTAAAAACAACAAACTACGAACATGTCAATCATCATCATTCGCGTTAAGGTCATCGGCTATTTCCTCTTCCTCGCTCGTCTCGCTGTCAACAAATTCTTCCTCACTTGTTTCAACGTCATCCATATATTCATCCTCCTCGTGTGCCCTAGATGTTCCTTCTCCAAAATTAGTCGTGTTTTTTCTACGTCTAACCACCGATTCATCAAAATGTTCATAGATGCCTTCACTATGTTGCAACTGGTCGGCTAATTCAATATCCGCAATCAAGGGAACGGCAGATACCTCATTTTGATATGCAACATCTAATACATCATCTACTTCCACTCTTCCCACCGGCTTGCCTTTTAGAACAGCCCACCAATTGGCCTTGGTTTTGGGTTTGGGTTTGGCTTTGGCTTTGTTCGTTGTCGGTGGATAAGGAACGTACCACACTTGCTTCACATTCTGGGTAATGATGAAAGGATCATAATGTCCATATGACCTTTTGTGATTAACTTCAACTATTTTAGAACATGGGTCTACCCTCGTCCCCTTTGGACTCGGATCAAACCACTTGCAACGAAAAAACACCAATCTTTTACGAGGCCAACCTACTATAAACTCTATTTCTAAAATCTCCTCAATCACACCATAGTAATCAAAGTCTACATCATGGTCACCTGTACCACCTTTCACACACACACCGCTGTTGTTTGTTTTCTTTCCCAAGGACCATTCTCTAGTATGGAACTTGTACCCATTAACAAAGTACTTAGACATCCTCTTGTATTTATAATAAGGCCCGTGAGATATATCATGCAACAATGGAAAGTTTATGCCATTGTCTGGATTGAGTACCTATATAAAGTTAAAGATAGTTGTACACATTAAACCAACATATATATATATATATATATATATCTACCAAAAAACTTATGTATTTGTTTATATAATGCTTACAAATTCTCTAAACCAATCTGAAAATTGTTCATAAACAGCAGAGGCGCCAAATTGTCCAACAAAGTGACTGGATGATGCGTCAAAAAATCTCATTAGTTAGATTACTGATGCAACTTGAATGTTAGGTTTTAATGTAAAAAGAAGCATACTTGTAAAAAGGCGTGACATCGGGACAATTCAACAAAACATGAGTTGTAGCTGCTTTTCTGTCCCGGTCATTGAACTTGCATACTTCGGTCATTAACTTTCCTCTACCAGGTTGATTGAATATAGAAAATGGTGGATAATTCGGATCATTGTTGTCTCCATCATCATGTCGATCCGGCCTATTTTGCAAACATGGCACATTTTGATCGAAATAATACGAACAAAAATGAGAAGTTTCTCTAGCCAGGTATGCCTCACATATGGACCCCTCAATTTGGTTCCTATTTTTCACGTCCCGCTTACACTTGCCAATAATTCTGCATAATACATTATATTAATTAATCTACTTGAGATGAATTAAAAAAATGAGTTAAGGACTAATTTAAGAGACCTTACCTCTCAAAAGGATACATCCATATACAGTGCACCGGGCCTCCCAATAGTGCCTCTTCCGCGAGGTGAATTGGAAGATGCTCCATTACATTAAAGAAACCAGGGGGAAAGATTTTTGTCAACTTAGTCGCAACAACAGGAAAGTTACTTTCCAACGACTTAAGATTCTCTTCCCTCAATGTTTTAGAACACAGCTCCTTAAAAAATAGGCTCGTCTCTGTAAGTGGTTTCCAAACTTTATCAGGCAAGCCATTGAATGCAATTGGGAGCAAGTTTTCCATGAAGATGTGACAATCGTGGCTTTTCATGTGAGTCAATTTTCCTTCTGTCATATCAACACACCTTTCTAAGTTTGAAGCATATCCATCAGGCATCCTCAAATTCTTGACCCAATCACAAATCATTCTTCTCTCATCCAATCCGAATGTGTAACTGGCCTTGGGAAGCCAAATCATGTTGCCAACTTAAGATAAGTGTAACTCAGGTCGCCTACAAAGTTCCTCAAAGTCCAACCTGGCCTTCACATTATCCTTTGTCTTGTTTCTGACATCCATCACAGTATTAAAGACAGCCTCGAAAAAATTCTTCTCAATATGCATGGGATCCAGGTTATGTCGAAGAAGATTATCCTTCCAATAAGGCAACTCCCAAAAGATACTTTGTTTAGTCCAATTATGATCAATACCATAGCCAGGTGCTTTAGATGGCCGTTGGTCAGTTACCTTAGGATACACCTTAACCCTATCCCATATTTCTCCTCCTGACAACCTTCGCGGAGGCTCCTCAAAATCAACCTGATTCTTCATAAAAGCATTACTGTTATTCCTAAACGGATGATCCATTGGCAAGAATCGACGGCAACAGTCAAACCATGTACACTTACCACCATTTTTCAAAGTGAATGCTTTTGTATCTTCCATGCAATAAGGGCAAGCAAGCTTACCAGCAGTGGACCACCCAGACAACATTCCATAAGCTGGAAAGTCATTTATTGTCCACATCAAAGAAGCATGGAGTTGAAAGTTCTGTTTCATTGATATATCATATGTTTCCACACCTTCATACCACAATAACTTTAACTCATCAATCAAAGGCTGCAAAAATACATAAATCGAGGCTTTCGGGTTATGTGGCCCTGGGATAATGCAATTCAAAAACAGATAAGGACTAGTCATGTACATTTTTGGCGGAAGATTGTACGGCGTGACAAATACGGGCCAACAAGAATAAGGTGTAGACGAGACATCAAAAGGAGTGAACCCATCTGAACATAGACCCAACCTTATGTTTCTTGGTTCACTAGCAAATGCCGGATACACCTGATCAAAATGTTTCCATGCATGACCATCTGACGGATGGCTTAGAATGCCTGGCTGTTTCGTACGATCATGGTGCCATCTCATATGAGGATCAGAGCTCATCCACGCATACAACCTCTTTAACCTAGGTATAAGGGGCAAGTAATGCATCGACTTAACAGGTATCGGCTTCTTTTTAGGGTTTAAAACCGGCTTGTAACGAGGCTCCTCACAAAATTTACATTTATCTAATTCTGCATCATCCTTATAAAACAACATGCAACCGTTGACACAACAATGAATTCTCTGGGCAGAAAGACCTAACGTGGAAACCAACTTCTTAGTATGGTAATAATTAGTTGGTAATGCCATGTTAGTCGGATTGAGATCATTCATAAGGTCAATGATGGAATCCATGGCTGCTTGACATATACTAAAATCAGATTTAATACTTAACAATCTAACAGCAACTGACAACTTAGAATGCACTGAGCCTTCGTACAATGGACGACTAGCTTCCTCCAACCGTTTATAGAAGAGTTTTGCCTCATCATTAGGAATGTGCTCAACATTTGGTTGCGATGTACCCGGTTGGGATGGCTCCTCTAGGTACATTCCAAAAGCATCATTAACCATATCGTTCATTCGATAATTATCAAGATCATCCTCGTTTGAGATCGGACCACTCCCACCGACATAAGCATTTTGAAAATGAACATCACCCCCCACATCCCTAGACTCTCCATGATAAACCCAAACAAAATAATTTAGCATAAAACCCTTCCTATAAAGATGCATTTCAACATCTTCCAAATTTTTCCCTTTTATGCACTTGCATTCCAGACAAGGACACTTAATCTGGCCCCACCGTATAAAATCATCAAGTGTTTTCGCCTTTTCAATAAAATCTTCAACACCTACTGCAAATTCTGCCCTCATCCCCCGCTGGCCGGGATTATTTCTATTATACATCCAACTACGACTTTCATTAACCATATCTACACAAAAATTACACGTTTGAGATGCATATTAAATTGCAAATATTTAAACAAACATTTCTTTGATACACTACCAATTTTCATAAGATTAAGTAATTGTATAATTTTCTAAGTCAATTACTTTTATATTACTAACTAATTTGTTCTCTAAGATTATCATTTAGTAATTAATAACACTTCTCATTTTCAACTTATATCTATTTATTCAAAATGATAAAACTATTTACTTATCTATACTTAGTTGGAGTAATTTAAAACTATTTGCAAACTATTCAACTTAAATTTTTTGAATTCAAGTTATAGGCCTAATACTACCAAACTACTAGACTAGAGCATGTATAACTATTATGCCTAGTTCCTATTATGTCTTTGTTGCTCACCACTTATTTGATGAAATGCCTCAAAGAATCTAACTACCAAACTACACTATACACCAACAATTCTTTCTCAAAGCAATACAACAACAACAACAACAACAACAACACTAGTACACACCATTAACAACATTCAACAACAACAACAACACTACTAAAGGAACCCATCAACAACATTGATCAACAACAACCCATTCAAAGTGTACTCTTCTCAATGGAACACCAACTTTTTCATTACAACAACCCATTCAAAGTGTTACTTTCCAATTTATCATCTTCTAAATGTGCATTCAATAACCCAATCATTTTTTTAACAACACCCACTTTTCCAATACCAACAAAAATGTCAAACTAGCTTCAACATTTCCCAAACCAAACAACAACACTATGTAACCTAGTTCACAACCAAATAGCAACTACTATGTCATGGATTAATTTCATGAGCTAGAATTTAAAAATAGGAAAAAATGACAAAATCGAGCTAAAATTAAATTTAAAAAAAAAAAATTGGTGTTTCACCATAAAACTCACCTCAAGGGATGGTTTTGTACTCCACCACCACTAATTTACTAATCCCCAACTTTGATAGATGGAAGAACTACAAAAAAATAGATAAAAAAGTTAGGGTTTTCGGATTTGGAGAAAATAGGAAGAAAACTATGAAAATTAAACTTATCAAGTTGTAGAGGAATGGAATTGATGTTAAACCTTGTTGTTTTAATAGATTTGGGTTGGATTCGGGTTGAATGGGAGAAAGAAAGAAAGGGGGAGAGAGAGAGAGAGATAGAGGTGGGTTTGTGAAATGAAAAACGGGCTGCTATGCCCGTGTTGCTATAGCTTCTGTCTACCAACCGCCCTCAGACCGCTGCGGTCGGTCAAAAATTTTTAATTCCTGTCCGACCGCGGCGGTCGGCTAAATTAAAAAAAAAATATTTAATTAAAATTCATTGAATTATCCCACCGCGTCGGTCGGACAATGTGCTCCAACCGAATTTCGGTCTGAAAATACTGTATTTTTAGTAGTGTATATTATTTTATACATAATAGTATTTTCATAACAAATTTATTTTCTATATTTTTTTTAGTTCTCACATAATTCTTGTTGTATTATTTAGGGGTGTGTATGATAGTATGTGAATTATAATTTTTTACTGGTAAATTTATGAATAGTATATAGTTACAAATGTAGAGGAATAAGTTCGAAATATATAAGGCGTGTATTTTCATTACGTAGTTAACTAAATTACCATAATTCGAATGAGTTCAATTTCAATACATTAATAAAGTAACTATAATAAAAATTGGTCACTTACGTTGCCATCTAAAATTTAAATATTTAAAGAAAAACTCCTACAAGCCAAAAAAAAGGGGAATCTATTAAATTCAGTACTCATTTAAAATACTCATATATTCAATATTAAGAATAATGTACTTATATATCAATATTGAGAATACTATACTCATACATTTAGTTTAATTGTTCAATGTATTGAGACCATAAAAAGACGGACATGCTAATTTAAAATTATTATATTTTTAGAGGAAAACTTATTGGAGGGAAAAGAATAATGGAGGGAAACTTATTGGAGGAAAAATAATAGTAATTGGAGCCAAAACTGAACATGGACTTTATGGACTTTTCACCGAGTATGGCCATTTTAGGCCTATGGAGGTATGATCATTTAGCAGCATCCTTGAATCTACTATTAATCGTCTTGACGTTTGTGTGGTTCCCTTTCCGAAAAATATTTACGTGCGCTAGTTTACACCAATCACGTCAACTTAAACTAATGAGACTTCAATATTAATATTAAAGTAAAAATATATGTCAATTTTACAAATAACAATATATTATATTGCATAACACTTGTCTAGTACGAGTATTTATGACTTCCTCCACTTTATGGACGTGAAGTTTGACAAAAAAAGAAAGAAATTTTTTTGAGATATGTGATTTAAAATGAGTCATACAAATATGTGGTTAGATATCATTCCATTAAAAGCAAAAAAGAGATTTTGAAGTTATATTTTAGAAAGCTATCATTCTATTTTAAATTGACTAATAATGAAATATTGTCACATAAATTAAAATGGAGGCGTAATTTGTTGTCAATAAAACTGGTTAGTAAATTAATATATTCCTTTCCCCTACCAACCGTAGTTGCTATACACCATGCAAGAGACCAATATGCTCCAAGGTGAGGTGCTCACGTGTGGGCACTCGCGTTTTTGAGTAAACAAGATGAAAGGATACCCTGGTTGTCCTTGCCCTTGACAGTCATAAGTCAAGTTATTGACAACTCTAGTCTACCATGCACTCTATATTGAAGTGTTCCATATCTAATTCATAGACTTCTATTAGCTCCAGCATATTAGGGGTCAGAGTAATTAGGGTTAGGGTTTATGTAGCAGTCAAAAATCATTCAATCATCTAAAGTACTACTCCCTCCGTCCCAAAAATGAATGTCTGGATTTGACTTGGTACGGAGATTAAGAAAATAGGGAAGATTTTTGAATCCTGTAGTATAAAATTAAAGTTGTGTGTAATGTGAGCAAATGTCTTTAAATCTTGTGGTCCAAAACAAATCTTGGAATTAAAGTGTTACCAAACATAGAAAAAAGCACTCTTTTTGGGACAAACTAAAAAAAAAAAAAGGACACTCATTTTGGGACGGAGGAATTATATGTCATCTTTATTAGTCTACCTCCTGGATTACTATAATAGTTTACCATGGACCATTAAAATAGCAAGTACTCTTCTCTGAGATTTTGCAGAAAGTGACCACATAAAATAATGGAGCTAGCTCCTTTATTGACTGCTCAAATCTCTTTTTAGGGAAGAGGATGTTGACACTTCCCCTTGAACTGTCACCATTCTATGGTCTTTCTTCGAATGTTGGAACTCTCAACATTTTTTCATCTTCTCATGTGTCTTGAAAGTCTTCCGTTTGAAAACAATGGAAGACAAGGAATTAAAAAGAGGTAAGAACTTGCATGCATCCGTCATCTAGTTTCTTTTCAGACCAAAAACGGAAGAGAAATTGCTTTGTTTACTTTCTTCATATTTACATTTTTGCAATTCAAGAACGTTTGTGTTATCAATATGGCCGCCAACTAGAAAGATTAACATTCACCTAACTATTTTACATGCTAACTGCTAACTTCATCACGAGGATATTAACAGTAAACCGCATTGGCTAAATCTATTTGCAAAAGAGAAGGAAAGACCTACATATTGTTTTAAATGACTTGGCTTATAAATTACTTACGTGCATGGATCGATAGTATTAAAGATTTTCACATTATATATTAACATATGATAATGTCACAGACGCGGATGGCGTGGCGTTCTCTATGCGAAATAATCGCCACCAAGGAGGCCCATTGTATATATATGATATGGTTAACCTCTGGAACTTTCTAGATTTCTCTAGAATTCTCTAGGATTGTGTAGGAATCCCTCTTGTACTCTAGAGAAGTATAGAACCTTCTAGAGATATGTAGAGAACTCTAGGGAATTCTAGCTATCTTGGGTTTCTCCACAAAGTTCTAGATAATTCTTTAAGGGACTCCACCCATGTATAAATAGGAGTCCCCTCCTCATTTGTAACTCACTCAACAACTCAATCTTGTAAGTAATATAAGAGCTTAAGTTCTCTTTAAGTGTTCTTCTCTTGAGTTCTAAAAGAGAGTTCGAGTGAAAGGCTGCTTAAGAACGGTTCTTAAGGCCGCACGAGTAAGGAGTTGCTAAAGTCTTCTCTTAACCCGTGACAAGTGGTATCAGAGCCTCGATTCCCATCCAAGCAAACAACCGAGATCATGGCTGGCACATCCGAAACCGATGTCACTCACGTTGAGGAGGTGAGGAAGGAGAGGCGTGGCCGCGCAAGCTCTAAGGACATAATGTCCACCATTGAGGGGGAGGTGTCTAAGTTCCGGGAGTCCATGGGGAGCATGCAAGACGACCTGGAAGGCACCAAGGAAAGCATCGAGGAGCTAAAGTCCACGGTGGACGACCTCCGGGAGGAGATGCAAGGAGCCCTTAATGTTGCGATGGATAGCTTGAGCAAGCGCGGGGACGAGCGGGATGATGCCCTGGAAGCTATGCTCACGTCTCTGGTGGCACGGATGGATAGGCTCGAGGGAGAGCTTCGAGCACTCGCTAGGGGAGGCGTTGTTGCTCCCTTAGCACCGCGTCAGGATGCCCCAAAGCCCAAGGAGTTCAAGGGCTCAAGGTCGGCAAAGGATGTCGACAACTTCTTATGGCACATGGAGCAGTACTTTGGAGCAATCGGCATGGTGGACGATGCGTCCAAGGTAAGCACTGCTTCTATGTACTTAGCTGACATTGCTTTGTTATGGTGGCGTCGACGGAGTGACGGCCGCTATGGAGCACCTATCAACACTTGGGAGGATTTCCAACAAGCCTTCCGTCAGCAATTCTACCCCGAGTATGCAGAGGATGAAGCTCGGGCGAAGCTCCGACGCCTTGAACAAAAAGGCGAGATCAAGGAGTACGTAAGAGCTTTCTCGGAGCTGATGTTGCAAATCCCAAGCTTGAGCGAGAGTGAGGCATTCTTCCAATTCATGGACGGCCTCAAGCCATGGGTGAAGATGGAGCTGCAACGCCGAGGAGTTCAAGACCTCATGAAGGCAATGTCCACCGCTGAGAGTTTGATCGAGTTCAAGAAGGTGGACAAGTCCGAGTCCAAGTCCCATGGCAAGGGATCTAGTGGGGGAGTGGATAAGGATAAGGGCAAACACGTGAGCCGGCCAAACCACAAGCCAAACTTCAACAAGGAGAAGCATGCCCAGGGAGGTGAAAACAGCCAAAAGAAGGATCGCCCCTCACCCAAGTGCTTCATATGCGATGGGCCACATTATGCACGGGAGTGTCCTAAGCGCTCTAAGCTGACCGCTCTCGCCAAGGAGTGTGACCAGGAGCAAGAGGAAAACCGCCTTGGCGCCATGCGCACGCTAAACGCCGTTAAGACCCGCAAGGCCAAGAGGGACAAGGGACTAATGTTCGTGGATGTAGAGGTCGCAGGGAAGTCCATGAGCGCACTCGTTGACACTGGTGCGACCAATCTCTTCATCAAGGAGGAGATTGCCAAGGAGTTAGGGGTGAAGATGGAAGGAGCGGGATGGCTCAAGACTGTCAACTCCAAGGAGATCCGGACGTGTGGAGTAGCGAAGGATGTGGAGATCCGCCTAGGCCAATGGAAGGGACGGGAAGCCATTGAGGTAATTCCACTCGATGACTACGACTTTGTAGTTGGTCTTGATTTCCTTGACAGGATCAATGCCCTAGTCATCCCATTCGCTGATTGCTTATGCATACTCGACACACGGTGTCAATGTGTCGTGCCCGTCAAGAGGATGGCGGGGAACACGCCGAGAATGCTCTCGGCTATGCAACTCTCCAAGGGAGTGAAGAAGGGCGAGATGACAATCCTTGCCACTTTGAAGAGTGAAGAATCAAGCCAAGAGGAGGAAGTCCCCAAGGAAGTGGCACAAGTGCTTGACACCTTTCGGGATGTGATGCCCAAGGAACTTCCGAAGAAGCTGCCACCGAAGAGGGAAGTTGATCACCGGATCGAGCTGGTGCCAGAGGCTCGTCCGCCTGCCATGGCCCCTTACCGCATGGCACCTCCTGAGTTAGAGGAATTGAGGAGGCAACTTAAGGAGTTACTCAGCGCTGGGTTTATCCAGCCATCCAAGTCCCCATATGGAGCACCCGTTCTCTTTCAAAGGAAGCACGATGGATCACTGAGAATGTGCATCGACTACAGGGCGCTCAACAAAATCACCATTAAGAACAAGTACCCCATCCCACTCATCGCTGACTTGTTCGACCAGCTAGGGAGAGCAAGGTGGTTCACCAAGCTGGACTTACGCTCAGGATACTACCAAGTACGGATCGCCGAGGAAGATGTGCCAAAGACGGCGTGTGTGACCCGCTATGGAGCCTATGAATTCCTGGTGATGCCGTTCGGGCTTACAAACGCGCCAGCTACGTTCTGCACATTGATGAATAAGGTACTACAACCCTTCCTTGATCAATTTGTGGTTGTGTATCTCGATGACATCGTGGTGTATAGCCGGACGCTGGAAGAGCATATTGAGCACTTGAGGCAGGTCTTTCAAGTCCTTAGGGACAACCAACTCTTTGTGAAGAAAGAAAAGTGCTCCTTTGCCCAAAAGGAAGTCCCATTCCTTGGCCACATCGTAGGAGGCGGCCATGTCCGAATGGACCCTAACAAGGTGCGAGCTATCGTGGAGTGGGAGGCGCCGACCAAGGTAACCGAGTTAAGATCTTTTCTTGGGTTGGCTAACTATTATCGCAGGTTCGTGCGTGACTACTCGAAGATCACCACACCACTCACGGACTTGCTTAAGAAGGGGAACCGATGGGAGTGGTCGGTGAAATGCCAGGCGGCATTCGATCAATTGAAGCAAGCCATTACAAAAGAGCCGGTGTTGGCACTGCCTGACTACTCCAAGCCTTATGAAGTACACACAGATGCTTCCGACTTCGCCATTGGAGGGGTGCTGATGCAAGAGGGACACCCGGTGGCATTCGAGAGTCGAAAGTTGAATGACACGGAGCGGCGCTACACGGTACAAGAGAAGGAGATGACCGCGGTGGTGCATTGTCTTCGTACTTGGAGACACTACCTTTTGGGGACGCCGTTCGTTGTCAAGACCGACAACATTGCCACGAGCTACTTCCAAACACAAAAGAAGTTGTCACCCAAGCAAGCTCGTTGGCAAGATTTCCTGGCAGAGTTCGACTTTGTGCTGGAGTATAAGCCTGGAAAGGCAAACTCAGTTGCAGATGCACTTAGTCGCAAGGTGGAGCTTGCTAGCATAAGCAGCCCTGGGAGTCCCCTGATCGACCGCATCAAAGATGGGTTGCAACATGATCCAACCGCGAAGGCCCTTTGCCAACATGCTCAAGAAGGCAAGACGCGAAGATTCTGGTGGGAGGATGGGCTACTCTTCACCAAGGGCCACCGCATATATGTACCACAACATGGCAAGTTACGCAAGGAGATCATCCATGAATGCCATGATTCAAAATGGGCGGGTCATCCTGGCATTCATCGCACAATGGCATTGGTGGAAGATCGCTACTATTGGCCAAATATGCGCGACGATGTGGAGGCATATGTCAAGACTTGTCTTGTTTGCCAACAAGACAAGGTAGAAAATCACTTACCGGCGGGACTTTTGGAGCCACTACCTATCCCGGAGCGACCATGGGAGAGTCTCTCTATGGATTTCATTGTGAATTTGCCAAAGTCCGAAGGGTGTCGAACGATTATGGTGGTAGTGGACAGGTTCTCCAAGTATGCCACGTTTATCCCGGCATTGAAGCATTGCCCGGCGGAAGAAGCTGCAAAACTTTTCCTCAAGCACGTGGTCAAGTATTGGGGAGTGCCGCAGACGATTGTGAGCGACCGAGACCCGCGCTTCACTGGGAGATTTTGGACAGAGTTATTCAAGCTATTAGGGTCCGAGCTTAACTTCTCAACCAGCCTTCATCCCCAAACTGATGGACAAACGGAGAGGGTGAATGCTTTGTTGGAGCTCTACTTACGGCACTATGTAAGTACCACTCAAACTAACTGGGCTAAGTTGCTTGATATTGCCCAATTTTCATATAACTTGCAGCGAAGTGAGTCCACCGGGAGAAGCCCGTTTGAGATAGTGACGGGACAACAACCACTCACTCCAAGTGCGATTGCTTCGGGTTACAAGGGACGTAGTCCAGCTGCGTTCAAGTTCGCCAAGTCTTGGCATGAAGAGGCGGACTTAGCACGCTCTTGTCTTCAAAAAGCAGCCAAGAGAATGAAGAAGTGGGCAGATAACAAGAGGCGTCATGTGGAATATCAAGTGGGCGACCTCGTCTTGGCCAAGCTTCACCAAGTCCTTCGGTATAAGGACGTGCACAAGGGTCTCCTCCGGAGATATGAGGGGCCTTTCAGAGTTCTTAAGAAGGTAGGCAAGGTGGCCTACAAGCTTGAGCTCCCTCCCAAGCTCAAGTTACACCCCGTGTTTCACGTGAGTATGCTGAAGCCATATCACGGGGATGAGGATGATCCAACAAGGAACGAGAGTACGAGGGCGCCTATCGGGAAGAAGGTCTCTTACGATCGAGATGCTGAAACCATCATTGCCGATCGAGTCATTCGTGAGAGGCATTGCAAGCCGCGAAGAGAATATCTCATCAAGTGGAAGGGGCTACCCGAGAGCGAGGCAAGTTGGGAGCCGGAGGAAGCTCTTTGGCAGTTTCACGACCAGCTTGAGAAGTTTCATGCCGAAGACGCGACGAGGGCGTCGCGAGACTAAGTGGGGGAGAATGTCACAGACGCGGATGGCGTGGCGTTCTCTATGCGAAATAATCGCCACCAAGGAGGCCCATTGTATATATATGATATGGTTAACCTCTGGAACTTTCTAGATTTCTCTAGAATTCTCTAGGATTGTGTAGGAATCCCTCTTGTACTCTAGAGAAGTATAGAACCTTCTAGAGATATGTAGAGAACTCTAGGGAATTCTAGCTATCTTGGGTTTCTCCACAAAGTTCTAGATAATTCTTTAAGGGACTCCACCCATGTATAAATAGGAGTCCCCTCCTCATTTGTAACTCACTCAACAACTCAATCTTGTAAGTAATATAAGAGCTTAAGTTCTCTTTAAGTGTTCTTCTCTTGAGTTCTAAAAGAGAGTTCGAGTGAAAGGCTGCTTAAGAACGGTTCTTAAGGCCGCACGAGTAAGGAGTTGCTAAAGTCTTCTCTTAACCCGTGACAATAAGCTATTAGTTTCTCCTATTAATTATTACCATCTCACAATAAATGTTTATCCTTGAGAGATACCTTTAATTACCTTATTAGTAACATGATTTTGCAATGTTTATTTGAACTTTTAGAAAATTAAGGTGGTGGGGGGAAGAAAGAGAAGAGGACCGAGGGAATATGTAGGAGAATTTTACTTGTACCAATTGTAGTTTACGAATAATGGTTACAGGAGGAATTGAGTTTTAATCCATACAAATTTCTCAAATATAAATAGGTCATCTGTTTTAACAGAGCCAATTCATCATCTGTACACTATGCAACTTTTTTCATAAAAGAGACGATAGTAACAAATCACTGTGTACGTGCTTCAGCCAATCAGCCGTCTACAAGTGAGCATACTCACTATTGGTTTTCTGTCTTCTTTTCTTTGTAGCGTGTCTTTTGTGTGTGACACTGTTTAATTATTTCTTCTGCAGATTATGGGAGAGTACCAAGAATCCATGCTTTTTGACAAATTAAGATAGGAAAAGAATCATTTCTTCATAAGCAAATCTGGAAATATTTTATCACACAAAATTAAAGTCTCAGATCTCACGTCATAGCCTTTTTACCAGAAAAAGAAAGGAAGAAAGGACGAAATATGGCTTCCGAAGTAGTACCAAATAGCATGAAGGATGATCTAATCACAGCTTTAGGGTTTGTTTGGAAAGTCATCTCGCAATTAAACTTGGTGTAACAGTCTAATAATTACAAATTAGAGTAATTACAAAGTCCTGTCATAATATATTTACGTATAATTATAAGTTATCGTTTGGTGTAATTATAAAGAATTTGACATTAATGTTTGATAGATATATGTCTATATAAGAAAAACTAAATTTTATTTACCGTTAATTATCAAAGATATGTTTGTTTCTTAAATATATGGTATTAAATAATTTGTATTTGTAATTGATGATATTAAAAGTAACCTCTATCTTTTAATTAAATAATAAACGGAAAAGGGTCATATTTACCCTTTTACTAATTTTTATTAGTTCGTAACTATTTGTCCCTACCGTTAATATTTTCAACATATATACCCCTGCCTCTAACGGCGCCCTGGACCCACCTTTTAAATTGCCACATGGAGTCCATCTGTTAAATACTCATTTACGAACAGATCCACGCCCCAAAATCCAAAACCCATTTGCATGGGCTAACCTTTTACCCGCCTTATTTTTTTTGTTTATTTTTCAATTTTATTGACATATTCACATCCCAGTTCATCGTTATCATCACTCCCTCCCACCAAACAAACAAATCCCACTCCTCCTTCCTTTTATCTGCCACTTCCTCCACCCCCCAAAGATTTATTTTTTTTTCCTTAAGATGATAGCCACTTAGACCCAAGAAATTTCATTATAGAGATTGTCTGATTTTCTAAGATTGTGATTTTCTTTTTCTTTTGATTTTTTCCTTCGGGTTCAAAATTGGATTTTGGATTCAATTTTGGAAAAAAAATTTATGTTTCGAAAATTTGTTGAAAATCATGCATGGTTTTTTTAAGAGCGATATTTTAAATGAAAGAAAGAGGTAGAAAAGGATCGCCAGAGTCCGACCAAATTTATTTTTCTTCTAAAGAACAATTCGTTGGCTTCTCTGCTTTTTCGTTTGTTGATTTGGTTAATTTTTTCTCCTTCCCTTGATTGCTATTACTAAATCAACACGTACACTTTATTTTATATTTTGGTGATTGAGTAGATGATGGAAGATCCGATCAAAGTGAGAATATTTCAGATGGTCTTTGGCAGAGAGCAGAGAATGTCGCCTTAGATTTGAGATTGTGAAAGTGCAAGGAATATTGTGGTGAAGATGATGGAAATGAAAAATGGGGTGATCAATGGGGGGCTTCATTTGGGATCATGGAGAGAAGCTGCCTAGTTGAAAAAGGTGATGGAGTGACACAGAAATAGGTCTATTTAGAGGGGGTGAAGGTGGTGTAATTATTAGGATATGTTCTGTTGCGGTGAGGTTTGTGTCTTCTCCGACAGGAATCTCTCCCGTGAACTCTCTGCATTTCACAAGGAAGAAGATAGTTGTATCTATTTAATTGAACGCGAGATGGGTCATTGGGTCGGGTTCTGATTTGGTTAAAATTTTGGTTACTAATTGAGGGGTATTAAAAAGTTAAGGTTTTAGATTAATGACACGTGGCAGGAGCAAGGCTGGGTGGGTCTCCTTTAAACGAAGGGGTATATATGTTGAAAATGTTAACGGTAGGGACAAATAGTTACAGATAATATAACGGAGGTTATTACTAACTAATAAAAATTAGTAGAAGGGTAAATATGACCCTTTTTCGAATAATAAATATTGCCTAATTACTAAAAAAATTAATCACAAAGACACATTTTTCAAGAAATATCAAGGAGCACTTGTTTGACAAAAAAATAAAGATAAAAATACCATTTACAACTATAATACCATATTATTGTTCAAATATTTGATTAAAAATTTACTTATCACTTGTGACTTTAATGAATAACATGCATGTGAAATGAAAAAAAAAAAAACATACAAGTCTAACCTCATCCAACAACAAAATTTAAAATTAATGACATCACCCAATATATGTCAATTTTATTAATAATAACATATTCTTTCTAAGATCAAGAGATAAAGTTTCAAATAACTGGAACAGTAAAACATCCAAGTGAAATAAAGAAGATAAAATAAAAAGGGTGTTGCTAACATACTACATAGTTGTAGTATGTTAGCATTGTATACATCTTTGGTTTCTCAAAAATATCCCTACTATTAATTACCACCACATTAAAAGTAGGAACTTTTTTGTCCTTTCACCAAAACTTCAACATTTTATTACTCCAAAACTAAACTCAAAGTCTTCCCGTCAACCCATTTACCTCTCATCTTCCCAACATTTTATTCAATCAATTTTAAAGAACAATCTAGTCGTACATAACTGTCACTCAAATTCTCCCAATTTCATCATGTTCCTTTCAACTAAATATCGAAATTTTATTTTTTTAGATTTCCCCGCATCACCGTCTCTGTTTCTAAGATTGTATTTCTCAAAAAGGATAAATATAGGTTCTCACTGAGTTCCCCAAATCGTTGTAGAGTTTGAATATCATAGTGATGGATAACTTCTGAAATTTCACATTCTGTTCAACTTCCTCGTATAAAAAATAAAATTGTTTAAGTCGTAAATTGAAACAAGAAGAAAGTGTCGTCTAATTAGCAATTAGTACAGATTCTTTTTCAAGAAAAATTCTAGTTTTGCAATGTAACTCTTACGTTGATATATATTTGTCAAGGTGCAAAGAAAAAACAAAAACAATTTTAGAAAGTGAACGATTGTTGGAGATGGAAAATAGAGTTCTTATCTTTCCCGCAAGGACACTTGTAGAGGGGGAAATGTAAGGACGAAATGTTTGAAATTTTGGTGAAAGGACAAAAAAGTCTCTATTTTTTATGCGGTGGCAATTAATAGTAAGGACATTTTTGAGAACCCAAAAATGCATACAATGCTAACATACTACAACTATGTAGTATGTTAGCAAAACCCAAATAAAAAAAATAACGAAGAAATAAAATTGTAAAGTTACATGGGACCACAATAAGTAAATATTGGAACTTAAAAGTGAGAAGAAACGAAATAAAAGAGAAATAATATAAAACAAATAATTTTGTTTTAAAAATTAAAGAACATAAAAAGAGAAAAAAGCTAATGTTATAATCACCATGAAAGAAAAGAAGTTGCAAGAAGTATAGGTCTGGAAAATGAGAAGAGGGATATTAAAGTTGTAAAAATATATATGATATATTGAAAAATAGAATAAACAAAGTATAAATAGAGTAGAATTCTAAAAGAGAACAAATGTAAAAGAAATAATATGTTTATTATAATTTTAAAAAATAAAAATAAAAATGAATAAGAAATTAAAAAAAAATAGAATTAAAATAAAAACAACAATGATAGAAATTAAAAATTAACCATATAATTACATAATGTATTACCAGCAATTTTCAGTCCCCTCCCACTCCCCCTCCCGCCCTAAGAATTGAAGAGTTTACTTACAAACCCTTAATTTCACTCAATTATATGCTGACTGCCAAATATGTCAAAACTGTGTAATTACACCCAATTACAGAGTGACTTTCCAAATAGGCTCTTAATTTACTTTGCATAGTTCACAGCCACAAAATTCATCAGTGTTGTATAAGTTATAATTAAGCTCTTTAATACCTTAAACTTTTTAATGACATTCAATAAATTATGCATGGGTCTTGACTCTTAAGTTCAAGTCTCGTACCACTATTAAAATAAATTTTCACGTACATTATCCATTAAAAAGAATTAGGTTGCACGTGAGAGGTTATCTAACAACTTTTAAGTTTATTATGGTCATACATTACAATATATTGCCTTGCGTATTAGTGGCATGGCAGCTAATGCAGAACCACAAGTGAAAACTCATGAAAATCTCTATATTGGGTGAAAAATTTACGAGGTTTAAGAAGTAAGGTTCGGAACTGGATGAGGTTAAAAGCTTCTACTCACGAGCTCTCCAAGGCTCGCCCAGCTCTCGAGGCCAGCTGCCTCGAGTAGGAAATGAATGATGGCCACGAGCAAGTCCCACGAGGCGATGGGAAGATATCCATCACAAGGTGAGAGATTCACCTTTCGTAGAAGATTTCGCTCCACGACTAACGAGCTCTTACTTCTGTAACTGCCGACCGTTGTCCATGACTTAAATGAGGAGATCATGGGTAGACCATGATTAGACCTTGAGTAATTGCCATTAAGTGCAATGAATGTTGTTCTCGCTCTTGAAAACTATAAATATCCTTGTAAATATTATGTAATGCATCCAGAAAATATCAGAAACACACTTATACTTTGTTCTCAATCTTTTGTCTCGTTTCTTTACTTGAATTTTTGTCTTTTTTGTGACTTTGATATAAATAATTGCTAGGTAACCCTATACAAATTCAATTTGTTGCTCTAATTGATTTAGGCCAACACAAATTGGCGCCGTCTGTGGAGATCTAGCAATAACGTTCGTTCCAAAATCATATTCTCAACTTTACAGGTTACTCTTGTCAACATCATCCAATGGCAGATAACACCTCTGATAACACAACAATCCAAACCCCTGACCGAACGACTAGCGTCACCTCGTCAGGGGATGGAACGCCTATAACCCCGCCAAGCTTAACACCACCTGGATTAACACCACCTGGTTTAACGCCACCTGGTTTAACACCACCTAGACTGACACCCGCTGGTTTGATTCCTTCAACTGGCTTAAATCTCTCAATTGGTGTTGTTCCACCAACTGACCCCTCATCATCAAGTTGAAACGATCCATTTCAATTGTATGTGATGGCAACTTTGCAACGGCTTCAAGAGCAGTTCACTACTTTTTTTAGAAAGGGAGGAATGCTACAGACCCTGTCGAGCTCATGCTCAATGGAAGCATCCCCAATGTTGTTCCTACGGGGGCAACAACAGAGGGGACATCCAAACGGTGCTGCATCTGGGGGCTCAGGCTTTGCGCCACTGGGGAATCAACCCTTCGGTCAGCTCCAACAGTGGCTGAAACTAGCGTCCCGTAGGACTTTGATAAGTGGAAGAAAGAATTTGAGGCCAGCATGGAAAAATGGCTCGAAAATATCCTTGGGGTTACGAAACCTCAACGAGCAATAGATATTGAAAAATGCGGGCAACAACCTTTTAAGCCTGAGGCCGCTCCTTCTCTCATTCCCAAGCATTTCAAGTTGCAAATCTTGAAAAAATACGATGGGACAAGTGACCCCGTGGATCATATAACTGAATACATGGTTATGGTAATGAGCAACGACTTGACCCCGGTGGAAAGGGAGTCGATGTTCCTTAAGAAGTTTGCTGACACAGTTGAAAAATGAGCACTGCTCTGGTACATGCACCTCCCCTCGGAATCGATATCAAATTTTGAGTAGTCGGCTGACATGTTCATCAAAGCTCATACTGGGGCCCAGAAGATCCTCAAGCGAAACGAGGATATCTTCGAAGTCACACAAAAGTACCTCGAGCTGATCAAGGACTTTCTCGAGCGCTTTCAGGCTGAAAGAATGGACTTGCCGAAAATGGACGATGCTTTGGCAGTCATGGCTTTTGAAAGAAATCTGAATGTGAGCAACTCCGAAGCAGCTGTTGAACTGAAGAAGGAGCTCCAGCAGTATCAAGCCCAGATTTGGGGTGAATTGCATGACAGAGCCTCTGCGAAAATCAGGCTCAAAGAGGCTGAGTAGAGGATATCAGGTCGGTATAATTCGTACCGAAGCCAAGCAGAGTCGTCTCGACGCGCCGATGTGCCACGAGGGAATTCAAAAGGGAGATACGAGCCTTATAATTTGCAAAGGCAACATGTAAGCCAGCGCCTCGGAGGACAGCAACATGTGAGTCAAAGGTTAGGGGGAAGGTTAGCACCAACGCTAATAAAAAAAGCTCCTCGGGGCCATCCTTGGTGGCCAAGGATAAAGAATTACCTCGAATCTATGATTATAACTTTAATATCTCCACTTCTGAGCTGGTGAATGCCATAAAAGGGATGACAGATCAAGGTGTGAGGTTGCCGAGGGATATGAGAACACCCCCGGGAAAAAGAGATCAAACTCAGAACTGTGAGTTTCACATGGATTATGAGCACGCCACTGAGGATTGCAAGGCATTGCGACTTGAGGTGGCTCATCTTCTCAAGAAAGGTGTACTAGCTGAGTATCTTACCGACAAGGAGAAGCAAAAGTTTTCCAAAAACAGAGGAGGGGGACAGCCGCCGAAGGTGGAGTCTTCAAAAAGAGTGGTGAATGTTATAACTATGGGTTCAGAAGTGAATGATGTTAATTTCGCAGCTGCGAAGAAATTGCAAAGCTTTTGATTATTGTGGAAAAAAGGACTCGACCTGGTAGGTTAAAGAATGAGATTGTGTTTGATACCGAAGATTGTGATGGGATGATGTTCCCTCATCACGATGCTTTGGAAATCATGTTGAGGATTAATGACTGCAACGTCAAAAGGGTTTTGGTCGACCCTAGTAGCTCGGTGAACATCATCAATTATGGAGCAGTAAAGAAAATGTGGTTAAAGGACCTCGTCATCCCGAAAGCAACCATATTGACAGGGTTCAACAATTCAACTGAGAAAGGAAATTACTCTTACAACGACTGCCGAGAGAGTAGAGAAGAAGACTGTTTTCCAGTTAAAGGCAGAGGATATGGCTTATAATGTTATCCTCGGGAGGCCTTGGATCCATAAAATGGAAGCGGATCCATCCACCCTGCACCAGGTAATCAAATTTCCAACACCATAGGGGATCCGTGCTATCCGACGAGAACAACGTATAGCTCATGATTGCTGCTCAATTGTGATGAAGAATTGAGTGGCTTTGATTAAGCTACCTAAATAGCAATTACTAGGCCCGGGGCCCGACATCGAGGTTTGTTACCCATCGTTATATTAAGACCTAAGCCCACAGCTCCAAGCCTTCGATGCCAACATTTGGGCCGAGTGATGGTCAGCCCTCGTTCTCTTCGCCTATCCTTCTCAGAAAATTGAGAAAACGACAGTCAGTGCTCGGGTGTATAATTGGGACTTCAAAAACTCGATCCGCACACTGGGGACTGTTCCTTTAGGAATTTATTCCGCTGTCTGATGTTATAGCCCGATGAGGCTGTTGTAATAAAAATTTACCTAAGTTTTACCTAAGTCATACGATGACTGAAACTTATGTAAATCGGCTCGTACTCCATCAATAAAACTTGAACTCGATTTCTTTTTATTTGATGTCTAAAGCCTGTTTTCATTTATGCCTCGGTTCGAAAATGAGACGTCGTTCTAAGCTAGCCTCGTTTTTATATCTAAAGTCTTGCAAGCAACAAAACGATATGAAATCTTCAATTCGAAGTAAAAAGATTGTGATATTCTGAATATTCATTAAAAACCTCGAAGGCTAGACACGAGAATTTACGAAGCATTGGCCCAAAGGCTTAAGGCTCGAAGCCCTGGCCCAAAGGCTTAAGGCTCGAAACCCTGACAAAAAATAAGAGGAAAAGTTTATCCAGACGAGGCTTCAGAGTCCTCGTCTTCCTCATCTCCACTTTCGCTGCTCGAAGGCAAATTGCTCATCAACTATTGAGCCTTGGTAACATCCTCCTGCACCTTAGCTATTTCCTCGTCCAAGTTCGCCCCAGCTTTGCACGGCTCGAGAGTCCTCAACTTTGTCTGGATGATAGCCCAATTTTTCTCAACTCGAGCCCTAGTATCACGAGACTTCAGCTTAGCCTCGATCTTGGACTTGAGCTTGGACGATAACATGGCTCCTTCATTCTGAAGAGTCTCAACTTGGGCCTCAAGGTTCTGGGCTTGGACTTCAAGCTCGTTCACCTTCGATGAGAGCTCTTTCTATTGGATGTAGAGTTGCTCGTTAGGTTATCGATCGTCGCATTTGCTGCTTCGATCTCTGCTCGGATATATCTTCTTGAGCTTTCTTTTCAGCTTCAAGTTTGGCAGTGGCCTCTCAAGACTTGTCAAACTCAGACTTAAGACTTCTCGGCCGCTTCAAGAGCTCAGTCTAAGTCTACCTCAGAATCGAGCAGATGCTTCTCAAGATCAGCAATCTCGCCCTCAAGTTTAGCCTTTACATGGTCTCAGGAAGAACCTTATAAAGTAAAAAAGGTAAAGGAAAAACAAAGTAAAAGAAATGAAAAATTACATAAATCGCATGCTGAGACGCGAAAGCCATCAGGTCATCAATTGGAAGGCCCTCAATGCACTCCCACTCTGTTGGGCCAAGCAAGTCTCTAAGGCTGATGGGAACAGCCACTGAATCATCAAGAAATATACAAATCGGGAGGATGCTTATCAGCCTAGGTCTTGCAGAAGAAGATGAATGATAGTCTGCCCGAGCACAGTCTTCATCTATCCTCTCTTTATCTTGAGCAGGTTCATCAGTCGCCCTCTACTCGGCAAAGAAATTTTTGACCACTTCGGCCTTGCCCTTGGCTTTCTCTACGGCTCGGTTCTGCTCAGAGATAGCCACTACAACTTCATTACAAGCCTCACCATCAGAAGGCTCGTCGACTTGGTCACGCTGAGGAATTTCATGTGATTTGGCCCGAGGGCGTTTAGCTTGAGTTGAACTGGCTGCTGCGCCCTTCCTTTTCTTTAAAGCTTTAGCAGTAAGGACCCCCCACTGAGTCATCTAACTCCTTCAGACTATTCCTTGCTTCTGGGACCCCAGCCTCTTGCTTTCTTCCTTTCTTCTTTTTCTACTTCTCCTTTTTCTTTGCTTCCTTCTCTTTTTCTTCTCTTCCTTCTCTTTTCCTTCTTCCTCCTCCAGTTCAGTAACCGCTTTGTTGGGAAAACCTACAAAAGAGGGAAGCAAGAATAAGGGTAAATTTTGGAGGAAAGAGATAGGCTTAATTCACACTTACCGTGCCGTTTGCACGACCATTGGTTCTTTTGCAGCGCCGCCAGGATCATCCATTCTCAAGCCTCGGTTTGGCGTCGATGAGTGCTTGAACCCATTGAGCCAAACTCTCCGGGGGGGGGGGGGGTTAATAGGAAGTTTCTTTGCTGGAAAAAGAGAAAACAATAAATCAGTTAATATTCGAGAAGTTGAAAGGATAAAGGAGAAATTAAGGGTCGAAAACTTACGTGTTCTGTTCCACACCTCGGGGAACTCTGCCTCAAATGAAAGAAGGGCAGTGGGGATAAGAACGAATCAATTGCACCAACCCCGGTCCTTGGTGTCGTCGCCCTTAGTTATTATGGAAAATTTGCTCAGTTTACTTAACTTGAGAACCCCATCCTTATGCATAGTAGGGAAAAAAAGGGACATGAGGTGATTAAAGGTAAAATCGACTTTGGCTCGTTGGCTTAAAAAGTTGAGGCACTGGATAATCCTCCAAATGCCAGGACCGAGCTGAGCCAAGCATAGGTTGTATGTTCGGAAAAAGGTATCGGCTATATGGTATATGGAAAGTGAGAAACATATCATAAATGGATAGGTGTAGACGAACGAGAGACTGGGGACTCTGCCGCAAGTACGATGCTCTGGGGCCGGGACCACGATTTCGCCTCGGGGCCCTAACCACAATCTTCACAAACCTATTCTACGAGGTCTTGCGTGATCAAGCTCGGGGACTGTTCGACTGGAATATTTCTATTCTTCTCAAGATCAGAAGTCGATTGCTTCTGCATCTTAAAGTCTTTGTTGTGATAAAACTTCGAGGGGATCACATAATAGGGTTGAGCTCCCCGATGAAGGATTTCTTCATAAGCTATGAAGCTTCAGTGGCTTCAGCATTGTTACCAGTATTGGTGAGTTCTTCGAGTATAGCTCCTTCACCACCAGTCAATATTTCTTCCTGGGCAGCGGCGTTGCGGTAGTCTGAGACTGTTTTTTGGTCAATTTCTTCTGGTGAAGTTACCCTCAACAGTACAGGCGCACGAGTGAAAACCTCGCTCGTTGACACAGGGGTGTCATCCATTGTTTTTGCCTCTGAAGTTTTTGAGGCATTCTTGGTAAAAGACATGGCGATAAAATTTTCAACAAGAAGGAGATTTGCAGAAAACTTGGTTATAGTTGATCAGAAGATTTGGGAAACAATGTAAGGGATGAATAAGTTTGAGGATTTATAGGAAAAATGGTACTCAAGTGCTTCAAAGGGTCGTCATAATTACTTTTTATATTGTATTGGGTGAAAATTTATATAAGGCTCGAGCTCAGGGCGTAAGGCGAAATCCTGCTCGGGCCCTCTCCTACTCGAGCACTCTCCTCGATCGCTCTCCTCGAGCACACTCCTCGAGCTCTCTTCTCGAGCTCCCCTCGAGCACTTCCCTCGAGCACTCTCCTCGAGCTCTCCTCGAGCACTCTCCTCGAGCTCTCTCCTCGAGCTCTCTCCTCGAGCACTCCCATGTTGCTTAAGAACTTGCTTTCCATGTCCTCTTAAAGTACTCAAAATTCTTGATGTCGATTATGAATCCTCCACGGCTTCGAGTGCTCATCTAGATTGCACCAATATACCCCTCTGTAGAACAGTCATTCTTTGGTGAAGTTGTAACTGTCGCTATAATGATTGCATTAAAGAGGAAGACCATGGCTGGCCATGATCAACGAGGGATTAATGGTCTTAAAGTACATTTATTACCTTGGCATCTTTTGTAAGTTATAAATAGCTATATGTAGTAGTTTAAAGGCATCCTTAAATGACACCAGAAATACAACACTCTACTTATGCTTTGCTCAAATATCTTCTTTCAGGCCTTGCCTCGTTTGTTTACATTGCAACTCTTTTGTTCTTTACATCTGCTAGATTCAAACTTTACCTTGTACCCACCATCGTATAGTTGACTAATACTGAGAAGATTATGTTTAAGTCCATCAACCAGAAAGACTTCTTTAATATCACAATAAGGACTTAAGGAGATGATACCTATACCAACGATTTTTCCTTTAGCATCTCCTCCGAATTTTACAGATCCTCCATCGATCCTTGTTATCGATTTGAACAGTTGTCTGTCACCAGTCATATGTCGAGAGCATCCACTATCTAGAAACCATTTTCCCATTTTCATCGCCTTTTTGTGGTGTCCCTTCAAAACAAAGATTTTAAGAGTTTTTAGGTACCCAAGCTTACTTGGGTCCTTGTAGGTTAGCTTTAGAGGTGCTGACCTCACTTTTGACCTTTGGTCTCCAAATCCATTTTCCAGAATTTCTCTTTTGACATCTTCTAAACAGATGTCCATGTTCTCCACAATGATAGCAAACAGGCGTATTTTGAGTTTTGGTGATAGATGAGATAGATGTGGAAGATTTAGTGGATCTATAGAAGCTGTTAGATCTGACAGAGCTATGACTAATGGATTTTCGAAAACTATTCAGTTTGTACCTTAGTTAATTCATTGCTTCCTTTAAAAATTCATTTTCAGTTTCAAATACTTCTAACTTTATTTCCCATTTCCTCTTTCTCTTTACTTAGCCTTTTAATTTTCTTAAGTGCCTTTACAAGTTCATCCAGAATTTCGTCAAGATTTTCAGAGTTTTTGATGCAAAATTCACAACGTACCTCACTTGAATCATTTGAAGGAATTCCATTGCTGGTAGAGTTTTCTGAGGCCATGAAGCAAATGTTTGCTGCTTCTTCCTACTCAGTGTCAGCTACGTCTTCATCACTCCATGCAGCGTATGATTTGTTCCTTCCTTTTCTTTTTGCATCGGGGTAGTTGTTGGCAATGTGACCCGGCTTACCATATTCATAGCAGCGTCCTTCACTTTTGTAATTTGATTGGTCTTTCTTGAATGGGACCTTTCCTTTTCTGAACTGTCTTCTTCTGTTGACTAGACCATTCAAGTTTCTTGACATCATAGCAAGCTGTTCTTGAATATCATCTTCTTCCACTTCCTGATCATAGTCGACTTCCTCTACTGTAGTGCTAAAAGCTACAGTTTTCTTCTTCTCTTCTTGAGTGTTGCGTTTCAGATGAGTTTTCTCAAAGGCAATCAGAACACCTCTGAGTTCATCATATGAAATCTTGTTCAGATCTCTACTTTCTATGTTTATGACCTTTGGTTGCCAAGTGGTAGAGAGACTTCTCAGAATTTTTCTTATTTGCTCACCACTGGTATAGATTTTTCCAAGGGCTTTGAGTTCTCCAATGATTTTGATGAATCTGGAAAACTTATGTTCCATAGACTCTCCATCCTTCATTTGAAATAATTCATACTCATATACCAGGAGATTGATTCTAGTTTCTTTAACTTTGCTGGTTCCTTCATAAGTGACTTCCAACTTATCCCATATTTCTTTAGCAGTTTCACAGCTGGATATTTTTTCATATTCTTCACCACTGATGACATTGTAGAGAATGTTCAGAGCTTTGTAGTGCAGTTGGATAACCTCTCTTTGTTCGTTAGTATAGTCGTCCATATCAAGATCAGCCGGAACATTTTAAGGATCTCCTTCCTTCTTTGTTGGTTTGGTGGTGGGAATATCATAGGGTCCCTTCTTGATAACACGCCAGACCTTATAGTCAACTGATTTTATGTATGTTTCCATAGGAATCTTCCAATGACTATAATGCTTACCATTGAAGTAAGGAGGTCGGGTGGCAGAAGTTCCCTCTTGCAGAAGAGCTCCATTAACAACATGTGAAGACATGATCTTTTCTCACTTGCTGTAAGGCAAAATAAAATATTGTGAGTCCAAGCTCTGATACCAATTGAAAAGACAAGAGGGAGGGGGGGTGAATTGTCCAGGTTTATAAATTTAATTGGCTTATCGATCTATTAGTCGACTTAAGCAATAATAAATACTTTGCAAAATGAAAAGGCGGTAATAAAGATAATGAACACAGTGAATTATACTGGTTCAGAACCAGATGGTTCTAATCCAGTCTCCTTGGGTCACAAGGGAGTTATCTCTCTTTAAACTCTTTCAAGAACACAAGTACACTTATGGTTTGTCGTTAACCAAAAAACTGTCTTGTTTACCTACTTTCATCAAGTATTCGCCTCGTTTAATTTTAATCTTTGTTCGATTATAACTTTGATACAACGATTTGCTTGTTAACCACTAGACAAATTCTATTTGAGCGACTTTACCAGATTTAGGCCCACACAAATTGTCGCCGTCTGTGGGGATGATGAAGCCTGAAATGTTGATCAAGTGCTCGATGATCCACTGAAGTCAATGAATGATCCACCGAGGCCAATGACACGAAGCCAAGCCAAATTGCTACATGATATGCACATTCGGTTGGCTTGGTCCGGAGGAAGCATGTGTTCGGAGGAAGAGTGGCAAAGTGCTAGAGCCGAAGGCTACATCCTCAAATTTGAACCCGAGGACAAAGTGACCGAACACCAACCCTTGGCGCTGCGCAGCACAGAGCCGGATACTACAAATTGTGTCCCAAGTTAAGTGAGCGCCCGATGATAAATGTGTTCGAGCAAGTAACCGAGCATCGAAGTCAAGGCTGTCGAACACTCACTAAATGTGTTCGAGCAAGCAACCAAGCATCGAAGTCAAGGCTGCCGAATATTCACTTATCCAGCCCTGCATGGCTTGCTTTTATTGGTCACTTGTGACCCTTTTTTTTTTACTAGTTTACCCTTAGTATTTCCTATATAAACCTTGTTCCATTTCATTGTAAGGAGCTAGATTTTGGATATTGATTATTGAATGAGAATTGCCTTGCGCATTTACTCTTTATATCAGATGTGAGTAACCCGATGGGGTCTTCGGAACTTGTGGCTTTCGATGAATCCGATAGAATAATTCCTCTTTGATCATTCAGTTTGCAAGAGGCATTGTTCTCTTGAGGATTGTTGCATAATTTAGGTGCTCTTTCCTTCTACTTGAATCATACCGAGACCAGTTCCTCGGTGTCGTTCAAGCAAGAAAAGTTGTGTCAAACTTCTATCTTTACTTTCCGCTGTTATTTTCAGTTGCTTGGCTTCATCTTCGAATTTAGCTTGTACCATCTTGGTATCAGAGCATGGTTTGGGCTTGACTCTACAAACCCAAATCTTGTTCGACATTATCTTTAAATTTTCGTGTGTTTGTGTCTTTGTTTTCCGTTTCGTGTTCTTGTTATTGTTCTTGTGTTGCTGTTGGTGTTTGTTGTTGTGTTGTTATTTTACAAAAAAAAAAAAAAAAAAAAAAAAAAAAAAGTAGAAAAGAAAAATTCAAAAATTTTGGTTTGAATGTTGATTGTTTGAATCAAACAACCATTGATTCTTGTTCACCGTCGTCTGCTAATTCCAACGAGCACCTGTCGTACCCGATTGTCGACTAGAGTTTCTCGAAGGATTTTTGGACTGTTCCTGACGATTGGTGGTGTTGATATCGAACCCCAGCTGATTTTGGTTGTTATCGATGAAGGTTGGTGGTTCTTGTTTGATTTGGGTTGAGTTTTGAGCTAAAAATCGAAGTTCCATTGTTTGAACCACCGTCCGTACGCTGGAAAATTGTTACATTGTAACAGTGTACGGATGAAGCAAGCTGTGTTCTTAGCTCAAAACTCTCGGAATTGTCTTCCTCCGATGTTAATGTTACCAAAGTGAAAAGCAACCCAACGTCTGCTGAAAATCGTGGTCAGTGAAATGAAGTTTAAAATTGTCCGTACGCCAGAGTAAAGATTCACTGTTCCATTGAAGAAGAAAGGGGTTAAGTTTCAAAATCTAAAATCCCAGGTGAAATTTTGTCGGCTTGAAAAGGGAAAATTATATAAGGTAAAACCCTATTCATACCAAGGAAGGACCACTTTTATATGAACAAAAGTTGGCGTGTTCGAAAGATTCCGAAGAGGAATCGAAGGGTAGATTCTGCTATTTCACTTTTCTTGTATTTGAAAATTCACGATAGTGGATCTCTGGAGTAATCTCTTCTACTCGAGGTCGTATTATCGAATTTAAGCTTTTAGGAAATCGTGCGAGGGGTGACCGAAGTCCAAACTTTCGTAGAAAAATTCTTTGACTTCCCGAGCGCAGTAAAAACAGCGTCCGTTCCATCGAGTCGAACATCACTTCACTCTTCCCAAAGAGTCAGTGACTATTGTCGAACTTTAAGGATCTTAGAGGAAATTGGTCAATCCGACGAAACCACTGCTAACAAGTTCCTCGAGTGACTAGAACCGAACCCACAAATTGAGTGGACCCGAGCGCCACCTATTAAAAGTGAGGGAGTGTGTGAGGTTATTTCTAACCTTTTAATACTTGTTTAAGTCTTTGATTTGTGTAGGCGCAATGGCTGGAAACGGAGAGAAGGGCATTGCAGCGCCCGAGGTGTCGTTAACCAATCTCATGGCTGCGATACAAGGCCTCAGTGCTGAAGTAAAAGGAGTGAGTGATCGAGTAGCTAACCTCGAGCAAGGGAGTGTATCCGTGGCCTTGCATGGGTCCGCCACTGGAACGAGCAACTCCACTCCTATGAAACCTGAGCAATTTGCTGAGCTCCTTCGACAATGACAGTTGAAGGACGAGGCTGATCGAAATGAAGTTGTGGGCAATCCCCGAGCTAATCAACACTTGGGCAATACCCAAGTGCAACAATAAAACTTGGGCAATCCCCTAGCTTATTATTAAAACTTGGGCATTCCTCGAGGTGATAGATTGCCACTTCTAATGGCTCGAAGACAACTTGGAGCCATTGATGAAGGGGTCGATAGAGAAGAAATTCCCGAAGCTGAATATGAACCACTATTCGATCAACGAAGGCAGGTTCAACGAGGTCGATGAAATTTCCGAGGTCGAGGTCGAGGCGCAAATGTTGATCGAAATATTGAGCGTGAGGCTGATGACTATTATGATGAGTATCTGAAACTGATCCGAGGTGCTCGAGATTCAAACTTGAACAGTGTCAAGATCACTATTCCATCATTCAGGGGAACTAGTGATCCGGACGAGTATCTTGAATGGAAGCTTAAAATGGAACGAATCTTCGAAACCAATGAGATGACCGAAGAGAAAAAACTGCATATGCAATTGCTTCATTCGAAGCGTATGCATCAACATGGTGGGAGGCTTATAAAATAATGAGACAAAGGAATGTTTATCCCGAAGTCACCACGTGGGCGCAGTTGAGGTGAGCAATGGATACTAAATATGTGAATGCCAAGTACCGGCAATCAACTTCAAAAGCTCTATGAGTTGAAGCAAGGGTCCAAATCGGTTCAAGAGTATCATGATGATTTCGTGAGAATTCGATTGTCTCTTGATATGGAAGAAGATGACGAGCAAGCCATCATCCGATTCGAAAATATCTTGGCTCGAGAAGTGTCATCTCAATTGAGGATGCATGTGTATCACACGTTGGAAGATGTGTTCGAAGCTGCCATCGAAGCAGAGAAATGGGTGGAGGACGATAAAGCAAACTGGTACCGAGGAGTCACTACTTCAATTCCTTTGAACCGAAGTAAAGAATGGAAGAGTCTGAATCCAACAAGTACTAACACTGTTCGAGATCCGAAGAAACCCTTCGAGAGGGGAGTGACCGTTAACCAATCCAAAGACATGGGAGGTAAAACTCAACTCAATACTCCCAGTACTTCTAAAATTTAATGTCATAAGTGTAGAGGTTATGGTCATATGAAAAGAGACTGTCCAACTCGACATATCATGATAATGCTCGATGATGGAAACATCTATGAGAAAATGGATGACTCCAAAGAGGACTTAACCGAGGAGACTGATCGAGCTGAAATCGAGAACGATGGATGTGACATTACCGAGGATGAGCATCCCGAAGTTCTTTTAGTTATTCGAAGGAACTTGAGTACCATGGTCATGGAAGAGGAAGATGACAGCCAAAGGGAGAATCTCTTCCATGCCCGATGTCGAGTGAAGGGGAAGGTGTGTTCGATGATTATTGATTCAGGCAGCTGTTCGAATGTAGTGAGCCAAACTTTTGTTTCACAAATGGGACTGCCTACTACTAAACATCCCCAACCTTACAATCTCTAGTGGTTGAATGAGTGTGGAGAACTAAGAGTAGCGAAACAATTGTCGATCAAATTTCAAGTGGGGGCCTATCATGATGAGATGATGTTTGACGTGGTCCCGATGCAAGCTTGTTATTTGCTTCTTGGGCGACTGTGGCAATTTGATCGATCTATTATCCACAATGGTCGAACCAACACTTACACTACTAAACTCAGAGGGGAGAGTTTTATACTCAAACCTTTGAATCCGAAACAAGTCAGTGAGGACTATAAACGGATGAGAGAGCTGAAAGAAGCGGCCAAAGCCAAGACACCTGTCAGAGCACCAATTGTAGCCGAAGCCAAAACTCCACCACCCGTGGTCAACAATATTTGTGCAATCATACAACTGGGGGAGTACTTACGAGGCAACGACACCGGTCGAATGATAATTTTCCTCGTACACAAGGGTATCTTTCTAAACTCTAATGATGATTTTTCTAACGATAACCCTTTACCTAGTGCTGTACATAGTATTTTGCAGGACTTCGGAGACATGTTTCCCGAAGAAATGCCAGGTGGATTGCCTCCGTTGTGAGGAATCGAGCACCAGATTGACTTCGTACCGGGGTCTCAAATCCCCAACAAAGCTGCATACCGGTGTAATCCTGAAGACACCAAAGAGCTCCAAAGGCAGGTTGATAAATTACTGAACAAGGGCCTTGTTCGAAAGAGCTTGAGTGCTTGTGTTGTTCCTGTTATCCTTCTCCCGAAGAAAGATGGAACTTGGCGAATGTGCGTTGATTGCCGAGCAGTCAACAAAATCACGATAAAGTATCGTCATCCTATCCCTCGATTAGATGACATGCTAGATAAGTTAAGTGGTTCTTCATACTTTTCGAAGATAGACCACAGGTCCGGTTACTACCAAATCCAAATGAAACCCGGAGACGAGTGGAAAACCGCATACAAGACTGATCACGCCCAACTACACCCTATAAAAAGGACTAAGCGGTCGCAACAAATATAGCTCGGTACTTAAAGTCCCGAGGTCGAATCTCACAAGGAACACTCGAAATCTAGTTGCTAATCAAACTAATTTATCTAACCAATTAACTTCGAGATTTTGTAATTGTATAATGGTTTCAATGTAACAAAAGTAAATTGCAAAGTAGTAAGAAATAAATTGATCAAGGATTTAGAAACCTAGGATTGATTTACCCAACTCCTACCTATGTGTGAGAATAATTCGTTTAACAAATTCAACTTGTTTTCTTCCTATTGAACACTTGCTCCAATTATACCACTATTCACTCCCATGTAATAGTAGTAACTTTCACTAACCAATTTTCCAATTAATTAATGAAGATTCTTAGGACTACAAGTTTAGTTCACAATCAGGATCAATGGTCACAAATCACCTTATTGACAACCTAAGTAATACCTTGGTTTTAGGTTGAAATATTGCTAAGTGTTTAATCCAAATCTATGAATCTATCCCTAGACACACAAGAATAATGGGAACAATCAATTGGGGGCCCTTCCAACTAATAGCAATCAAAACATAACACTTAGATATCACAAGTTTCATTCATTGAAATAAATATTCATAACACATAAGTATTGGAGTTGTTGAATCAACCCTAGAATGGGTGAATTAGCCATTCATGTTCATGATAGTCATATCAAAATAATTCATGAATGAATAAATAACAAAAAGTAAGGAATAATTTAGGAAAAACTCGTATTCTTGAAGTCTGTTGACACCCAATTTTTTCTCGAATTATAAGTTAATAGTAAATTATAAAGTGTATTTAATTTAAAGAGCTAATTTTAGAATTTAAATAACTAAATTGCTAATTTTAAAAGAAAAGGGCTAAATTTACAAGGCATAGCCCAATTTCATCTCATTCATGCAACCCCCATATACGTTTATACTCCCTCCCCAATTCAGAAAACCCAAGAATCCGTTATTCTGAAGCCCCAATCTCCCAACCCGATTCCTTTGACAAAATATCCAAATTTCCAGCTGTGATCGTACCAAGAGCGAATGAAAGACCACCAGCGTTGTCCTTGCTTGTGATCCTCTTATCCATTTGGTACCGTTGGAGGTTCTTTTAGGGATTTCATTCAATTCGAGAACCCTAATTTCTTCTCCTATAAATTAAAAGCTAAAGGCCGCGGATAGGAGAAGGGGAGAAAGCAGCGGCAGAAAGGGAGAGACAAAAGGGGAAGTCAAAAGAAACGGCATAAGATATAAAATGGGATTTTAGTTTTAAATCTCGATCAGTGTTTGGGTTTCCTTTTTTTGAAGATTTTATTGTGTCGCCGCGTCGCCATTCAAGTTGTCGACCTCACTTGAGTCATTGTCTTGTTCGAGTGACATCATTTCAGATCCTCGCCCCGTTCACTGCTCGCAAAAAGGTAAACTACTCGACCTCGCATTTCTTTTAGTTTTTCTGTCTATCGTTAGGTGTTATATAATTTCTTCAAGTATTTCTTTTGGTGTTTGGAATCATGAGTTAGTTTAGATAAAGTTTTAATTTTTTTTTCTGGTTTCAATTTGTTTAAATCAAAATGCTGCTTCCCTGGTCGCATGACTTTGTTCTTGGTTGATATAAGCTTAGATGTTGTCATTTTGGTTGTTGCTTTGTCCGAACGATCTGAAAAAGCTGCAGGTTTGTTTGTTTTACTTTAAATGTCCATGATGTTCGTTTTGTCGGATGAGTGATTGTTTGGGGCTGTTTTCCTGTGTTCTGAGCAGTTCTAAGGAATTGCTAAGGTTTTGTTAAAGCTGTAGGTGAGTTTTTGCTTCCTGGTTGTTAGCATTTAGTGTAGGAAAATTGAAAGAATTTGAAGTAGCAGTAGGGGATGTTGTTATAGTTTCTGATAGTAAGAGGTCTTAGGGTCTGGTTCTTCTGTTGTCAAGGAGAAGTAAAGAGAGCATGCTAGGTAGTGAATGGTTGTTCCTGGTTATGAATGGAGGATAGTTCTAGGGTCTGTGGGGGACGTTTGTTGACTGTTGTTGTATGGAGGAGTGCAGAAGTTTGTGGGATTTGTTTCTGGAAGGTCTGAAGGTTGTCAGGGAGTCTAAAGAAGTTGTTATGGCTTGCTGGCTGCTTTAGAAGTGTAGGTGGTGTTGTTTATGTGAGCAGTAAGTGTATGGGGTTTGCAGGTGCTAGTAAAGGCTAATAGGAGTTTGGTTAGGGGGCCGGGAGTTGTTGAGCAGTTCTATGGTGGTTCATAGAAGTCCAGGGGTTAGCTACATTGTAGCTGGAAAATGAGAAGCAAGAGGTTGGGTTTTCTGTCTGAAAGAAGAGTGTAGCAGGGGTATGATTTCAGTCCTGGAGTGGTGTTGAAGGGCAGAGGGTCTGGTGTAAGTGTTTCTGCAGTTCAAGGAGGCTCTGTAAGTAGTGTGTGTGTGTGCAGATTGCAGGGGTATCAGGAAAGGTCAGGGAGTTTGTGTCTCTGCAGTTTTGTTATGAGTGCAGCTTAGTGAGGAGAGTGTTTTGATGCAGTTGTAGGCGTGTGTGTTGTTTAGTGTGATTTTCTCAGGTTCATGGCCTGAGAGCAGGGGTGTCCCTGAGATGATGAAGGCCAGTGAGGGTGTTCTGGTGTTTGTGAGGGTGCTCAGGGAGAAGTGCTGGGTTGATGAGTTCTGGTTCTATATATTCATGTCCGTAAAGTTCAATATTTCTTCCAATGTGTTTTTCCATTTCTCATTGAATCTGAATGTGCCTTAATGATTTATGCTTGACATAGCTATCTTGTTGATATGTGAATCTATTCATTTGGTATGTTTTTATTGTCTGTGAGTTATATCTATCTGAGTAGGAATTGCTACAGATTCAAAGCGAAAGACTTTATGTCACTTAAGTTATAAATCATTTTATGGGATTAGACGTTATCCTTTGGTAAAACACTTATGTTAAAGTTGAATCTGGTTGCTTGAAATAATATCTTCCTTCCTGATTAGTGTTTGAAAAAGTGCATTCTTTTAATGGTCTAAACTTAAGTTGCGAGTAATTAGTTTATGCCTATTTGACTTAGCAATCTAATAGCTTATTATATTAGTTAAATGCCATCTGAACATATGACTCTAGAACTATGTTTCGTTATGGAAGTTTCTTTTTTTTTCTTAGGGAAGTGTCCTGCTGTATATAATGTAATCTTTCTAAAGTATGTCTTCAAAGCTCATTACATTATATACAATGAAAATATTTGCTATCTGTTAATGATCTCAGCTTGAGAAATTTAATCTTCTTTCTTTTCTTTGACCGCTAAGACTTTCATAAATTGAGTAGTTACTAATTCTTTATATCCTTTTCCTTTGTTTGACTCCTTGGGATCGAGTTGGAAATTCATCGATTGGGATTGGCTCATTGGCTTGGAGTTGCATTGGGGTCGAGTCCGGGCTCAAGATTCAAGAAGTGAAGATCTTAGAAAATTTAAAAATGCTTTGTTGAGTCATGTGATGTTTAGACTCATGGGCATATTGTATAAAATTAAATAAATTCAAGGCTCCCATGAGTTTTATCAATTTCCGGGTTTTTCTTCTAAACCTCCTCTTTTCCCATCCTTAGAAATTGCATGTCTATAGGAATTCCCCGTAGATAATTATTTATTTGATTGATTATGAATGAATGTTTAGTTATTTATTGAGTTATTTTGTGAATATTTTATTTCTTTAGAATCTCCATCTTATTTACGAATTGTGCATCTTTTAGTTAAATAATGCGTGCAATTAAAATTCGAAATTAATAAAAAGTAACTCATTTTTTATCCATGAAAGTGCAACTTCTTTCAAATTAATTGGTTTTCCTATTTTAGCAAAAAATTATTTATTGATTTATTTATTTTCCTTTCTTTCTTTCTTTCTTTCCTTTTCAAGTGTAAGTTTATTTAAATTCATATTTCTTTAAAGTATAATTTATTATAATCTTAGATTTTTAATATTAATCTTAAACCATTTTATCGGCATATTGAAAGTTAACATTTTGAGCTATTTTGTGAAAACCGAAGGATTAACCGTTATTTTACGGATTTTCGAAAGTGCTTTCAAATCGAAACCTTCTTTCGAAAATAACTGAACCTCTTACTTTAGAATCTCTGAAAAGACCATTTTCCTTAAAACGGAGTGCTTGCACGCACTATTTAATTACTTGGTTCCTAATTCTCCTAAATTAGGTGGCGACTCCAAAGAAAGCCCTTTGGAGTCCCATATTGTTGAACATTATACCCGGAACCTATCTTTTCTTAAAGAAATGGTAATTTTTGGGGTTCAACAAAGTCTCCAAAGTTCTAGCCTCCTTTTTGCCTCTTTCCCAGTGTATCCATCATAATGGAGGCAAAAGAAGCTTTTATACCCTGTAGGAAACTAAGCAAAAGTATAAAATTGCCCTTGGAAATTCGCCCGTAACACTGTGCTCGGGTGCCACGCGGACTAACTTTCTTCATGCAATTCAGCTCGCGTAGTGCCCGCTTATTTGGCCTAAATGCGCTGAAATTTTTTCTTCATACCTAAGAAAAGACTCTATTTCTTCCCGTGTCACTCGTGTGGCACACAGATCACTTGAACTCTTCAACATCTTCACTTTTAGCTCCAAAACTAGCACTTTCTTGCTCAATTCACCATGTTCAAATCCTACAACACCACACAACTCATTTAGTATCAACTCTTGAGAATTTTGCATATAAACTCTTAGGTGCACTATCATAATATGGTAAAACTATCCTGAAAATATAGGTAAAATAGCCAAATATCAAAGACTAAATTCGGTCTCTATGAATGGTTGGTGATGCCTTTTGGCCTATCCAACACGCCGAGCACATTAATGCAACTGATGAACCATGTGCTCAAACCGTTCATAAATAAGTTTGTTGTCATTTACCTTGATGACATCCTTATTTATAGCAAATCTGTGGATGAACATGTCGAACACCTAAGGCTAGTGCTTGATAAGCTTAGAGAAGAGAAGTTATATGCTAACTTCAAGAAATGTGCCTTTTGTGTCGAGCGTGTAGTCTTTCTAGGATTCATTGTGAGTGCTAATGGTGTTGAAGTCGATGAGTCAAAATTCGAAGCCATCAATGATTGGCCAACTCCAACCTCGGTATCTCAAGTTCGTAGTTTCCATGGTTTAGCTAGCTTTTACCGAAAGTTTGTTCGTGACTTTAGCACCGTGGCAGCTCCTTTGACCGAGCTGGTAAAGAAAGACCATCCATTTGTGTGGGGAGAGTCCCAAGAAAGGGCTTTCCAAGAGTTGAAACGGAGGCTTTGCTCTGCCCCATTGTTGCAACTCCCTGACTTCGGCAAAGCATTCGAGGTCGAGTGTGATGCATCCGAAATTGGGATTGGAGGAGTGCTTATGCAAGAATCGAAGCCGATCGCTTACTTCAGCAAAAAGCTTAAGGGTGCAACCTAGAATTACTCAACGTATGACAAGGAATTGTATGCCCTCGTTCGAGCACTCGCGCATTGTCAGGATTATTTGTGGCCTCGAGAGTTTGTGATTATGAATCTTTGAAGCATCCCCGAGGTCAGGAGAAATTGAACCGAAGACATGCCAAATGGGTTGAATTCATCGAAAGTTTTCCCTATGTAATTCATTACAAAAAGGGAAAAGACCATGTTGTGGCCGATGCACTATCAAGGAAATTTGCCTTAGCGACCACTCTCGCCTCGAGGCTCATGGGATTCGAAAGTATCAAGTCAAAGTATGAAGATGATCCCAAGCTGAAATGTGTCTGTGACACAATGTTGAGTGGTCGCAGGGTTGAGAAATATCAACGGCACGATTTCTATCTCTTCAAGAATGGGAGGGTTTGTGTGCTCGTGTCATCGTGGAGAGAGCTCTTGGTCCGAGAAGCTCACTTCGGAGGCTTGATGGGACACTTCAGTGTCAACAAAATTCTTGGTATCTTAACCGAGCAGTTCCATTGGCCAAAAATGCGACAAGATGTGGAAAATCTTTGCAACGCTTGTCTCGTTTGCAAGAAAGCTAAATCGAAGTCCAACCCTCATGGTTTGGATACCCCGTTGCCTGTTCCTGATCGACCTTGGGTTGATATATCCATGGACTTTGTATTGGGGTTACCGAGGTCGGGGGGAGGACACGATAGGATCTTCGTTGTTGTGGACCGATTTTCCAAAGTGGCTCACTTTATTCCTTGGAAGAAATACAATTGTGCACAACATGTTGCTTCTTTGTTTATTGATCATGTGTTAAAATTGCATGGTGTGCCACGTACAATTGTGAGTGATCGAGACTCGAAGTTCTTCAGCCATTTTTGGAAATGTTTGTGGGGTGCCCTCGGCACCAAATTACTATTCTCGACATCTCACCATCCTCAGACTGATGGACAGACCGAGGTAGTTAACCGAACCTTGGGAGCTCTGCTTCGGGCTATGACCAAAGGCAAGGTTGGAAACTGGGCTGATCGTTTGCCCATGATGGAGTTTGCATACAATCGAACGGTGCACCAAATGATAAATATGACCCCGTTCGAATGTGTGTACGGTTTTAATCCTTTAATTTCACTTGATCTAACCTCATTGCCTCGAGATGTTATTATTGATTTTGAAGGTACTCACCGAGCCAAAGCTTTGCTCGAGTTACATGCCAAGGCAAAGAAGAATCTTGAGGAAGCTTATGTCAAAGTAGCATTGAAAAAGAACAAGGGGCGAAAGAAGTTGGAGTTGAAGAAGGGAGATTGGGTTTGTGTTCGCTTCCGAAGAGAGCAATTCTCGAACCAAAGTAAAGGAAAGTTGGAACCTTGAGAGGATGGTCCATTTCAAGTGCTGAGCAAGATCAACAACAATGCTTATGTGATCGACCTCCCATGTGAGTATAATGTGTCCAACACCTTTAATGTTGTTGACTTAACTCCTTGTGTTGTAGGCCAAGCACCGGGGACAGATGCTGAAGTTATTTCGAGGACGAAATCTTCTCAAGAAGGGGAGGATGATGCAGCCTGAAGTGCTGATCAAGTGCTCGATGATCCACCGAAGTCAATGAATGATCCACCGAGGCCAATGAAACGAAGCCAAGCCAAATTGCTACATGATATGCACATTCAGTTGGCTTGGTCGGGAGGAAGCATGTGTTCGGAGGAAGAGTGGCAAAGTACTAGAGCCGAAGGCTACATCCTCAAATTTGAGCCCAAGGACCAAGTGACTGAACACCAACCCTTGGCGTTGTGCAGCACAAAGCCAGACACTATAAATTGTGTCCGAAGTTAAGTGAGCGCCCGATGAAAAATGTGTTCGAGCAAGTAACCGAGCATAGAAGTCAAGGCTGCCGAACACTCACTAAATGTGTTCGAGCAAGCAACCAAGCATCGAAGTCAAGGCTGTCGAACACTCACTTATCCAGCCCTCCGTGGCTTGCTTTTATTGGTCACTTGTGACCCTTTTTTTTTACTAGTTTACCCTTAGTATTTCCTATATAAACCTTGTTCCATTTCATTGTAAGGAGCTAGATTTTCGATACTGATTATTGAATGAGAATCTCCTTGGGCGTTTACTCTTTTAGTCTTAGATGTGAGCAACCCGATGGGGTCTTCGGAACTTGTGGCTTTCGGTGAATCCGATTGAACAATTCCTCTTTGATCATTCAGTTTGCAAGAGGCATTGTTCTCTTGAGGATTGTTGCATAGTTTAGGTCCTCTTTCCTTCTACTTGAATCGTACCGAGACCAGTTCCTTGGGGCCGTTCAAGCAAGAGAAGTTGTGTCAAACTTCTTTCTTTACTTTCGGTTGCTTGGCTTCATCTCCGGATTTAGCTTACACCAGAAGAGCAGGCAATAGACGTTATTCCAAAGTTCCTTGTCGTGGTTTTTACTTACATCATGGTAGATACTACAGAACATCATGATGCAGACCAACGACACTCCATTGAGCAAACCAGTGCTGGGACTTTTGTTCCATCCCTTCCACCAGAGGATGGAAGACGGGTTCCTCCATCACCTCCGCCCTCGAAAGACTCTTCTTCTTCTTCAGGATCAAACAATTCATTCTTGAAGTATGTTATCAATTACTTGCAGCAGATTCAAAATCAGCTTGTTGAGCAAGCAAATGTCAACAACGAATTTCATAGCACGCTATAAATAATGTTTAGAAATTCAAGAAATAATTTCACACCCACAAATACTACACCCGTAGCTCCCACTGGAAGCATCCCGAAGTTTGTTCTTACGCGCATAATGATAGGGGGACTTCCACATGGGACTATATCTGGAGGTTTGGGAACTGCTCCCATCGGTACCCCACCTTTTAGGGCAGCCCCCATGGTGGCAGAAACTAGCATCTCGTTAGACTTAGAAAAAGAGAAAAAAAAAAATTTTAAAGCCCAATTTGAGAAGCAATATGGAAATAACGAGTGTTGGACATTGAGGAATGCAGGCAACAACCCTTCAAGCCCAAGCTATGCTCGGGCGCTCACGTGCTCGAGAGCTCTCCTTCTCGAGCACTCTCCTCCAGCTCCCTCCTCGAGCACCCTCCTCAAGCTCACTCCTCGAACACTCTCCTGCTCGAGCGCTCACTTGCTCGAGAGCTCTCCTGCTCAAGCGCTCACTTGCTCGAATGATCTCTTGCTCGAGCCTGCTCCTGCCCTCATCCCCTAGCACTTCAAGTTGCAAATCTTGAAGTAATATCATGGAACGACTGATCCAATCGACCACATAACTAAGTATATGGTGATGGTCAAGAGAAGTAATTTGACCCTGGTAGAAAGGAAATTTGTGGTCTTCAAGAAACTCTGGGACTCTCGAGGAATGAGAGTTGAGTTGGTAGAACTAAGATGTGAGTCACAGCTACTGGTGAATTAGGTACTCGGTGATTATTCGGCTTGTGGGCCCAATATGCAGCAGTTTTTGGCTCTGATGCAACATGCACTAGCTAAATTCCAAAAGTGAAAAATCACACAAATCCTACGGAAGGAAAACGCCGAGGCAAATGCCTTAGTTGACTTGGCTTCAGTTCAGCCATTGGGATGAGGACTCGGGGACTGGTGCAAGCCAAATGAAGCTTAGCAACCGTATCGCCTCGAATACTTTGAGATCTTATGTTTTTCTGCCTTGGGCATATTGTATCCCCTCGGTTGCATTTTCGCTTTTAGCCTCGGGCTCAAACTTAGATCTTTGAGCTTCCTTGTCCAGTGCCCGGCCTCATAATTTCTGAATTGGCTTGGTCACTTGCCAACTTGTTTGATGGATTCTCATTGTTGTTGCTCATCCACGCTAAGTGATCATTGACATCATGCAACTCCTCAGCTCGGCTCCTGATAGACAGTCTCGATGGCTCGCATGGATGGCAACCAATTTGGATTGCACTAGGGATTGACTCAATGGTCCCGTTGTTGACATCTGCGGTAGAAAAGATAAGATTGGAGCAGATAAAAGGCAAGCTAAGAAGCCTAATTTGTCATAAGCTCCTATGGATGAAAAGTCAAATCAACGAGCCGTGCGCGTGGAGATAGATTTTCTCGAAAGGCAAAGGCTCGTATCAGCGGGAAAATATGAGTAGAAAAGCACATCTTTTAAATTGGAACGTCTCCAATTTAAACCGTTATTACTTTTGAAAACAACGTACTTTCATTTTGTTGCAAGAAATGCAGTGCTTGGGTCCTCATCGTTGACTTATTGCTTAGTTAGTAGTGACTCGGGGACTCATGGCTCGAGCGTTGGGGTTATACACCGAGTAAGTGATTTCTTTTCATTATTCTCGCCTCGAGGTAATTTTTGGCTCGAAGAGACCTCGTTTTCATCTCGAGGCAATTTTCGCCCTAAAGTGGCTTTCACCTCGAGCCAATTTTCGCCCCAACGGCCTTCGCCTCAAAGAGGCCTAGTTTTTGCCTCGAGGCAATTTTTTTCCCAAAGCGGCTTTCGCCTCGAGCCAATTTTCACCACGAAGCGGCTCTCGCCTCGAGGGGTCCTCATTTTCACCTCGAGGTAAATTTTGCCCCGAAGCGGCTCTCACCTCGAAGGGCCTTCATTTTTGTCCCGATGCGGCTTTCACCCCGAAGCGGTCGTTACTTTCCCAAGTATAGCCTCGGCTAGATTTTTGCTTGTAAAATGCATGTTTCGGATTGCTACGAAATTAAATAAACTTGATTTGGCCAACTAATTATTTTAATGTTCGGGATTTTGCAATTAAAAGCTGTTCTTCAATCGCCACGTCTTGAGAACGAGATGTCGTTCTAAGCTAGCATCGGTGCAAAATATAAATTTTGCAAGAAAAAAATATTCTAGGTGACATGTCGAATACTTTCAAAACAAAGTAAAGACTAACACTTAAGTGAAATTCAAGTTCATTGATAAAGGCCTAGGGGCCAACAAAAGTTATTTACAAACATAGGCTCCCACAACAGTAAAAAAGCGAAATAGAAGCATAGCAGCAGGCTTCATCCTCACTTGAAGTCTCAACTTCAGTGCCCTCATTGTCTTCTTCTCCTTCATCACTCGAGCTTTCACTACTATAGGGAAGTTTGTCCAGAATAGCTTGAGCCCTGGCAACGTCGCCCTCTGCTTTGGCTATTTCTTCATCCAATTTCACCCCAGCTCTGCATTGCTCTGGGGTCTTCAACTCGGTCTTGATGATAGTCCAGTTCTTATTAACTCGGGCTCATATGGCCTTGGACTTCAGCTTTGCCTTAAGCTTAGTTTTGAGCTCAGGAAAAGAAGTTGCCTCTTTTGCCCCGAAGAAGTTCTTGGGCCTCCAACACATTCATTTTCAGCGTGAATGCTATCAGGTTGCTATCAAAAGCCTCGGCCACTTCCTTAAGCTTGGCATTCGCTGCGTCAGATTGCCTTTGGTTTTCAGCTTAGAGTGTGGGGGGAAGACGGGAAAGCAAAATGGGACGTCATAACCAATGGGTGGGTGCTGCGTGCATTGGATGAAAAGGTGAAACAACCGCCGCCTTTTCAAAGTTACTTGGTGCACAAGGTGCCACGTCGGTTTCCCGTTAATTTAATTCCACTCCTCGGCAAATTCTGTCAATTAACCGAGGAGTGGGGGGACTATCTGTATTGGGTAAAAAATTACATAAGCCTCGAGCTCAGGGCGTAGGGCGAAATCCTGCTCGGGCCCTCTCCTACTCGAGTACTCTCCTCGAGCACTCCCCTCAAGCTCTCCTCGAGCTCTCCTCGAGCACTCCCCTCGAGCACTACCCTCGAGTACTCTGCTCGAGCTCTCTCCTCGAGCTCTCTCCTCGAGCACTCTCCTCCAGCTCTCTCCTCGAGCTCTCTCCTCGAGCACTCTCCTCGAGCACTCTCCTCAAGCACTCTCCTCGAGCTCTCTCTTCGAGCTGTCCTGGAGCACTCTCCTGGAGAACTCTCCTCGAGCTCCCCTCGAGCTCCCCTCGAGCACTCTCCTCGAGCTCTCTCGTCGAGCACTCTCATATTGCTTAAGAACTTGCTTTCAATATCCTCTTAAAGTACTCCAAGTTCTTGATGTCGATTATGAATCCTCCACAGCTTCGAGTGCTCATCTAGATTGCACCAATATACCCCTCGGTAGAATAATAATTATTAGGTGAAGTTGTAGCTGTCACCATTATGATTGCATTAAAGAGGAAGACTATGGGCTGGCCATGATCAATGAGGGATTAATGGTCTTAAAGTACATTTATTACCTTGGCATATTTTGTAAGCTATAAATAGCTATCTGTAATAGTTGAAAGGCATCCTTCAATGACTCCAGAAATACAACACTCTACTTATGCTTTGCTCAAATTTCTTCTTTTAGGCATTGCCTCGTTTGTTTGTATTGCAACTCATTTGTTCTTTGCCTTGTTTTACTTTCATCAATCATTCGCCTCGTTTAATTTTAATCTTTGTTCAATTATAACTTTGATACAACGATTTGCTTGTTAACCACTCTACAAATTCTGTTTGAGCGACCTAACCAGATTTAGGCCCACACATACATTGGAAAGGTAAAGCAACGGGTTACAATTGCTCAGAAAACGTCGCGTGTAAAAGATTAGACGTCGAAAGGATGATTAACTCTTCAAATTCCAGGGCGGAGAATTGGCCAAGTCGATTCCTGCCGAATTAAATCTACCCCTCGAAAAATCTGACTACTATCTTGTTGACACCCAATTTTGTCCCTCCTTTCTTCATAATCGGCTATAATTTAACTTAAGGGTGTAATTTGACTATTTGTGCATAATTGGCATTAGAAGACATGCATTTACATGTGTTATCTTCTACTTATATATTACATACTTAAATGTGGATTTATTACGTAATTTGAATCATTGAGGCTATTTGTTAAACACATATCACAATATTTGTGCAAATTTATGCATTTATAACAATTATTAATTTACTTAAATTTGACCCCAATTGTTTACATGCGTACATATTTTTCCTTCTTAGGTATATCTATAGTATTTAATTTATTTGGTCTGCACCTTTAAGTTGAATCAGTCTATTAAAACACTGAGTCCAAATTTTATTTGTACAATTCATTTACACATAATATTTTAATTCTTTCAAAGGAGAACTTGGACGAGAAGTCTGACCAGGTACATCCATGATGTATAAGGAAGGATTATTCCATATTTTCCAGAATCTGAAAAATAATTCACTATCTTTTCTAGCATATTTTCTCTTACCGAAAGAAGCCAAAATAAATCACTTCTTGACATACATTCACAATATTCACAAAGGAAATTTCCATAATCCAATTATTGGCCCACAACTTCAGCCGACCATTACCTTCCTCTTTCGCCATTTTTAGTAATAATCTTCATCATCAATAAGCAAAATCATGGCTGATTTTGACAACCTAATGACTCTTTCCCAACGGCTAATTACCCAAGGCAAGCTATAAAACTCAAGTTTTGATCACACTTCTAGACCTCTCCCTTGTCTCTCTCATCCCTGATCATTCTATCACCTATCTAATCATCTTTTCCAGTCTTTACCTTATACACCAGACTCTTGTCGTTTGGTAGGAAAGTAAGTTATACAGGGATTAGTAATGCAGGGATTAGTAATGCAAGATTTAATAACACAGGGATTAGTTATGTAGGGATTGCTTTTATCATGTGTTTGGTACATTGTCTTAAAAAGTAGTTGTAGATGATATTATTTAATATATAAATTTATTTTTAAATTTTAAATCAATGAGTTTACAATTGTACCCTTAAATTTTTTACTTTAATTGGCTTTTAGGAAAAAGACAAAGGTAGTTTTGTCTTTTTGATGTTTTATCCATGTATTAGCTATACATGGATAAGTTATTTCATGTAGGTGGTGGAATAAGCTAATACACCAATTGATGTATAAAGTTATACAAGGATTAGTGATACCAAATTTGAAATTGCAACCAAACATTGTATAAACTAATAGCAATTTCTATACATGGATTACCTAAATTTATACACCCTACCAAACGTGCTGTTATGGCTTAAACTATCATGTTTCCCCTACAAAATAAGCACTACAATTTCTCATTTCTTTAGTTTCATGGTGGAAGCATTTTTCCTTAGTTGTGGCTCAACTTTATTCGGTTCTTGCACCAAGAAGTTGTTGAACTTGAGAGACACTGGCAACTAATATACTCAGAGTCTCTCTAGAAAAATGCAAGGTCGCTTCTTCCATCTATCTCTAATATAATGATTTGAATTAGTTGTACTACTTGATTTTATTTTTGATATATGTTATCTGTGTCTCAATCCAAGTTAGCTTCAGAAAATATTATTTTTGGCTACATCATCTTGTTCTGTTGTGTATCTCTCATGATTGTCGATGTAAAGTAAGATAAAAAATTACTTCGCTACAAGTAGACATGTCACTTGCAAAAATGCAAGTTTTAATATTGACATTTGATACAATACATGTGATGTCCATTGTCTTTATTTGATTTAATAACTAGTATCTTGCCGTGCTAGCGATTTTGCTCCCTGCATGATAAATACTATGTTCTTGCTTGATCATCTCAAAGCGTGCTAATCAGATTTTTTACGTTCTTGTACGCAGTAAAATCAAACTTTGTTCCTCAAATTTGTCACGACCCGTTTTCTGAACGAGCTATGACCGGCACCCGGTACCTAAGCTTGACCGAGCGAACCACTTGTACCTATCTATCCTGTCTTAACCCTGAGAATACATGCAGCTTAAACAATTCTCTTAAACATAAATAGTCTGAAAAATAATAATAATACTCTTAAGAAAATATCATTCTTGAAAATACCACAGTCAAATTACGTTTCTGTGTAAAACAATGCAAGACCGGGCCACAAACCCAAATACTAGACTGCCTATGAAGCCTCTACTGATAAACTGACGCACTGCGCAGGACATGAGCTCCCTGGCTAGTTCACGACGAAATAAATAATTAAATAAGCTGACTCAAAAGGAAAGTACTCCACGAACGAAAGCGGAGCTCACCAATAGCACTGGAAGTGAGGGAAAAATCCTAGCATGTCGCCCGAGTATCTGCAACACCGATTCCTACGTTGCGCAATAGGACAACGTAGGTTCCCAAAAGAGAACGTCAGTACACCACGGCGGTACTCAGTGAGTCTCAACGACCCCCCACTAAAGCGGGAACGAGACTTTTAAAAGAAACTTGAAATGCACACAACTCGTAAACCATGAGAATATAAAATATTTAAAGAAACTGAAATAACTTAAAATAATAAAATTCCGAACTTTAAACATAGATATATATATCGTTTCTTTACTTTTTGGGGAGTACCAATTAACTCTGACATAACATGAATACATAAAGTCACCGTGTGATCGGCACGGGTTCGATCCCCGCCTGATCGAATAGGCCCCTTCACTGTGGCGCCACACAGTTCCAGGTGATAGCATGCTGCGCGTTTCGTGTCGTGGCCGTGTCAGGCAAATCTTATACTAAACTCCCACTCTGGCACGAGTAGTTTCGGGGTCAACATTAACCATCAATGGTCACGAAGCCCTTCTCAGAATCTCAAGGTAACTCCCAAAATATTTTTATAAAACTCTACTTGACCACTTTAGGGTCCAATACGTTTCTTGAACATAACCCATGAACATAACCACAATAATCTTGAGTAAAACTTGACATAAATATATAATTTCAAACATTCGTTAACCCATAAAATTTGACATATAATATAACGTAAATTAACATAACAAAATATGAAGATCAATGTATATAACTCAAGGATAAACTCTCGAATGATAACTTGAATGAGGTTTAGCTAATATGCACTCTCTCGCTCCAAATAAACACATATTAGCTCTTTAAGACATTTTATCAAACACTTTACATGCGGGATTTTGTGAGTAAAACCTCTTTAGTAAAAGGGTCATATCAACTCACCTCTATTACTCCTCGAGCCTAAACGTAGCTCCAATGGACGCACTTCACGTCACCCAACAACTACAACCACCAATTTACGTAATCAATTTCAAAGTTTCAATCTTTTCCCCAATTCAAGAACTCTAGTTCATATTCTAAACTTTCTAGGTTTTGAGGAGCTTTTCTATCTATAGAATTTGATAGGAAGTTAAATTCTAGTGTATAAAGAATTTATAATCGCACGAGTTTGCAAACAAAATCTTACCTGCGCAGCTTCGAGATGAATTAGGCTGAGTAGTGCTTAGGAACGAACTTACTCCTCTGCTTTAACTTTATGACAAAAGGGAACTAGTTGGTTGATTTTGTTTGCTTAGGTCACGCTTAAAGGACCAAATCTGTTTTTGTTCCCTTTTTCCTTAATATTTTATTGTTATTTTCTTATAGGATTTACTTTGGACAAATATGTATAATGAGTTCTCCCACACCTTAGTTGCTTTGGCTAATTAAAGCTTGACAATATAATGCCCTTTAAACTCTAGCCACATAAAATTAGCTTTAGCTTTTGGCCCTTCTTACAATTTCTCCTTCCACTTTAAATATAATTAAATATTTATACCTTATCCATAATAGTATCATAATTCAAGTTCACCCTATACTTAATACTCGGACATCGATATACATAAGGAACGACTTTACGTAAATATTTCTCATGCCCATAAGTGTCCTAAAACTTAGGAACTTTTGAGGAACGTCACATTCTTCCCCCTTAAGATCATTCGTCCTCGAATGATTTTATTCCTTAGTCCTCGGCCACTTTTCCATTCCACCAACTTGCCAAATGTACTAAAATTTGACTAAGTGTTGGATTTCTTAAAAATTTCGGCAGAGTCTCCCCTGTAACTGGACTATCCGAAAAAATATCCCTGTCAGAAATACCACAACAACCACCAATACACCATAACAGGCCATCAATAGACACCGACAATAACTCCGAATAACCACTACTACTCCGGCAAGGAGGTAAATCTCAACAATAAATAAAACGTGCTCCGGCAAGGAGCTAAATCTCAATAATAAATCTAACAAACTCCGGCAAGGAGCTAAATAACACTAACAAATTAAATATACTCCGGCAAGGAGCTAAATAACACTAACAAATTAAATATACTCCGGCAAGGAGCTAAACCACATAATATCTCATAATTAACCAGAAAAAAATTAAATACAAATTAAACCTTTATAGTTCACATACCTTGTCCTTCAAATAGATGGGGATACCTTTTCTTCATGTCTTCCTCAATCTCCCATGTAGCCTCTTTTGAATTATGATCACGCCACAATACTTTCACCGAAGCTATATCTTTTGTTCTTAACTTCCTAACTTGCCTATCAAGAATCTGGATTTGTACCTCTTCGTAACTCAAGTCTGTATTAATTTCTATGGTGTTGGAAGGAATAACATGTGACTCATCATGGATGTACTTTCGTAACATAGACACATGAAAAACAGGATGGACCGAAGACAACTCAAGTGGCAAGGCTAACTCATAAGCCACATTACCTTTCTTGCTTAAAATTTCATAAGGTCCGATAAATCTAGGGCTAAGCTTTCCCTTCTTACCGAATCTCATAACTCCCTTCATTGGTGACACTTTTAGGAATACCATATCACCTACATTGAACTCTAAGTCTATGTGTCTCTTATCAGAATAAGACTTTTGACGGCTCTGAGCCGCTTTAAGCCTTTCTCTAATTAGCTGGACTTTCTCTAAAGCCTCATAAACAAACTCTGGGCCAAGTAACGACACTTCTACTGGTTCGAACCAGCCCACTGGAGATCTACATCTACGCCCATATAGCGCCTCATACGGAGCCATCCCGATACTAGCCTGATAGCTGCTATTGTAAGCAAACTCAATGAGCGGCAAATGATCATCCCAATTACTACCAATATCTATAACACAAGCTCGCAACATATCCTCGAGGGTCTGAATGGTCCTTTCTGCCTGACCATCAGTCTGCGGATGGAAAGCAGTGCTCAAGTTGACCTTGGTTCCCAACATTTTCTGGAAAGCTTGCCAAAAATGAGCGGTGAACTGCGGACCTCTGTCAGAGATAATCGAGACTGGGGTGCCATGCAACCTAACAATTTCCTTGATGTACAACTGAGCATACTGTTCGGCAGTGTCTGTCGTCTTAACTGGTAGAAAATGAGCTGACTTTGTGAGTCTATCTACAATGACCCAAATTGAATCATGTTTACGATATGTGCGAGGCAAGCCTACCACGAAATCCATATTTATCGCTTCCCATTTCCACTGTGGTATCTCTATATCCTGAAGTAGACCACCCGGTGGTTGATGCTCTGCCTTGACTTGCTGACAATTCAAACATTTAGCCACATACTCTGCTACTTCCTTCTTCATACCTTTCCACCAATACAAATCCTTCAAATCTTGATACATTTTAGTAGCACCTGGGTGAATAGAGTATCTCGAGTTGTGATCTTCTTCCATGATGGCTTTTCTGAGTTCATCTACATCTGGTACACATAACCTGTCATTTAGCTTCAAAGCTTCATCGCTTCCAAGAGTGAAAGCAGTGATTTCTTTATTTCTGACTCCATCTTTTATTTTCACCAAATACGGATCCTCATCTTGCTTAGCCTTAACATGTGCAATAAGTGATGAACGTGCTAAGGCATAAGCAACCATATTTCCTCCTTCCGTCTCATCCAGTCTAATCCCGTCATTTGCCAGTTTTTGCACTTCTCGGCCTAACGGTCTCCTCTGAACTGATAAATGAGCTAAGACACCCATTGACTTTCTGCTGAGTGCATCTGCTACCACATTAGCTTTGCCCGGATGGTAAAGGATATTGATGTCATAATCCTTCAACAGCTCGAGCCACCTTCTCTGCCTCAAATTTAACTCCTTTTGCTTGAAAATGTACTGGAGACTCTTATGGTCTGTATATATGTCAGAATGCTCACCATACAAGTAGTGCCTCCATATTTTCAAAGCAAATACTACCGCTGCAAGCTCTAAGTCGTGAGTGGGGTAGTTCTTTTCGTGGTTTTTCAGCTGCCTAGAAGCATAGGCAACAACTTTTCCTTCTTGCATGAGAACGCAACCAAGCCCTACTCTGGAGGCATCACAATACACCGTGAACCCACCTAAACTTGTCGGCAAAGTTAACACAGGTGCAGTAGTCAACCTCTTTTTCAATTCTTGAAAACTCTGCTCACACGCATCTGACCACTGAAATTTAACTGTTTTCTGAGTCAGCTTGGTCAATGGTGCTGCAAGTGAAGAAAAGCCCTCTACAAATCTCCTATAGTAGCCTGCCAAACCCAAGAAACTTCGGATTTCGGTCGGTGTTGTTGGCCTTGGCCAATTCTTAACCGCTTCAATCTTCTGGGGATCTACTTTAATGCCTTCGCTAGATACCACATGGCCTAAGAATGCCACTGACTGGAGCCAAAATTCACATTTAGAAAACTTGGCATAAAGTTGATTCTCTCTCAAAGTCTGCAATGTTATCCTGAGGTGCTCTGCATGCTCTTCCTTGCTTTTAGAATACACCAAAATATCGTCTATAAACACAATAATAAAGGTGTCTTAAGTATGGCTTGAAGACCCTGTTCATTAGGTCCATGAATGGTGCGGGTTCATTGGTCAACCCAAAGGACATCACTAAAAATTCATAGTGCCCGTAGCGAGTCCTAAAGGCTGTCTTTGGGATATCTTCTTCTCTAATTCTCAACTGGTGATACCCCGATCTCAAGTCTATCTTGGAGAAGTACTTCGCTCCCTGAAGTTGGTCAAATAAGTCATCAATTCTAGGCAATGGATACTTGTTTTTAACCGTGACTTTGTTCAACTGCCGATAATCAATACACATTCTAAGAGACCCATCTTTCTTCTTGACAAACAGGACCGGAGCACCCCACGGTGACACACTCGGCCTGATGAAGCCCTTGTCAAGAAGATCTTTCAACTGCTCTTTCAATTCCTTAAGTTCTGCTGGGGCCATTCTATAAGGAGGAATAGATATGGGCTGAGTGCCCGAGACGAGGTCAATACCAAACTTTATGATTCTTTCTGGAGGAAGTCCGGGAAGGTCATCTGGAAAAACTTCTATAAATTCCCTAACAACTGGCACAGACTAGAGAGTTGGCGCCTCTGATTCTGCATTAATGATATGAGCCAAATAGGCAACACACCCTTTACTTATCATCTTTTGCGCCTTAAGGTAAGAAATAAATTTACCCACTGGAGATGCTGAACTACCCTTCCATTCTAGGACTTCTTCATTTGGAAACTGACATCTGACTATCTTGGCACGACAATCCAACGTGGCATGGCAAGAAGATAGCCAATCCATACCTATGATCACATCGAAGTCCACCATTTCTAGCTCTATGAGATCGGCCGTGGTATTGCGGCCTTGGACTGAAATTGAGCAACTCTTATAAACTCTAGTTGCTTTCACCGGCTCACCAACTGGAGTAGATACTAAGAAGGACTCACTTAACTGTTCAGGTTCTAGCCCGAGACTCATAGCGAAATACGGAGTGACATAAGAATATGTAGAACCTGGATCAATCAAGACATATGCATTATGTGAACAAACTTGAAGTATACCTGTGACAACTGCTGGAGATGCCTCTGCACTCTGACGATCAAGTGTAGCATATAAACGGGGTCGTCCCCCTCCCTGATTAGCTGAGCCTCTACCTGCCCCTCGCCCGGCCTGATACTGAGGGCCACGAGCTTGGGGTGGTGCAATTGTAGTACCTGAAGAACCTGCTGGACGTGCTACTCCCCTACCAAAATTTTGCTGCAGCTTTGGGCACTCAGATTTGTAATGCCCTTCTTTATGACAATAGAAACAACCCCCGGTACTCATCATACACGGCCCTGAATGTGCACGTCCACATAAAGTGCAAGGATCTTTCTGCTGAAACTGTTGTCCAACGCTGCTCTGACTCTAAGAGACATTTGCCTTGAAATTCTGATTCTGGAGGGACTGATTCCCATAGCTTTGGTTCTTCTTGAAGTATGACCCACCACCTGACTGGTAAGAGGACTGAGCTGGTGCAGATGTAGTCTTGTTAAATGAGCTCTTTCCTCCTCCCATTGAACCATTGTAACCGCTGGATGATCGGGCCCTCTTATTATTGTAGCTTTCCTTTTCATCTCTTCTTTGATGTTTCTTCCTTTCCATGTGCTTAGCAAATCCCACCACAGAGGATAAAACTGACATACCTGCTGCTGCTGCTGCCGCTGTAGTGTCCTGAATGTGAATACCCAATCCATTAACGAATCTATCAATCTTTGCCCTTTCTATTGGAATCATATGGGGAGCGTACTTAGCCAACTTGATAAACTCCATCTGGTATTCTTCTACACTCATTGAGCCCTGCTTAAGTTGCTCAAACTGGGTAGCCTTGGCTGCCTTATCTTCTTCTGGTATAAAGTTCATTGTGAATGCCTCCTCAAATTCCTCCCAAGTAGGTGGACCATAATCCTCATCTCTCTCTCTTTCCCATATCTCGAACCAAGTTCCTGCCGTACCTTTCAGCTGGTAGGCAGCTAATTCAACAGCCTCATTATCGACTGCTTTCATCAACCGGAGTGCCCTTTTAACTTCCTCAAGCCATAACATTGCATCTTCACCAACCTTGGTACTGTAGAACTCTGGTGGTCTCTACTTGAGAAACTCGTGTGCCCTGGAGGTTATACTTTCGTGTCTGATGCCCTGAGGTGGTGCCTCATTCTCCCTATGACCCTGAGTAGCCATGACTGTAGTAAACATCTCCATAGCCCCTCTCATTGCATTAAAAGCCTCACCCATCTCTGGTGGCAAGACAACTTGAGCTGGAACAACAGGTGGGGGTGGCACTTGGTTCTGGTTAGCTTGCTCATCTATCTCAACCTGATCAACCTGCTCCTCTGGTTCAACCTGGGGCGCTGGAGTCTTCTTAGTTGGCTTTCCCTTCTTACTTTTCTTAGATTTACGCTGAGCCACCATAGCCGCAAGCGTTTCTTGATCAGCTGCTTGAGTTCTGGTGTTAGAATTTCGAGTACCAACCATTTCTGTGAATTAAAAAGAATGAATAGATTAGAAGGATTTTTGAAGTTAAGCTCCATTGCACGATCTAGAGTATGAAAGAAAGCGAGACCTTTCCTAAATGTCTGCAGCCTCTTGTTTATAAGTATGGCGCGCTTCATACCCATAAACAAGACTCTACTGACACGGCTTCATAGACCCTTAGGACTCTCTAAACCTGAGGCTCTGATACCAAGTTTGTCACGACCCGTTTCTGAACGAGCTATGACCGGCACCCGGTACCTAAGCTTGACCGAGCGAACCACTTGTACCTATCTATCCTGTCTTAACCCTGAGAATACATGCAGCTTAAACAATTCTCTTAAACATAAATAGTCTGAAAAATAATAATAATACTCTTAAGAAAATATCATTCTTGAAAATACCACAGTCAAATTACGTTTCTGTGTAAAACAATGCAAGACCGGGCCACAAACCCAAATACTAGACTGCCTATGAAGCCTCTACTGATAAACTGACGCACTGCGCAGGACATGAGCTCCCTGGCTAGTTCACGACGAAATAAATAATTAAATAAGCTGACTCAAAAGGAAAGTACTCCACGAACGAAAGCGGAGCTCACCAATAGCACTGGAAGTGAGGGAAAAATCCTAGCATGTCGCCCGAGTATCTGCAACACCGATTCCTACGTTGCGCAATAGGACAACGTAGGTTCCCAAAAGAGAACGTCAGTACACCACGGCGGTACTCAGTGAGTCTCAACGACCCCCCACTAAAGCGGGAACGAGACTTTTAAAAGAAACTTGAAATGCACACAACTCGTAAACCATGAGAATATAAAATATTTAAAGAAACTGAAATAACTTAAAATAATAAAATTCCGAACTTTAAACATAGATATATATATCGTTTCTTTACTTTTTGGGGAGTACCAATTAACTCTGACATAACATGAATACATAAAGTCACCGTGTGATCGGCACGGGTTCGATCCCCGCCTGATCGAATAGGCCCCTTCACTGTGGCGCCACACAGTTCCAGGTGATAGCATGCTGCGCGTTTCGTGTCGTGGCCGTGTCAGGCAAATCTTATACTAAACTCCCACTCTGGCACGAGTAGTTTCGGGGTCAACATTAACCATCAATGGTCACGAAGCCCTTCTCAGAATCTCAAGGTAACTCCCAAAATATTTTTATAAAACTCTACTTGACCACTTTAGGGTCCAATACGTTTCTTGAACATAACCCATGAACATAACCACAATAATCTTGAGTAAAACTTGACATAAATATATAATTTCAAACATTCGTTAACCCATAAAATTTGACATATAATATAACGTAAATTAACATAACAAAATATGAAGATCAATGTATATAACTCAAGGATAAACTCTCGAATGATAACTTGAATGAGGTTTAGCTAATATGCACTCTCTCGCTCCAAATAAACACATATTAGCTCTTTAAGACATTTTATCAAACACTTTACATGCGGGATTTTGTGAGTAAAACCTCTTTAGTAAAAGGGTCATATCAACTCACCTCTATTACTCCTCGAGCCTAAACGTAGCTCCAATGGACGCACTTCACGTCACCCAACAACTACAACCACCAATTTACGTAATCAATTTTAAAGTTTCAATCTTTTCCCCAATTCAAGAACTCTAGTTCATATTCTAAACTTTCTAGGTTTTGAGGAGCTTTTCTATCTATAGAATTTGCTAGGAAGTTAAATTCTAGTGTATAAAGAATTTATAATCGCACGAGTTTGCAAACAAAATCTTACCTGCGCAGCTTCGAGATGAATTAGGCTGAGTAGTGCTTAGGAACGAACTTACTCCTCTGCTTTAACTTTATGACAAAAGGGAACTAGTTGGTTGATTTTGTTTGCTTAGGTCACGCTTAAAGGACCAAATCTGTTTTTATTCCCTTTTTCCTTAATATTTTATTGTTATTTTCTTATAGGATTTACTTTGGACAAATATGTATAATGAGTTCTCCCACACCTTAGTTGCTTTGGCTAATTAAAGCTTGACAATATAATGCTCTTTAAACTCTAACCACATAAAATTAGCTTTAGCTTTTGGCCCTTCTTACAATTTCTCCTTCCATTTTAAATATAATTAAATATTTATACCTTATCCATAATAGTATCATTATTCAAGTTCACCCTATACTTAATACTCGGACCTCGATATACATAAGGAACGACTTTACGTAAATATTTCTCATGCCCATAAGTGTCCTAAAACTTAGGAACTTTTGAGGAACGTCACAAAATTTTTGTCTCTTTAATTTAGTAGTAAAATTCTGGCCGCTGTCATAATTAAATACTATTGCCTTAAGAATACATCCTGGAGTAACAAGGATAATAGCATAATTTGCCTATAGGATTTAATTCCTATTTCCCATTTGTCTTTAGTAAATGTACTGATTAGTTTGTTTAAACAATTAAATCTTCTGAGTTGCGCTGCATTTTTTTTTACCTTTGTACTTTGGCAAGCATTAGATTTCGTACCAACCCATTTCCATTTTCTTGTTCTTTGTCTTGCATGGGCACATATGAGAGCATATATATTGGAGTCATATACCATAATCTTAATGCGGGACTATTCTCTTGCGGAGGAATATGCCCTATTCATTATTGTGGGAGCCCTCTATTAACTAAAGAGCTTTGGCTTCACCATTACATAATGGCCAATGATATTTTTGAGACCAATACAGTCCTGTTCTGTAGATATTGTCCCTTACATGTTCTTCCAAAAATAAAATAGGCGATGACGATACGTTTACTTTGTAAAGTAAGCGATGGTAGAGTATGGGACTGGCGGTACTTGGCATGGCAACTGGCCGGTGCAGCCGTATCGACGTCCCTAACCTCTGTTTCATGCAATACAGTGGTCCGAGCCTAAACTTTTACAAAAATTTATTTTTTCTTTATTTTTTTATTACTATTATTATTATTATTATTATAATTATTATTACTACTACTACTACTACTAACATTTTTATTTTCATAATTATTATTACTATTATTATTACTTACATTTTTTTACTATTACTATTACTTTATTATTACTATTACCATGATTTTTATTATTATTAAGTTGCTTTATTAATTATAATACTAACTCATTTTTTATATATTTTTTGCGAGGTAGATCTAGATGAAGGACAACATTCTGAAAACATTTCGAGTTCAATTTATTGTTACATTACTTTTTGATTTATCATTTATTAATTTATTTGGCGCAATAACTAATTTGATTTTTTTTTTTTTTTGCAAGGTCTATTTCGTTGAAGTACTCTAAGAAAGAAAATAATTAGTAGAAAAGAGGCTTTTTAATTATTGTATATTATAGTAGAAATTGTCTAGTTCTATTTGAATCCCAATTACCTAGTCCGGCCGGTAACCACATTTGGTGGAACCTGAGAGGTGCCTAACACCTTCCTCTCGGGTTAATTTGAAATCTTACATAGAATTTCTGGTTCATAGACTAAGTTTCGGAGTTAATTATAAAATTAGCTAGAAACAAAGTAGGTGCCCTAATATGCCTAGTTTAAAAATATGTTAGGTGGCGACTCCGAGTCTTTTACCCATGAGTTCCAATAAGTCGAGCCCTATTTCGAACTTTAACCGGTTCGGAGAAAAATGGGTGTCGACATATCCGAGTAGTGGAGAACTATCTGTATTAAGTGAAAAATCAACGGGGTTTAAGAAGCAAGGCTCGGAGCTTGGTGAGCTTAAAAACTTCTACTCACGAGCTCTCCAAGGCTCGCCCAGCTTCCGAAGCCAGCTGCCTCGAGCACGAAATGAATGATGGCCATGAGCAAGCCCCACGAGGCAATGGGAAGATATCTATCACGATGCGAGAGATTCACCCATCGTAGAAGATTTCGCTCCACAACTAACGAGCTCTTATTTCTGTAACTGCCGACCGTTGCCCACGACTTAAATGAGGAGATCATGGGTAGACACGATTAAACGTGGAGTAATTGACATTAAGTGCAATGAATGTTGCTCTCGCTCTTGAAAGCGATAAATAGCCTTGTAAATATTATGTAATGCATCCAGAAAATATCAGAAACACACTTGTACTTTGTTCTCAATCTTTTGTCTCGTTTCTTTACTTGAATTTTTGTCTTTTTTGTGACTTTGATACGAATGATTGCTAGTTAACCCTATACAAATTCGATTTGTTGCTCTATTCAGATTTAGGCCAACACAATCTCATTATGTGTTAAATATACGACTTAATTTAAAATTTTGAATTTAATGCTAATACCTTAAACGTTGAACCAATTTAAATCCCAGAACCACAAGCAAAGATATATAGAATGAAATAGGGCACAGTTTGTCTCGTGAGACTTGAGAGCAAAGATGTAAAACAAACTAGAGGCGGAATTGGTTGTTTCCCCTTTGAACTTGTCCCAAATTATCATTTTCCTACCTAACCTTTACGGACATCCGTTTACCCCTCTTAACAACTTCCAAATGATACTCAATCCACCCTAAAGGCTGACGTGACAATAAATTAAATAATACAAAAGAAAAAAGCGAGTGAGACCAAAAATAAAACCCCATCCCCTCCCCCCCCCAACCCCATAAATCTTCTTCTCTTTACTTTCACCCTACCCCTCTTCTTTTACTTATTCTTTTTTTTTAAAATAAAATTAATTACAGCTTCGTTCCTCTTTCACGCCCCCCCCCCCCCCCCCGCCCCTCTCTTCTCCTTAATCTTTTGAAAGCAAAAACCATATGAATCCAATTAGTCAAATGAAATGACAACACTTTCAGGTCAACTACTATGAGAAATCATGAAAAAACTCAACTCCATTTTGGTTAAGAAGTTACTGGCACCTAACAATATTTACAACCTTCACTCTAAACTAACACTCTGGTCAGTGCCCTTACAAATCAGCCCTTTTTGATAATTTTTTTCTCAATAAATGGGTTCGGTTTTGATTTTGTTGGTTTAATTTGGTTGTGGGATTTTTTCTGATGGTAGTAAAAAATATAGATGTGGTGGTGAAGGTTTTGATTGGTTGTTTTGGTTGTGATTTTTGGTGATGGGATTTTTATGATCAATGGTGGTGGAAAATGTGAATATGGTGGTAGTTCAGCGGGTATAGTACTGGTGATGCGACTGGTGTAGCGGCGGATACTAAAATTGATGGTGGAGGTGGCGGTGAATTTGGTGACGGGAGTTGTAACCTACCGTGTTTGTATATGATTTTCTCGATTTTTTCTTTTATTTTTCATTTAACTAGTGGTGCAATGATAAATTTGGTGGCTGGTGTGGCGGTGTTATGACGGGCTTAGTGGTGGTGAATGAGGAAGAAGACCTTAAAAGATATAGAAATATTTTATCTTTTTAACTAATAAAGTGTTGATGTGGAAGCCACATGTTGCTTACATGGAAGCGAGTGTGATACACTCTCCATAATGCAACTGGTTAAGACGCAGTGAGGTGGGATTGAGTATCATTTGGAAGTTGTTAAGAGGGGTAAACGGATGCCCGTAAAGGTTAGGTAGGAAAATGATAATTTGGGACAAGTTCAGGGGAGAAACAACCAATTCCGCCACAAACTAGACAGCGTCTATTTCGAAAACGGAAAAGAGAATTACAAAGGCTGCAAAAGTATTTGCAAAACTTATTCTAAAAAATATGAAAGAAGTCAAGTCTTTCAATAGTATTATGCAAACAAACAAATATACCCGTTTATCAATTTAATTTAGTAACCTCAAAACGAGAGTAGGTGAGCTTCTTCAAAAAGAAAAAAGGCTAAGGGAATCGAAATATTCGAAGGATATGATCCAGGGAAACTAGAGAGCGTATATAAGATGAAAAATGAAATCACAAAGAATTTTCAGCTTCCTATTTGGCCGCTTCTGCTTTTCTGGAGATCCATTTTTAATTCGGCATCCCACTCCCCCCCCCCCACCCACGCTCCCCGCATCCCCCTTTCTTTTTCTCCTCTTTTTTGGTCAAGACATATACTAACATTGGAATAGCGGCTAGATATATAGTGGAGATTCAGCCAATCCCAGTAGGTTTAGAACATACAATGTATTTGTATTAATAAATTATTAAATATATCAAAAATCAAGTCAACAACCCAATTACTTGCACTTATAATCATTAACCTAAAATTTAAAATCCATAAAATTCAAATTCTGATCCACCTCTACATTGGATTTTAAGAAAAAAATTGGGTTGTGAGTAATATCTGACAGGATAATGTGAGGATTATGGCATAGGATTAATTTATAACGAGATTGTTTAATGATTATACTTTAACAAATAATTAGTTTCTTGGATCAAAAATAAATATTACATGTATAATATAAAGTAGAGTATGTGTTTGATTTTATAATAGGTAAAAAATTCTCGATAAAGTTTTAGTTTTATGTTTAACTGTGGCCTTCATATATAATTTTGTGAAAAGAGTTTTAAAGAACGAAAAAAAAAGAGCAGAATTTTAAAGAATGACACTTTAGTCATCTAGTAATTATGTTATCCCGATATAAGCTATTTCGGAATTATCGTCCCACATTGTAAGTGCTAAAAAATATTATGAAAACATCGGACTTTTACGGAAAACAAATCACGTCTTTGTTCCGGAAATATCTTTCTTTATCCAACAAACCAAACGACCCCTAACTGGCCGTTGCGTTGCTACAAGTACGAGCATAATAATTTCGAAATAAAGCATGAGATTTATTTGTCCCAGTTGAATTTTAGATTTCTTCTTAGCTCCCTCGAACGTATTCAATTAATCATAGTCAAACTCACACACCATTCTTATTTTCATATTTTGTACACCTGTAAAAACTAAAGTGCACCTGCTTGATTGAGTAATTAACACACTCGCAATTAACTACCCCAATTTTCTTTTAAATTTATTTGTATTTTTTCCATTTATAATTTATAATCAATCACCATCCAAACAGCTACTAATAGCCAAGCACTTCAATAGTGGAAAAGCAAGCAGTGGCCTAAAAGCTTCCCCTCACTTTTTCTGTACCAATTCTCTCTATCTATTTCTGTCTCTCCTTTTTCTTGACTTGTTCTTTTCAATCTTTCTGTTTTCCCCTCAAGAAAAAAAAAAGAGTTGAAAAAGCAGATAATAATATTGATAAATCATTCCTTTCTGCTACTCTTCCATCACTCTTTGGTTTGTTTGCATATCTCCTCTCTCAAACCTTAAGGCACTCTTCCTAGCTACTCATTCTTTTATTTTTAAAAAGAACTAGGATTCTCCTCTATTTTTTCTCAACTTTATAACTTCAAAATGCTACCATGGTTTTGAGTAACACTTCAGTTTTCTCATTATTATATTTTTCAATCAAACCCACAATTATTCCCCTTTTAGTCCTCCTCCTTCTCTCTCCTTCCTATTGTTTAGTATATCATACACATAAATCTCTAGACTCTACTCGGGTAAGCTATCTTCTTCTCCCTTTTCTCTTAATTTATGTTTCCCCCTTCCCACATATATATAGAGGTTTGTGCCTTTACACATATACGTGTATATAGTGGATTTCTTAATTAATTAGTAGACGTGTCTTAATTTCATTTTGTGTATGCATACATAGTTTCTGCTGAAGATAACCTAGTCAAACTCTTAAAACTCGGTCTAAATTCGTCTCTTATTAAATATTATACTAACTTGCATGTGTATATGCTAATGGAGTTGCATTGTGATGAATCTTGGATTTTTTTTTCTTTTCTTGCTGCTATTTTTTATTAGGGTTTGCTAGTGGAAGAGAAAACAAGATTAGGTTCAACACCACCAAGTTGTTACAACAAGTGTAACCAGTGCCACCCATGCATGGCGGTTCAAGTGCCAACAATTCCGAGTCACCACCGAGTTGAACCGAATCAAAACCAACGTATTACGACTATGGACTATTTTGAGTCATCACCAGCTGGGGCCAACAGGTACTCCAACTACAAGCCACTTGGATGGAAATGCCGATGTGGTGATCACTTGTACAATCCTTAGCCACGCAACGTAGAGACAAAGCCAAAATTTGAACTAGCTCGGAATGCACTAAAGGTTATTTGAGTTTTAAGGTCCGGAAGTTGATACTTTTTGGATTGGTAGATTTTTTATCAAACAAGGTTTGGATTCGCTAAACTCATAGCTCATATGCTACCTTCACCCCTGACTGCTCGTGAATCTTCTTCTTTATTCTAACAGTGGTGTTCAAACCAATTTGTTGGCCATCTTGACCACTATTTTATCGAGTATCTTATTAGTATGCTTTCACCAAATAGCTTTAGCTCGTGAATTTTGAAATTATTAAGATTTGTCTGAGTTATATATAGTAATTAACATGTGGAGGATGCTAGTATTTTTTGTTTTAATTTTAATAGATTTTGCGCACAATAAATTGATCCATGTTGAGATTCTTGTAGAGACAAGACATGTTTAATGAGGCTGTTAGTAGCATTTACTATGGTGTACACATTGATATCAATACTGATGTTGTACAGATCCCTTTTATGAGTGCTGACTTTAATGTAGTATAGCTTTTCACAGAGTAGTATTAAATTTCTTTATATCGTATTTACAATTGTTTTGTGTTCGTTCTTTGGATTTATTTCAGTACTAGGCTTGAGCACTCCAACAAACATTGCGACCACACTTTGGATTCTGATTTTTATTCCTTTCTTCGATGGTCCTTTTCTCTTCTGGTAGTAATGGCCTAATGGGGTCCTTTCTTTCTTTTATCTTCTTGGGATTTTTTTTTACTATCTTTCATTCTCATAATGTCTCATCTGTTTTGTCATCATTTATAAGTAAATGTTTCAAAATATTTGACGTTTACATATTTTTTTCGGCCTAAAGGTGTTAAAACAAGCTAAAAATGAAGAGTGTGAACATGCCTGAGATCAATTAAAATGAAGTAATATGGTCGCAAAATTTTATATAGTTGACTCAAACTTATTTGAAGTTATGGTACAGTTATTGTCGTGTAATAAGAGTGTGAATTTGGTTTCAAAACCTTGTTTCGACTCGAGGAGGGTTATGATTTTCGCTCTGGCAAAGCAGAATATAATACAACATCATGTGGTTCACGCCCTACAATATTTTGGGCCTCTAACTATACCTAAAAAGTGTGGCGCTTTCGATTTTAGGCAACGCTTTTTTGAGGGTGGCCTAAAAAAGCGTTACCTTTGCCCTAAACCAACGCTTTTTATGAGGCAAAGGCCACAGTTTACAAAAAGCGTGGCCTTTTGTATATAGCTACACTTTTGAAGCGTGGCCTTTACTACCTTATAGGCCACTCTTTTCAACTGTTGCTGAAAGGGCTTCTCTTAAAGCAACACTTGTAAAATGTGGCCTTTCTTACTATATAGCCACACTTTTGCAAACAACCTAAAGCCACACTTCTTAAGTATTACAATTTTGACTTTTATATATATATATATGTAAAATATCACTCAACTATAAAGATTTAAAGCGCTGCATTAACAAGAATAACATATGAGAATAACATAAATGTTTCAAAATCATATGCATTACAATAAACTTCAAAAAATTCATGTAATACATGGACTATTAAAATAAATTGCTTGAGGGTGTGCAATAATTATGACCTTACAAAACCTAATATATTCATATCGTATCATAAATAATAAAAGACATCATAGTAGTCCAATTGTCTTCATGAACTTCACAAAGATCACACTCACAAAGATCACATTGATTTCTCGCCACAATTGCCAAATGCATCACCAGAACTTTACTACACATTCACAATGAATCAATAATGAGATATAAATTAAAATGTGATAAAACTTCACCCATACTCTTTTATACAAATTGAATAATAATGAAAATAATCAGTTCAGGAGAAACAATATTTTGTTCAATTCTCAACAATATTTTTGTACAACACTACAAATATTTTCGAAGAGGTCTAAATGACGCGAAAATTATGGAACTATGACACTTAAGGCAATGGTTTACCTAACTGACTTCACTAAGGGTGGTTTAGCAAGAATGACCTTGCTTAACTTAAGTGAGATATTTCCGGACGAAACTACCCCTGAGCAACTAATAAAAGATGTGATATGCCCCTTTCCCTTCCTTTATCATTCTGCAACTTATTTCCCTAGAAAAAAGACGCTTTTGCAACTGCTTCAAACCCTAAGAATCCAAATTTTCAGAAAAAAAAGATTCAAAGATAATTTCTTCAATATTTCTTTAATTATACGTAGTTTTTAAATTAAATTTTACAAAATTACATCTTAAATTCGTAAAATTTATTTAATTTTCGTATAATAACAAATTAGCTATAGCGAGTTGTGAATTTTGATGATAATGATTGAAAACTACTGCTAGATAACCAGCAATTAACGTCACATTGAATTTTAATTGCTGCAAAAAAATATATTAGTTTGAATCTGTATTTGCCGCAGAATTTACGAATAGAAATTGCGATTTCTCTTATTTAGTTGCAACTGCATTGCTTTGCCCTAAATTAACTTGAAATAACTTGTAGATGATATCTGTAAATTGTCAATAATAGGAAACGTTTTTTAAATCTGTTCCATGGGAATTTGTTTGTAATGCACTCATTGCCTGCAGCACTTGCAGTTGTACTGCAAACAATTGCTTGTAGATAAACTCTACATGTGTTGCCTAATATGCAACACTTTTGATTGCATGGAGTGGTGCCTTGTAAGTGTTGTCCATAGGGCTACACTTGGACTTTCTGTTCAAAACAGCACATGTATAGTAGTTCTACTTGTGCTGCCTAGTAGGCAGCAGTTTTGAACGCATAGTAGGTGCCTTTTTAAGTGTTGCCTTGTGGGCATCACTTGGATGTTTGGTGCAAAACAAAATGTAGAGAAATCTCTACATGTGATGCCTAATAGGCAGCACTTTAGTTGTTTAGTAAAATCTTAGTGTTCGCTTGCTATAACTTGTGTACTGAATTTTCCTACAAGTTGTGGCTGAAGGCCAACAAGTTTCTACAACTTGTTGCCAGTCGACATCTACCGCCTACGCGCAACACTATACAAAGCAAAAATTGAATGTTTGCGTCTATCTTTTTAATCTAGTCAACAAACTCTAAACTCGTGTAACCATTTTATTGCGTGTAGAATTTAGATGACAACAAAATGCATATACATTGCTTACAATGGAACACAGAGCACTATTTTGAAGAGCGATGTAGCAAGTCTGAATGACGAAATGAAAATATTAGCAGCAGAATTTTGGAGTTTAAATCACAATGTCTATAAAAGTACTCAAACAAATCAGTGATATGGTGCTTACGGGACATATGAATGACGATGACGAACCAAATATCATTGATGAATTTATTCAACCGGCTTAGCAAATTAGTGCTATTTTGTCATGTCATTAAGTTTTGTAATATTATGTTTTCTTTTATCTATTTTGAAGGGCATTTTAAAGGACATTTTTGTTTTTGTCTTATTGTATTTTAATTCAATATATTTTCGCTTTATTTCTCCCTTAACCCCACTATCATTGTGTTTGCTTCAAGTGTTCGAAAATAGGCAACAGTTGTATGCCAGTCTTTACCAAATCCTCACAGACAATTGCCTTGAGTAGCTGCCCAGGCAGCACTCGGCCTCTTCCCATCACCAAATTCTCTTAGCCAATTCCCTTGAACCCTTAGCCTCCAACCTCTCACCAAATTCCCTAAGCCAATACCTTTGAAATAGTGCATAGGAAGCACTTGACGCCCACCCCTCACAAAATTCCCCCAATATCCAATTCCCTTAAAATGATGCATAGGCAGCACTAGACCTCAACCGTCACCAAATCCCCTAAGACGATTGTCTTGAGTTGTTTCCCTCACATAATAAGCTTAAAATGTGCAAACAAACACTAAAATTACAAGCTAAGCATTCAATATTTCTTAGCTTTATTTCTCCATTAACTCTTCCCCCTACCCTCTACCATTATGTTTAAATGCAAGTGTTGGCAAAGAGGCAACAGTTGTCCGCAAAGACTTACCAAAACCTCACAGCCAAATGCCTTAAGTAGATGCCCGACAGGCAGCACTTGGCCTACACCACTCACAAACCAGATCCCTTAACATGCAGCACTTTGCCTCCATCCCCTACCCAAATTCCTAATGCTAATACACTTGAAATGATGCTGCCTAGGTAGCACTTCACCCCTACCTCTCACCAAATTTCACTAGCCACTTGCATTGAGTTACTGCCCTCACAACATCATCAGCTTATAAAATACAAACAAACATTAAAAAAAAGTCATGACGCACATAAAATGCTTACAAGAAATGTACACTCAATACTAAATTCAATCAAACTCTACAAATCTCAAGGCATTCATATTGCTAAAATATAAACACTTGTTACACACAAACCATTCAGTCGTATCAACTAAAAAGACAAGCATTAACATTAAAAATTCAGTCATCCTCATTACTTTTATACAATATAGAAAGACTTTTCAAGTAATCATTCACAAAGAAAAAAATTATGGTCTTGATAATCATCGCCTATCTTCTCATGAAGAGTATTATATCCACCATTTGACTTGGACCTAGCATGACTCCACAAATTAGCAACTCAATTAAAACAATAATCTTTCAACTGCGTACACTTTACCATGCATTATTGAATCATCAACTTAAACACATAAACACCACAATCATACCTGTACAAAATTTAACGGGAGGCTGAATTCAAAAAACAGAACAAAACAAATAAAAAATTGAATCAACAAATGCAGTGTCACACCATAATTAACTCAATATTAACAGGAAACAAGTTTTTCTGTACAATCAACAAATGTAATGTCAAAATCACAAAAAGAAGGAAAAATTAAAAGACAATACCTATTACTAAACATTGAGCAAAGCACAGTTTGACAGACAATAATTTCTCTATAAACAGAACTTACGCTTGAATGTTATGTCAATTATTGTCATGTGGGCAACAGTTCAACAACAATAGGAATGCAACAACCAACAGAACTTATGCTTGAATATAATCTCAGTTATTGCCTTGTGGGCAACAATTTCTACAACAAAAAGAAATAAAATGCAACACCAACACTTTGCTAAAAATTTACATCAACTACGTAATTAATATATTTCATATAACACATTCAACAATATTAAACAAACATTACTGATTAGCAACAAAATTTAATGATTCAAGGAAGCAAAAATTGTAAAAAAACAGACTGAAAGGCAGCACTTTCCATACAAAATACAAGGCATGCTTGATATTAAATTAACTACATAACTAATATAATTTATATCAATTATTGTGGGAAACAATTTCTACAGTTAAAGGAAATTAAAGTGCAACAACAATACTTTGCTAAAAATTACATTAACTACTTGATTAAAATAATTTAATATAACAAATTATATAAATATTACCGATTAACAACAAAATTTAAACATTGACTGAACGAAAAATTGGATAAATAATGAATATCAATAAAGGGAAAACACAAATTCGCAGTAAACTAAACAAAGAAAAAAGAAAAGAGAAGGAAACTAACCCTAATTCGTAAGGGGGAGAGAAAGAGAGAAGAAGAAGAAAATGGGCGGCTTGGACATAGAATTAGGGCTTATTTTGGTCATGAGTGAAATAGTCTTTTTACACGTTTAAAAATGGGTAGGAGGCCATTTTATTAAAATATTTTATAATAGGGACAAAAGAACATAACTAGGGATTAGGGGTGCATATGGTGAAATTTTTTGCTAAATGACTGGGGCATGGTTCAAAAGCAATCTCATGAATAAGTAATCATTTACTTTAAAGCAAGGTAGTTTGTAAATCAGTGCATATGATCTCTTCAAGTTTTGAAAAACTTACTAGATCAGCTAAAAAAGGAAACTCAAGACATTTCTTGACACAGCTTAAAAGATATTTTCTTCATCTACTTCCATTCAACGCATCCACTGCAGAACATGTTATGCTCATTAAATTCAACTGTCCTCGAAAATGACATGCTAATTGCTACAATCTAAAACTACTTAAGTATTTCCTTGATCAATTTGTATTTATTACTGATAAAACTATTTGTGTTATTAGCCCTCACAATAGTCCATGCCCAGTTGCTCTGGTTCTATTCAATGGAACATATTTAGTAACTTCAGAGTGGCCTCCAAAACTTTGAGTGAACAAATGATTATTCAAAGTGATTGGTAAAAGAATACTTAAATTGTTATAGGGGTTGATTTAGTTCATCACCCAAACTGTAGTATTTATGTAAAAACTAACTTACGATAATACTTATTTAAGTCAGCGTATATCCAAATACCTAAATCTTCAAATTTTGTACAAGCAGAAATAAGCAGAAAATCAAAGTGAGTAAACAAATGACAAAATATAAATTGTCACTCTAATCGATAGCTCGAGCCTTTGTTAATAACCTCGCAAAAGAATTAGGCATCAGCACTTGACCACTATCCTGGTAATAGATTGTATTAGCTCATAAGTTTTAGAATACTTATCATCATTGTTTGAAGAAAGACTTCCAACCCAAACTCAGTTTGCATTATGAAATGCATCCGAATACTGTTCTCAATTCTTCTATACTCTACTTTCATTTATCCTAAGAAAATAAAAACTTGACATATAACAACCATCTAAGAAAAATATTTGTCTGCTATATATGTCACCTAAGATAATGCACCAAAAATATACTTAATCACCAAAGAGTACTGACAGGAAACATAATTATATCAACTTCAAAGAATAAGACAAAAATGATACTTCATAAAAGAGCATGATTACCTCATAGGTTCTTCGTCAAGCAGATCTTTCCTACTTGTCATTCCAGTGAGCAAAATTCTGTTAGCGATTCCACCACACCTATCAAAACGACATATCACTTAAAGAGTGCATTAGCACAAAATAACTTGCAATAACACCGAGAACAATAATGTAAGCAGAGTGCGGACAACTTAAGGGTGTATTAATCAACTAAAGCAACAATCTAAAGATAAATTCATTTATATTCAATAGTCAAATGTTGATCTTGACATCTATGGAATTAAATTAAAATTATGAATAGATCGCCCATTGAAATATTCATGATATAAACGCGTGCTTGTATGCAACCCAGTCCGACAAAGTTTAAATCTACAACCAATAGATCATACAAAATCCTAAGAAGCACTTTGCGAAAAAGAGCCTCTTGGCTCACAAGTCCACATAGGCATTTAAATGGTTCCTTTTACACAATACACTTAAAGCAAGAGGTAACATCAATAAGTATATAATCCAAACTAAACTAGCAAACACAAAGAGACAATAGAGAATTATGATGGACAATGAACACAACAAACAAAAGTCATTTAGACATTAACTAATGCAAAATTCTGTAACAATTAAGTTGGTTTTCATTGAATCCCCAACAATGCCTTGGCTAATTATTTATGGCTTTGAGGAACTGAAGCATCCTCACACAAGTTACATGGTTAGACTAATTTTAATTTTTAATAGATAGAAAATAGCAGTTAGTAGAGTCTTAGAGAATCCAAAATAGCATCTAATCAAAAGAGTATTTGAAGTTAGAAGTATGATTTGACTAAAAAAAGTACATTGTCTGGCCAAGAACTTAAGTCACTAAAACTTGTAATTACTACCACAACCAAGCAAACACCACGAAGAAAACTATCCAGATATATGCAAGTGGTGAGGAAGTTGATTTGTTGTACACTTGTACCTAAAATTACACTTGTACCAAAGCCAAGTTACAGTACTTTGGATGGTGCAAGCACACTAGAAATCAAAACATCTGAGAAGTCACGAAAAAAGAAAAGGAAATTTTAAGAATCTATATATATATATATATATTAAAAGGTATGTAGTAGCCAACCATGTTTAGCCAAGTGTCAAAGCATAATTGAAACACCTATTGTTAGTTAGGACAATAATTAGTTAGTATTAGTTAATGTTAGTTTGTTTAATCAATTTCAAAATTTGAATTTAAAATCAAATTTAAAACTTATTATTAATTAATCTAATTTAAACCTAAACACTTTCTCCTCAAAATATGCATATCCTAGAACGTGTTAATGTTTATTAGTTTAGTTACCTTAAATTAAGGGAGTTAATTGGAATTTAAATTAAATAAAAAGTGAATGTATCCACTGTGCAGTTTTCAAAACGTGACAATGCCACATGTAATCACTATGGAGATTTCAAAACATGACAATGCCATCATGGGTTAGTTTCTAATGAAAATAAAAAGGAAAAAAATCCCTAATCATCTAAAATAATAAAGACTCTAATTTTCAAAAAGAAAATAAAAAATAAATAACCATGTTAGCTATTTGCTTTGACGGTTCCTGGTGATTGGAAGTTTTTCCTTAACTGCCTTAGACGGTTTCTAAATTTGCTAATCTGTAGAAGCTTGACCATATAAGAATGTTACTATCTCCACAGGGAAAAAATAGGCGTCTAGGTTGGTTTCTCTCATACGTGTATTTTAGTAACAGTTTTCTTCTCTATTATTTATCTGAGTTTGAATTTTATCTGAATGCCATTTCAATTTTTATAATTCTTTTGTAGATGAATTTGTTACAGTCCTAATGGAGTCCGGCTGAAGATCCAACTAATCAAACAATAAGGCGACAAAAAACTTATGCATTTAGGTCCATGGTATTCTTTCTTCTATTTTTTGTAGATATAGATATATCTATATTGTTCTTATGTGTATTTTGAATCTATTTTTTATAGAGTATGTTTTTAATGTAATAATTTATCTTGGATGCTTTTGAGTTTGTTTTTGTTTTTGACTGATCGGACAAGATTATTGGAATCATAAACTCTGGAAGTCAATATAATTATTGGGGTAAGTTAATTGTTTCTTTTCATCTTGAAGTTTTCCTTAACAAGCAAGTAGTGGAATATGGGGTGCATATGCTTGAGCACAAAAAATGTTGTGATATATTATTGTTTCTTTTCATCTGGAAAATTTTCTTGACAATACCGTTTTGTTTGAATTCTGTAGAGTTTGTTGTTCTATTTCATGTGTCTAAAAGGAACAACACGATAGAGCTATTTGGAAATTTTAGTAACAATCACCATATATATGTAGAGCATATCCTCCTTTGGTCTTCAATAAAGTCCACATACTGAAGTAAGAAATAATTTTTCAAGGCGTCATAAATTTTCTGTTGTTTACTATTCTCCTTGCCAATTTCCTGTCTCTTAATAGTGATTAAACCAAAGATTGTGGCTCATCGCTCATCTGACAGTGTAAATTGTAGATTTGTAGTTTCATTTTTTTTGTTTATTTTTATTCTTAACATTGTTTGTGTAATTATTTTATTTGTGATTTTGCAGGAAATTAAACTTACTTAATATCCAGGCAAAATGATTTAAATGGATGTAGTTGCTCTATTACTTATCCATTAGGATTACGGTGCTGACTATTGTTATGCTCGAAGCCAATTTTTCCCAACTTAAACCATTCAGGTTTATTATTTAGGAACATGGAGCATATGTAAGTTAGTATAAGACTCTAGAATAATGTAATTATTTTAGTTACTTTTGTATTAATAAAGTTGAATGTTGTATTTGAATTGATCATCTATAATGTGCAAAATCAGCGAGGCAACAATATTTTTCAACATCTTTGATTTAATATAGGATTTTAAAATAGCACATTGTTACTGTATATTCAAGGAAAATATCTAGTTGGTGACACCATCAAACCAATTAGATTCAAGTTAGAATTGTTTAATATGGTATTAGTTGTTGCTCCATAATAGATGAGGAATGAGTAAAGATGACTTTGGATATTTTGGTTATGCAATTGTGAAACCAAGTCTTTTCAATTCTGCCTTAGTTCTTCTGTCATATATCAAATAATATATTCATAAATGCAATTACTCAATTAAGTTGATACAAAAGCATGGATGAGTGTTTTTTTTTTTTTTTTTTGGCCTTAGCGTATACCAATAAAGTGTTGCCAAACTCTCTAAAACATATGAGTTCGTAATGGAATATTCTACTGCTACTTCTTTTAACATCAGCAGATTATATTGACAATATGATATATGGTTTCTTTTTTGCAGTCTTTTGGTAGATATATCTATTATTTGAACTGCACTGTTAACTTCTTGACATGAGTTTAAATAATATACACTGTCGGTGTAAGAAAAAATTTATACAAGCAGGTCATCCCTATATTATCTATAGGTAATCCCCATAAAAAGTGAGATTTAAAATTTGATAATAAAACAAGTTATCTACTACATCAGGTAAAGGAAACCTGTTTGTGTAAACTTTTCCTTACACTATCGGTGTATATTAGTTAAATTGGACATTGGGTGGTAAATATTTAGAAGTTTATTCATTTGTTTGCGAGGTCACATACTGTTATTGAGCTTTGAAGATTATGAAATGGAGGATTATATAAGGGAAGTTTAAATAAATATCTGTTCTATTCATTATCTTTGAAGATCTGCTCTGAGGTGAGTTCTCATCTTTTTAAATTTTTTGGTTGAAACCTCGAAACTACTTTGTTACCATAGCTGTTGCTACAGTTCGAATTATTTGCATTTTTATTTTCTTTTTTTAGCTTAAAAGCTTATTGATATTTTGTTGCACTCAAATCATTATGTTTTGTAGATGACGATCATCTTTACTTGAGAAAGCTAAATAGGGATAATCTTAATTCAATGAGGCCATTGACTTTTGGCATAGGATTCTTTTTATTCTGTAATAATTTTTTTGTTCTTGATTTTATAAGAAATTAATATGATGGTTAGGGAATTTATATATCGTAATCATGTAATTATTCTGTTTAATCATCTAATTGGTGTTAATCATTTTTCTCTTTTTTTTTTCTGTATTATTAGTAAAATATTTCTGTAATTTTGATATAAATGGATTCTTTGTTGGGTAGAATAATGTAGAGAACATTCTTTATACTCTTTGTTGTAATTGTTAGTTGCTCCAATTTGCACTAGCAATGGCACAGATAAAGGTAACAGATTAATTGTTCGGCAATTCTGTCACAGTCTTGGTTGATTTGTGTATTTTGTTTTTTCTTTTATGGCTGCTCCAATTGAAAATTTGATAGACAAATTCTCATGAATTCGTTTCAATGAAGCTATTTGGCGTGTGGTTTCCGTAATGGTTGAATTAATCGTTCTTCAAAAAAAAATGGAGCTTCATTGTAGAAGAAACATTATGAGTTTTTAGGTCATTTTCTTATTATTGTATACTTCAAAATCGTATGATCTGAAAGGCTATTGTATATCTTAAAAAGATGTCCAATTGAGTTCATCCTCTTCACTATTATGGTTGTTTTTGTAAATTAAATAATTGTCATTTATGTAAATATTTTAACAGCAAAATTTATGAGAATAGAAGTTTTTTGCTTATTCTATTCATTTAAATAGTAGTACTTGATCCATTAATTACCTTCTCAATCAATTAAATTTTCATATTTTGCGTTATACTTTAAGTTTCTATGATGCTTTGTTCTTTATCTTGCGTTAAAAGTGGTTGATCTTATGCCAAAGTTATTGAACATGATGTTTACTACTTCTCTATTGCAATTGAGGTTCCTCATTTCTTCCGGGTAAAGATTGGTATTAACGTAAGGCTATAAATTTTATGGTATTTAAAATTTGTTATCTCCACGGGAAAAAATAGGCGCCTAGATTGGTTTCTATCATACGTGTATTTTAGTAACCATTTTCTTCTCTATTATTTATCTTATTTTATCTGAATTTCATTTCAATCAAATGTTGATAAATAATATAAATCTATTTATTATTGTTTAATAATTTAATTCCCAATCAGAAAGGTGGACATATTCTATTTGATTGTTTTTTTTTTCAACGAGAGTAATTTTATTTTAGCGACCACATCAAGCAAGCTCTAATAATGTGACTTTGCATTTCAAAACCCTTTATCATTTAAATCGTTTTTTATTTACAATGAAATGATCATTTGCAAACGTTTGTCCAGGAAGATTTGACGTGGAAACTTCAAATCTATGTATACGAAAAAAAATATTTTACAAGACTTGAAACATTTTTTTAAAACAAAATAGAAAAACTCTAAAAAAGCACCCCCATTACCCTTCTGCCTCCCTATTACCCACCAGCGTCATTGACCCTTCTTCATTACTCCCGCCATTGCCAATATACCCTAATGTGAACACTAATCTCAACAACGAATAAGTTTCATTCACTCCATGTTCTTCATCTGACTACCGATCTCCAATTTTTTTTTTCCTTTTTTGTTGCTACGCTAAGTTTGGGGCATTTAAATGGTTATTGGTAGTTATGCAAGCGTTAAACTGGAGGTTACTGCTAGTGGTAATTATGGGTGGTGCAAAATTGGTGGTTGTCACTAGTTTTTCCGGACTCCATTTTCTCCTGCAAGGAGAAGGTTTTCCGATAATGGAGGTTTTCTTTTGTTTATAGATCTAATTGTATTTTGCTTTATATATGTATCAAATATGGTGGCTGCGTTTTTTATTTTGTTCAAAAATGGTGGAGAAAGCCTAATTTTATTCAAAAATGGTGGCTGCATTTTTTATTTTGTTCTTGGGTGGAGAACCAAAGAAACAAAGATGATGAGAGAGATGTTTGGAGAAAGAAATGAAAAAAGAAAAAGAAAGAAAAGAAAAAGTAAATTAGAGGATCTACAAATAATTATGTATAATTAGCTATGCAACTTCCAATTAAAAATTGATATGTGTACATTATTATTAGTCTTTAACCCTTATTTTTTATAGTCACTCGCTTTTAAAGATAACCTTTGCCACGTCACCCCTAAGATTTGTATAAATATCATTTCGAACGTGTTAAAGGGGGTCATAGGTTGCCCGCAAAGTTAAGGTGTGTAACTGTATTTTCGGGACAAGTTAAGGTGTTAAAGTATGTATTTTGCCTATATATTACTTGCAGTCAGGTTTTTCTACCATCCCACAACCCTGAATAAACCTTTTACAAGAACCTATTAAATCAAGAAAACCCCTTACTTATTTCACATTCTTTGGTACAACTTTAGCTTCTGAAGGAGGAATCATGTCACTTGGAATTTCGGAAAGTGAATCCTCTCTCTCAGATCCTGGCCTTGGTAGAACTTGTCTTTGATTGGGATTTCGATTGAAGCCCAAGAGGATTGGCTATCTTTCTCTTTATACGCACAATATCTTGAAAGGCATAGAAAAAAAATTTGTAGGAACATTCTATGGTCTTAATAAGAGGAGGTAGAGTGAAAGATTCGCCAGGTGTGAAATCCCATTGTATTCGAGGAGTCAAGGATTTGCTGGGAATTTCGGATCGAAGAAGAGGCAGATCAAAATATGGTGCGGAAAAACCAACCCCTTACTTATTTCACATTCTTTGGTACAAGCCATTCTGCTACTGCTTTAATATTACTAGGATCACCTATGACACCATCTTGATGAATGACATATCTCAAGTATTCAACTCCAGTTTGATGAAATTGAAGCTTAATCATCTGAAAAAAAACAAGCAGGGAGCTTTTGGCTAACTTAAAAGTGTTCTCCAGATCCAATAGATAAGTTGACCATAAAGGACTATAAATAAGGATATCATCAAATAAAACTATGATGAATTTCCTAAAATAAGGTTGAAAACTTTGTTTAAACTCTAAAGGTGGATGGGGCATTGCTCAAATCAAATAGCGTTACTACAAATTCATAATTTCCATTTATGAGAACTAAAAGCTATTTTCTCAATATCATTTTCAGCCATTCTTTTCTGGTAATAACAAGAGTCCACCTTTGAAAAATACTTTGAAACTCTCCAATTCATCCAACAATTCTATTACTACAATTAGAAATTTATACTTCACAGTATAGGCATATAACTTCATGTAATTAATGCAAAGTCTCCGGGTTCCATCTTTCGACTTGACTATAGGTAAAAAAGTAAGGGCTAACACTTGATCTGATCGCATGAGAATCCAGCCTTTCTAGTATCATTTTTTTTTTAAAAAAAAATTTCATCCATTTGATTAACAGGGTATCTATAGGGCCAAACATGGGGGGTTGATGATCCTTCTTTTAGTATAATTTGGTGGTCATGATCCCTGTGGGGAGACAAGCTGGTAAGGTCCTCAAAAATGAAAAACAATTAATGATTCAACAGCTACCATCATCAGCAAGATCCCTTTGTTGGCCAAGCAAGGTAATAGCCTCTTTAACAGGTAGTACAAAAGATAGTTATGCTTAACCGGGCATGCTTATTCAATAACTTCTGATTTGTGCGCGCCTACCAACTTAGTCTGATTTGGCTGACTTCCTCTAAGAGATATCTTTTTCCTATTAATTCAAAACTCCATTTTCAAGTATTTGAAATTTCATTTAATATCACCTAATATAATCAACCATTGTATGCCAAGAACTATACTTGTCCCTCCCAATGGCATAAATAACATGACAATGGCATAAATAACATGTAAGCTTTAAAGTCAACCCCATGCATTCGCTAATCTATTCCTCTACTCATAAAGGAACTATGCACTGTACTCCCATTGGCATCATATAGAGAGAAAGGGGATATAGTGTAAATTTTAAATCCTAGTTTTCTTTCTAGCCAAGAACTGATTGGGTCTGATAACATTGTAATGTACATAAGAAATTAAGTATCAGTTCTGTAAATCAAAGGAATCCAATTCAATAAGAATTCCTAAACAATTCAAAGTAAGTCGATTGAAGTAATTTTGGAAAGAGATACGAGAAGTATTATCAAGGCTAATGGTGAATCCAATCTAACACATTGATCAGTTATATACAGGGGCGGACCCACACACACCCTACCGGTGTCATCCGACCCCACTGGATCGAAAAATTTTGCTAAATATATATGTTATATTGCTGTGAAAAAACAGAAAAGTTTTGTATAAAAGCATAACTTGACACCACTTAAAACAAAGGTAACACAGCAGAGATAGTTGCAGCGTCAGCTTTCTACCTTGGCGTTCAGGGATCGAATCCCGCTAACAGCACTGACTTTTCAATGTTTTTATTAATTTGTTCGCTTCTTTATATCCTGACACCACTCATGAAAATTTCTGCGTACGCCACTGATTATATATCCCCACTTAACTAGCTCAACTTCCAGTAACTAATTCACTTAAGCCGACTAACCATTTAACTAATGTTTCTTGAGTAATTACAAGTGTACCCCCGCTAGTTCTCTATATTGATAAGTTTTGCCCTTCTTATTAGTTTGTACATGACATAGATTTGATTATATGTACCTATTATAAGATGGATGAATTTAATGAAAGAGAATTGAAAAAATAACTTCGAAGATTATGGTTCCCGCTCTAGCTCTAAGGACTTTCTTAATATAAAAATATTTCTGCATTTTGTAGTGGATATAAGAGTTTTGGTCAATTCTCAATTATACATGTTTGATGTGAAAAAAAAATTCCCCTGCTGAAAAAGAAACGTTGTTACTGAATTAAAAGATAAAAATGGACAAACTTTATTAATGAGGTCACTACCTTCTATATTTCATGCTTTCATCAACTACGACATGATTATAGTGATTTATTTTAAGATTAACTGAATATCTGATGTTTGGCAAAATTTGCCTATTTTATCTTAATATTTCCTCGCATTTTGATACGTTATTAATGAAGGTTATATGTAAATAGATTAGATATATAAATGGGTTAATTATGTAAATTGTATATTGGGCCAAGCCCGTTAGGTTTACTTGGTTCCTAAATTAGGTTTAGGTTTAGGTTTTCTCTAGGATTATCTTGTATAAATAGGGGATTCCCCTTCATCAATGGGAGTAGGAGTTTTCACCCAAACATTGTTTCTCTCGTGTGAGTGTGTTCGGTTTTACATGGTATCAGAGCCATCGTGAAACTCTTCAAGCAGAAAAGTAATGGAGGCTCCAAAAGGTGATGTTGCAGTCGTACGGAAGACAATCTCTCCGTACGATATCACCTCGAATGATAATCCTGGTTTGATTATCACGCAGGTCCAGTTGACCAGTGAAAACTATGAGGAATGGGCGCGGTCGGTTAGAACGGCGCTGCGTGCAAGGAAGAAGTTTGGTTTTGTTGACGGATCGATCAAGATGCCCGATGAAAAGTCGATCGATTATGAGGACTGGTGGACTATCAATTCTCTTCTAGTGTCGTGGATTAGGAATTCGATCGAGCCTACTCTTCGGACCACCATATCACACATGGAAGTGGCAAAAGATCTGTGGGAGAGTATTCGAGAACGTTTCTCCGTGGGAAACGGGCCTCAGATTCAGGAATTAAAAGTGGCTTTAGCCGGTTGTAAGCAAAAGAGATTAACTATTGCTGCTTACTATGGAAAACTGGCTATGTTGTGGGAAGAACTAGGGAATTGTGATAAGTTTCCAACATGCTCGTGTGGAAACTGCACTTGCAATCTAACGGTTGCACTGAGAAGAAAAGGGAAGATGATAGGGTTCACTTATTTCTTATGGGCCTCGATGAAAGTCTTTATGGAACTGTCCGTTCCAATCTCTTGGCTCAAGATCCGTTGCCATCGATGAATCAAGTCTATCAAAAGGTAATCCAAGATGAACGGGTCAAAGGGATGGCACGAACTCAGGAAGAACGAGGGGAGGTGACAGCATTTGCTGCACAACGATCGCAGCCACCGAAGACAGGCTATAAGGAGTGTCACTTGTGTGATCGAGGAGGACATCCTCCGGAACGCTGCTATGAAGTCATTGGCTATCCGGAGGGGTGGGTGCATTATCCGAAGCAAGGTGCTTCAAATGGAGGACGTGGTAGAGGAAGAGCTGAAGGTAACAGAGGTGGAAGAGGTCGTGGACATCAACAGTCTGGATCCAATGCTGGTCGAGGACGTGGCAATAATCGAGCAAATGCTGCTCAAGCTGAGCTCGATAATGGAGAAAACGGACACATGAGTGTGCCCGGACAGACTAACCTATCCAGAATAACAGGTGACCAGTTGCAGATGCTGTTCGATTTGCTGAAAAAGGAGAAGGCAAGCACAAGTGAACCATCGATCGGTAAGAAAACTCATCCTTCATGGATTATTGACACGGGGGCGTCAAATCACATGACCGGTCAGATAAGTGTTTTGGAGAATTTACGAACAATACCAAAGTGTCCGGTAGGTTTACCGAACGGAAGCAGTACGATGGAGACTCAGGAAGGATCCATCAGATTTAACGAAGACATGGTTCTTCATGGAGTGTTATATGTGCCCGAAATGACTTGCAACTTGATTTATGTGTCTCAATTAATTAATCAAGTTGGTTGCAATGTAAATTTCACTAATGATTTGTGTGTTATGCAGGACCGGGCTACGGGGAAGTTGATTGGAGCGGGTGAACAAAAGAACGGACTCTACTACTTTCGGACGATACCCGTGGTGAAAGCTGTGAAGGTCGATGTGGTAGATTTATGGCATCAAAGGTTGGGACATCCTTCGATGCAAGTAACAAAATCTCTTTCAGTCTTAGAAGATAGTGGGAAAGGTAGCTTAGAAGAAAAAGCATGTGATGTATGCCTTAGGGCAAAGCAAACTAATACTGTATTCCCTTTGAGTAATAATAAAGCTGCTGAACCTTTTGATTTAGTTCATTGTGATTTGTGGGGTCCTTACAGAACTGAGTTTTCGTGTGGTGCATCATATTTTTTGACTGTTGTTGATGATTGTTCCCGAGGAGTCTGGGTGTTCATGTTAGTTGATAAGAAAGAGGTCGGACAAAAATTGAAAGGTTTCTTTACAATGGTGGAAAGACAATTCAATAAACGAGTTAAGTGCGTTCGAAGTGATAACGGAACTGAATTTGTAAGTTTGAGAGGGTATTTTCTCGAACAAGGGATCTTGTTCCAAACTTCTTGTGTGGGGACACCCCAGCAAAACGGTATAGTTGAACGGAAACATAGACATATCTTAAACGTGGCACGGGCGCTACGTTTTCAAGCCAATTTGCCGATTGATTTCTGGGGAGAATGTGTGATGACGACATGTTATTTGATTAACCGGACACCCACTAAGTTGTTGAATGGGAAGATATCGTACGATATCATGATGGGTGTGACACCGAATTATGATCATTTGAGGGTGTTCGGTTGCTTATGTTATGCTCGCAATCAAGGACGAACAAGTGACAAGTTTGAAAGTAGGAGTCGTCGATGTGTGTTTTTGGGTTATCCAAATGGGAAGAAAGCGTGGAAAATGTACGATTTGGAAGCAAAGGAGTTTGTGTTCTCGAGGGATGTGGTGTTTTACGAAAAGGAATTTCCGTTCGCACCCACGAAGACTGAGGTCGACAAACGGAAACAAGATACGGTTCCTGTCACCGTTGCATTGGAGGAGAAAGAGGAGAGTGTGCAAGGAAGGGGGGGTGTTGAACCCGAAGTCATGACTCCGGTAATTGAACCCGAAGTCGTGACTCCGGAAGCTGAACTTGAAGTTGTTCCCGAAGTTGAACCCGAGGAGATGGGTCGTGGAAAACGAACTAAGAAAGAAAATATCTTGCTGAGAGACTTTGTTACGAATACGGTCCAAAAGATGAGTCACCGGGTATCGTCCTGTGTTCGAAAGTCTGATTGTTCACTCGCTCCGCAACAACCCTCTGGTAAGCCCTATCCTCTAGCACACTATGTCAATTGTGATAATTTCTCTTTGAAACATGTGAGTTTTCTTGCAGCCATAACGCAAGGACATGAGCCTGCCTCCTATTCGGAGGCGGTGAAAAATGAAAAATGGAGAACACCCATGGGGGAAGAATTGAAGGCATTGGAGGCGAACAAAACTTGGGACCTAGTTCGCTTACCTACGGGGAAGAAGGCCCTCGGATTCCGATGGGTATATAAGATAAAGTACAACTCGGATGGAACTATTGAAAGGTACAAAGCAAGACTGGTGATTTTTGGGAATCATCAAATCGAAGGAGTTGATTACACGGAGACATTTGCACCTGTTGCAAAGATGGTGACTGTCCGAGTTTTTCTGGCCGTAGCAGCTGCCAAAAATTGGGAATTGCATCAGATGGATGTGCACAATGCATTTCTGCATGGTGATCTTCACGAAGAAGTATATATGAAACTGCCTCCGGGACATCGCATGATGGGGAGAGGAACTGTGTGTCGCCTTCGAAAATCATTGTATGGATTAAAATAAGCTCCCCGATGTTGGTTTGCGAAGTTGTCTGCTGCACTTAAGCAATATGGGTTTCGACAATCATATTCGGATTACTCGTTATTTACGTTGAAGAAGGGAAATGTGCATTTAAATGTGCTTGTTTATGTGGATAATCTAATTATATCTGGTAATGATTCGAAGGCAATTCGAATTTTTAAGCTATATCTCTCGAAATGTTTCGATATGAAGGATTTGGGTGCCTTGAAATACTTCTTGGGAGTTGAAGTGGCAAGGGCTCCGAAAGGAATCTTCTTGTGTCAGAGGAAGTATGCATTGGATATCATATCGGAAGCAGGCTTGTTGGGGGCAAAACCGGCTGGTACACCGATAGAACAAAACCATCGCTTAGCACTTGCGACTGGTCGTTCTGTTGACACCAAATTTTGTCCCGAAATTTTTTAATTAATATCTAATTATTTTATAAAAAGAAACAATTGTTAGGATAAAATGGAATAATTGAAATTTGACCCAAAATGGACTAAATGTGCAATGCGCAGCCTTAAATTAAACCCACCCACGCAACACCTCTATTTAGTGTAATTATCCTAAAAAGGTCTAAAATGCAACACATAGCCTCTATTCTGCCCCACCTTTGCAAACCCCTCTTATTATCATTAAAAACCCTAAATCCCAAAAAATTAGAAAATCCTTCAACCCATTTCCCCAACCCGCTAATCCATACCCGTTTCCCCTCAGTTCGAATCAAACCCGATTCCCCTTTCAAATCCTCTCAAAACCCTTATAATCATTCCAAATTTTTTATTAACTGGTGTCCCCACATCATCTCATCGTACAGACCTATTAAAATTTGACCATTTGAGAGGGTCATTTCAGTATTTTTCTCTGACCCTCGAACCCTAATCGTGGAGATATAAAAGGGGGTCGATAGAGCAGCAATCAGAGGCTGGAGAAAGGGTTTCCAATTTTGGTCCTGAGCTCAAAAAGAAAAGGGATGGAAGCAGCGGCAGCCGTTAATGGGGTTGATTGAGCAGTGGAAGTCACTTCAAAAATAGAAAAAGAAGAAGAAGAAAGGAGGAGCTAGAGTTTACATAGGGCGGCAGCAGAAAGGTTTACATATACAAGTTACAAACAGAAACGGAAGATAATACATATAAATTTTCCTTTTCTCGGTTTTGTTTGGAGTTTAAGTTCATATATTACATCTGTTGTCTTTTGGTTTTGGTTTATCGCTTCTTCGTTAGTTGAGTCGCCTCATCGTTTCTTCGAGTCGTCAACCTCGCTCGAGTCGCGTTCGAGTTGCATTCTTCGGATCCACGCCCCAGCTCGCTGCGTCGCAACAGGTAACGAACCTCTCTTCTTTACATTTCAGTTTTTCTCCATGTTTGATAAGTTATAGAATCTGCTTTATGATGAATAGCTGGAAATAATGTGAATATATAGGCCTACTGGTTGTTCTGTTCTGAATTGTTTAATCATGATATTGATTGAAATCCGTTTAATGGTTAACTTGTTAATCGCTTAAGTAATATCTGAGATTTAGATTAATAAAGTTGTAACCCTGAAGCCTAAAAACTGATTTCTATAAGTATTTAGAGCCTTGTGGATCAGTGTGCATATCTGGTGTGTGGGTGTTGTCTTTGATGTGCAGAGATGTCTTGGTTGCTCAGGCAGTTAGCAGGGGTCTGCTATGGTATCTTGAAAATCTGTGAGGTTGAAGAGAGCATAGCAGGGGTTAGTAGTTGTTTCTGGTTGGGTTCAAGCTGCAGGTATTGTTCAAAGTTTAGGGTGGTCTTTAGAAGTCCTGGTGGTTTGGAGGTTGTTTTTGTAGAGTGTGAGAGGGAGTAATTTAGGAGTTGTTCTGTTGAAGGAGTCCAGGTAGTAATTGTTTTGTTCAGAGAGCAACTGGCTAGTTCTTTTTAGTATTGTAGTGGATGTTGGCATTTTCAGGGTGTTGGTAGTTTCAGGAAATTGGTAGGCTTGGTGTATGAGGTTTTGCTTGCTCTTGTTTGCCCTGTTGTCTAGGTGTATTGGGATAGAGAAGAGCCTGGTGGTATTTAGAGTTGGTTCAGGAGTCTCTTTTTGAGGTCCTGTGAGAAGTTCTCTGATTGTAGAGAAGCTTTAGGAGGCAATAGGAGTGCAGGGATTAAAGGGGTTTGCTCTAGGATCTACTAAGTAGTTGCTTATATTTTTGTTAGTTTCCATAACTATTCTGGTTGATTAGCATGCTGCTTTTCTCTCCAAAGCATTCTACTAATCATAGGTGTTCCTTTGGTTCGTATTTCCTGTTTTGTCCAGTTTCCTGTCCAAGAAATATGTAAGGTAAATAAGGTGTGTTTCACTGCCAAAGTTCTGCTATAAAATGATAAAGGGAGTGTCTGTGGTATCTTGAATATGCAGTACCTTTAAGAGTAACTAGGTTCCATATCATGCTGATTATAATAATTTCATGGTATGTGGATATAATGTACCCCTTTTGTTTTCTACAGATTATATGTACACTTATTATGCTTGTTTACTGTACAAGAATATGGGTGACCATAAGTGGGAGTGGAAGTCAGTGATAAAACTAACCAGAGACACCTCTTGCTTTTGCAAATCGCATCTTTCAAACATGTCATCTCCTGCTCCAAACTTTCTTTTAAGCAAATTGAAAATGTTGCTACCATCTTTAACACTTAATGGGATGTCTTCATTTGTTTCATGTGAGTAGCGTTAGTTTAGTGTGAGCTCTTGACTATATTTTTACTTTCTAAAGGTTTGAGCTTGGACTTTTACTGAACCTATAAGCTTTGGTATGGTTTAATCAGAGTATATTAGCCATATAACACACTTTTGTAAATTAATTGATTCATTAAATTGAAATGAGGAGTTAGTTCAAATATTAAAGAAATGATCCTTATTTTTGACATGTTGGAGCCGGGAAGTATGTGAAGTTTTATTTGTTGTTTTGGGTAAGAAAGTTAAATAAATTACTTGCAATTTAAAGACTTATGAAGTATGTTCTAAAGCTTATCTGATTTTCAATTTCTTCAACATATTGAGCATTCTTTATGGTTAAATGTTTCTTTATTTGTACTTTTATCACTTATTTGACATAGCTGTTCACTCATTCCTCTTCTTTTATATTCTTTGCATGGAAAAATACCCTCGAGTTCAACTCGGACTCGATCTGGATCAAGTTCAAGACTTGATAATTGCATTGTTCAAGTTTATCCAATGTTTGTTATGGCGAAGGATTCAGCCTACCTGTCTAGAATTCACTCCTTCCATGTGTTGCTTCTGGTGCTCAACTCTTGGGATGTATTGAGTTCTGGCCTTTCCTGTTCGCAAATTGTGCCTTCAACTTCTAGCCACTTTCCGGGTTCTTCTAAATCTTTATATCTTTCCTATCCTTTAGAAATATGCATGTTATTAGGAATTCTTATTATAATAATTTATTGATGTTGTTGAATAATTATGTATTTATATTTATAAATAAATATTTTGTTGATTGAGTTATTATCTTTCAATTCTGAGTTGTTATTTAATTTATTGCGAATAGTGGCCAATTATGCAAATGCGTGCAAATTTAAGAAAATTTTCAAAAAAGAAACCTCGTCCAATAATGACTATAAGAAATGACTTCTATCTTATTGATATGAAGTAGTTTCTTTAAAAAGTCAAAAGTTATAAAGAAGTTTTAATTAACTTCTAAATGTCCCGAAACGACTTTGCAAAAAGCGACTTGAAATCTAAGTTCCATCTTATGGTGAGAAACTTGGGTTTTAAAGTTGAAATTGAGCAAGTGCTATTTATGCGCTATCACATACGAGTTGGCAAAGAAATTAGGACGATCAAATCGTTCATTTTCAAAAGAAAATGCGCTTTATTTATTTATTTATTTATTTTATTTTGAAAATAATTAAAGTTTTTAAATAAAATTGTAAAATCTTTTTGAAAACTTACTAAATTTAATTAGTTGAATTAATTAATAGTTCAATTAATTATTTTTAGAAAAAGCTCATAAATAGCACTTGCAAATATTTTGGAAACCTGTCGGATTAACCGTTTTTAACGGAATTTCGAAAGTGCCTTAAAAACCTTCTTTCGAAATTAGCAAAACCTCTTACCTTTAGAATCTCTGAAAGAAAGACCGTCTTTTTATAAAACGGAATTTTGCACGCATTTGTTTATCTGGTTCCCTGTTTTTCCTTAAATTGGGTGGCGACTCCAAAAACTCCAAAAGAGTTAGCCCATCCTGTCGATATTCCGGAATTTAATCCTTCGGGGTTAATTTTTGGGGTTCAACAGCATGGCGACTCCGCTGGGGATACCTTAAGGTTCTAACCGCAAGGTTTTCACAAGATAACTTTATTTGTTTATTATTTGCAAAAACAGCATGATTAGTTAATTGGATTATTTGCAATTGTTTGTCACTGAAAGCATGTCACTACACTTTTATTTGCGCACATATTAAACTGGCATTCCGTTCATATTTCCCCCATTCCTGGGAGCTTCTCCATGGTTACTTATACCCGCGAGGTGTATGCATATACACCCGCAACTCACAAAAACCCTTTAAGAAAGAGTGCGCGTACCTGCGGGGTGAGCGGATAGTTTTACTACCGCGTGACCGCTTGCCAGTCAAAACAGCCTTGTGTTTAGTAAACCCACTCTAGAGTTTCTTTTAGGAACATGCATGCATAAACCTTAGATTGGACCCGGTCCTTGGTACCACCTCCATAATTAGGAAAACCGCCTTTTTTCGTTGACGGGTTTAAACCCAACAACATTTGCATATTATGTGTTTATGTGATGACGGAACTTCCAGTCCAAGCCAAGTTTTGCAATTAATTAAATTTAGAATACTTTTATTAATTTTGTAGACTAGAAGATACTTGAATTCAAGAGGTATTCAAATAAGTCATCAAGTTGAAATTGAGAAGATACTTGGAAGAAGATAACAAGTTGGGGCAAGAGACGTCGAAAGGACGATAAGACGTTCGATCCATTTGATCGATGTTTGATTCAAGCAAGTTTTTTGGATGTAAACGACATTTGGGACCAGATGTCAGAAATCACACCGATTGTGCAAGCAAGGATTGATCGAAACAGGCCCGCACTTCAGTTCCATTGCCTCCTCGAGCCTGATGCAGCATAGTTATAGCAGTTATTTATATTTTCATTGTACTCAAGATGATGTATTTAAATTATGTCTGGCAGTTTCTATTTTTGATGTAACAATGATGTACTCAAAATCAAGTTATAACGAAAGAGAAATTATTATTACTGTCATTTTCACTTACTCTAAATTCGATTATTGCAAAACCGGCTTGGACTACTTTTCGTTATCACCGATTTGGCGTCTTAGGCCCACCTCTGGCACAAAGAGGCACCTTACAGGGTAGGACGCGCCCGCATTTTCATTTACGCTCAACTAATTGTGATTGCCACATGTCAAACTTGTTTAAAATGCAAAGCGCTACGTGACGCGCGCTACGTGATTGTGTGCAACTATGTCAATGATCTGGAAACTAACATAGTTACCTTTTGATTTTTTTTCTTTTGTTTTGATTATCCCCCAAAAGAGAGAGTTTGATTCGTGTTGACTCCAGAGTTGGTGAAGCGCCTAATCCAAAGTGAAGCAAAAAATGACTGATTTGACTAATGATCAGACTGGTATCCCTGCATCTTCTAATGAGCAAGCAGTTGTTGTTCCTGATGAACAAATTGCTAGAATGGCCAAGCAGATTGAGTGTATGCAAGCTGAACTAGACAGAATGAAAGGGTCGAGCCACCAAAACGCGCCAGCCGTGCTATCAACTCTGAACCCCAATGTTGAAACTGCCAATCCGAACACGCCTTTAAATTCCAATGTCATTCGTATGCTTGCACCAGTTAACAACATCCCAAATGCATTCATTAACCACAACAACTTGCCTCACTATCAATATTTACCTGCCAAAGATACTCATCGTCCTCGACAATCCAAAGCGCCCATTTCTGTGGCTGTTGCTCCTCAAAATATCAATGACCCAAGACAAGGATATCCCCAAGCCCAATACTATGAGCATGACCCTAATGGTAAGAACGTGGATTTCACTAACTATGTGCCACAAAGTGAAGTGCCTGTAACTGTAGAAAAGCAGGGAAAGACAGTTGAGCAAGAGGAGATAATCCAAACAATGAAAATCATGCAGCAATCCATCAAGGATTTGCAAGTGTCTAGAGGACATCAAAGCATCTCCTACCGCAATCTTTATCTATACCCTGATGTTGCTCTTCCTCCTGGGTTTAAGGTGCCAAAATTTGATATGTATGATGGTCATAGTGACCCATTTGTTCATTTGACCAAATATATCAACCGAATGAGGGTTGTGGGAGGTAAAGAGGAACTTCTGATGGTCTTCTTCAGTCATAGTCTGGAAGGTATTGCTGCTGAATGGTTTTCAAGACATGATACAAGCAAGTGGAGTGAGTTTGATGACATAGCCAATGATTTTACAAAGCAGTTTGAGTACAATGTCGAGGTGGCTCCTGACCTTATAACCTTGTCCAATCTGAAGAAGAAACCAACAGAAACCTTTAGGGAATACGCACTGAGATGGCGAGAACAGGCTGGAAGGGTGCAACCACCAATGACTGAGAAAGACATGGTGAAGTACTTCATCCGAGCACAAAATGATTCTTATTACATGCACTTGCTCCCTATGATGGGGAAACCCTATTCTGAACTTCTTATAATGGGAGAAATGGTTGAAGAAGGGATTAAGACGGGGAGAATTGTAAGTTTTGCTACAGTGAAAGCAACTGCGCAAGCCATCCAGACTGGTTTGGGAAATTTAGAGGAAAAAGAAAAGGAAGTTGACATTATTACTACCAAGAACTCATTATCCCAGCCTACTCACCAAAGCAATCCACATTCAGGCTACAATGCTCAACCCGTTTACTACCAGCAATCATTTGGCCACCAATCAGAAATTACCAATCCCCAAGTCCGCACTTTTCAAAATCACCTAGCCGTACCAAAGCCACGCACTAATCCTGTCAAGAAGACATATAAAACCTACACACCTTTAGCGGAACCTTACAGTCAGCTTTATGAAAGGCTAAGGGCAGCTGGAGTGATTCACCCTATTGCTGATGCAACACCTAATCCTCTTCCAAAATGGTTCGATGGAACCAAACATTGTACCTATCATTCAGGGGCTCCAGGACATGACACTGAAAATTGCCACAGTCTAAAAAATGCAGTTGAAACTCTAATCCAAGAAGGTTCGATTCAACTCATTGGGAACACACCTGCTGATAATGACCCTTTGGTAGATGATGAGTATGGCATACACTTGATATCAGTTGATGAGGCTGAAAAAGGGACCATTGTGATCCCAAAGAGCCAAACAACAAAGAAGAGCTCTCGAACTTACAAAGTCGGGAGGACCAAATGCTTTCAACGCAGAGGACAAATCAAGACAAACCCAAGCTGGGGCAGATTTTATTGAAGAAATTTTTGTTGCCAAAGAAAGTAAAGTAAATGCCTAGCCAATGTCAAATCAAGAACAATCAAGAGATACTACATTTGACAATCGGCAAAATCAGTCTTTTCATTTCAATGTAATTTTCTATGTAATACGAACTACGCATAACCTGATTCCCAAGGCGGGATACGCAAGCAACTCACATAGAGCTCGGTTACACTAGCGTAGGATTCCCCTATTTCCTCTTTTATGTAATTCTGAACTACTTTTGGTCTGATTCCTGGAATGGCAACAGGATAAGTAAGCAATCCACATCGGACTCGATCGAATTATTGTAATTCTTCGGGCCTGTTTATCTTTGATAATGTAATTCCGAACTACGCATCTGGGCAGATGTGTAGGCATTCCAATTCGGATTCGGCTTCGTACTTAGATTGCCATATTCCCCAAAAGCTTTATGCAAGCAGAACTACGCACGGTCTGATTCCCGTGGAGGGATACGTAGGCGCTCTTAACGGGCTCGACTCTATAATATTAAAATTTTCAGTCTCCCCTAAGGCAAGCAACTGGGGCAATTTTGCAAGATATTTTGAAAGTTTGAAAGATAGCAACTGGGGCAATTTTGCAAAAATAATTCGAAGATATGGAAGATAGAAACTGGGGCAAATTTTGCAAAATAAGTTGAAAAATTTGAAAGATAGCAACTGGGGCGGATTTTGCAAAGCGAGTTGAAGGCGTAAATATCATAACTGGGACAGATTTTGCAAAAGCCGTATTGCTTGACAAAGATAAATTGGCGAAGTTTCGAGAGTTATTTTGAGGGATAATGCAGAATTGCAAAGATAAAGGACGTTCAATATGTTCAAGATATGTCACCATCTGAAATACGACAGAATTCATTAGCCAAGTCTCAAAAGACGGATCACAAATCTAGGCAGAGTGAGAAAAGGAAGCAGTTGCAGGATGAAGGCTCGAGTCAGCATGAATCAAACGCTTCACCCTCCCTCCCAAAACTAACAATTTTTTTTTGAGTGCAGGAATTTTCAAAAGCAGCAAAATGAGGAAAATTTGCAACCATTTGTCATACACATTGGACAATGTTGCCAAGATAATCAACCGAGATTGGAAGCATTATTTGATTCATCGCATACGCGAAACGATTTTATTGTTCCCTCTATTTTGCCCTTGCTTAAATCAAAACCTTATTGCTTTATTAACAACTTTACTTTACTCTTTGCAGGAATTAAGCATTAACTTCAGTTTTACTCAAGAGCAACATTCAACCCTTTATGGCGTCACCAAATATAAGCCGGACGGCTTAAACTCTTGCTTTACATCTCCCTTTATCTTTGACATTTTCCTGTTTATATGAATTTAATGAAAATTTTGTTTTGCAGGCCATCTATTTTACAAGTATCAACATCAAGTCTATTGGTGACAACCGAAGACATCACTTTATTGTCATTATTTACCATAGACAACTGGTGATATTATTTTTACAAAATTGTTATCAAAACTTGTCATAGACATTTGATTGAGGTATCATTGGTACCGCAGACCATCAAGGATGTTATTATCAAAGATCATGACTTTTTATATTGGATCCATCGTACACAATCGATGGTATTATTTCAATGGCCTTCTATTTTAGATCTACTGTACACAATCGATGGTATTATTTCAATGGCCTTCTATTTTAGATCTACTGTACACAATCGATAGTATTATTCCAATGGCTTTCTTATATTGGATCAGTCCTATAATTGGTGATTTTGTTCTAATGGCTTTTACATCGGATCCATCGTACACAACCGATGATATTTTTTTCAATGGCTTTCTATATTGTAATCATCGCACACAATCGATGGTATTATTCAAATGACTTTCAATATTGAAACCATCGTATACAGTCGGTGGTATATTTCCAATGACCTTATTATATTTGATCAATCATATACCATTGGTGATATTATTCTAATGACTTTCTTCTATTGGATCCATCATATACAATTGGTGTTTATATCGGATTAATCGTATGCAATCGATTTTATTATTTCAACGGTTTTATTATGATAGTTTTATAATCCAGTCTATCGTATACAACCGAAGAAGCTACTTCATCAAGTCTACTGTGTACAATCAGAGACGTTATTTATGAAGTCTACCATAAACAATTGGAGACATTACATTTACCAAGTCTACCGTAAACAATCGGGGGCCTCATTATGAAGTCTATCGTAAACAATCGAAGACGTCAGTATCATTTAAAGCCTTCCATAAACAATTGGAGGCCTTTTTATGAAGCCTATCGTAGACAATCAAAGGCGCTATTGTTATGAAGCCTACCGTAAACAATCGGGGGCCTCATTATGAAGTCTATCGTAAACAATCGAAGACGTCAGTATCATTTAAAGCCTTCCATAAACAATTGGAGGCCTTTTTATGAAGCCTATCGTAGACAATCAAAGGCGCTATTGTTATGAAGCCTACCGTAAACAATCGAGGGCCTCATTATGAAGTCTATCGTAAACAATCGAAGACGTCAGTATCATTTAAAGCCTTCCATAAACAATTGGAGGCCTTTTTATAAAGCCTATCGTAGACAATCAAAGATGCTATTGTTATGAAGCCTACCATAAACAATTGGAGGCCTTATTATGAAGTCTAACATGAACAGGCAAAGACATCATTATCATTTAAAGCCTACCATAAACAATTGGAGGCCTTTTATTAAGCCTATCGTAGACAATCGAAGGCGCTATTTTTATGGAGCCTACCGTAAGCAATCGGGGGCCTTATTATACAGTCTATCGTAAACAATCGAAGATGTCACTATCATTTGAAGCCTACCATAAACAATTGGAGGCCTTTATATGAAGCCTATCGTAGACAATTGAAGGCGCTATTGTTATGAATCCTACCACAGACAACTGGACGCTCGATCATGAGTCATTGCCGAAAGACAGAATCTTTGTCCTTATATTTTATTTAAGTCTACTTTATGTTTTCTATGGATTGAAGTCCTTTATTGTTTTATTTTCAGTATACCAACGGCCCCGAAGTCATCTTACCTCACAAAGCCAGATTTCTCCATTAGTCGATTGGGGACAAGCTTATCATTGATATTTCAACCAGCATCTACAAGTTTTATTGTCGTTATTCCTTTATTACTTCATTTATTAAGCTTTAATTGCAGTTACTCGCTTACCGTTTGTCAAGTTTATTACAGGATATTAGTAGCACCGCAGCAGCACCGCAGCAGCATTTGGAGCATAACGTGGAACTCTTTCTTGGCAGTGAACTGGGGCAATCGTTGATATGAGCTAGACTCGTCAACGAGGATCTGAAGAATCGCACTCGAACAAGCAAGTCTATCCTAATCTTTCATTTCGGATTAGGGTGTCAGTTTGAGTTCTTTCTTGTCCGTGCGTCTTTTCTTTTGTAGATCGTGCGAGTCTCTGTAGCTAACCGTCGTTAAACTACATATGGCCAGATTCTCTTTCAGCCCGAGATATGTAGGCAACTCGGAAACCGAAGTTCGGCCATGTCCATAAGCCTCGACTTTTGGTCCTCGGAATCAAAAGTCTTTGGATTTATCGTGACAAAATTGGTTTCCCGTCAACTTCTTCACCCTGAAAACTCTTTCATCCTTTTCGGGTGAAGAGGGGCAGCTGTTGACACCAAATTTTGTCCCGAAATTTTTTAATTAATATCTAATTATTTTATAAAAAGAATCAATTGTTAGGATAAAATGAAATAATTGAAATTTGACCCAAAAAGGACTAAATGTGCAATGCGCAGCCTTAAATTAAACCCACCCACGCAACACCTCTATTTAGTGTAATTATCCTAAAAAGGTCTAAAATGCAACACATAGCCTCTATTCTGCCCCACCTTTGCAAACCCCTCTTATTATCATTAAAAACCCTAAATCCCAAAAAATCAGAAAATCCTTCAACCCATTTCCCCAACCCGCTAATCCATACCCGTTTCCCCTCAGTTCGAATCAAACCCGATTCCCCTTTCAAATCCTCTCAAAACCCTTATAATCATTCCAAATTTTTTATTAACTGGTGTCCCCACATCATCTCATCGTACAGACCTATTAAAATTTGACCATTTGAGAGGGTCATTTCAGTATTTTTCTCTGACCCTCGAACCCTAATCGTGGAGATATAAAAGGGGGTCGATAGAGCAGCAATCAGAGGCTGGAGAAAGGGTTTCCAATTTTGGTCCTGAGCTCAAAAAGAAAAGGGATGGAAGCAGCGGCAGCCGTTAATGGGGTTGATTGAGCAGTGGAAGTCACTTCAAAAATAGAAAAAGAAGAAGAAGAAATGAGGAGCTAGAGTTTACATAGGGCGGCAGCAGAAAGGTTTACATATACAAGTTACAAACAGAAACGGAAGATAATACATATAAATTTTCCTTTTCTCGGTTTTGTTTGGAGTTTAAGTTCATATATTACATCTGTTGTCTTTTGGTTTTGGTTTATCGCTTCTTCGTTAGTCGAGTCGCCTCATCGTTTCTTCGAGTCGTCAACCTCGCTCGAGTCGCGTTCGAGTTGCATTCTTCGGATCCACGCCCCAGCTCGCTGCGTCGCAACAGGTAACGAACCTCTCTTCTTTACATTTCAGTTTTTCTCCATGTTTGATAAGTTATAGAATCTGCTTTATGATGAATAGCTGGAAATAATGTGAATATATAGGCCTACTGGTTGTTCTGTTCTGAATTGTTTAATCATGATATTGATTGAAATCCGTTTAATGGTTAACTTGTTAATCGCTTAAGTAATATCTGAGATTTAGATTAATAAAGTTGTAACCCTGAAGCCTAAAAACTGATTTCTATAAGTATTTAGAGCCTTGTGGATCAGTGTGCATATCTGGTGTGTGGGTGTTGTCTTTGATGTGCAGAGATGTCTTGGTTGCTCAGGCAGTTAGCAGGGGTCTGCTATGGTATCTTGAAAATCTGTGAGGTTGAAGAGAGCATAGCAGGGGTTAGTAGTTGTTTCTGGTTGGGTTCAAGCTGCAGGTATTGTTCAAAGTTTAGGGTGGTCTTTAGAAGTCCTGGTGGTTTGGAGGTTGTTTTTGTAGAGTGTGAGAGGGAGTAATTCAGGAGTTGTTCTGTTGAAGGAGTCCAGGTAGCAATTGTTTTGTTCAGAGAGCAACTGGCTAGTTCTTTTTAGTATTGTAGTGGATGTTGGCATTTTCAGGGTGTTGGTAGTTTCAGGAAATTGGTAGGCTTGGTGTATGAGGTTTTGCTTGCTCTTGTTTGCCCTGTTGTCTAGGTGTTTTGGGATAGAGAAGAGCCTGGTGGTATTTAGAGTTGGTTCAGGAGTCTCTTTTTGAGGTCCTGTGAGAAGTTCTCTGATTGTAGAGAAGCTTTAGGAGGCAATAGGAGTGCAGGGATTAAAGGGGTTTGCTCTAGGATCTACTAAGTAGTTGCTTATATTTTTGTTAGTTTCCATAACTATTCTGGTTGATTAGCATGCTGCTTTTCTCTCCAAAGCATTCTACTAATCATAGGTGTTCCTTTGGTTCGTATTTCCTGTTTTGTCCAGTTTCCTGTCCAAGAAATATGTAAGGTAAATAAGGTGTGTTTCACTGCCAAAGTTCTGCTATAAAATGATAAAGGGAGTGTCTGTGGTATCTTGAATATGCAGTACCTTTAAGAGTAACTAGGTTCCATATCATGCTGATTATAATAATTTCATGGTATGTGGATATAATGTACCCCTTTTTTTTTCTACAGATTATATGTACACTTATTATGCTTGTTTACTGTACAAGAATATGGGTGACCATATGTGGGAGTGGAAGTCAGTGATAAAACTAACCAGAGACACCTCTTGCTTTTGCAAATCGCATCTTTCAAACATGTTATCTCCTGCTCCAAACTTTCTTTTAAGCAAATTGAAAATGTTGCTACCATCTTTAACACTTAATGGGATGTCTTCATTTGTTTCATGTGAGTAGCGTTAGTTTAGTGTGAGCTCTTGACTATATTTTTACTTTCTAAAGGTTTGAGCTTGGACTTTTACTGAACCTATAAGCTTTGGTATGGTTTAATCAGAGTATATTAGCCATATAACACACTTTTGTAAATTAATTGATTCATTAAATTGAAATGAGGAGTTAGTTCAAATATTAAAGAAATGATCCTTATTTTTGACATGTTGGAGCCGGGAAGTATGTGAAGTTTTATTTGTTGTTTTGGGTAAGAAAGTTAAATAAATTACTTGCAATTTAAAGACTTATAAAGTATGTTCTAAAGCTTATCTGATTTTCAATTTCTTCAACATATTGAGCATTCTTTATGGTTAAATGTTTCTTTATTTGTACTTTTATCACTTATTTGACATGGCTGTTCACTCATTCCTCTTCTTTTATATTCTTTGCATGGAAAAATACCCTCGAGTTCAACTCGGACTCGATCTGGATCAAGTTCAAGACTTGATAATTGCATTGTTCAAGTTTATCCAATGTTTGTTATGGCGAAGGATTCAGCCTACCTGTCTAGAATTCACTCCTTCCATGTGTTGCTTCTGGTGCTCAACTCTTGGGATGTATTGAGTTTTGGCCTTTCCTGTTCGCAAATTGTGCCTTCAACTTCTAGCCACTTTCCGGGTTCTTCTAAATCTTTATATCTTTCCTATCCTTTAGAAATATGCATGTTATTAGGAATTCTTATTATAATAATTTATTGATGTTGTAGAATAATTATGTATTTATATTTATAAATAAATATTTTTTTGATTGAGTTATTATCTTTCAATTCTGAGTTGTTATTTAATTTATTGCGAATAGTGGCCAATTATGCAAATGCGTGCGAATTTTAGAAAATTTTCAACAAAGAAACCTCGTCCAATAATGACTATAAGAAATGACTTCTATCTTATTAATATGAAGTAGTTTCTTTAAAAAGTCAAAAGTTATAAAGAAGTTTTAATTAACTTCTAAATGTCCCGAAACGACTTTGCAAAAAGCGACTTGAAATCTAAGTTCCATCTTATGGTGAGAAACTTGGGTTTTAAAGTTGAAATTGAGCAAGTGCTATTTATGCGCTATCACATACGAGTTGGCAAATAAATTAGGACGATCAAATCGTTCATTTTCAAAAGAAAATGCGCTTTATTTATTTATTTATTTTATTTTGAAAATAATTAAAGTTTTTAAATAAAATTGTAAAATCTTTTTGAAAACTTACTAAATTTAATTAGTTGAATTAATTAATAGTTCAATTAATTATTTTTAGAAAAAGCTCATAAATAGCACTTGCAAATATTTTGGAAACCTGTCGGATTAACCGTTTTTAACGGAATTTCGAAAGTGCCTTAAAAACCTTCTTTCGAAATTAGCAAAACCTCTTACCTTTAGAATCTCTGAAAGAAAGACCGTCTTTTTATAAAACGGAATTTTGCACGCAATTGTTTATCTGGTTCCCTGTTTTTCCTTAAATTGGGTGGCGACTCCAAAAACTCCAAAAGAGTTAGCCCATCCTGTCGATATTCCGGAATTTAATCCTTCGGGGTTAATTTTTGGGGTTCAACACGTTCTATCAAAGATCCTGAACGATATCGGCGACTGGTTGGAAGATTGATTTACTTGTGTTTTACACGACCAGATTTGTCCTATAGTGTGCATGTGTTGTCGCAATTCATGCAGAGTCCCCGTATTGAGCATATGGAAGCGGCACTTAGGGTGGTTCGATATTTGAAAGGCTGTCCGGGACAAGGCATTGTATTTAATTCTCAGTGTGATCTGAGACTGCACGGGTGGTATGACTCTGATTGGGCAGGCTGCCCGTTGACACGTCGATCGTTAACCGGTTGGTATGTGTCGTTAGGGGACTCACCGATATCTTGGAGAACGAACAAGCAACAGATCGTGTCGAGGTCCTCCGCCGAGGCAGAATATAGATCGATGGAAATGACTGTGTGTGAATTGAAGTGGTTGAAAGGAATTTTATGAAATCTTGGAATCGATCACAATTCTCCGATGAATTTGAAGTGTGACAGTCAAGTAGCATTACATATTGCTCGGAATCCTGTTTTTCACGAGCGCACTAAGCACATCAAAGTCGACTGCTACTTTGTTCGGAATGAAATCATCGGAGGAATCATTCGTCCCAGCTATATGCCTACGATCACGCAACTTGCTGATATCTTTACGAAGGCGCTGGGACGCGCCCAGTTCGAATATTTCCTTAACAAGTTGGGCATAAGGAACCCTCACGCTCCAACTTGAGGGAGGGGGGGGGGGGGGTAATGAAGGTTATATGTAAATAGATTAGATATGTAAATGGGTTAATTATGTAAATTGTATATTGGGCCAAGCCCGTTAGGTTTACTTGGTTCCTAAGTTAGGTTTTGGTTTAGGTTTTCTCTAGGATTATCTTGTATAAATAGGAGATTCCCCTTCATCAATGGGAGTAAGAGTTTTCACCCAAACATTGTTTCTCTCGTGTGAGTGTGTTCGGTTTTACAGTTATTCGCCCATTGCACGAAATAATTGTGATTGTTGTGCGCACTTATTGTTTGTGATTTTAGGAACGATTTGGATGAAGACAAGTGCAAACGGAGTGAAGATGGATAAAATCGAGCAAGAATTGATGAACTTAGCTAATCGTGGGATATGGCATTAGACGGAAAGCTATGGAGCAAGCTACGGATTTGTCATAGCTTCGGGCTTCCAAAAGCCATGAGCCATGCGACGCATGAGCTGCAGCTTCAGACTTCCAAACTCTCAGAAGCCATGAGACACGCAAGGCATTCCCTGTGGCTTTTAGTTCTGCGACCCCAACTTTTCCAATTTAGTTTAGGCTTAGGATTAACTTATGGGAAGACTTTATAAACACTATAAGTAGTCATTAATGTCGTTTTTAGTAAGGAGTCGAATTTCTGGAGCAAGTTTTGGAGTTTTTACACATAGAACCAAGGGTTTAATTCTTTTACTTCATCTATTACAATCTTTCATATTTCTTCCATGAATTCTTATGTTGTTATTATGAATATGAGTAGCTAAACCTATCGTTCTAGGGTTAGAGCAAATACATGAAGGTTGATGTTTGAAAGTTGATTTCTTCCTATTGATTTACCATTACGGATTGTTTATTTTTTCTTGAGCCTAATTGTTTGGTTATTGAGGCCTGATAATTGAACATTAGCTATGGTTTACAAGTTGAACTCGAAAGAGGGAACTTGTAAACGCACATAAGAAAGAATAGGGCTTGATTGTGAACCTGCGCATCAGGGAATCAAATTGGGGGTAGGATAGACATATACCTATTCTTCTTGCTTAGCTAAATACAAAGTTCTTTAATGCATGCATGTGATTTAATTCCATAAAAATATAGGCGTTAGAGTAGCTTGTATAGACTCGTGAAGAATCGACAGATTTTCACGAATATAATTAACCTGTTAGTTAGCAATATAAGAAATCAAGAAGTAGAATCAACTAGAAAATTCAACTGGATTGTTCGCAACTCTGACTCTGGACCGTTCTCCTTTATTGATAACAACCTAGAATTTGCTCTATTACTTGACTTCAGTTACTTGCTTTTAATTATTTCATTTAGTTAGTAAAAATCTCAACCATCATTGGAAAAAGATCCCTGAATAGTTTTTAGGAAATTGTTTGCTAGAATATAGTCATTAACACTAGTCCTCGTGAGAACGATACTCGACTCACTACTTTATTACTTGTCGACCACGTATACTTGCGTGTGTGTTTGGGAGCAACAATTTTTTGGCGCAGTTGCCGGGGACTAAATAATTGACTGTTTTCTTTTTAGACGATTTGTTATTTTCTACTCAGGTTTAATTTTTATTTTGAGTTTCTTGTGCCATTTCAGGTAAGAGGTCTTGAATGCGAAAGGAGAGAAAGGACGAACCACTTGAACCTTTTGATCTTTAACCAGAAAGGACCTTAAGGAGATTGAGGAAAGAAACAAGAGACCGTGAAGCACTTGCACTAGTACTTGCTTCCCTACCTATTGGAATGTCAGAAGGACGAGCTTTAGCTGTGTGAGATGTTGCTCTTTCCAGTCTGGAGGGAGTAGCTTCTAGCATTGTGAAGCCTGAAATTACTGGACACTTTGAGATTAAGTCCGGCATGATACAACTGCTGCATGCGACTTGGCAATTTGCTGGATTGCTGCACGAGGATCCACAACAACATATCCAGAATTTACATCATTTACTTACAAGTGAGCCAAACTACTATGTCTATTTTACAAGAAAATGACACCAAGTCATCATCACTTTGCCAATATAAAAATATCTAAAGTAAAAATAAAATAAGGCCAATTCGGCATTATTTACTTACAAGTGAGTCAAACTACTATGTCTATTTTACAGGCAAATACCACCAAATCGTCATCACTTTCCCCAAATTCAAAGATTCAAAGTAAAAATAAAACAATGCCAATCCAATATCTTTTGATCATAGTACGAGCCATATCTCTCTCGGGCATTTCATCAAATACTGATAGTTTGGTCTTGTGGGGTTTCAACTCAAAGTGGGTCATTCGCCTACCAGTCAAGTAACAAACAGGGTGGATTTGGTTCGCAAGCCGTGGATAAGGATTAAGCCGTTGTTGAACAAATCCGGATGTGTTACTTCAACGCCGTTAATGAAAATCTTTGGCTCAGCACCGAACTTGTCTTCTGATTTCTCATGTGTTGCTTCTGCATGTTCCATCTGTTTCATGTACTTCTAAAACCTACAAAAAATAAAGGGACTACCACTTAATGGCTATCACTGTCAACAGCTACTTCAATTACTTAAGAAGCTTTATATCATCATTGCATATATGACAGAAGATCTATCTTGATATTGTCATGTATCATTTGGTCCAGTTTCAAGGTCAACCAATTTGACAAATACATACATCCTTGAAACCTTCAAGGGATCACCATTTCTTCCTTTCTAACTACAACTACTTCTAAATATAATGACATTGCCGTCAGATTCTTCGTTGTTGTCACTGAGAATACACCAAGAGTTTTTGCAGACTACACCCTGACAATAAAGAAAAAAGCAGATGGAAAGGATGTCAGCCTCGCATGTTACTAGTAGTAATTTTTGTTTTAGCCTACTGGATAGTGTACTTTGAATCCACTAAATAACCAGATCTACATTAACTTAGGGTAATTTTCAAAAAAACCAATAGTAGAAACGGAAAGAGGAGGCGTAGACGAATCTAGGGATGTAATTTTTGCAATATTCGCCTAGTGGCGGTCAACACCGGTCAACGGACGGTAACCTAGAGAGAAGAAGGAGAAGTGGGAGATGGGGTTTCTAGAAAGAAAGTGTGAATGTCAAATAATTATAGATAAGTGCTTAAGGGATAGAAGTGAAAATATCTTTAAAAAGGCTAAAAAATACTCATGCTTTAAAGACCACTAAAAAAATAGCAAAGAGCGGACACTAAAGTGCTCATTCCACGTTAAAAACAAATGACTTTTGTCCTGCATGTCACATTGGATTGTAGCACCAAAGGCCCTTCAACAGTTGAATCATACTTATGTGGTCCTTAACTTTACCTTCTTATTCCAACGTGAAATTGCATAATAGAAGCTTTACTGCAAACTCCCTATCCAGTAAAACCGCCAACAAGGTTGTTTTACTCATTCTTGTGAGGGACTACACTATTTTAAGAATAATTAAGGTTTTAAGAATAATTAAGGTAATTGTTAGTTACCATCTTTGATACCACTTTTCACAGCCCGAGCCCGACTTTGAATGATATATTGTCCACTTCGGTCCACCCGTCCCATATGGGGGGCACCTCAAGACTTTGGCTGAATTGCAAAAATATGACACGGGAAGCAATGGTTTGCCAAAATGTCCTCAATAACAGTGGTGTAGCAAAACTGTGCTCCATTAGTTTAATGAAACTTATTTCGGACGAAAATACCCCTCACAACTAATAAAAAGATCCACACTATCCTCTCCTTCATTTTCTCCATTCAAACAATCTCTAAACCCTAAAAACCTACAACTTTTACAGATTCCTTCATTGAAATGAAGATTCAAGGTTGGATTCCTTCAAATTCCTACTCTCTTACATTCATTTTGGTAACCTTGTAGAAAATCTACGAAAATGGGTATCTTACACAGACTTCTTGGCAATGGGCACCTTGCATAGACTTCTTGGTAATTGCGAAAATTTTATGCCCTGTTGCAATGGACAACTTGTCTCTGCAAGTCTTGGCTATGCAAAGAGTTTAAGCTCTGGTGAAATGGCAGCTTACACAGACTTCCCTGGCAATTGCCAAGACTTCAAGCTTTATTGTAGTGGCCAACTTACAAAAGAAAATCTCTGCAAATCTTGGCTATTGCCAAGAGTTTAAGCTCTGGTGCAATGGGCACCCTAAAAAGACTTCCTGGCAATTGCCAAGACTTCAAGCCCTGTTGTAGTGGCCAATTTGCAGAGAAAGTCTCTGTAAGTCTTGTCTATTGCCAAGAGTTCAAGCTCTGGTGTAATGGGCACCTTGCACAGACTTCTTGGCAATTGCCAAGACTTCAAGCCTTGTTGCATTGTGTAATTTGCGAGAAAATCTCCACAAATCTTGGTTATTGCCAAGAGTTCAAGCTCTGGTGCAATGGGCGCCTTAACTAGGAAATCAAAGTGGAATCTAACACAAGAAAATAAAAAACAAGATTGAATGAAAGTTACGAACATCGTCATTAAAGGTCAACTTATCACTGGACAAATCAAGAAACCAACTTCTTTTATCAATGGTACAACCCACCCAAGTGATGTTACCAAATTTTCGGCAACTTTTGGCAATAGCCAACACTTTAAGGTCGGGTGGAAGGAGGAACCTTCTAGGGGAAGTCTCTGAAAGTATTGGCACTTGCCAATACTTTATGATCTGGTGCAATAGGCAATCTGCAGACAAAGTCTCTGCAAGTATTGGCAATAGCCAAGACTTTAAGATCTATGCAATGGGCAACTTACAGAGAAAGTCTCTTCAAGTATTTGCAATAGCCAAGACTTTAATCTCTGTGCAATAGAGGCTACTTGCAGAGAAAGTCTCTGCATTAATGGCAATAGCCAGGACTTTAAGCTCCGTGCAATGAGCAACAACAATAACTAATTACTATTGTCAATAAGACCTTAAAATAATCTTAATCAAGCATAAGAAGTAAAAAAAAAAATTCGCAGGAACGTCAAATTTAATTCAACGATCATCAATCAAAATGGAAAAAACTTACATATAAGTGTATAGATAATAATTACCAAAAAAATAAATACAAATAAAGGATTAGGAAAAATAAAATTACATTATAACACAAATTAATTAATTTTTATTTATTTTTTTTAATTTTTACAGATTTCCTAAATCTTTCTAGGACACAAAGAAGAAAGAAGGAAATGAATGAGGAAGGAGAGAAGGAAACAAAAGAGGAAAGAGGAAAGAGGAAAGAGAAAAGGAGACTGTTCCAAGTGAATTGGGTTTAGGCAGGGGCAAAATAGTCCTTTCGCATAGTAAGGGATGATGTGGAGGATATTTAATTAAAATATTTTAAAGTGGGGGCAAATTGGTAAGACCAGTGCTTATGGAGGGCACTGCGTGAAATTTTTTGCAAGACTTTGGGCTCCATAAGTTTGTACTGACTGATTTGCAAAAATATGACACGGGAAGCAATGGTTTGCCTTTTTGCCCGCGCTAACAGATAGTTTGCAAAAATTCCCCCATTAAGATTTAATGAAATAAATCTGGAGCTAAGACTTGCCTTTATATTTTTCCGCTTTTCAACACTTATCCCTTCAAGTATTGGCAATAGGCAATACTTGCCACACTTGGCCATAAGTCTTGGCAAAAAGGCAAGACTTACCATTGACTCCTGCTCGATTTGCCAATAGTTGAACGGAAAGTGTTGGAAAAAGGCAACACTTGCCGCACTTCGTCATAAGCCTTGGCAATTGCCAAGACTTGCCCCTTTCATTTTTCACTGCATTCTCGCCATATAACTTGATGTATTGGCAAAACTGCACTTGCCCTTGAAGTATAACCAATTGCCAAGACTTATAAAATTTTTGCCTTGAAGTCTTGGCTCTGGACTAAATAAGGGTATTTTGCTAAAACATTCATTAGCACGGGCAATTTTGTAAAACCACTCCTTGTGGGGGTGCATGCGGTGAAATTTTTTGGTTTGTACTCTTTGGCTAAAGCCCAAAATATATGGCTCAACAGCTCATTTGCAAAAATATGACACGGGAAGCAATGGTTTGCCTTTTTGCCCGCGCTAAGAGATGGTTTGGAAAAATGGCCCCGTTAAGATTTAATGAAAAAAATCCGGGGCCAAGACTTCCCGTTATATTTTTCCGCTTTTCAACACTTATCCCTTCAAGTATTGGCAATAGGCAATACTTGCCGCACTTGGCCGTAAGTCTTGACAGTTGCCAAGACTTCCAATTGACCCCTGCTCGATTTTCCAATACTTGCACGACAAGTATTGGCAATAGGCTACACTTGTTGCACTGCGTCTTAAGTTTTGGTAATTGTCAAGACTTGCCCCTTCCAGTTTTCCCTGCATTCTCGCCATATAACTTGAAGTATTGGCAAAACAGCACTTGCCCTTGAAGTATAGCCAATTGCCAAGACTTACAAATTTTTTACCTTGAAGTCTTGGCTTGCGGACTAAATAAGAGCATTTTGCTAAAACATTTCTTAGCGTGGGTAATTTTGTAAAATCACTCCTTATGGAGGGCATGCGGTGAAATTTTTTGCAACAAATTAATCTTGAACTCGGCTTTATATGGGCGCTAATTTTTCAAAATCTCATTTTAATGTGAACTTGAGTAAAATAATTTTCACAAACAAATCGCATTTATAGTTCAGCTGCCAGTCATTCATTGTTTATTGTACCATCGAAATTCTAAAGGATAAAAAGGAAAAAAAAAAAAAATAATAACTAACAGTGCATCCTATTTGATCGAACAACTTTCTTTTTTAGCTATTTACTTGAATAATTCATGTTGCCAAAAATCTAAGAAAAATAATGTTTCGATATTTTTTCCTTTTTAATAAAAACTTTAGAAAATATTCTTTTGTCTTTTTATCACTACTCAGTCATGCATAAAATACTATCGTCGGATGCAGCTTAACTACGTGTATAGTGGTTGTATAATTTTAAAATAAGTCTCTATCTATTTGAAAATGTGGAAGAACTACGATAGTTGACAACGGTCAATGTAAAACTATTGTTTTTATAAGTGGGTCAGGCTCCTCTCTATTTCCTGTTCCTACCATTTCCCTAAGTTCAATTCGTATCTAGATGTGTGCCATTTGTCTCATTTAAATATTAAATGTCTAGATTATTTTTAATAACTATTGTGCTAATTATGATTAAATTCAAAAATATAGTAGCATTTAAATCTCTTTAAATTTGGTAAGAATATAGCCATCTCATTTAATTTATATACTAAATGAAATGAATTAGCTTTACACAGCCAAATTATATGTTAAAAATTAGTTTTATTAATGTTATAAAAAATATCAAAGCATAAACGTAGGCATATCATTTAGAGGCATTTTAAATCGTGAAACTAAAATTTTAAAAATATAAATAAAATAAATATAGTTGCTATCACTCCTCGTGAGATGGGCGCCCGATTTATTATCCGCCCGGGTGATGAAATTTGCCCTTGTGATAGGCGCCCGGATGTTGAAATTTATCTTGGTATCAGAGCCAGGTTGGCTCCAATTAATTGACAACCACACACGATATTGTCCACGCGCCAACGCATGATGGGTCTGAGTCTGGGCGTGCGGGGATGGACGGTGTTGGATGAGTCGGTGTGTAGAAAGACTCTCACATCGGTAAAATATAAAGGGCAAGTGGCCATATAAGCTTTGGACAATCCTCTCCCTTTGAGCTAGCTTTTGGGTGGAGTTAGGTCCAAGCTTATGTGGGTGCCTGTGTGATGGGTGCCCGTAAAACAAGTGTTGACACCCAATTTTGTCCCTCCTTTTTCATAATTGGCTATACTTTAACTTAAAATGTGCAATTTAACTGCTTGAGAAAATTTGCATTAGAAAGCATGCATTTACTTGTGTTATCCCCTATTTATACAGTATATATATTTAATTGTAGTTATACAATACGATTTCATCATGTTAGGCTATTTGTTAGATACATATCAAAACTGTAGCTATTTGTGCAATTTACTGCATTTATGATACTTGATAATTATTTGCGACTATTTATATAATTATTTTTAATTTGACCAAATTTCTTTATTATGTGCGCTTTTCTTCTTCTTTTTATATAATATATATTTTTATTCACTTTGCACCTTTAGTTAAAATATTAGCCTAAGTAGGATATCCGATCCAATTTTCCATGTTCATTTGAAATTGAATTTTTTCTTTTGCGTAAAACTTCATCACATATGTTTCAAAAGAATTTCTTTATCTTCTTCTTTTATTAAAATTCCCGTAAAGTTGAACCTAGACAAAAGGTTAGTCCAAATACATCCTCCATCTTTTTGAATTTTGAAAGAAAATCCTTATTGTATAAAATCTCAAAATCAATTTCGTCTCTCACCTACCCTACATCAGATCCTAATCCCCCTAATCTCTCCTATATCCCCTCAATCCCATAAAATCAGATACTCCCTCAATCTACTCCCCAAATCATCCTAATCACTCACCCAATCTCCCCGAATCACTCTCCCCCCAACATCTCTTTTCTTGGATTTATATAAACACTCTATTACACATCAAGAAATAGGATCAGAGATATACACAAAAAAACGATAAGAACAGATACATTACACACCCCTTTTTTGGGTCTTCTTCTTCATTCATACACACAGTACAAATTACACACACAAACCATCATCACCGACGTTTTCTTTTCTCCCCAATCTCACATCACTTTGATTATACACACCACCGCTATAGCAAAAATCAGTACACATGCACAGATCTGTAACCAGTGGAAAAAGGGAAATCAGAGAAAGGGGATGCCACTGCCACCGGGGTTTTTGATGATTTCCCGGCGGCTTATCTCCATTGCCATTCTTGAATGTGGAATAGAAATGAGAAGGAGAACAAAGGACAATGGTAGCGACGCCGCGAGAGCTTCTCATCGGCCGTTGTTCCTGTCCTTCTCGCTGTCTATGTTTTCGTCTGTTAAATATCGTCTATGAATTCTTTGCTGTCGATGCATATCTTTTGGGATTTGATTATTTTGTTGGTTCTGTTTTTCCTTGATTCGATTTTTATGATTATATTGATTAGACCCCGCTATTTTCAAAGGCTTTGTCTTGATTACTACTAATCATTTCTTCGAAAATTTGTGCAGTACCCGTCGACGTTCTTGTTGTTCTGATCTGAAAAAGAGAACAGGGGGTGGCAGTGATGCCCTCGTATTGGTTGTCCCTCCTCCCTTTCGTTGCTGCTGCGATGATGACTGAGATTTAGATTTTGGTCTTGTTTCATCATCGACACTCGCCGGAATTTTGTCTTCTGGTCGCCTGTTTCTTATCGACGATTCACAGTTTGACTGAGAGTCGGTCTTGTTGACTGCTCTGTTCCGTTTTCCTTGGTTGTGTATGTTTGTTATCTTTGTTGGTTCCATTTGTGCTTGATCTGTTTGTTGATGTTGCAGGTCGGGAAATTGTGGAGGAAATAATCACTATTATTGACCCAGTCAAAGCTATGAAATGACTCGATCAATTACTGGAGGTGTTACTGATTTTAGACAGATATTGTGCAATATGGCCAATGAAAAAATATATTTTTATATATATTGAGGCCTACGCATGGAACTGACGGAAATACAATGAATTGACGGACTAATCACGGCCAAGAAAAATAATTGCTTATTTGAGGCCTACTGATAAACAATCTCATTCCCACATCCCTAAAACAAAAGGCTATGATGAAGTGTATAAGCCGTGACTACTAACGAGCCGGTGATGGAGTGATGAGACCGGTACTTGGCATGACAACACGACCGGCCGGCATGTTCGCAGCCGTATCAACGTCTCTAACCTCCACCCAATTCATACACATCTGAGCCGACACTTTTAAAAATCTCCTTCTCCTTTATTTTAAAACTATTATTATTATTAGAATGATTATTATTTTAATTTATTATTATTATTATTATTATCATTATTTTTATTGTTATGATCTACTAATATTATTATTATCTACTAATATTATTATTATTATCATTATTATTGTATTTTTACTATTATCAATATTATTATTTGCTAACTCTTTTTCTTATTTTTTGCGAGGTAAATTCGGATGGAAGACGGCCTAGTTTTGAAGAAAATACTTAGAAGAAAAGGACCTTTTATTATTATTATTATTATTATTATTATTATTATTATTATTATTATCATTATTCATTATTATTACTATTATTGTTTTGTTGTTATTATTATCATTATTATTTACTAACTTAACTTCATCTGTTTTTTGCGAGGCACACTTGGATAAATGTTTTCAAAATGACTTTTCAAAAAATACTTCTAATTTTACTTGCTATTATTTTCTCTTAATATTTATTTTTATTATAAACTAACTAATTTGCTTTATTTTGCAAGGTTTAATTCCATAAGGAAGAAGCCTATTAGCAAACTCGTATCTTTTGTCTAATTTCACATATTATACACATAGTATTTAAATTATCTTTTAGTCAGTTTATTTGCTTAACTGCTTGTTTTGAATCCTAACATGAAGTCCGGCCGGTAACCACATTCGGTGGGGGCTCGAGAGGTGCCTAACCCTTTCCTCTCGAGTTAATCTGAACCTCTTACCTAGAAATTTTGGTTTGTAGACTAAGTTTCAGAGTTAATTGTAAAATTGCCTAGAAATAAAATAGGTACCCTAATAAGCCTAGTTAAAAAATATGTTAGGTGGCGACTCCAAGTCTTTACCCGCGAGTCTGAATAAGTCGAGCCATCTTTCGAACTCTAACAGGGTTCGGGGAAAAAAATGGGTGTCGACAGAATGGCGACTCCGCTGGGGATATTAAGGTTCAAACCATAACGGACTTTTAATTGGGATTCTTTGCATTTATTTTCTTATTTTCGTTATTTCTCAAAACTAATATTTCTTTCTTTTCCTTTTGCAGGTTTGAAGTTTAGTTTTCTATTTCATTTGCGTTTTATTTATTATCTGTAATTATTATTTTGTTTATGTTTCATGCACTCCTGGAATTTTTTACACTTGCACACACCATAAACGGTTACGTGGATCTCACGGCTATTTCACTCTCAAAAATCCTTTAGGGGGAACGGTTGGGGTATAGTTGGTCCGTGGTACAACCAACAACTCCAAACATTCCCACCCCTTGGTTGTCCGCCTGGGGGAACCATATCCTTGTCTGGACTAACCCACTCTTAGAAGGTTCTTTTAGGATAACACTAACATGTCCTAAACTTCAGTTATTTTCGAATCTTCTAAATCTTTTTCTTTAAAACAGTTTTACTTCATAATTCTTTTGTCTTTTTTCAAAAATTTCAACCTATTTTCCAGAATTAACTTGTTTGTTTCTCCCTTTTAAAATTTATTTTTTAAAAATATTTCGTTATGTGCACCATTTTCGTAAATTTGCCAAATCTTTTTCTTAAAACAGGTTTCACTTCATAATTCTTTTCGCATTTTGAAAATATATCCCCTAACTCTATTAGCCTACTTTTCAAAATTAACTTGTTTGATTTGTCTTTCCCTCTTTTAAAAGCTGGTAAAACATTTCAATATGTGCATCTTTTTTTTATCGGAATTTTTTCTAGTTTATATTAATCCTATCTTTCGAAACTAACGTGTTTGTTCTTATCCTTGTAAAATTATTTTACGAAATACTTCAATATGTGTGCATCGTTGTATAAAATATATGTATTTCTTTCAAAAACTTGTGCATTTCTTTCAAACTTGTGCATATCATGCATACTTTCCACCGCTCCTGGCATGTTTCTAAATCGTGCAGTGGCTACGGCCATCTCTTCCCTTAAAAAATCTCCTTTTAGGGGGAACAACTTGGAACCTATTTGGACCGAGACGTTCCCGTTCCTGAGTTGTCCGCTTGGGAGGATAATAAAACTCGGTCTAGCCAACTTCATTCTTTAGTAGCAATGCTAGGAATCATGCATCATGACATATCATTAGTCGACTTGTTCTCAAGTCCAATAGGCCAACTTGTTCAAATAATCTGAACGGGTTTTTGGCCTTAAAAAGTGTTAAACATGATTTATTGGCATATACTTAAAGGATTGAACGTGGAAATGTAGACCGTTTATGGGAATTATTCTGCATTCAATGCCATTCAAAGGTACAAATGGAAACCGAAGAGGCTTCAAAGCCCAAAATAAATCAGAAACGACTGTTTATTCTTAAGCGGTTGGAATCATTCTGTATTCAATGCTATTCAAACGCACAAAAGGTAACCGAAAAGGCATTAATGGCCCAATTTGAAGCAGAAATGACCGCTTGATAGACGGGATGACATATGAAGCGCATTTATTCTTCAGGCATTATATAAAGACTTGACGTCTTTGGCATGTCACAAGTCCATTAGCATTTTCCTTCTAAAGTGTCTAAAGGGTTCTCAACTCATAACGACGCATCTCTTCATATTCTCTGTTGCATTATTTTCAAAAGCTTGTGCCACACGTTGATCATTTGTTTACAATAAAGCAAATCTTAGGCATTTTTCTTTCCCCTTTTCCATCGTCATTCACCTTTTCCAAAGGATCATGGCCACTAGAATATTTGACATGGTTGCTGAAATCCATCAGTTACTCAAAGATTGGTGGGGAAACCTAAGTATAGATCAACAAGACCGAGTTAAGGCAGTGTTGGGGAACTTTATTTCACTGATGGAGCATATGACTATGAAAGGGATAGTAGAAGCAGCAGTACACTATTGGGATGCGGACCGAGCGGTTTTTCATTTTGGAAGTGTAGAGTTGACACCACTACTGGAAGAAATTAGCGGGTTAACTCAATTACCATTCGAAAGTGAAGAAGTCTTGATGCCTAAGAACATTGCACCAGAAGAGTTCTTCGAAATGGTAGGGTTTAAGCCCGAGTTGTGCATAGACAATATAAGGCAGTCGGGAATTTCTTTCACTTCCCTCTACATCAAATTTGGGTATGGAGAAGCATTTCAAGAGGCTGAAGACTATTTCAGCATTAACCAGGCAGAGTGGCAAGAGCGGAGAGTACTTGCTTTTGTCACCAGCTTTTTAGGGACTGTCGTGTTTCCACAACACAAAGGACGAGTCGACATTTGTATGGTATCAATTGCTGATGTCCTACTCTAGGACTTTGATAAGAAGTACACTTTGGTACCCATGATTGTTGCAGAAATATACCGAGCTTTAGAAAAATGAAAAAGGGGTGTTAGTTTTTTCGAGGGTTGCAATTTGCTTTTACAAATTTGGCTGATGGAGCATTTGCAAAAGATGGATAGCACAGAGCAAGCCTTCCACCCCATACTAAGAGAAATCCACATATTGACTCATACCGCCCGCATGAACAATGCTTTTGAGAAGTGGGACCGGCCAACAACTGCCATAGGCTGGCACCACAGGCTTTCTCAGTTGACATCTGAAACATACAATGGATGTTTGATTACTTTCCTAGCACAACAGTAATCACACGATTCGAAAGAGACTTGTTTCTCATCTTAGTGGGCTTTAGAGGAGTTTACCCATACACTCCTTTAAGAGCACTTAGGCAAGTAGGGAGAAAACAAATTGTATCCCAAATTGCATATATCAGAAGTTTCAAAGCAGATATTTTCGGAGGAATGGTACAATTCAAAGACAAGATATTAGGACTTTGGAAAGCAAGGCACCGAATGGGATTCCAGACTATTGGACGGGACAGGTTTGATACAGGCTATGATGAAGATTATCCAGACTGGCTGAGGAAAGACATAACAAAGGCGGTTCAACCAAAAGAAATGCTGAGGAATTGGAATCTGAGTGCAAAAGGCTACACAAACAACTGTCAAAGGCACGAGACAAAATAGCGAAAAAGCAAAGTTTGGTCGAAGCAAAGAACAAAGAAAAAGACAAATGGCGCAATAAGGCAGAACTCCTGACAAAACGCATAGAGTCTATCGGTGTATGGGCTAGCGAAGGGATGAACTCTGTGGCTGACAAAGGAATAGAGGAAAAAGGAAGGAAGGCTTGGGAAATGTTGAAAAACTTCACATTCGACATATCCCGGCTCTTAACTGACGCAGAAAATATCATCTTCAAGGAGACCCGTCAGGGGCAAGTTCGTCTAGTGAAGATTCGTCCGAAGAGGAAGAAGATGAATCTTCTGGGGATGGATCAACATGAAAGATGTTCAACTGGCCGTGATTTAATCTCCCAACAATGTTTAGTCTTTTCCTTCTATTACATTATTTCAATATCAGCCGATGTAATAAAGACTAATGTCCAATAAAGCAATATTTCTCTTTTAGGCTCTCTGCATTGTTAGCAAATGAAGCACAAAGCACTTTTCAAATCATCGTGCGTAAAACGGTCCTTTATATTATAGAATGCATTTCTTATTTGATATGTGTGCATTGCGTGAATTTGCTTGGTTGCTCTAGGTCGCTTTCTACCTAAGTAAATCCCTTTCCAAAATCCAATCTCCTACCAAGGCACCACATCTCCTTACTCTATGCCCAAATCATGATATCAAAAAACTTTTGCATATCTTGATAATTTCCTATCCCTTATGAACACAAAACCTATTATCCAAAAGGTTAGCTTAATTTGAATACCAAGGCAGAAGATTTGGCTAAGCAAAGTGTACTTATCAACGATTTTTCAAAGCAAGAAGAGTTTATAATAGTAGGCACTATACAAACCAAAACAGAAAATTGACTGGGGAAGAGATTTTGTTGGTCAAACTCAAAGGCACACATGACTTACCAAAATACTTTGTTTTGACACAATGTCTGAGGATCATTTTGTCGGTCTAGTCCGTATTGAGGCAATCCAAAATATTTCCAAACTTGCACCTATTCATGGCCAAAAAGACGTTCAAAGGGTTATCACAAGGCAATAAGGAAGTGAGAAATGATTGGAACCCGCTTGATGATACAAAAGTTTATGCATAACAACCAAAATTAGCAGGCTGATTTAATTTGGAAAAAAATGCAAAGGCGCGGTGACAAAATTTCCATTATATAACGGAGCTAGAAGCTCTTTCCAAGTATTGGAAGCATATCCCTACCAACTAGCAAGTGTGGGATGAGACGATGATCTCAAGATGAAGCTATTTGAGACACTTACAAAATCATGAATTAATTTTATAACAGTCTTGACTGAAGCAGTGATTTAAGAATATACATGATTTACCGAGATTGGTCTCTTGGCAACAAAATCTACCTGACAAGCAAAAGCTAAAGCAAAGATTGAAATGCAGCAGTCGGTTGACAAGTATGAGAGACATTGAGTATCTCTCTCAAAAACACATGGGCATCATGACACACAAATTTGCAAGAAAGGGTGACAAATGCATTGAGGTCTTGGTGTTCGGCAAAAGCCAACTTCCTTTTCAGTCATATATATACCCCTTACCCGAAATCTTTGTCAATTTTTGATTGAGATCCAACCAGACCCATCTCCTACTTAAGCAAACAACGGTCATTCGACCAAAATCCTTGTCTTGACTTCTACATAAAGCACTCGAGCAATCTTTTAGAATCTCTATACAATTAGTCATAATCTCCAAATTCAAGTGCTAATCTATCATCCGCTGTCTAGGCATCCTCTTAAGATTATGTGTCATTTTTATTTTAAACTTGCTAATGTGCTAACTCTGTTTTGTGCATGTTGTCACTTTATTACGGTTGCTTTGCGCTTGAACACCGAAATTGGTCAAGAATCTGCATTCAGAGAAAGCCGAAATAGCAAGCCAAGTTGATAACATTTACTTCTGAAATAAAGTCTTTCAAACCACCAACATATGACACTAAGAAAACTAAAATAATCCCAATTCCACTTCCGTACAACTTGTAGTACAAACGAACGAAAATCAACTGGCATTATACCCACACAAGAGTTGCAAGAAACAAATCCAATCACTATACAACCAAAACTGGCAAAACTCATAACCTCACACTACACCCGACTTACACGATAAACAACCTCCCTCTGTCAAGATTTTCAACTACGACTCTATCAGGCTCAACCCAATCATGGACGTACCAAAAGACAAAACTTCACGGCTCTGTTCCTTTAGCTCAATTGAATGACATTGCAACCAACAGACAAACTACTCCATGGATATCCATTCCTAAATTTGATCCAACAGGATCTACACTCAAACATTCAATAACATGACACTGAAAAATACCCAGCACAACCCAAGACAAATACAATCTGGGAAAGTCCAAACACCAAACCTCAGTCTAAGTATGCAAGTACTCACATAATCAGAGTCATCCAGATACCCAATGTTACACCAAAAAGACGAATACAGATTCAAGCCAATATATTGGTGTTCAGTGCAATGCAACCACTTTGTTTCGACTAACGAATCTTTCTTTAGCAATAGATCTTTCAGCACAAACACAAGGCTAGCAGGCAATCACAACAGACATGATAGCACTTCAGCCACGTCAGGCTTAAAATATGACGGCCAGCCACGTCAGACTTAAAATATGACGATCAGCCTCGTCAGGCTTAGAATATGACGACCAGCCACATCGGGCTTATAATATGACGACCAGCCACGTCAGGCTTATAATATGGCGACCAGCCACGTCAGGTTTAAAATATGACAACCAACCTCGTCAGGCTTAAAATATGACGATCAGCCTCGTCAGACTTAGAATATGACGACTAGCCTCGTCAGGCTTAAAATATGACGATTAGCCACGTCAGGCTTAAAATATGACGATCAGCTCTGTCCGTCTTAAAATAGGACAAAGTCACATACTTTGTTTTACAGGAATTACTATAATAGGCTCGTCTGCCTTAGAATTGGACATACACACGTATTTTTGTTTATTCTGCAGGCAGTACCATGATATGATGATATATCAAAGGCAATAAACAGGGGCAGAATTTTTGAGGATCCCCTCAAAAATTCCAAAAGACGCAAGCTGACACTGGGGCAGAAATTTTTGAGGTCTCCTAAAAAAATTTCAAGAGAGACGAAGTACAGAAATTGGGAGTTCACCGAAGAAAACTTGACCAAGGCCCAACATTCATGAAAGCATTATAAAAGCAGAAAAAACGACGACTTTTCTAGTGGCATTGCAGACATGATAATGACATTTTATTTTTTAGCACTTCACTTTACTTTTGTTCGCAGCATACACAGCCCGGCGACAGGCACTTTACTTTTTGTTCGCAGGGTACACAGCCCGGTGCGATAGACAAATAGCTTCCGACGAACAGGCAAAAAAGCTCCCGATGAGCAGACAAAATAGCTCCTGTCGATCAGGAAAAATAGCTCGTGATGAGCAGGCAAAATAGCTCCTGACGAGCAGGCAAAATAGCTCCTGAAGAGCAGGCAAATAGCTCCCGACGAGCAGGCAAATATCTCATGACGAGAGACACTTAGTAGCTCCTGACGAGCAGGCAAATAGCTCCTGAAGAGCAGGCAAATATCTCATGACGAGAGGCACTTAGTGGCTCATGACGAGCAGACAAATAGCTCCCAACGAGCAGGCACTTATGATTCCTGACAAATATGCAAACATCTCATAACAAGAAACTACGACAAGTGACAGTTGACAATCCAACGACAGGAAAGTCTATTTTACATTTATAAATATTATTTGCAAAAAACTCACCCTTTATTGCAGGAAACAACGGTATAATATTCCAAGGTATACAGCCAGGTGCGACAAGCAATTATCTCCTGACAAGATGCACCTAAATGAATATATCCAGAGGAGAAGCATATATGTCCTAACACTCAAAGCGTCTGGAAACAGATTAGACAACTACATGACAAAGGAGAGCTCAACTCTACAGGGGAGTTTACTTTATCTTTGGTTGCACTTATCCTACTTTTGTTGCAGGACGCTCTCAGACCCCTTGACAAATCTCTGCTCCATTTCATATACCCTTACACTTGCTCCCCAGAAAATCACTATCACACATGAATTTGTGCAACCACAAAACTTTGAATGCATACTATGCACCGTTCTGGAACCCATGCTCAATCCTACATACAATGTCTTTGCTATACCGCAAACTATCTATTGTTGTTGAGTTCCAAAGCACTCAAATATATATTTCCCTACTTGCACTAGTGATCTACCTAATCCTTCCTTGTCAATTGGGTACCGGCTCCGTATTCCTTCCCATTCGTGCCTACCTATTTGAATCGTGCATATTCATCGTGCTTCATTCCTCAAATCCTTCCCAGCTCAGTCAAGGCAATATCGAGGGAAATACCACTCATTTATCGAGATGAAGTGGAAACTATGTACCTATAAACTCCTCTTTATGGGTGTGTAGTACGCCACATTTTCATAACCAGGATGATTATAAGCCTCTTTTCCAATGCTCGATCTGTTGAGGTTATCTCACCTTCGCCAGTGCCTTTACTTCATTCTTCATTTATCTCGCCAAAGGCAAAGCACACATGAACCTAAAGTTCACATACTTGGATAAGTTTAGTCTTTACATCCAACATCGTGCGTCATAAACATCTCACACAGGCAACATGCCATTCCAGAACTACACACGGCCTGAGTCTCGTGAAACCCGAGATATGTAGGCAACTCAGAGACCGGAGTTCGGCCGAAATACCCCAAAACTCTCTTTTTCTTTCCAGTATTTTTGCCTGCAAGTCGTGACAAAATTGGCTACTCCGTCAACTATCTTTGCCTGAAGATTCTTTTCAACATCCCCGGGCAAAGAGGGGCAGCTGTTGACACCCAATTTTCCCCTCCTTTTTCATAATTGGCTATACTTTAACTTAAAATGTGCAATTTAACTGCTTGAGGAAATTTGCATTAGAAAGCATGCATTTACTTGTGTTATCCCCTATTTATACAGTATATATTTAATTATAGTTATACAATACGATTTCATCATGTTAGGCTATTTGTTAGATACATATCAAAACTGCAGCTATTTGTGCAATTTACTGCATTTATGATACTTGATAATTATTTGCGACTATTTAAATAACTATTTTTAATTTGACCAAATTTCTTTATTATGTGCGCTTTTCTTCTTCTTTTTATATAATATATATTTTTATTTACTTTGCACCTTTAGTTAAAATATTAGCCTAAGTAGGATATCCGATCCAATTTTCCATGTTCATTTGAAATTGAATTTTTTCTTTTGAGTAAAATTTCATCACATATGTTTCAAAATAATTTCTTTTTCTTCTTCTTTTATTAAAATTCCCTTAAAGTTGAACCTAAACAAAAGGTTAGTCCCAAAATCAATTTCCTCTCTCATCTTCCCTACATCAGATCCTAATCCCCCTAATCTCTCCCATATCCCCTCAATCCCATAAAATCAGATAGTCCCTCCATCTACTCCCCAAATCATCCTAATCAGTCACCCAATTTCCATGAATCACTCTCCCCCAAACATCTCTTTTCTTGAATTTACATAAACACTCCATTACACATCAAGAAAGAGGATCAGAGATATACACAAAAAAATGATAAGAACAGATACATTACACACCCCCTTTTTGGGTCTTCTTCTTCATTCATACACACAGTACAAATTTCACACACAAACCATCATCACCGACGTTTTCTTTTCTCCCCAATCTCACATCTCTTTGATTATACACACCACCGCCATAGCAAAAATCAGTACACACGCACAGATCTGTAACCAGTTGAAAAGGGGAAATCGGAGAAAGGGGATGCCACTGCCACCGGGGTTTTTGACAGATTTCCGGTGGCTTATCTCCATTGCCATTCTTGAATGTTGAATCGAACTGAGAAGGAGAACAACGGACAGTGGTAGCGACGCCGCGGGAGCTTCTTGTCGGCCGTTGTTCCTGTCCTTCTCGCTGTCTATGGTTTCGTCTGTTAATTATCGTCTATGAATTCTTTACTGTCGATGCATATCTTTTGGGATTTGATTATGTTGTTGGTCCTGTTTTTCCTTGATTCGATTTTTATGATTACATTGATTAGACCCCGCTATTTTCAAAGGCTTTGTCTTGTTTACTACTAATCATTTCTTCGAGAATTTGTGCAGTACCCGTCGACGTTCTTGTTGATCTGATCTGAAAAAGAGAACAGGGAGTGGCAGCGATGCCCTCGTATGGGTTGTCGCTCCTCCCTTTTGTTGCTGCTACAATGATGACTGAGATTTGGATTTTGGTCTTGTTTCATCATCGACACTCACCGGAATTTTGTCTTCTGGTCGCCTGTCTCTTATCGACGATTCACAGTTTGACTGAGACTCGGTCTTGCTGACCGCTCTATTTCTTTTTCCTTGGTTGTGTATGTTTGTTATCTTTGTTGGTTCCATTTGCGCTTGATCTGTTCGTTGACCCAGTCAAAGCTATGAAATGACTCGATCAATTACTGGAGATGTTACTGATTTTAGGCAGATATTGTGCAATATGGCAAATGAAAAAATATATTTTTATATATATTGAGGCCTACACAAGGAATTGACGGAAATACAATGAATTGACGGACTAATCACGGCCAAGGAAAATAATTTCTTATTTGAGGCCTACTGATAAACAATCCCATTCCCACGTTCCTAAAACAAAAGGCTATGATGAAGTGTATAAGCCGTGACTACTAACGAGTCGGTGATGGAGTGATGAGACCGGTACTTGGCATGGAAACACGACGGCCGGCGTGTTCGCAGCCGTATCGACGTCTCTAACCTCCACCCAATTCATACACACCTGAGCCGACACTTTTAAAAATCCCCTTCCCCTTTATTTTAAAACTATTATTATTATTATTATTATTATTATTAGCATTATTATTATTATTTTAATTTATTATTATATTATCATTATTTTTATTATTATTATCTACTAATATTATTATTATCATTATTATTTTTTTTTACTATTATCAATATTATTATTTGCTAACTCTTTTTCTTATATTTTGCGAGGTAAATTCAGATGGAAGACGACGTAGTTTTGAAGAAAATACTTAGCAGAAAAGGACCTTTTATTATTATTATCATCATCATTCATTATCATTACTATTATTGTTTGGTTGTTATTATTATCATTATTATTTACTAACTTAACTTCATCTGTTTTTGCGAGGCACACTTGGATAAATGTCTTCAATACGACTTTCCAAAAAATACTTCTAATTTTACTTGCTATTATTTTTCTCTTAATATTTGTTTTTATTATAACTAACTAATTTACTTTATTTTGAAAGGTTTAATTCCTAAGGAAGAAGCCTATTAGCAAACTCGTATCTTTTGTCTAATTTCACTTATTATACACATAGTATTTAAATCATCTTTTTGTCCGTTTATTTGTTTAACTGCTTGTTTTGAATCCCAACATGAAGTCCGGCTGGTAACCACATTCGGTGGGGCTCGAGAGGTGCCTAACCCCCTTCCTCTCAAGTTAACCTGAACCTCTTACCTAGAAATTCTGGTTTGTAAACTAAGTTTCAGAGTTAATTGTAAAATTGCCTAGAAATAAAATAGGTGCCCTAATACACCTAGTTAAAAAATATGTTAGGTGGCGACTCCAAGTCTTTACCCGCGAGTCTCAATAAGTCGAGCCATCTTTCGAACTCTAACAGGGTTCGGAAAAAAATAGGTGTCGACAACAGGTGTCTGAATTTATTATGCGCCCGAGTGATGAAACGTGCTCGTGTAATGGGTGCCCGGGTGTTGAAATTTATCTGTATCTAAAGTAAAGGAAATGGCTATATTCTTACCAAATATAGACCTTTAATACATAAGTGAGACAAGTGGCACAAATCTTACTAGGAACTTGCAGAAATAGAGATAATAAGAAATGATGAGGAGTCGGATCCATCTTTAGTTTGTTTATGTGGACACAAAAGCTAAGAACGTAAACATATGCCGTCGACTTCTACTCAGGCGAACCACTCCCTCTATCTCATTTGGTTTGTCCTAGTTTGATTTCACACAAAATTTAATAAAGGAATGAAGACTTTTGAAACTTGTAGTCTCAAAATAAGTCTTAAATATTTATGTTGTTGTATGATATTTTTGGGACAGACTAATAAGGAAAATATGACAAACATAGTAGATATACTAAGTACCGATAAAAACTTACCCGCACCCGGTGTTTACACCCACTACATTTAAGTTAACCATAGAAAATAAACCAAATACCATTAATTAGTTAGGGGACCTACTATTTATTTTTAATCAATAAAAATTAACTTAACGTTAGGATTACCTTAGACTCATCTCTTTTATTTCGTGCTGCTCATCTTCTAGTGTTCTAACTTAGTATTTCTTTCTTCACTCTTTAACTTTTTTTCCTATTGAGAGTTTAGATCAAGGGAATAAGTATAAAGGAACTGGCATATAATAGGTAGGTTAATTTCGTCCCTTATATGTGTACAGAAATTTGTCATTAAATTAGATAATAGTACTGTGCTATGTCTAATCTGAGTTTACTTTTTCAATGACTGAAATATTAAAACATACTACTATTTTTCATAAACTCAACTTATAGTATAGCATGGGAGACAAATTTTGCACAAAAAAAATTGCTAATATATAATTCTCTGTTTATCTAGAAAGAAAGGAAAAGCCTGACATTTGAATGTGAAGTAAAAGTAACATATATTTTTCGTTATTGAAGAAGAGTGTAATTTTATATGACAAAGAAGAAACGAAATATGGTGTCTGAAGGAGAAATAATAAACATAAAATTTTTGTATTACTGGAAATGTGCTCAAATTTATTTGGCTTAGAAGAAAATATGTTGATACGCTATGTTAGAATAAAAACTTAAGAATGACCAGGAAAACATTTAATTTGGATGTTGCTGGTGGGTAGGCACCAAAGTATGTCAATCAACGTGACATTAATGTTAAGAATTTAACGGAGTAGAAAGTTAATTAGACTATTAAGTATTTTATAATATTAATAAAGATATATGGTGTTAACTATGATTAAGTACTAGCAATTGAAGTTAAATAAAGGAATATGTGTCATTTATTTATTGGCCGGGTGTAAACACCCGGTGCGGATAAGTTTTTGACCTAAGTTTTTACCTACTAAGTACATGCATAGATCTCTTTGGTCGTATCACGTCATTCAAAATTGATGACCCTCTTTATTTAGAGTAAGACGATTAGTATTATACTTTAACTCGACATTTCTTCATTTTGCCAATCAACACTTAAATTCCATTGTATTAAATATATATTCGAGGGATTTCATTTGAACTCGTATAAAAACTAAAATTGTTTAAGTTGTAAAGTGAAACAAGAAGAAAGTGTCGTCTAATTAGCAATTAGTACAGATTCTTTTTCAAGAAAAATTCTAGTTTGCCAATGTAACTCTTACCTTGATATAATATTTGTCAAGGTGCAAAGAGGAAACAAAAACAATTTTAGAAAGTGAACGATTGTTGGAGATGGAAAATAGAGGTCTTATCTTTCCCGCAAGAACACTTGTAGAGGGGGAATGTAAGGACGAAATGTTTGAAATTTTGGTGAAAGGATCGGACAAAAAAGTTTCTATTTTTTATGTGGTGGTAATTAATAGTACGGATATTTTTGAGAACTCAAAGATGTAGTATGTTAGCAAAACCCATATATATTGAAAGCAACATCCGACTGTCATGGATGGCTTTCTTTTCTGTAAAAGTAATATTTGCAGCCATAGAGAAGACGAGATCGAACATTATTGTGTTTACTTTTCTCTCTTCAAACAATGGACACTATTCCATGATCATATGCTCCCGTCTCTCTTTCTGGCAAAACACACCTCTAAATTACCCGTACATAGTGTGGAATCTCGATTAAACTTGTGAGCATCTTAATTCTGTTTCTTTAAATTAAATTATCACATCTTTTTTTATTTCTCAAAGTTAGACTTAAGGAATTCTTCTACGTACTTTATATCAGCATTAGTTCATGTGCACCAATCAAATTAAGAATGGTCGTGAAACTTAAAACAAACTAGAAATAGTCAGTCAACACAGATGGGATGATCACGATTCTCGAGTAAACCATGTTCAAATTGCACCCTTCTCTCTAGCTAGGACCGCGTCCAAGATTTTAAACTTTCTGAATTCAAGTCCCTTATCACATAAGAAGAATAAGATTGAACCTTACTAATAACATAGCATTTACAAGAGTAGTACTACCTATTCAATTAAACAAGCAGTTCTATTACTCTAGCAACTTAAATATGATCATATGTCACATTTACTTTTTCATATAATTTAAGAATATTGGAAGGTTTTTGTGCTATTCTTAATATTGCTCTAGCTTTTATCGAATCATTAAGAGAAGTATTAGGTGCTTATGAGTTGTGGAAGGAGAAGATGAATTTGGGAAAATTTTCGTTGTATATTTCTTCTCTATCTCAATCACTGTACATAATGTTGTATATATACATAGTAAAAGGAGTCAAAATACTAACTAATTCCTAGAAAAAGACAAAATTAGTTATGTAATACTCCCTCCGTTTCAAAAAGGATGAGCCTGTTTCCTTTTTAGTCTGTTTAAAAAAGAATGACCTCTTTCTAAATTTGGAAAGAAATTTTCACTTTTACACATCCCTAGATGATTTGTAGCCACACAAATATCTATAACTTATTTTAGACCACAAGTTTCAAAAGTCTTCTCTCTTTATTAAACTCCGTACAAAGTCAAATAAGTTCATCTAAAATGGAATGGAGTACTATTCTAGAAAGTGTGGTGCACAAGTAAACTATTTTATGTACATTGGGCCATGAATGAAAATTATTTAGGTTTTGTCTTCAGCCCATTTCCTATCTACACAAATCTGTTGGGCTCCTGCATGCTTCCCCATAAAACGAGTGTGACCCAGCCCAACTTTTGCAAACTTTGACTTAATGATGAAACCAAAGTGAACTTTGGCTCTTCACTTCTCAGTTTCTTTCCATCTTCTAATGCAAGCACTGAACCAACAAATATCATCGAAGCTCCGGCTACTATTGCTGATGAGTCTTTCACCAGAGCTTTGCTATCACTCCTCCTCAAGTTGGAGCCCGAATTTCAAATTCTCAACTTTCCCATAAAACTTCGATGAAGTGACCCAGAAAGGGCTTTGGTGAAAATATCAGCGATCTGAGAATTTGAGGGGATAAAAGACAAAGAAACCAACCCATCAAGAAGCTTTTCACGAACGAAGTAGCAGTCAAAATCGTTGTGCTTCATTCGTTTGAGAAAGACGAGATTTTTAGCAATATGTATCGCTGATTGGTTATCACATCTGACCGGAGCTGGGAGAAATAGATCAGCAGAAAGATCATTGAGGAGGCACACTACCCATGAGATTTCAGCAACCAATCAGCGGAGAGATCTATACTCCGCTTCTGCGGAAGACAAAGAGGCAACTTTTTGTTTCTTTGACTTCCATGACACAGGGCAACCACTGAGACTGAGGAAAAGTCACTGATGGAACTGTGGGAATCTGGGCAAGAAGCCCAATCGGCATTGCAATATCCTAAAAGCTGGAAAGAAGGCTCAGATGATAAAAGAAACAGCCAACCCTAGATCATTGCGAAGATAACGAAGAGTGTGCAAGGCATCATCCATGTGTGTAGAACGAGGAGCTTGCATATATTGGCTCAATATCTACACATCAAAGGAGATATCCGGTCGTGAATGGGTGAGGTAATTGAGTTTACCCACTAAACGATGATACACTGTTGAATCTAAAAGAGAAACACCAGATTTAAAGGGAAGTTTCAAACTTGGATCAAGAGGAGTAGAAACCATGCATGAAGGGAGAGAATCATACTTAGAGAGCAAATCTATGGTGAATTTGCATTGAGTTATCATAAGACCATCATGTTCATGTAAGATTTCTAATCCTAAGAAATAGCTTACTTGTCCCAAATCTTTGATGCGAAATTCAGAATCCAAAAATTATTTATTCTCATTAATTTCTGCTTTGTTGTTCCCTGTGATAAGCACATAATCGACATACACTGCGATGATGGTGATGAGGGTACCAGAAACCTTGGAGAAGAGAGAATAGCCGTTCAAAGATGAAACATAGCCACGAGTAAACTGAAGAGAGATGAGCATACCACTGGCGTGAGACCTGTTTAAGGTCATAGAGGGATTTGCACAGACGAAACTTGATTAGCAGATGGAGGAGAAACTCCAAGTGGGAATTTCATAAATTCCTCTTCATTTAAATCATCGTAAAGAAAGGCGTTGTTGACATCTAATTGAAAAATTGTCCAACCCTTCGTTACTGCAATACTCAGTAAACACCTAATGGTGGTATTTGACCATTGGAGAAAAGGTTTCGGTGTAATCGATACCTTCTCTATGAATATCACCACGAATCACAAGTCGTGCCTTCAAACGTTCCAAACTCTCATCTGATCTAGCTTTGACTTTGTAAACCTATTTGCAGGGCAGAGCTTTCTTCAAGGATGAAGGGGACAACATCCCATGTGCGATTGGCACTCAATGCTTCAAGTTCCTGAGCCATGGCAGCTTGCCAACCAGGATGAATAGCAGCTTGATGGTAAGTGACTGGTTCAGTTATTTGACTAATCGAGTTGATGACATGTTGATTATGTGATGAGAATGAGTTAAAACAACAAAAATGAAATGGGCTAAGGAGGGGGGAGGGGGGTTTGGGGAAATAGTGGTGTGTGCAGCATCACAAATATTGCCCGAAAGGTAGAAAGGAGTAACCTTGGTCCTGGTACTCCTGTGTGGCTCTTGAACTGGAGTACCAACAAGCTGAATTGCAGACTGAGGTATTCTGGGACTGGACTGAGGGCTAGTAAGAGACTGATCATTTCTGTTAGGTCTGGGAATAACTTTGTTAGGTGAACGAGTAGTATCACTAAAAGGAAACATAGGCATGCAATCATTAAAAAATGAAAATGTAGCTGGAAAGAGTTTAGACATAGGAGCCGAGTAAGAGAAAGGGAAAATAGACTCATGAAATCTCACATCTCTTGAAGATAAAACTTCATTAGTATGAAGGTTCAAAATTTTGTAACTTTTTTGACCAAAAGGATAGCCTAAGAGAACTCTTGGTACATCCCTTGGCATTAGCTTATCTCTATACCTTGTAAGAGTAGAGGAAAAACATGGAGAACCAAATGTTCCAAGATGTGAATAATCTGGATCTATGTTAAAAAGAACCTGGTAGGGGGATTTACCAAGTAAGACCTTGGAAGGCAACATATTTATAAGATACGTAGCTGTTAGAAGAAAATCTCCCCAGAACCTCTTTGGTTAGTGTGACTGATAGAGGAGAGCCTTACAAACTTCAAGTAGATGTCTATGTTTCCTATCAACAACTCCATTTTGTTGAGGGGTACCAACACAACTTGTTTGGTGTAAAATCCCAGAGGAAGAAAAGAATTATGAGGGAATAGCACCAAGTCCTAATTCATAAGATCGTCAGATCTCACTATCTTTACCTTTGTGGAAAACTATCTTTCTACTAAAGAAAGAAAACTTTTAAGAGTAGTGAAAGCACTAAATTTAGTGGCTAACAAATAGGTCCAAGTAGCTCTAGAATAATCATCCACAATAGTGAGAAAATACTTTTCTCCTGTTTAAGTTGGGACATTGTAAGGTCCCCAAGTATCTATGTGTATTAATTCAAAATAATGTGTGGATTTGATTGTGCTGATGGGAAAAAGGTAACTTTGATTGTCTTGCCATATGACATATATCACAAGGAAAATGTTACTTAGTTTTAGTAGGAGTAGGCATATCTTTGATGTTTCTCATTGCATGAAATGGTAAATGTCCAAGTCTAAAATGCCAAAGTTTATCTTGATCAAAATTTTCAGGAAAAATATAAGTTTATTCATAGCTGAATGTGACTTAAATGGAGATCCAATTACATTGAACTGACTAGACTTTGAAACAGAAAAGGACTGACAATTAGACTCTGAATTCTCTGCACTACAAGATAGTGTAGGATTCTTAGGCTTTAATGACTGAAAAACAAGGACTACTAGACTCAGAAACTTGAGACACTGCTTGTTGATATTCCTCAAGCACATAGAGACCACCAATTGCTTTACCAAATACCAGTTGCTTCCTCAGAGAAGGGACCTGTATCAAACAGTTAGAGTTAGTAAAAATGAGATGACAACTATGTTCTTCACACAATTGATTGACTGATGGCAAGTTATGTTTAAAAGTAGGTATATAAAACACAGTCTGAAGTGTGATGTTAGGAAGTAAATGGACAGATCCCACATAGAAAACCTGCACCTTGTAAGAATTTTGCAAGTTTACCAATATTGGTATATCTAGTTCCCTAAGATTATGCAAAATAGATTTATCATGTGTCATATGTTGTGTTGCCCCTGAATCAGTTATCCAAAAATATGATGTGAGTGTGGAAAACCAAAATGTGTAGGTATGATTAGCTTCATATTTACCCACAAAGTTTGAGCGGGCACCAGCTTCAGAAATTGGAGCAATTGAGTTGGCACACTATGCAGATTGCAACATTTGGATCAACTGTTCACACTGTTCTTTGGTGAAACCTTGAGGGCTGACTGATTGATTTCCACTTGTGTTGATTGAGCTTTCAGGTGCATTGGGAGTTGTCTGGACTGAACCAGATTCATAAGCTGCATTTGCTTGATTGTTACCATATCCTCTCTTGGGTTTGTTATCTCTTGCCATATATGCATTCAGTTTCCTGCACTCATCTTTTACATGCCCTGCAATCTTGCAATAGATGTAGTACATGTAGTTTCCATTATTCCTCCTTTGATCATTGTTGTATCTCCTACTATTCTGGTTTCTGCCCTTATTGACATAGAAATTCCTTTGATTGTTCCTATTTGCATTAGCATTGAAAGCAAAAGATTCACTGCTTACATGGTTGCCTACATGAATTTCCCTTTGTGTGTCTTCATGTAAGATAATAGAATAAGCATGGGCTGTAGTAGGTAGTTTCAATTTTAGTATGTTTCCTCTTATATCCTAATAGACCTCATTCAAACCCATTAAAAATTGTATGAGCTGCTGATCCTCTTCCATCTTTCCATTATGAGTCTTTGCTTCACAGTTGCATTCACAAGTACATGTCATGAAGGTATTAAGAAATTTCATTTGATCTCAGTTCTTTTTCAATCTATTAAAGTATCATGCAATGTCACTAGTTCCATGTGTTGCATTATTCAGTTCTCTTTGCAATTAGAACATTTTTGTGTCATCAATTTACCCATACATCTATTCAAGCTCAATCTATAGATCTTGGGTAGTTTGTGAGTATAAGACACTCTCAGCAATCTCTTTGCTAAGAGAATTAAGGAGCCAAGCCAATACATGTCATTGTACCTTCTCCACTACTCAAAAAATTTATCTGCTGCATCTGGTTTCTTACAAGTTCCATTGTGAAACCTAGTTTGTTCTTAGCTGACAAATAGATTAATACTCATATTTTTCAATTTCCATAACTAGGTCTATCAAAACTTGTATTAATCAAGTTCATTCCAGGTGAATCTGAGGAAGCTAGATAGTAAGGATGGTTCAGATCTACTATTTTCAAGGCAGAGATATCATCTTTGTTGAGAGAAGAAGAGGACCCATAACCTGAAAATGTGGATCCGATTTGGTGGAGACTATGCTGCCATTGAAGAAGATTGCGAGTAGGAATCTTATGGTTCCCTCTGATATCATGAAAGGAGAAGATGAATTTGGGAAAATTTTCCTTGTATATTTCTTCTCTATCTCAATCATTATACAAAATGTTGTATATATACATAGCAAAAGGAATCAAAATCCTAACTAACTCCTAGAATAAGATAAAAATAATTATGTAATCCTTTTCTAGAAAGTGTGGTGCACAAATAAACTATTTTATGTATATTGGGCCATGAATCAAAATTATTCAGATTTTGCCTTCAGCCCATTTCCTATGTACATAAATCTGTTGGGTTCCTGCATACTTGCCCATAAAACGTGTGTGACCCAGCGCAATTTCTAGAAGCTTTGAACGAGTCAAAGGCTGTGAAGACACCAAAGTGAACTTTGGCTCTTCACTTCTCAGTTTCTTTCCATCTTCCAACACAAGCATTGAATCAACAAATATGGTCGGAGCTCCGGCTACAATTGCTGATGAGTCGTTTGCCCGAGCTCTGCTATCAAGTTGTAAATTTAACTCGTACGTAGGGGTAATTTTGAATAAACGTGACTATTGTAGCCTCAAAAACAAAGAACGAAAATGATTGTAAAAATTTTGCGTAGGGGCTGTTTGGCACGCGCTAATTGATTTGTAGCTGTCAAAAACCAATTCACTGAGAAATAGTCACCTCCGGATAAATTCCAGTATAAAGTATTTTATTATGGGACTTTATATAAAACTTCAGTAAACTAACCCCCGTATAAAATACGGGTTCAAAGCCCAGTATTTTGTTATGGGACTGAAACTTTATATATAAAGTCCCATAACAAAATAATGGGACCTTTGAACATGTTAGTTCAAGGTGCCATTATTTTGTTATACGACTTTATATATAAAGCTTCAGTCCCATAACAAAATAACGGGACCTTTGTTATGGGATAAATCTCATTATTTTGTTATGGGATAAGCTGTGAACAAAACTTGTTCAAAGCCCCAATATTTTGTTATGGGACTGAAGCTTTATATATAAAGTCCCATAACAAAATAATGGGGCTTTTAACAAAACTTGTTCCAAAGCCCCTGTATTTTGTTATGTGACTAGTTTGGGGTGTTTTCCAACGCTAATGGAGTGTAAGTATGCGCGCGAATTTTGACTATTTCTCCATTAATTTTGAAACGATGGATAAAATTCTTTGAGCGCATTTAAAAATGGCTACACATCAAAATTTCCCAAAATGATTTGTGATCAGACACAAAGAGTAGTAGCCTGAGAAAAATATTAGTTTATTTATTTGTGGTAGTTATTCAAACTATTTAAAAAATAGAAGTGCCTAACTACTGATAGATGGACTAGCCAATACAATCCAACTACCCATAGATATTTGAAACGGCAGTCATACTAAATAGAAAATTCGGAACCATTGGATTTTCTTGAAACAAAAGTTTTTACTGCTCAATCTTTTATTTTCTTGGCATTGGTATTTCTTCATTATCGGAGGCCGGAGCTATAGGTCACTGCTGCATGCAAGACAAACTTGGAACCCAGAAGTGATCATTAATTATGTGCTTATGTGTATGATGACTATCTATGCAGATTAATTCCCATGCACTCAGTTGAATATGTTTGAAGCTTCGTATGTTATTTACTCATTTTACATTATTCAAATATGAATGCATTAAAGCTGAAGAACATTCAAGTTCGTCTGCATATGCAATGGATATAACGTCATCACACACACTCGATTAGTCAAATATTGAACAAAATGTATAGACAAGCATTAATATCTCTCAAGAGTAACATGTACAATGCGCAGACACTAAGCAAAAATTATAAAGAAATAATATTGCTAGATGATCTCAATTCTTAAGGTTGTACGTAGTACCCAAGATGAGGTCATTCCGTCTGTCTTTGTCGTATTAATAAGCAAAGATAGACCGCATAGTAACTTCATTGGTGGATAAGTTGTAAACTCTATTGCATTTCAAAAATTCAAAGGCGTAATTTAGGTCAGTCTTAATGTTCAAGTCTTAGGGCTGTACGCAAAATTGTACCGCAAATAAGTCACGAGAATCCTAGATCAATAGGTATACCAAGAGATATATATTTAGTTTTACCTCGTGAGTTTCAACATATCCATGGTGTATATATTCTAATACTCTAATGTCATCATGGATATTGTCATGCAAAACTAGTGGATATTTGGCAAAAACATATTAGCACGCACCCCCACACGCGAGACCAAGCTGGCTGGTCCAAAAGGTGCAGAAATTCTGCACCAGCACCTGTTGGTGCTATATTTTGGATCTAAATGTGACCTTATGAGACTCGGAATTACCTCAAATTTTGTACAGAAGTCATATAACACTTGTATGACATGCTCGCTAGGACGGATCTCAAATCGAATCTCCGAAACTCAAGATAAGGTCAATTTCTTGACTTTCAGTACTTTAGTGAAAACTATCCGCACGACCTTGGATTTCACATCCGATAGTTCCCGCAGGTCATAAATGACCATAAAAATCTAATGGCGCTTTCAAATTTTAAATTAGGGCTCATTTGTTCAGATCGAGTTCGAAAAGCTCATTTAGGCTTTACCGACAACCGAAACGGAAACCTTCTCAAAACGCCTATCAGACGAGGTCCGAATCGGCTTAACTTTTGCATAAAGGTTATAATGTACGTTTCTGAGCTTTTAAGACGATCATCATGCCAATCGTAGTCCGAAATCTTGAAATAGCGAACCGAGGTCATTTTTAGATTATTCCTACATCTATTAAGAGCAGTAACATGGAAAAAACTAGTATTAGCATTTTCATCTAATAACCAGTTTACCCTAGATTTCAATTTTTAAAAGTCCTCATTTCTAACGATATTATTAAAATCTATTTGAAGTTTTCTATCTAACTGTTGAAGGAAAGAACTTGTAGGTATCTAGGAGAGTTTTGAATACCCTGAAGTCTAGCTAAAAGAACTTTTTTTTGCTTAAAATGTTGCCAAAATATTCTTTGTTCCATGCTACTATTTTTTTCCTGAAAATTTTTTATAGCACTTGTAAAGTTCGAAGTATAGTTCCATGAGTTTGAAACTACATTAATTAAATTTGGTTGATTACACCATATTTTTTTAAAATGGAAGAGTTTATGACTAGGGTTAATGTGGTGTTTGTGAAGTTGGAGCAAAAGAGGAGCATAATTCGAGTGTGTACGAGGTAGGTGAGTTACTAGGGCGTCTGAAAATAATTTTATCCATTCATCATTAACAAAACATCTATCCAAACGTGCAAGAATTACCCGGCCTGGGGATTGGTTATTTGTCCAAAGTATATTTACTTCATTTCAATAACAAAAGAACGTGGAAAAACATTCAAATACAGAAAACTACTTTATACTCTTATCTTAAAACGTTTAACACTTTCACCTTTTCTTTTCGAGATTCTACTAATTGAACTTTCGCTAATTCTTTAATATGCATCCAAACGTACGTTACTTCCTCTTGAAATGTAGATTATTTAAATTTCAGATAAAGAAGTTCAAAAAAAAAAAAAAAAACAATTGGGACAAGGAAAAATAAGAATAAAAATAACTGTATACGCCATTGCAAAAAGAACATCTCTGTTATATGATTGATCATGTCACGAGAAGTTTCGAATACTTAATTAAAATTCAAACCTTTTACATTTTCTTCCTGTATAGTTGCCTTTTTTGGCTTTGACGCCATTAAACTTTCTCTGAATTTCAAAAGGGTCAAGAGACAATTCATTCTAGCTTATTTACCTTCTCCATCACCCTATATAAATATGTACAATCGATCAGTCTGTCTGAGTAAAACTATTGCATAATAAACAACTCAAGAATATCCTCAAGTCATATTCTCTTAGTTGCAAAATTTAGAGCCAAAACAATGTCGAATATTTCATTTGAAGCATTTGCCATGGCAGGAGCTGATTATCTTAAAGATGGGATAAGCATGGAAGAATTAGAACAGCATGAAGAAGAGGTACCTCCCTATTTATTAGCTGATGAAGAAGATGATAGTGAATTTTTCTTCTCAAGGAAAAAATAATAATATTCATCATGATTTCTCTAGTAGACCATATTGTGAGAGTCTGCTAACAAAATATTCACATGAATATCCTCTTTTTTCTCAAGAGTTTGACGACGCGGAGCAGAAGAAGCCTTTAGTTAAAAATCAGATAGCCTGGGAGGTCTTGAAAAAGAAGGATATAGCAAGTCTTTTTAGATTAATAGGAATATTCATTATATAATATCGTTATAACTGTTCTTCTTGGAAATACTCCATTTATTTCACATTTATGTATCTTAATTTGACTAAGCATGAAAATTTATTATAAAGATGAATTTTGATTTTTTTAATCTTAAATTAAAAATGTATATACTATTTATAACATACCAGAAATATTCTTTGAATCTTGTTGTTTAAAAGATGTCATGCCATTTTTATAAGACAGTGTCATTTGGGTAAAAAAGTTGAGAAAAAACTTACTAAATAAAGAAGTATGTCATTCTTCTATAAAAGGCTAAAGAGGAAAGTAAGTCACTACAATAAAATAGAGAGAGTAATATCATAGAGCACAATTACATGATCTTAGTTAACTCATGAACTCCAAAAGCTAGGCTCTTGAGGGGAGGACTGTCTAAGACTATATAAGGAGACAACAACTCATCCTCTCAATTTAAGTTGGGCACAAACCCATTCTAACATCCCCCTCCCCCTATACCCAAATATGCCAACTTTATTGTCGATACATATATAACACGGGAGCTCAAACAGGAATGGGTGTGCTGCTACCAAGTGAAGATATATGACCCTTGAGTCTAATTCTGACACGACCTGGATTTCGACTAGGTCGTGCCGGCACCTCTCATCCTCCCGTAGACCCACCTGACGAATCCTATCGACTGACTTGATATAAACGATATAAAACTCATTATGGAACAACACAAAGAACTCAACTAAAATATATAACGTGAAGGCGATGAAGAGGTGGCACATCGGGTGCCCTGGGCAGCACGGACGCGCTGTTTCTGGAGTATAAAAAGACCCATGTCGGCTCATTTCACCCCCAATTCATTTCTAACTAATTTAAATCAGATCCAAGGTAGTTTCTTGATATCAATCTATGAGATATCAGCCGGTAATGATTCTAAATCATCCATTTGCTTTAATTCAAGGGTTAGGAGTTTGAATTTCTTTGAATTTAGCATTGGAAAGCAAGTGGGTTCGAACTCTTACTTGGCTAATTGAGGAAAATGGTTGATTCAAACTCAATTATGAAAACTAATGGTATAATTGGACTCGTCGGATTGTAAGGGATTCGAAAATATATAATTTATGAGCTTTCGGCTAACTCCGACCGAAGGGTATTTTAGTATTTTTTTTCTTTCTTTTCTGTATAAAGGTTAGATACTCCTTCCTCGGTGATGCGGGGCAAATTGGAGCAAAAGTGCCAACCATCAAGAGCCAAGCTTCAGAGCATAAGGAAGGCAAGTCACGGGCTCCGGGAAGCGACTTGAAGATCATGCAAAGGAGCACCAAGGAAGCAGGACCACCTAGGTTTCAAAGGCGGGGCTCGGGAGACATATATTGAGCCGTTTCAAGAACCTCCAGGAAGGGGCGGACTTCCTGTTTTACTAGGCGGACCGCCTACTAGAATGCAAGCCTCTGAATCTCTGGCGTGCCTCTATTTTGGGCGGACCGCCTACTTCAAGTAGGTGGGGCGCCTACTCCTGCCCATTGGGGCGCCTGTTTTGCCTACAAAGCATTAAGCGGGGTGCTTCTTTTCACTAGGCGGGGCGCCGACTTCGGAGCCATTTGAAGACTTATTTTTATGGTGTAATTCCTATTCTAGCCCTAAGTGTTTTTATTGAACTAACTTGTCTTATAGGCTTTTAGTCATTTCATTTAGAACTGTGGTGAACCTAGAAATACCACACTTAGTCATTTATTTCATGGGCTAGTTTTGAAGATAGAATTGAGAAGATAGAATAGGCTTGGCTATTCTTGTTGAAGCTTGGGCTTCATGTTTCTCTTACTTGGAATCCATGGTGGATCGCCGCTAGTGTGACCCCGTTAGTGGTTCAAGTCTCTTTCTCCCTTTAAATCAATCTACTTGGTTAGTTTGATTCGTTCTTTCTTCTATTTTCTATTTTTCCCCGTCCCTATTTCTTTGATCTCGTGTTTATCATTTGCTTCCGTTACTTGTTATTTGCTTCCGTGATTTGACCCGTATCATCTTGGTATCAGAGCAAGGCTCGGATTTCGTTCTTACGAATTCAGGTTCCTTGTTCATCGTATCTTTACTTTATTGTTATTGTTGTTCTTGTTCTTGGAGAAAATAAGATAAACAAAAAAAAAAAATTGAAAAAAGTGAAAAATACAAAAAAATTCTTATTATGAATTGGATTTGATGATCCGTTGATTGTTTGATATCAGGGATGTATCTATGATGATTACCCATTGATTTGGTACCCTCGTTATATGATTTGCTGTTGAGAATCAAAAGTTGAAAAAATGAAAAATCCCAAAATTGAAAAACCCTTGAATTTGATTGAAATTTCTTGATTTGGATCCGTTATGGATTGGGTGTTGTTATAAATCATTGGGAATTGATTATAGTAGTTGAAAACACATTGGGGTACCTTTGGATTGGAAAACACCTTGAAAACATAGGAGATTTGGGTTCAAAAGAACCAAAAACACGAAGTGAAAGGCTGCAGAAAATTACAGTGGGCGGACCGCCTACTTACAGAGGCGGACCGCCTCTTTTGTTTCTCACTCTCTGGACTTCAAGTAGGATGACCACCTACTCTCCACTGTGAAATAGTAGGCTGACCACCTAGTTTCAGAGGCGGGGGGCCTCTTTTGCTGAAAGTTGTCCGGGTAGATTTTTCGTAGGATTTCGTGTTTCCTTTGCTTCCGAACTTCTTGGTTAGTGTTTCTAGGGTATTTGTCCTACTTTATTAACACTAATCTTTGATCCTTTAGGGTGTTGTGTGTCTTGAATTCTTTACTTAAATTCGTAGGATTTGCTTGCTACAAGTGCGCATTAAATTAGCTTCCGTACATCGAGTCACTTAAACTCCATTCCGAACCATTACTTGGGTGCATTAGTTGATTGATCTAGACATTGTGATTACTAAGAGACAAGAAGGTATTGAGTGGAAAAAGACTTGAGTGGTGAGAACAATAGAGTGTGGTCACAAAAGCCAACGACCTTGAGTGTATACACGAGTGGAAAGAAAATTGAGTGACATCTTTTGAGTGATACAAGTGAGGGAGTGAATTTGTGATGTCCTTTACTCTTTTGTTGCAACTATAGCATCGGATGACGATTGTGGAGGATATGGCTCATGCGGAGATGATGGAGACTATGGTTTCTATAATGATGATTATGGGTATTGCTATGACGATTCGGGGAACCAAGGCTCATATGATGAAGAAGCGGGTCACTATATTGATTATGAAGACGAAGAAGACTTTGGGGCTTGCGAAAACGAATGTGAAGAATCTTATGCTCCAAGTCAAGAATATGAAGATGGTGACGCTTCAAGGTATGATGATCCTACTTACTCTTCTTGTGGTGAATTTGAATATGATGATAGTGACATAGAGAGAAGGATGATGAGGTTGAATGTGAGAATTGTTATTTTTCATCTTCTCTTGGTGTTGCTAATGGTGTGCGAGGGTGTAGTAGAGGTCCTTCCATTAGTATGGGAGGAGGAGGTGGTTGTTCCATGGGAAGGGAGAAGCTTGCCTATCCTACTTATGCTAAACGGCTTGATGCTTCCAACTCCCATGTGAAGGGTGGAATGAGAAATGTTGCTCTTACCTTGGTGGAGTACATTGCTCTAGTAGTGGTGGTAGGAGTGGTGCTATGGGCTATGGAACCAAGGAGAGAGGCAATTATGGGTTCCATAGTGGTACTCCTTCCTCAACTTTCAACAACACTTCTAATATTGGAAGAGTGACGGGAAGTGGATATTATTCTAGAGGTGTTGCCACTAGTGGAGGGATAAAGAGAACTCAACTTGGGGGTAATGGTTTTCTTGGGCTTGATCCTATACAAGACATGTGTGAATGTAGGTTCATTTTTTAGGTGAATGGTAGTGGAGGATGCTTTCTCAAAATTAGTGAAGTATACACTAATTTTGTTAACGACTCTTGGGTTGATAGACTAAAGATACCATGTTACAAATTGAAACATCCTTATGAGTATCAAGGTGTTTGGGTTACTAGTGAAGCTCGGGTACTTATATCTCATGGGAGTTACAAGAAATATGTTTGGTGTGATGTGTGTCCCATGGAGTATTATGGTGTTTGGCTAGGAACATCGTGGTTGCAAGGCACGAGGGTGCGGTATGATCTCGTGAAGGATGTGTACAAAGTGAGCAAGGGGCAAAGAACTTATGACTTTGAACCTTGCCGGGCAAACTTTAAGTTCTATCCTAGTACATCTTCTAGGCCTATGTAAGGAGAAAAGGAACAAGAACCTCATCCTAGGGTTAAAAGAGTGCAAACAAGAAGTCCTACAATCGCAAGCAATGGTAGGACTAGTGAAAGAAGAGAGTTGACAATTGTCAACAAGGTGAACCCCAAACTACAAGCTCCAAAACCAAGTGGTTAACCAACAAAGAAGAAAGAGACCTCAAGTGATGAGTCTCTTAGTCCTAGATTCCGGGTTGATGTTAAAAGTCCACCTACTCCGGCTATGGGTATTCTTGGGCCTCGTCCCAATTCACCCGAATTTGAGAGACAAAAGATTGAGAGGGGTAAGGGAGTGACCGGTGACATTCCTCGAGTCGAAAAAGGAGAGGATGTGTTGAGTGACGTGAGTGGGATGTCACCACCCGAATCTACACCAAACCTTGAAAAGAAAATGAGGGATAAGAAAGAGAGAAAAAGAATCATTGAGAGTGAGGACACCCCTTATTCTAACCTTAACCCTTTATCTTTTTCTTCTTCTTCTTGTGTTGGCTCTTGTGTAGGTACTCTTGGAGGCAAACCAATGGAGCCTCAATCATGTCCCAAGAAAGATGGACAAGGTGAAGAAAATCTTGAATGTGAGCTTTAAGGTGAAGAAATAATTCAAGACACTTCAAGTGCATTGAGTGAGCAAGATGGCCACTCAAAGGTATGTGAAAGTTCTTCCCTTGAACATGTTACTTCCTTGTCATGTGTTAGTATTTGTGGGGGTTTCTATACTAGTTGATGAGTTAAGTGACTATAATGTGTTTGCAACTAGTGTAGAGTCGGTTGGTCAACTTGTGTGTGATTGTGAACCACTAGTTGAGAGGGATGATAAGCCACATCATGACGTGAGCCCGATTTTCATTGAACCTCTCATTAGTGAAGAATGTGAAGTTGACCTTGCTTGTGAACCTTGTTATGACACCCCACCTATATTTGATAAAGGGGAAGATGAGTTGAATGAATACCCTATTCTTTCTCTTGATGAGTTGCTTGGTAATGGTGGACATATGTATCGTAGTGAGGATGGTTGTGACCTTGAGGAGTCTCTAGAGTGTGAGATGGATCGATTTGTTTTCGATGACTCCTCGGGTGTCGGTAAAGAACCTAGTTTTGATACCATGCTTTTATGTGACCATGAATTAGAGGTGCATACTTTTTCATTTCCATTATGTGAAGATAATCTCATTTTTGGTGGCAAATTGTATCGGACTCGGATTGATAGTAAAATAGAACCTCCATGGTATGTAAAGATAGACTCTAAGGATGATCCATTGTTTGGAACTCCAAGTGGGATTAGTGGTCTTGATATTGGTTGTGTTGAACCATCTTCTAGTAGTCCTAGACTTCATTGTGTGGACTATAATGATGAAGGGCCGATTTTGGAGACCTTCCTTTAGAGTTTTCCTAGTGAGGGAGATTGTCTTAGAGATGGATTTGGAGGTGAGGAAGCCACTCTTGGTATGTGTAAGAGTGCTTTCAAGAAGGGGAGTGGAGTATTTGATGTTAGTTGCAAATTGAACTATTTTGTTTACCCCACCCCATATGTTGATCACACCTTCGGTGTTGAGCATGCCAAAGCCAATGTGTCACATTGTGATAATATTAGTTTGAAGGCTTGGTGTGTTGGTCATAAGCTTAGGGGTCATAGGAAATTTGATTGCTATATCTTGGATGTTCCATATCCTATTGATCTCTTTTCTTGTTCTTGTGTTGGGTGCACTTTCCTTTGGAGTCAAGTACTTGTTGTTTCCTTTGGAGACATAAGCTTTTTACTTGTTATTGATGCTTGGCTCTATCACAAGAGTGTGTTTTCCCACACTTTTGGCACTAACCTATTCTAGTAATGGGAAGCTTTGTTGTGCTTGCTTTGAATGTAGGGTTGATGGTATGATTTCGAGGACGAAATCCTTTCAAGAAGGGGAGGATGATGCGGGGCAAATTGGAGCCAAAGCGCCAACCATCAAGAGCCAAGCTTGAGAGCACAAGAAAGGCAAGTCACGGGCTCCGGGAAGCGACTTGAAGATCATGCAAATGAGGGGCTCGGGAGACACATTTTGAGCCGTTTCAAGAACCTCCAGGAAGGGGCGGACCGCCTGTTTCACTAGGCGGACCGCCTACTAGAATGCAAGCCTCTGGATCTCTAGCGTGCCTCTATTTTGGGCGGACCGCCTACTTCAAGTAGGTGGGGCGCCTACTCCTGCCCATTGGGGCGCCTGTTTTGCCTACAAAGCACTAAGCGGGGTGCCTCTTTTCACTAGGTGGGGCGCCGACTTCGGAGCCATTTGAAGACTTGTTTTTATGGTATAATTCCTATTCTAGCCCTAAGTGTTTTTATTGCACTAACTTGTCTTATAGGCTTTTAGTCATTTCATTTAGAACTGTGGTGAACCTAGAAATACCACACTTAGTCATTTATTTCAGGGGCTAGTTTTGAAGATAGAATTGAGAAGATAGAATAGGCTTGGCCATTCTTGTTGAAGCTTGGGCTTCATGTTTCTCTTACTTGGAATCCATGGTGGATTACCGCTAGTGTGACCCCGTTAGTGGTTGAAGTCTCTTTCTTCCTTTGAATCAATCTACTTAGTTAGTTTGATTCGTTCTTCTTTCTATTTTCTGTTCTTCCCCATCCCTATTTATTTGATCTCGTGTTTATCATTTGCTTCCGTTACTTGTTATTTGCTTCCGTGATTTGACCCATATCACTCGGACACTTCTAAGTGCAGATATATTTCTTTGGCTCAGAAAATAATTTTTCTAAAAGGCATTGAAAAGGAAAGGAGATCATTCACTAGCTATTCTGGCTCAGGACTTGAGATAAGTGATAGTATCCATTTTTTTGATAGCCTTTGGCCTTGTGGATATTCTACCACGTGTTTCTTACGTGTGTAGTTGCCGATAGGCGTACTTTCTACGCCTAAGCTTCGGCTTTGCGTCGTATTCCACATGTTTTGACTTGTTATTGCTATTGCATTGAGCATATGAGTATTGTACTCCAGTTACGGTTTGATATGTAATTCATGGCAGTCGATGTGAGTCCCACAGCAATGAAGGGTTATTATTACATATATCGTTTGGTAGACGATGAGATAGACGATGAGAGTCCCGCGCCAGAGATAGCTTTCGGGCACATGTGACCCCATTTTACCGTGATACATTCATTGCATATCTTTATGTGTATTTTGTGAACTATATGGACTTGTTACATTGTTTATTTGTGATTGATGTAATTGTTTTGCTGCTGTAATACTTATTTCCGCTGACTTGTGTACCTATCCCTTAAGGTCACTAGTTATGCCTCGCTTATTGAGTCCTTATGACTCACTCCGTCTTTGTTTCTTGTCGTGTCTTTTTGTTTTGGCAGATTCTGCTCTAGGACCCAGCAAGCCGCATCGTGATTGAGGAGCAGTACGTTCGCAGCTGTCCACGGTGAGCTAGCTTGTTCATTAAGGCCACCAGTTGTAGACATCACTGTTTATCTTATTTTCCCCCTTCGGGAGATGTGTATATCTTTTGGAGTTCTTAAATATCTAATATGGAAACCTCTAAACCTGTGTATTTTGGGTAGTTAGTTGTATTATTTAGACAGCTTGTATATATGTCAATGCTTGGCAGTTATCTTATCCTGTTAAGGTTAGATTAATTCTATTTTCAAAATAATTCTACGCCATTTATATCGATTCAATCCATAGGGTTCGCCCAATAGGTCTAGGGCAGGTAGTCGGGTATCCGCGCGGCCTAGTCGAGAATCTGGGTCTTGTCAGTTATATATGTATATATACACACACACACACACACACACACATAAAAAAATAAAGATGCTGAAAGACCACATTTCACTGCCCATACTCAAAGGTTAAAATGTTTCCAGATTTCAGACATATATAAAATCCAAAAGATATGTACATCTTTCGAAGGAAGCAAAATAAGATCTAACAAAAAAAATCTATAGTTGGTAGCCTCAACGAACAAAGCTGGATCACCACAGGCAGCTGAAAACCCTCGATCCTCACTCGCGCTGCATACTAGGTCCTGGAGCAAAATCTGCTGAAATAAAAAGAAAACACAAGAAACAGATCTGAAGTGAGTCATAAGGACTCATTAAGTGAGGAATAACTCGCTGCCTCAAAGAATAGATATGCTAGAAAAGGAATCAGAACAAATAGCAATCAGACAAATAAGTTATGCACAGAGTAATCAATGCAACAATCACACATAGCTAGCAACACACATGTAATGACATGAAATTCCAACTCCTAAACCCTTAGTTAACGCAATAGAAAGGTTTAAGAGCATTAGCTGGATGATTTGAGCGAATTGGTACTCTTGGATCACCCTTCACCAACCTTAAAATGAACAATTTTGACCAAAAAAAAAGAATTAGCCGACCACATGGGTCCTTTTATACCCTAGACCTGTGCTTTTGCACACAAGCAGGCGTTAACGCGCACTAGACCATCGCAGTCGCGCAAGAACATTCCTAGGTTGCCGGCAGCATCAACTGGTGCTGTATTTTGGGTCCAAATGGGACCTCACGAAGCTTGGAATCACCTCAAAGTTTGCACGCAAGTTATACAACACATATATGACCGACTCATGAAGATGGATCTCGAAATAGATCCCCGAAACATAAGATAGGGGTCTAATGGAAGGAGGCAAAACTCCAACCTCCGGAACATATGCTAAAACTATCCGAACGACCTCATATTTAACTTCTGAAAGTTAACGTGAATCCCAAATGACTACATGAACCTAAAGCCACTTTCGAATTTGAAACATAGCTTATTTACTCAAATCAAGCTCGAAAACCTCACTTCGACTTTACCAATACTAGAATTGGGAAACATCTTCCAACACCTACCAAACAAGGTTCAATTCATCTCAAACTTTACAGATAGGTCCTAATGGATCTTACGGAGCTTATAAGATTTTTGGGTTGCCAATCGAGTCCTAAATCCGAAAATGACTAGCCAAGGTCACTTCATTCTCCTCCACTTAGACTTTTGTTTGTCCTCGGACAAGCCAGAGTCTAGGGTAAATTACAAAAATCTTGGAGAATACTTCAATGAAACTTCAACCACGACAAGTGAGGGTTTTAAGAGTTTGTGGATTCGAGTCACCATAGGAGCAAAAAGTGGGAGGGTCACTATTTTTTTCGAGACATGGGAAGGGGTGGGGTTTAAAAGAAACCTTCAAAAACTAATCAATAGACACAATTACACCATTACCAAATCAGAATCATAAACGAACAGTAAAAAATCTTAAATTCAAAGATTAAAATAGCACCTAAATCACCAAGAGGTGAGGATACCTCTCACTCATATTCGACTCGACCTCCCAAGTGTCCTCCTCATGTGGAAGGTTATGCCATCACACTCTAACCATAAAATATCCTTAGAATGAAGCTTCCAGACATCTCTAGCAATTATGGCAATTGGAACTCCTCATAAGCTAGATTCACATCTAACTGAGTAGGAGCTATCTCGATCACCTCGGAAGGATCCCAGATACATTTCCGAAGCATTGACGCATGAAAGACTAGATGTACCAGCACAGATGCTGGTAAATCAAGCTAATAATTCACCTCAACAATACACTTTTTGATATGGAAAGAACTAATGAACCTGGGACTTATATTCTCTTTCTTCCCGAACCTTTTAACACCCTGCATCATCGACACTTTCAATAATATCATGTTTCCGAGCTTGAACTCTAACTCCCAGTTCCTCCAGTTTCGTATGATATTTGCCTGCTCTAAGCGGTCCAAAGACGATCTTGAATAACACGAATCGTATCCAGAGTCTGTCAAACCATCTCTGAACTCATCACCTTGACTCATGAGACTCGAACCAACCAATCGGAGAATGACATCGACAGCAATATAATGCCTCGAATTGAGCCATCTAGATAGAAAACTGATAACTATTATTATAAACGAACTCTGGTAAGTCCAAATAATCAGTGAGTGGCTTCTAAAGTCTAAAGCACAAAGCCTCAGCATCTCCTTCAGAATCTGGATAGTACACTTAGAATAGCCATCAGTCTGCGGACGAAGTGTTGTGCTAAGCTGAACCTAGGTACCTAATTCTCTCGAGAAAGCCTACTAGAATTTTGATGTGTACTGAGAACCTCGATCAGATATAATAAACACAGGAACGACATTCAATCGAACCACATGCTCGAGAAAGATCCGAGCCAATCTCTTTGCTGAGGTATTGGTTTTCATAAGAATGAGATGAGCTTATTTAGTCAGTCTATCAATAATAACACAAACTTAATCATGAAGCCATAAGGCCTTCGGCAGACCAACAATGAAATCCATAGTAATTTGCTCCCACTTCTACGCGAGAATATGTAAAACATGAGTAAAACCTATAGGTCTCATGTGCTCGTACTTGGGTTGCTGACAATTCAAGCAATGAGACACATAATCGAATACATTCTTCTTCATTCAATTCCACTAATACAGCTCAAAGAGGTCCTGATACATCTTAGTGATACTAGGATGGATAGCATAACGCGAGCTACAAGCCACGCGAAGCAACAGTTGCTTCAAATCTCTGACATCAGGAATACAACGTCGGCTATTAAGCTAAAGAATACCATCTGAAGTGAGCTCAAAGGGAAGGGCTCCTCCACTTTGAATACGGCAATGCAACTTCTGAAAATAAGGATCCTCGAACTGTCTCTCCTTAATCTGGCTGTCTAAGGAAGATTGAGCTAAACATAAAGCAGAACTCGATTGGAGTTTGGGCTAATAAATCACACCCATGAGTCATCAAGAAATTGCAAGTCTCAAGCTAAGAGACTCATGTCAGCTTAAAGAAAAGCCAAGTTGCCCATGGACTTCCTACTCAATACATCAGCTACCACATTAAGCTTACCTAGATGCTAGTGGATAATAAAATCATAATAATTAATCAACTTGAGCCATCTCTGCTGCCTGCGAGTAAGATCTATAAGAGAAAGTAAATATTGCATGCTTTTGTGATTGGTATTATTTATGCCTAAAATCGGTCGCCTAGGTTAAACAATTAATTAAGAATGAGGTCACAAGCAATATAATAAATACGATAGAAAAGTAAATAAATAAAAGAGAGAAATAATAGAAAGAAAAGTAAAGTAGTGTTATACCTTGAGAATAGCCGGATTATGTGGTGAATCACGATGATGTACAATACAATATAAGGAGGGGTATTTATAGTAGTGGATAACGTGTCCTAATGAAGGTAAAATACAAAAACTAATAAGGCTATGGGCCACTAACTCAAGGCGATGGTATATACGAAACCCTAACTAGGAGACTGTAGCCTAAGGCAACAAGATGTATGCCCTTTGTCCTATGCCGGTGCCACTTGAACGGTCGTAACTCGTAGAACAGGCTTGTATCCTTTGCACCCGGTGACTTGTAGGATGAGTCTAGTCTCGCCAGCTGGACTTATAAATCTGTAATAGTAGGTGACGTATTTTTGCCCACACAGTCAGTACCCCCACTTGCCGAGTGCTGACACAACCAGTCAGGAAGTGAAAGCGGCATACAAAATAGATGTGAAAATATATCTCACTGACTCTTTGAGACTCGCAGTCTCTTTGACCAAGAATGATGTTGATTTCTTCGAGAACTCTGCGTGTTTTCATCTGACTGGTTGATACCGGTTCCATGCACTTTTTTAAGAACTGCCATTAACTGCTCCGAATCATTTTATATCTCAAGCAATAATGACGTCTGTTTGATTATATATCATCCTTATCTCTTCTCCATCTATAAATAGGGACTTCATGACAATGGAAAAATCACAAACTCCTCTGTTTGCCTTTGACCCTGGTTTGATATTCCCAGAAAACTTTTTTCGTTCTAAATGGATGATGCATGAAGAAGCTGTAGAAGGATACACATCTACAGTTACGATCTGTTCTTTCTTCATCCATAAAGGAATGAATGAAGTCCCCCGAGTCATGAAATTTGACCGGGATACTAATGATGATGTTCTTCGAAAGGTCCTTTTTGTGGTAGATTGGTTTCGGTATATCCATCTTCATGTGTGGTGATTGTTGTGATATTCTTCTTGTCATGTGGCGCGCAGCAGCAGAGGAATGGCAACCCATTCGGGCTTCTTGTAGTCGTACATCTTCTAGTTGCATGGGAACATATCCCCGAAGCAACTTCATTTGAACTATGAGTGCGTCCCTGGGAATCCTCTCCTTTTTTGAGTGGTTAACAGTCGAGAGCATTCTTCATACTAATAGCGTTCATGGTGGCTATATAGCTCTGTCCTGTTCCTCGGTTTTGGAGGTTTGCATAAGCTTCTAATCGTTCAGGGAAGAGGGAGTATAAGGTGTCTCTGATATTCATGAGGGTTCCTTATTGGAGTCTCTCCAAGTGAAGTCTTCGGCGCCCGTTCTGCTACCTCCCCTTTCTACTGAGGGATTCCTTAGTTGGGCTAATTTTCCCAATTCCCATGGCGCAGCATCACAAAGGTGTTGTTGCTTGGATATCAACTTGGGAGTTTCGCCTTCTTGTTGCCGAGAGAGACTTCGAAGCAAGAGCTACAATCTGGATGAAGCGTCTCCAGCCGTGAAAATTTGAAGGAATTTGCGAATTTAGTCTTCCCTTTCCTTTTTTTTTTTCTACAATTATTATGAACAAATGTTGTATTCAGAAAGAACTAGTTGTATATTATGAGCCTACAGACTGTTTGTTATTAATGAAACGATCATTCATCAATAATCTTATACGTACTTGTATAATTACATGTTTTGTAATATGTAATCAAGTAGTATGCTTTGTGCAGCTAAAGATTAGATGGCTTCCGGTCGTCCTGAATGTCCTAATTTTTAGAACGTTTATAAGTGAGCCTGCTTGGACAATTACATCCATTGTGCACCAATGGTTGGCGAATTAGGTTGATCCTGTAGGAGATTGATGTTTGCGCCCACAATGGGACGACTTTAGCCTGTGTGATAACGGGCACTTTTGTGTCCGATTTTGAACGTCTCTGCTTAGTTACTCGAGTATTTTAAGATTTTCTAGCACTATGCGAACTGGCATCCCCATCAGCATGTAGGTGCAATTGTTGAATTAACGAGTTTCAACGTACGAATAATGCCTGGTTGCAGCTCTAAGCGAGTAGTTTACCCTAATTTCTGTAGCGAAAAGTGAGTGTATTAATTCAACTTAGGTCTGACCGAGGCTATGAATAGTTGGATCGTAGATGGATCTGAATAAATATGTAAAACTGACCATAAATAGTAGTTTTATTGATGAATAGGGCGCGGAGCCTTGCAAACATAAAGAGCGGGGCTGTGTGCCCGTTGTAAATAATGAGAATATAAGAAAACAGGAAATGTGAAAATACATATCTCGAGTATATGGGCTTAACCGAGCCTTTCAAAAGTAGTACTTCTTTAGCCATGTGACATTCCAGTTATTGGAAATTGTTGTTCCTTCCATGTCTTCAAGAACATATGCATATTTTCCAGGTATGCCTCGAACTTTGTACGACCCTTCCCAATCTGGGGCAAGTTTGCCTGCACCAGCCTTCTTAGTGTTCTGAGTAACTTTGCAAAGGACCATATCCCTTATGTTGAAGGACCGTGGTTTAGCCCTCGCATTGTAATACTGCTCCACTTGTTGCTTCTGGGCCACGAGGCGTATGGCTGCTATTTCTCGTCGTTCCTCCAAAGTATCGAGGAAGGCTTTTAAAGCTTCGTCGTTGGATTCTTCCACCGAAGATGACCGCCTCAGACTAGATTCATCAATCTCTAGGGGAATCATTGCTTCCGTTCCATATGTTAGTGAAAATAGAGTTTCTCTAGTGCTGGCTTTGGATGTAGTACGGTAGGCCCATAAGACGACTGAAAGTTCTTGTGGCCACTTTTCTTTTGCTTTCTTGAATCGCTTTTTCAAATTCTCCATTATTGTTTTGTTTGTAGATTCTGCTTGACAATTGGCTGAAGGATAATAAGGCATAGAGTTTATTCTCTTTATCTCCCACACATTCAGAAAGCAGTGATTTTGTCACCTATGAACCGAGGCCCATTGTTGCAAGTGATTTCCGCTGGAATGCCGAATCAGTACATAATGTTCTTCCATATAAACTCTATCACCTCCTGCTCCCGGATCTGTGCATAGGATGCTGCTTCAACGCATTTGGTGAAATAATCTGTCATGATGAGCAGGAATTTGACACATTCGGGTGCTTTAGGCTTGGGTCCTACGATGTCCATCCCCCCATTTCATAAAAGAGCAAGGGGCTATTACTAAGTGTAATAACTCTATCGGTTGATGAAGTACATGGGAGAACCATTGACAGCTATTGCACGCTCGGGCAAACTTACTCGCGTCGTCTTCCATTCAGGGCCAGAAATAGCCCACCCTGATTAACTTCTGAGCTAGAGATCGCCCGCCAGAATGGTTTCCATATTGCTCCTCATGGATTTCCCTGAGTGCATAATCTACTTGAGAGGGTCCCAAATATTTAGCTAAAGGTTCGCTAAACATCCTCCTATACAGCTCGCCGTTGATTAAGTAATAGCGAGCCACTTGGGCTGTCAACCTTCTGCTCTCCTTTCTGTCTGCTCGAAGTACTCCTTTGTCCAAGTACTCAATAATTGGGTGTCGCTGGTACTACAATGATCTTAGTGCGTTGACCTCGTGACGTTTGACATCTGCATAAGTTAATTCAATAGTGGAAACCAGTCTGTCTGCATTTATGTCTGCAGTGGCCGCTAGACTGGCTAGGGCATCAGCCTCTATGTTTTCTTCTCTCGGTATTTGATTGATCTTCCATTTTTGAAAATTCTTCCAGCACATTTCTACTCTGGCCAAGTATTCTTGTATGCGATAGTCTTTGGTGGTGTAGGCCCCGGTTATCTGGTTGAGTACGAGCTTAGAGTCGCAATTAACACTGATCTCCCTGGCCCCCAATACGTAAGTTAATTAAACAGCTTGAATTACTGCTTCATATTCAGCTTCGTTGTTCATTATCTGGGTGCAGATAACATCTTTCTTGAATATATTTGATCACTAAACCAAGCGCGACCCTTTTTATGTTCGAGGCCCCGTCGATGTGGATCTGCCATTCTCCAGGGGTAATTCCCTCTATTATTTTGCGCTCTATCTCAGCTCCCGGCATCAAGTCGATACTGAAGTCGGCGACAAAGTCCGCAAGCATCTGTGAATTGATGGCCGTACGAGGCTGATAAATAATGTCATACTCACCGAGCTCGACAGCCCACTTTGCCAACCTACTTGGCAACTTGGGTTTGTGCAAAATAGTCCGTAAGGGGAAGGAGGAAACCACGATAATGATGCTACTTTGAAAATATGGTCGCAGCTTCCTTGCAGCCATGACTAAGGCCAGTGCGAGTTTCTCTAGGTGTTGATAACTAGTCTCTGTGTCTAAAAGAGACTTGCTTACATAATACACTGGTGATTGCACCCCTTACTCTTCTCGTACCAGGACAGTACTGACCTCAGATACTGCTGGGTACAACAATAACGGTTCTCCCTCGCGTGGCTTAGTCAGCAACGGGGGATTTTCCAGATAGTGCTTCAGTTCTCGAAGCGCCTTCCTAAGCTGCTCTGTCCATTCAAAGCTTTTATTTCTTTTCAACAAATTGAAAAACTGATGACTCTTCTCTAATGACTATGAGATAAAACGGCTGAGCACTGCAATTCGGCCGTTTAGCTTTTTATCTTCGAATTCATTCTTCAAGATTTCTGGCATAGCCTTGATTGCTTCGACTTTCACGGGGTTCGCTTTGATTCCTCTGTTGGAAACAATGAACTCGAGGAACATCCCAGAGGATACGCCGAAGGCACACTTCTCTGGGTTGAGCTTCATTCTGAATTTGTCCTAGATATCGAATGCTATCTCCAGATGGTCGATGTGATTCTTGGTGAATTCTGATTTGACTAACATATCGTCTATGTACACCTTCATGGCCTTACCAATCTGGTCCTTGAACATCAGATTTACTAATCTTTGGTAAGTTTCTCCTACATTTTTCAATTCGAAAGGCATTGCCCTGTAACAATAAATCCCCCTATCCGTGATGAAAGAAGTCTTTTCTTGATCATCCGAGTTCATGAGGATTTGATTGTATCATGAGTAAGTGTCTAGAAAACTTAAAGCTTCATGGCCTACCGTTGAATCAATGAGTTGGTCGATGATAGGCAGCGGGAAGGAATCCTTCGGTCATGCTTTGTTTAGATCTGTTAAGTCAATGCACATCCTCCACTTCCCATTCTTCTTACAGACTACTACCATGTATGATAGCCAATCGGGGTATTGCACCTCGCGAATGGAACCATTGTTCAGTAGCTTTATCTTCTTGACTAGCTTGAAGTTGGGGTCGACGTTCAGATCATATGTGATGACGCTAGTCGATATTCCTGGCATGTCGGTATATGTCCAGGCGAAGGCGCCTGACTGAGCACAGAAAGTTGCGTATTCCCGCTTAGCTTCGACTGAGAGATTGGGCCCCACATAGATTTTTTTATTTGGAACCTTCTCGTCGAAGATCAACGGGTCAAGGTCATCAATTGTAGCTTTGGCAGGCTTGTCCTCTAATAGGTCAGAAGGCACGATTGCCGGCTCTCGAGACCCATCCGCTTCAAGGGCCCTGCGTGTATATAAGGATTTGGTAATGTAGATGGCACCGCGTGTACTTCATGAATCCAAGGCCTCCCAAGAATAATGTTATACGAGAGGTAGCATGTCATTACCTGGAAAGACGCCACCCAGGTTGCACCCGGAAGGTGTACTTGAAGGGATATCTCTCCTACAGACTTCTCACTGGAGCTGTTAAAGCTGGTTATGGCGTATGGACTCGAAATTACCTAATATTGTACCTCCATCTGGCAAACAACCTGCCAATGAATAATGTTGACTGCGCTTCCGGGATCTACCAACACACGCTTGACTCGAGCATCGTATACCTGCAAGGTGATTACCAAAGCATCGTAGTAAGGGTGATGAACGCGTCGTGAATCCTCATCATCAAACTCGGTTGTGTTGATACGTGGCTTCTTGGCTATCTCCTGGTAAGCCTCGCAGACCATGATAGCTATGGTCCGGATGCTTCCAACCCCCCTCCCAACCGGAAGATCGTATTGACAAACTTTTGGACTGCGGCTTCACTCCATGAGGGGCATGATGAGGCACGGTACACTGGTAAGACTTCAACCATGATGACAGATAATAGGGCTTTGATCTTAGATAATTGTTCACATTTTCAGTCGTAATGACCGAGTTATGACTTATCTGTCGGATCTCGTTATCAGTATTTCGTACGGTGTGATCACCACTGCTTGACATGATTGTGCCTTTTCTTTCATAGACTACCTACAATTGCCTGTGCCCCACGATGGGCGGCAAACTTTTTATGCCTAAAATCGGTCACCTAGGTTAAACAATTAACTAAGAATGAGGTCACATGCAATACAATAAATACGATAGAAAAATAAATAAATGAAAGAGAGAAATAATGAGCAAGAAAAGTAAAGTTGTGTTATTCCTTGAGAATAGCCGGATTCTGTGGTTAATCACGATGATGTACAATACAATAGGTATTTAGAGTAGTAGATACCCTATCCTAAATAAGGTACAATATAAAGGCTAATAAGGCTAGGTTCCTATAACTCAAGGCGGTAGTATATACGAAACCCTAACTAGAAGACTATAACCATAAGGTGGCAGGATGTATGCCCTTTATCTTACGCCTGTATTGCCTGAACTGTCGTAACTCGTAAAACAGACGTGTATCCTTTACACCCGGTGACTTGTATGATAAGTCTAGTCTCGAAAGCTAGACTCGTATCCCCGTAATAGTAGGTGGAATATTTTTGCCCACACAGGTATACACCTCAAAAGCCTCCCTATATAGCTAATAATGTCTTCATATCTTCAATGCAAAGACCACAGCTGCCAAATCAAAATCATGAGTCAGATAATTCTTTCATTTACCTTGAGCTGTATGGAAGCATAAGCGAAAACCTTACCGTGCTGCATTAAAACACATCCCAAGCCAGCATGGGAAGCATCACAATAAACCACAAACCGACCTATGCTGGAAGAAAGATATAACACTGGAGAAGAGGTCAATAAGGCCTTGAGCTTCTGAAAGCTTGTCTCGCACTCATGAGAGCGCTAAAACTAGACTACCCTTTGAGGCAAGTGGGTCAGAGGAGATGCAATTGAAGAGAACTTCTCTATGAACCGCCGCTAGTATCCTGCCAAACTGAGAAAACTACAAATCTCCGTGGGAGTGGTAGGACATGGCTAATTCTAAACTGCCTCACTCTTATTCGGGCTAACCTTAATACCCTTACTAGATATCATGTGACCTGAGAAAGCCACAAATAAATCCAAAATTCACATTTCGAGTACTTGGCATACAACTTACGATCACAGAGTGTCTGAATAACCACTCTGAGATGATATTGTTTCTCCTCGCGACTCCGAGAATAGATCGGGATGTCATCGATAAAAACGATGACAATAGAATCAAGGAATGACTTGAATATCCGATTCATAAGATTCATGAATGCTGCAGGGTCATTGGTAATCCTGAAAGACATAACTAGGAACTCGTAGTGGGCATAACAAGTCTTGGAAGAAGTTTTTGGGTTATCCTACTCCTGAATCTTCAGCTGATGATAACCAGATCGCTGATCAATTTTAGAAAAGAATTTGGCCCCTTGAAACTTATCAAACAAATCATTTGATACAGGGAAATGGATACTTATTCTTGATGGTGACTTTATTTAACTGCCCATAGTTGATACACATCTGCATAGTCCATATTTCTTCTTCACGATCAGAATAAGAGCTCCCGAAACACTCGGCCTGATAAATCCTTTATCAAGCAAGGCCTGCAACTACAATTTGAGCTCCTTCAATTCTGATGGAGCCATGCGATAGGGATGGATAGATATAGGTTGAGTCCCTTATAGGAAATCAAAGTCAAACTCAATCTCCCGATCAGGAGGAATTCCCGGTAAATCATCTGGAAACATATCGGGAAACTCCCTCACAACAAGAATAGAGTTAAGGGATGGAATCTCCATAGAAGTATGTCGAATCATGGAAACATATGCTAAACACATTTTATTCATCATCCGCTTCGCCTTCAAGAAAGAAATAATACCCCCCATGGGTGGAAATGAGAGCCTTGCCACACCACCGATGCTGGATTAAAAAAAGAAAGTCGAATAGAATTTACATTGCAATCCAGAGTTGCATAACACGATGCCAACAATTCCATGCCAATGATAACATCGAAATCAACCATATTTAATACCAGAAAGTCCATCAAGGTCTCACCCAAAGGATGTAGTACAAGCTGGATAGACTCTATCCACTACAATAGAATCTTGGATAGTAGTAGAAACATAAAAAGGATCATCGAGATGAATATAATCGACATGAAACCCCGGAAAAAAATAAGAAGATACATAAAAATAGGTTGATCCTAGATTAATTAGAGAATATGCATCCCGACCACAGATAGATAAGATACTTGTAACAATAGCATTAAATGCCTCAGCATCCTGCCTGGCTGGCAATGCATATAACTGTCATTACGGCTAAACGAAGCCGCTACCCTGAGAACCTCATATAGAGGGACCACTAGCACCACACCCATGACCTCTGCCTGGTGATGGTGCACCTTTAGCTGGCTGAGATCCTGAAGGAACACCCTGAGGCTACATAGGTTCTTAAGGGCGAGAAAGGTCGATTGTCTCCCTACTGAAGAAGAGGGCAATCCTTTTATGATCCCCTGGATCCTGACAAATAAAACACCTTGAAGAATACCTACACTACTCAAACTATAGCTCATCGCATGGGCGGGACTGAATTGGAAACCGACTCTAAGGAGGAACATGCACGTTCTGAAATCATGCGCCGGAGACTGAACTGGCTAACACGTGGCCTGCCTTAATACTGATAACTCTTACCTCTAGATGAGGTACTGGGATGCCCACTTGGGCCACGAGATCTTTTACTCTCCTGCTCCAATTAATCTTCCTGCTCCATTTTATGATTTGCCTCATACCTCCGAGCAATATCAATAGCGACATCAAATAAAGTTCCAGCCTCGATCTCTCGAGCCATACGAGACTTCAAGGAAGAAGAAAGTCGATCAATAAAATCTCCTAACTTTGAATGTTCATGAATTAAGTCTGGAGCATATATGGTCATATTGGAGAACAATATAATACATTGATCAGCTATATATCCCTACATAACTAGCTTAACTTCCAGTAACTAATTCAGTTAAGCCGCTAGCCACTTAACTAACTTCTTTTGAGTAATTACAACTGTACCCCACTAGTTCTCTATATTGTCAAGTTTTTTCTTTCTTATTGGTTTGTACATGACAAAGATTTGATTATATACACCAATTATAAGAAGGATGAATGTAATAAAAGATAAAATTTAAAAAATAACTTCAAAGATTATGGTGTCCACTCTAGCTCTAAGGACCTTTTTAATATAAAAATATTTCCGCGTTTGGTAGGGGATATAAGAACTTTGGTCCATACTCGATTATATACGTTTGATTTGAAAAAGTTTTTCCTGCTGAACATGAAACATTATTGCTGAAGTAAAAGACAAAAATAGACAAACTTTATTATTGAGGTCACTACTTTCTATATTTCATGCTTTCATCAACTACTACATGATTGTTGAGATTTATTGTAGATTAACTGAATATTCGATAGACTATTTTGTAGCTTAACTTAGCAACAAATCCCTTCTCCCCACCCCCTCCCAAATCTCTCTCCCTCTCTTTTTCCGTGTATTTACATATATATCCGTAATGATATAAAGCAATCATTTTACAAAAATATGTCGAATGTGCAGTTTTATTCCTAAATTTCAAATTACTAGTCTACCTAGTGGAAGAAAAAGAAAATTAGTCTCTGAGTTGTACAATTAGATAATCCTATTCCTCCTATAAATGGTATGAACTTGGAAGTTGTGAAAATGAGTAGGGGTTCACCAATTTTTATTTTGCGTATGTACTTCAAATATGAGGCATAGTGATGGATATTTGTGAAAATACCCATGACACTACACGGATCCACCCATCTTAACCTCGTTCTTATTTATTAGTTTTGAGTTTTTTTTTTTTTTCAAAAGGAGCACTTTAAACAAGGAAATTACAAAGGAAAGACTATACTTTTTTATTACATGGGCATACACATTGCTTCTTTTTTAAAATTTGTGCTCTCCTTTAAAGAAAATAAAATGCTAGCTGTTAGTTTTTCCTCCCTCGCCACTGATCCGTCAGCTGCCACCCTACCCTCAGCGGGAGCTGCTGCATGCTGTTGGTGGCCGGAAAATTTGAATCGCCGGATTTTCATCGAAATTTTTATTTCATCGCTAGAGTTATATTTTTTTTTCACTTATCTTATCTTTTGCCGATTTTATGTATATCATAGCTTTTGACAAGTTTACCCACATAAATTTATCATAGAATTAAAGTATATATATATATTGAGAAGTGCGTATACAAGGAGAGAAACACAAAAATGTACACTGAAAATTGAAAAATCATACACACATTAAATAATTTGAAAAACTCAAAATTTACACTTTTATATATTTTATGTACATATTTATATACGTGTATCCAACTTTATAAATTTTTATACAGTGCTTACATGGTGTATAAAATTGTATAAAAGTATATATAATGTACAATAATGTTTGTACAATGTTTCTTAGCATATATACATAGTATTTTAAAGAAAAATACATGATTTATATAAATTTATATACGAAAACACCCAATCTGTTCATGTTTCAAGAAAAACACTAGATTTGTCAAAATCCTTAACAAAAATACCAAATTTACATATATAATGTATCTTTCTCAACATAATAATCATAGATCCACAAAATTAAATGAAGAAATGGAGAAGAATAGATCTTGACATAGCTCCGAAGAAGAAGAAGAAGAAGAAGAAGAAGAAAAAGAAGACGACCAGCAGCAGTGGCGGCATGGTGACAGAGCAAGGAAAAGAAATAGACAAAAAGTGGTGGCGTGTGGAGAAGACGGCGCAAGGATGTCAGAGGGAGAGAGACGCTAGGATTTTGAAGGAGAAGAGAGGAAGTGTAGGGGGAATATGATAAAGATATAAGGAGATAAAGGATCTCCTTGTCTGATACCCCTTGAAGGCTCAAAGTAATTTGTATTGCTTCCATTTACTAGGATGGAGATGGAAGTTGAAGTTATGCAAGGCATGATAAATTTTACGAGATTTCTAGGGAAATTGAAGAAATTTAGGCAATTGAAAATGAATGACTATTCCATCCTATCAAAAGATTTCTCCAAATCTATCTAGATGGCCATGAATGCATTCTTCCCTTTCATTTTTTGAAAATGATGCATGACTTCCTGAATATAATGCATAGCACTATTACTAGTTCTCTTATTCTTAAGGAAGCTAGATTGAGAAGGGCCTATGATGTTGTCAAGGTAGGGTTTAAGACGATTTACAATAACTTTGGTAACAATTTTGTAGATGGTATTGCAAAGGCCGATGGGTCTGAAGTTTTGAATTTTATTTGCATTATCAATTTAGGAATAAGGCAGATATAAATTCTGTTAAGATATGCTGGCATTTATGAAGTGATAAAAATATCATTGCATTGAGAAATAACATAAGGTCCCACAATACTCCAATATTTTTTCAAAAAAGAATGGATGCAAACCACAAGACCTGGGGTTTTGAATGGTTTGAAACTATTAAGGGCATCAATGATTTCTATATCCTAGAGAAGTTTCTTCAAACTTAGGGATTGTTCAGGAGTTAGAATGGGCCCTGGAATATTGATCCTCCTATTGGAGCTCATATGGTCAGTTTTGAACAGCTTTTGAAAATGGTTTAGAATATGGTTTTCCATTTTAATTTGATAAAAAATGATATTATCATTAGCATCTTTGAAGAAAGTACTTTTATTGACTCTTCCATGGTTTAAGGTGCTAATGTGATTTTTTTTATTAGCATCTCTTCACATAGCCAATTTATTCTAGATTTTATTTTTCAAAAATCTTCCTAACTTTTTAAAATTGAGTTGTATTCAAATTAAAGATTTTTTTCATGTTTTAGGAGAAAGAAACTGGTAAGATATTTTGGAGATCTTTGAATGCCATTTAATCTAGCTAAAATATGGGTTTTCCTTAAAAAAATGTTGCCAAAAATATTTTCGTTCCACTGTTGAACTTTCTCTTTGAAAATCAAGCAAGTAATTTTAAAACATAGGTTGATGACCCATGACCTCCCTATTTCATAAATTAGATCAGGATGGTTACACCACATAGACTCAAATTTAAAAGACTTTCTGGAACCATTTCTCTTAAAGGAAGGAGCTAGTTGAATGAGTAAAGGGCTGTGATCATCACGGATTCTAGGAAGGTGAGTCACTTGGCAATTAGAAAAAGGGGTTAGCAACATGTCATTTCCTAAAGATCTATCAAGTCTTCTAGGATCAATTGACTTTTTTTCGTTTTATTTGTCCAAGTGTATTTGGAACCTTTTAAACCTATGTCAAACAAATTGCAATTTTCTAAACAGTCCCAAAAAGCATTGCATCTTCTGAGATTTAAAATTTTTCCTCCTCATTTCTCATTTGAGTCAGGACTTCATAAAATTCTTCACTGACAAGCCAAGGCATATTTAAGTTGCAAGATCTATTAATCAAATTATTCCATAAATTTAAACGATCATAAAAGTTATTTCTAGCATATATAGCAGTGTAGTAAAAAGTTTGAGATGTAGTATTTACCTTTACCATTGCATGGATGTCCTTCCCTTAGATGAATGTCATCTAGTGAAACAAACATGTTATCCCAAAGGATAAAAATTCCATCAGAGTTTCCAATAGCATATTCCTCCACCATATCAGTGTAGCCAAAGTCATTCCTTAAAGCAGTATGGTCCTCTATGTGAATTTCTTAGAGAGTAATAAGGCAGGGTCGATGGTAATTTAAAGTAGCCCTAAAGGTTCCTCTAAAGTCATCATTATTGGTATCCCTAACATTTCAAACTATATAAGTGGCTTTAATCATTGGAAGGTTCAGGTTCCGATTTCCTTGATACTCCAAAGGTAAATTGGCATTGTCCCTCAGGGTAAGACTTAGTATTATGACATATTTGGCTTCCCTTTGGTTTGCATGATATCTCATGTACATTGAGAATTTGCGCATTATGTTGGGGCATAAAAAAATATTTCTTCCCTATATTTTCATTGAATAACATTATCACGATTTCTTGCAGGTTTATTACATTTGCCTATAAGTTTTTCTGTGGAATTTCTGTGAAACGACCTCGGTCCGTCGTTTCGGAAGTTAGGACTCCGACTTGCGTGTCGATAATTTTAAAATATTTGTAAGGTCCATTAGGACCTGTCTATAAAATTTGAGCTAAATCAGACCTCGTTTGGTAGGCATCGGAAGAAGGTTTCAGTTTTTATTGTCGATAAATATTAAAAAGAGATTTTCGAGCTCGGTTTTGGTGAATGAGCTCCGATTCGAAATCCGAAAGTACTGCTTAGTTCGTATTATTATTTGTGACTTTTGTGATTTTTAAAAATTGAATTTCGAGGTTGTTCGGCTAGTTTCCGCTAAAATGCCAAAAGTTAAATAATTTGACATTTTTTCATTTAAATTCGCATTTTGAGTTTCGGGAACCCGATTTGAGATCCGCCTTAGCGAGTATTCTACATATATTTTATCTAACTTGTATGCAAAAGTTGGAATTATTTCGAATATCGCAGGGTACTGTTTTAATTTTCGTCGTAAAAAGAAAATAAAATAAAAGAAAAAGACAAAAAAGGAAAGTAAAGGAAAGGTGACATGGCGGTGGTGCTAAGGAATATACATATCCCTTAGCTTTCGTCCAAAATAAGAACAGAAAGCAACAAAAACAAAACAGAATTAAGAAGCAGAAACGAAGCAAGGAAAAAATGCCAGAAAATAAGAAAAGAGCAGGAGAAAAGATAGAATTTTCACCCCGAAACATTCAGGTAATGATCTTAATGCATTATTTGAGTTTATTACGTATGTTTGAATATATTTTAATGGTGAAAATTGGGATATTAGACATCGTTTTAATAAGTTCAATTAATAGTTTAAAGGGTCAATTGGACCTCGGTAATGGAATTGATTATATATTCGTACTCAGTGAGTTATGGGCGACATATAAATGTAATTTATTTGGAGTTTGGTTTTGTAAACTTAAACCCTGTACATAGGCCTGGCCTGCGTATTGCGTATGGGGATAAGGTATCAGGTTCCTAACCGGATTACCCTAAGATGTGGGGAATGAAGCCTTTAGCCTTATTTGATATAGTTTTCTGCTTATTGAATAGAGTGGGATCGTTTGGCAATGAAACCAAAGGACAAAGCGGTTATTGAGTGGTTGTGCTAACTTTGTAACAAGGTAAGTGTTTATATCCATTTCTTTGGAGGCACTTGGCCTCGTAGATTTTTTACCACGTGTTCCTTACGTGTGTAGCTGCTGATAGGCGTATTCATTACGCCTTAGCTTTGAATTTACATTGTATATTGTATGTTATGCCCTGTTGTTGGTATTGCATTGAGCATATGAGCATTGCACTCTGGTTTTGAGCAATTCATATACTTCCCGGTAATTGATGAGAGTCCTCGAGCCGGTGAAGGGTCATCAATGCATATACTTCCCGGTAATCGATGAGATTCCCAAGTCGGTGAAGGGTCATCATTGCATATACTTCCCGGTAATCGATTAGAGTCCCGAGCCGGTGAAGGGTCATCATTGCATATACTTCCCGGTTGGCGATGAGAGTCCCGTACTGGTGAAGGGTCATTATTGCATATACTTCCCGGTAATCGATGCGAGTCCCGAGCAGGTGAAGGATCATCATTGCATATACTTCCCGGTAATCGATGCGAGTCCCGTGCCGGTAAAGGGTCATCATTGCATACATGTCCACGTAATCGATGAGAGTCCCGAGCCGGTAGAGTCATTATTGCATATATCTCCTAGTAGACGATGAGAGTCCCGCGCCGAAGATAGGTATCAGGCATATGTGGCTGCCGTGCATCGTACCGCATTCATCCCATCTCATTCATATGTGACTGCATCGCATCGTACCTCATTCATCCCATCTCATTGCACCGCATGCTGACTATTGTGTGTATTGTGTTGTGTTTTATGTATGTGGTATGTATACTATGTCGTGGACATATCTCAGTTTGTCTATATATTTTTGGCTCGTATTCTGGTTTGCGGGGATCGGTTTGCACGCTGCAACGTTATAAATATATGGATCGGGTTACACGCCGCAACGGTATAAATATATGGATTGGGTTGCACGCCGCAACGGTATAAATATATGGATCGGGTTGCATGCCGCAACGGTATAAATATATGGATCGGGTTGTACGCCGCAACAGGATGAATATATGGATCGGGTTGCACGCCGCAACGGTATAAATATATGGATCGGGTTGCACTCCGCAATAGTATAAGTATATGGATCGGGTTGCACGCCACAACGGTATAATATATGGATCGGGTTGCACGCCGCAACAGAATGTATTTCTGATTGTTGATGTGTTCGGAATACCTATATATTTTGGTTATCTTATGTTCCTGGTTGTTGATGAGTTTGTCATTCCATATGTGTTTCTAGTTATTATTTGGCTCTGCCTTTTTATAATTTAAATAAGAGAAATTTGGTTAATCTGTTTGTTTTTTCCCTGGCTAGCTATCCAATCATTTGAGGTGGCTAGTCTGCCCCACTTATGGAGTCTTTTTGATTCACCCTTGTTTGTTGTTTGTTTTTGTCTATCTATTTCGTTTCGGCAGGTTCGTTCCAGATTGAGTTTGCCACGTTGTGAAGGAGCGAATATGACTTCAGTTGTTAGGGTGAGCCAGCTTTTATTTCGGATGGCCACAAGTTTTATGTTTATTATTTCAGTTGCATTTTGCTCCCTTCATGAGGTATTTTTCTTTTTCTGTACTCTTAGATGTCTAGTATGGATAGCCCTAAACCTAGTATGTTGGGTAGTCAGCTGTAATTTCTTTTGTACAGCTTAGAGATATCAGTATGTTTGTGTTTTTTTAAGTCTTGTCCTTATTCATGAATTGTTATATTTATTTTCCTAATTTAATTGGTAAGGGTTCGTCTGACGGGTCTAGGGGAGGATGTCGGGTGTCCGCACGGCCTAACCGAATTTTGGGTCGTGTCATTCTGGTGGTGCGTTATTTTGGTTATTTGGAATTATTGGTTACGTAGCTTGTGGATGAGGTAGTGGTGGAAAGAATTCTAGTGGAAAGGGGGGTGTTGGTGAGCTTCCCTGGGAATCGCTTAAATTGGCCATGGTGCAAAGATTTCCTGCATTTGGTTCTCCCTTGGGTGGTAAATGGGAAGATCTAGTGGCTGGTTCATGTGACGATTTGCATGGGCTATTGGTTGGGCAATTTTTTGGCAGAAGAGTTGGTCCATGTAATGGGTCATTCTTATCCTCATCTGTTCTGTTATCACGAGCTAGGAAATTTGGGTTCTGAAGAGCTACAATGATTTTCTGGTTATTATTGGACATCATGTTGAAAAGAAGTGCATGCCCCTCTAGAGCTTGTTCCAGAATTGAGAATGGTATTTGGTTCAGTCGTGGTGGTAGAAGAAAAGTTTGAGGAGGTGGATTTTTCCTGGGAGGTGGTGGTGGTTGGGGGTTCATGGTAAACTGAGTAGGGGTTCTGGGGTTTACTCTCAGTGTTGCTCTGTGGAGTCTGGAACTGAAGCTCATGTTTCTAGATGGATGTTTGGGCATGTTTAAGTAGTAAGGTTGGAGAAGCGGGAGAGATTGCTATGGAGTAGGCAGTAGGAGAGTTATTTATAGAGTTGTGGTCTATTTCTATGCTTTGTAATGATTCTTACGTGAAGGAAGTAGTAAATGCATGGAGATTTATTGGCTGAGTGAGTGTAGGGTTAGGACAAGGAATGTGGGGGAAGGGGGGAGGTGCTCTAGAATGTGTTGATTGGCCAGTGAGATCGGTGCTCACTCCCATTGGATTTTGGTTTCATGGGAGGTGTGTTGTCAGCTTGTTGTTTAATAAGGGAAAAATTTTGTAATGGGTGAGCATCATTTGATTGAGATTTTGTATAAGCCAAATGGAATGACTGCTTTTGTTTCTATCGGGGAACAAACCAAATTTTTATCTAAAGGGCGGGTCAAAATTTTCAAACGAATAGCCAGGTCTTTTGTGTGGGTGGGGATATCTTTAATAATATTATTATTTTTATAGTGAAATTTTCGGGTATCTAGATATTTCCCACTTTTAGCATAATAAAGCTTGACATTTATCTCAGAATTAGTAACGGGCTCAATATTAGTCCTAGAACTATTTTGTCTAAAAATAGGATCATAACTATTTTTGTATGAATTGAAAATTTTCACCAGGACTAGGCTTAGGTTGCTTACCTTTCCTCTGTGGAAATGCGACTGTCTTCATCCTTCATCATTTTTTGTGACGTTTGATCCTACTGCAAAACGACGTCTTTGTTAGTTGTGCAAGTAACTACATCCTTATTTGGGTTCTTAGAGTAAGGACATAGTGCATGTCTATGCCCTAGGCGACCACATATAGTGCACATGAGGTCTTCTCCTTCATATAGGATTTCTTGCTTATGTTGTCCAATGAACACATGATTTAGTACTGGTACATCAACAGACACTTGAACATAAATTCTTGCGTATCGCCCTCTTAGTGTTGACGAAGTACATAAGTCAACTTTTAGGAGTCGTCTAATACTATTTCCAACTTTTCTTAGGACCTCCTTATCGTAGAATTCTGTTGGTAATTCTGGTATTCTAATTCTGATTGCTGAGTAGGTCAAGTTTGCCTGAGATTCAACAAAGTTTGGTTCCCACTTAGTGATATATAGGAAAAATCCATTTATGAACCAAGGTCCATTATGAAGGATATTCCTAAAATTTTCCTCCTTGATGAATTTGACTACGTAGAAATCTGATCCCAAGTCAATTAGTGAAAAATATTGGGTTGGTCTACACATCTGTTGTAATTTGGATCTTAGGTATTGGTGGCTGATTTTCCGTCCAAATAGTTTAAGTATGACAGAGTATTGCCATAGTCGATATAGTCTTTCCAGCTCCGCCGCTGATAAACTAGTTCTTCTATCATATTGAGGGTTGTCTAATGGGTTGGGGTTTAGAAGATCGTTGTTTTGAGGTATTAATGTTTCACTAGTTTCTCGGCACGTGCGCTGCACGTGGATGTCGAGTTATACAGTACATATATGTGTACATAAATTAAATGTTATTACAACAAAGTCTTGAGCAAATAGCATTACACAAAAGAGTATTATAAAAGCATGCTTGCAGGAAAGATAAATATTGATCCTCAAAATGAGTGCATATTCTTGGAGCCTACAAGTGGAAAGTCATAGTTAAAGAAAATACAATCTTATATATTGTAGTTCTTTTGATTTTTGAAATACAAACATATAAAATGAGCATTTCTCATCTACGACTTCCTTATTGATAAAGTCTTGAGTAAAAATTATATTAAAAAAATTAAATATAAGTTTTTGCAATCATCATATCTCAAGTTCTTAATCATTATTAGAAAGTCTAATATTGGCTTTTAATCATAAGCCAAGCACCATCCACATTGCAAATATATCAGCGTATGCTTTATGCAACATACTAACTCCAAATAAATCATTTTGCCTATTAAAGTCCTTTAATGTTATTTCACTTGTGGCGGTAGATTTGACAAACTATTGTACACAAAAAAGAGGGGGACATAAACCAAATCTGCAAAGTTATCATATCAAAAAGTTGCAATTGATTGGCCGAGGCTATGAAAAATAGTGTGCTAGTTATCCATATAAGTTGGATAGCACGGTATTTATACCCTAGGTGTTTCTAGAGGATTTATCCGTTCAAACTTCCACCTATTTAACTTTAGCAGCAAAAATCCTCCAATATAGTTTTTCACAAGGCAAGTTATGTTCAAGGCTTCTTTTAAGGTACATAACTTAGTGAGACAACTGAAGTTACCTGTGTAAAAGACTAACAATAGGAACATTTGTATGTTGATTTATCTAATCTCACCCGTCCTGGAAGGTCTGTAAGCATGCATTCCATTTTCTTTCGATTCTCCCCAACAACTAACAATTATGTCAAATGTACAATAGAGAAAATGCTAGAAGTAAGATAAAGCATCATTGATGGTGCAACAGAGCACACGAAAAAAATAAGACAAAGCAGCATTGATGGCGCATAATTGCCCTTCTGATTCAAGCGCGCACACATAAAACATTTCTATGCAAAAGAAAATGAGAATTTATCATGACAGAACAAAAATACATACCTCATCCAATAATTTATATTTTGGAATGCCCTGCAAGAAAATATTACATAGTAAATAATCAAGAAGAACAAAAACAAACTAATATGTTACTTGGACATAAACAATTAAAATACAATAAAAAAGACGAATTAGGCAGGAATGAAAGGAAATACTCGCTAAAGGGAGGGCTAAAGCTGGATGAAATTGGACGTTGATTATGTAACTCTATACCATTTTCGATAGGAACGAAATGCACAATCCAACACAATCTTGGTTATTAAGTTTTCAGATCACTAACTCTTCATATTCCCTATTGTTATATAGGAGCCAAAGAAACGTTTGGTTGGCTAGAAATTAGGAGTACTCCTTACGACAACTAATAATTATTCATTGGATTATCACTCTAATAATGACGGTTCATTTGAAGGGATATTAGGTAATCTGAAAAGTATTTTAGTAACATAAATATTTAATAAGAATATTTTAGTAATATGACTTTAGATTAGGGGGCCAAATGGTCTTTTACATTTTGCTTTTGAGATTGACTCTTTTAGTATAGTTAAATGTGTATAGGTAAAAAGTTGATTTGTTTGATTTAGTATTGGAACTGGCGAAATAATTTTTCTAGGAGGGACTTTTAAGTTTATATGGAATTTGTTTGGGTAGTTTGATCGTCCGAAGGATCTGGTGGAATTTGTATCTCCATCGGTTGGACTTCATTTGTGATCATGGGGATGAATTTCCAGTTGGTTCTTTCGTTAATTCCTAGGGATTAGTTAGAGAGAAGATGGAGAATTTCTCTAGAGAGAGAATAGACAATCTATTTGGTACTCTTTGTACTCATTACTCTTTATCTCTTTTTTAGTTAAATTAAATACTATTAGGATGATTAACGCTTTCTCTCAATTTTATAAAATTTGTTTTGAATTATTTTGAAAAATTAAAGATAGACATTTAAAATGGACCGGAGAGAGTAGAGCATTTTGAATCAATGGATCCTCTTGAAACAAAAGTAGTACAGTAATTAACTTCTCAATCTTATGTTTTCTTGGCATTAGTATTTCTTCATAATCGGAAAATTTGAGCTATAGGTCACTGCTGCATGCAAGACAAACTTGGGACCCAAAAGTGATCATTAATAACTTGCTTGTGTATATGATGACGATCAATGCAGATTAATTCCCATGCACGCAGTTGAATATGGTTGAAGTTTCGTATGTTATTTATTCATTTTACATTATTCATATATAAATTCAAATAATATATCTTTTGGTAGAGACTATTGATCTATAATTCTCGTGACTTATTTGCGGTACGATTTTGCGTACGGCCCTAAGATTTTTTCTTCTATGGGTAGGACTAGTACAAATTAATTTTAACTTCTTTTTCGTCAGAAATAGTTACTCCACGTAGCTTGACCATTATGACTGACCTATGTTAGGTCTTTGAAATGTAAGAGAGTTCACCATTCTAAGCCCTAAATTTACAGATTATCCACCAATGAAGTTACTATGGGGTTTCTATGCTTAATACGACAAAGACAGACGAATTGACCTCGTCTTGGCACTACGAACAATCTTAAGATCATCCAGCATTTTTTTCTTTTTTTGAATTTTTTCCTTAGTGTCCGCACATTGTACATGTGACTTTTGAGAGATCTTAATGCTACTATACATTTTGTTCAATAATTGATTAATTGAGTGTATGTAATGACGTTATATCCATTGCATATGCAGAAGAATTTGAATGCTCTTTAGCATTAATGCATTCATATTGAGTTTTACCTCGTGAATAATTTCAGCATATCCGTGGTGTGTATTTCAATATTCTAATGTCATCATGGATGTCAGTTGTGATGCAAAACTAATGGATATTTGGCGCAAAAACATATCGAAATACCTGTCAATAAAAAAGAACGTGGAGACATACATTCAGACACAGAAATTTACTACTTTTATCTTAAAACGTTTAGCATTTTTTCCTTTTCTTTCCGGGATTCTAGTGATTGAACTTTTGCTAATGCTATAAGAGCATCCAAACTTACAGTATTATCTCTTGTAATGTAGAATATTTAAATTTTAGATAAAGAAGTTGAAAAAAATGGGACAAAGAAAAAACAAGAATTATAATAACTGTATATGTCATTGCAAAAAGAACATATCTGTTAAGATTGATCATGATCACGAGAAATTTCGAATATTTGTTCAAATTCAAAGCTTTTACATTTTCTTCCCTTAGTTACCTTTTTGGCTTTGACGCCATTAAACTTTCTCTGATTGTCAAAAGGTTCCAAGTCAATTCAACATTCAAGTTATATTCCAGCTTATTTACCTTCTCCATCACCCTGTATATATGTGTACTGTCGATCATTCTGTTTCAATAAAAGTATTGCATAATAAACAGCTCAAGAATATCCTCAAGTCATATTCTCTTAGTTGCAAATTTAGAGCCAAAAAAATGTCGAATATTTCACTTGAAGCATTGGCCATGGCAGGAGCTGATTATCTTAAAGATGGGATAAGCATGGAAGAATTAGAACAGCATGAAGAAGAGGTACCTCCCTATTTGTTAGCTGATGAAGAAGATGATAGTGACGTTTTCTTCTCAAGGAAAACAAATAATATTCATCATGATTTCTCTAGTAGACCATATTGTGAGAGTCTCCTAACAAAATATTCACATGAATATCCTCTTGTTTTTCAAGAGTTTGACGAAGCGGAGCAGAAGAAGTCTTTAGTTAAAAATCAGATATTCTAGGAATTCTTGAAAAAAAAGGATATAGTAAGTCTTTTTAGATTAGTAGGAATAATCATTGTATAAAGTCATGGTAACTATTCATCTCGGAAATATTCCATCCAGAATAATCATTGTATTATGTCGTTGTAACTATTCGTCTTGGAAATACTCCATCCGTTTAAAATTTATGTATAAGCATGACAATTTAATTATAAAGAAGAACTTTAATTTTTTTAAATCTTAATTAAAAGTGTATATATTGAATATACTATAACATACTAAAAATATTCTTTAAACAATCACAAAATATTAGTTAACTCACGAACCCCAAAAATTAGCTCTTAACGTGTTCGCCCAACTCACAAAGGAACAGGTTCCTTGCAAGTTTCACCTATTTGTGAAACTTAACAAAATGCAGAAACGTAAAAAACACAGAGATTTTTACGTGGAAAATTCCTTGCTCAAGGGATCAAAAACCATGACCCAAACTCTTGGGATTTTAACCTTCTACTAAAGGAAAACCGAGCAAGTTTTAGATTACAATGTAATGCAATCAAGGAACGGGACCTCCTAGTACCTAGAACCTTCCAAGTCACACGTTAGCTTTTCAAGTTGACCCTGTCACACCAAAGAGTAACCTCTCCTATATGCTTCTTAACAAGCTGATAGATTACATCTCGATAGCCTATAACAGATAACTAAGACAACCAAACTATTACTATGTAACTGCAACTCCGTCAGGTTCTGCTGCCTTGCTTCTGCTCTTGCACACAATAGCTCTCACGAATGATTTCTTCTTTATATTCTCTTTGAGATTTCTTGAGTGCGTAATGGTTCTGGCCAAAACGACTTCAGCCCCAAAATACAGAGATCTAGACAAAGCAGAACTAATAAGCAACTCGCTTCAGTAGGGTTCTGCTTTGCAGATTCTACAGATTCACTCCAATACTTCTCTCAATATATTTGCCTTTGCTAGCCCCAACATGTAGTATATATAGAGATCAAGAGACCAAGTAGGTTTAGGAGAATAAAAGCTCTTTCCCAAGTAAATAAGGTAACCTCTTTAAACTTTTCCTTGTTGAATTCTAACTCCTATAGCCTTGACTCCTTCCTTAAGTAGAATAACATGTTGGTTGCTTGTCCTCCAAGGCTTCAATCCTTCAACGCCTTTGAAACCTTCTACAATTGGATTTTCCTCGCGTTCTTTATCCAGTTCGGATTGTCAGACTGCTCCTCCAGGTTCTTTCCTATTCCAGTTCAGACTGGGAACTTATATGTACATCTTTTCTGCATAAGATGAACTCATCTGTGAACCTGGTCCATCACCAGTTTCCATCACAAGTTTCTTCCCGTTTGTCAATCATCAAAACTCAAGCTTCAACAAGATGTTAGTATCAAATAACTCAAAATAATTGTATAACCATCCGAATCAGAGGTTCGATATTAAATTGCTATTGGAGTTTGTAGATAGCATTCTCAAAATACTCTGTATCACTTTACATCATTCTCTCTTCTATGCGGCTTCTATTTATGTAATCCCTGTAACACTAGGAAGAATCCTTAAGAGAGAATTTTTGTTTGTCTCAAGGTCCTCATGGTTAATATTAAATTCTTTAAATTTGATTCACACTGATAAGTCATACTTCATAGTGAAGTAAATCTAAAGGAGGCGAACATAATGAATTCGGTTGCCTTGTCCACATGTTGAGCGGACACTAAATTTAGTTCATTGAAATTGGTAACTTGAGTAGGAACAATTAGAACTATTTTTATTAAGGGTGTCCTTATTGTTTAGTCAGTAGAAGAGATTGATGTTTATTTGCATATGCCAATTGGATCTTCTAGTGAAGCAAAGTTGGGCCACGTTCAAGTCTCTCTTCCAATAGTATATTTTTTCGTTATTTGATCCTTTAAGACTCAAGGGACAAATTGTGTACGACTTATAAGAGTGAATAGCCTTATACTTGAGTAGTATACTAGCATTCATTGTGTAGAGTACAAGTATAAGATTGCACAAGAAGAAAATATCTTTTAGTGACCATAACATATATATTCTATTACCAATCAAAATTTGTTTTGTGACACCAAAATATCCTTTTGAGTGTTATATTATTGAGATTATTCACAAAAGTACTTGTTGCAGCATAGTTAAAATACCAAGTAGGGTCAGAGTCAAGATTTAGTTGTGTTAAAAAGCTGCAATTTGAGTGTTAGTGACAACTTCATGTGCATGATCAATTATGTATACTGTGATAACAATTTAAAGCAATATGACTATAGCTGTTGCAAAATTGTGGTGCAGCTGTGGGGTTATGAATAAATTGGCCCTAGCTGTCGCTGATTTGGCTACCATATCTGCAATCCCTTCCTAATCTCCTCTTGTTGGTGTGATTCCATCAAAAGTTCCCTTTATAATCATTCTAATTTTTAGAGTTATGGTTAAGGTATGTGATAGTTAAGTTAGTATGTCCATTCCCTGTTCAACATATTCGATTGGCTAGTCTTGTTATATGACTCAGTGATGGATTGTGTAGGTAAGAGTGTCACAGTCTGTTTGCTGGACTGGTCAAATGTACTCGATGCCTTAATTTGACGGAGTGAACCTACTAAATATGTCTACTTAATAGTTATTCTGTCAATGTATGCAACACAATGCAATTCTCTTAAATAACGTATCTGAAAAAATAATATATTCTGAAATTGTGATAATGTCCTAAAAAGAAATATATTGCATTTTAATCAATCTTGTTGATGTCCGAAGCAAAATCATGAATAATTAGACCATAACTCAAACTACTGGAATGGCAATGAAGCTTCTAACTGACAAGTTTGATGGACTGCTCATCATTATGTTGAAAACGCAAGAAGTTTTAGCAACTACCTTGCTTTCCTCCAAGGATCCACTCAAGGGCAAGTAGTTACCACTCTATTGGCCACTCTCTCCTGACAACTAATAAGGGATATGCACACTCTTTAACATAATTCAAAGTCCAAATTTTCACATTCAGGAAAGGCACTATTATGAGGCCCATTTGGGGCTACACACATGTTACACCCCGTATGTCTAAAGGACGTATATCATTCTAATGACATGTTACGAATGATTTAAGTGAGCTTAAAGTCATAATATGACCGTATATGATGTCTATATGTTGAATATAAAGTTTGGGAAAAATCGGATTTAAGTTGCAGAAAAACCGACTAAGGAATTGCCTTGTAACGGAGCTTTTTCAAAAATTAATTTCGTGCGTTATATGAGGTCTTTGGAGACATATCATATATCAAATTTAAGGTTTTGGAGTCTAGTTTCCAAAAATTTTGATGGTTTATTCATACAACATATAGATGAAAAGATATGAGCATCAGAAGTCAGGCTAGAAAAAGGGACATAAGCGCAAAAGAGGGCTAGAACTGAAATATTTCGAGTATAAAAGGAAAACATGTCTTCCTTTTCGTTATTTCCAGAAAATAAATGATAGAAACAGTGCTTCAATGAAGGGTTAAGCCACTTTTATAATTTTAAAGGAAGGACACCGATCGTAACTCGAAATTGAAGACGGATTGCGTCAAAACGCTCTACGCGATTAAGGTAACGTTATGCTACCTTCAATTTCGTCTATAGCTTGAGTTTTAGAGTTACTTAATGCCTAAGTAAAGTACCTAAATGATATATTATAGCTTGTTTAAGCTTTAGAAGGTGTTGAATTCAAGGGAAATAAGGTTTAGAAGCAAGAAACATCAAAGGTATGTAAGACTAAACCTTTATTTTGGCAAGGCATGTATCTTTTAGCTTTTGAAGCTTTTCTTAGTTCTATTCTTAGTGTTTCTTGTGAAAAAATGGTATGGTATCAAGGAAACCTTTTATATACTTAATTTGGTACTAAAATCCAAGGTGAAAGACGTCTGAATCAGCAAGACAAAACGTTTCAAAATTCGAAAAATCATTTCGATCTTTGGACAACTGTTAGTATATTGATCATAACTCCTTGTAAAAAATTGATATTGAGATGCTTCAAGATTCCCTGGAACCCTAAGACATATATCTAAATTGTTTAGGAAGACTATGAAGTCTATTACTTTGATCTACACTCTAAAAATTAGGTTGAAAGTCAGGACAGTGGTGTTGTCCTAACATTTTATCTGTGGATTAGTTATATCATCCAGTTGTCTTATCTTGTTATCCGTTTAATATGTTTACGTTATCAATTTATCCTGGTATCCATTCTCGTGTATAATATAGTGCTGGTTCTTTTTTGCGGATAATCCAGTTTCAGGGGAAACTCTGCCGAAATTTTTATAGAAATTCAAAGAGTTGGACAAATTCTGAGTTCTAGGTTTTGCCTATAATCCCATCAGAGTTTTCTTATCATTCCTTTGGGTCCATATCTATTATTTCCACATGTATTATGCCTCATACGTGCTTATGCTTATATAGTGATAATGTTATGTGTGATTTGGAGTTCCCCATAGGGGCTGGACATTGGACACACAGTCCAGTTGCGTGTCATACTACCCGTCTGGGGGATACAGCCTCTCAGGTTCATGCGGGAGTTGAAACACCTAGTGTGACCAGGTGTCATTCACACACTCTGACCAGAGAGACTAGATATTACTGGCTGGGGAGGATATAGCCCATAACACCTGCTAGGTTTGTTATATACGTGTATATAGCTACAATATGCACTGCATGATTACACATGAGGCTAGTTCAGGTTTTCAGTTACCTGATTCAGGGGGGATACAACCCATAACACCAGACAGGTACTAGTTCAGATATTCAGCTACCTGATTTGGGGGGATATAGCCCATAACACCAGACAGGTACCAGTTCAGATAACAGTTCGGTTTTAGCTCAGTACCAGTTATCAGTTCTCAGTTATCAGCCACCAATTCTTAGCGTCATGATCAGTCGACAGTTAACAGTTCCAGTTTCTAGTTACCTGTTATCAGTCATATTATAGTTATTTATTAGTATAGTTCAGCTCAGTCTTCAGTTTCAGATTCAGCTAGACTTCAGTTTATATTCAGTTCGTGTTTAGTACGTTCTTTAGATTTCCAGCTATATTGCTATGTTCCAGCTCATATTTACATATTTATATTCCAGCCTTACAGTTTCATTCAGCTATGATATATTATATGGTCATGCCTTACATACTTGGTACATATCTTACTCACACCCTCTTTTTGGGGCGCTGCGTTTCATGCCGCGCAGGTGTAGATAGATCAATGCTTGGACCACGTTAGCAGGCCATCTATCAGCTATTGGAGTCACTTCGCTTACTTCCAGAGTTACTTATCTTTTGGTATGTGTATAGTCAGGCAGTTTGGGTATGGCGGGGCCTTGTTCCGTCCTTTGTATATTCAGTTCATCACTCTTAGAAGCCTATAGATATGTCCCTGTGTGGTGCAGTCAGTATGTTATGTATATTAGCGTGTGATAGCCTTATCATATTTCTAGTCTTTATATTTTCAGTAAATATGTACGTATTCATAACCAGGTTGCCAGCTCATCTCTATAATTCATAGATTATTAGTAGCTTTAGCGATGATCGACACTTAGTGTTGGTCATCTGTCGCGGCCCTAGGTTGGGTTGTGACAAAAGTTGTATCAGAGCAGTTCAGTCCTAAGGTGTTTATAGGTCGTGTCTAGTAGAGTCTTGTTCAGGAGTATGTTGCGCGCCGTACTTTTAAACAGGAGGCTACAAGGCACTTCAGGATAGTTGTCTTTCTTTCTTCTCTAGATCGTGCGATAGAGCCATGATTATAGAATTCAGCCCTCTAACAATAGTGTTTTCAGCTAAGCGATGCCACCGAAGAAACTAACAGCTACCCAGAAGGGCAAGGCTATTTCCGGCCAAGGTATTAGTAGAGTGCCACCTGAGGTGGATGAGAGTGAGGAGTTCAGACATGAGGCTCCATCTGAGGCCTCACAGATCCCTTCAGTTCAGGGCGATATTAGAGGTACTGCAGCTGCCATACCTCCAGCTCCTCAACCTGATAGTCAGGGACAGGAAGTAAGGGATACCATCAGATTATTGACCAGTATTGTAGTTGCTCAGTATAGACAGCATAGTGCAGATGCCCAGGGAGATACTGGATCCAGGATCAGGGATTTTATCAGACTAGGGCTTCCAGTCATTACTGGATCCCTTATAGGAGAGGACCCTCAGGATTTTCTAGTGAGGATAGCCAGAGTGTTGAGGGTTATGCACATGTTAGATACAGAGTTAGTGGAATTGCCTGCATTCAGATTGCATGACCTAGCAGCAGGGTGATATCAGACATGAGAGCTATCTATAGGGCCAAATGCTACTCCGACGACTGGGTAGGAATTCTTGGATACCTTCTTTCATCCGTATGTGCCTATAGAAACATAGAGAGAACGTGCCGATCAGTTCCTGACCCTGAGACAGGGAAGTTTGAGTGTAGAAGAGTATAATTATCGCTTTAATTCTTTAGCAAGGTTTGCCCCTACGGTGGTAGTGAGTATGGAGGATAGAATTCAAAGGTATGTAGTGGGACTTGGTCCACACCTGGTGAATGAGTGTATGACGGTTGCTATGCAGTCAGGTATGAACATATCACGCATTCAGGCATTTGCTTTATCACTTGAGGAGAGGAAGCGGAAACAGAGCACCGACAGGGATAGAGTGTTACACAAGAGGGGCAGATTTTCTGGTTCGTTTGGAGAGACGTCTGGAGCGAGTAGACAGCAGAGTGTTAGACAACCACCAGCTAGTATACCTCCACAGTCTCTTGGCCTGAGATCTGATAGACCTCCTCAGTCCAGAGCTAGTCAGGCATCACGGACTTTAGGATTTCAGTGTCGCGGTACTTATATACCTGCTAGTCAGACATATCCCAGATGTTCGGATTGTTGTAGACGCCACTTGGGTCCATGTCAGTTAGGAGTTGATACTTGTTATATTTGTCACGAGGCAGGCCATTTCATGAGAGATTTCCCGACTAGGGGTGGTAGTGGTGCAGCCCAGCCAGCCAGATAAGAAGTTGCTTTGTCAGCACCAGCACGCCATCAGGGGCATGTTCTTTATAATGGCACCTGCATAACTGAAAGAACTTAAGAAGCAACTGAAGGATTTGTTAGATAAAGGCCTCATCAGACCCAACATTTCCTCGTGGAGAGCCTCGGTATTATTTGTGAAAAAGAAAGATGGCTCTCTGCGCATGTGCATAGATTATAGACAGCTAAATAAAGTCACAATCAAGAATAAATACCCTCTGCCTAGGATTGATGACTTGTTCGACCAGCTTCAGGGTGTCAAGTGTTTCTGAGTCAGAGAATGTGATATACCTAAGACTGCATTCAGGATAAGGTATGGCCATTATGAGTTTTTAGTGATGTCGTTTGGACTCACTAATGTCCCTGCAGTATTTATGGATCTGATGAACAGCGTATTCAGGTCTTATCTGGATTTATTTGTGATTGTATTTATTGATGATATTCTCATTTATTCAAAGTCTGAATCAGAGCACGCGGAGCACCTACGCACAGTATTGGGTACTCTTTGAGACCAGCAATTATATGCTAAGTTTTCAAAGTATAAATTCTGGTTAGATTCAATGGCATTTCTTGGCCACATAGTTTCAACAGAAGGAATTAAAGTAGATGGCCAGAAGATCGAGGCTGTGAGGAATTAGCCCAGACGTACGACGCCAGCTGAAGCACGTAGTTTCTAGGTTTGGCAGGTTATTACAGAAGGTTCATAGAGGGTTTTTCCTCCATTGCATCCCCCTTGACCAAATTGACACAGAAAACAACCAAAGTTTAATGGTTTGATTCTTGCGAGCACAGCTTCTAAGAACTATAGAACAGGTTGATAACAGCTCCAGTACTTACACTTTCGGAGGGATCTGAGGACTATGTCATTTAGTGTGACGCTTCTCGAATTGGTCTTAGTTGTGTTTTGGTGCAGCACGGAAGAGTAAATGCCTATGCTTCCAGGCAGCTGAAAAAGCACAAGAAGAACTAAATTACCCATGATCTGGAGCTTGCAACAGTCATTCATGCATTAAAGATTTCGGGACATTATTTGTACGGTGTTCATGTTGATATTTATACAGACCACAAGAGCCTCCAGTACATAATTAAGCAAAAGGAGCTAAACCTACGACAGAGGCGGTGGCTAGAGTTGCTGAAGGACAACGACGTTGACATTCTTTGTCATCCGGGTAAAGCAAATGTTGCTGCTGATGCCCTTAGTTGTAAGTCTATGGGTAGTCTATCTGAATTACAGCCATAAAAAAGAGAGTTAGCTCATACACTCCACCAGTTGGCCAGCATGGGAGTCAGATTAATAGATTCAGAGGCTGCAGGAGTTACAGTTCAGAATGCAGCCACTACTTGCCTAGTGACAGAAGTAAAACAACGTCAGTATGAGGATCCAATTCTAGTTGAATACAGAAAGATAGCCAGAAGAAAACCAGAGTCCCCATACAGGTTTACTAGTGACGGGATTCTTATGTGTAAAGATAGACTTTGTGTTCTTAATCTGGCAGATTTACGTGGAAAGATTATAGTAGAGGCATATTATTCTAGGTACACTGTTTATCCAGGTTCGAATAAGATGTACCATGATCTTAAGCAGATTTATTGTTGGGATGGAATGAAGCGTGACATAGCAGAGTTTGTGGCTCAGTGTCCTAACTGACAGTAGGTTAAAGTCGAGCATAAAAAAAACCTAGTGGCTTGTTGCAGGAAATATAGATTCCATCATAGAAATGGGAAGCAGCGAATATGGACTTCATTATAGGCTTGCCGCGTACGCAGAGCAGGTATGACTCTATTTGGGTTATAGTTGACAGGCTTACTAAATCAACTCATTTCTTGCCTGTTAGAACTACATATAAAGCGGAGGATTATGCTAGACTTTATATCAGAGAGATAGTGCGCCTACATGGTATTCTAGTATCTATTATTTCAGACAGGGGCGCACCAGTTTACAACTAATTTCTAGTGATCATTCCAGACAGGTTTAGGGACACTGGTGAATCTGAGTAAAACATTTCATCCCCAGACAGATGGACATGCTGAGCAGACCATTCAGACGTTAGAAGATATGCTTAGAGCCTGTGTAATAGATTTTGGAGGCAGCTGGAGTGATCATCTACCGTTGATAGAGTTTGCATATAATAAACTGGCGCCATATGAAGCTTTGTATGGGCACAAATGCATGTCTCCTATAGGATGGTTCGAGGTTGGCGAGTCTCAATTGATAGGTCCAGATTTAATCCAACAAGCAGTTGATAAATTCAAGCTGATCAGGGAAAAATTATTAGCACCGCAGAGCAGACAGATGTCCTATGCAGATAACTGACGTCGAGATTTAGAATTTTAGATTGGCGATTGGGTATTCCTGAAAGTATCATCATTGAAAGGCGTTATGAGATTTGGAAATAATGGAAAGCTTAGCTCTAGATTCATTGGTCCATATCAGGTTATCAGGCGAGTTGGGCGTGTTGCCTATGAATTAAACCTTCCAGCAGACCTTCAGGAAGTCCAGTATTTCATGTTTCCAGGCTTAGAAAAATATGTGTTGGAGATCTTTCTACAGTTGTACCAGTAGATGATGTACAGATCACAGAGCAATTCACCTATGAAGAGGTGCCAGTTTCAATTATAGATAGGCAGATTCGTCGACTAAAGACGAAAGACATTCCTTCAATTAAGGTGTTATGGCGAAGCAATAATATAGAAGAAATAGCTAAAGAAGCTGAAAAATGACATGAGAACCAAATATGCACAACTCTTCATTACTTCAAGTATGTAACATATCGTTGCTTAATGCTTCTACATACTTCATTTAACATTCGAGGACGAATATTCCTAATGGGGGGAAGATTGTTACATCCCGTATGTCTAAAGGACGTATATCATTCTAATGACATGTTAAGAATGATTTAAGTGAGTTTAAAGTCATAATATGACCATATATGATGTTTATATGTTGAATATAAAGTTTGGGAAAAATCAGATTTAAGTTGCAGAAAAACCGACTAAGGAATTGTCTTGTAACAGAGCTTTTTTATATGAGGTCTTTTGGGGTCATATCATATACCAAATTGAAGGTCTTGGAGTGTAGTTTCCACCAATTTTGATGGTTTGTTAATATAACGTATAGATAAAAATATATGAGCATCAGAAATCAGGCCAGAAAAAGGGACATAAGCGCAAAAGAGGGTTAAAACTGAAATGTTTCGAGTATAAAAGGAAAACATGTCTTCCTTTTCATTATTTCCAGAAAATACATGATAGAAACATTGCTTCAATTAGGGGTTAAGCCACTTTTATGATTTTGAAGGAAGGACGCCGATCGTAACTCGAAATTGAAGATGGATTGCGTCAAAACGCTCTACGCGATTAAGGTAACGTTATGCTACGTTCAATTTCGTTTATAGCTTGAGTTTAAGAGTTATTTCATGGCTAATTAAAGTACCTAAATGCTGTATTATAGCTTGTTTAAGCTTTAGAAGGTGTTGAATTCAAGGGAAGCAACATTTCGAAGCAAGAAACATCAAAGGTATGTAACACTAAACCTTTCTTTTGGCAAGGCATGTATCTTTTAGCTTTTGAAGCTTTTCTTAGTTCTAGACTTAGTGTTTCTTGTGACAAACTGGTATGGTATCAAGGAAACCTTTTATATACTTAATTTGGTACTAAAATCCAAGGTGAAAGACATCTGAATCAGCAAGACAAAACGTTTCAAAATTCGAAAAATCATTTTGATCTTTGGACAACTGTTAGTATATTGATCATAACTCCTTGTACAAAATTGATATTGAGATGCTTCAAGATTCCCTGGAACCCTAAGACATATATCTAAATTGTTTAGGAAGACTATGAAGTCTATTACTTTGATCTACACTCTAAAAATTAGGTTGAAAGTCAGGACAGTGGTGCTGTCCAGACATTGTATCTGTGGATTAGTTATATCATCCAGTTGTCTCATCTTTTTATCCGTTTAACATGTTTATGTTATCAGTTTATCTTGGTATCCATTCCTGTGTATAGTATAGTGATGGTTCTGTTTTGGGGATCATCCAGTTTCAGGGGAAACTCTACCGAAATTTTTATAGAAATTCAAAGAGTTGGACAAATTCTGAGTTCTAGGTTTTGTCTATAATCCCATCCAGAGTTTTCTTATCATTCCTTTAAGTCTATATGTATTGTTGCCACATGTGTTATGTCTCATACATGCTTATTCTTATATTGTGATCATGATATGTGTGATTTGGAGTCCCCCATAGACGCTGGACATTGGACACACAGTCCGGTCGCGTGTGCTACTACCCGTCTCGGGGATTAGCCCCTCTGGTTTAGGCGGGAGTTAAAACACCTAGTATGACCAGGTGTCATTCACACACTCTGACCAGAGAGACTAGATATTACTGGCTGGGGGAATATAGCGATAACACCCGCCAGGTTTGTTATATACGCGTATATAGCCACAGTATGCACTGCATGATTACACATGAGGCTAGTTCAGGTTTTCAGTTACCTGATTTGGGGGGATACAACCCATAACACCAGACAGGTACTAGTTCAGATGTTCAGCTACCTGATTTATAGGGATATAGCCCATAACACCAGACAGGTACCAGTTCAGATAACAGATCAGTTTTAGCTCAGTAGCAGTTATCAGTTCTCAGTTATCAGCCACCAATTCTTAGCGTCAGGATCAGTTGACAGTTATCAGTTCCAGTTTCTAGTTACCAGTTATCAGTCATATTACAGTTATTTATCAGTATAGTTCAGCTCTGTCTTCAATTTCAGATTCAGCTAGACTTCAATTTATATTCAGTTCATATTTAGTACGTTCTTCAGATTTCAAGCTATATTGCTATGTTCCAGCTCATATTTACATATTTATATTCCATCCTTACAGTTTCATTCAGCTATGATATATTATATGCTCATGCCTTACATACTTGGTACATATCGTACTCACACCCTCTTTTTGGGGCGCTGTCTTTTATGCCGCGCAGGTGCGGATAGATCAATGCTTGGACCACGTTAGTAGGCCATCTATCAGCTATTGCAGTCACTCCGCTTACTCCCAGAGTTACTTATCTTTTGGTATGTGTACAGTCAGCCAGATTTGGTATGGCGGGGCCTTATCCCGTCCTTTGTATATTTAGTTCATCACTCTTAGAGGCCTGTAGATATGTCCCTGTGTGGTGCAGTCAGTATGTTATGTATATTAGCGTGTGATAGCCTTGTCATATTTCTAGACTTTATATTTTCAGTAAATATGTATGTATTCATAACCAGGTTGCCAGCCCATCTCTATAATTCATAGATTATTAGTAGCTTTAGCGATGATCGACACTTAGTGTTGGTCATTCGTCGGGGCCCTAGGTTGGGTCGTGACAACACAATTATTAAAATATTATTTGTGTGGGTGAAATTATACCACCTACAAATACGGGAGTAAAAGGCCAGCTGCACGGATCAGTCGTATCCAGCAAGCCACTGGACGCTAAAAGTATACGCCTGCTCCTTCCGCCACGACCTCTCAACGAGAACGGCCATAGAGCCGACGGGCATACGACACTATTATCTGCCTTAGCATTAATCAAGACTCCTAGTTAGGGTTTATTTCAGGCAAGAGCCTCTTATAATGGGCCCAAGCCATTAGTATACGTATTATACCATAATTAGAATCGGGGAAACCCAAGCATATATATACCCCTATCTTTCGTTGTAAAAGATACACAAATATTCAACTAGAATCATTCTTATTATTAAAGGAATTCAACTCTTTTATATTAACATTCTTCGATATTTCATTATTTCCTATGGCCTTCTTATATTTAATTATTTTACATAGCAAGCATTTTTTACGCAGGAATAGTTTCGCGCCCAGACAATTTCTTGTTATTGTAAAGAAATAAATCTGATATGTCGCAAGACAACGCTGGACATCCATGTAACGCCGTGCAAATGACAGACGACGTAGCAAAGGATCCCAGTAAATCTGGCAGACACGAAGTTGATCCATTCAGGGACGCGATAGATCTTGAGGAGAATGGAAATTACAACGAAACACATTCCTAGAAGCGAGATCTAGTTCAAAACGAAAGCTCTGACAGAGTAAAAACATGTTCAGAAAGGCATTCGGCAGACTCATCGAAGCGAAGCACCAACAAAAAATTCAAATAGACGACACGCTATCTAGGCGCCTGGAAGAGGTTTTCGCGAAATCAAAGTGGCGACTAGAATTCCTTTCGTGGATCAAGACCATCGGGAAATACCCCAGCATTTGTGGCACGACGAATAAACCTAAGCTCGACCCTAGGAAGCTCCGATACACCTAATATTCCACCTTCCATAGAATCTGCCCTCGTGCAAAAACTACTTCGAGAGATAAGGGAAACTAATGAATGCATGAACCAGATACCGGGCGCTCCACCCGGGATAAAAAAGGTCAACGAGGACAAGTTTCCTCAATAGCCTTATAAGTCTAGCATCTCGCCGCTCACAGTCCCCAAAACCTTTTGCCTGACCGACATGTAAAAGTATGATGACACTATGGAACCTGGGGACCACGTGCATGCCTACGTCACAATAGTCAAAAGCAATGATTTGAAAAAGGAAGAAACCCAGCATCCTTTATCATGCTTCTGGACATCGCATCCCTCTTTTTCTCTTTAGACTCACATCTTGACTTCTAGCAACACAAAACTACTTAGTTAGTTTATCGTATATTGAAATCGTCAATTTAATAAAAACTACTGTTCCTACTCAGGACGGTTTAACGATCAGTTAGATCCTCTCTAAGTAGCGCTGGGCCACTTTTTTAAATTATAATCATTAATCAAGCTAGATTAGAAGAACCCTAGCTAAGCCCTAAAGCTACGACGTGTGCTGAAATCATAAATTTTGTTTCCACCCAAGTGAGACGGAGACGCTCCTCTACAGAGAGCTTAAAGACTTACGCACTCGAGTGGACAAGCAAATACATCCTCAATTGGTGCAAAAATATATTTAATAAACAGACTAAAGACGTCCTTTACAGGCGCGGATTGAAAATAACGCCTTCATTAGGTAAGACAATGCAACCTATACGTGTGTAGACATTTTCATCGTAAATGAAGCGTAAAGTGTGAACGCACGTGCTGCAAAAGGCGCTAGTTCCAGCAGTAATATAATAAAAGATAACAAATCACATAGATAGCTCATGGTGAAAACAAACAAAAATACATTAGGATAAATTTGCATATCAATTGTTCAAAGGGCCCGAAGGCTAAAAGCACCTCAAAAACAAATTTTGAGGACCAGCTAACTTAGAGGCCTAGCTCCTACAAGGTGGCGCACCAGCTCCTTTAGCACCACACTGGACGTTCCTTCATCATCTCCATCTCTGCCCGTGGGAAGAATGTCACTTTCTCCTACCTGGCTAGGTTAACCATCCTTAGAGCCTTATTCGGCATCAAAAACAAGTTGAGCGTTTGCTTCAAAAACCAGAGCATGCATCATTTTGATCTCGGTCACCAAGTCAATGTCGGGTTTGTCACACAGTCGCTACAAAGTGGCCAGACCAACATCTGCGATAGTGCGGTCAAGTTTGACCCTATGCTTGGACTCCAAGGAGTGAAGGTTATTGCAATGATAGTCACGAGTTTTCTCAATAGTCTTATCTTGGTTCACAACTGATCGCTCTCACCTTGCAACTACTCACCCACGGCCCGAAGGTCAGCCTCAACACGTTCAGCTGTAAGCACATTCTCCTCAGTAGTGGTAACACATTTGTTCAGATTCACAAACGAGGCTTGTAGACGAGCAATCTCAGCCCTAGCCATGGCTTCAGTGGCCTCCTTCTCTAAGATGGATGACTCAAGAGTACGAACCTACTCCCTATGCTTCTGTAGCATGGACTTAGTGTACTTTTCAAGCTTGTCCTTATAAATCACATACTGGCGACTCTCAGTCTATGAAGTCTTTCATAGACTTTCCAGCGATTGGACTTCTTCAATTAAAGGTGCAAGTTCTCCAGCGTGGCCTTCAACCATTTTTTATCTTCCACCAACGAGCTTAGACTCTTAATAGTCGCATTTAGAACCTCATTTTCTTTGTGAAGAAGCCTCTCTTTTTCCTCAATACAAGAGAACAGGCGATGGATTTCAAAGGTAACAACCAATCCCTAAAAGAAACCAGGAGGCATAACATGTAAGGAAAGTGGGAAGAAACAAAACTAACCAACAAACATGAGACAGTTGGGACAAAGGTCTACCCTCATCTAGAATTCAGCAAGATTTATTAGCAGCCCCGGGAAGGCAAGCTCATAAAAACTTCGCTACAATGAAGACCCGCTCAGGTCCTTAAGATACCAAAAAACAACCTCGGGATATGTGAACACATTAATCCCCTCAGGGAAGGACAACACGATCTCATGATCACTCTCTCGTTAAACTTCTTCAGCTGCAACCGCATCGCCACCCACGTGTTGAGAGCTGGTTTTGAAGTATGACAAACAAGAAGGACTCAGAGGTTCCCACTGAGAACCTAGTCCTTGGAATAAAGGGCACGCTTGATCGAAAAGGATTACGGGTTGCAAATCCCTGCGGAACTAGGAGTAGTGGCGCGTGGTTGAATATACATCCTAGTCAGACTAAAAGAGGCTGTGTCCAGGCTGTGTCTTCGAAGTGTGAAAAGGAGTTGGACATCAACAAGGAAAAGAGTTACTAGGAATCCTGACTTGCCATAATTAAAAGGATTCCTTGTAGAACTCAACTAGGGTTTCAAGACCCATATAAATGCTAGTAGTAGAGGCAGCCGAAAAGCAGTTATTCACAAACGGAGAGTTGAGAGAACTAAAAGGCAATCTAGCATCTTTCTACGTGAAAAACTGGAGAAGACAACTTGAGTGCATGCAGGGTATTGAGTCTAGATATTCTGTCTAGGTTCGTCAAATTACAAGTTGTCTTTAATTCGAGCTTTCATAGTTTTACCTATTGGCTTATTCAGAAGCATATGTATTAGGTGAACTTTTGTATAATTACTGAGAAGCTAGAGTTTAGCTTTGAGTAGTGATTAGGGTCTAGAGTGTAGCCCTTTGGTTACAGAGTTTGTAATCAGAAACGTTGCTCTTGTGTTAGTGGATTCAGTTCTAAAATCCCAGAGTGTGGGTCGTGGTTTTTCTCCCTTGAGCAAGGAGTTTTCCACGTAAAATCCTTGTGTTCCTTGTGTGTATGGTGTTGTGAGTTATAGTGTTCCAGGCAGTATAAAAGATAATATAAGAACTAGGTTCTACGTAAGAAGAACCAGTTTCTCGTGACGAAAATCGGTAGACACTATTCAACCCCCCCTTCTAGTGTCTTCAAGAGGTGCATAGAGTGTAACAAGTGGTATCAGAGCGGGTCTTCTTGTAAGAGGTTAACACCTTGAGAAGGATCAAAATGAGTGCACCACCTACCATTACTGAAGGACAGTTAGTTCAGAGGCCCCCACAGTTCAATGGGCAATACTATGCATGGTGGAAGAACAGGATGGAGAATTACATATGTGCTGAAGATTATCAACTCTGGCTGATATTCTCTGAAGGAAATCTGATCCCCACCAAAGTAGTAGGTGAAGGAGCTACTGCTAAGCAAGAACCAAAATCGAAAGAAGAGTTTAATGAGACGGACTATAAGATGATTGAAAAGAATCACAAAGCCAAAAGACTGGTCATTTGTGGTCTTGGTCCTGAGGAGTTCAATCGAGTATCATCTTATAAGACGGCCAAGGAAATATGGGATGCCTTGCAGGTTGCGCATGAAGGAACTACATAAGTAAAGGACTCCAAATGGAGAATGCTGAAAAGACAATTTGAACTTTTCACCAAGGGTGAGAAAGAATCAATTCAGGACATGATGACAAGGTTGACTATCATTACAAATGAAATGAGATCTCTTGATATGGAATTGCCTGAAATAGAGATGGTTAATAAAGTCCTAAATGTGTTGCCTGAAGCATGGAAACCAAAGATGACTGCCATCATTGAATCCAAACCTCTGAGATCCATCAAACTTGAAGAACTAGTTGGGAGTTTGAAAACTTATGAGATGATGAAGGACTCAAAAGCTAAACCAGCTGTAAAGAAGGACAAGGCCCTTGCCCTTGAAGCAACTGAAGAAACTGATGATTATGTTGATCTCCAATCAGTTGAAGCAGCAATGGTGAGTGCCTTAAGACAGAAGCTCAATATGGGAAGGTTCAAAGGATTCAAAAGAGGTGGAAAGGAGAGTTCTAGCAGGAAGAACATAGTTGACCAGTCCTGACTATTCAGGGTGCTTCAAATGCTTCAAAAAGGATCATGCTGTAGTAGACTGTCCTATGTGGGAAATAGAATGGATGAAAAATCGAGCATCCAAGGAAAAGGAGAAGGAGACACCAAAGGAAGCTGATAAAGATAAGAAGAAGTCGAGACGACCTCCAAACTTCAGAGCATAAAGAAGAAAGAAGAAGGAGGCATTCTATGCTACATGGGGACCAACTGACAGTGAATCCAACCATGAAAAGGATTCTGGAGATGATTCGCCGCTGGCACTAATGGGTATGTCAGAAAATAGTTCCGATGAAGAAGACCTTCGAGAGTTGGGAGGAGGAAGAGATCTGTCTAAACCTCCTGTGTTCAATGGAACTTACTACAGGAACTGGAAGAAACAGATGAAGACCTTCTTGCAAGCCGCAGACTATAGTTTATGGCTAATTGTGAAGAGAGGATCCCATGTCCCTGTAAAGAGAGCTGCAAATGGTGTCCTAGTGCCAAAGAAGGTAGAAGAACTGGATCCTCAAGACCTAGACTAGTTACAGGCAAACTCCAAAGCTGAATGGTACCTGAAAAGAGGACTTACCTATGATGTACTTGCTAAAATATCTGAATGCAAGTCGGCCAAGGAAGTCTGGGAAAGGCTGAAGGAGGTGTACTCAGATGACGTTCAAAAGAAGGACTCAGCTCTTATGGCAACGGATGGAACTGAAGATGCTCACTCAGCAGAGGTATGTCTACCTGAACTGAAGGAAACATTGCACACATACTCTTCTGAAAACCTAATTTTAATCACTGCTACCTTGATCGAGGGTTATGAAAAGGAGAAGCTTGAAAAAGATAAACTAACTGAAGAACTAAGTAGTCTTCGAACTAAGCACAAGAGTCTCCTAGAACAGAACATTGAACTTGAAGAAGTCAATGCCACCTTGAAAGGACAGACTCTAGTGTCAAATTCTAAGATCACTGAGCTAGAACTGGAATGCAATCAGTTAAAAGAAAGTGCAAATGGTAAGCAAGTAATAAGTGAAGTTCAAATCTTTTTGGAAAATGAATTGAAAAGAGCAAACGAAATTCTGTATCAGGAAACTGAGAAGAACAAGGTCTTAAGTCAAAAAGTTGAAAAATCAAAATTTGAGCTTACAAAATTGTTAGCTTGGAAAGCTTGGAGTTTTGACTGATGACTGAGGAACGGATTCAAAGGACCTGTTCCTTTGAATCACTGAAGCAGAATAGATAATTCATGCAAAATCATTTAATTGAGATATTATTATTTATCCTAATACTAATGTTTATCTTGATAATTATGCAGGTCTAAACGGATATGAAAAGATTGCATAAACACAAGGATAAGGGATAAAGGATTCGGATCCTAGAAGGTAGAATCCAATTAGGATTCAAAGTCAAGGGAGCTTTGGAATTCTTATTCATCAAGACTTCTTGGCTATAAAACGTGGAGCTTATCAACCATAGAAGTGACACACAAATAGAGAGAGCATCGAGCAAAAGCTGAAGAATTATTAGCTTATTTGTGTAATCATTAGCTACAGTAGAACTAAGTAAGAACCTGTTCCTTAGATTGAGTCTTGTAAAAGTTCAAGTCTTAGTTCAATTGTAGTAAGCAAAAATCGAGTTGTAAACTGTGTAGTTCAAGTCGTGGACTTGACACAACTTCACTGATCGTGAGAAAGATCACTAAAGGATTAGAGTTAGTCCTAGGTTAGTAAGAGTGAGTCTTGTAACCAAGTGGGTCTTTTTACATAGTGAAGTTGAAATCCTACTTGAGAAGTAGGACGTGGTTTTTTGATCCCGTGTCTAGGGGTTTTTCCACGCTAAAATCTGGTGTTCAATTACTTACAGTTTTTATTCCGCACATCGTAGAGTAAAGGAACACATTTTAAGGAACTGGTCCTTAAAACGGTAACGTGGTGTAATTGTGGGAAATAACAATTGGTATCAGAGCAGGTTATCCTTGAAAAGGCTAACACCTAGGATTAGATGAGTACATCACGAGAGAACAGTGAGGGCCAGTCAATGGTGAGAGCACCTTACTTCAATGGGAAATACTATTCATGGTGGAAAGAGAGGATGCGTGATCACCTTCAAGCAGAAGACTACGAATTATGGGACATAGTAACTGAAGGTCCCATGATCCCAATGAAGAAAGATGCTGATGGAAAGGATGTTCCAAAAACCAGGAAGGAATGCAATGCTGAAGACATAAAATAATGGGAAAAGAATGCTAAGGCAAGGAAGTGGCTGGTTGGTGGACTTAGTCCTGACGAATGCATAAGGATAAGAGGGTATGCCACTGCGAAGGAGATTTGGGATGCTCTACAAGTTGCACACGAAGGAACAAGTCAGGTAAAAAGTTCCAGAGGTACACTTCTTTATGCTTAATATGAAAGCTTTAAAATGAAAGAAGAAGAATCAATCTCTGAAATGTATACTAGATTTAATGCCATTGCCTCTGAACTTATCTCTTTGGGAAGGATTTTAACTGTGCAAGATAGGGTAGAAAAGATTTTAACTAGGGTTCTTCCAGACTCTTGGGAGATCAAAGCTTGTGCTATCATTGAAAGTAAAGATTTAACCACTTTATCCTTAGATGAGCTTATAGGTAATCTAAAGACTTATGAACTAAGGAAGAAGGTTAAAAACATAGGAGCACCAGTTAAAACCGAACCTAACCTAGCCTTGACAGCTGGTGATAAAATCATTGATGATAAGGAACTGGTCCTTATCGCTAAAAGTGTTCAGAAATATTTGAATAAGAAAAGGGAAATTAGTGGACAGGGTAGGTCTACTAACATGAAACAGGCTGGAGAATGCCACAAATGTGGAAGCTCGGAGCACTACATCAGCAAATGTCCAATCATGGAAGGAGAATGGAGGAAGAAATTCATTGATGTAAGAAAGAAGGCTAGGGAACAGGTCCATAAGAAAAGTGGAAATCCCAAAGCGCTGGTTGCAGGATGGCAAGACAGTGAAGACGAAATAACTGATGATGATCTGGATGAGGATCTTGCTCTAATGGCACTTGGAGATTCAGAAAATGAAGAGGATCCTGAGGTATTTGTTTCTAAACTTAAAGAAGATGTAAAAAGCATGTCTAGAGAAAAGTTGGTTAAAGTATTCCATATTGTGCTAAATGAATTTAAAACTCTGAGGGATGATAATTACCAACTGCATGATAAAGTTGACTGCTTAGAAACAGAATGCAAAGAGGAAATAATTAAAAATGATTTTCTGGAAAGGAAGATTAGCATGCTTGAGGAACAGGTCCTCACACTTGAAACAACTGCTCAGGAATTAGAAAATGTTAAAACAGTTGTAAAAGGTAAAGGTATTGCTAATTCTCATCAGATCATTGCTGAAGAGAAACTGAAAAACACAGTTGATGAATTGTGTAAAAAAGATGAAAAGATAAGATCTTTAGAAGAAGACTTGGTTAAAACAAAAAATGGAATTAAGAAAAACTGTAGAATGGAACAAGTCTTCTGAAGCACTAGAATGGTTGCAAGAAAATCATAGCAGTAACAGGAAAGGTATTGGATTCATGAAGGCACAAAGTTCATCCAAATGGGATCCAAATAGTAAGTACTTGTCATTTCCTGAAAACTGGCTATGCACTCACTGTGGGAACACTGGTCACCGGAAAGAAAATTGTCAATCTTTAAAAATGGCTGTCCAGAGGAACAGGTCCTTTAAACCTGTTCAAAATCCTGTGAAACAAAAGAATAGGTCCTACAAACCTGTTCAACATTCTGTAAAAAGGAGAGATGTTCACACAAAGAAACCTTTACCATTTTAGGCTAAGAGAGATCTGATTCATCCTTTTTCAAAAGGAAAGGAACCCAAACTAGTTTGGGTTCTTAAAATTAACCTCTAGTTTTCTTTTGCAGGCTAGAGTGAAGGAGACAAACCACAAATGGTACATGGACAGTGGTTGCTCAAGACATATGACAGGGCATAAGGAACTGTTCCTTTCACTCTCAGCCTTCCAAGGAGGAAGTGTTTCCTTCGGTAATGGTAAGAAAGGGGAAATTATTGGAATTGGAAAGGTAGGTAAGTCTGACTCACACTGCATAGATAATGTATTTCTAGTAGATGGACTGAAGCATTGCTTATTGAGCATATCTCAATTGTGTGACAAAGGTAATAATGTTAATTTCTCATCTACTGGATGCACTGTGACTAATCAAGCTTCTGGAGAGGTTATTTTGCAGGGAAATAGACATGGAAACATCTACAAAGTAGACTTGCTGACATTATCTGATGGAAGCTTGAGCTGCTTAAGTGTGCTGCAAAATGATCCCCTCCTATGGCACAAAAGACTAGGACATGCTAGTCTTTCACAATTGAACAAACTTGTGTCAAAGGACTTGGTGATAGGTCTTCCTAACATCAGGTTTAATGATGAAAAGGTATGTGAAGCTTGTGCTAGGGGGAAGCAGGTAAAATCCTCCTTCAAATCAAAGAAACAGGTAAGTACCACTAAACCTTTGGAACTGGTCCATATGGATTTGTGTGGTCCAATGAGAACAATGAGTCGTGGAGGTAAGAAGTATGTTATGGTATTGGTGGTGATTACTCTAGATTTACATGGACTATATTTCTTGCATCTAAAGAAGAAGCATTTAATGCATTTTCAATTTTTGCTAAGAAAGCTCAAAGAACTCTAGATAGTAATATTGTTGCCATTAGGTCAGATCATGGAACTGAATTTGAAAATCATATGTTTTCAAATTTTTGCAATGAAAATGGCATCAATCACAACTTTTCCTCACCTAGAACTCCACAACAAAATGGTGTAGTAGAAAGGAAAAATAGGACTCTGGAAGAAATGGCAAGGACCATGCTGATATCTGGAAATCTTCCACAGAACTTCTGGGCTGAGGCCATTAATACTGCATGCTACATAATAAATAGATGTATGACAAGACCTTTAATAGAAAAGACACCATATGAATTGCTTAAAGGAAGAAAACCAAATATTTCCCATCTTAGGACTTTTGGTTGCAAATGTTTCATACATAACAATGGGAAGGATGCCTTAGGAAAATTTGATCCTAGAAGTGATGAGGGAATATTTGTTGGTTATTCTTTGAATAGTAAATCTTATAGGGTGTTTAACAAGAAAACATTGAAAATTGAAGAAAGCATGCATGTTAAATTTGATGAAACTGACTGTCTCACTCAAGAACAGGTACAGGAGGATGAAGAAATTGGAATGCTGAAAGAGTTTGAACTTAATCCACAAATGCAGATTCTGGATATGAGGAGTGAACTGCACGGAACTGTTCCTCAGGACAGAACTGAGAAGAATAGCACTGAAACAGGGGGAACAAGTGTTGATTCCACCTCACAAACTGGGAATGCTACTCTAGCAGGAACTGTTCCTCAACAGAGGACCTCTGACAATGGATTGACACCCAAGCCTTACAAGTATCAAGGGTCACATCCTGTGGATCAAATAATCTCAGATAAGACTGCTGGGATTCAAACTAGATCCGCAATCAAAAATCAAAATCTATGTGCCTTTAGTGCTTTCTTATCTCTAGTTGAACCCAAAAATGTGAAAGAAGCACTGAAGGATGCAGATTGGATAAATGCTATGCAGTAAGAGCTGAATCAATTCCAAAGGAGTCAAGTTTGGCATCTGGAACCCAAGCCAAGGAACAGGTCCATAATTGGAACAAAATGGGTTTTCAGAAACAAACTTGATGAGGATGGCATGGTAACAAGGAATAAGGCCAGACTAGTTGTTCAGGGATACAGTCAAGAGGAGGGCATCGACTATGATGAGACTTTTGCTCCAGTTGCAAGATTGGAAGCAATAAGACTTCTTATAGCCTTTGCTTCATACATGGATTTCACTCTACATCAAATGGATGTCAAGAGTGCATTTCTGAATGGTTAATTGAAAGAAGAAGTATATGTCAAGCAACCTCCAGGTTTTGAAAGTGAACAGTTCCCTGAACATGTGTACAAGCTGGACAAGGCCTTGTATGGGCTCAAGCAGGCACCAAGAGCATGGTATGAAAGGCTATCAAAATTTCTACTCCAGCATGGATACAAGAGAGGTAAAATTGATAGTACTTTGTTCTTTAAAGAAAAAGGTAAAGATCTCTTAATTGTTCAAATCTATGTAGATGACATAATTTTTGGTGCCACTTGTGAAAATTTAAGTAAAGAATTTGCAAACTTGATGGGGAGTGAATTTGAGATGAGCATGATGGGTGAACTCAACTTCTTTTTGGGTTTACAAATTAAGCAAACCTCAAATGGAACTATGATCCATCAACAAAAGTATGTTAAGGAATTACTTAAAAGATTTGATATGGATAATGCTAAGGGAATTGACACACCTATTGCCAATGCCACAAAATTGGATCTTGATGAACATGGAATATCAGTTGATCAAAAATTGTATAGGGGCATGATAGGTTCTCTACTTTATCAAACTGCTAGTAGACCTGATATAGTGTTCAGTGTTGGTTTGTGTGCTAGGTTCCAATCAGATCCTAAGGAATCTCATTTGAAAGCTGTTAAAAGAATATTGAGGTATCTGAAAGGAACAGGTCTCTTGGGACTTTGGTATCCAAAAGGTGGTAATTTTAATCTTGTTGGATATACTGATGCTGACTATGCAGGTTTTCTTGTTGATAGAAAAAGCACCTCAGGTATGGCACATTTTCTTGGTGAGTGTTTGGTTTCCTGGGGAACTAAGAAACAAAATTCAGTGGCACTTTCTACTGCTGAGGCCGAATATGTGGCAGCTGCTTCATGTTGTTCACAATTGTTATGGATCAAACAACAATTACAGGATTTTGGTGTTGATGTAGGAACTGTTCCTATTTATTGTGATAACACTAGTGCTATAAATATGACAAAGAATCCAGTGCATCACAAAAGGACTAAACACATTGACATAAGACATCATTTCCTAAGAGACAATTATGAAAAAGGTTTGATTACCATAGCATTTTGTCCTACTGAAAAGCGAATAGCTGACATTTTTACTAAAGCTCTAGGTAGAGATGATTTTGAAAGAAATAGATTGGAATTAGGGATGATTAATTTCACATAAAATCTTCAATGCTTTACTTCATAATTGGCTAGAAAATTGCTCTTAAAATGAATTTTATTCAAGTCATTATGAATCATTCAGTCCAGTTTTCATACTTAAATGTATACTCTCATGCTACATATCTTATTTAGAGTTGCTAAAATTGAATGATGTTACCCTTATGCTCTTAGAATTTCAGATGATCAAAAATTGCAAATTGGAAGGACACTGAATTATGGTGTTAGAAACAGGTATGTACTCGTAATTATTCAATTAATTTAGGAGTATAAAGGCTATAGGTAACTTGTGTTTAGGATAAAATCCCACTAAGTTTCCTACCCATATCCAAATTGCAAAAGAGTCCCATCGGAGGAACAGTTCCTGTTCTGAAAAGGTGTCCTGAAGCCTAACGGCTCTTTTTCTCCGGGAGACTCCCAAGAGTCCTTAGCCGTTGCATGTTGTGCTGAGGTAAGCTGATCGTCTCCTACTCTAATTGCACTACTTAATTCACTCTATAAATACCCTTCTTCTCCCACATTATTATTTTACCATCTCAACATTTCAGAAAGAATTGTCAATTATCTTTTGATTAGAATTGCAAAAATGTCTCTTTCTTCTGATAACTCTCCATCTGCACCCACTGGTGAACAACCACAAAATCTCAACCCTCCTTCACCCATGGAAATCATCGACCCAAACCCTGAAGTTCCTGAACAAACTCCAGAAATACCTGAACCTGAAATTCAGGGGGAAGGACCAGTTCCCACAGCTGAATCAATTGCTGAGCAGGTTGAGGATTTGTCAAGGGCTATGGTGTTGTATCAGTATCAGGTAAACTTCACATACCCTTTGAATGTTGTTATTGACGAGGAAGAAAAGGGAGAGGGGTCTGGGGCTGCTCTTGAGGGGGAACCAATTAGGAGTTTGGAAGCACCTTTGCATGGGTCACCAGGGTCTCCAGAGGTTGCTTTTAGAGCACCCATGGAGGATGTTATTAATGTTGAAGAGGCTATTAGTGATAGTGATAGGCCCTTGGTTGATTTGATCAACATTAGGAGTTTGCAAAGGCAACTGGCTAGAAAGGGACCTACTGATGCAAAAGTGACTGCTAATATTGCTGCCAAGTTAAAGAAAATAGGAGAGAGTTATAAGCCTGGAAATAAGAAGAAAGCAGAAAGTTCCTCCAAGGCAAAAGGAACTGTTCCTTCTGCCTCAACTCCTGCATCTGGGGGTAGGAGAACACGAAGTGCTGCTAAAGCTGCTGATGAACAACTGGCTGCTGCCTTGGAAAAGAGCAGGAAAGGGAAAGGAAAACAGGTAGTTGAGGAAGAAAAAGTGGATGATGTTGATGATTTTGATCTTGTTGATTTTTCTGCTGATGATGAGATGGTAGAGGCTGTCGACGCCCATTTTTCCCCGAACCCCGTAAGGGTTCGAAACATGGCTCGACTTATTGGGACCCGCGAGTAAAGACTTGGAGTCGCCACCTAACATATTTTTTAACTAGGCGTATTAGGGCACCTACTCTGTTTCTAGCCAATTTTAATATTAACTGCGATACTTGATCTACGAACCGAGATTTCTGAGTAAGGGTTCAAATTAACCCAAGAGGAAGGTGTTAGGCACCTCTCAGATTCCACAAATGTGGTTACCGGCCGAACCTATAGTTGGGATTCTAAGAATTATGAAATAATAAATAACTAACTAAAATAGGCGAATAATCATGCATATAATAATAAAAAATTGTTCAAATTCACTAATTGACTTTTTATTTAAAGAATTGCACCTCGCAAAAGACAAACAGAGTTAAGTCAGCAAACAATAATGATAATAATAATGATGCAATAATAATGAATAATAAAATGAAGGAGAAAATGAATTGTCGTCTTTTCGTAATTCCACCACGATGTACCTTGTAAAAAATTGTAAAATATGAATTAGTATGACAATTAGTAATAATAATAATAATAAATAATAATACTAGCAAATAATAATGAAATCAATAAAAAGGGTCCTCCTCCAAAATAGTTTGTCGTATTTCATCCAATTTCACCTCGCAAAAAATACAAAGAAAATAAGTTAATGAGTAATAATAATATTAATAAAAATAATAATAATGACAATAATAGTAATAATAATGAATAATGATAATAATAAAACGTCCTTTTCTTCTAAGTATTTTCTTCAAAGCTAGGTCGTCTTCAATCCGAATTTACCTCGCAAAATATAAGTGAAAAAAATAGTAAATAATAAGTAATATTGATAATAGTAAAAATACAATAATAATGATAATAATCATATTAGTAGGTAATAATAATAATGAAAATAATAATAATAATAATAATGCTAATAATAATAATAATAATAATAATAATAATAATAATAATAGTTTTAAAATAAAGGGTAAGGGGATTTTTAAAAGTGTCGGCTCAGAATATGTATTGCGTCAAGCAGAGGTTAAGGATGCCGGTGCGGCTGCAAACACGGAGCCGGTCGTGTTGCCACGCCAAGCGCCTTCAATCCCACCACTCCACTATCGCTTACTTTGCAAAGTGATATGCATCGTCATAGCCTTTTTTATTTGTTTTCGGGATACGTAAGGGACGGTAAGTACGGGACGGGACTTGTGTATTGGCCTCCAAACGTCATTGGCCGTGTAGTATCTTGTTCAAATCAGTCCCGAAGCCTCAATATACATAAATATATTTTTTCATTGGCCTATATTGATATTGCATCCGTCAATTCATTGTCCGTCAATTTCTTTGTATAGGCCTCAAATTGCAATATTTCCCTAGGCTAGGACCGGTGTAGCATTGAATCTGTTCAATAAGCTCAGCAGAATAAATTACGCTTCTCAGCACTGCATATATGAAAGCTGAAACATTAGTCAAACACCAAAGTATAGGCAAGTTAGTCAAACATTTTGACAAATACAAATAGGCACAAAAGTAGGCAGATAATCGAAAACAGAGAATAGAGGCAAGAGGCGATGGCCACAGCCATCAAGGCAAACGGAGACGGCGAGGAAGAATGAGGGAGCGACTTCCGGCGTCAGAGGCCTGGCGTCGCTGCCACCTCACACCCGTAGCCCATTTCCTTTTCCAAACTCCACAGCAGATCAAGCAAACGGAGAGGAGAATTTTCCGGCGAATAACACAACGGCGATGACGATGGCTTATGCTCTGCTCCGTTCACGATCACCTGACCCCAATATCCGTCCCCTTTGTTTCAGATCTGTGGGTCCCCTTCACTGGTCCCCGTTTCCATCTCCCTTTTCACTGTATGTTGGAATATGTGTATATAGATCTGATTGGTGTATCGTTGCACTGTGGTGGTGGTGTTTTACCCTCTGTTTCGATCTGCTCATTAGTGGTGATTGGTATGTATGTATCTGTTGAGAATGATGTGTGTATTGCTGTTTGTATCACTGGTGGTAGTGTATTGGGGAAGGAGATGAAGGTGTGATGTGTGTATGTATCTGTTCTTGTAGTCACTGTTGATGTGAGTAGAAGAGAAGGACGAGAGAGTATGGGTATGTGTCTGCCTATTTCTGTAAAGAGGAGCAAGGCTGAAGATCATGGTATATTGTATATGTGGTCCTCTCTGTTTCTCTTTTTCCTTTTTTTTTTTTTGATCTGTTTTGGTAGTGTGTGTATATGGTGGATGTCCTTGGTGTGTGTGGGTATGGGTCTGCTGCCACCGGTGTCTTTGTACGAATCTTGATATGGTTATATAGCAAAAAAAATGGTAGAAGACCGTTGGGGAGACTGGAGGAATTTGAGGATGCTGATGGAATCGAAATTGAGGGAGATTGGAGAGTGATTGGGGATGGTTTCGGGGAGTTAATCGTGGAAGGGGACGTTGGATGGGTTGAAGATTATGGAAATTCTGATTTTTGGGGATTGATTGGGAATAATATAAGGAAAGAGGATTATTAGAAAAATAAAGTGGAAGAATTTGGAAAGAAGATTTTTGATTAATGTACTTGGATCCTCTCTTGTCTAGGTCCAAACGGAAAATTAAAAAGAAATACTTTAAAGGGGGATTTGCATATTTAAATTCAAAACAATTCAAATTGTGACAAACTAAAACAAAAAATGAAAAGAAATGAGGTGGATGATACGAAGTTTGGACTTTGGACTAGACACTTTAATTAGACTAATATTAACTTAAAGGATGCAAGAATAAACAAAAATATAAAAAAATATAAAAATATGCATTACATATGAAATAAATAAAATGAACACATAAAAATAATTGGGGTCAAATTTAAGTTAAAATGCGTATGAATAGTCACAAATAATTACAAAATTTTATTTACGCAGTAAATTACACGGATAGCCACAGTTTTACAAATAGCCTAAATGATGCAAATTATATAATATAATCGCAATTAAGTGTATAATGTATAATTAGTGGATAATCACAGGTAAATGCATGTTTCCTAATGCCGATTTTGTTCAAACAGTCAATATTGCACCTTTAAGCTAAATATAGCCATTTATGAAAAAGGAGGGACAAAATTGGGTGTCAACAGCTGCCCCTCTTTGCCCGGGGATGATGAAAGAGTCTTCGGGCAAAGATAGTTGACGGAGTAGCCAATTTTGTCACGACTGGTAGGCGAAATGGTTGGAGGGGAAATGGGAGTTTTGGGGTGTTTTTGGCCGAACCCCGGTCTCTGAGTTGCCTACATATCTCGGGTTTCACGAGAATCAGGCCCTGTGTAGTTCTAGAAATGCATGTTGCCTGTGTGAGATGTGTGTGACGTACGATTTGGGTGTCAAGAGTAAACTTGTCAGAGTATGTAAAGTTCAAATTTGTGTATGCTTTGCCTTTTGGCGAGATAAATAAAGCAGAGGCCCTATCGAAGATGAGATAACATTAATAGATCGAGTGTGGGAAAAGAGACTTATAATCATCCTATTTATGAAAATGTGGCGCGCTACACACCCATAAAGAGGAGTTTATACGTACATAGTTTCCACTTCATCTCAATAAATAGGTCATCTTGCCTTCAATATTGTCTCGACTAAACTTGAGGGTATCGAGAAGTAAAGCACGATAAATGCGCACGATTCAAATAGATGGGCATGATTAAGCACGAAAGTACGCACGATTGACACAGATAGGCTTGAGTAGGAAGAAACACAAAGTGGCATCCAATCAGGAATGAAAGATTAGATGGATCACTTCTGCGAGTATAGATTTGAGTACTTTGGAACTCGACAGGAATAGATAGTTTGTGGGTATAGTAAAAGCATTGTCTGTAGGACTAAGCTTCTTGAATTGGGTTTTGGTATGATGCCTTGTATGTATTTGAGGTTTTATTGCGGCACAATTTCGTGTGGGGTAGTGATTTTCTGGGGAGCAAGTGTAAGGTTATGGGAAATAGTGCGGGGTTTGTCGAGAGATCGGGGAGTGACCTGCAATAAAACCAAGATGAATGCAAATAGAGATAAAGGTCTATAAAGTAAACTTCCCTGTTGAGCTGAGTTCTCCTTCGTCATGTAGTTGTCTAGTCTGTTTCCAAGTACTTTGAGTGTTAGGAAATATAAGCTTCTCCTCTGGGGATATTCATTTATGTGCATCTTGTCAGGAGATAATTGTTTGTCGTGTCGGGTTGTATACCTTGGAACACTGTCCCACTATTTCCTGCAATAAAGTATGAGTTTTTGCAGATAATATTTGTAAATGTAAAATGTCTGTCGTTGGATTGTCAACTGTCAATGTGTCGTGGTCTCTCGTTATGAGATATTTGTGTATCATAAGTGCCTGCTCGTCATGAGCTATTTTGCCTGCTCGTCGGGAGCTTATTTTGCCTGCTCGTCAAGAGCTATTTTGCCTGCTCGTCAAGAGCTATTTTGCCTTCTTGTCAGGAGCTTTTGCCTGCTCGTCAAGAGCTATTTTGCCTCCTTGTCAAGAGCTATTTTGCCTGCTCGTCAAGAGCTATTTGCCTTCTTGTCAGGAGCTTTTGCCTGCTCGTCAGGAGCTATTTTTCCTCCTTGTCAAGTGCTATTTTGCCTGCTCGTCAAGAGCTATTTTGCCTTCTTGTCAGGAGCTTTGCCTGCTCGTCAAGAGCTATTTTGCCTCCTTGTCAAGTGCTATTTTGCCTATCACGCCGGGATGTGTACCCTGCGAACAAAAAGTAAAGCGCCTGTCGCCGGGCTGTGTACCCTGCGAACAAAAGTAAAGTGAAGTGCTAAAAATAAGATTTCATTATCATGTCTGTAACGCCGCTAGGAAAGTCGTCGTTTTTTTTCTGCTTTTATAATGCTTTCATGAATGTTGGGCCTTGGTCAAGTTTTCTTCGGTGAACTCCCAGATTCTGTACTTCGTCTCTCTTGAAATTTTGAGGGGACCTCAAAATTTCTGCCCCAGTGTCAGCTTGCGTCTTTTGGGAATTTTTGAGGGGATCCTCAAAAATTCTGCCCCAGTTTATTGCCTTTGATAGATCATCATATCATGGTAGTGCCTGCAAAATAAACAACAATACGTGTGTATGTCCAATTCTAAGGCGGACGAGCCTATTATAGTGGTGCCTGTGTATCGGCTTGAATCTGCATTCGCCCTTTAGTGTGATGATTGATGACTTCTGATTGTGTGGGTACTTGCATACTTATACTGAGGTTTGGTGTTTGAATTTTGTCGGGTTTGGAGGTTGTCCAAAATTGTATTTGTCTTGGATTATGCTCGGGTGTCTTCATGTTTCTTACTTATTTTTGATGGATTGGTCTGTGTAGAAAATGTAGTTGTGGCTCGAGAGTTTTGCAACTTCCATTTGTTGGTTCTTGTTGTATCAATGTTTGGCTTTTGCCAATCAAGCTTCGAATTTTGTGTTTCAGTGCTGGGTATTTGGCGATATCAGGGTATTGAATATTTGAGTGAAGGGTGTAGATCTTTATTGGATCAATTTTTGGAATGGGTCTCTAGGGAATAGTTTGTATGTTGGTTGCAATATCTTTTGAATGAGCTAAAGGAGTGAGGTTTCGTCTGTTTGTCTATCCTTGATGGTGTTGAGACTTTGAAAGTCTTGACATAGGGGAGATTGTTTATTGCATAGGTTGGGTGCAGTGTGGGGTTGTAGGTTTTGTCAGTTCTGGTTGTATAGTGGTTGGATTTATTTCTTGCGACTCTTGTGTGGGTATAATGCCAGCTGATTCTGGTTCGTTCATACTACAAGTTGTACGGAAGTAGAATTGGGCTTATCTAAGTTTTCTTGGTGTCCTATGCTGGCGGTTCGAAAGACTTTATTCTAGAAGAAAATGTTTTCAGCTCGACTTGCCATTTTGGCTTTCTCTGAATGTAGATTCTTAACCAATCTCGGTGTTTAAATGCAAAGCAACCGTAATAAAGTGATAAAATGCCCAAAACAGTGTTAAAACATTTAGAAAAAATTTGATGCAAAAAAAAAAAAAAAACATATAGCTTAAGAGAATGCCTAGACCGCGGATGATAAATTAGCACTTGAATTTTAAAGACTGACAAATTGTATAGAGGTAAAGATTGCTTGGGTGCTTTATGTAGCAGTCAAGATAAGGAATCTTTTGTTAAATGACTGACGCTCGCTTGAGTAAAAGATAGGTCTGGTTAGATCTCAAAAAATTTACAAGAATTTCGGGTAAGGGATACATATATGACTGAAAAGAAAGTTGGCTTTTGTCGAACACCAAGACCTTAGTGCATTTGTCATCCTTTCTTGCAATTTTGGGTGTCATGATGCCCATGTGTCTTTGAGAGAGATGCTAAATGTCTCTCATACTTGTCAACCGACTGCTGCAAATCAATATTTGCCTCAACTTTTGCTTGTCATGTAAATTTCGTTGCCAAGAGACTGATCCCGGTGTATCATGTATATTCTTAGATCACTGCTTCAGTCAAGAAAATTAATTCATGGTTTTGTAAGTGTCTCAAATAGCTTCATCTTGAGATCATCGTCTCGTCCCACACTTGCTAGTTGATAGGGATATGTTTCCAATACTCGGCAAAAGTTTCTAGCTCAATGGAAATCTTTGTCACTGCGCCTTTACATTCTTTTCCCAATTGAATCAGCCTGCTAATTTGGTTGTTGTGCATAAGCCTTTGTATCATCACGTGTGTTCCGATCATTTCTCACTTCCTTATTGCCTTGTGATAACCCCTTGAACGTCTTTTTGGCCATGAAAAGGTGCAAGTTTGGAAACATTTTGGATTGCCTAAAACGTATTACAATATGTACTCGACCGACAAAATGATCCTCAGACATTGTGTCAAAACGAAGTATTTCGGTAAGTCATGTGTGCCTTTGAGTTTGACCAACAAATCTTTTGTCCTATCAACTTCCGCTTTGTATGTATAGCGCCTGCTATTACAAACTCTTCTTGTTTTGAAAAATCCCTGATAAGCACACTTTGCTTAACCAAATCTTCTGTCTTGGTATTCAACTTAAGCCAACCTTTTGGATAATCAAGACATGCGAAAGATTTATGATATCAGGATTTGGGCATAGAGTAGGGAGATGAGGTGCCTTGGTAGGAGATTGGATTTGGGAAAGGATTGACTTAGGTAGAAAGAGACCTAGAGCTAACAAGCGAATTCACGTAATGCACATCTAGCAAATAAAAATATATCCTATGACCGCTTTATGCATGATGATTTGGGAAACGTTCGTGCCACATGTATCATCTCATTTGCTACAAAATGCGGAGTCTAAAAGAGAATATTGCATTTATTGAATATTGGTCTTTATTACATTGGCTAATATTGAAACAGTGTAAGAGAAGGAAAAGACTAAACATTTCCGGGGGATTAAATCATGGCCAGTTGAGCATCTTTCATGTTGATCCATCCCTAGAAGATTCATCTTCTTCCTCTTCGGACGAATCTTCGCTAGACGAACTTGCCCCTGACGAATCCCCTTGGAAGATGATGTTGTCTGCGTCAGTTAAGAGTCGGGATATGTCGAAAGTGAAGTTTTTCAACATTTCCCAAGCCTTACTTCCTTTCTCCTCTATTCCTTTGTCAGCCACAGAGCTCATCCCTTCGCTAGCCCATACACCGATAGACTCTATGCGTTTTGTCAGGAGTTCTGCCTTATTGCGCCATTTGTCTTTTTCTTTGTCCTTTGCTTCGACCAAACTTTGCTTCTTCGTTATTTTCTCCCGTGCCTTTGCCAGTTGTTTGTGTAGCCTCTTGCACTCAGATTCCAATTCATCGGCATTTCTTTTCCTTTTCTTTGTTGCTCTTGGTTGAACTGCCTTTGCTATGTCTTTCCTTAGCCAGTCTGGATAATCTTCATCATAACCTGCATCAAATCTGTCTCGTCCAATAGTCTCAAATTCCATTCGATACCTTGCTTTCCAAAGTTCTAATATCTTGTCTTTGAATGGTATTACTCCTCCGAAAATATCAGCTTTGAAACTTCTGATGTCTGCAATTTGGGGTACAATCTGCTTTCTCCCCGCTTGTCTAAGTGCCCTCAAAGGAGTGTATGAGTAAACTCCTCTAAAGCCCACCAAGATGAGAAATGAGTCTCTTTCGGATCGTGTGATTACTGTTGTGCTGGGAAAGTAATCAAACATCCATTGTATGTCTTCAGATGTCAAACGAGAAAGCCTGTGGTGCCAGCCTTCGGTGGTTGTTGGCCGGTCCCACTTTTCAAGAGCACTGTCCATGCGGGCGATATGCGTTAAGATGTAGTTTTCTCTTGGTATGGAGTGGAAGCCTTGGTCTGTGCTGTTCACCTTTTGCAAATGTTCCATCAACCAAGTTTGCAAAAGCAAATTGCAACCTTCGAAAAAGCTAGCGCCCTTCTTGCATCTTTCTAAAGCTCGGTAAAGCTCTGCAACGATCATAGGTACCAAAGTGTATTTCTTGTCAAAGTCCTTGAGTAGGGCATCAGCAATTGATACCATGCAAACATCAACTCGTCCCTTGTGTTCTGGAAACACGACGGTTCCTAAAAAGCTGGTGACAAACGCAAGTACCCTCCGCTCTTGCCAATCTTCCTGGTCAATGTTGAAATAGCCTTTAGATTCTTGAAAAGCTTCTCCATATCCAAATTTGATGTATAGGGAAGTTAGAGAAATTCCCGATTGCCGTATACTGTCTGTGCATAATTCGGGCTTAAGCCCTACCATTTCGAAGAACTCCTCGGCTGTAGTGTTCTCAGGCATCAAGACCTCTTCACTTTCAAATGGTAATTGAGTTAATCCGCCTATTTCTTCCAATAATGGTGTCAACTCTACACTCCCAAAGTGAAAAACTGCTCGGTCTGCATCCCAATAGTGTACTGCTGCTTCTACTATCCCTTTCATTGCCGTGTGCTCCATTAGTGAAATCAGATTCCCCAACACTACTTTAACTCGGTCTTGTTGATCGATGCTTAAGTTTCCCCACCAATCTCTTAGCAACTGAGGGACTTCAACAACCATGTCAAATGTTCTAGTGGCCATGATCTTTTGGAAAAGGTGAAGGACGATAGGAAAAGGAAGAAGAAAATGCCTAAAATTTGCTTTATTGCAAAGAAATGATCAACGTGTGGCACAAGCTTTTGAAAATAATGCAACAGAGATGTATCGTTATGAGTTGAGAACCCTTTAGACACTTTAGAAGGAAAAAGCTAATGGACTTTTAACAAACTACGGGTGGCAAGTCTTTATATAATGCTTAAAAGATAAACGTGCGTTATGTGTCATCCCGTCTATCAAACGGTCATTTCTGCTTTATATTGGGCCTTTAATGCCTTTTCGGTTATCCTTTGTGCGTTTGAATAGCATTGAATACAGAATAATTCCAACCGCTTAGGAATAAACAGTCGTTTCTGATTCAGTTTCGGCTTTGATGCCTCTTGGGTTACTATTTGTGCCTTTGAATGGCATTGAATGCAGAATAATTCCCATAAACGGTCTACATCTGCACGTTCAATCCTTTAAGTATATGCCAATAAATCATGCTTAACACTTTTTAAGGCCAAAACCCGTTCAGATTGTTTGAACAAGTTGGCCTATCGGACTTGAAAACAAGTCGACTAAATGATATGTCATGATGCATGATTCCTAGCATTGCTACTAAAGAATGAAGTTGGCTAGACCGAGTTTTATTATCCTCCCAAGTGGACAACTCAGGAGCGGGAACGTCTCGGACCAAATAGGTTCCAAGTTGTTCCTCCTAAAAGGAGACTTTTGTAGGGGAAGAGGTGGTCGTAACCAACGCACGATTTAGAAACTTGCCAGGAGCGGCGGAAAGTATGCATGATATGTACAATTTTAAAAAAATGCACAAGTTTTGAAAGAAATGCATATGTCTTGTAAAATGATGCACACATATTGAAGTATTTCGTAAAATGATTTTAGAAGGATACGAACAAAACAAATGCGTTAGTTTCAAAAGATATGATTAATATAAACTAGACAATATTAAAAAAATCATGAAAAAGAAAAAATGCACATATTAATATTTTACAAAATAAGTTTTTAAAAGAGATAACAAAACGAACGCACATTAGTTTTGAAAAATTGAGTTAATAGAAACTAGACAATATTAAAATGAAAAAAGAATTAAATCAAGTGAAATTGTTTTTTTTTAAAAGATTTATCAATTTTATAGAAAGGGTGCACATATTGAAGCATTTCAAAAATAATTTTTAAAAAATGAGTAAAAAGAGAAAACGAAACAAACGAGTTAGTTTTTTAAAAAATAGGATCATGGAAACTAGACAAAAAGAATTATGAAGTGAAATTGTATAAAAGAAAAAGATTTTGCAAAATTTATGAAAGATTAGAAAATAGTAGAAGTGTTGGACGCTTTGTAAGAACCTTCCAAGAGTGGGTTTACTAGACAAGAACATGATTCCCCTGGGCGGACAACCAAGGGGTGGGAACGTTTAGAATTGTTGGTTGTACCACGGACCAACTTATCCCAACCGTCCCCCTAAAGGGTTTTTTGAGAGTGAAACGGCCGTGAGATCCACGTAACCGTTTATGGTGTGTGCAAGTGTAAAAAATTCCAGGAGTGGAGGAAATATAAATAAAATAGCAATTACAGTTAATAAAGAAGACACAAATAAAATAGAAAACTAAACTTCAAATCTGCAAAAGGAAAAGAAAGAAATATTAGTTTTGAGAAATAACGAAAACGAGAAAATAAATGCAAAGAATCCCAAAAAGTCCGTTATGGTTTGAACCTTGAAGTTCCCCAGCGGAGTCGCCATTCTGTCGACGCCCATTTTTCCCCGAACCCCGTAAGGGTTCGAAACATGGCTCGACTTATTGGGACCCGCGAGTAAAGACTTGGAGTCGCCACCTAACATATTTTTTAACTAGGCGTATTAGGGCACCTACTCTGTTTCTAGCCAATTTTAATATTAACTGCGATACTTGATCTACGAACCGAGATTTCTGAGTAAGGGTTCAAATTAACCCAAGAGGAAGGTGTTAGGCACCTCTCAGATTCCACAAATGTGGTTACCGGCCGAACCTATAGTTGGGATTCTAAGAATTATGAAATAATAAATAACTAACTAAAATAGGCGAATAATCATGCATATAATAATAAAAAATTGTTCAAATTCACTAATTGACTTTTTATTTAAAGAATTGCACCTCGCAAAAGACAAACAGAGTTAAGTCAGCAAACAATAATGATAATAATAATGATGCAATAATAATGAATAATAAAATGAAGGAGAAAATGAATTGTCGTCTTTTCGTAATTCCACCACGATGTACCTTGTAAAAAATTGTAAAATATGAATTAGTATGACAATTAGTAATAATAATAATAATAAATAATAATACTAGCAAATAATAATGAAATCAATAAAAAGGGTCCTCCTCCAAAATAGTTTGTCGTATTTCATCCAATTTCACCTCGCAAAAAATACAAAGAAAATAAGTTAATGAGTAATAATAATATTAATAAAAATAATAATAATGACAATAATAGTAATAATAATGAATAATGATAATAATAAAACGTCCTTTTCTTCTAAGTATTTTCTTCAAAGCTAGGTCGTCTTCAATCCGAATTTACCTCGCAAAATATAAGTGAAAAAAATAGTAAATAATAAGTAATATTGATAATAGTAAAAATACAATAATAATGATAATAATCATATTAGTAGGTAATAATAATAATGAAAATAATAATAATAATAATAATGCTAATAATAATAATAATAATAATAATAATAATAATAATAGTTTTAAAATAAAGGGTAAGGGGATTTTTAAAAGTGTCGGCTCAGAATATGTATTGCGTCAAGCAGAGGTTAAGGATGCCGGTGCGGCTGCAAACACGGAGCCGGTCGTGTTGCCACGCCAAGCGCCTTCAATCCCACCACTCCACTATCGCTTACTTTGCAAAGTGATATGCATCGTCATAGCCTTTTTTATTTGTTTTCGGGATACGTAAGGGACGGTAAGTACGGGACGGGACTTGTGTATTGGCCTCCAAACGTCATTGGCCGTGTAGTATCTTGTTCAAATCAGTCCCGAAGCCTCAATATACATAAATATATTTTTTCATTGGCCTATATTGATATTGCATCCGTCAATTCATTGTCCGTCAATTTCTTTGTATAGGCCTCAAATTGCAATATTTCCCTAGGCTAGGACCGGTGTAGCATTGAATCTGTTCAATAAGCTCAGCAGAATAAATTACGCTTCTCAGCACTGCATATATGAAAGCTGAAACATTAGTCAAACACCAAAGTATAGGCAAGTTAGTCAAACATTTTGACAAATACAAATAGGCACAAAAGTAGGCAGATAATCGAAAACAGAGAATAGAGGCAAGAGGCGATGGCCACAGCCATCAAGGCAAACGGAGACGGCGAGGAAGAATGAGGGAGCGACTTCCGGCGTCAGAGGCCTGGCGTCGCTGCCACCTCACACCCGTAGCCCATTTCCTTTTCCAAACTCCACAGCAGATCAAGCAAACGGAGAGGAGAATTTTCCGGCGAATAACACAACGGCGATGACGATGGCTTATGCTCTGCTCCGTTCACGATCACCTGACCCCAATATCCGTCCCCTTTGTTTCAGATCTGTGGGTCCCCTTCACTGGTCCCCGTTTCCATCTCCCTTTTCACTGTATGTTGGAATATGTGTATATAGATCTGATTGGTGTATCGTTGCACTGTGGTGGTGGTGTTTTACCCTCTGTTTCGATCTGCTCATTAGTGGTGATTGGTATGTATGTATCTGTTGAGAATGATGTGTGTATTGCTGTTTGTATCACTGGTGGTAGTGTATTGGGGAAGGAGATGAAGGTGTGATGTGTGTATGTATCTGTTCTTGTAGTCACTGTTGATGTGAGTAGAAGAGAAGGACGAGAGAGTATGGGTATGTGTCTGCCTATTTCTGTAAAGAGGAGCAAGGCTGAAGATCATGGTATATTGTATATGTGGTCCTCTCTGTTTCTCTTTTTCCTTTTTTTTTTTTTTTGATCTGTTTTGGTAGTGTGTGTATATGGTGGATGTCCTTGGTGTGTGTGGGTATGGGTCTGCTGCCACCGGTGTCTTTGTACGAATCTTGATATGGTTATATAGCAAAAAAAATGGTAGAAGACCGTTGGGGAGACTGGAGGAATTTGAGGATGCTGATGGAATCGAAATTGAGGGAGATTGGAGAGTGATTGGGGATGGTTTCGGGGAGTTAATCGTGGAAGGGGACGTTGGATGGGTTGAAGATTATGGAAATTCTGATTTTTGGGGATTGATTGGGAATAATATAAGGAAAGAGGATTATTAGAAAAATAAAGTGGAAGAATTTGGAAAGAAGATTTTTGATTAATGTACTTGGATCCTCTCTTGTCTAGGTCCAAACGGAAAATTAAAAAGAAATACTTTAAAGGGGGATTTGCATATTTAAATTCAAAACAATTCAAATTGTGACAAACTAAAACAAAAAATGAAAAGAAATGAGGTGGATGATACGAAGTTTGGACTTTGGACTAGACACTTTAATTAGACTAATATTAACTTAAAGGATGCAAGAATAAACAAAAATATAAAAAAATATAAAAATATGCATTACATATGAAATAAATAAAATGAACACATAAAAATAATTGGGGTCAAATTTAAGTTAAAATGCGTATGAATAGTCACAAATAATTACAAAATTTTATTTACGCAGTAAATTACACGGATAGCCACAGTTTTACAAATAGCCTAAATGATGCAAATTATATAATATAATCGCAATTAAGTGTATAATGTATAATTAGTGGATAATCACAGGTAAATGCATGTTTCCTAATGCCGATTTTGTTCAAACAGTCAATATTGCACCTTTAAGCTAAATATAGCCATTTATGAAAAAGGAGGGACAAAATTGGGTGTCAACAGAGGCTGAGGAGGAGGAGCCTCAGTCAAAGAAAAGAAAAGTTCCTGAGAGAAGAGTGACAAGAAGTTCAGTTAAAGCTGCTGAAAAAGTTGCTAAGAGGACCAGGTCCTCTAAAAGAGTGGTTGTTTTTGAAGAATCTGCTAGTGATAGTGATGAGTTAGTTGCTGAAGATGAGAGTGATAGTGATGCTGAAGATAGTGAGACTGTGCACTGTGTTCATGAGGACATACTGACCAGAAAGGTTTTGAAAGGAAGGGTCATGACTGATGTTCAAGAAGAAGGAATGGTATGGTTGCTGCAAAACCTGCATGCTCAGGGTTGGAGGGACATGGTCCTTAAGATCTCTGGTAGGTGTGCAAAAGGAATGGTGCAGGAATTCTATAAAAATTGTTCCATCAGAGGTGATCAACTTACTACCTCTGTAAATGAAAATGTGATAATTTTTGATACACTGGAACTTGGTGAGCTGTTGGGTATTCCTGCCACTGGGTATGCTAGCTATGTCAAGACTGTTTGGCCTGACTTGACAAACCTGCCTACTGATCTGGAGATCACTAGGAAGTTTGCTGAGAATGATGGTGAAGAAAAACCCAGGGCAGTGCAAAAGAGTGAGATGCACCCACAGCATCAAGTCTTATTTGAGTTTGTGAACAAAGTTGTGATGCCAAGGCAGGAGAAAAGAGGAGTTGCCAGTTTCATGGACCTGGTCCTTATGGAACTGTTGGACACTGAAAAGCAGATCAATTGGCCCAGCTTTATGATCCACCTGATAAAAAGGGTGATTTCTGGGAAGAGAAAACACTCCCTGCCGTTTGGTTTTATTCTGACTGATATCTTTGCCAAGTTGAAGATTCCCTTGGAAGGGGTTGTGAAGGCTACAAAGAAGGAGAAGTTTGGGTGTGCTACTTTGATAAGCTGTGATTTGCCAATTCAGGCTGATCCTCCACAGGCTGGTGTTGGGAGGCAGCCTCTGAACAACAAAGTGAGGGCACTTAGGCAACAGGTTGCTATGCAGGCTGCTGAGATAGCAAGGTTGGAAGAGGAGAGGAATTACTGGAAGGCAGAGGCCTCAAAAGCAAAGGAGACAAATGAGGGAATGCTCAAGCAGATGTTTGATCTGCTTAACAAGTCTCAGGGAACTGATCCTTCCACATCCTGACCACCTTAGCCCTAGCCTTTAGCCATCTTTTGTCTAGTGGGATCTAGTCTAGCCTAGTGCCTTAGTCTTTGTCTTCTTCTTTAGTAGTTGGATAATTCTGTAGTACTTGCTTGTATCCCCTGATTTTGATATTTTGGTTAAATGAATTGTCTTGGATGGCTAATATCATTGTTTTGCGGTTGCTTTATTTGAAGTATGTTTGCATTTTGAGTTGCCTCAATGGCTATGTGCTGATTAATTCTAACACTTGAGTTATATTTTATATGCAACCTTTTCAATGATGCCAAAAGGGGGAAGAGTAAGTCTGATTTTGCATGATTTTATACCTAATAAAAATCTGTTCCTTAATGATGAATTAATTCTCCACTGATTGATTGTCTTTTTGAGCTTAAGTTGTACCTCAGGACATTAAGGAGATGAAGCTATAAGTATGAATTTGTCATCATCAAAAAGGGGGAAATTGTTAGCTTGGAAAGCTTGGAGTTTTGACTGATGACTGAGGAACGGATTCAAAGGACCTGTTCCTTTGAATCACTGAAGCAGAATAGGTAATTCATGCAAAATCATTTAATTGAGATATTATTATTTATCCTAATACTAATGTTTATCTTGATAATTATGCAGGTCTAAACGGATATGAAAAGATTGCATAAACACAAGGATAAGGGATAAAGGATTCGGATCCTAGAAGGTAGAATCCAATTAGGATTCAAAGTCAAGGGAGCTTTGGAATTCTTATTCATCAAGACTTCTTGGCTATAAAACGTGGAGCTTATCAGCCATAGAAGTGACACACAAATAGAGAGAAAAGTAAGGCAAAGGCCAAGAAAAGTGTTTTACCTAAATGGGCTAGACAGGACTTGATTTACCCATTCTCTAGTAAGAAGGGACCCAAGCTTGTCTGGGTTCCTAAGGCTTACCTCTAATTTGTTTTGCAGGCTGGAGTGAAGGAGAACAACCTAAGCTGGATTCTTGATAGTGGTTGTTCGAGGCACATGACAGGAGATAGAAGAAACTTTCTCTCACTCGCAGCATTTCAAGGAGGCAGTGTGGCCTTCGGAGGAGGAAAAAGCGGTCAAATAGTAGGAATTGGAAAGATTGGGAGAACTCTGGATCATGCTATTGAGAATGTTTATTGTGTTGATGGCCTTAGACACAATCTGCTGAGCATCTCCCAACTATGTGATAGAGGAAATGAAGTGAAGTTCTCATCTGTAGGATGCATTGTGAAGAACCTACAGAGTGGAGAAATTGTAATGGAAGGAAAGAGGGTGAACAATGTATACAAAGCATCGTTGAAGTCATTACCTGAAAACAACCTAACATGCTTGAATGTACAAGAAAGTGACTCTCAGCTGTGGCACAAAAGAATGGGTCATGCAAGTCTCTCACAACTGAATAAGCTTGTATCAAAGGAGCTGGTTCGTGGACTGCCAAGTAAGAGATTTGAAAACATTAAAATGTGTGATGCGTGTGTAAAGGGAAAGCATGTGAGATCATCCTTTAAGTCCAAGAAGGTGGTAAGTACATCAAAACCACTGGAACTGTTGCATATGGATCTGTGTGGACCTATGAGAGTCAGGAGTAGAGGAGGAAAGAGATTCGTGTTCGTAATTGTTGATGACTACTCTAGATACACATGGACTCTGTTCTTGGCAACTAAAGATGAAGCCTTTGACAACTTTAAAGACTGGGCTGGTGTAGTTCAGAAGAGGCTAAGCCTTGAACTCATCAGCATCAGATCTGATCATGGAACTGAGTTTGAAAACTCAAAATTCTCTGAGTATTGTGCAAGGAACAACATAGATCATAATTTCTCCGCTCCAAGAACTCCCCAACAAAATGGAGTGGTTGAAAGGAAGAACAGATCTCTGGAGGATATGGCCAGGACTATGCTGTTGTCAAGTGGTCTTGTAAGAAACTTTTGGGCTGAAGCTATAAATACTGCATGCTACTTGCTGAACAGATGTTCAATCAGAGCAATTCTTGACAAGACTCCATATGAGCTACTCAGAGGTAGAAAGCCAAATATTGCTCGCCGAAGACCTTTTGGGTGTAAATGCTTTGTTCACAATAATGGAAAGGAACCCTTGGGAAAGTTTGATGCTAGGAGTGACGAGGCAACATTTCTTGGTTATTCTACCCAAAGCAAAGCATATAAAGTGTTCAATAAAAGGACACAAACAGTGGAAGAAAGTATGCATGTTGTCTTTGATGAATCAGACAAGGCACTGGAGGAACGTGAGACAGATGATCAAGTGATTGGCCTTAGCAGGGAAGAGGGTGTGAATGAACTGGAAGACTCTGAAGACAAGGAGACATCAGGTGAAGATCCAAGTACATTGGAACAAGGAGTCAACTTGACAGGGGGAACTGCTGATGAAGCTGATGATTCGGCAAGTCAAGAAGAAACTCTCCAGGATAATGATGCAAGTTCTTCCAGTCATATTAAACTCTGGCCATGGAAACACCAACGATCTCATCCTTTGGAAAATGTCCTATCAGAACTGGATACAGGAATCATGACCAGGTCAGCCTTGAAGAACTTCTGTGCTTTCTTTGCCTTCCTCTCATCTCTGGAACCAAAGAACGTAAAAGAAGCTCTAGAAGACCCAGATTGGATTCTAGCCATGCAGGAGGAACTACATCAAATCGAAAGAAGCAAAGTGTGGCATCTAGTTCCTAAGCTGAAGGACAGATCAATAATTGGAATAAAATGGGTATTTAGGAACAAACTAGATGAGCATGGTATAGTGACGAGAAACAAAGCAAGGTTAGTAGTTCAAGGCTATAGTCAGGAAGAAGGAATAGACTACGATGAAACCTTTGCAACAGTGGCAAGGATGGAGGCTATCAGAATGCTAATTGCTTTTGCTACATACATGGAGTTCACACTATATCAGATGGATGTGAAGAGCGCCTTCTTGAACGGAAACCTGAATGAAGAAGTCTACGTAATACAGCCACCAGGTTTTGTGAACAATGAATTCCCTGATCATGTTTACAAACTGGACAAGGCTCTTTATGGATTGAAGCAAGCCCCTAGAGCTTGGTATGAAAGACTCTCAGGATTTCTATTGAAGAATGGGTTCTCAAGAGGAAAGATTGACAACACACTGTTTCTCAAAAAGAAAGGAAAAGATCTATTGGTAGTTCAAGTGTATGTCGATGATATCATTTTTAGAGCCACTGATGAGGGGCTATGCAAAGGCTTTGCTGATCTGATGGGAAGCGAATTTGAAATGAGCATGATGGGAGAACTAAATTTCTTCCTTGGATTGCAGATAAAGCAAATGCCTGAAGGAACTATGATTCACCAGCAAAAGTATGTCAAGGAACTACTGAAGAAGTTTGACATGGAAGGAGCGAAAGAAATGACTACTCCCATTGCACCTGGGACAAAGCTGGATTTGGACGAACTCGGTCCTTCAACAGATGAGACAAAATATAGAGGAATTATATGATCACTTCTTTATCTCACAGCCAGTCGACCTGACATAGTATACAGTGTAGGACTGTGTGCTAGATTTCAGTCCAAGCCACAGGAGTCACATTTGACAGCTGTGAAGAGGATCCTGAGATACTTGAAAGGAACTCAGGACCTTTGTCTCTGGTACCCAAGAGGAGGTACTTTCGAACTAATTGGTTGTGCTGATGCAGATTATGCAGGTCATTTGGTGGACAGGAAAAGCACTTCAGTAATGGCACACTTTCTCGGTCCTTGTTTGATCTCTTGGGCCACAAAGAAGCAAAACTCAGTTGCTTTATCAACTGCTGAAGCCGAGTATGTGGCAGCTGCATTATGCTGTTCACAATTGCTGTGGATTAAACAACAACTGGAGGACTTTGGTATCAAGTGTGGTGCAGTGCCAATTTTTTGTGACAATACTAGTGCAGTGAACATTGCCAAGAACCCAGTCCAACATAAAAGAACCAAGCACATTGATATTAGACACCACTTCTTGAGAGATAATGTGGAAAAGGGTCTGATTACTATGAATTCGTGCAGGACTGAAGATCAAATTGCTGACATATTTACCAAAGCATTGAACAAGGTACAGTTTGAGAGGAACAGGTTGGAATTAGGGATGACCAAAATACACGGATGACCCAACAGGTAATCCCTTTGTGATTGGTTAGTTAAGTATTCGATTGTCCATGCTTGAATTTTGTCATTGATGTCTAGTCTAACATGGTACTTGAATTAGTAAACTTGTTCAGCTATTGAGCACCAGGTAAGAATAATGTGATCCCATGAAGAACCTACTATGTAATAAGAAGGAACCAACCAAAGCATGAGGAATCATGTCCAGGTACATTCACACTACCCTGCATGATAAAAGTCATAACTGAATTGAATTGTCAATCATACGTGTGTCAAGGGAGATCCTCCATGTTCTTATAACTGTCCTAAATTATAGGAACACATTCCTTTTTCGGATAGAATTCTATTTGATGTGTTAGACCCCACTACTTAAAAAAAGGATATATCAAATAAAGTCCATAACCGTCAAAACTTTAACTCTTCCAGGTTATCAAAAAGTTCAAAAAGCTGCTTCTTTTCTTTTCATCATTACTGCTTTGTCTTCCCTAGACCTTGTCAAATCACAAAACCCCTTCTCTCTGTCGATACACTCACACAATCATCCTTCATTCACCCACTTCTAATCCATTGCACTAAAATCTTCTCTCAAGCCCTAAAAACAGAAAATTCCCTAGAAATCTCACAAATCATTCATAAATTCTTCAAAATGTCTGAAAGACCACCCCATCCACTCTTGCCCAAAGAATTGCGAGGACTCGCACAAAATTTCTTCAAAAAGGGGACAAGAAAATGGTAAAGAAGATGAGGTCAAGGGCAGCTCCAACCACACCTATTGCACAAAGTTCATCACAACCACCACATGAGGTAATCTCTGATCCTATTTCATCTACGCCCGTCGTTTCAGTAGATATAAACAGCCCTGGAACTGCAGAAACTGAAACCCTAGTTACAGGACTAGACAAAATAATAGGTGTTGAGCATGATGATCGAATAGGTAGAGGGAACTCATGTGAGGCAGAGTGAGACAGTGTAAAAGATGAACTTAGAAAAGACTTACAGGTGCCTGTGGTTGTTGAATCCGGTGGGAAATTGAATATTGCAGAAAGAGTAATAGAAAAATTTAAAAAAGATGATAGTGTTGAGAAAAATAAGGAAGAATCTGTGCCAAAAAGTCCAGCTGTTGGAGGACTTGGATCTGCTAAAGCCTCAGAGAATTTGGTGCAAGAGCCTGTTGCTTGTCCTAATTCCACTGAGGCTGATGATGCAGATTTAGATTTGGCAGACTCTGAGGAAGAATGGAAGAAGGAGACAGCTTTAGAAAAGACTGAACCAAGAGAAATTGCCAAGATAGCTGAAGAACCAAAAAGAAAAAGGAAGTTTGGTGAAGAAGATGAGAGAATAGCAGGAGAGGAAGAGGAAGAGGAAGTTGTGTTTGTGAAAGAGAACATAGTGGAGCCTGAGAAAAGAAGGAGATTAGTGAAAGGGGGAAGCCAGTGCTGAAGACAAGACTAGTTGATGAAGCTTGTGGAGAAAGTGATGACAAGGTTGTAAATGAGCCTGTGGTCAGGAGGGTTGGCACCAGATCTGCATTAAAATAACAACTGGAGAAAGTTGGGAGGTTGGAGAGAACAGTGACAAATGTAAGAGATAGAGAAGCAAAGAAGAAGGAAGAAGAAGAAAGAAGAGCTGATGAAGCACAAGAGGAAAGTGATGATGCTGGGAGTTATGAAGAGCCAAGTGATTCTGATACAGACAGTGAAGCTGAGACCAGAAAAAGGAGGAGAGGTAGTGAGGATGAAGCTGACAGGGTGGCCTTCTTCTCTAAGCAGCAGGTGTTGCCTGGCAGCATCCTGCATGATGAGAAGGAGTTCCATATGAAGCCACTGCTCAGAATGATTGGTCACCAGGGCTAGTTGGGGTTGTTTTCCAACAAGGAAAGAAAGCTGTATGCAGATGAGATCATAGAATTCTACACAAATTGCAGAGTTAATGCTAGGAGAGTGTTCACCACAGTGAGAGGATCAGAGATACAGTTTGGGAGACCTGAGCTTGGAGTGATTCTTGACATACCTGGTGAAGGTTATTTCAGGTATATAAAGCTAAAATGGCCAAAGAGGACTGATGGAGTCACACCTCTAGATGTTGTCAAGAAATTCTCAGGAAAACCCAAGCTGAGAAAGGAGAGGAAGGTAGACAAGAAGGAAATGGAACCTGCACATCAGTTGTTGTTTGAATTTGTGCACAGGTTTCTTCTACCTAGAGGAGAGAGGAACTGCGAGGCTAGTGCTCTGGACCTGACATACATGGATCTGCTGGACAGGGGGGTAAAGATTAATTTGCCTGGGCTGATAATTAGACACATAAAGAGGATTGCTGACACAGATCAGAAGCCACATTCCCTTGTGCATTCCTACATCCTCCAGCAGGTACTTGAGCATTTTGGGGTTCCTTTAGAAGCTGGGAAGAAGCCAACTATTCACCAAATGTTTGGGATTAATGTGCTTAAAAATTGTGACTTCTTCAAAGAAAGCAGAGCTTCAAAGAAACCAATGCAGGCCAAGCAAGAGCAAGAAGAGGAAAGTGAGGACTATGGACCTGAAGAGGCCATTGATGCTGTGAAAGAGCTGGAGACGCATGTCCTGGAGGTTAATGCAGAAAACACAGAGCTCCACAGACAGCTGAAGTTGAAGGATCAAGAAATTGATCGTTTGAAGATAGACTGCCACAAGTATGAGGCCGAGCTGGTGATGGAAAGGGCCAAGAATACGAAGCAACTTGAGGCGCTTGTCAAACACTTCAACATTCAGCTTTGAGTCCTCCTATCCTATCATGTCTTTTCCTCCTCCTTCTACCTGTTGTCTACCCCCTCCTATTCTCTCCTGATTGCATATGTTGGTTGTTTAAAACAATTTGTTTTGTTCAGTTGTGTACTTAATACTGGGGTTGTGCTGATATCACAACCTGGATGATGGTTTTAAATTTCTTATGCCTATGAATGTTTCCTGCTTCAGTAATTGGTTCTTGATTGGGCCCTTATTATTACTTGTGTTTGCTCTTATTACTGACTTGTTGCCTTGTGCTTTAGACTGGATATCATTGATAAGTTCGTGCAGGTATTTGAATCTTTTCGATGATGCCAAAAGGGGGAAGAAGGAAATGTTGGAGTGTTTGTGACCTAATTCATCTGTTCGTTTTTTTCTTGAACTTGTTACCTTTTACTTTCTGTTGGTATTTATGTCTACTCAGGTTCTTGGGCAACATTTGTTTGTCATCATCAAAAAGGGGAAATTTGTTGAGAGCTGGTTTTGAAGTATGACAAACAAGAAGGACTCAGAGGTTCCCACTGAGAACCAAGCCCTTGGAATAAAGGGCACGCTTGATCGAAAAGGATTACGGGTTGCAAATCCCTGCGGAACTACGAGTAGTGGCGCGTGATTGAATATATATCCTAGTCAGACTAAAAGAGGCTGTGTCCAGGCTGTGTCTTCGAAGTGTGAAAATGAGTTGGACTTCAACAAGGAAAAGAGTTACTAGGAATCCTGACTTGCCATAATTAAAAGGATTCCTTGTAGAACTCAACTAGGGTTTCAAGACCCATATAAATGCTAGTAGTAGAGGCAGCCGAAAAGCAGTTATTCACAAACGGAGAGTTGAGAGCACGAAAAGGCAATCTAGCATCTTTCTACGTGAAAAAATGGAGAAGACAACTTGAGTGCATGCAGGGTATTGAGTCTAGATATTCTGTCTAGGTTCGTCAAATTACAAGTTGTCTTTAATTCGAGCTTTCATAGTTTTACCTATTGGCTTATTCAGAAGCATATGTATTAGGTGAACTTTTCTGTAATTACTGAGAAGCTAGAGTTTAGCTTTGAGTAGTGATTAGGGTCTAGAGTGTAGCCCCTTGGTTACAGAGTTTGTAATCAGAAACGTTGCTCTTATGTTAGTAGATTCAGTTCTAAAATCCCAGAGTGTGGGTCGTGATTTTTCTCCCTTGAGCAAGGAGTTTTCCACGTAAAATCCTTGTGTTCCTTGTGTGTGTGGTGTTGTGAGTTATAGTGTTCCAGGCAGTATAAAAGATAATATAAGAACTAGGTTCTACGTTAGAAGAACCAGTTTCTCGTGATGAAAATCGATAGACACTATTCAACCCCCTCCCCCCTTCTAGTGTCTTCAGGAGGTGCATAGAGTGTAACACCACGTCAGTGACCTCATACTCAGCGACAGTAACATCACCGCCGGCCAACTCTTTCCTAGACCGACACATAAATGGAGGGCTCCGCGGAGCAAGAGGAAGAACTAGCAAAAAAGAGGACAATGAGATATACGATGATCAGAAAAACCATGGCGTAAATATAGGATAGAGTGACGACAAACCTGGATGGTAAACAGGAGTGTCGGCATCATCAATATCATCATCAGCTTCCCTTTCTACCTCAGATCTCACCTCAATGATATGCATCTACCTCCGTGAAATGGGGATAGTCGAAGGGTAGCCAAGGGGCCAAATGGAATGGCTATCGAAGGAACTTCAACGGCAAACAACCCGACAGTTTGGGAGACTTCATTCGTCCTCATAACGGATGCACAAACAATAGAAGAAGAACCGGAGGGTTCTATTGTTTTTCATTTCTTTGGGGCCTGTGAATAGCTGACATGTTCTGTGAGCCTCAAAACATCCTCCAGCAAATCGGGAAAATCTTCTACCCACGACTCAACAATAGGAATTTCCACAAGTTTGGGCCACACATCATCTCAAGGGTAAAGGCCTAAGGAAGCATGAGAGCATCAGATAGCAAGAAGGAAAACTTTGTAATCATAAAAAATGGAGTGTATCATGATATTTTTCTCGCCATTACCGTACAGCAGCAATAGATTTAAACTTCCTCATCACCGAGCTGTTGGCAGAAAGAAGCTTCTTGACCCACTCGACCATATGGTCATGAGAATGGGGGGACTCATTCACGCTAATCACTATGGGAATTAGAAAATATAAGATCAATACAAAATGAAAAGTGGGCTTATCGACAAGCGCAAATCAAAGAGCAAGATTACAGGAACAACTTACATTTCATATTAAAAATCTCAGGGAAAGGGAGAGCATCACCAAATCAGAAGTTTGAAGGGCCACATAGAAAAAGCACCACCATTAGTCACCCTGGTCCGATTTTTCCTACCCCACCTCTTGAAGTTCACAATGCCAGATTTAATCATTCGAGGAGAGTAAAAGGCATGGAGGTATTTTATCCGTGCCTTAGAGGCCAGGTAATCTAGGGTTGTGATCAAACGCCATGTTGAAGTGCGAATTTGACCCAAATAGATGTTATCCCACCGGCAAACCTCTTAAAAAATCGGGTGCACCAGCAATCCGAGACCAATCTTATAAGAGTTGGTATGAATGGAGGAGTAACCCTCACTGTGACTTGATATCCTCTCCTCCATTGTAGGGATAATGATCTCAACATCGGGGCCCCAGCCACAGTCAAGTCTGACCCGAGGAAGGTCTTTCACACTGATGTCTGACGGATAAGTTAAACGACCCTATCTAGTCATTTCCAAAATTAGGACTCCGATTAGTGAGCTGATAATCTTTAAAGATTAGTAAGGTCTTTCACAACCCACCTTTTCATCCTCGGACCGCGCGCCTGGAAAAGTGGTTTCGAACTTGAGTAACTCGTTTGAAGTCGCCACCTAATAAATTTTGTCTAGGCATATTATGTCACCTAAATATTTCTAACTAATTGCAATTGATAACTCCAGGTTGGTCTACTAATCAAAGATTTGGAAGTGAAAGCCGCCAAAAAATGGCGGAATGCTCTCGAAACCAATTCACTTGAGTGAGACAAAGGAGAGTGGAATTTCGTGTGTATGTGTTCGAAATAACCTAGAAGGAATGGTTTAGGCACCTTCTAAGTTCCACGAAGTGTGGTTCACGACCAATTTCTAGAATTGGGTTTAAACATGTAATTTTAGCTAAAGGGACAAAAGTCAAATAATTAAATAATGGGACACGGCACACAAGCAAGTAATAGTATATGTAAAAAAGACAGCTTCTAAAGGAACGTCCTGATAAAAGCTTAATTATGTAATTTCAAGCCTAAGGATTCTAATCCTCAAAAATAGGGGGTTAAAGCCTCAATAAGTCAAGAATACTGGGATATTTATGCAAACATTTGAATTCAGGCAAACAGGTAGATTTCATATAAACAATTTATTTCAATTTGCAAAAACAATCATGATAATAGTCATGTTATCATGTATAAATTTCGAAATTAAACAAATGCAACTAATTAACCAATTTAAAGAGTCAACCGTAAGTTTATTTATCCTATTCGGATCAGAGCACGGCTTTTATCATAGGAGATAATTTCAGAATCTACCATCATATATAGTTCGGATAATTTTCATCATTTTCGTGGGACTTAATTACCTTTAACCCCCATACTCTCTTTAATATTTAAGCTAAAGCGAATTTCTAGTAGTTTTACATCCTAAAAGCTTTAATAGCGTCCCCAGCTTAGTGTCCTGGAGGCTGTTGGCACAACCAAAAATTAAAAATATCTAGACACCCTATATGTTATATGTGCCCCGACTAGACCTCTAGGCGCCAAATAGTTACGGTCATGCGTGTTACATAAATCAAATTTAAAACAAATAGCATGCACCTTCTAAACTTGAAAAATTAAGCCTCCAGTATTAGATTAAAAGAAAATTCATGTTGTACGTCAGCAGGTATTGTTTCCTTTCGGAAACTCAAAACATTTGCAGAACTAGTCTAATCTTCAAACTGACTTGCATTTTTTAGTCACTTGCAAATAATAAGCTCTTTTAGCCCATTTTAAAAAACACAATTATACACCTGTAATCATATTACACAAAAAAATCCGTTTTCACACCTGACGTAAACTACCATGACTTTAGAGTTGAAATTTACACAAACAAACCAGTTTTAACCTGTTCTACAGTTTTAGCACTCAACCCATAAAACATATAGAATAGGGTTAGAAGTGGCCCTAGCTATAGCCAATTTTCACTGCACAACATAGTAACATAGGTGTAATACCTGTCGTACATATTAGCTTGAACCTTATGGTGTTATACCATACATACAAAGGGGAAATCCTAATGAATACATAAAAGAGTCTATAGGATAGTGCACGAACATTAAAGAAAAGGAAGTATGTGCGTCCTGAGTACATAATAATGAACTCCACAAAAGTTCATGTTAACAGCAGTATCTGAGCTTTAAATGAGCCATTTTACTTTCTGCAAAACACGATTGTTTCCATGTTCATTCACCTTTCATATTCTAATTACATGTAATTAAAAATCTAAACAATCGTATAGCTATTGTAGTTATTCAGCTTCAAACAAACATGCATAAAGGTTAGTAAAAGGGGCCAAAATGAGGCCTACAACAACAAGCATACACATACACAGATCACAGTCACATTAAGAGGCATAAGTCATCCATTTTCGAGAGCCATTCAATCGATTAAGGACTTTTACCTTCTGCTCTAAAGACAGAAAGGAGAGGAAGAAAGCTCATTTTAGCATATTTGTAGAGCATTTAGAGATGCTGAAGGTGTGTAAACTAGAGAAGAGGTGTAGAAAATCATAGAAAAAGGTCTTGGAGGTGTCCAATAAAGGGTGAAGAAGGGTTGATCTGTATAGTAGTAGGATGGGTTTTTAAGTTTTCAAATCCTTGTCCAGAAAAGCATATAAATATCAGCGAACGCAAGGAATTAGACTGTTGATTACAACATATAGAACTTCCAAAAATAGTGTGGCCGTTTGAAATTTGAAATCAAAAGATAGTTCCTAAAGTTCAGCAGATCAGATAAGTAGCAAAAAGGAGTTGTGTTCACATATATATATGATAAAGTTATAATCACTATCAATATACACTTAATAAAGAAACCTTTGAAATGCTGTATATGATACTAGCTGGTCGAAAATAAAAAATGTGAATCTTCCGAAAAAAATCTGTCATTTAATTGAGAGTATCATGTCATGATTTGAGCAATCAAAACAGATATAGGAAGGTACAATCTTTGGCGAATAATTTAGGAAATAGTATTAGCTCATGGTTAATCAGACTTTAACAGAAAAGCTTGTGAACAATTTATATATTACCAAATAAATAAACATTGCTAATGTATAAAGGATCAATATAAACAAATGGTCTCTCTTACGATCAAGAGGTACATGTATGCTTGTAAATCATGTAACGGCACCTTCCCCCATGGTCATACTATGACTTAAATTTCATCAAGTCAAAAATAAAATCTTAACACAATTAAAACTATTTTCTTGTACTATTAGTTTTAACTCTGAGCAAGCTGAAATATAATCATGGATTAAGAAGAGAATTGATAGGCATGTAGGTTCAAAGAATTAAACAGGAGATTAAATAAAATAAAGATTTTACCTGTGCTGACGAACCGGGTCAGGTGAGCATGGAACTGGGTCGGATATTCCCTTTTTGCTTGATTTTTAGTTCGATCTTCAATTTCTTGCCTTGTATGTGTGTGTACGTTGATGATTTTCATGATTTTTGCTTTGATTTGCTCAGATTTACTTTGATTTTGCATTGTGTTTTGCCTGATTCGAAGAATTCGCATTCAAATCATTTACTTCCATTTCAGATTCAAAAGATGAGGAGAGAGAGAAATTGAGGGGAACCGGCGTTAATGGTAGAGAACTGGTGGAGTTTGATATGGGCTGCACTTGGATGGGTTTAGGGCGGAATGGGAGAGAAGGAATGTAAGGGTGGCGGTTGGGTTAAGGGAAGGGAAAGGAGGGAAGTGAGTTAGGGTTTTAAGTGAGGGGGTAGGAGTGTAAATATCAAAAGATAAGATTTTATTCTAACCATTGGATATTGAAGATGGAGGTCTCGGATTCGGCCACGTTGGCATACGGATACATGTGTGTACGCATCTAATGCTTAAAGGAAACAAAATGGTGCTTTAGGGAGATTGTACCCCACTCTTGGTGGGCTGTACATGTGCTAGGAGTGTGTTTTAATGAAGTGTAGGCTTAGGTAGAGCTTAGGTGGCGTATACATGGACAAAAGATGATAACATTGAATTGGTGTAGTAGAAATAGAGTTGTAAATTTACAAATTGGCAAGAATTTAAATAAAAATGCTAATAAATATGAATATTTAGTATAAAATAGAAAAAAATTATAAATAAATACAAGTAATTATAAATGAGCTTAAATAATACTAATTAAATATAAACAATCATAGATAATTATAAAATAATACACAATAGTCATAATTAGGATATGTATTTTAAGAGTAGCCTATATAATGTAAATTACGTAATATAGTCACAATTAAGCAATTATTCTATAAGGAGGGGATTAATAATATTATCATGCATGTTGCGGTAAATTTTTTGAAGAATGACAAACGAGATGGACTCAACAGTTCAGGAGGAGAACCTGGTCCTTGTATAGAAGGGCACGACTGATCGAAAAGATTGTGGATTGCAAATCCATGCACAACTAGGAGTAGTGGCGCGTGTACTAGTATGCATCCTAGTCAGACTAAAAGAGATTGTGCCCAGGCTGTGTCTTCGAAGTACGAATACGAGTTGGACTTAAACAAGGAAAGAGTTAGAGGAAATCTTGTCTTGCCATAATTACAAGGTTTCCTTTTGGAACTCAACTAGGTTTTTGAAAGCCCATATTTTACAAGTAGTTGATGCAGCCATAAATCAGTTATTCACATACAGAGAGTTGAGAGCATACACAAGAAATTCAGCAACATTCAACGTGAAATAATTGAAGAAGACAACTGGTGGAGTTAAGTAGGTGGAGTCTAGATATTCTGTCTAGGTTCTTGGTTTGTAAGTTATCTTATTTAACGCTATCATTGTAGTTACCTATTTGCTTATCTTAGAAGCAATTGTATTGGTGAACTTTTGAGAGATTACCTTGTAAAGCTAGAGATTAGCTTTGTTTGAGTGATTAGGGTTTAGAGTGCAGCCCCTTGGTTACAAGTTTTGTAATCTAAAACTTGCTATTTGTGTTAATGGATTGGTTCGAAAATTCCAGAGTGTTGGTTGTGGTTTTTCTCCCTTGAGCAAGGAGTTTTCCACGTAAAAACATCGTGTTCCTTGTGCCTGTTGTTGGTGTGTTCTAATGTCAGAGTGAAAAACTGTTAAGTCAAGAACAAGGTTGGTGATGCAAAGAAACTGGCTCTAGAAGAAAAATTGAAAGAAAATATTCAACCCCTCCTCCTTCTAGTGTCCTTAGGAGGTGCCTAGGTTATAACAAGTGGTATCAGAGCGGGTCTTCTCGTGCTAGGTTAACACCTTGAGAAGCATCAGAATAATGAGTGCACCACCTACCATCACTGAAGGACAGTCAGTTCTAAGGCCCCCATAGTTCAATGGGCAGTACTATGCTTGGTGGAAGAATAAAATGGAGAACTACATTTGTGCTGAGGATTACCAACTCTGACTTATACTATCTGAAGGGAACTTAATCCCTGCCAAAATAGTTGGAGGAGGAGCTGCTACTCGACAAGTGCCTAAATCAAAAGAGGAGTTAAATGAAGCTGACTATAAGATGATTGAAAAAAATCACAAAGCCAAACGTTTGGTGATTTGTGGTCTTGGTCCTGAGGAGTTTAATAGAGTATCATCTGATAAGACTGTTAAAGAAATCTGGGATGCCCTGGAAGTTGCACATGAAGGAACCACTGAAGTGAAGGACCCCAAGAGAAGAATGCTGAAAAGACAATTTGAGTTGTTCACTATGCGAGAGAAGGAATCAATCCAGGATATGATGACCAGGTTGACCATTATCACTAATGAGATGAGATCTCTGGATATGGAGTTGCCTGAAGTAGAGATGGTGGACAAGGTTCTGAATGTACTACCTGAGGCTTGGGAATCCAAGATGACTGCTATCATTGAGTCCAAACCTCTCAGATCCATCAAACTTGAGGAACTGGTCGGAAGTTTGAAAACACATGAGATCATGAAGGATTCGAAAACTAAACCAGCACTCAAGAAGGACAAGACCTTTGCACTCGAAGTAACTGATGAAACTGAGGATTATGTTGATTTGCAATCAGTTGAAGCTACAATGGTTAGTGCTCTGAGACAACATTTCAACTTGGGAAAGTTCAAAGGATTCAAAAGAAATAACAAGGAGAGCTCTGGAAGAAAGAATATAGTTAACAGTCGAGATTACTCTGGATGCTTCAAGTGTTTCAAGAAAGACCATGCTGTCGTGGATTGTCCAAAGCTGGAAGTTGAATGGATGAAGAATAGAGAAACAAAGGAAAAGGAAAGGGAAGCATCAAAAGAGAATGACAAAGATAAGAAGAATGTGAGAGGACCTCCAAACTTCAGAGTAGAAAGAAGAAAAAGAAAGGAAGCTTTCTATGCTACATAGGGACCTACTGACAGTGAATCTGATCAAGAAAAGGAATCTGAAGATGATTCTCTACTAGCACTGATGAGGTTGTCGAATGTTAGTTCAAACGAGGAGGATCCTCAGGAGTTCAGAGGAGGAAGAGACCCTTCAAAGCCACCTGTGTTTAATGGGACAAACAACAAGTGTTGGAAGAAACAGATGAAAAACTTCCTTCAAGCAATGGATCACAGTCTTCGGTTGATTGTGAAAAGAGGACCTCATGTTCCTGTCAAGAGAGCAGCAAACGGGGTTCCAGTTCCAAAGCTGGTAGAAGAACTCGATCCTCAAGACCTAGACTGGTTGCAGGCAAATGCCAAAGCTGAATTGTACTTGAGAAAAGGGCTGACTAATTATGTGTTAGCAAGGGTACTTGAATATAAGTCTGCCAAAGAAGTCTGGGAGAAGCTGAAAGAGATATACACAGAAGATGACCAAAAGAAGGACTCAGCCCTTATGGCAACTCATGGAGAAGAAGTTGCTCATTCAGCAGAGGTAAGTCTTTATGAGCTTAAAGAAAATCTGCACACATACTCTACTGAAAATATGATTTTAATTACTGCCACTTTAATTGAGGGTTATGAAAAAGAAAAAATTGAGAAAGATAAATTAACTTAAGATATAAGTGATCTTAGAACTAAACACAAGAGTCTTCAAGAACAAAACATTGAGTTGGAAGAAATCAATGCCATTTTGAAAGGGCAGACTCTTGTCTTAAACTCTAAGATCACAGAACTGGAATTGAAATTAAATTAGTTAAAGGAGAGTGTTAATGGTAAGCAAGTAATAAGTGAAGTTCAAACCTTTCTTGAAAATGAACTTAAAAGAACAAATGAGATCCTATACCAAGAAACTGAGAACAAAAAAGGATTCCGAATCAGAAGGTTGAAAAATCTGACTATGAGCTTACCAGGTTAACAAAATGGAATAAGTTCTCTGAAGCAATGAATTGGGTCCTTGAAAATTAGAAAAAAGGAAAACAAGGGATAGGATTCAAAAAGCCACTGCCTCCATATAATCCTAAAAGCAAATATGTGGGTTTGCCTTGCAACATGTTGTGTACTTTTTGTGGTGAAACTGGGCATTACATACAAAGGTGCATGAATACAAGCAAGGGAAAGAACAAAAATAAAAGAAGTGTTCTACCTCAAGAAGGGACCCAAGCTTGTGTGGGTTCCTAAAGCTAACCCTTAATTTATTTTGCAGGCTGGAGTGAGGGAGAACAACCCAAGCTGGATTCTTGACAGTGATTGTTCAAGGCACATGACAGGAGATAGAAGAAACTTTCTCTCACTCGCAGCATTTCAAGGAGGCAGTGCAGCCTTCGGAGGAGGAAAAAGTGGTCAAATTGTAGGAATTGGAAAAGTTGGGAGAACTCTGAATCATGCTATTGAAAATATATATTGTGTTGATGGTCTCAGACATAACTTGCTGAGTATCTCTCAACTGTGTGATAGAGGGAATGAAGTGAGTTTCTCATCTGTAGGGTGTATTGTGAAGAACCTACAGAGTGGAGAAATTGTTATGGAAGGAAAAATGGTGAACAATGTATATAAAGCATCACTGAGATCACTGCCTGAAAACAACCTAACATGCCTGAATATTCAAGAAAGTGATTCTCAACTGTGGCACAAAAGAATAGGACGTGCCAGTCAGTCACAGCTTAAGAAGCTAGTATCAAAGGAGTTGGTTCGTGGACTGCCTAGTAAGAAATTTGAAGACATAAAAATGTGTGATGCTTGTGTTAAAGGAAAACATGTGACATCATCGTTTAAATCAAAGAACGTGGTGAGCACATCAAAATCACTGGAATTGATACATATGAATCTGTGTGGACCTATGAGAGTCAGGAGCAGAGGATGAAAGTGGTTCGTGTTCATAATTGTTGATGACTACTCAAGGTATACATGGACCCTGTTCTTGGCATCCAAAGATGAAGCCTTTGATAGCTTCAATGATTGGGCTAGTATTATGCAGAAAAGGTTGAGCCTGGAACTTGTCAGCATTAGATTTGACCATGGAACCGAGTTTGAAAACTCAAAATTTTTTTAGTTGTGTGTAAAACACAGAATTGATCATAATTTCTCTGCACCAAGAACTCCACAGCAGAATGGAGTAGTTGAAAGGAAGAACAGGTCTCTGGAGGATATGGTAAGAACTATGCTGCTGTCAAGTGGTCTTGCAAGAAACTTCTGGGCTGAAGCAATAAACACTGCATGTTACTTGCTGAGCAGATGCTCCATAAAAGCCATTCTTGACAAGACCCCATATGAGCTTCTCAGAGGAAGGAAACCGAATATTGCATATGTGAGACCCTTTGGCTGTAAATATTTTGCCCACAACAACGGCAAGGAACCATCGGAGAAATTTGATGCAAGAAGTGATGAGGCAGTATTTCTTGGTTATTCCACTCAAAGCAAAGCATACAAAGTGTTTAATAAAAGAACACAAACAGTGGACGAAAGTATGCACGTGGTATTTAATGAATCTGATAAGGCAATTGATGAAAATGAAGCAGATGATCAAGCTATTGGCCTTACTCGAGAAGATGGTGCAGCTAACTTTGAAGATCTAGAAGAAAAGGAGGAATCATGTGAGGATTCAACTTCAAGAGAACAAGGAGTCAACACGACAGGGGGAACATCAGATGAATTTGATGACTCAACAAATTAGGAAGAACCTACCTAAAGTGATGCTGAAGGTTCTTCTCGTCATATCCAACTCAGGCCATGGAAGCACCAAAGTTCTCATCCTTTGGAGAATGTGCTATCTGAATTGGACACTGGAATTATGACTATATCCGCCTTGAAGAACTTCTGTGCTTTCTTTGCCTTCCTATCATCTATGGAACCAAAGAATGTAAAAGAAGCCTTGGAAGATCCAGACTGGGTTCTAGCCATGCAAGATGAATTACATCAGTTTGAAAGAAGCAAAGTTTGGCAGCTAGTTCCAAAGCCAAAGGACAGATCAATGACACGACTCGAATTCTAGGCTAGGCCGTGCGACACCCAACCACCTCCCCTAAACCTGTCGGGCGAAAGCTATTGACTGAATCGAAATAAATTGTGAAGAATTACCTTGAAATGAAAATGAACCAAATTTTAACAACATAAGATAACTCTCAAGGATAGACAAACATACAAGCTGTCTAAATAATATAACTAACTACCCAGAATACACAGTTTTAAAGGTTTTCAGATCAGACATCTAAGAAGGCCAAAAGATATACACACCTCCCGAAGGGAGCAAAAGTAAGGAAAACTGTAATATCTGAAGTTGGTGGCCGCAATGAACAGGATGGCTCATCGTAGACAACTGAAAATGTACTACTCCTCAATCACGATGCGACTGGCTGGGTCCTGGAGCAAAATCTGCCGAACGAAAAGAAAACACAAGAACAAATAGGGGGTGAGTCATAAGGACTCAATAAGTGCGAACAAACTAGCAACTTCGAAAAATAGATACACTAGTCAGGGAAACGGAACCAGACAACAATCAACAAATAAGAAATGCACACATAAGCAGAACAGTAGTCATGTACAGAAAGTCTACACAATGATATGAAATGAAATGGAATGATATGAAATGAAATATGATGCAAAAGGTCACATGTGCCCGTAATCCCATCCCGAAGCGGAATACTCCTGCATTCGAGGGGAATCCAATCTGATAACCAACTGGAGCGAAATACTCCTGCTCTTGGGGCGGAATACTCCTGCACTCGATATGATATAAACCAGAGGCGGAATACTCCTGCACTCTCTTGGAGCGGAATACTCCTGCACCCGATATGATATGCAATGTAATGCATATGAATGCAATATGATGCAATAATAATCCTTCACCGGTGCGGGACTCTCATCGACAACCGGGAAGTAGATGCCAACTCACAGCCAGAATACAATGCTCAGATCCTCAATGCAGTACTAATAACAGGACATAACATATAATATACAATGTAAATCCAAAGCTAAGGCGTAATGAGTACGCCTATCGGCAGCTACACACATAAGGAACACGTGATAGAAAATCCACGAGGCCAGGTGCCTCCAAAGAAATGGATATAAACACTTACCGTATTCCAAAGCTAGCCCTGCTACTCAACAACTGCTTTTTTCCTTTGGATTAACTGTCAAACGATCCCGCACTATTGAATAAGCAGAAAAATTATATCAAATAAAGCTAAAGGCTTCATTCCTTATGTCTTAGGGCAATCCAGTTAGGAACCTGATACCCTATTTGCATACGCAATACGCAGGTCAGGCCTATGTACAGGGTTCAAAGTCACATAACCAAACCCTAAATAAATTATATTTATATGTTTCCCATAACTCACTGTGTACGAATATATAATCATTTCAATCATCGGGGGCCAATTGACCCTTTAAACTATCAATTTAAGTCATTAGGGCGATGTCTAATATGTTACACCCCGTATGTCTAAAGTGACGTATATCATTCTAATGACATGTTAAGAATGATTTAAGTAAGTTTAAAGTCATAATATTACCATATAAGATGTTTATATATTGAATATAAAGTTTGGAAAAAGTCGGATTTAAGTTGCGGAAAAACCGACTAAGGAATTGCCTTGTAACGGAGCTTTTTCAGCAATTGATTTCATGTATTATATGAGATCTTTTGGGGACATATCATATACCAAATTGAAGATCTTGGAGTTTAGTTTTCAACACTTTTGACGGTTTATTCATACAACATATGGATAGAAATATATGACTATCAGAAATCAGGCCAGAAAAAGAGACATAAGCGCAAAAGAGGACTAAAACTGAAATGTTTCAAGTATAAAAGGAAAAATCCTCCTCCATCTCGTCATTTCCAGCAACTTAGTGATAGAAGCAGTGTGCTCTTGGGTGGTAAAGACATTTTGATGGTTTTGAAGGAAGAACATCGATCTTAACTCGAAATTGAAGACGGATTGCGTCAAAACGCTCTACGCGATTAAGGTAACGTTATGCTACCTTCAATTTCATTTATAGTTTGAGTTTTAGAGTTACTTCATGGCTAAATAAAGTGCCTAAATGCTGTATTATAGCTTGTTTAAGCTTTAGAAGGTGTGGAATTCAAAGGAAACAAGGTTTAGAAGCAAGAAACATCAAAGGTATATAAGACTAAACCTTTCTTTTGGCAAGGCATGTATCTTTTAGCTTTTGAAGCTTTTCTTAGTTCTAAACTTAGTGTTTCTTGTGATAAACTTGTATGGTATCAAGGAAACCTTGTATATACTTAATTTGGTACTAAAATCCAAGGTGAAAGACATCCGAATCAGCAAGACAAAACGTTTCAAAATCTGAAAAATCATTTTGATCTTTGAACAACTGTTAGTATATTGATCATAACTCCTGGTAAAAAATTGATATTAAGATGATTTAAGAATCTCCAGAATCCTAAAACATTTATCTACATCTTTCATGAGACCATGAAGTCTATATCTTTGATATACACTCTGAAAATTAGTTTGAAAGTCAGGACAGTGGTGCTGTCCAGACATTCTATCTGCGGATGAGTTATGTCATCCAGTTGTCTCATCTTGTTATCTGTTTAACATGTTTATGTTATCAGTTTATCCGGGTATCTATTCCCGTGTATAGTATAGTGCTGGTTCTGTTTTTGCGGATCATCCAGTTTCAGGGAAAACTCTGCCGAAATTTTTATAGAAATTCAAAGAGTTTGACAAATTCTGAGTTCTAGGTTGTGTTTATAATTCTATCAAGAGTTTTCTTATCATTCCTTGAGTCCATATCTATTGTTGCCACATGTGTTATGCCTCATACATGCTTATACTTATATTGTGATCATGTTATGTGTGATTTTGAGTCCCCCATAGAGGCTGGACATTAGACACACAGTCCGATCGTGTGTGATACTACCCGTCTGGGGGATACAGCCCCTCTGGTTCAGGCGGGAGTTGAAACACCTAGTGTGACCGGGTGTCATTCACACACTCTGACCAGAGAGACTAGATATTACTGGCTGGGGGGATATAGCCCATAACACCCACCAGGTTTGTTATATACGCGTATATAGCCACAGTATGCACTGCATGATTATACATGAGGCTAGTCCAGGTTTTCAGTTACCTGATTTGGAGGGATACAGCCCATAACACCAGACAGGTACTAGTTCAGATGTTTAGTTACCTGATTTGGGGGGATATAGTCCATAACACCAGACATGTACCTGTTTAGATAACAGTTAAGTTTTAGCTCAGTACCAGTTATCAGTTCTCAGTTATCAGCCACCAGTTCTTAGCGTCAGGAGCAGTTGACAGTTATCAGTTCCAGTTTCTAGTTACCAGTTATCAGTCATATTACATTTATTTATCAGTATAGTTCAGCTCAATCTTCAGTTTCAGATTCAGCTAGACTTCAGTTTATATTCAGAGCATCTTTAGTACATTCTTCAGATTTCCAGCTATATTGCTATGCTCCAGCTCATATTTACATATTTATATTCCAGCCTTACAGTTTCATTCAGCTATGATATATTATATGCTCATGCCTTACATACTTGGTACATATCGTATTCACACCCTTTTCTGGGGCGCTGTGTTTCATGCCGCGCAGGTGCAGATAGATCAATGCTTGGACCACGTTAGTAGGCCATCTATCAGCTATTGGAGTCACTCTGCTTCCTCCCGGAGTTACTTATCTTCGGCCAGTTTGGGTATGGCGGGGCCTTGTCCCGTCCTTTGTATATTTAGTTCAGCACTTTTAGAGGCCTGTAGATATGTTCCTGTATGGTTCTGTCAGTATGTTATGTATGTCAGCTTATATTAGCCTTTTCAGCTTTTTGCATTGCATAATCCTTATCAGTTAGGTTTATGCTTATTCTGTTTATCAGTTATATTCATGGTTAGCAGATTATCAGCAGGATTAGTAATGATCGACACTTAGTGCTGGTCATCCGTCACGACCTTAGGTTGGGTCGTGACATAATATCTCTATTCTTACCGTAAAAATATATTCAAATACACGTAATAAGCTAAGATAATGAGTTAACATCATTACCTGGAGATTTGGAGTAAAAATTCCACTATTTTTCCACCTTTTTTTCCCTTTTTCCTTTTTCTCTTTGCTTATATCTATTATTGCTCTCTGTTCGTATGTTTCTACTTCTATATCAACTTGCTGCTGCTAAGGGATTTAATCCCTTAGCTAACCGACCTTATTGATTTTAATTTTTTTTTAATAAATACGCTACGACGATTAAAATTAAAATGGAACCCTAGAGAAGTCGAAATGATCCCAAATTTTTCAAGTAATACAAAATATGTGTAACATACTCGCCAAGGCAAATCTCAAATCGGACTCCTGAAACTCCAGATACGAATTAAAAGAAAAAAGGACCAAATTATTAATTCTTTTGGAACTTTAGCCGAAATCAACCGAACAACCTCGAAACTCACTTCAAAATTCAAATATTTCATAAATGACCATACGAACCTAGCGACGTTTTCAGATTTCGAATCAGAGCTCATTCGCCAAAATTGTGCTCGAAAACATCTTTTCTACGATTTATCATTAACGAAAACTGAAACCTTCTTCTGATGCCTACCAAACGAGGTCTAATTTAGCTCAAACTTTACAGACAAGTCGGGATGGTCCTTACAAAGTTTTTAAAATTTACGGCACGTCAATCTAGGTCCTAATTCCTGAAACACCTTCTTAAGGTCGTTTCAATCAATTATTGGAACAAAGTGGGTGTTCAGAAACAAACTGGATGAGCATGGTATAGTAACAAGAAACAAGGCTAGATTAGTAGTTCAAGGATACAGTCAAGAGGAAGGAATCGACTATGATAAGACCTTTGCACCAGTAGCTAGGATGGAAGCTATAAGAATGTTTATTGCCTTTGCTACTTACATGGAGTTCACACTGTATCAGATGGATGTGAAGAGTGCCTTCTTGAATGGTTACCTAAATGAAGAAGTTTATGTAATACAGCCACCAGGTTTCGTGAACAGTGAATTTCCTGATCACGTGTACAAACTTGATAAGGCACTCTATGGATTGAAGCAAGCTCCAAGAGCGTGGTATGAAAGACAATCAGGGTTCTTGCTGAAGAATGGTTTTACAAGAAGGAAGATTGATAACATACTATTCTTAAAGAAGAAAGGAAAGGATCTATTGGTGGTTTAAGTATATGTTGATGACATCATTTTTGGAGCCACTGATGAGGAGTTATGCAAGGGATTTGCTGAATTGATGGGCAGTGTATTCGAAATGAGCATGATGGGAGAACTCAATTTCTTCCTAGGATTGCAGATCAAATAGACTCCGAAAGGAACCACAATTCATCAACAAAAATATGTCAGGAACTTCTGAAGAAATTTAGCATGGGAGGAGCAAAAGAAATGACTACCCCTATTGCTCCTGGAACCAAGCTGGTTATAGATGAACTAGGTCCTTTTACAAATGAGACAAAGTATAGAGGAATCATAGGTTCACTCCTCTATCTCACAGCCAGTCGGCCTGATATTGTATACAGTGTGGTACTGTATGCTAGATTTCAGTCAAAGCCTAAGGAATCACATTTGACAGCTGTGAAGAGAATCTTGAGATATTTAAGGGAAATCAGGTTCTATGTCTATGGTACCCAAGGGGAGGTACTTTTGAACTAATTGGTTTTGCTGATGCAGATTATGCAGTTCACTTGGTGGACAGGAAGAGCACTTCAGGAATGGCACATTTTCTTGGTCCCTGCTTAGTTTCTTGGGCAACAAAGAAGAAGAACTCAGTAGCTTTATTTACTGCAGAAGCTGAGTATGTAGCAGTTGCATCATGCTGCTCACAATTGCTATGGATCAAACAGCAGTTGGAGGACTTTGGAATTAAATGTGGAGTTGTGCCTATTTTCTGTGATAACACAAGTACATTGAATATTTCCAAGAACCTAGTCCAACATAAAAGAACATATCACATTGATATTAGACACCATTTTCTTAGAGATAATGTAGAAAAGGGTCTGATTACTATGAATCCTTGCAGAACTGAGGACCAAATTGCTGACATATTTACCAAAGCACTGAACAAAGTTCAATTTGAGAGGAACAGGTTGGAGTTAGGGATGACCAAAATACATGGATGACTCAACATTTGTTCCCCAATGATTGGTTAGTTAAGTGTTCAGCAACCTGTTTGTAACTATTGTTGTTATTGTCCGATCTAAATTTTGTACTTTATTAAGTATACTTGTTCAGCTACCAGGTTGGGCTAATGTCTTCCCATGAAAGAACTTACAGGGTACGTAGAAGGAACCAAGGAAAGTATGAGGAACCATGTCCAGGTACAGCTACACAGCTATTTATGTTAAGTGTCATAACTGAAATTGATTGTCAAATATATGTGTGTCAAGGAAGGCTCCCCATGTTCGTGTAACCGTCCTTGATTATAGGAATAATTCTTATTGTGGTTAGACAACTACTAGACTTTACCGGACCCCACTCATTTAAAAAGGCCTTATTTGGCTAAGTCTATGTAACTGTCAAATCAATACCTTTTCCCAGTTTTCAAAACATCAAAAAGCTGCTTTTCTCTTTTTAGCCATAATTGGCACCTTTTTCCTAGAGAAACCCCCTACCCCATTACTTATTCTCATCTCACAATTGATAGGAAGAAAATTTTCAAAATCTTTCCTTACTCCATCCTCTCTCTCTCTCTCTCTCTCTCTCAAACAATTGAAGCAAAATATTTCCTTCATTCTCCTTCAGAAACCCTAACCAAAAATTCGCCATGTCTCAAGCACAATCCTCATCTGCTTCTCCCAGTAAGACCTCAGAGACCCAAACGTCCAAAAAATCAACTCCCAAACCCCTCCCTCTACTATCGCGGAGAGAATCGTCAAAGCTAGGGTAAAATTCCTCAAAAGAGCAGAGAAGAAAGGTGTCAAGAAGACGGTTGTCAGACCCTCGCTTTCTCCGCAGGCAGAGCCAATCTCCAATGAAAAAATTATTGAGGTAAAACATGACTCTACTCTATCTGATTCTACTGCTTTAGACTCTGTAAAAAGTCCTGGAAAATTGAGTACTGAAACATTGGTTAAAGGACTTGATGAAATCGTAGAAAAAGTAGAGCATTGTGGTATCTCTGATAGGGGGAATGCTAGTGAGGAGAACTTGCAGGTTGATGAGGAAAAATTTGTGCCTGAGATTAGTTTTCATGTTCCCTTAGTTACTGATAAGGTATTGGAGGTTAATGTGGTTGAAAATCTGTGGTGAGACTGAGAGAAGAGGACTCTGCTGAGTCCCAAAAGGACACAGCCAACGAACCTAGTTCGGAGGCTGTTCCTGTTGAGGAAGTTCATGAGATGTCTGTGTTAGAAGGTCCTGTTGTTGGAGGGCCAAGTTCTGTTGAGGCTGCAAAGGACTTGAGTGAAAAACCTGGTTCTCGCTCAGATCCTATTGTGGCTGAGGATGCAGAACTAAATTGGGCTGATTCTGAAGAGGAAAAACATGAGAAAATTCTGGATGGTGATGGTGAAAAGGAGAAAGTTGTGGAGAAAGTTGAGGAAAAGAAAAAAAAGAGTAAAAGAAAGTAAGAGGAGGAAGATGAGAAGTTATTGGAAGAGGGTGAAGAAGAGGAAGTTGTGTTTGTAAGTGAGACAAAGATTGAAACTAATAAGATGAGGAGACTGTTGAAAGGGGGAAGGTCTGTATCCAAAAGCAGGTTGGTGGATGAGAGTAGTGAGGAATCTCAGGATGAGAAGACTGTAAGTGAGGATAGAACTACTGCTCAGCCAGCACCTAGAAGGGTGGCTACCAGGTCTGCCCGGAAGCAGCAGTTAGAGAAGGTGGAGAAGCTTGAAAAAAAGGTCAACAAAGTGAGTAGTAAAAGACAGGAGGAGAAGAAAAATGAGAAGAAGGTTGTTGAGGCCAAGGAGGAAAGTGATGAAGCATGAAGTTATGTTGAGCCCAGTGATTCAGATACAGACAGTGAGTTAGAAAGCAAGAAGAAGAGGAAAGACACTGATGAGGAGGTTGATAGAGTAGCCTTCTTTGCAAGGCATCAAGTACTGGCTGGAAGCTTCTTAAGTGACCTTCAGGAGCATAATATGAAACCTCTACTAAGGAAGGTGGAGGATCAAGGCTGGTTAAACCTCTTTGCCAAGAAGGACATGTTTCTGTACTCTGAAAAAATTAGGGAGTTTTATACAAATTGTAGAATGGCTGCCAGGAGAGTGTTCTCAGTTCTCAAGGGTGTAGAGATTGAGTTTGGAAGGACATAGCTGGGAGTTATGCTTGATGTTCCTGCTGAGGGCTATTGCAGGTATATCAAGCTGAAGTAGCCAAAAAGGACTGATAGTGTGACCCCTCTGAGTGTGGTGAAAAAATTCTCAGGAAAAACCAAACTCAGAAAAGAAAGAAAAGTTGATAAGAATGAAATGGAGCCAGCCCATCAGTTACTGTTTGATTTTGATCACAGATTCTTATTTCCAAGGGGGGAAAGGAACAGTGAGGCCAGTGCTCTTGACTTGACGTACATGGACCTGCTATACAAAGGAGTGAGGATCAATCTACCTGGACTGATAATCAGACACATAAAAAGGATTGCAGATATTGATCAGAAGTCACACTCTTTGGTGAATTTCTACATCCTACAGCAGGTTATTAAGCACTTTGGGGTACCTTTGGAAGCTGGGAAAAAGCCAACCATTCATCAAATATTTGGGTTGAATGTGCTGAAAAATTGTGATTTCTTCAAAGAGAAGAGAGCTTCCAAGAGACCAGTGCAGGTCAAGCAGGAGCAGTCTGAAGAAAGTGAGGACTATGGACCAGAGGAAGCAATTGCAGCAGTAAGAGAGCTGGAGCAGCATGTTCTTGAAGTGAATGCAGAAAATGCTGAGTTGCAGAAGAAGCTGGAGTTGAAGGATCAAGAAATTGATCGCTTGAAAATTGAGTGCCACAAGTATGAGGCCGAGCTGGTGATGGAAAGGGCCAAGAATACAAAGAACCTTGAGGCACTTGTCAAGCACTTCAACTTGAAGACCTGAGTCCTATTTTTCATCCTCTCTGTCCTTGATAAAACCCTTCCTTATCTCTCTGTGTCCTTCCTTGATTTGTGAATTTAAGACAATCTCTTCGTGTTGTGTACTTAATAGGGTTGTGTGGTTGTCATGCCCTGGATAACTGGTTTTAAATTTATTTCATTTGAATTGGGTCTGTTCTATAATATATCTGGTTCTGCTTGGGCCCTTAGCCTTATTTCTGTGTGTTTATTTTCAGTTGACATGATTGCCTTGTGCTTTAGACTGGATGGTACTAACTTGTTCCTGCAGGATTTTGAATCTTTCCTATGATGCCAAAAGGGGGAAGAAGGAAATGTTGGGGTGTTTGTGACCTAACTCATCTGTTTTAAATTTTTCAAACTGTATTTCTGTCTTTGTGATTTTAGAAATTTTGTCTATTCAGGTTCTTTGGCGACATTTGTTTGTCATCATCAAAAAGGGAGAATTTGTGGAGGTAAATATTTTGAAGAATGATAAACGAGAAGGACTCAGCAGTTCAGGAGGAGAACCTGGTCCTTGTATAGAAGGGCACGACTGATCGAAAAGATTGTGTGTTGCAAATCCCTGCAGAACTAGGAGTAGTGGCGCGTGTACGAGTATGCATCGTAGTCAGACTAAGAGAGGTTGTGCCCAGGTTGTGTCTTCGAAGTACGAATACGAGTTGGACTTAAACAAGGAAAGAGTCACAGGAAATCTTGTCTTGCCATAATTACAAGGTTTCCTTGTGGAACTCAACTAGGGTTTTGAAAGCCCATATAAATACAAGTAGTTGATGCAGCCGTAAATCAGTTATTCACATACATAGAGTTGAGAGCATACACAGGAAATTCGGCAACCTTCAACGTGAGATAACTGAAGAAGACAGCTGGTGGAGTTAAGTAGGTGGAGTCTAGATATTCTGTCTAGGTTCTTGGTTTGTAAGGTGTATTGTTTAACGCTATCATTGTTGTTACCTATCTTCTTATCTTAGAAGCAATCGTATTAGGTGAACTTTTGAGAGATTACCTTGTAAAGCTAGAGGTTAGGTTTGTTTGAGTGATTAGGGTCTAGAGTATAGCCCCTTGGTTACAGAGTTTTGTAATCTAAAACTTGCTCTTTGTGTTAGTTGATTGGTTCGAAAATCCCAGATTGTGGGTCGTGGATTCTCTCCCTTGAGAAGGGAGTTTTCCACGTAAAAACATCGTGTTCCTTATTCCTCTTGTTGGTGTGTGCTGTAGTGTCAGAGTGCAAAACTGTTAAGTAAAGAACAAGGTTCGTGACCCAAAGAATCTGGTTCTAGAAGAAAAATTAGAAGACACTATTCAACCCCCACTTCTAGTGTCCTTAGGAGGTGCCTAGGTTATAACAATGCATGTAAATGTGTGCTATCTAATGCAATTTTATCTGAAAAACTAATATCATACCTTTTAATTAAATGTAGCCAAATTGTGAAAAATGGAGGGACAAAATGGGTGTCAACAGCTACCCCTCTTTGCCCGAGGATGCTGAAAGAGTCTTCGGACAAAGATAGTTGACGGAGTAGCTGATTTTTTCAAGACGGGCAGAATGGCATATAGTATGTGTGAAAGGGTTTATGACGCACGAGTAAATATTTCACGCATGATTTATGGAATAGGAATATAAGCTTATGGTAAAAATGGGAAGGATGCAACCTTTCTTAAAATTCTATCCGAGAAATATCCCTCTATCACCTGTTTTTGAACTTTGTAAGAGATGTCTCATTCCGACCGTCATGGTGAAAATATCTGCTTTTCTGTCATATGTGTTGTAGCAGCGCATGTATTCAAAGATATTTTCTCTCTAGGAGGTAATGTTTCCTCATCTCGTAGGTATCAAAACTTGCATTCTGATTGTCTTGCTTTCTACTTTGTATGTATCCCCACTAACGCGGGCTTGAGTTGTCTTATGAGTATATGAATTTCTTGCTCAATTTTGTCTTGTCCGCATAACATGGACAGTAAGCTTTTCATTATCATCTTCTCCACAAACGCAGATCCTATGCTTCTTCAATACTATGCCCACAAATGCGGGACCATATGCTTGTTTGATTGATAACTCGTCTATATACACGAAGCGTGTGCTTCTCCAATGTTGTGCCTACAAACACGGACCCTATGGTTTTTAAATTGACTTGTCCACAATCACAGACCTCATGCTGCTTCAATTCTGGCTATGTCCATAAACGCGGACCCTATGTTGCTTCAATTATCGACTATATCCACATACGCGGACCCTATGATGCTTTCACTATTGTCTTGCTTGTCCACAAATGTGGACCTTCTGTTTTTATATCCACAACTGCGGATCATATGCTTTTTCAATACTACGTTCACAAACGCAGACCCAATGTTGCTTCACTTCTGACTTTGTCCACAAACGCGGACCCTATGCTTTCTTGATTTAATGTCATGTCCTCAAACACGGACCCTATATTTCTTAATTTGGTGGTTGTGTCCACAAATGCAGACCCAGTACTTCTGTCTGTATCCGTAAACACGGATTCTGTGTTTCTTTCATTACTGAATTATCCACAAACGCGGACCATATGTATCCACAAACTCAAATTCCATGCTTCTTCAATAATTGAACTGCCCAGAAACGCGGACCTTATACCTTCAATTGCTGAATGTCCCATAAACGCGGGCCCTATGTATCCACGGACGCAGATTTTATGCTTCTTCAAGTGTTGACTATGTCCAATTATGAAAACACTATGTGTTGTATCCACAAACGCGGATCATATGCTCTGATAAATTTTGCTTCGCAAGAGTTGGTAGGCATATTTGGTACCTGTGTAATACCTACTATCAAAGAAAAAATTTTGAATTTTAGAGGGAGGTTGACTTGCACATTTGTTGTTCTATATTTTGTTACTGCATCTTGCATAACTGCCTCCTTGTAATATTGTCCTTTTTAGCGTCGAACCTTGGTTGAGCTGTGAGCAAAAAGGGATAAAGAAAGGGTATGTGCATGTGTTTTGAGAAAAATAACGTTTAAAAAGTAATGCAAAATTTATTTCTTTGAAACATAGATTTAGACGTGTTGTTTAGACATAATCTCCTCTATATCTATTTGTTGCTCAAAGGTCATCCATTTTAAACCTCACAATTTCTGCCCCAGTGTGATGCTTGTATTTTTCTTGATTTTTTGAGGTCCCTCAAAAATTATGCCCAGCGTGCTGCAATGCTTTCTTCGAATGGTTTGAGGGAACCTTAAAATATCCTACCCCAGTGTCCAATAAAATCTTCTTATGACGTGACCGTGCCTTGAATAGGCTGCCTACATATCCCACCTTGGGATTCAGGTCGCTACGTAGTACAAATTTCGTAAAAATAAGTGTTGTTGATGTCGATTTCGATTTGTAGTATCTCTTGACTGCCTCTAAATAGAGGGTTTTTTGTTGCATATTCCAATCTATCTCTGCTGACATTAACGCTCCTCTTGTTGATATCGTGTGCATGACACAAGAATCTAGCTTTATCTCGATTTGTAAAATTCCATTCCAGGACCAACTGTCTTACTCTAACTTCCTTGTTCAATGTCTTATTCGTCCTAATTGCTTGTTATGTTCATACTTTTGTTGTTCATGAGCATCAGTTGCTCGAGTATGCTTTTGATCTATTCGGGATTGTCTAATTCTGCTTCTCATATATATTTTTACTGCTTCATTTCGAATCGTCTAGCATGATATCTTCTTGACATTCTCGCTTGCTGACTTACTTAACTCATTTGTCTACTGCAAAATTTCTCTTATCGACCATAAAATCCCTTAAATACCCTTTATGGAATCACCATAGTCCGGCTTGTACTTGCACTTTGGATTATTTTGTCACATATAGCAGTCGTAGATTCAATGGAATTAAAATAATTTTACAAAGACTAAATGATGCATACTCGAAAATGAAAAATGTGAAACACTTTTACTATTGAAATTGTGAAATAGTCTTTTAGGAAAAATGATGCAATAAATTTGAAAAATATAAGAAAGCTAACGACTCAGAATCGTATTTTATTTAAGAAAACAACTAATGCTTCAGCTCTACTAAGGTTCGGGAAAGATTGGGATGCATTGCACGTTCAGTTGTTTAGCAGAGATCCAGGTTTAGCCTTTTGGATGTTTGAGATCTCATCATGCTTTTCTGAACTGCATCATATTCTTTCACGAATAGCTATTTTAGACCGGTCGGTTCATCTTTTACTTCACGCACATCTTCTGATGATTTTCCTCCCTCAAGAACTTCTGTATAGCATGGGAAGACGAATGTTTGCTTCAAAGTTGGAATAAACTACTCTAGTGAATGATAATCTCCCGCATCCTTTTCAACATCTTTTCCTTCGCAAGCTAAGATATACCTCATGCCAAACTTTTCATTGTATGTCTTTGCGAAAAACACAGTTTTTATTTTTATAATTGTACCTTCTAAATTGCACTCAATGTGAAAATCGGCCTTGTTCACCTTCTCATCTCCATGATTGGGAAGTGGGTTATTGTGCAAATTTGGTGCCTTTAGATGAATGACCTTTTCATTTATCAGGTCTTGTATTTTATCTCTTAGTGCCAAACATTTCTCCATCTCATGCCCTGGTCTACCTGAGTGGTATTCACGTCTTTTGTTGTAATCAAAGTGAGGTGATAGGTTGTCTAGCATCTTTTGAGGTATTGGGGTGATGAATCTAGTAGCTTTCAATGTGCGGGATTCAGCTAGTGGAGTGTAGTTTCTTTTGGGTCTCTGGTTTGAATCCGGGCGAGGCCTAGGAGGGTATGATAATGTATTTCAGTAGTTGGGTTGAGGGTTTTGCTGGTATGGTTGGTGGCCTCGTGCTGTGGTATGGAATATAGGTCGAGTAGGCTAAGTGTTGTAAATGGAATATTCAGGTGTCATCAGAGGGTAGGGATAGAATGGTGGCGGTGTTTGGTAATAGTGATTAAAGGCGGGGTCTTAGATGGTTGCACCGAAAGAGGCTTCGTGTTTCTTCTTTTTGGAGAGGCTAACATTTCCTAATTGTAGAGCTTTATTAGTAGCTTGTAGTGCAACTAACTAATAAACTTTCCACTTTTCGGCGCTTCTTCTAAATCATCTCCCATTAGCACTCATTAACAAACTTCTGATTTTTCATATGCAGTAACTCCTCGTAATAGACGTCCTCTTGAAAGCGGATGAATATGTTCATTATTTTTTTCTCATCCATAAGGGGTTGAACCTTTGCAGCTTCTGCTCTCCACCTAGTAGCATATTCTCTAAACGTCACCGTGGTTTCTTTTTTAACTTTTCTAGGTAGAAATGATCCGGTACTATTTCAGTATTATTCCCAAATCTTTCTAAGAAGTCTGCTGCCATATCTTCCTAACCGAACCATGTGTCTGGTTTCTGCTTAGAGAACCATCTTAAAGCCTCTCTAGTCAAGCTCAAACTGAACAGCTTCACTCGGACTTTCTCATCCTCCCCTGCTCCAATCAACTTGTCACAATATGTTCTGAGATGTGTTATAGGGTCACCCGAGCCATTGAATAGGTCGAACTTTGGTATTTTGTATCCGTAAGGCAATTTCAAAGTAGGATAGATGCACAAATCTTCATAAGCTAGGCCTTTGGTAGTTCTAAACTCAAACTTCTTAAAAGCTGTCTCTATCTTACAAACTTTCTCCTTTGTCCCATCATCATTGGCTACCCTATCTTCATCCTCCGCCCATTCATAGTTTTCATTGTCTTTGACTGGTGAAGTGATTTGTTTGGTTTCAGCAGTGAATATGGAATTGTAAGATTTCGAATTTGTGGTGTTGGTTCGAGGTAAATTTTTGTCATTAGGATGTATAGGGGGTGGTGCTTGATAAGTAGTAGGTAGTGTTGCTTGATAGGTAGCAAGTGGTGCTGTTTGGTGAATAGTGGGTAGTGTTGTCTGGTAAGTAGCAGGTGGTACTGCTTGGTATGTGGCAGGTGGTGATGTCTGATAAGTAGCAGATGGATTTGTTGGGTGTATAGGGTCTTTTTCGTGAATACGTTCTGACCCACTTGGATCGACTGGTTCCCTTGAATGGGCAGAGTTAACTATCTATTGTTAGTTTCTTTTCTAGTTCAATAATTCTCTGCTCTAAAATAGCAACATGTTCATTATACCCAACCCTGACATGCTTGCGGGGTATTCCACTAGCCTGAACCTTATCATCACTAAGAGCAACATTATTAAACTGAGGCATAATATTTTGCCTTCTTTATCTTCTAGTTTGCGAGAGAGGAGGAGTTGTAATTGGACCTATAGATCTTGTTCGGTACTGATATTCGGCCAGAATGCGCAAGTCAACCTCAGGAGCGGGAGTAAGACTAATACATGAAAATAACAAGTCAGTGTTGAGCTAATCACTATCATATGCAAAGCATATCTCGTTCTATAATGCAAGAGACCTTTTTTGTGCCTTAGGTAGGCCTAACGAGAGTAACACATATAATATGCATAATACGCATCATTTGATGATGCTTTTGGATGAAGTTGGCTAATGGACTTTAACATGCCAAGGATGTTAAACCTTTCTAAGTTTGAGTATAATATTCAAAATTGAACGTGTATCATGCATCATCCCATTTGTTCTCATAACCCAAAAATGAACGAAACATAATTTTAATAAATTATTGATTTTGTTACATAGAAGTAAAAATAATTTTTTTTTTGTAAATAGAAAAAACAATTGATTTTGTTACATAAAAGTAAAAATTACTCTAAAGGCTATGTCTTCTGCGTTCTTCCAAGTCTTCTTGACTTGTGACGTGCAACCAAAAGAAGCTATTAGACGATCCCCCTTTTCGAGAATAAATGGTCTATATTAGACACGTTCAATTTTAAATAAATGCACAGGTACCACTTTTAAATGTCCCTTAGGGTCGAAAATCTGTTTGGTTCATTTAAACATGGTGTCCCCTAGGGTTGAAACACATTTTCTGTTTATCTGAATATGTTTGAGTGCTTCCTAGCAGTATTTCATTCCATTTTAGTTTGATAGTGTCATCTTGCTTCTTTCAAAATATGTTTTTCACTAATGGTGTTTAGTTAAGGGTCTATTGGAAATAGCCTCTCCACCTTGGTGGAGGTAAGGTCTGCGTACATCTCACCCTACCCAGACCCCACCTTGGTGGGATATCACTGGGTATGTTGTTGTTGTTTCATTTAAACATGGAAAACTAATAGACTTAGACATGAGCCAAAGTTTATCTTTTTCTAAATATGACATGACACATGATTCTTAAACACAATCCCCGATAAGAGTTGGCTTGAATAGACGAGGTTCTTCCAAACGGATAATTTAGAAGTGGAAAGTGCACAAACCGTCAACAACCCCGCTGGTTGACTAAATTTTGCACGGCTTTCCTAGATGGTGTTTTGGTAATGAAACGACCGTGAGTTTTACATAATCGTTTTTTGTGTGTGAAAGTGCGAATTTTTCAGGAATGGAAGAATACTGAACAGAATGACAATTATAAAATGCATATACTTAAACAAAAATATAAATAACAATTAAAGGATTATCCAAAACAATATAATTTTCAAAGAAACAAAACAAAGAAAAATTGCTGGTCCCGTAATAAAATATTAAAAATAATAAATTAAATCCAATAATAAAAATCATAATAGTTAACTACAACAAATTTGGCCTAAGACCAAACTAATTTTAGATAACACCTAAAAGTGTTGCCAAAAATATTTAAGGGAACACTTTTTGAGGGGTGGCCTTTGCTTAGTACTTTTGGCCACGGAATTTAGGCAACGCTTACAAAGGGTTCTTTTAAAGTAAAAAGATTACGCTTCTTAAATGTTGCCCATCCATAATACATTAGGCAACACTTATTCATCTTTATTGGAACACTTTTGAAAGGTGCTACTTCTTAATCTTAGAATCATACTTCAAAAATATTCATTATTTTAAAAGTTGAAAAAATAAAAAAGTTCCCACTTAATTTTCTCAAAAATTTCCTTTCCTCCAATTCTGAAAATTATCCAAATTTCCCACAAAAAATTTCACAGCTAAAGTATCAGCAACAATACGAAGACTAACACCATTCGCTCACACGCCGCTAGGTTATCCACTTCTCTCTGACGATGACGATGACACGCTGTGATTTCTTCGATGTTGGATGTTGCGATGGTATGGTTTCTTCGTTACTGATTTGGTTTTCATTAATTTTTCTTAGTCCTTTATGTTTTAGAGCATCATTCTAATAAAACCCTAGTCCTAAATCTTTCCTCTTTTTTTTTAATTAGAAATTCTATCTGGTTCGTAGATGTATTTCGATCGGTTTTTTCCAATTCTTTAGATATTCAGATTTGGAATTTTACTGGTTTGAGCTGTCAAGTTTGGTTAAACTTAATTCAGTTTCAAGGAATCAAAACTCTTCTGCACCCGACTGGTCGAATACCAGATGAACCTTGGGGTAATGTTGTGAAAATCCCATATCTTTTGTGCAAGAGAAATATTTTGGTATTGCACACTATTTTTTTTTTTTTTTTTTTTTTTTTTGTGAATAATAATATGAACAAACATCGTTGAAGCAGTACTAAACTGCATTGGGCGTATTTGTGGCTCTACTTTGCGCTTTATCCAATTTGCTTCTCCCTTGAAGTTCATATTGCGAGATTCCTATGCAACATCTAATTAGTGATGGATCCTACTAGTTTGATTTTTGTATTTGCCTCTTCCCTTTGCTTGTTCTGAAGATGGTATATCTATACCTCATTGGGGTCGAGCTTCCATTTGCGACGTGGAGTGGAGTAAGTATTCCACTCAATAACATTCTTTCCTTCCTTTTCTTTTTCTTTTTTTACAAATCAAACAAGGGTATATCTTACGATTTTCTCCTCATTTTCCTTCCTACGATACAATTATTAAATTGAATGAGTGATTATGTATGCAAGTTTTGACACTTTGGTCTTCCGATATTCAACTAAGGTAACTCATTTTTACCTTTTTGTTGCTACTGTAATACTGTCTGATGTTACTAGTGCACTTGGTGTTTTTTCTCACATGTACATGATTTGAGGAGCTTTATTCTTGGTTAATTGTTACACATTATTTTTGAGTTTTTTAAATGGTGTAGTTGTCTCCTGGTTCTGAAACATTGTAGGAAATAAATAATTGCTGGACATATTCAAATTCGATTAAATGTTAAGCATTTCACCGCACAAACGCGTGAATGCGTTGCGAGCTTCTTATGGTTGAAGGTATATTGAAACCTTTAGGGGTAAGTACTGTGTACGTGTGTCGTTATGGTATATTATGTATAGTTTCTTGTGGATCAGTGAAGAAGACCAAAGGGAGTTATATGCGTGCGTATGAGTTATGATTGTATCTGTATTTTTGGGAAGGAGAGTGTGTGGGGAAGAAGACCCCAAAAGTCAGTGGGGTCCCCCGTGGAGAAAAAAATGTCTCTGTGTGTACTGTATAGTGTTTTTTGTGTACTGATGATGATGTGGTTAAGAAGAAAATCGATTATAATAAAGAATTTGAAAAAAATTAGTTGTTAGGAGTTTTTCAAAAATATGAGAGGGAAATTGGGGATTTGAGAATGATTTGAGAATGATTTTAGGATGAATTTAGATAATAGAAGATTTGAAAAAGATAACTAGATCAAGGAGAAGATTTAGGAAATGTTTTCTTTCAAAATTAAAATAAAGGAAATGTATTTGGTTAAGAAACTTCTTTAGGTTCGATAAGAAAATAATTATAGGAATTTAGGAATGACTTAATTCAAAAATAAAGCAGGAAGATAATGAAATTTTAAATACAACCGTGAACATATCTAGACGAACATCTGTCTAGGTTCAAGACAAAGGAGAATTTTAAAGTAATGAAAAAAAAAATATTTTGGAATAAAATAATTATATGAATATTCAAGAGAATTTGAACTAAATGATTGGAAGAAAATCACAATTGATTTCTAACGGAATGGACATATCTAGACGGACTCTTGTCCAGGAAAGATTTCAAGACGAGTGCCATAAAAAGGGAGACTTGCACATATTTAAATTTAAAAGGAACTCAAATATGACGAATCAAGAAGCCGAAATGAATTGATTATTAGTTCGGCTAATATTTTACTTAAAGGTGCTGAACAAATGAAAAATATAAATATATGTATATATATTGTATAAATGGGATGAACAAATAATGAAATGCACACATAACAAGAAATTGGAATGCAAATTAAATTAATTAAGTATAAATAGCCACAAATAATTACTAAATGCTACAGACGCACTAAAATTGTACTAATAGCCACAATTTGATAAATAGCCTAAATGATAAAAAAAAATTACGTAATATAGCCATATTTAAATATTTAATACATACAAGTAAGGGATAACACACGTAAATGCATCATTTCTAATGTACATTTTCCACAAATAGTCAAATTACACCTTTAAGTTAAATTATAGCCAATTTTTAAAAAAAGAGGGACAAAATTGGGTGTCAACATGACCTTAAAGTAATATACATCTGTAAATTATGATAGATGAATTAGCTCCTAGGTTATGATCGAGGAACTGGTAGTCTCTTCCTTAATTGAGTTTGCACTTGCATACTATTGATTAATATCTAATTTTTAATTTTGTTTTGAATATGTAGGAATATTCTGGTGATGCGTTCCAAAATAGTGGAGAAGAAGTCAATTAGATTTGTTTCAAGTTCATGAAGACATGGATAATTTTGAAGCTTATTATTCTTTATATTGTATTTAAACATTAGACTTTATAAAGTTCATTCCTAGTGTATACTTTGAAGCTATTTGCTTTTTCAGTAGATGTTGTACATGGATTACATTTCTTTATTGAAGTTAATTGCAAGTATAAGAATTTTGTTGAGATTATCATACTTAAATGATGATCTTAGAATATATGATAATAGTATATATGCTTGACCACATTTATTAGGTCGTCATTCTGTCGTAATCCACTTTTTTATCCTCGGACCACGCACCCGAGAAAATAGTTTTCAACTTGAGTAACTCGTCTGGAGTTGAGTTTTTGAGTCACCACCTAATAAATTTTGTCTAAGCATGTTCGATCACCTAAATATTTCTAACTAATTGCAATAGATAACTCCATGTTGGTCTACTAATCAAAGACTCGGACAAGTGTTCGAAATAACCTAGAAGAAAGTGGTTAGGCACCTCTTCAGTTCCACTAAGTGTGGTTTCGTCCGATTTCTAGAACTGGGTTTATATATGTAATTTTAACAAAAGGACAAAAGTCAAATAATTAAATAATGGGACACGGCACACAAGCAAGTGATAGTATATGTAAAAAAGACATCTTCTAAAGGAATGCCTCGATAAAAGCTTAATTATGTAATTTCAAGCCTAAAGAGTCTAACCCCGAAAAATAATGATTAAAACCTCAATAAGTCTAGAATATTGGGATACTTATGCAAAAGTTTGAATTCAAGAAAACGGGCAGATTTGATATAAACAATTTAATTCAATTTGCAAAAATAGTCATGATAATAGTCATGTTGCATGTATAAATTGCGAAATTGCACAAATACAACTAATTAACCAATTTAAAGAGTCAACCCTAGGTTTACTTATCCTATTCAGATCAGAGCCCGACTTTTATCGGAGGAGATAGTTTCATAATCGACTATCATATATAGCTCAGGTAATTTCCATCATTTATGTGGGGCTTAATTACCCTTAACTCCCATACCCTCTTTAATATTTAAGCTAAAGGGAATTTCTAGTAGTTTCAGGTCCTAAAAGCTTTACTAGCATTCCCAACTTAATGTCCCAGAATCTGTTGGGACAACTAAAAATAAAAAGTATCTAGACACCGTATATGTATTATGTGCCCCGACTAGACCTCTAGGCGTCAAATAATAACGGTCATGCTTGTCACATAAATCAAACTTAAAACAAATAGGATGCAGCTTCTAGACTTGAAAAATTAAGCCTCCAGTATTAGATTAAAAGTTAAATGACGTTGTACATCAGCAGGTACAGTTGCCTTTCATAAACTCAAAACATTTGCAGGAATAGTCTGATCTCCAAATTGTCTTGCATTTTTTTTGGCCACTTGCAAAGAACAAGCTCTTTTAGCCTTTTTTAAAAAGCTCAATTATACACCTGTGATCATATTACACACAAACATTCTATTTACACACCATGAATTTAGAGTTGAAATTTACACAAACGAACCATTTTTCAACCTATTCTGCAATTTTAGCACTCAAAACATAAAACATATAGAATAGGGTTAGAAGTGGCCCCTTCTATAGCCAATTTTCACTGTACAACGCATAGGTGTAATACATGTCCTACGTACTAGCTTGCATCTTATGGTGTTATACAATACATGCAAAGGGGAAATCCTAATAAATACCGAAAACACTCTATGGGACAATGCATGAACATATAAAGAGAATGACGTATATATGTCCTGGGTACACAATAATTAATTCCACAAGTTCATGTTAATAGTGGTATCTGAGCTTTAAAGGAGCCATTTTCCTTTCCGCAAAATACGATTGTTTCCATGTTCATTCACCATTCCATATTCTAATTACCTGCAATTGAAAATCTAAACAATCATATGGCTATTGTAGCTATTCAGCTTCAAACAATCCTGCATAAAACGTTAGTAAAAGGGGCCAAAAAGAGGCCTACAACAACGAGCATATGCATACAGATCACTGCCACATTAAGAGGCATAAGTCATCAATTTTTTAGAGCCATTCAATCGATAAGGATTTTTTCTTTTTTCCTTTTGCCTTAAAGACAGAAAGGAGAGGAGAGGAAGAAAGCTCATTTCAGCGCATTTATAGAGCATTCAGAGATGTTGAAGGTGAGTAAAGTAAAGAAAAGGCGTAGAGAATCATAGAAAGATGTGCTAAAGATGTCCAATAAAGGGTGAAGAAAGGCTGATTTACATAGTAGTAGGATGGGGTTTTTAAGTTTTCAAATCCTTACCAAGAAAAGGAAATAAAAATCAGTGAAAGCAAGCTATTGATTACAGCATATAGAACTTCCAAAAATAGTGTGGCCATTTGAAATTTGAAATCAAAAGATAGTTCCTAAAGTTCAGCAGATCAGACAAGTAGCAAAAAGGAGTTGTGTTAACACATATATATGATAAATTTATAATCACTGTCAATCTACACTAAATAAAGGAACCTTTGAAATGTTGTACATGATACTAGCTGGTCGAAAATAAAGGATGTGAATCTTCCTAAAAATATCTGTCGTTTAATTGAGAGTATCATGTCATGATTTGAGCAATCAAAAAAGATATATGAAGGTACAATCTTTGGCGACTAATTTAAGAAATAGTATTAGCTTATGGTCAATTAGACTTTAACAGAAAGTTTGTGAACAACTTATATATTACCAAACAAATAAACCGTGCCAATGCGAAAATGATCAATATAGACAAATGGTCTCTCTTTACGATCAAGAGGTACATGTATGCTTGTAAATAATGTAACAGCAGCTTTCAAACGGTCATACTATGACTCAAATTTCATCAAGTCAAAAATCGAATCTTAACAAAATTAAAACTATTTTCTTGTACTATTAATTTTAACTCTGAGCAAGCTGACATATAATCATGGATTAAGAACAAAATTGATAGGCGTGTAGGTTCAAAGAACTAAACAAAAAATTAAATAAAGAAAAATGTTACCCGTTTTGATGAACTGGCTCGGGTGAGCATGGAACCGACGCGTGTTTTCCCTTTTCGCTTGATTCTTAGTTCAAATCTTCAATTTCTTGCCTTGTATGTATGCGTACGTTGATGATTTCCATGATTCTTGCTTTGTTTCGCTCAGATTCACTTCAATTTTGCATTGTGTTATGCCTGATTCGAACGATTCGCATTCGAATCACTTACTTCCAAGGCGAGGAGAGAGAGAGAGAGAGATTGAGGGGAACCGGCGTTATTGGTGGAGAACTAGTGAAGATGGACATGGGGTGAACTTGGATGTGTTTAGGGCGGAATGAGAGAGATGGAATGTAAGGGTGGCGGCTGGCTGGGTTAAGGTAAGGGAAAGAGGAGAAGTGAGTTAGGGTTTTAAGTGATGGGGTAGGAGTGAAAATATATAAAGACACTTCCATTCCTTGTAGAGGAAGGCTAACTGCTTGCTGGCTGGGTCGAACCCCTTTAGAGATAGGGGAAAGATTTGCCCCAGCTTGGCGAATCGCATCCCCGCGTAACGAATTAGAAGGATCCCGACCTTCTCAAAGACTTTATGGAATAATTCGAGAATTTCGAGGTTCGCACACACTTAAATCTCCTTCTGGATCAAGGCCAGACATGACCCTGAAAATATCGACCTAGACCTCGAATAGGTCTTCGGCTTCAATTCGGGCCCGTTTCTTCAAAATAAAGATATAGCAACTAAAAGAAAGCTAAATCGAGTCGGATTCTAACTATTGGATATGAAAAATGGAAGGCTCGGACCACATAGGCATATGTAAACATGTGTATACGCATCTGATGTGTAGAGGGAACAAAATGGCGCTTTAGAGAGCTTGTACCACACGTTTGGGTGGGTTGTACATGTGCTAGAAGTGTATTTTAGTGAAGTGTAGGCTTATGTGGAGCTTAGGTAGCGTATACATGGACAAAAGATGATGACATCGAATTCATGTAGTAGATATAAAAGTAGTAAATTTACAAATTGGCTAGTATTTACATTAAAATGCTAATAAATATAAATAATTAGTATAAAATAGAAAAAATTATAAATAATTATAAATGAGCTCAAAAAGTACTTATTAAATATAAACTATCATAGATAATTATAAAATAATACACAAATAGTCATAACTAGGATATGTATTTCAAAAGTAGCCTAAATGATGAAAATTACCTAACATATTCAAAATTAAGCAATTACTGTATAATAAGGGAATTAATAATAGTATTACGCACGTAAATGCGTGCTATCTAATACAATTTTATTTGCAAAAAAAAAAAAATAATAATAATATCACACCTTTAAATTAACTATAGCAAAATTGCAAACAAAAAAGGGACAAAATTGGGTGTCAACAGCCTCTTTGCCTGGGGAAATGAAAGAGTCTTCGGGCAAAGATAGTTGACGAAGTAGCCAATTTTTTCTCGACGGACAGAATGGCATATAGCATGTCTGAAAGAGTTTATGCGCGCACGAGTAAATATTTCGCACACGATTTAAGGAATAGGAATAAAAGCTTTAGGTAAAAATGGAAAGCATGCGACCTCTCCTCAAATTCTATCCGAAAAATCTCTCTATGTCATATGTTATGAACTTTGTAAGGGATGTCTCATTCTGACTGTCATGGTAAAATATTTGCTTGTATGTCATATGAGTTGTACCGGTGCTTGTATTCAAGGATATGTCCTCTTTGGGTAGTAATGTTTCCTCATCTCATAGGTATCAAAACCTGCATTCTGATTGTCTTGCTTTCCACTTTGTATGTAACCCCACTGACGCGGGCTTGAGTTGTCATACGAGTATATGAATTCCTTGCTAAATGTTGTCTTGCCTATATAACATATACAGTAAGATTTTCATTATCATCTTACCCACAAACGCGGATCATATGCTTTTTCAATGATGTGCTCACAAACACGAACCCTATGTTTCTTTAATTGACTTGTCCACAATTGCGGACCTCATGTTGCTTTAATTTTGGCTATGTCCACAAATACGGACACTATGTTGCTTCAATTGTCGACTATATCCACACACGCGGACCCTATAATGCTTTCACCATTGCCTTGCTTGTCCACAAATGCGGACCTTCTCTTTTAATATCCACAACTGTGGATCATATGTTTTTTCAATACTATGTAAACAAATGCAGACCCAATGTTGCTTCACTTCTGACTATGTCCACAAACGCGGACCCTATGTTTTCTTGATTTGATGTCGTGTCCACAAATACGGACCCTATACTTCATTGTTTTCTGGTTGTGTCCACAAACACGGACCCTATACTTCTGTCTGTATCAAAAAACACAGATCCTGTGTTTCTTTCATTGCAGAATTGTCCACAAACGCAGACCCTATGTATCCACAGACTCGGATTCTATGATTCTTCAATAATTGAATTTCCCACAAACGCGGCCCTTATATCTACAATTGCTAAATTTCCCATTAACGTGGACCCTATGTATCCACAGATGCAGATTGTATGCTTCTTCAATTGTTGACTGAGTCTACAAATGCAGACCCTATGTGTAGTATCCACAAACGCAAATCATATCCTCTGATACATTTTTTTTTTTTTTGCAAGAGTTGGTAGGCATACTTGGTACATGTGCAAAGCCTATGGTATAAGAAAAATTTGTGAGTTTTAGGGGAAGGTTGACTTGCACATTTGTTTTTCTATATTTTTTGTTACATCTTGCATAATTGCCTCCTTGTAATATCGTCCTTTTTGAATGTCGAACCTTGGTTGAGCTGTGAGCAAAAAGGGATAAAGAAAGGGGATATGCATGTGTTTTAAGAAATAACGTTTAAAGAATAATGCAAATTTTTTCCATTGAATCATAGACTGTGAAGTGCTGTTTGGACATAATCTCCACTATATCCATTTACTGCTCAAAGGTCATCAGTTTTGAACCTCAAAATTTCTATCCTAGTTTGCTGCTTGTATTTTTCTTGAATTTTTGAGGACCTCAAAAATTCTACACCAGTGTGTTGTGATGCTTTCTTCAAACTCTTTGAGGGACCTTAAAAAATTCTGTCCAAGTGTCCAATAAAATCCTCTTATGACGTGACTGTGCCTTGAGTAGGCTGTCTACGTATCCCAACTTGAGAATCAGGTCGCTCCGTAGTTCAAATTCCATACAAATGAGTGTTGTTGATGTCTGTTCCGATTTGTAGTATCTGTTGACTACATCTAAATAGTGAGTTTTTATTGCATATTTTGATCTATCTCTGCTGACATTAATGCTCCTCTTGTTGATACCGTGTGCATGACACAAGAATCTAGCTTTATCTCAATTTGGAGAATTCCACTCCAGGACCAACTGTCTTACTCTAACTTCCTTGTTGAATGCCTTATTCATCCTAATTGCTTGTTGTGTTCATAATTTTGTTGTTCATAAGTGTCACTTGCTCGAGTATGCTTTTAATCCATTCGGGATTGTCGAATTCTGCTTCTCATATATATATTTCTACTGCTTCATCTCGAATCGTTTAGCATGATATCTTCTTGATGTTCTCGCTTGCTATCTTTCTTAACTCATTTGTCTGCTGCAAAATTTCTCTGATCGACCTTAAAATCCCTTAAATACCCTTTGTCAAATCATCATAGTCTGGCTTGTACTTTCACTTTGGATTGTTTTGTCACATACTGCAGTCGCAGATTCAATGGAATTAAAATAATTTTGCAAAGACTAAATGATGCATACTCGAAAAATGAAAAATGAAAAATGGGGAACACTTTTATTATTGAAATTATGAAATAGTCTTTAAAGGACAAACGATGCAATAAAGTTTAAAAATATAGGAAAGCTAACGACTCTGAGTCGTGAATTATTTAAGAAAACAACTAGTGCTTCAGCTCTACTAAGGTTCACGGCAAGCTCAAGATGCATTGCAAGTTCAGTTGTTTAGCACAGATCCAGGTTTAGCCTTATGGATGTTTGAGACCTCATCATGCTATTCTAGAACTGCATCATATTCTTTTATGAATAGCTCTTTAAGACCGGTCAGTTCATCTTTTGCTTCGCGCATATCTTCTGCTGGTTTTCCTCTCTCAAGAACTTCCATGTAGCATAGGAAGACGAATGCTTGCTTCAAAGTTGGAATAAACTGCTCTCGTGAATGATAATCTCCCGTATCCTTTGCAGCATCTTTTTCTTCGCAAGCTAAGATGTACCTTATGCCAAACTTTTCATTATATGTCTTTGCAACAAACACAGTTTTTGCTTTTATAATTGTGCTTTCTGAATTGCACTCGGTGTCAAATTCGACCACGTTCACCTTCTCATATCCATGATTGGGAAGTGGGTTATTGTGCACAATCGGTGCCTTAGATGAATGACCTTTTCATCTTTAGGTCTTCTATCTTATCTCTTAGTGCCAAATATTTCTCTATCTCATTCCCCGATTCACTTGAGTGGTATCCACACCTTTTGCTGTAATCAAAGTGAGGTGATGGGTTGTCTTGCATATTTTAAGGTATTAGGCTGATGAGCCAGCAGCTTTCAATCGTTCAAACAGTTGGCTGCGGGATTCAGCTATTAAAGTGTAGTTTCTTGTGGGTCTCTAGTTTTCTATCAGGGCAAGGCCTATGAGGTTATGGTGATGTATTTTGATAGTTGGGTTAAGAGTTTCGATGGTATGGCGAGCGGCCTAGTGTTGGGGTGTGGAATATTAGTCGAGTGGATTGAGTGTTGTAAATGGGATATTCAGGTAGTATGTGAGGGTAAGGATAAAATGGTGGCGATGTTTGGTAATAGTAGTTAAATGCAAAGGGAAATAAAAATCAATGAAAGCAAGGAATTAGGCTGTTGATTACAGCATATACCTTCCAAAAATAGTGTGGCCGCTTGAAATTTGAAATCAAAAGATAGTTCCTAAAGTTCAGCAGATCAGACAAGTAGAAAAAAGGAGTTGTGTTCATACATATATATGATAAAGTTATAATCGCTTTCAATCTACACTTAATAAAGAAACCTTTAAATTGTTGTATATGATACTAGCTGGTCGAAAATAAAGAATGTGAATCTTTCTAAAAAAAATCTGTCATTTAATTGAGAGTATCATGTCATGATTTGAGCAATCAAAACAGATATAGGAAGGTACAATCTTTGGCGACTAATTTAGGAAATAGTATTAGCTTATGGTCAATTAGACTTTAACATAAAGTTTGTGAACAACTTATATATTACCAAACAATAAACCGTGCGAATGTGAAAATGATTAATATAAACAAATGGTCTCTCTTTACGATCAAGAGGTACATGTGTGCTTGTAAATAATGTAACAGCAGCTTTCAAATGGTCATGCTATGACTCAAATTTCATCAAGTCGAAAATCGAATCTTAACAAAATTAAAACTATTTTCTTGTACTATTAATTTTAACTCTGAGCAAGTTGACATATAATCATGGATTAAGAACAAAATTGATAGGCATGTCGGTTCAAAGAATTAAACAAAAAATTAAATAAAAGAAAGATGTTATCTATTTTGACGAACTGGGTCGGGTGAGCATGGAACCAAGTCGTGTTTTCCCTTTTCGCTTGATTCTTAGTTCGAATCTTCAATTTCATATCTTTTATGTGTGTGTACGTTGATGATTTCCATGATTCTTGCTTTGATTCGCTCAGATTCACTTCAATTTTTTATTGTATTATGCCTGATTCGAATGATTCGCATTCGAATCATTTACTTCCAAGACGAGGAGAGAGAGAGATAGAGAGAGAGAGAGAGAGAGAGAGAGAGAGAGAGAGAGATTGAGAGGAATCGGTATTAATGGAGGAGAACTGGTGGAGATGGACATGGGATGAACTTGGACGAGTTTAGGGTGGAATGGGAGAGAGGGAATGTAAGGGTGGCGGCTGGCTGGGTTAAGAGAAGGGAAAGAGGAGAAGTGAGTTAGGGTTTTAAGTAATGGGGTAGGAGTGAAAATATCAAAAGATAAGATAATATTCTAACCATTGGATATGAAAGATGGAAGGCTCGGATTCAGCCACGTAGGCATATGTAAACATGTGTATACGTATCTGATGGGTAGAGGGAACAGAATGGTGCTTTACAGAGCTTGTACCACACGCTTAGGTGGGTTGTACATGTTATAGGAGTGTGTTTTAGTGAAGTGTAGGCTTAGGTGAAGCTTAGGTAGCATATACATGAACAAAAGATGATGATCGAATTGGTGTAGTAGAAATAAGGTAGTAAATTTACAAATTGGCTAGTATTTACATTTAAATACTTATAAATATGAATACTTAGTATAAAATAGAAAAAATTATAAATAATTATAAATGAGCTCAAATAGTACTTATTAAATATAAACTATTATAGATAATTATAAAATAATACACAAATAGTCATAATTAGATATGTATTTCAAAAGTATCCTAAATAATGCAAATTACGTAACATATTTACAATTAAGAAATTATTGTATAAGAAGGGAATTAATAAGAGTATTACGCACGTAAATGCGTTCTATCTAATAAATTTTATTTTAAAAAATAATATCACACCTTTTAATTAAGTATAGCCAATTGAGAAAAATGAAGGATAAAATTGGGTGTCAACAGCATCTTTTCTTGGGGATGATGAAAGAGTCTTCGGGCAAAGATAGTTGACGAAGTAGTCAATTTTTTATCGGCGGAAAAAATGGCATATAGCCTGTGTGAAAGGATTTATGACGCACGAGTAAATATTTCGCGCACGATTTAAGGAATAGGAATAAAAGCTTATGCTAAAAATGGGAAGGATGCGACCTCTCCTCAAATACTATTCGGGAAATCTCTCTCTGTCATCTGTTTTGAACCTTGTTAGGGATGTCTCATTCCGACCATCATGGCAACAATATCTGCTTGTATGTCCTATGAATTATAGCGGAGCTTGTATTCAATGATATGTTTTCTTTGGGAGGTAATGTTTCCTCATCTCATAGGTATCAAAACCTGCATTTTGGTTGTGTTGCTTTTCACTTTGTATTTATCCCCACTAACGCGGGCTTGAGTTGTATTACGAGTATATGAATTGCTTGCTCGATGCTGTCTTGCCTGTATAACATTGACAGTAAGATTTTTCATTATCATCTTGCCCACAAACGCAGACCATATGCTTCTTTAATACTATGCCCACAAAGGTGGACCTTATGCTTATTTGGTTGATAACTCGTCTACATACACGGACCATGTGCTTCTCCAATGATGTGCTCACAAACATGGACCATATGCTTCTTTAATTGACTTGTCCACAATCGGGGACCTCATGCTGCTTCAATTACGGCTATGTCCACAAATGTGGACCCTATGCTGCTTCAATTGCCGACTATATCCACATACGCGGACCCTATAATCTTTCACCATTGTCTTGCTTGTCCACAAATGCGGACCTTCTATTTTAATATGCACAAGAGCGGATCATATGTTTTTTCATACTATGTCCACAAACGCAGATCAAATGTCGTTTTACTTCTATAGTCCACAAACGTGGACCCTATGCTTTCTTCATTTGATGTCCTATCCACAAACGTGGACCCTATACTTCTTCGTTTGCTGGTTGTGTCCATAAATGCGGACCATATACTTCTGTATGTATCCATGAACACAAATTCTGTATATTTTTCATTGCAGAATTGTCCACAAACGCGGACCCTATGTATCCACAGACTCAGATTTTATGATTCTTCAATAATTGAATTTCCCACAAACGCGAACCTTATATCTACAATTGCTGAGTTGCCCATTAACGCGGACCCTATGTATCCACATATGCGGATTCTATTCTTCTTCAATTGTTGACTAAGTCCACATACGCAGACCCTATGTGTAGTATCCACAAACGCGAATCATATCCTCTAATAAATTTTTCTTTACAAGAGTTGGTAGGCATACTTGGTACATGTGTAAAACCTACAGTAAAAGAAAATTTTGTGAGTTTTAGGGGGGGAGATTGACTTCCACATTTGTTGTTCTATATTTTTTTATTACATCTTGCATAATTGCCTCCTTGTAATATTGTCCTTTTTAAGCGTCGAACCTTGGTTGAGCTGTGAGCAAAAAGGGATAAAGAAATGGGATATGCATGTGTTTTGACAAATATAATGTTTAAAGAGTAATGAAATTTTTATTTCATTAAATCGTAGACTGCGACGTGTTGTTTGGACATAATCTCCTCTGTATCCATATGCTGCTCAAAGGTCATTTGTTTTGAACCTCAAAATTTCTACCAAAGTTTGCTGCTTGTATTTTTTTTAAAATTTTTGAGGTCCCTCAAAAATTTTGCCCCAGTGTGTTGTAGTGCTTTCTTCAAACTTTTTGAGGGAACCATAAAAAATTCTGCCCAAGTGTCCGTAGTTCAAATTCCATACAAATAATTTTTGTTGATGTCAACTTCGATTTGTAGTATCGCTTGACTCCATGTAAATTGAGGGGTTTTGGTTACATATTCCGATCTATCTTTGCTGACATTAATGTACCTCTTGTTGATACCGTGTGCATGACACAAGAATCTAGCTTTATCTCGATTTAGAAAATTCCACTCCATGACCAACTGTCTTACTCTAACTTCCTTGTTGAATGCCTTATTCGTCCTAATTGCTTGTTGTGTTCATATTTTTGTTGTTCATGAGCGTCACTTGCTCGAGTATGCTTTTGATCCTTTTGGGATTGTCTAATTCTGCTTCTCATATATGTTTCTACTGCTGCATCTGGAATCGTCTAGCATGATATCTTCTTGATATCTCGCTTGCTGTCTTACCTAACTTATTTGTCTGCCGTAAAGTTTCTCTGATGGACATTAAAATCCCTTAATCAAATCATCATAGTCCGGCTTGTGTTGACACCCAATTTTGTTCCTTCTTTTTCTAAAATTGGCTATAATTCAACTTAAGGGTGACATGTGACTATTTGTGCAAATTGTGCATTAGAAATCATGCATTTACGTGCATTATCCTCTATTGATATATTATATACTTAAGTGTCGTTATATTACATAACTTTTGCATCATTTGGGCTATTTTTCAAAACTGTGACTATTTGTGAAATTAGCACACTTATAATATTAGTGGTTATATTATATAATTGCGTCATTTAGGCTACATGTCAAGTTTGTTTGAATTTGCGATTATTTGTGCAAATTAGTAATTATTTGTGATTATATATATTTAAATAATTTTATTTGAGTTTATTTAATTATTATTTGTGCATTTTATAATATATGTATATCTATATTTTATTTTTTACACCTTTAAGTTAAATATTGACCAATTAAAGTGTCCAAATTCCTTTTTATTATTATTTAATCCATATTTCAAAATACCCATCAATTTTTTTATTATTTATTTATATTTATCTTTATTGACCTTTTTAATTATAATTTATCTTTTGAACGTATCCCATTTTCAATACCAAATACATTTCTTCCATTTGAAAATTTAAAAGTGATATCTTTTTTTCAAATTCCCCAAATCTCTCCTATAATTTTATACCCCAAATCTCTCTTATAATTTTATCCCCAAATCACCTCTCAATCTCCCAATCTCTCTGCCAATTCCAAAGGATCCTAAGGATTCCTTTTGCTATACATATCCAATATCAGCACTTACTCACCTTATCTACACATCCACTCAAAATTCAGTACATACACGACACTCCCTCTTTTCCATTTTTAACATCAATACCCATCATCTTCCTCTGCATACCACACTTACATAGACCCACATATACCCCACGCAGACCCCACTGTCTCCTTGGTCTCTTCTTCCCCATAGATATCAGTACACAGACAAAAATCATCAGAACCCCCTCCGTCTTCATCATCTCCTTTTATCAAAAACACAAACCATATCCAAAACAATTATACACACACGGGTCAACAGGAGCAGACCTCACTTTTTCCCTCTTCACCTTCATCCCCATACACACAGTACACAAACACACACAACATACATTACACATACACCTTCATGAGCAAAACCAGTGGGATCGGGGAAGGGATTCATAGTTAGCAACCAAAACACCCACACTCACATGCGCAGACACCACTGATCTCCTTCCTTTTTAACATCTATACAAAGATCAGCAACAACACACACTACACTCACAGCCTACCCCCCCCCCCCCCAGTCGTTTTCTCTTTCACTACTATAAACGCATAAAACAGATCAATACACACAGACATGCGCGGATCAACGGGAACAGGGGAATGGGTAGTACAAATTAGATCAAAAAGGGGTTTGGAGAAAATGGGTCAAAACCGTGAAACCCATACCCACCACCGCAAAAACCAAACAAAAACCAGTGGGATTGAGTTTTGGGAAACGGTTCAGGGAAAAGGTGTCGCCACCGCTGGAGGCGCAGTAACGCCGCTACCCAGCTGGTGTCACCCCTCCGATGTCCTTGAACGTTGCACTATCGTATTTCGTCTCAATCATTTCGCTAATTTTTGTTGAGTTTTGCAGATTCGAAGACCACGTTGCGTAATCGTTTTTTTTTTTTGGAGAAACGACTGTGGCAGCTGCGCCATTGCGATTTCTCGCCGGCGTTGTTTCCTATCCTTCCCGGGTTTCAGGTTCTTTTGATACACAGAGTTTGCCAAAATAGTATTATTGCTATTATTCTTAATTCCCTGCTTGTTTTGGTATGCGTTGACTAAATCATTTAGTGCAGGGAAGTCCTTTTCTAGGTTCGTTTTACGCGATCTATCCATTGTGTAATGTCTGATTTGGCTCTAAACAAAAGTACTGCACTGATAAAGGCCAAGGAAAATAAGCACTGGTAAAGGCCAAGGAAAATAACAATTTATTTGAGGCCACTGATTAATTTGAACGTGATACTACACTTGGACAGTCCCATTCCCGTGTTCCTAAAACAAAAGGCTATGATGATGTGTATAAGCCGTGACTACAAACGAGCCGGTGATGGAGTATTGAGACCGGTACTTGGCATGGCAACACGACCATCCGGCGTGTTCTCAGCCGTATCGACGTCCCTAGTCTCCACCCAATTCATACACACCAGAGCCGACACTTTTAAAAAATCTCTTTCCCCTTTTATTTTTAAACTATTATTATTATTACTACTATTTCATTTTTATTATTATTATTATTATTATTATTATTATTATTATTATTATTATTATTATTATTATTATTATTACTCTCATTCTTATTTTTGTTATCATTATTATTACCAATTCTATTATTATTAATATTATTGTTTTTATTCACTAACTCATTTTTTTTAAATTTTACGAGGTCAAAGTGGATAAGAGACGGCTTTCCATTTTGAAAGAGAACAAAATCCTTTCATTATTATTATTTTTATTATTGTAATTAGTATAAGTATTTATTGACGTACTAATTCATTTCCATATTTTTGCGAGGTCTATTGCGTTGAAGTGCTTTAAGGAAGAAATCTATTAGTGAAATAGAACATTCTTATCTAAATCTTAATTATATGCATGTCGTATTAGTTGTTTAATTATTTTTTTAGTCTATTTGCTTATTTTGAATCACAATTATAAAGTCCGGCCAGTAACCACATTTGGTGGGGCTCGAGAGGTGCCTAACCTCTTCCTCTCGAGTTAACTTGGACCTCTTTCATAGAATATCTGGTTCACAGACTAGGTTTCAGAGTTAATTGTAAAATTAGCTAGAAACAAAATAGTTTCCCTAATACGCCTAGTTAAAAAATATGTTAGGTGGCGACTCCAAACTCTTAAACTCAAACGAGTAGCAAACCCGACTCGCCTCGAGTTGAGTCTAGAATCGAGTATGACAGCTTGTACTTGCACTTTGGATTGTTTAGTCACATATTGCAGTAGCAAATTCAATGGAATTAATATAATTTTGCAAAGAATAAATGGTGCATACTCGAAAAATAAAAAATGGGAAACACTTTTATTATTGAAATCGCAAAATAGTATTTAAAGGACAAACGATACAGTAATGTTTAAAAGTATAGGAAAGCTAACGACTCATAGTCATGTTTTATTTAAGAAAACAACTAATGCTTCAACTCTACTAAGGTTCGCGGCAAGCTCGGGATGCATCGCAAGTTCAGTTGTTTAGCATAGATCCAGGTTTAGCCTTCTGGATGTTTCAGACCTCATCATGCTTTTCTAAAACTGCATATAAATAGCTCTTTTATACCGGTCAGTTCATCTTTATCTTCGCACACATCTTCTGCTGGTTTTCCTCTCTCAACAACTTCCATGTAGCATGGGAAGACAAATGTTTGCTTCAAAGTTGGAATAAACTACTCTAATGAACGATAACCTCCCGCATCCTTTGCTGCATCTTTTCCTTCACAAGCTAAGATGTACCTCATGCAAAACTTTTCATTGTATGTCTTTGCAACAAACACAATTTTTGCTTTTATAATTCATCCTTTTAGATTGCACTTTGTGTCAAAATCGACCACGTTCACCTTATTATCTCCATGATTGAGAAGTGGGTTATTATGCACATTCGGTGCCTTCAAATGGATGACTTTTTCATCTATTAGGTCTTGTATCTTATCTCTTAGTGCCAAACATTTCTCCGTCTCATGCCCCGGTTCACCTGAGTGGTATGCAGACCTTTGCTGTAATCAAAGTAAGGTGATGGGTTGTCTGGCATCTTTTGAGGTATTGGGGTGATGAGCCAGCAGCTTTCAATTGTTCAAACAATTGGGTGCGGGATTCAACTATTGGAGTGTAGTTTCTTTTGGGCCTCTAGTTTTGTATCAGGGCGAGGCCTAGGAGGGTATGGTGATGTACTTTCATAGTTGGGTTAAGGATTTCGCTGGTATGGTGGGCGGCCTGGTGCTGGGGTGTGGAATATTAGTCGAGTGGGCTGAGTGTTGTAAATGGGATATTCAGGTAGCATGTGAGGGCAGGGATAGAATAGTAGCAGTGTTTGGTAATAGTTGTTAAAGGCGGGGTCATGGATGGTTGCAGCGAAAGAGACTTAGTCTTTCTTCTTTATGGAGAGGCTCACATTTCCTAATTGGAGAGCTTTATTAGTAACTTGTAGTGCAGCTAAGCTAATAATCTTTCCACTTTTCATCCCTTCTTCTACATCATCTCCCATCATCACTACCCAACAAACTTCTGATTTTTCATATTTAGAAACTTGTCGTAATAGACGTCCTTTTGAATGCGGTTTAATATGTTCACTATTTCTTTCTCATCCATAGCGGTCGGGTTGCACCTTTGCAACTTCTACTCTCTACCTAGTAGCACATTCTTTAACCGTCTCCATGTTTTTTTTTAACTTTTCTAGGTAGAAACGATCTGGTACTATTTGAGTATTGTACCTGAATCTTTCTATGAAGTTTGCTGCCACATTCTCCAAACCGAGCCATGTGTCTAGTTTCTGCTTAGAGAACCAACATAAAGCCTCTCCAGTTAAGATCCAACTGAACAGCTACACACAAACTTTCTCATCTTCCCTGCTCCAATCAACTTGTCACAATATGTTCTGAGATATGTAATAGGGTCACCCGAGCCATTGAATAGGTCGAACTTTGGTATTTTGTATCCGTCGGGCAATTTCAAGGTAGGATGGATGCAAAAATCTTCATAAGCTAGACCTTTGGTAGTTCTGCCAATTCAAACTTCTTAAAAGCTTTCTCTAGCTTACGAACTTTCTCTTTTGTCCCATCATCATTGGCTACCCTATCTTCATCCTCCGCTTATTCATAGTTTCCATTGTCTTTGACTGGTGAAGTGAGTTGTTTGATTTCAGCGGTGAATATGAGATTGTAATATTTCAGATCTGTGGTGTTGGTTCTAGGTACATTTGTGTAAGTAGAATGTGCAGGGGGGTGGTGCTTGATAAGTAGAGGGTAGTGTTGCTTGATAGGTAGAAAGTGGTGTTGTTTGGTAAATAGCGGGTAATGTTTTCTGGTAAGTAGCAGGTAGTGTTGTTTAGTATGTTGTGGGTGGTGTTGTTTGGTATGTAACAGATGGATATGTTGGGCGTACAGGATCTTTTTCGTGAATGTGGGCTGACCCACTTGGGTTGACTGCTTCCCCCGAATTTATGGATTAACAACCGGTAAACTGGCCATTGTCAGTTTCTCTTCTAGTTCAATAATTATTTTCTCTAAAACAGCAACATGTTCATCATACCCAACCGCGAAATGCTTGTAGGGTATTCCACTAGTCTTAATGTTATCGTCACTAAGAGCAACCTTATTCAACTCATGCATAATGTTTTGCCTTCCTCTTCTTCTAGTTTGCGATAGAGGAGGAGTTGTAATTTGACCAGTAGATCTTGTTCGGTTAGAATGTGCAGTTCAACCTTAGGAGCGGGAGTAAGACTAATGCCGCACCACCTTTTTTTCCTAACTCGGAGTTAGTCAAGGTTCGGGTTTGACTAGGTAACTGGGTTGAGTTGGTTTTGGAGTCGCCACCTAATAAATTGTCTAAAGTGGATTAGGTCACCTAATGTGTCTAAAGGTCATTGCTTTACTGCGAGAGTCTTGCTTACAGAGATTCTTAGGGTAAGAAGTCCTAGTGACTCGGGAAGAAGGTGTTAGGTACTTCCTGGATCCCACGAAAGGTGGTTCCCGACCGAGTTTTAATTTTGGGATACTGCATAAAGAAGGGTAACAAAGCTATAGGCAACTAATTTCACGTCTAAGGGTCAATTTCAATTCTAAGGTCATTTGCCTAAACCTAAGGCTAAAAGGCTGAAGTGTAGCACACAACATGGTCATTTATGTAAACAAACAAAGTAGGTAGTAGTGTAAAGCTGAAATAAATATAGATTTCAGAATTTTGCAAATACGGCCTAAGCCTGCCGCCTAATCGCACGTTTGACACTCAATTGCACATATTGATTCAGGAGGGCTAAACTCGCAAGAATTATTCATAAGTAGTTTATTTGCGTAAACTCAGTGACTGGGCTTATTTGAAAAAGCAGACAGGTTTTGAAAACTATTTCCAAAATAACACAAAAACCAACTTGTGGTTAATATGTTAAGGAAATGTTAGTCATTCCGGGTCAGTGTGTTTTGACGTCAATTGTCAAACACTAACCTTAATGGTATTTTATTTTTGGGTTCGAATTTCAAACAACCTTTATATATATATATATATATATATGTGTGTGTGTGTGTGTGTGTGTGTGTGTGTGTGTGTGTGTGTGTGTGTGTGTGTGTGTGTGTGTGTGTGTAGAGGTAGGTTGTTTTTGAAAGAGGGTACACGAAAGCACACAAATGCAAGTAGGGGGTTGATCTCTCTCTCTCACACACACACACACACACACACACACACACATATATATATATATATATATATATATATATATATATATATATATATATATATATATATATATATGCAATAATCATGTTAGGTGATAGTAGCTAAGCTTTCGAAAATATGTATATGCGTATAATCGACCCCTAAAAGTTTATATTCCCCTATACACTGTTATATTACTATATAAGATAATACTTTTAGAAGAAAACAGGTTTAACACATAAAAAAGTGTCAGATTTTAAAACAGGCGTTTGGGCCCGTATCAGAAATGCAAAAGGGGCAGTTTTGAGTTTTTTTACAGAAATGATCCAGTGTCAACCAGTTAACGCACAAAGAGCCCCTATTATCGAAATTTTCCAGATTTTCACATGAAAGCTTTAATCAAATAGTGTGATGTTAACCTTAAGCTGTAACGCATGCTATTCTAAACTTTTAGTCATTGCTTATACTTAAATTCTATGCAATATCACTATTTTTTTAAAAAAGATGATGTATGCACACACAAGATTGAAGGTTAGAAAAAGGCCCCTGTGTAGCCAAAGTATGACTGCCAAATACACATATAAATACAAGCAGAGCTGTCCTAATGAATACACAGATAAAATGGAGAGGCTAAACTACAAACAAAGACAATGAAAGAGATTTTATACATTATATAAGCCCACTAACTTATTCTCTGCTTTGGCTGACATACAAGCCCTTCCCGCTGCACAAACTTGTTAGTAACACAAGGCTTTTTATGACCTTTTCCACACAGTTTGGCATCCCTGCAATAGAAAACCAAGATATAGTCCCTAGGACTATCCTAAAAGAACCTGCAAGCAATGTTAATGGCCCAAAAGAGGGGCCCAGGAAAATAGCACACACGCATAGCACTAATGGACCAGACATTCACATGTTTATAAGGTGTAGGAAAGAAGACTACCTTTATCAACTATTAAAGCCAACCAACAATAAGGAAAATAGTGTATGCGCAGCAGCTAAGAGTCCCCTACAAACTGGGTAAGGATTCTTTTTCTTTCGAGTAGCGGATAGAGAAAAACAATGAAGGTTGCGTAGAGTGACTAAGGAGAAGAGAGAGAGAGAGAGAGAGAGAGAGAGAGAGAGAGAGAGAGAGAAATCAATTTGTAACCGTGTGTGTTGTCAAAGGATTTATGTTTGCTCTCTAGTTCTGTGTGTCTTAAAGGGTGGAAAGGATGCCCTTTTATAGTTATAGGAGTATGAATCTATCAACTTAAAACTAGGGGTGTGGAAATGAAAATTCAAACGGGAAAATACATACAAGGCAAAATTATATTATCTTCCAAAATTAAGTCAGATCCTCTTGTATATTTTTCATATATAGTTTGATTAGGATCCCTAGATTTTAGGTAAATCACATTCAGGGCAAACAAGTCTCCTAAACCTTACTGGTAATGGAGTCCAGATTTGAAATTAGTACTCCACCCTAATTTAAGGTCTAGAATCCCTTAATTGTCTTAACATATTCCAATCAAATCATAACTTGATATTCTACTAATCACTAAACAGTTTTCCATTCTAGTTTCAATCACAATTAATCACAAATTTCAAGTTTGAATGGATTGATACCCCAATGATCAAATTACAATTTTCATTCCAATCTAAACGCATCGTGTAATCATGAAATTTGTGTACCTTGCCAGAATAATAGACTGAATACATTGCAAAACACATGGAGTAATCACTGTCGACTTCAAAGTTTTCACAGCTTCACAAAAGGCATATATATTGAATTCGAAGTCTAAAGGCCAGGACAAAGGTTTAAAGAAATAACAACGCTCGTTTTTCTAACAGTGTATCATTATGGATTAAAATGAAAACAATCATAGTAACACAGTCTTTGCCCTACTTAATTCAAGTGTACCAGTTAACCAATCGAACATGCAAGTGTCTAATTAAACAAGAATTGAATTAAGCATGAATGTCACATAGTGGTAAAAAGACCGTAAACAAAGAAGGGAAAGGAAATACCCGTTTGAGACTTGGATTGGGTTAAACGTGACTCGTCCTTTGACCATGCACGCCTGAGGGTTTCCTCTTCATTAGATCCTAGAGCTTAGGTTTTACAGAGTCTCCACTGGAGTTCCTCTTTTCGGTGACAGTGACGGTCGACAAAAGGGTTGAATTCTTGACCTCGTTGTTTGGGGAAATTTCCATGGAGGTTTTGTTGCGGACAATGAGAGGAGCAAGAAAATATAGGTTTCATGGTTTTTGGTGGCCGGAGGTGGCCAGAACCGACTTTGACAGTGGTGGTGTTAGGTTTTGACGAGAGAGAGTCTGAGTGATAGGGCGGCGGGGGAGTTTGTGGAAATGATAAGAGGGACTAGGGTTTAGGGGGGTACGGATGTAATAAAAAAGGAAAGTTGGTTCTTAGACGTTGGATCAATTGTTTGAACGACTAGGATGAGGCCACGTAGGCGTGACATGGAGCCGATGTGGGTGTGTGGCATACGAGGTGTATATGTGTGCTAAAGTGTATATAATGTGTATAAAATGCATAAAAATATATGTAAAATGCATAAAAATGTGAGATTTAATTTGAAAATGCCTAAATAATTAGTATGGCATAGGAAAATGTTATTAATGATTTAAAAATATAATAAGTAATGCTTTTAAAATAATTCAACTAAATTAGAAAATGCAGGGTAATTGCAAAATCCGTGCGAATTTTGTAAATAGCCGTAGCTTGTGCTAGTGCCTTTAAAAATGACCTAATTGGCGTGCTTGTGTGAAATAATAATTTTGAATTGGAGTCGAAATGAAGATGATTGCATGATTATCAATGCAATTTTGTTAGGAAATGCTTGTTGAGACATGAGGGAAAAAATTGGGCGTCAGCAACTAACACATGAAAACAACAAGTCAGTGTTGAGATAATCATTATCAAACGCAAAATATATCTCGTCCTATAGTGCAAGGGACCTCTTTTGTGCCTCAGGTAAGCCTAACGAGAGTAACACATATAATATACATAATACGCGTCATTTGATGACGCTTTTGGACGAAGTTGGCTAATGAACTTTAACACGCCAAGGATGTTAAGCTTTCCTAAGTTTGAGTATAATATTCAAAATTGAACGTGTATCATGCATCATCCTATTTTCTCTCATAACCCAAAGATGAACAAAAACTAATTTTAATAAATAATTAATTTTGTTACATAGAAGTAAAAATAATATTTTTTTTTGTAAATAGAAATAAACAATCAGGGGCGGATCTAGGAATTGAAGGCTGCGGGTGCCATTATATGTATTATAAGTTTACCTCTAGCAACATATGTCGAATAGGAAAGACATGACGGTTTTGTCCAATTTTTTTTTTTTGTTGATTGGATTGACTAGGCTTTTTTCGCACAAATAAACAAATAAATTCGATTTATTCTAGTTTCACGTTGTGTTTACCAAAAATTAAAATAAATTATGAGAAGACACCAAATAAAAATTTTTCTTACATAGTAGATAAATTATTATATTTTTTGTTTGACTAAATTAATACCTACACCGTTATCAAATTAAATATTTTTCATCTTAATTGCTAATTTTATGGCAATCATTCATAATTATACTTTAATATATATAGAGAAATAATGTCTCATATTCAGCAAAAAAGAAATTATAAGTTAACTAAAATAAATTCAAATGGCATTCAAAAGTAGTTCAACAAAAAAGAAACTATAAGCTAACTAAATAAATTCAAATGATACCCAAAAAAATAACTCATGAAATAAGGTGAACAAAAGGGTTAATGTAAAAAAATAAAAGAAAAGAAGAAGAATACAAAAAACAATAAGGAGAGAGAGATATTATTTAGCAAATAATATAAAGAAAAAGAAAAGCAAGAAAATGATAGGTTGGGGCCTCGATAGAACTTAGGTGTTCAGGATGATAGGCTAAGAAATATGTAATAGCAAAAACTTTAGCGTTGGAAAGGAGAATCGAACTCGCAACTCTAGGAAATTATTTTCAGCATTTGCCACTGGCACCACCAGCCCTTTTGTTTCAGTGGGTGCCAGTTAACATATTTATACAATTTCGTATTGTTTCTTATACATATATACGCAAATATACAGAGTTTCCGTCGAAGCTAGCGGGTGTCGTGGCACCCCCTCCGGCCTTAATAGATTCGCTCCTGTAACAATTGATTTTGTTACATAAAAGTAGACATTAATCTAAAGACTATGTCTTCTTCGATCTTCCAAGTCTTCATAACTTGTGACAACCTGCAACCAAAATAAACTATTAGACGATCCTCCTTTTCGAAAACAAATGGTCTACATTAGATACATTCAATTTATAATAAATGCACAGGTAACACATTTAAATGTCCCTTAGGGTCGAAAATCCATTTGGTTCATTTAAAAATGGTGAACTCATAGACTTAGACATGAGCTGAAGTCCAACTTTTCCTAAATATGAAATGACCCATGGTTCTTAAACACAATCCTCAATAAGAGTTGGCTTGAACAGACAAAGTTCTTCTAAATGAACAATTTGGAAGTGGAAAGTGCACAAACCGTCAATAGCTCTGCTACTTGACTAAATTTTTCACGGCTTTCCTAAATGGTGTTTTGGTAGTGGAATGACCGTGAGTTTCACGTAATCGTTCTTTATGTGTGAAACTGTGAATTTTCAAAGAATGGAAGAATACATGAACAGAATGACAACTATAAAATGCATATACTTAAACAAAAATATAACTAACAACTAAAAGATTATCCAAAACAAAATAATTTTCAAAGAAACAAAACAAAGAAGAATCGTTAGTCCCGTAATAAAATAAAATCAATAAATTAAACCCAATCATAAATATCATAACGGTTAGAACATAAATCCCCAGCGGAGTCGCCATCTTGTCGCAACCCACTTTTTCATTCTCAGACCGTGCACCTGAAAGAGTAGTTTTCGGCTTGGGTACCTCGTATGAAGTTGAGTTTTAGAGTTGCCACCTAATAAATTTTGTCTAGGTGTATTAGGTCGCTTAAAGATTTCTAACTAATTGCAATTGATTACTCCAGGTTGGTCTACAAATCAAAGATTCGGGTAAGTGTTCGAAATAACCTAGAAGGAAGGGGTTAGGAACCTCCTAAGTTCCACTAAGTGTGGTTCCCGGCTGATTTCAAGATTTGGGTTTAAACATGTAATTTTAGCTAAAGGGACAAAAGTTAAATAATTAAATAATGGGACACAGCACACAAATAAGTAATAGTATTTGTAAAAAAGAAAGCTTCTAAAGGAACGTCTCGATACAAGCTTAATTATGTAATTTGAAGCTTAAAGAGTATAATCCTCAAAAATGGGGATTAAAACCTCAATAAGTCTAGAATATTGGGATACTTACGCAAAAGTTTGAATTCAGGCAAACAAGCAAATTTAATATAAGCAGGTTAATCCAATTTGCAGAAATAGTCATGATAATAGTTATGTTGCATGTATAAATTGCAAAATTAAACAAATACAAATAATTAACCAATTTAAAAAGTCAACCTTACATTTATCCTATTCAGATCAGAGTACAGATTCTATCGGATGGGATAGTTTCAGAATCGATTATTACATATAGCTCAGGTAATTTACTTCATTTCTGTGGGGCTTAATTACCATTAATTCCTATACCCTCTTTAATATTTAAACTAAAGGGAATTTCTAGTAGTTTCACGTCCTAAAAGCTTTACTAGCGTCCCCAACTTAATGTCCCGGAGGCCGTCGGAATAACTAAAAATTAAAAATATCTAGACACCTAATGTGTATTATGTGTGCTGACTAGAACTCTAGGCGCCAAATAATAACGGTCATGCTTGTCACATAAATCAAATTTAAAACATTTAGGATGCAGCTTCTAAACTTGAAAAATTAAGTCTCCAGTATTAGATTAAAAGAAAAATGACGTTGTATGGTAAAAATTTCGCCCACAGGCCACTTTTGCCACTGGTATTTGGTTTGAAGCCACTTTTTTTATTGGTTTTACATGAGAAGCCACTTTTTTAACTTCAATCTTTGTGGGCTGAAGTTCAAATCTTGTAGGTTGAACTTCATAAACTTCATGCCTAACTTATGATGTTCAACTTCAATCTGTAAGGGCTGAACTTTTAGGCATAGATGTGTAAACTTCAACCCTTGTGGGCTGAAGTTGAACTTCAACCTTTGTAGTGGGCTGAAGTTGAACTTCACCCATTGTGGACTGAACTTGTGTGAAGTTCAACCCACAAGGATTGAAAAATCAAAAAGCGGCCTCTTATGCAAAACCAATTAAAAAAGTGGCCTGAAACCAAAGACCACTGGCAAAAGTGGCTATTCGTACACTTTGCCCCATTGTATGTCAGCAGGTAATGTTTCATTTCAGAAACTCAAAACATTTGTAGAAATAGTCTGATCTTCAAACCATCTTCCATTTCTTTTGGCCACTTGCAAAGAACAAGCTCTTTTAGCCCTTTTCAAAAAGCTCAATTATACACATGTGATCATATTACACCAAAAATTCTGTTTTCACACCTGACAAAACTGCCATGATTTTAGAGTTGAAATTTACACAAATGGACCAATTTTCAACATGTTCTGCAATTTTAACACTCAACACATAAAACATAAAGAATAGGGTTAGAAGTGGCCCCTGCTATAGCAAATTTTCACTGCACAACGCATAGGTGTAATACATGTCCTTCGTACTAGCTTGCATCTAATGGCGTTATACCATACATGCAAAGGGAAAATCCTAATAAATACATAAAAGAGTCTATGGGATAATGCATGAACATATAAAGAGAATAAAGTATGTATGTCCTGAGTACACAATAATGAACTCCACAAGTTCATGTTAACAGAGGTATCTGAATTTTAAAAGAGCCATTTTCCTTTCTACAAAACACTATTATTTCCATGTTCATTCACCTTTCATATTCTAATTACTTGCAATGGAAAATCTAAACAATCATATGGCTATTGTAGCTATCCAGCTTCAAACAAACGTGCATAAAGGTTAGTAAAAGAGGCCTACAACAACGAGCATATGCATATAGATCACAGTCACATTAAGAGGCATAAATCATTCATTTTCGAGAGACATTCAATCGAATAAGGACTTTTACTTTTTGCCTTAAAGAAAGAAAGGACGGGAGAGGAAGAAGCTTACTTCAACGTGTTTCTAGAGCATTCGGAGATACTGAAGGTGTGTAAAGTAAACAAGAGGTGTAGAGAATCATAGAAAGAGATGCTGAAGGTGTCCAATAGAGGGTGACGAAGGGTTGGTTTGTATAGTAGTCGGATGGGGTTTTTAAGTTTTCAAATTCTTGCTAGGAAAGGGAACTAAAAATCAGTGAAAGCAAGGAATTAGGTTGTTGATTACATCATATAGAACTTCCAAAAAAGTTTGGCCATTTGAAATTTGAAATCAAAAGATAGTTTCTAAAGTTCAGCAGATCAGACAAGTAGTAAAAAGAATTTGTGTTCACACATATATATGATAAAGTTATAATCACTGTCAATCTACAATAAAGAAACCTTTGAAATTTTGTACATGATACTAGCTGGTCGAAAATAAAGGATGTGAATCTTCCTAAAAAAATATGTCATTTAATTGAGAGTATCATGTCATGATTTGAGCAATCAAAACAGATATAGGAAGGTACAATCTTTGGAGACTAATTTAGGAAATAGTATTAGCTTATGGTCAATTAGATTGTAACAGAAAGCTTGTGAACAACTTATATATTACCAAACAAATAAACCGTGCCAATGTGAAAAGGATCAATATAAATAAATGGACTTGCCAAAAATAAGGTCTGAGGGAGGAGGATTTATATAGGTCTAGTCTAGGGTCTTAAAAATCAAATCTTGATGTAAAGAAGGAAAGATTTTAAAGAAAGAAAGAAGAAAATCATGTCATCAATCTGAGGGAATCAATTTCCCATGATCAAGGCCATCAGACAATCAAAAGAAACAGGAAAAGTAATCCTTCCAAGTTTAAGAGATGTCCTTAGGTGGACTTGCCAAAAATAAAATCAGTCAGGCCCTTAGTTTTAGGGTAACAAGATCTCCTCTCTTCATACTTAATCAGTCCAGGTTCGGGATTGACCCGTTAGCCAATTTAAACAATTATAGATTTCAATCAAAAGATTCAACTAAATCCCTTTTAAACCTAAAACATGCCAGATCATACTAACCATTTCAAATTCAGGCATTGCAACGTGTAGGATCAAACATTTTGTAAGGTAAAAGCTAAGCACGCTGTGACAGGACAAAAATAAGCGATAATTCCCAACCAACAAGGGTCTCCAGCTTAATCATCGCATGAATAATCTAAGACGCTAATTGTGAACTCCGCATCAGTGTCTGAATCGACATTATGAGCAGAAATCATCATTTACCAATTTTTAAACCTACTTGATTCGAGAAATCATAACAAGGCATGATAAGATTTTGAACAAACTAGGCGAATCTACATTTTAAAATCTCGTATGAGCAAGTAAGAAAACAAAAGGAAAATAGGGGATAGAAAGGACACCAATTAGGGTTTAAATCGGGTCGGGTCAAATCGACCCCCTTCTAATTAAGGTTGCAAGGAAGAAAAACTCACCTTTTCTCATTGTTCGAATTATCTAAAAAAAAAACAGAGCCCTGCCGGAGGTGTTTCTCGGCGGTGGCGTCACAGTTGTCAAGGTTCGCACCTCGCCCTTACCCAAACATTGCCAACACTGCATGGGTTTTGTAGCGGACCTTGAGGGGAACTCAATGGTGACATTTCCCCTAATTTTCTTCGGTCACAATGGCTGGAAAATTGATCGCCAGTGATGGCGATTGAAATCACCAAGAGAGAGGAGAGATAGAGTCAGGCTGAGGGCGTGTGAGGAAACAGGAATAGTTTTAGGGGGTTTTAGTGTGTGAAGTGTTAAAAAATGAAGTTTAATTCCTGGCCGTTGGATTAATATCGTGGACGGCCAGGATCAAGCCACGTGGGCAGGTGATGTGTAAAGAAATGGCTTATGTGTGTGCTTGTGTGTATATGCGTGAATATATGTATAAATATTATCTAAATAGGTATAAAATACGTATAAATGGTATAAAGTGGTATAAAATAGATTTAAAAAGGTATAAAAATTATAGGAAAATTAGGAAATCAATTCTAAAATGTTAGGAAGGCTAAAATGGCTGAAAATTGTGATTTGAGGCTTAGAACAATTTTGGAGGGTTTTGTCAAAAATAGGAGTAATTGTAGAAAATTACAAAATAGCTATGGTTCAAGATGATGCTTTTGAAAATGACCTCAATTGTCAGGCCAGTGTGAGAAAATAATTGGAGAATAATAGACGGGGTAGGAATGGATACGCAAGTGCGTGTCAAATTCAAGAACGGTTGATTTTGAAAATAGAGGGACAAAATTGGGTGTCAACAGCTACTCCTCTTTGCCCGGGGATGATGAAAGACTCTTCGGGCAAAGACGTTGACAGTGCGGCCAATTTTGTCATGACTATAGAAGAGCCTAGGACTTAAGAAGAATATGGGGCGTCCGGCTGAGATGTCTGCTTTGCTCGGGGTGTATGTCCTGCGATGAAAAATGTATTTGCAATATAACGTGTATATATATAAAATGTACCTTCTCGCCAGGCTGGATTGTCTTTCCAGGATTATTGCCATATGAGATTGTGTCTGCCATGCCGTAATTGTGTGTCTTTTGCTGTCAAGTGTTAGATTCGACATTGGGTTGTATGCCCTCCGTCGGTGCATTGGGCTGTGTACCCTCCGCAAATAAAAATAGAAACGCAAACCGAAATCAGGCTGTGTGCTCTCAATCGACGCTTTGGGTTGTATGCCCTCAGCTAATTTAAAATGAAAAATCGATATCGGGCTGTGTACCCTCAATCGACGCCTCGGGTTGTATGCCCTCGTCTAATTTAAAATGACAAATCGATATCGGGATGTGTACCCTCAATTGATGCCTCGGGTTGTATTCCCTCAGCTAATTTATTTAAAATGACAAATCGATATCGGGCTGTGTACCCTCAATCGACACCTCGGGTTGTATGCCCTCAGTTAATTTAAAATGACAAATCGACATCGGGCTGTGTACCCTCAATCGGCACCTCGGGTTGTATGCCCTGAGCTAATTTAAAATGACAAATCGATATCGGGCTGTGTATCCTCAATCGACATCTCGGTTTGTATGCCCTCAGCTAATTTAAAATGACAAATCGATATCGGGCTGTGTACCCTCAATCAACGCCTCGGGTTGTATGCCCTCAGCTAATTTATATTGACAAATCGATATCGGGCTATGTACCCTCAATCGACGCCTCGGGTTGGTGCCCTCAGCTAATTTAAAATGACAAATCGATATCGGTCTGTGTACCCTCAATCGACGCCTCGGGTTGTATGCCCTCAGCTAATTTAAAATGACAAATCGACATCGGGCTGTGTACCCTCTATCGACGCCTCGGGTTGTATGCCCTCAGCTAATTTAGATGAAAAATCGATTGAGGGTACTCGATATCGGGATGTGTACCCTCAATCGACACCTCGGGTTGTATGCCCTCAGCTAATTTAAAATGACAAATCGATATCGGGATGTGTAGCCTCAATCGACGCCTCAGGTTGTATGCCCCCAGCTAATTTAAAATGACAAATGTTTGCCGAAGATTATCTTTGTTGTGCATTGTTGATTTAGATATCTTTCGTGCCTGCATCCAAAGAAGAATTGGTGAGTTGTATGGGGGGTTTGGTTTGTACATTCTTGTCTTGTTTCGCATTCGTTGTCCATCAGCGTCGGGATCTTGGCCGAGCTGATAGGGATATGCATGAAATAGTATATAATGTAAATGATTTTGAAAAACTTTTATAAGAAAGAAAAATGAAAATATCTTATCCCATTAAGCTACAAATCGCGTTGTGTGAAGTCAAAGTTGTCGTCCTTTATGCTGTTCCGAATGAATTATGAGGGTGCCCTCAAAATTCTGCCCCAGTTTGCATTTGAAATTTTTGAGAGGTCCTCAAAAATTTCTGCCCCAGTGTCAACTATGTTTGTCCTTTAGGAATTTTTTAGAGTTCCTCAAAAATTCCGCCCCAGTGTTTGCTTTGTGGGGAAAATGAAGTTTTTGTATTTATGTGATCGAACCTTGAATAGGTTGCCTACGTATCCCACTTGGGGAATCAGCTCGTGACATAGTTCAGATTACATAATTTGTTGCAAAATGTAGAAATCAATAACCAGTATGAATTCCTATACATAGTATCTCTTGACAGCGTCTATGTTGATTTGTTTTGGCCAGACTTCTCCATCCATCTCTGCCAGTATCAATGCTCCTCCATTCAAAACTCGGTGAACCATGTACGGACCTTGCCAATTTGGTGCAAACTTGCCTTTTGCTTCTTCTTGATTTGGAAATATCTTCTTCAGTACTAGTTGCCCAGGTTCAAAGAATCGTTCTCGAACTTTCTTGCCAAATGCCTTAGCCATCCTCCTCTGATATAATTGCCCATGACATATTGCATTCAATCTCTTGCCATCAATGAGAGCCAATTGCTAAATTCTTCCTTTGATCCATTCCACATCTTTCAATTGTGTCTCTTGGATGATTCTCAAATATGATATTTCGACCTCCGCGGGTATCACTGCTTCGGTGCCATACACCAACAAATAAGGAGTAGCACCTGTTGATGTTCTCATTGTGGTGCGGTACCCTAACAGGGCATAGGGTAGATTCTCATGCCATTGCTTTGAAGTGCCCGTTATCTTGCGCAATATCCTCTTGATGTTCTTATTGGCAGCCTCGACCGCACCGTTCATTTGAGGTCTGTATGCAGTGGAGTTGCGGTGCTTGATCTTGAAGACCTCACAGGTAGCTTTCATTAGGTCACTGTTGAGATTGGACCTATTATCAGTGATGATGGATTCAGGGATGTCAAATCGGCAGATCATCTTATCACGGACAAAGTTCGACACCACCTTCTTTGTTACTGATTTGTATGATGCAGCTTCTACCCATTTTGGTAAAATAGTCAATGGCCACCAGTATGAAGCGATGCCCATTGAAGCAGCTGGCTCGATAGGCCCTATGACATCCATTCCCCCAGGCGGTAAAAGGCCAAGGCGATCCCATAATGTTCAGCTCGTTGGGAGGAACTCGAATCATATCTCCATGGACTTGGCATTAATGGCATTTCTTTGCGTGCTTTATGCAGTCATGTTCCATTGTCATCCAGAAATAACCATCCCTCAAAATCTTCTTTGCAAGTACAAAACCATTCATGTGTGGGCCACACGCCCCAGAGTGTATTTCTTCTATCAATTTAAGAGCTTCTTTTGCGTCCATACATCTCAACAAACCTAGATCGGGTGTCCTCTTGTACAAAATCTCTCTGCTCAGAAAGAAACCATTCGCTAGCCTTCTTAGTGTCTTCTTTTGGAGACTTGTTGCATCCTTTGGGTAAACGCTTTCTTTGAGAAGTCTTTTGATGTCGTAGAACCAAGGTTGTCCGTCTGATTCTTCTTCCACGTGGTAGCAGTATGCCGGCTGCTTCCTTACTGTAACAGGTATTGGATCAATGTAGTTCTTGTCAGGATACTTAATCACAGCAGATATGGTAGCCAAAGCGTCTGCGAACCCATTTTGCTGTCTAGGCACGTGCCAGAATTCTATCTTGGTGAATCTTTGCTTCAATTCCTTTATGCATTCCAGGTATGGCAATATCTTCGAATTCTTTGTTGTCCATTCTCCTCGAACTTGATGAATCAGTAAGTCAGAATCTCCGATTTCCAGCAGCTCTTATATGTTCATATCTACTGCCAATCTAAGGCCCAAGATGCACGCCTCATACTCCGCCATGTTGTTGGTGCAAGGGAACCTTAGTTTGGCCGTGACAGGATAGTGTTGTCCAGTCTTGGAAACTAATACCGCTCCAATTCCGACTCCTTTGAAATTGACCACTCCATCAAAGAATAGCCTCCAACCATCATACTCTTCGATGATCTCTTCTCCTACGAATATGACTTCTTCATTAGGGAAGTAGGTGTGCAAAGGCTCATAGTCATCTTCCACCGGGTTCTCAGCCATATGATCGGCCAAAGCTTGAGCTTTCACCGCCTTTTGAGTGACAAAGGTGATGTCGAACTCGCTGAGCAGCATTTGCCATTTAGCCAGCTTTCCAGTAGGCATTGGTTTTTAGAAAATGTACTTGAGAGGGTCCATTCTTGATATCAACAACGTTGAGTAGGATATCAAGTAGTGTCTAAACTTTTGTGCTATCCATGTCAGTGCACAACACGTGCGCTCCAGCAATGTGTACTTGGTTTCATAAGGAGTGAACTTCTTGCTCAGATAGTATATGGCTTGCTCCTTTCTCCCAGTTGAATCATATTGTCCAAATACGCAACCAAAGGCCGAGTCTACCACAGACGGATATAAGATCAAATTTCGCCCAGGCTCAGGTGGAACCACCACGGGCAGGCACGACAAGTATTCTTTGATCCGATCATATGCCTTTTGGCACTCCACTGTCCACTCGATCGCCGCGTCTTTCTTCAGCAACTTGATGATTGGCTCACAGATGACGGTGGATTGTGCTATGAAACGGCTGATGTAATTGAGCCTTCCTAGGAAGCCCATAACCTCTTTCTTGCTTCTTGGGGTGGCAATTCCTTAATGGCTTTGATCTTGGAAGGATCCAACTCGATGCCCCTTCTACTGACGATGAAACCCAGGATCTTCCCTGCTGGAACTCCAAAAGCACACTTCGCCGGATTCGACCTCAGATTGTACTTTCGTAAGTGGTCGAAGAACTTGCGGAAGTTGTCAAGATGCTCCGAACTCTTCTTTGATTTGATGATCACGTCGTCCACATAGACTTCAATCTCCTTGTGCATTAAGTCATGGAACATAGTTGTCATAGCCCTCATGTAAGTCGCCCCAGCATTATTTAGCGCAAATGGCATGACTTTGTAGCAATAAGTCCCCCAAGATGTGGTGAAAGCTGTCTTCTCGGCATCCTCTTCATCCATGAGCACTTCATGATAACCGGTGAAACAGTCTACGAAGGATTGTCGTTCATGCTTTGCACAATTGTCAATCAGGATATGTATGTTTGGTAGTGGAAAATCATCCTTCGGACTTGCTCTATTCAGATCTCTGTAGTCCACACAAACTCGTAGTTTCCCATCTTTCTTCGGAACTGGGACGATGTTGGCCAACCAAGTCGAATACTTGACCATCTTCAGAATCCCCGTATTGAGCTGCTTAGTTACTTCTTCACCAATTTTCAACAGAGCCGATGACTTGAATGTTCGGGCCTTTTGTTTGACTGGCGAAAAGCCTGAATTGATAGGTAATTTGTGAGCTACCACATCCGCGCTTATGCCGGTCATGTCATCGTACGACCAAGAAAATACGTCCTCATATTCTTTAAGAAACTCAGTGTATTGCTTTTTGTCCTCGGCATTGAGGTGTATACTGATCCTTGTCTCCTGCACAATTTCCTCATTTCCTAAGTTTATCCCTTTAGTCTCCTCAAGGTTTGGCTTAGGTTTGTTTTCAAATCTTTCAAATTCTTCTTGCTCAGTCTCATCAAAATCATCATAATCAGCTTTAGCTTCTCCAAGTTCCATTGTTTCATTACACGTTGCAATTCTGGACTCAATGGGTTTATTAATTCGAGTGCTGAAAAAGTAAAATATTGAAAAATTAAAAGATTAAAGCAACGAGTTAAACAAGAAATAATGCGACATTTTATTTATGAATCCTTGCAAAACAAAGTCTGTAGGGAGACATGTGCAATAGAAAAGGAAAGATGCAAACTCCACGACTCAGGGTCGGGTTTTATTTTAGAAAGCATAAGAAATAATTTTATCCCCTCAGCTCTACCAAGGTCCACGGTAAGCTCAGGCCCGGTTGTTGGTCCAGTTGTTCAGTGCCGCTCCAGATCTAGCCTTTGTCAGTCCAGGAGATTCAACATGTTCTTCCAGGATCACACATCAGTCTTCATCAACTATGAACATATTTTGCATTCCAGCCAGCAGATCCTCTTCAGCATCAGCTACTTTCGGCTCCACTCCTTTTGCTGCGGATACCTCCGCTTTTCGACCATCCAAGTATCCAGCCGAGACGAAGATATGCAGGAGAGTCTTGGCGCTTTTCATATAGAACTTGAAATACATTGATGCTTCTTCCATGCTCTTTTCATAGGTCACAATATACCTTATGCCAGCCTTCTCGTCGTCGGGCCTCATCACAATTCTGATTGGCTCGACCATACCATCCAAGTTCTTGCCCAAACCTTTGCTCGATTCATAGCCTGCTTGATCATGATGCCTATAACCCAGTCTTCAGGCCACTTTGCAGGTTGTAGAAGTACGTATGGCTCTTCAATCACTACCTCCATAGGTCCCAGTGCTTTGGGTATCCACACTTGCTTTCCTTTTATTTCTTTAGAAATGCGTTTCAAATTGGGGCGAGCACTGGGTGAGTACATCGGCCGCTTCTCGGTCTTAGCAGGCAGGGTCTCACGAAATTCTCGTGATGGCACTCCCCAGTCAGACATGACTGGCTCCCAGACCAAGCTCCTTCCTTCGTAGCCTTTGCCTCGACTATCCCAGTAAGCACTGTAAAATTTCCTCTTTTTCTCTTCAACCTTACGCGGCGTGTTGACCAACTTAGGAGCAAAGTGTGCAGTGTAACCTCCTTGGACCGTGCTTGTGGGATTCGAACTCGAATTATAATTCTTACGACGTCCTCCTCGAGTGCCTTGTAGTGCTCCCACAAGTTCTACAATATAGAATGTCTGCCCACCAGGAGTGTTTCTTTTGATTGCTGGTATGGTTTGCTCGTTGTATATAGAATTGTTCCCCTCACCAAATACTACTACCTCTCTGTGATCCCACTCGAACTTTATAGTTTGGTGCAACGTAGAAAGCACTGCACCATCCATATGGATCCAGGGCCTCCCTAATAGCGGATTGTAGGAAGCGGAGATGTCCATGACATGGAACTCGGTAGTGAACTCCACAGGGCCAACCATGATAGTCAAGTTAATCTCCCCAATGGTGCTTCTTTGTGACCCATCAAATGCCTTCACCTTCATGTCGCTTTCCCTTATCTTGCTTTGATCAATTCCCATTATTTTCAGAGTGATGAATGGGCATATGTTCAAGCCAGAACCTCCGTCGATCAGAACTCTTCCCATGAACCAGTCTTTGCATTTGACAGTGATGTGCAGAGCTTTGTTGTGATTCAACCCTTCAGGTGGTAGCTCATCTCCATGAAAAGCAATTCGGTTGGCCTCCATGACTTGTCCAACCATGCTAGCCAGGTTCTCGATTGAAGTGTCCGCCGGAACATGTGCTTCGTCCAACACTTTAATCAAAGCACTTCGGTGACTCTCCGATTTGAGGAGCAGGGCCAAAACAGATATTTGTGCTGGAGTTTTGCCCAAATGCTCAACTATGGAGTACTCCTTAGCTTGTACTTTCTTCCACATCCCCTCGGACTCTTCTTCGCTAATGGCTCGTCTTTCTTGAACTAAATGCTCGGGAGTGTAACTCCTCCCACTCCTAGTCATTCCTTTTGCGGCAACAGTCTCAACTACAACCTTGTTCTTCCTCTCTCTTTCATAGTCCCACGGCACTGCCATGTCTCTGTACGGTGGAACCACATCGACATAGAATTTAGGGGCCACTTCTATCTCAATGGGCTATGGTGCCGTGGCGGCTTGAGCACTGAAGTGGTTGCTGGTGCATTTTCTTTTGCCTTAACAATAGTCCCTTCTAAATTGCATTCCTCATCCACCTCAATCAGGTTGACCCTACCGTCCCCATGATTAGGCAAAAGGTTGTTGTGCACATTCGGAGTTTTCAAGTGTATCACCTTTATCGATCAAATCTTGTATTTTATCCCTTAAAGCATAGCACTTCTCAGTATCGTGACCAGGCCCTCCAGAGTGATAGGCACAAGTTTTGGTTTGGTCAAAGTAAGGTGTCATTCTATTAGGCATTTTGAACGGCACGGGTTGTATGTGACCGGCTTCTTTGAGTCTCTCGAACAACTGTGTACGAGATTCAGCCAATGAAGTGTAGTTCTTTTTGGGTCTTTCATTATTGTTGGCGTGAGGCCTTGGTGAGTAAGCGTTGGTATTTCGGTAGTTAGGACTTTGTGGGTATGTCAGTCTTTGCGGTGGTGGATTTTGGTACATGGGTTGGGTGTTATAGACTGGGTAGGTGGATGTGGGTGGTATATATGGGTAAGAGGGAGGAGGCGTTTGGTAGTAATGGTTGTGAGTAGGGGAGTGGTCAAGTGATGCGGCCACGAAGGAGACATCATCCTTCTTCTTTCTTGAGGTGGTAGTTTTGCCAGCTTGTAGGGCTTTGTTAGCGGCTTGTAATGCAGCCATGCTAACAATCCTTCCAGTCTTGAGTCCATCTTCGACCATGTCACCAATCTTGATCAACTCTCCGAGCTTCTTGTCTTGCAAATTCAGCATCTTGTCAAAATAGACATCTTCTTGAATGCGGATGAAAGTTTCCACTATCTCAGCATCTTCCATGAGAGGCTGGACTTTGGCGGCTTCAGCCCTCCACCTAGTTGCAAACTCTCTAAAAGTCTCAGTAGGCTTCTTCTTCAGCTTCTCTAAGTAAAACCGATCGTGCATAGCGTCAGTGTTATGCCCAAAACTGTCAACAAAGTCTCCAACCATTGTTTCCCAGCTCGTCCACTTCTTGGTTTGTTGCTTAGAGTACCACACCAATATATCTCCAGTTAGACTGCGGTTAAACAGCTGTATCTTCTCATCATGTCCAACCCCAACCAGCTTGTCACAGTAAGACCTTAAATGAGCTATTAGGTCTCCACTGCCATCGAACATGTTGAACTTTGGTGTCTTGTAGCCTTCGGGTAGTTTCAAGTCCGGATACAAGCAGAGATCCTCATAAGCTAACCCTCGGGTTCCCTTAGCGCCTTGGAGTTGTTTGAACTTCTCAACCCAAACATTGGACTTGTTCTTTGGTGCTGTCTGGGTCTTCCTTAGTCCATGCGTACATTTCATGGTCCTTGGTGGGTGATGCAATGGTTCTGGTTTCAACAGTTAAGGCGGGTATGTTGTTTTGCGGTGCTTTTGGTGGTACAGTGTGGGTAGGGTAAGAAAGGTCTCTTTCGGGGTAAAGTGAATCTTTGTCGTAAGGGCGAGCAGTTTGGTTTGGTTCAATGATCTCATCAGTATGGGTCAGAGGAATCCTACTTTCCAATTCGAGCAACCTCTACTCCAGCTTAGTGTAGTTTTCATAAGCGGCCATGCTTTGTTTCTCAGGAATGCCAACCTTGTCGAACTTAGCCATGATACTTCATCTCGTCCTTGTCCTTGTAGGTAAAGGGGGAGGTGTTGGGATCGATCCTTTGGACCTCAACCAGTATTGCGGCGCGACCAGAATGCTCAAACCAAACTTTAGGGGACTTAAGAACTGACATATCAAAACAAGAAGATAAAATGTGAGTATATGTTAGCTTTAAAAAAAAATCGCGTCATATCATGCATGAGACCTCTTTTGTGCCAGAGGTGGGCCTATCGTGGATTCGAAGTAAACATTTGCACCAAACACATCACTTCGTTTGAATAAACATGATCATCACCAATCTAAAAGCCCAAAAATAATGAAATTTTATTTAGTTTGCTTGGCTTTATTACAACCACCAATGACTCGATTAAGACGAAAATGACAATAAAAAAAAGACAAGACGACTCGACTCGACACGACTAGACTAGACTAGGCGCCAAGCAAAAGGACTTCAGGTTCAAAAATCAGCTCCAGCGTCTTCCTTTTCCTTACCCCCTTTGGCTTCCTCCTTGGGTTTGTGAACCAGACTAATGAGCGAAGTATCAGAAAATGTTTCCAACAAATCTTTCCCATCATCCATGTCACCCAGAGCCTTTACTAGGAACTCGCAAATTTCAAACCCTCTTGCTTCCTTCTCTTCCAACGGTACTAACTTAAAGTATTCTCCCCATCCCTTGAGCATATCTTGCAAATTCCCAGCAGCTTGCCTTGCAGTCATGACCTTGCCGGTCCAATACTTGAGTTCATCCCCTTTGATCTTATCTTTATATTGTTTCCTCATCTCTCTTTCTTGCATCACCCGTAACTCCTTCTTTCTTTGGTTAAACTCTTGCTTCAGCTTCTTGTATTTTTCATCAGCATTTGGAGCTTTGGCTTTCCTTTTCAGTCTAGTCTTAGATCGATACTTTGCCTTTTCTTCGTCGAGCCACTGAGGGTAGGTCAGGGTAGCTGTGGGGTTCACCCTACTGTCACGACCACGGCAAAACTGCATTGTAAGCCTTTTCTCCCACATTGTTAGTATGGTGAGGACCATCGGATGCTCGATGTCTTTCATGTCGACATTGAAACTTCTTCTATCAGTTAACTGCGGATTTTGTTCTGTCATGCCCACTTGCGGAAGGATCCTTAGAGGAACATAGTGATGAGTTCCTCGGAATCCAATCAATGTCAAGAAGGTGATGTCTTGACCTTGTATGGAGACAACGAAACCAGCACAATTTTCGATCACCCATTGCACCTCTTGCAATTCCTTGAGCCTAGTGTACCATCCTTCCATGTTTGCGAGGTATTCCCATGCGGGTGCTATGTGAGCGAATCCCTCCTTGCCAAGAGGGTTTTGGTGCCACTGGACTGATAGGGATGCTGTGCAAATGCTCTATCAACCAAATTTCCAGCAACATATTGCAACCTTCGAAAAAGTCTCCTCCCCTCCTACATTTAGTCAAAGCCCTATAAACTTCCCCCAGAATCATCAGAACAAAACTCACTTGACGTTTGAAGGCACCTTTGCGCAGCCCCCTACTACTCTCCCTAGACTTATGTCAATCTTGCCTCCTTTCTCGGGAAAAACCATGCTTCCAAGAAAAGCAATGATGAAAGCATTGGATTCAGTCCATTCCCAATCTTGAACTTCCCACGCCCCATTCCATTCGTGTCTAAATGTTGGATCTCTAAACCTAGAGTGCGAGTATTCCAACATGACTTTTCCATCAGTCACTCCATCGACATACGGATCATAAGGAGCTCTTAGCAATTCAATGAACTCCTTAGGCTCCACATTTTGAGGGTAAATCATGGTCTCGGGCCCAGGCTCTAACCCTTCTAATCCTCCAAATTCTTCCAACATTGGTGCCAACTCGAAACTATTGAAATGAAACACATCCCTTTTGTAGTCAGAAATGACTAGCAGCTTCAACCAAACCAGCCACGGCAGTGTAGTTTTTGAGAGCTATCAATTCCTCCAACATCTTTTGAACATGAGCTTTGCTGACAACGGCCAAATCCTACCACCAAAGTCTGATCAAGTGGGGAGGTCGGGAAACAATCTCAAATTGGAGAGTACCCTTTGCAGCCATAGTTTGAAAACAAAACAAGAAAAGGTAAAGACCAAAAAATTTTATAGTTTCGATCATGTTTAAACGAACAATCAATGTTTTGTGCAAACGTTTCTTCGAATCAATGCAGAGATGCAATTTGTCACTTTTCGGGTTAAAAACCCTTTTTGACATTTGGCGTAGGTTTACTAATGGACTATTACGTGCCAAGGACGTACAGCCTTCATAGGTTTGTCATTAAGCAAAAATAACAAATACGCATTTTGTAGTCAATTATTCTCATTAATTCCCCAAAATTTATAAATCAGTACATGACAATGATTTTTGAAAAGTAAAAAATACAAAAGAAGAAATGAAAATGACACTTTTGACTAGGCAGCACACTCCTTTTCCATCTTAGCTTTCTTTGCTTCTCGTGTGATCTCCTTGACTTCTTCCATAGCCTTGACTAAGTATCCTTTGGCTGCTACCAAGGGTAAGATGTCTACCTCTGCGCACTCTGAATTCCATTGCTCAAGCTTTGTTTCCAGTGCCTCTATCTTTCCTTCTAGTTCTAATGTACGCTTCTTCCACACTTTGATCTCTTCTTTGTTTTCCTTATCCATCTTGACAGCCTTCAGCATGAACTCTCGGTACTGGATTTGAGCCTCCGCTTCATGATCTCTTACGTTGTTCCCATGACTCGGCCCTACCACCATATTTCCCTTCACACTGGAGCGCAACCAGCTTTTGTACTTTGGTTCGCATCCAGTGTTGTATCTATCAGGTGCTAGAGATGCTTCTTCCATGACTTGTCTCCCTACCCATGACTTCCCAACGCTCTTGACCCTTGGAACAACGTCTTCAGTGATGTCGAGCTTATAGTCTTTTGTGTCCAGTATCAATGGTACGATTTGCTTCCTTCATGCTTGCCTCATTACTCTCAATGGTTGGTAAGGTTGAAGGCCTCTTAACCCCATAAGTATCATAAAGGATGCCTTCTTGGAACTAATGATGAAGTCCGATGAAGGAAACCAAGTAAGCATCCACTGAATAGAGTCCTCCGTTATGTTTTCAAATAATTTTACCCATTTCTCTATGCTGCTTGGCTACTTGAATTCTGAAACCCCATGTCGTTCCCCAATCAAATAGTTGTAACCAGCTGGTTTGGACAAGGTTTACACACCTCTTTCTTTTCTTAAATGTTCTTTGAACCACGCTTGCAGTAGCAGATTACACCCTTGAAAGTATTTTGCTCCCCTTTTGCAACAACTCAAAGCTCGGTATATGTCTGCTGCTATCACAGGAACTATGGTATAACGATAACCATCAATTCCGTTGAACACTGCGTCGGCAACAATGACAAGTCTTGAATATATGTCATGACTTGAACCCTCGGGAAAAACCATCACTCCTAAGAAACAAATGGCAAACGCAAGTGGTCTAGCCCTCCTCCAATCACCATAGGACTCGAACTCCTTCTTATAACTACCATACGCCCTCAAATGCCCGAACCGAGTGTAAAAATAGGAAAAAGGGATCTTCTTTTGTTGTAAAAATCCCATGTCCACACTTGCTACCATCCCTAACTTCTTGCGAAACTCATCAGATGTGGGGACGCTAGGTGCTAATATGCGACCCCCTTGCCAACGATATTTGTCTAACCCCGAGTGTAACACAAACCGACCTATTTCTTCCAATAAAGGTGTTAATTCGATGTCCCCAAATCTAAAAACGTTCAACTCTTCATCCCAAAACGACACTGATGCCTCGATCATCTCCCTACATGGTTCCACTTCTAACAGTGAAACCAAATGACCCAAGTGTTGACGTACTTTGGTTTGCTCTCCTAATGACAAGTTGCTCCACCAACTACTTAACAAAGGAGGTGCGCCCATAGTCATCCCAAAACGATGGAACTTTTGACTCATTGTGACCTAAAAATAAAGAAGAAATGAATTTTAAAACCTCGTCCCCTTTGAGAATAATTGAACAAATCAAGATGCATTTTCATTCTTGCCTCACTTTTTCTTCTCTTCTCAAATGCATATAATCATGTCCAAACGTCCCTTTGGGTTCGGAAAACCCGTTTAGGTAGTTTGAACAAGTTGAAAACTAGTCGGCTCGTGAGGAGCCCCTCCTATGGCATGATGCATACTCATTACAATAGAATAGTAGAGTGATTCTAGACACGGTTCCCCAAGGCGGACAACCAAGGAGTGGGATCATTTGAAATTGTTGGTTGTACCACGGACCAACTATATTCCAACATGTCCCTCTTAAAAGGTGTTTTAGTGGTGAAGTGACCATGGGATCCACGTAATCGCTGTGTGTGTGTGAAGTGTCGTTTCCCAGGAATGGGGGAGTATGAATGAAATATGCAAAATGACACATAAATAATATAATAAATAAATAAAGCAAAAGAAAGAAAAAAACAAAAAAAGAAACCAAGTTAGTACAGTAATGATAATATGGAATAACAAAATAATAATTAAATAAATCCCAAAAATAAAGACTCATTGTGGTTAGGACTTTAAGTATCCCCAGCGGAGTCGTCATTCTGTCATACCCGATTTTGGACTCAACTCGAGGCGAGTCGGGTTTCGGATTTGATTGGATAACTCGTTTGAGTTTAGATGTTGGAGTCGCCACCTAATATAAAGTCTAAGATATATTAGGTCACCTAAGTGTCTAGAGTCATGTTTAATAAGTCTACTAGTCCTTCAGAGATTCTATGCGGGTAAGAAGTCCAAGTGACTCAGGGAAGAAGGTGTTAGGCACTTCCCCGAGTCCCACCAAAAAGTGGTTACCGTCAGAGTCTTAGTTTTGGGATGTAAGCAATGTATATTGAATACTGATGTTTGGCATTTTATGCCTATAATTTCTTAATATTTCCTCACGTTTGGATACTTTATTCGCGTGTTTTCTAAGTGATGAATGTGATTTTGTACTAATTTTGTGTCGTATGTGTGTAGGTTGTTATGAAGTACATTTGGAGCTTTAAATAGCATGATCCAGCAAGGAAAGGTTGGAATTTTATTGAGTATTGGATCGAGCACACGAAGGCACGACACGGAGCAAGCTGCGAACGAAGGAAACAGAAAAAATGCCTAGCGCGGTGAGTGGCGCGCCGCACCCCTATGGCGCCCAAGGTTCTGGCGCATTTTTCAGCGCAGAGCATGGCTATTGCGTGTGAGATTCGACGGGTTCTGCCTAGTTGAGCGTGTTCCGAGGCGCGGGGCGCCAGCTATAGCGCCCCTGGAGCGGGTTTTTGAGTCCTATTTCGTCTAGGCTTATGCGTAACTTATTTCTAGGCTTTTGTAAACACTATAAATACCCTTTTACTTAGTTTTTGAAGGGAGTTCAGACTTTGGAGCAAGTTTTAGAGGAGAGAGGAGGAGCCCTAGATGTCTTCTAAACAAGTTCTTTCTCTCTTTTTCTTATTCTTCTCTCTAATTCTATAGTTTGCTCGTTCTAGGGTTAGAGCAAATACATGAAGGTTGATGTTTGAAAGTTGAATTCTTCCTATTGATTTACCATTACATATTGTTTATTCTTTCTTGAGCTTAATTGTTTGGTTATTGAGGCCTGATAATTGAACACTATCTATGGTTTACAAGTTGAACTCGACAGAGGGAACTTGTAAACGCAAATAAGAAATAATAGGGCTTGATTGTGAACGTGGGCATCAGGGAATCGATTTGCGGGTAGGATAGACATATACTTGCTCGCCTAGCTTAACTAATCACAGAATTCGTGCGTGCACGTGATTCAATCTATAGACATATAAGGATTGGAGTAGACTGCATAGACCGTGAAGAATCGAAAGGTTTTCACAGGTACATTTAACCTGTAGTTAGCAATCTAGGAAATCAAGAAGTAGAATCAACTGGATAATTCAACTGGATTGTTCGTAACTCTGACCCTGGACTGTTTCTCCATTATTGATAATGATTATTGACTTCAATTACTTTTTTTTTTTAATTATTTCCTTTAGTTAGTGACTTTCACAACCATCATTGAAAAAGATCCCTGAATAGTCTTTAAGAAATTGTTTGTTAGGAGTCTAGTCTGAATAGTCCTCGTGGGAACGATACTCTACTTATCACTTTATTTCTTGTCGACCACGTATACTTGCGTGTGCGTTGGGAGCAACAAATACTAACTTGGATTTAACATTCAAACTAAAATATAACATGCTTATACACACATATACAAACAATTTTCACATTCAGCCTAGATTTAAGCCTAATCGCATACATGGCCTCTAATGTCAAAGCCTAATCGTGCACAAATATTACCATACGAATGGACATTATAATTCGACTTAAATATGAAATCAATCATACTTTGAAAAGAGTATTTGCATAAATAATTTGTTTTGCAAAAGGATGTAACAAAGAACCGAAAGGAGTTTGTTTTAAAACAAAATGTCGGCTCATTTAGGGTCAGCGTGACTCGTCATTAATTGTCGAGCCCTAATCTTAATGGCCTTTTTGTGTAGGGGTCAAATTTTGGAATATATATATATATAAGCGAGAAGGCTATTTTCGAAAACGGTATCACAAGAAACACATAAAGGCGAATAGTTGGCTGCCGCACGTAATAAGTATATATATAGGTATAATTCACGCAAATACATGATCTAGATGATGATTATGCTTTCAAAAATATAGTTTGTGATCGTATAAATGACCCCTATTACTTTATACACCCCTATACATTATTAGATTAGTGTATAAGGACGATAGTAAAGGTTAAAAATCAGTTTAAACATATAAGAGGCCCCTTTGAAAGTGTTTTTGGGCCTGGACTATTTATGCAAAAGGAGGCAAGTTTAATTTTCAGAGACAGTTTCAAATAGTCAAGTGGGACACATATAACCTCCTATTAATCAAAGGTTTAGCTAATAGTGTTAATTAATCATATTTTTGATACTTTTCGAAATGTATAGAGTCTAGGGGAAGTAAAAATTCTAAGCATACTATCAGTTTTCTCAGAAGAAACAACTTAGAACCAATTCAACTTAAGCCTAAAAATGATGCAATGCACACAAACGGGGAGAGAGTTGAAAGAATGGGCCCTGGTAGCCTGTTTGGAATAACATCATTGTTATGCCCCTATCTTAAGAAGATACAAGCAGGACACTTAACAAATATACAAGTTTTAGGAGGCCGTTCCTAAGGGGAAACAGAGAGAGAGAATGAGTATTGGCCAAAGGAAGAAGGCCCTGTTTCTCAGAGAAGTAAACAGTCTCAAGATTCAGAAGAATCAACAGTCAGGAATCCCTTTATTTCAAAGTCACTAGAACCAGTTTAGCCAGTTCCGATATTAACCTCATTAAACCCTCAAGGTTCAGTATGCAACAGAACATAGCTGCAAAAGATAGGGTTAGCAGGGGTAAAGGGAAAGGGAAGCCAGACCCCAAGGAGAGGTCTAGCATGAACCAGTTCAGTCAGCGCATCCTGGTGTGCAAGTCATTCAAAAGAGGGTAATGCAGACCCATAGTTCAAGCAAAAATAGAGGTAAGACAAGGAAACATGTTAAGAAATCAACACAGGAGCATTAAGCAAACAGTAAAGAGGTGAGGCATCAGGCATCTAACCATATCCTGGCAAGGTTGGTTTAATTTTAAACAGAGATATAAGTACTACCCAGAACCATAGCATAGTGTGCAGATTAATGATTTTGACAGAGCATGGTTATAGTACACACACCTAGATGCAGAAATACCAAATAAGCAGGGGTGAGGATGAATACCTCTAGGTTGGAATGCAGACAGAAGATGCAAGAATCAACAGCAAGAAACAATCCTCCACAGAAAATAAAGTAAGCGGAGAGAGATAGGTGCCAGGAAAGCAATGCAGGTTGTTTTATTTTGCTAAGTGTATTAGAGTGCTTCTGGACTTTCTGTGTCCAGAACTTGTGTTTTCAGTCGAGCAGGAGGAGGATTTATATAGGTCTAGTCTAGGGTCTTAAAAAATCAAATCTTGATGTAAAAAAGGTAAGATTTTAAAGAAAGAAAGAGGAAAATCATGTCATCAATCTGAGGGAATCAATTTCCCATGATCAAGGCCATCAGACAATCAAAAGAAACAGGAAAAGTAATCCTTCCAAGTTTAAGAGATGTCCTTAGGTGGACTTGCCAAAAATAAAATCAGTCAGGCCCTTAGTTTTAGGGTAACAAGATCTCCTCTCTTCACACTTAATCAGTCCAGGTTCGGGATTGACCCGTTAGCCAATTTAAACAATTGAGAACAATTTATCATATTTCAAAAGATGTTATAACAGATCCCAATTATAGATTTCAATCAAAAGATTCAACTAAATCCCTTTAAAACCTAAAACATGCCAGATCATACTAACCATTTCAAATTCAGGCATTGCAACGTGTAGGATCAAACATTTTGTAGGGTAAAAGCTAAGCACGCTGTGACAGAACAAAAATAAGCGATAATTCCAAACCAACAAGGGTCTCCAGCTTAATCATCACATGAATAATCTAAGACGCTAATTGTGAACTCAGCGTCAGTGTCTAAATCGACATTATGAGCAGAAATCATCATTTACTAATTTTTAAATATACTTGATTCGAGAAATCATAACAAGGCATGATAAGATTTTGAACAAACTAGGCGAATCTAGGTTTTAAAATCTCATAGGAGCAAGTGAGAAAACAAAAGGAAAATAGGGGGTAGAAAGGACACCAGTTAGGGTTTGAAACGGGTCAGGTCAAATCAACCCGATCTAATTAAGGTTGCAAGGAAGAAAAACTCACCTTTTCTCATTGTTCGAATTATCTAAAAACAAACAGAGCCCCGCCAGAGGTGTTTCCCGGCAATGGCATCACAGTTGTCAAGGTTCGCACCTCGCCCTTACCCAATCATTGCCAACACTGCATGGGTTTTGTGGCGGACCTTGAGGGGAACTCAATGGTGCCATTTCCCCCAATTTTATCCGATCACAATGGCCGGAAAATTGATCGCCAGTGATGGCGATTGAAATCACCAAGAAAGAGGAGAGAGAGAGTTAGGCTGAGGGCGTGTGAGGAAATGGGAATAGTTTTAGGGGGTTTTGGGGTGTGAAGTGCTAAAAAAGGAAGTTTAATTCATGTCCGTTGGATTAATATCGTGGACGGCCAGAATCAAGCCACGTGGGCAGGTGATGTGTAAAGAAATGGCTTGTGTGTGTGCTTTGTGTGTATATACGTGGATATATGCATAAATATTATGTAAATAGGTATAAAATAGGTATAAAATGGTATAAAGTGGTATAAAATATATTTAAAAAGATATAAAATTATAGGAAAATTAGGATATCAATTCTAAAACGTTAGGAAGGCTAAAATGCAAAAAAATTGCGATTTTGAGGCTTAGAACAATTTTGGAGGGTTTTGTCAAAAATAGGAGTAATTGTAGAAAATTACAAAATAGCTATAGTTCAAGACGATGCTTTTGAAAATGGCCTCAATTGCCAGGCCAGTGTGAAAAAATAATTGAAGAATAATAGACGGGGTAGGAATGGATACGCAAGTGCGTGTAAAATTCAGGAACGGTTGATTTAGAAAATGGAGGGACAAAATTGAGTGTCAACAGTAGGTTCAAAGAATTAAACAGAAAATTAAATAAAATAAAGCCTTTACGCATTTTGACGAACTGGGTCGGGTGAGCATGGAACCGAGTCGGGTTATCCATTTTCGCTTGATTCTTAGTTCGAATCTTCAATTTCTTGCCTTGTATGTGTTTGTACGTTGATGATTTCCATGATTCTTGCTTTGTTTCTCTCAGATTCAATTCGATTTTGCATTGTGTTATGCCTGATTCGAACGATTCGCATTCGAATCGTTTACTTCCAAGATGAGGAGAGAGAGAGATAAAGAGTGAGAGAGCGAGAGAGAGAGAGATTGAGGGGAACCGGTGTTAATGGAGGAGAACTGATGGACATGGACATGGGGTGAACTTTGACGGGTTCAGGGCGGAATGGAAGAGAGGGAATGTAAGGGTGGCAGCTAGCTGGGTTAAGGGAAAGGAAAGAGGAAAAGTGAGTTAGGGTTTTAAGTGATGGGGTAGGAATGTAAATATCAAAAGATAAGATTTTATTCTCACCATTAGATATGAAAGATGGAAGGCTCGGAATCGGCCACGTAGGCATATGGATACATGTGTATACGCATTTGATGTGTAGAGGGAACAGAATGGTGCTTTAGAGAGGTTGTACCACACACTTGGGTGGGTTGTACATGTGCTAGGAATGTGTTTTAGTGAAGTGTAGGCTTAGGTGAAGCTTAGGTGGCGTATACATGGACAAAAGATGATGACATCGGATTGGTGCAGTAGAAATAGAGTTGTGAATTTATAAATTGGCTAGTATTTAAATTAAAATGCTAATAAATATGAATAATTAGTATAAAATAGAAAAAAATTATAAATGAGCTCAATTAATACTAATTAAATATAAACGATCATAGATAATTATAAAATGATACATAAATAGTCAATATTAGGATATGTATTTCAAAAGTAGCCTAAATGATGTAAATTATGTAACATATTCACAATTAAGAAATTACTGTGTAAGACGGGGATTAATAATAGTATTATTCACGTAAATGCATGCTATCTAATACATTTTTATTTGAAAAATATTATCACACCTTTTAATTAAATATAGCCAAATTATGAAAAAGGGAAGGACAAAATTGGTTGTCAACAAGGTCCATTAGGACTTGTCTGTAAAATTTGAGCTGAATCAGACCTCGTCTGGTAGGTCTTCCAAGACATTTTTATTTTCTAGTGTCGGTAAAGCCGAACTATGGTTTTCGAGCTCGATTTAAGTGAATGAGCTCTATTTGAAATCCAAAAGATTCATTAGGTTCTTATGGTCTTTTGTGACCTACGTTAACTTTCAGATGTAAAGTCCGAGGTCGTTCAGATAATTTTTGCATTTGTTCCGAGGGTTGGAATGTTACATCTTTCCGTTGAACGCTTGTCTTATGTTTTGGAGATCCATTTCGAGATCCGACTTCGCGAGTAGGTCATATATGAGTTTTACACCTTGTGTGCAAATTATAGGGTGATTTCGAGCATCGTAGGATCTCAGTCGGACCCAAAATGCAGGACCTACTGCTGCTGTAAAAACGCTTGGGGATTAACCCTGTGTGATAGCACCAGGGTTGGCGCGTTCGCACTGAAGCAAATGCCTATGTTGCGCAAAAGAGCACCTGTGGGCGCGATATCGATGGCCTGAGTCACGAAAGCGACTGTTTGTTGCGCGATAGCGCTGCACCGGGGAATAAATATGCTTTAATTGTCTGCCAAACTCATTTTTTATCAATTTCTCTCAATCCAGGGTCGGTATGAGGTGATTTGTTGGTACCAACTCATCCATATTAATCATGTAATGTTTCTAAAGCTTTTTATAGATATAATTTGAGGTTTTCGGATTGGAATTTAATTGATTTGGGATGGGGATAATTGGGTTTGAACCTTAGGTTTATGAAATTGGGGAATTAGCGTAAATTGACCTCAAAATTGCGATCCAGCAGTATAATTGATATCTTGAGACTGTGAGGAATCTAGAAACATATCTTTTTTGGGTGTTCGGCTAATGCGAGCCAAGAGAAATTTAGTAATTTCCTTCTATTATCATCCGAGAGTTAAATATTCATTATAAGGGCATTTATATGAGCGATAATCCTTGTACGGCTCAGAGAAATATAGTTCAAAAATGTGCCAAAAGGAAAAAGGGATTATCTAGTGGTAGATTGAGCCCCAGAGCTAAGGTAAGTGATATCGTCCATCTTCTTGATGGCCTTTGGCCTTATGAATGTCCTAGCACGTGTTCCTTATGTGTGTAGCTGCCGATAGGGCGTCGTTACTATGTCGTAGCTTTGAATTACTATTTCATATCATGTATTATGACTTGGTTTGTGATGTTTGGCATTTTATGCCTATATTTCCTTAATATTTCCTTACGTTTGAATACTTTATTCGCTCGTTTTATAGCTTGTGACTGTGGTTTTATACTGATTTTATGTCGTGTGTGTGTAGGTTGTTATGCAGTGTAATTGGAGCTTTTAAGAGCTTGATTGAGCAAGAAAAGATTGGATTTTGATTGGGGATTGGATCGAGCACACGAAGGCACGACACGAGCACGCGAAAGAGCAAGGAACGAAGCAAAATGGCTGGGCGCTGTAGGCCATGCGCCGCGGGCCCCACAGCGCCAGCCACCCCAGCGCGTTTTTCAATGCGGCGCAGGCCCAAAGCGGGATGACTTTCGACGTCCTCTGTCCAAGCTCGCGCGATCGTGGGCGCGGGGCGCCCGTTATGGCGCCCCTGGAGCGAATTTTGACTTCCTATTTCGTCTAGGATTGGGTCTAACTTATTACTAGGTGTTTGTAAACTCTATAAATACTCTTTTACTTAGTTTTTCATGGGGGTTCAGACTTTGGAGCAAGTTTTGGAGGAGAGGGGAGGAGCCCTAGATGTCTTCTACACAAGTTCTTTCTCTCTTTCTCTTATTCTTCTCTTTAATTCTATAGTTTGTTTGTTCTCGGGTTAGAGTAAATACATGAAGATTGATGTTTGAAAGTTGATTTCTATATATTGATTTACCATTATGGATTGTTTATTCTTTCTTGATCATAATTGTTTGATTATAACGGCCGTATAATTGAACACTATCTACGGTTCTTAGATTGAACTCGACAGAGGGAATTTATGAACGCAAATAAGAAAGAATAGAACTAGTTTGTGAACCCGGGCATCGGGGAACCAATTCGCGGGTAGGATAGACATATACTTGCTTGCCTAGTTTAACCCATTACAGGATCGTTAATGCGTGCACGTGATTCAACCCATAGACATATAGGGATTGGAGTAGCCTGCATAGACCGTGAAGAATCGAAAGGTTTTCACGGGTACAATTAACCTGTTAGTTAGAAATCTAGGAAATCAAGAAGTAGAATCAACTGGAAAACTCAACTGGACTGTTTGCAACTCTGACCCTGGACCGTTTCTCCATTATTGATAACAACCCATAAATTGCTCTATTACTTGACTTCAGTAATTGTTTTAATTATTGCATTTAGTTAGTAAAATCTCAACCATTGGAAAAGATCCCTGAATAGTTTCTAAGAAATTGTTTGCTAAGATTCAGTCTGAATAGTCCTCGTGGGAACGATACTCGATTTATCACTTTATTACTTGTCGACCACGTATACTTGCGTGTGCGTTTGGGAGCAACAAGTTTTTGGCGCCGTTGCCGGGGACTAAATAATTGACTGATTTCTTTTTGAACGATTTATTATTTTCTATTCAGGTTTAATTTTTGTTTAGTTTAGTATTGTGTTACTTGTCTTATCATGGCATCTATTAATGAAAATTGGTCGAATGATGATTGCTCAAATTTTGAGGATCTCTGTCTACTTTGTGGAGGAACCCACTTGTGGGAAAATTGTCCAACTCTTTCAACCCTGCGAGACTGGTTATGTGAATTTTCTACCACCTTTGATTGGAATTTTTGTAAATTGTGTGGTGGTCGGTGGAATGATTGTCCTAAGTGTCATGCTCCTTCCCCCAATAATTTTGGTGATGATTCTAATGATGTTTGTGAGTTTGACAGGAGCGATAAAGTGCAGGTTGTTAGCGAAACTTGGCTAATGGAGCAAGCCAAACTCTTAGAAGCTTATGGGGATTTCAGGAGTGAACTTACAAATATGACGAGGCAATTTATGGAAGAAAGGGTTGTGCTCGGGCAAGAGATCGACGAATTTGGCTTGACTATTCACGACTTGGAGGAGAATTTGAGTAATATGGTTGAGGTGTCTGAAGCTCAATTATCAGTTGTCGTGCTTAGTAGATTTGAGATAGAAGAGCTTAGAAGCCAATTTGAGGAGCAAAAAGTGGAATTCCTACCATTCGACCCAATAGCAGTTGATGATGCCAAGGTTGAGGAAATTACATTAGAGTCAAGTGAAGAAATAGAAAACATCATATTTGAGGACTCTAGTGTTTGTTCAAGCGAGGGTGTCAAAAGTAATGCAACTTTAGAATTGAAGCGCATTGGGCCTCATTCCAATCATTTTTCAACATTGTGTTTGGATGGTGACATGAAAATTGAGCCACCCGAGCCTATGAAGAAACCAAGGGAGGAGGAACAAGGTGCCTATATTTTAGAGTTTGCGATGCCGAGGAGACAAAATGACATCCCTCATTTAAAGGCCAAGAAGTGCAAAATGCGACAATGGTTACTTGGTCCTTTTGTATTTTTGCCACCACCCCAATACCATAGTTGTAAACTTGAGGCAAAGTTGGGGATTCAATTCATTAGTTCAAGGTGGAGGAAAAAGTGATGAAGTTGTCCTCGTCGTGCCGCGACGTTAAATCAAGCGCTTCTTGGGAGGCAACCCAATTTGTTTGCTTTACTTTTATTTATTTTACTATTATTTTTATGGTTGTATATTACTTTGGGTGATTCTTTGGATTGCAGGTTCATGTAATGGCGAGTCTAAGTGTGGGGTGTCCTCACCCTTGCCTAATATTGATGACCTGATGAGGGAAGTCTGAGTACCTCATACGATATGGAAGCTTGGAGGATGCTAGCACCAAGGACTAGAATCTTCAGGGAAGTTTTCTTTACCTTGCACTCTCTTATTTTTAGCACTGAGGACAGTGCTGAGTTTAAGTGTGGGGTGGGGAACTACCCTTTATCTATTTTTGAGGTTAGGATGCATGTACCATAGGATTTTTCTTTTGTCACTTGACTTTGTTTTGATTTATTTCTTGCTTTAATCCATGAAAAATGAAAAAAAAATTAGAAAACCAATGAAAAATTCCAAAAAGATTTTCCTTTTAGTTTTTATTAGTGGTACATGTCATCCACCCCGTGGTTTTTCTTATGGCCTCGGTTCTTTTCCACGGGGAGGCCTTTGAACCGGGTAGTTTTTTTTATTTTTAGGATTAGGATAGTTAGTTATAGGTGACCCTAGACGTAGGAAAAAGGTAGAATGCTAGGTGCCTTTGATTTGTTTGATACCGATGGACTTGGACTTGATTGCATGTGCTACTTGTGGTGTCCTTGAGTTTAATTTTGATGCATGCCTAGGAAAAACATGGAACGACCCCCTTGAGATGCTTGAGTCCGCTTGCTTGACTTGATTGCTATCCTTTGTGCATTAGTGCTTAAATTTCCACAAGTTGCATTCTAGAAGCTTAGTTGAGAGTTGTTGATGGAACCTTTTTGTGTGGATCATGTGCAATGTGTGTTGTGAGGCATGTTCTTATTTACTCCATGTTGCATGTTAATGTCTAGATCTTGCCCCGTGTGTGTGCAAAGCGAAATCCTAGGTTTGCTCTAGTCGGGAAATGATACAAGGCCTTCTTTTTGTTAGCCTACCCTTACATATATACCTTGAAAAAAATTGTTGTTGTGATTTCTTTGATCCTTTCTATTGGTACCCACACCCCGAGCCTACCCATTTGTTCTTAATTGACTCTTTTGGCCCTTTACTCCTTAAGCACTTTATTGATATTGTGTTGTTATTTTGGAGTTGTGGTTGGATGTTGGGAGGTTCTTGAGTGGAACTAATGAAGGGGAATAATTGTAAAAATTGTGAAGTAGTGGAAAGCATTGGCAAGGTTGGATGAATTTGAAAAAGAAAAAAAATAGCAAAGTTGAAAAGAAAGAAAAAAATTGTGGAAAAAGAAATAAAAAAAAAAAGAGAAAAAGATATCCATTCCTTGCTAGTGTGCACTTATATGAAAAATTGCTACTTGTGTGAAGGTGTATGTGTAGAAGTTGTTGATTTGGGTGGCTTGATGAGATTGATGATTAATTTGAATGTGATGTATTAAAGTGCTTAGGGAGGTAGTCACTATTACCATATGTATCCTACCCGCCCCTTAGCCTACATTACGACCTTTCTAAAGTCCTAGTTAATCCCGATTAGAATGAGCTTACATTAGTGGAGTCCTACACTACGGGCAAGCCTATGGTACATTGTGTGTGACATGTGAGCCTTTCATGAGAGTGAGTGAATTCAATTGCTATTGTCCCCGTTCTATTCTTGATATTCATGGTTGTGTGTGATACTTGGGGGGCACTCTCTTGCTTCATATTGGTGAGGGCGCATGGTTTGCATGAAATAGGTGAAGTTGATGGCTTCTTGGTTGAGTAGATAGGTGTGATTTTGTGGGAGCATGGTTGCAATAAGTTGAGTTTGTGCATTTGAGCTATTTTGGGGTGGTTGTTCTCGTATTTTTGGTTTTGGTAAATTGTTGGCATGGTGTGGATCCATAGTAGTCATGTGTGCATTGGTTCAATGGTCGATATCAACCATAGTCATAGGCAGACCTGTTCTATCTAGGTTGGGAAGTGAGATGTGACTTGCTCGAGGGCGAGCAAGGGTTCAAGTGTGGGGTGGTGATGTTTGGCATTTTATGCCTATATTTCCTTAATATTTCCTTACGTTTGAATACTTTATTCGCTCGTTTTATAGCTTGTGACTGTGGTTTTACACTGATTTTATGTCGTGTGTATGTAGGTTGTTATGCAGTGTAATTGGAGCTTTTAAGAGCTTGATTCAGCAAGAAAACATTGGATTTTGATTGGGGATTGGATCGAGCACACGAAGGCACGACACGAGCACGCGAAAGAGCAAGGAACGAAGCAAAATGGCTGGGCGCTGTAGGCCATGCGCCGCGGGCCCCACAGCACCAGCCACCCCAGCGCATTTTTCAATGCGGCGCAGGCCCAAAGCGGGATGACTTTCGACGTCCTCTGTCCAAGCTCGCGCGATCGTGGGCGCGGGGCGCCCGTTATGGCGCCCCTGGAGCGAATTTTGACTTCCTATTTCGTCTAGGATTGGGTCTAACTTATTACTAGGTGTTTGTAAACTCTATAAATACTCTTTTACTTAGTTTTTCATGGGGGTTCAGACTTTGGAGCAAGTTTTGGAGGAGAGGGGAGGAGCCCTAGATGTCTTCTACACAAGTTCTTTCTCTCTTTCTCTTATTCTTCTCTTTAATTCTATAGTTTGTTTGTTCTCGGGTTAGAGTAAATACATGAAGATTGATGTTTGAAAGTTGATTTCTATATATTGATTTACCATTATGGATTGTTTATTCTTTCTTGATCATAATTGTTTGATTATAACGGCCGTATAATTGAACACTATCTACGGTTCTTAGATTGAACTCGACAGAGGGAATTTATGAACGCAAATAAGAAAGAATAGAACTAGTTTGTGAACCCGGGCATCGGGGAACCAATTCGCGGGTAGGATAGACATATACTTGCTTGCCTAGTTTAACCCATTACAGGATCGTTAATGCATGCACGTGATTCAACCCATAGACATATAGGGATTGGAGTAGCCTGCATAGACCGTGAAGAATCGAAAGGTTTTTACGGGTACAATTAACCTGTTAGTTAGCAATCTAGGAAATCAAGAAGTAGAATCAACTGGAAAACTCAACTGGACTGTTTGCAACTCTGACCCTGGACCGTTTCTCCATTATTGATAACAACCCATAAATTGCTCTATTACTTGACTTCAGTAATTGTTTTAATTATTGCATTTAGTTAGTAAAATCTCAACCATTGGAAAAGATCCCTGAATAGTTTCTAAGAAATTGTTTGCTAAGATTCAGTCTGAATAGTCCTCGTGGGAACGATACTCGATTTATCACTTTATTACTTGTCGACCACGTATACTTGCGTGTGCGTTTGGGAGCAACAGTTTGGTAATATAATGGAAAATGGAGTGTTGCACTACAGTGTATGAGTTTGACATGTAGTTCCCGATTAACCGATGAGACTCTTGCATCAGTGAAGGGTTATAATCACATATACCTCCTGGGCGTCGATGAGTGTCCCGTGCCGGAGATAAGTTTTGGGAAAATGAGACCCTACTGCATATTTTGCATTATATTTCATTCAATTACATGGTTTGCTGGCTACTTGGTATGGTTGCATTAATTATTTGTTCATTGACTATCTTCTGTTGTTTGCTTCTAACTTTCTGGTTCTCGAGCTAGCTTATCTATTGTTCGAGACAGCTAGTTAACCATCACTAATTGAGTCTATTCAACTCACTCCCTTTCTTTTTCTTTTTAATCCTTTCGTTTCAGTGAATTCTGCTCCAGGACCCAGCTCACAGCACAATTGAGGAGCGAGGGCGTTCCAGTTGTCTGCAGAGGCCACCAGCTATTGATGTCTTTTGTTATATCTTATTTTTCTCCCTTCGGGAGATATATATATGTTTCTTTTATTCTCCTAGATGTCTGGTATGGATACCCTTTAGCCTTGTACTTGGGATCGTTAGTTGTGTTCTTTTACAACACACACACACACACACACACACACACACACATATATACACACACACACACACATGTCTAAGCCTTTTGAGACCAATTATGTTTATTCTAAGTAAGTTTTATGTCATTTATGTTAATCCACCCGGGATTTACAATCACTCCAGCCCTCCAGGATGCCTTTATGAGGTTTTTGGCAATTTAGTTGCCCAAAGGTTCTATTCCTCAGGAAGCTCCTTAGGTTTCCGCTGAGACCGGTATTTATGCTCAGGGAGCTCCTATTGTAGCTCAAAATGTTGCTCCAGCAACTCGTACTCCAGAGTCAGTGGGTGATGTGCCTCAGGATGTTCAGGCTGATCAACCGGGCCAGGTGGTTCCATCTAGGAATCTGGAGAGGCTATAATATTTTACCGGGTTTCAGTCACCGACATTTGTAGGCTGTTCGTCAGATAATCCTTGAGAATTCTTAGATCGTTGCAAGCGTACCTTGGAGGCTCTTGGTTATTTGGAGGATTATGGTTTGGACTACACCTATTTTCAGTTGGAGGGTCTAGCACTGGCGTGGTGGATTACACTTTCTCAGCTAGGCAGAGCTTGCCTAAGTTGACCTGGTGTGAGTTCTCTCACAAACTTATGGATAAATTTTTTCCTCGTAGCGAATTGGATGAGAAACATCATCAATTCGGAAGGATAGGACAGGGTAACCTGTCAGTTTCTGAGTATGAGATCTTGTTTCTAGATATGTCTAGAAATGCTATTAACTTAGTTCATGAGCGTTTCGAGAAAGTCAGGAGATTTATTGATAGGATTTCTACTTCCCTGAGGTCCAATATAGCTTCAGAGATCGAGACTGGTACTTCATTTAATATTGTTGTTGATATTGCTCTTAGATATGAGGCTTATCATAAGTTGGAGTATGAGGAGTTTGATCGGGAGACTAAGAGATCTCGTGGTTCAGGTGGGCATCTCAGTACCTTGTCTGGAGGTAAGGGTCAGCATTATCAGGAGAGGCCACCTGTCAGGCCAGTCCAGCCTTCGGCATGTGGGGTTCAGAGTGCACCAGCACCTCGACATAGTTAGCCTCAGTTTCCTTCTAGTAACCATCAGCACTTTATGCAATGTTAGTATGGTTCAGGATGTTTCCATTATCGTGATCCTAGTCACCATAAGAAGGATTGTCCCCTACTTCAGCAGGGAGGTAGTCGTTCTTTTCCTCGCCCTCAGACTCCTATGAAACCTCAGGGTATTCCTTCAGGATCTCAGCCAGCTCAAGGTGCACTACCACCAAGCAGAGGTCGTGGGCGTGGTGCTAGTGGTCATTAGGGTGGTAGGTCAGCTCAGGCGCAGAGGCAGATATATGAATTTATGCTAAGGCATCCAACGTAATTTTTACATGTATCTTATCTATCTGTGGTCGGGATGCATACTCTCTAATTGATCTAGGATCCACCTATTCATATGTAACTCCATATTTTACTGCGGGTTTCCATGTTGATTACATGTGTCTCCGCGATCCCTTATGTGTTTTCACTTCTGTCGGAGATTCCATTGTTGTGGATCGAGTCTATCCAGCTTGTAATGTATATTTTGGGGGTCGTGAAACCCTAGTGTACCTTTTATATTTGGATGTGGTAGACTTCGATGTTATTATTGGTATGGACTAGTTGGCGTCGTGTTATTCCAATTTGGATTGCCACGCCAAGTTAGTACAGCTTTCTCTTCTTAGTTCAGCGTCGGTGTTGTAATAGGGTTCTCATTTGCCACCCAAGGGGCGTATTATTTATTTTCTGAAAGCAAAGTGGATGATGAATAAAGGGTGTTTAGCATATCTTGTCATGGTTCAAGATACCAGTATGGAGATTCCATCCCTTGACTTTCTTTCTGTTGTAAAGAAGTTTCCCCACGTGTTTCTAGATGATTTGTCGGGACTTCCTCCAAATTGATAGATTGAGTTTGGCATTGATATAGTTCCAAGGACTCAGCCGATATCTGTCCCTCCTAATCATATGGCTCCATCAAAATTGAAGGAGCTGAAAGAGCAGTTGCAGGTGTTGCTAGATAACAGATTTATCAAGCCGAGTGTTTTCCCTTGGGAAGCTCCTGTTTTGTTCGTAAAGAAGAAAGATGGGACTATACGGATGTGTATTGACTACCTGCAGTTGAAAAAAGTCGCCATCAAGAATAAGTATCCCTTTCTGTATGGATGATTTATTCGATCAGTTGCATGGAGCTAAATTCTTTTCTAATATTGATGTGCAATATGAATATCATTAGCTGAAGATTCGGGAGTCGGATATCCCGAAAACTGCTTTCAAGACTCGTTACGGCCATTACGAGTTCCTAATGATGTCTTTTGGGCTTACCAATTCCCCTGCCACTTTCATGGATCTTATGAATCGGATATTCGAGCCATTCCTAGATTCCTTTACCATTGTCTTTATCGATGACATCCTAATATATTCTTGCAGTCGCAAGGAGCATGAGTATCACCTGAAGGTGGTTCTTCAGATACTTCGTGATCGGAAGCTTTATGCCAAGTTCTCGAAATGTGAATTTTGGCCTGATTTTGTAGCTTTCTTGGGTCATATAGTATCTAGTGAGGATATTAACAGGGGCGTATGCACCCTATAGAAAGGGGTGTCATGGGACACCTCTTCGTCAAAATATTTTATTATTTATATGTATGTTAATATATGAAAAATCACAATATTAGTACAAATAAAGAAGGTGACACTACTTTGAAAGTGAAACCGCTTACCAAAAATGTAAACAAAAAAAAAAACTTTTTTAAAAGTGACACCGCTTACCAAAAATCCTACGTACACCACTTGATATTAAGGTTGGCCTGAAAAAGATTGAGGTTGTTCAGAATTGACCTGGTCCTATCACTCCGATAAAGATTCATAGCTTTCTTGGTTTTGCAGGTTATTATCGACGTTTCATGGAGAAATTCTCCACTATTCCAGCTTCTCTGGCCCTTTTGACTCAGAAGGCAGTTCAATTTTGGTGGTCTGATGAGTGTGAGGCGAGCTTTCAGAAACTCAAGGCCTTATTTACCTCAGCTCCAGTGATATCTCTTCCTTACAGAACTGGGTGGTTTGTGGTCTATTGCGATGCTTCCCGCATTAGCCTCGAATGTGTTCTAATGCAGCACGACAAGGCTATCGCTTATGCTTCCAGACAACTGAAGGTAAACGTGAAGAATCATCCGACTCGTGATTTAGAGTTGGCAGTTGTGGTCTTTGTTTTGAAGATCTGGAGGCATTAACTTTATGGCGAGTCTTGTGAGGTGTACACCAATCACAGGAGCTTACAATATTAACTTTCTCAGAAGGATCAAAATGGCAGGAAGCGAAGGTGGCTCGAGTTAATTAAGGATTATGATCTCACTATTCGCTATCATCTAGCCAAGGCTAATATGGTGGTTGATGCATTGAGCCGGAAGTCCATAGGTAGCTTGGATTTCCTTGATACTGACATGAGACTATTAGCTCAAGAATTACAGTCTCTTGGCGACTCCGAGGTGTGATTTGCTAGCTCAGACTCGAGTCGAGTCCTGGCTTATGCTGTGGCTCAGCCTTCCTTAGTTAGTCAGATTAAGAAGAGACAGTTTGAGGATCCTTATCTTTGAGATTTTGTGGTCGTATTCTAAATTGAGGAGTCCCTTCCTTCGAGCTTGATTCATATAGTGTTCTTCGGCTTAATGGTCAACTCTGTGTTCCAAATCGGCGACATGGTATTCTTGAATGTGTTGCCGATGTAAGGTGTAAAGTATTTCGGGAAGAAAGGAAAGCTAAGTCCCAGGTTCATAGGTCATTCCGTCTCGAGAAGCGTAGTAGTAAGGGGGCTTATTGGCTTGATTTTCCAGCATCTCTGCCAGCCCACCCAGTCTTTCATGTGTCAATACTTCGGAAGTGCATCTATGATCCTTCCGAGGTGATTGAGATAGACCCATCTCAGCTAGATGTGAATCTAGCTTATGAGGAGTTCCAAGTTGCCGTTGTTGGTAGAGATTTTCGGAAGCTCCATTTTAAAGAGATTCTAATGGTAAAGATGCGATGGCACAACCATCCTCGGAAGGAGGACACTTGAGAGCTTGAGTCAAGTATGCGAGAGAGATATCCTCACCTCTTTGATGATTCAGGTACGATCTTGATCTCTGATTTTAAGATTTCTTATCACATTCTTATAATTTTTATTCAGTTATGATATGATGATACCGCCAATTGGTTGTTGAGGATTCGTTCAAATTTTTTTCTTGGGTTGTGTTATCTGCTCTAGACCGTGGCACGTTATTTTGAGAGTTAGGACTCTAATTGGTGAGCCTATAGTCTTAAAATCTTCGTAAAACCATTAGGACTTGTCTGTAAAAGCTGAGCTAAATTGGACCTCGTTTGGTAGGTCTTGGAAGACATTTTGATTTTTTAGTGTCGGTAAAGTCGAAGTATGATTTTCGAGCTCCATTTAGGTGAATGAGTTCCGTTTTGAAATCTAAAAGTGTTGTTAGGTTTGTATGTGTCATTTCTGATCTAGGTGAACTTTCGGAAGTGAAATCTGAGGTCGTTCAAATAGTTTTTTATTTGTTCCAAGGGTTGGAATGTTACCTCTTTGCATTGACCCCTCGTCTTATCCTTCGGGGATCCGTTTCGAGATCCGACTTTGTGATAGGTCATATATGTTTTTTATAACTTGGGTGAAAAGTTTGGGGTGATTTCGAGCTTCGCATGATATCGTTTAGACCCAAAATGCAGCACCAGCTGGTGTTGTTGGGACCCCTACGGAGTAACCCCGCGTGATAGTGCTAGGATTGGCGCATTAGCACTGAAGAAAATGGTTGTGCTGTGCGAAGTCCGCTTGTGGGCGCGATATCAATGTCTTGGGTTGCAAAAGTGACTATTTGGAGCGCAATAACGCTGCACCGGAGTATAAATAGGATCCAATTGTCGGCCAAACTCATTTTTGATCAATTTCTCAAAATCCAAGGTCAATGTGAGGTGATTTCTTGGTACCAACTCGTCTAAATCGATCAATTAATGTTTGTAAACCTTCCTGTAGATAATTAGAGGTTTTCGGGTTGGAATTTATGGATTTGGGATTGAGGTAGTTGGGTTTGAACCCTAGGTTTATGAAATTAGAGAATTGGGGTAAATTGACCTCGGAATTGCGATCCAATGGTATAATTGGTGTTATAGGACTGTAAGGAATCCAAAAACATATCATTTATGGGCGTTCGACTAAGCCAGGCCCAGGGGAAATTTAGTAATTTCCTTTTATTTTCATCTGGTAGTTAAATATTCATCATGAAGGAACTTATAGTTCGGAAAGGCATCGGAAGGGAAAAAATATTGTCCTATAATCGATTGAGCCCCAGACTTGAGGTAAGTGATATCATCCATCATCTTGACAGCTTTTGGCCTTATGGATGTTCTAGTACGTGTTCCTTACATGTGTACCTTCTGATAAGTCGTTACTACGCCGTAGCTTCGGATTACTATTGCATATCATTTAATATGACTTGGTTTGGTAATATAATGGAAATAGAAGTGTTGCACTCCAGTTTATAAGTTTGACATGTAGTTCTCGATCGTCGTGAGAGACCCGCACCAGTGAAGGGTTATTACTGCATATACCTCCTGGTAGTCGATGAGAGTCTTGTGCCGGAAATAGGTTTCGGACACATGAGACCCCATTGCATATTTTGCATTACATTTCATTCCATTACATGGTTTGTTGGCTACTTGGTATTGTTTGCATTAATTATTTGTTCATTGACTATCTAGTGTTATTTGCTTGTAACTTTTTAGTTCCCGAACTAGCTTATCTATTGTTCAAGATAGCTAGTTAACCCTCACTTATTGAGTCATTTTGACTCACTTCCTATCTAGTTCTGTTTTGTCCCTTTGTTTCAGTAGATTCCACTCCAGGACCCAGCTCGCCGCATGATTGAGGAGCGAGGGCATTTTAGCTGTCTGTGGTGAGCCAACTCTTGTCTGTCGAGGCCACTAGCTATAGATGTCTTTTGTTAGATCTTATTTTGTTCCCTTAGGGAGTTGTATATGTTTCTTTTGTACTCCTATATACCTTTTGAGTCCTTTTATGTTTATTCTAAGTAAATTTTATGTCATTTATGTTAATCTAGTTGATAGGGTTCGCCCGAGGGGTCTAGGGGTATGTCGGGTACCCGCACAGCCTAGTCAAAAATTCGGGCCGCGTCAATATGCTTCAATGGTTAAGTTATTTGTTCCTTCTTGATTTTCAGTCTGCAACAACATCTTGCCATCACATTCGTCCTAGGGGATTTCATGAACGTGAGCACGTGCGTCGAAGTTTCTAGAAACGAAGTTTGGAGGGACGCCCATTGTAAGCAGAAGGAATCGAGAAAAGGATGAAGAATCAAATATTATAAGTTCATATAAGAAGAGAAGCAAGAGAAAGAAATGGAAGATGAGGACTGACCAAGCGAATATATGTAAAGAACGGGGGATTTCAAAAAGACGGGAGAACTAATTAGGAGGCGTGGGGAATGTAATGATTATGGCAGATGCGGGACATCATACTTATGACGGGATATGACAGAAGAACAATAGCGTTGGAAAGATGTGGACGTAGCACACCACTCAGGCGTTAACACATAAGTACACTCAAGCATGATCTGATAATCGTCGAAGACAGATGATGAAACCCGAGTTACATCAAGGCCATTTACAAGGAGCCAACTGAAGGAGTTATAGGAGCTGCAAGGTTTATTCTTGAAGATAGAGGTGCTAGAGCTGATAAGGGATGGCACATTGCCTTTTTGTGCACTCTCTATTTCTGAAGTTTCGGATACTCACCACGGTAAGCCTGGTGTGATCACGAGCTTCTCAGAGAATCAAATCTGCGCAACCGCGCAGGAGCCTGACTGAAGATTATTCTTTGCGACCGCGTAACCTAGGATGTGATTGCGTGCCTGTCTGAGTCCTTAAGCGCCAAAGCGACATCCCTTGCGCGACTGCACTGAAGCGTGTCTGAATTGTTTTTAGTGTAATTACCTTTACTTGTAGCCCACTTTAGGGGCAAATTAGGAAAGAACTATAAAGTCCTTTATTCCTAATTAGTTTGGGTTTAGACCTGGTTGAATTTTAATGATTGCTTGTAAGTAAATTGGTAAGCATTTGTTGCTTTAATACTCTTCCATAACTTACAATTTGGATCTTCTAATTGAGGGTTGTTTAGTATAGGTACTTTTGATTGTTTGTGTTTAGGAGGTGATTAGGTCTCACCCCTAATTGTTTGTTACTTTCATCAATCAAATTGTATCTTGCTTTCTATTAATCTTGTTTTATTTCTTATTATTTACATTTGGAGTTTAGGTTCATATCAACAGAGCGTCGAAGGGCATGAACTTATCCTGCTCGGGCTTTTCACATATTTTCATTTTCTAACTGCTTGTACCAGTACTTAGAAAGCCGGAGGACTGTGTGTGTGGGTGAAATTATACCACCTACGTATACGGGAGTAAAAGGTCAGTTGTCATGGATTAGGCGTGTCCAGCAAGACCCGGGGTGCTAAGAGTATACTCCTGCTCCTTCAGCCATGACCGCTCAACGGCCATACCACACTATTAGCCACCTTAGCACTAATCAAGACTCCTATTTCGTGTTTATTTCAGGCAACTGCCTTTTGTAATGGACCCAAGGTCATTAGTACCACGTATTATACCTTAATAAAAAATGAGGTAAACCCGAGCGTATATATACCCATGTCTATCATTATAAAAGACGAGCAGAAATTCAACTAAAATCCTTCTTATTTTTCAAGGAATACAACTCTTCTTTATTCGCTTTCTTTGATATTTCATTATTGCATGTGGTTTTCTAGTAAGTTTAATTATTTTACCTAGCGAGCAACTTTTAGGCATAAATATTATTCATTTTATTGTCTGTGGGTTGAAAGAATCTCATTCCCGTTAAGGTTTCAGAAACATTAAACAGATCTCAAACTCGAGTCAATGTCTTATTAAAAATTTCAAAAAACAATAAACAGCTTTAACGGCCGTTGAATTAGATTATTAAGATTGAGTTTTGGAAAACATTTTAGTGATTTTTCCCCGAAAACAATTTTTGATTGATATTGATAAGCAAGTATTATCTGTTCTTCAAACAACGATTTTTGAACTTTGATATTTCATAGCAAATAGGTAATTAAGCTCTCCCCAATGTATAAAGATTAAATACGATAACAATAAAAGAATTTAAGAAAACTAAACATTATAGAATTAACCAAAAGTAGGAGTTATCTGTTCATCAGTTCATCTCCCTTTTTACTAAATTCAGCAACCCCTCACCACATACAAACTCTATTTATCACCAATGCTATTTCTACCAAGTGTTCAAATTTCCCAGTTCCCTTTAACAACAGGTAACAGAAGCGCTTCATACATTCAATGGACATAACTCAATCATGACTAGATATCATCCCTCACATAAAAGATGGTTCAATCTAATACATCCACTTGCCCAAAAAAGTGCCCGCTAAATCATTTAATTCCAAGTGGAAAAAGTGAAAGATGGAAAAAGCAACTCGAGTCACGGATACATCAACAAATTCATATGTTCAATGTAGAAATACTAGGCTGCTATAACTTTTCACATGTCAAGATTTATTACCAAGAAGGGAAAGAAGAGCAAAGCAAGGGATGTGGGATGGAACTAGTATAAATAGCCCTTCTCTATTTGTCCTACAATTACCTCACTCGAAGCCTGTACAACTTGTTTGAGAAACTACACTACAAAAGCCATGTCGGCTGAAGCTCTTGCAATGGCTGGTGCAGATTACACAAAGTGCAACGTCCATTTTGAAGACAAGGAGCAGAGGAGCTCAGAAAGCACTCCACAGCACCTTCTTGCTGATGAAACTGAGGGAAGGAATCACGAGCACATCCGATGGTCAGGAGGACAAGCATGGCGAAAGGCAAATAACAACCTGCAAGCAGAGGCCACGGCATCAGCAAATGTAAAGCCAGTTTCTCGTCTTGGACAACAAAGTCATTCATATCGATTTAGTTAACCTTGTTGAGCATGTAAATAAAAGTATGTACAACCTTCACAAAATGATTAACTTTACTGTCTGATGTAATCTGCTACCACAGGATATGACACAACTTTCTTCCTTAGATTGTTCAAGAAAAGCATAACTCTTACCAATATATGAAGTAAAACATCAATGCTGCATGTTAGATCTTCAATTAACATAGCAAAAATGGTAGCTTTTTCCCTTCAGCTATCAACAATGACATGTCCAAGGAATATCTCACTTGTTAGTTCTATTGCAGGGAGTATTACATTTGATGCAGTCATACAATAACAAGAATATTAGAGACATTCAGATAGAGCAAATCTCAATCTCTATAACAAGGAATCATTAACAAATCGGACTTCTTGAGAAGAAGGGAAAAGGGAACAAAACAGAAGAAACAAAAAGAAAATACATTATGTAGCAGCGCAGGCCAAGATACAGGAAAAAGAATTGATTAAATAAGAGAAGCATAGGAAAAGAAATACAAACAAGATATGGCATAAGCAAATATTAAAACGTGGATTGCTTTCCATTTGACAAGCAGCTCTAAGCATCGACAACGACGAAAAGACTATTACAGGATATGTACTTGTTTGAGATTAAACATTTGTCATCTTCCACCAGACAACTCAACAGCATCCTGATTATAGATTGAATCTTCACCCCAATCAAATCGTCTTTGTAGTCTCTCATATTCTTGCCTACGCGTAACTTCGACATTTTGCCATTCTTCCCACCGCTCAGCAAGCCCTTCTCCTTCTAGCATCCGTACTACCTCTGACATTGCTGGACGGTCCTCTGGCGATCCTTGAGTGCACAGCAATGCAACCTGAATCATCATCTCCACTTCATCCATGTTATAGTTCCTATTCAGGTTCCGGTCTACAATAGCATCCAGCCTTCTCTCCCTTTGCAGTTTTTTTACCTTCAAGATGAAACATGCAGTCATCTCAGTAACCAATATTACAAAAAAATGTCCTAGAAAACTAATATTACAGAATAAATTTTTACAGAATAATTTAACATGCAAACTACAAAACTTAGGTTCAGAGTACATGCCAGCAGGAAGAAGAATAAGAAATTTCACATCTTTTCATTGTTGTTCCTTTTTTTCCTTTTCTCTAGTATACCTTACCCCTAAAAAGGATGGCAAAATGAGTCTTAAGTATTTAGACATGTGAGACATTTGCATAAGAGTGCTATGTGGAAAATAAGACTTTTCTTTTGTTTTGTTCAATAAAAAGAGTACAACGTATATACCAAAAACGGCAGCCCGGGGCACAAAGCATCCCACATTACAATGTATATACCAAGAAAGGAAAACACTAACAGAATTATATAATTCATGAGGATGTCTTGTAATGGACAATGAGCCACCCCACCACCATGCAGCTTAAAAAAGAGTGGAAGTACATTCAGCAAGGCTAAGAGAATAACATAACACTCAGAAGAAACTGAATAGTTTTTGAAGCCACGGTAAAAGTATGTAATAATTTATAGACATTAGGAACTATGTGCAGATAATAGAATCGCAAGTTAAAATCAGTCGTTGAGTTATGTACACTCACATGGTCAAGTAACAAGACATCATCTTCTTCTTCTAGGCGAGAGAAGTCTATAGCGCGTTGACCAGTTACAGTCTCCAAAAGCATGATTCCATATCCAAAGACATCAGTTTTTTCTGACGATTTCCCCGTGGACAAGTACTCAGGAGCTATATGGCCCATTGTACCACGGACTTGAGTTGTCACATTGGTTTTCCTAACATCAACTAGCTTTGCCAAGCCAAAATCACCAACTACAGCTTCAAAATCTTCATCTAGTAAAACATTAGCTGCTTTAACATCACGGTGAATAATTTTTGGATTACAGTGTTCGTGCAGGTATTCAAGTCCACGTGCAGTGCCCAATGCCACACGCTTTCTGGTTGGCCAATCTAGAACAGCCTCCCCAGGTTTAAGTTCTGCATTTGATAAAAAAAAACTACAAATAAGAAGCCACCAAAATCTCATCACTTCTGGGAGATAAAAGCTGAACTATAAAGGTTGACTGCCTGCTCCATGTCTCATCTTCAATTCATGCAAGGTAATCAAAAACTCACCTTCTTATGGAAAATGATGAATGCACAAGAATGGATTCATGAAATCAGTTTACCTCCCATTATGGATTTTGGTGCATTCATGGTGCAAAGTTCCCCGTTGATGAGGTACAATTCAACTATGGTTTTAGAAGATTAAAGAACTAAATGTTCAAGAATTCAGGTGCTCCTTAGAAAATTAAGGATACCGAGGACCTATGCGATTACACTCCTTTATTATATGCTTGAGATTGTCTAATTCTACTTTTTCTCTGGGAAAGGCAGAAAGCCCCCAAAATCTTACTCATGGCAATACTAGCCTAAGTGCATTTGCACTTCTAATGTTTATTCACAAGTGAAAGAAACTTCGATCGAAAAACATGAAAAAGGAACTCAAGTGAAGATGCACCCGCCTTAAATCAACATATGAATTAACTGTACAAGCACAACCTGGAACTTAATGCTTGTATAAGTTCAATCAACTAGAATTGGCACTTCCATAGAGCCTCCACCAGCAGTTTATACCATAACAAGGACAGACATGTCCATTACTTTTTGGGCTTGAGAAGGTGGAAGAAAATGGTGCATGTGACTATCTACACTTGAGCACAAAATCTAATGTAAAGGAAGAGACTTAGACTCTTGACAAGTAATGATTTGACAAAAAATTTTCAAACTTCTATAGGAATTTAGCTCAGTTTGGTTAAAAGAGTAACAGTAACAGATGAAAAAGGAAATTCCCCATTAATTTGATAGTGAGAAAAACAAGGGAAGCCTTGGGAAACTGCAAACCCAGTATGTAAGCACTACAGTGGAAGAATAAATACCTCGCAGACGATATGCAACACTCAGGTTCTGCATGTATGGGTATACTAGCAAGCGTTCAGTTGGTGTGGTGCAAAAACCTATAAGCCGCAAAAGATTCCTATGGACAGCGACACTAATCATCTCAACTTCACGCTGAAATGCAGCATCTCCCCCAGGACTCTCATAGTCAGTTAATCGTTTCACAGCAACTTTAGTACTGTCATTGAGCACTCCTTTATAAACCTTGCCAAAACCTCCCTGTCCAAGAACATTTTTTTCACTAAAGTTATCAGTAGCAAGTTGCAATTCCCTCCATGAAAATCTCCTCAATTGACCAAATGGAATTCGCCTGTCAACCTCACCTGGGGACACCAACCAAACACGAGAAAAATGTCACAACTAACTCAATGGAACCACACCATCTTATCATGCATGAGAACTAATGTATTGCTGATTAAAAACTAGACTCTCCAATGTAAGATGGAACTAGACGATGTAGCAAGGGACAAACTGTTTTAGCCTCTTTCTCTTTTGCAAGCTAACAACACAAACTAAGATAATATTGTGAAAAATAGGTGTTGTGACCTGCAACATCAACAAAGATATCACGCCTGTAGCCTTTGTGCCTCCCCCTCCAGAAAAAGAGCACAAATCCACCAAGAAGGAGAATTCCAAGAAATCCACCAACAATACCAATTACGAGCCCGGTCTTTTGTCTACTGGGAGAACCTGCCAAGAATTCAACTTTAGAATTGGCCAGGGTGCATATATTATCAGGCTACCACACGTCTCCACTGCTAATTCTAGCTTCTACAGTAAAGACTTGTATAGTTCAAACTTGTAGTATTTTCTATTTCATTTACCTTCACTGTCAGATGCACAACGATGACTGAAGTTTAAGCCACAATTCAAATGGTTATCTGAAAAACTAATAAGCAAACCGAATTAAACTAACATCAACAGTTATGACACACGCAATAAAGGCAGGAGCTATAATAAGGGAATGTTCAAGATATGAAGCAGCATTAATCAATTATCTAAACTAGACACAGCAAGAACCGAGATCTACATACTTGTATTTTGGGACTTGGAACAAACTGTCAGGAATTTTGCCAGTAAGATCATTTAAAGCAAGCTGACTGTCAAAGAGGAATCAGTGAATCAGGTCAATATAGAATGGTACATTGTTGTAAACACATCCAATACCAGACTAAATGAATCACTTACAGGTTAATTAAGTTGGGAAGGCCTGAAAGTGACTCAGGGATTGTCCCAGTCAGATTGTTTTGACTCAAAAACCTGCTCAAAGAAAACATTAAAGCTGGCTCGTAAGCGGAACACCAGAAGTAAAGCTCAATTCTGGAAAATTGATATTCAATGAAATAATATTACTTACAGAAACTGAAGCTTTTTTAGATTTCCCAAGGAAGCCGGTATTTCTCCAGACAAACGGTTATTTTCCAGATCCAACATTGTCAAGCTGGTTAAATTTCCTAGCCCTTCAGGAATTTCACCCGTTATTCCATTTCCTTGCAAGGAACTGCCCAAGATTTTGACCACCCAGTCAGTTTAGTGTAAAACAGAACTAAGTACATGAAAATTTCTTTTGATCTAGGAGTAAAGTAAAATTTTCATTTAACTCGTTTGAAAGCATTATTTTAAGGTATATTCTCAGCAGAAGTTAACAGTTCCGACCTTAGAGTGCTCACCAGAGGCACAGGGAGAATAATTTATTGTCATAACCGATAAGAAACGAAGATGAAATATCCAAACCTCTCTCAAAAGAATGACTAACAACTCATTCCTTTCTTAATGACTTGGAAAAAACAAAGCTTAAGTTGGAAAATTGAGAATTAAGGGATTTCCAATGCATTTTGTGAGTAAGCAGATTTCTACACATGCTTGTGCATGTTGGAGAGGAATACAATGGGAAAAACTCAGATCCCAAACCATGCACGAACAAAGGCACTAGCAATCACCAATCCCCTAACAAGAGCAGCTTGTAATGTGCCAAAGCATGGGCAGATTAATTTCAGCTTGATGGACTTCTAGAGAAGCTCTTTTAGAAAAACATTTTCATTTTCCAGCATGGTTTCACCTTGAGAGTTCAGAGTTAATATCCTCCCCTAAGAAAATGCAAAATCATCATCCTGAAGCAAGCCCATCTTGGAAATTATCCCAGTTGCAGTCATGGATCCCAAGATTCTGCACTCAACATCCACCAATAACATCAGAAATGCGGTCCATTCTAGACCAACGGTATCCTGTGGTCTCACTACCATGTTATAGCAGAAGAATATGAAGATCAATACTCCAATCTGGCTTCTAGAACTGGATAAATTACGGAAAAAACAGTAGTCATGGAAAGCCCAAAAGATAAGGCCACGGTATTTGAGGATCCATGTTGCTAATCCAGTTTACATTCCACGTTTTTTTCTTGAATTGGCTAAAACCAAGTTTAATGAATTTCACTGGTACACCCACAAATGGCAATCCAGATTTCCTAGTTACCTCCAAGAATATTTGAGATCTGAATGCTAAATGCAATGGTGTACATGCTAAACATTTCTCCTTGTCGAGGAGTACTAAAATATGAAGAACCATTTGAACAGTACGTAGTCATCAGTTACTCACAGTAAAAAACAGGGCCACCCTAACTGAGAATTCCATTTCTTGTCCAATTCATTTAACTTGCACCTCCTGCTCAACTGCTTGTTTATGTGAAACGTCATATATTACACCTTGTCCATTAATAACACCGTAAGTAACCTACTCTTTGTAAGTAGAGAGCTTTCTTTACTGATGGTAAAATTATAAAAACGCTTTAACTTAAAATTCAAAGACTAAAAGGAGTGGGAGTTAGAAAATTCCATGAACCTACATAAAGTATATTTTAAATACACATTAGCATTCAACCAAACATAATCCAACAAGGTCTCTATACGTACAGAGTATTAAGGTGCTTTAGAACACCTAATCTTGGAGTTAAAGTGCCAGCAAACCCCATGTTTGACAATGACCTGCAAACAAAGACATACACTTACAAAAATCACATTTCGGAATGGTAGTAGACCAAGTAAAGCTCAAGTGTTTGGGACGCAAACTGCGCCATAATCGTATCATGTACACGGTGATCACTAATGCTTTCACAATAACTTCAACTTACACCATGATGACATTGCTGTTATCATCACAAGTGATCTTTGACCAAGTGCAAGGATTTACTTGATTCTGATTCCAATCAGAAAGTTGATCACTTGAAGCATTTAATGAACTCTTCAACGCAAACAGTGCATCTCCTGAAACAAGGTCAGAGATGACAAAATAACGAACCTCACACTACTTTACTGACAAAATTTAATCAGCAGAAGCAAATTGTGGATAAAATGAATACATATAGAATGAAAAGATAATCTAATCGATCAAAATTTTTCCTATACCTTTGAATAGATAAAAGAGTAGCTGCTAGTAAAGGATTGCAGCTGAGAATGATCTCTAAGTAAGTTTGCTAAAGGAGAAAAGGAAAAACTGTGTACCCTGGGCATCAGGTGAGACAAATGAGTAGAGACATGTTAATATCAGAACTGCAAAGAACAGTTCCATATTGCAAAATGCTCAATTCTATAGATCAAGTAAACTTGTTCTCCTTCATTTTTGTGATATAAAGCAGCCTCCTTGGTATATGAACAAGTGGCAACAACAACTACGCCTCAGCCCCAAACAAGTATATGAACATGGCAGTTCTGCGATATATATTATAAAGATCAACAAGAGAAAAATTAGTACAACCTCAAGGTTAACAACCAAGCCATATAAATAAGTAAAAAGAGATATCTGATCTTACAAGAAGAAGAATAAAGTAGTGGTCAGTGGTACCGATCAATCACATGAAAAGCATAATATGTCACTACATATTGCCTATTAATCAACAAAACCTATAGTACAATGTCGAAAACATTTGACCATATACTTTGAAAAGCAAATCCCATACAAGCGAACTTAAGCATTTAACAGGAGTTGATAGAACAACTAAGGACTCGTTATCTCTATTTAAACGATTCTTCGGCTTCTACCGGTGACTCCAAGGAGAAAATTGATACATGAATTTCAAACAATCAATGAACCTATCCTTTTCTTTCCTGAATAAAGACCAACAATATCTGCCAGCAATTCCTCGATTGTCCACCAGATACCGGAACACAAGAAATTCATCAAATGCAGCTATAACAATCCTGCTAGATAATTCCCCCATTTCTCAAAGTACAACAAGTGAGCAATGAACCAGAACAAAAGTTCTCAGTAACTTGTAATAGGAAAGCCACAAGTTCTTCAAAGAAAAATCTCCAACAAACGAAACAAGAATGATTGTAGATAAAACTAAGTATGCAAATAATCAAATCTCGGTTTTTCATTCTCTCTTGCCTTTTGGTTAATAATAAATTTGCCTTCTTCTACTTCTCAACATGCATTAAAAACCAACAAATTCAAACAAAGCACAACTCCCTTTTCATTCCAAACACTAAAGAAGAACCCAACATCCTCAATTTCAGAAAAAATTTCCAATTCCACATTTTCAAGCAAAAAGTTAACTTTTTTCTTCCTTAACCAAAGATAAATCACAAATCAACTACATATAAAGGTTCGAAATACCATTTTTAGCAAACATATCAAATCAATGACAGAATCTAATAAAAGAAATGAACTAGAAACAAGAGCTGGGTAAGTTAAGTACCTTGGCTTTAAGCAAGAACCAGACTTTAAGCCTGTGAAAGAACAAAGTTTGAACCAAAGATACAAACCTTAGTGTGAATTAAAACCAATTAAGCAAATCTTGGAGGAAATACAAAGAAAAAAGCTGCTCTTTCCTTTCTATTTTCTTTCTTCTTTAATTTAGTCTTTCATGTGCTGTTAATGAACTTATTAATGAGGAAGAACATAAATAAATTACTTCTAATTATTCTTTCTGCATTTGCTCTCTGCAATTATTATTACAGTCTTTCTTAGTTCCCCGCGCCCTTAACCCCCCCCCCCCCTCTGTGATGGCTAACTGGAAAGGACCCACTACTTATTACCTTATATATGCAATTAGGGGTGTACAAACCAAACCGGCAAACAGCACCAAACCGATAAACCAAACCAAACCGGAAAAAATCCGACTAGTGGTTTGGTTTGATTTGGTTTGGTGTTGGAAGAAAATAAACCGACATATTAGGTTTGGTTTGATGTTAATAAAGAAAAACTCGAACCGACACCAAACCAAACCGACATTACATATATATTATTTTAAATTTTTTTATACATAAAAAAATAGTGAAATTAATATAAAACACCATCTCCAAAGTACTTCTATTTATTATGTACCCAACACTTTAAAATATTCTCACTAATACAATCTTTGAGAATTTAATACTATATTTCTGTAGTTTATTTTTAAAAATACTACTTTCATAATCTCGATTAATCTCCTAAATCAATGTGTATTAAATATCTCTATCTTTTAAAATCATCTTCATGTATCTCGCTAAAAATAGATATCCTAGTCAACAATCCTCAAGTCATCCTAAAAAAATATTTCAAATACCATAAAGGACACCGAGTATAATTATGTGTTGTATACCTATAGTATAATCAATATATATATATATATATATATATTATTGATAGTTTATGTTTAATAAAATCTATGTGTACAATTAGAATATGTCACATATACTATCTTAATTTTTGTTATGTTAATATTTTTTACAATTAATTTTTTTTATTATATTCTTTGCTTGAAAAAGCACCATGAAATTGTTGCTTACCAATAAAAAACCGAAAAAAACCGTATAACCTGAAAAAATCGAAAAAAATCGAGAAAACCCGAGATAGAAAAACCGACTTTATTTGGTTTGATTTGGTTTATTGATTTAAAACCCCGACATAATTGGTTTGGTTTGATAAATTAAAAAACCGGACCAACCCGACCTATGTTCACCCCTATATGCAACATTCTTTTCTTTTTATTACTACCTTCTAAAATTATAAGTGTGATTCTCATTTTTTCTTTTCATGTCCATTAAAAAAATAGTTACTATTATGTAGTGTATTATGTATATTTTTACTAAGATGTCTCTTATGTACAAGTCTCGATAACTAAATTTAAGTACAACTAATCAGCTCACACCTCTTCAATTTCAAGGGTAAGGCTGAAAAATATTATTAATTATACATTAGATTTTAAAGTAACGCTTATTTTTGGGATAACTAAAAATAAAAAAATTGGCATTTATTAAGGGTGGAGGTAGTATATTTTAAGAAGAATATAATGTATTTTTTATTTAAATTTTTTATTTTACTCTTAACTTTATATTATAAATCTAAAAAAATAAAAAAAATTATTTTTTATAAAACATGATCACATAAACTGAACAAATGAAACAAATAGTAATGGTGAAGAAGGGATTTAGTAATGGAAGGCCTTTGGTGTTATACTGTTTTCACAGTGAAACATAATGGGGTTATACTAAAAAAAAAAAACAAAAAAGAACTTTCTTTAATGGAGGGGTCTTCTAGCTTCTAAGTTATATACTATTAGAAAATTTGCTCCACTAAACAAGTGGAAAAAGTTAGTACTAATATGATTTTCTTTTTTAAAGTGAGTATCCAAAGTTTTTTTTTATTTATTTATGAAACCTTTTTGTTGATAACTAAGGTCTTATGGAATAGAGAATAAAAATTTATTTTTAGAATAAAAACTTGAGTCACTAATCAAAGTTAGAAGTTGCATTTAAGCATGGAGCATCAAACTTTTTGTAAAGTGGTATGGATTGAATTACTAAAACTACAAATTCCAAAGTTGTAAGTACAACAATTTGGCTATACCTTTTTCAAAACTTTGAAGTGTGTCAATTCCACGACCTTTTTTTAACATGTTTAGGGTCAAGAAAACTTATGTTGATTTAGGTGATTAGTACTTCTAAAATGTTAAAAATTTAACTTCTAAGAAAACAAGAATCTAAGGCCTATTACAGTCTGGCACTTCGCTTTTACCTAACTGAAAGGAGAGTGAGTTTGACTTGAAAAGAAGATAAACAATCCCATAACATTGACTAACAAAATCCTTGACCATTTGGACAAATCATTTATTATGGATACTTCCTCTGACATTATAGAATGCTCTCATTACTTTCATGACATAACTTCGGAAGCACTTAACTATACCCTCTTTTTTCCTTTTGGTTGAGAGATGAGAAAGAAAAAGATTTACATGCACTCAATATTTATACTTAATCAAGTATTTAACATTAGAAGTCGCAAATGAAAGTGATACTGCATGGTACTACTTTTAGTAAATATGTGTTTTGTTTTATACGATAACATTTTCCTATTAATTCATTCCAAAATAGTAGTTGTACAATTACAAAAATACATAACCCTAACATTAAAATTAAAAAAAAAATATCGATAGAAACATAGCAATATTTTTATTACACAAATACAAATTCCAATAAACACATACTAATTAGCGTCTTCTTCTTCCTAGCTTCTCCACTCATCACTGCCATATGGGACTGCTGCCACCACTCACCGCTGTTGCCACCGAATTTTTTCTTTTTAATTTTTCGGTCCTACAAAAAAAACATATAAAAATACACATATATACATTGAAATATTTTAAAATTAATATTTTGTAACTACATATAACCAAACATACAAAAATATGCACAAAACAAATAAAGATATATAAAAAAAATATACAAATAACTTATCTACTCCAGACATACACATACGCATACACAAGCATACAACAACGTGTGTGTGTGTGTGTGTGTGTGTGTGTGTGTGTGTGTGTGTGTGTGTGTGTGTGTGTGTGTGTGTGTGTGTGTGTGTGTGTGTGTGTGTGTGTGTGTGTAGTGGTGTAGCCGTGTAACCAGAATTCTTATCAAGGTTGTGCAAACTTTAAGGACATAAAAACCAATACATGACATAAAAACCAATACTTGACAATTTATATATTAAACTAACATAAAGTAGTCAACAAAAGATATTCTACTATTTCTATCACAATTGTACTCGACGAACTCTCATCTTTTGGACTGTTTTTATGATAGAGTCATTAGAAATACTACGAAATACTTTATTTTTTCTACATAAGGAACTATACAACCGTCTAAAAATTCATCATCCATTCGACTGTGCATGTCGTTCTTGATAAAATTCATTGCCGAAAAGGCTCGTTCAACTGTTGCAGTGGCAACTGGCAGAAGCAAAGCAAATTTTACCAAGCGGAACACAAGAGAATAAGTAATATGCTTCTTTGTGTCAACTAGTTTTCTTGAAAGTTCGCAAAGTCCACCTAAATTGGAGGACCTTTTATCAATATTTCTATCACAAACATCACCAATGTAATTCTGAAGTTGATTCTCAAGGATGCCCATGCTAAATTCATCAAAGTCATCAGGATAAAATTCACTCATTCTTATAATCTTCTTGATGTCAAAACTAGTGTATTGGATAAAAACCATCGTCACTTAAAAGAGTGATACGTGTCTGCCACGTGGCACGGGCAGAGGTTTCCTCAGACAGACATCTAACGGACAGATGACTGGCTAGGCGGTTACCACGAGCAGGTCCAAGGCAGTTACGTGACGCCTCTCCGAATCGACGCGATTTGAATGAACAGTTACATGTTCATACGCGACTGCTCAATGAATGGTTACAAGGGCAGCGGCTACCCAGCGGTTACATACCCAACGGTTACATACCCAACAGCTACCTAGCAAAATCTATATATAGCATTCATTTTCGAATCATTGTAACATACATTCTCTTCTCTATCTACAATATCAATAAAATACTCTCTTTGCTCTCGCTCAATATTGTTCATCATTTACATTACTAAATATTTTGCTCTCAAGTCTTCAAGCGTAATTAATATCAAGGGATCCTTACCGAGATCAAGCGATCTAATACGGTTCCTTCTACCTATTTAATCCACGCTTTGATCTTATTTATCTTCATTTATTTCGTGCTACTTTCATATCATCGTTAATTATCACTACACCTCCATCGAAAATCGAGCATATATTCACAATCTAGTAATTAAAGCAATCCCGTATTTAAATCGGCCAAACTCTTAATCTAAACTATTGATCGTGACTCCGCAAATACAAATTTAATTGTTAATTGGCCTAAAATCGGATCTAGATTAAACAATTTGGCGACCACAGTGGGAGCCCGTCAATAGCCTCTATAGGTTAACAGTTTATCTTTCTTTGCATTGTATTCTTTTCTGTCGATCTTTTGTTTGTAACTAACATGGCAGAAAGCGATTCACAAGGAACTATGGTGGGCGGAAGTCAAGTACGTACTCCTCCATCAAGCCCTAATTACTCTCCAGATTACTCGTCGGACAGGCAAGAACATTCTTCCTAAGGACCAAGTAGGCAACGGAACAGGCGTGAACACTCTTAGAGCAGAACCCCGCCTAGAAGACGACGCCATAGAAGTCTCTCCCCTGATCATAGGAATCTCCAAGAAACAATCTTTGAGTTTATGCAACAACAAACGGAGGTCAACAGGGGAATAAACGAGGCGATCAATTCTCTTCGAGGGCAAATCCCATTAGTTATGGGGACTGATCCTGCCGCCCAAGGTTGAGATGTTCCTTCTTCACACACTTCAAGGCAAGATGGAGAACAAAATGCGGCCAACAACGGAGGAACCATGGATCCAGCAACCCAAGCAAATCAAAATCGAAATGGAGGATCTGTGGTATCCACTGAAATGAGCGTCGTCCTGGAGGCACTCACCAAGCAATTCAAAGAGAGCCAAGAAGCACTTCAAAAGTCTCTCTACAAGAGAATTGATCAAATACCAGGCGCTCCACCCACATTGAAGAAAATTGACGTTCAACGCTACTCGCAAAGGCCTTGGAAGAAGGAAGCAGCACTGAAGGCGATACCAAAAACGTACAAAATGCCAAACATTTCGAGATATCGTGGGAAGACAGACCCCAACAATCATCTCATGATATTTAGCAATTTTATAAAAGCAAGTGATCTCACCGATGAGGAGATTGAATCAGTGCAATTGAAGAAATTCATGGAAACCCTAGCGGATGGAGCTCTACGATGGTACTCGATGTTGCCACCAAACTCTATTGGGTCTTTCACGGAGATGGCTGAATTGTTCGTAAAAGCCCACACAAGCGCCCAGAAGACGGAAACTCGCGTGGAAGACATCTTTGAGATCAAGCTAAAGCCCGGAGAATCTCTCCGAAGATATGTGGACCGTTTCCAAATGGAGCACATGTTGTTGCCGTACCGGATATATGGGCAGCCATTGCGTTCACAAACAGTTTGGACATCAAAAGCTCAGAAGCCACGCGCAGGCTATACGAATCTCTTCGCGAATTCCCAGCAGCCAATTAGTCAGATGTCTACAATCGCTACAACTCCAAGATACGCATTGATGAAGACAAGCTGATAGGAACTAGTGCCCGAGGAAAGAATCAATCACAGAGCGGTGGCTCTGGCGGGAAGATAGAGTCAGAAAGGTCGGATGTGCGTTATGAACCATACCCTGACCGATCACGCAACAATTCCAAAGGGCGCGGTCGCAATAACAAAGGACTAGCACGAGGAGACGATTCAGAGTCAAATACTCGTGGAGCCCCAAGTCTACAAACTTCAACGTAGAAATGACTGAACTGATCGCAGCCCTCAAAGATATGGGCGAAAAGGTCAAGTGGCCAAAGGACATGAAAACCAATCCAAGTAAGAGAAATCAGGACCTTTGGTGCGAATTTCATCGTGACCACGGTCACACCCACGAAGATTGCAAGGCCTTAAGATACGAGGTCGCACATTTATTAAAACAAGGATTCCTGAAGGAACTTCTAACCAAAAAGGGAAAGCAAACTGATGCAAAGGCTCAGCAAAACAAATCTTGCCCTCCACGAGCATCTTCCCCTAAGAAGACAGTCAACGTTATTTCGGGCGGGATCGAAGTTGACTCCGTTGTTTTCACAGCAAAGAAATACGCAAAGGTCTCTATTACAAAGACCAAGCGTCCACGTCCAAAAGAAACGATAACGTTTGAAGATTCGGATACAGATGGCTTGCAATTCCCACATGTTGATGCGCTAGTCATAACATTGCGCGTGGCAGAGTTTGATATCAAAATAGTGCTCATTGATGCGGGCAGTTCTGCAAATATCATTCAATCACGAGTTGTCAAGGAGATGCAACTAATGGAGAATATCGTGCCAGTGTCGCGAGTTCTCTCCGGCTTTAACAACTCAAGTGAGAAGACCCTTGGCGAGATTACTCTCACAACTCTTGTCGAGGGGGTAGCAAAAGAGACGGCGTTCCAAATTGTCAATGGAGACATAGCCTACAACATTATCCTTGGAAGACCATGATGGATCCATGAAATGCAGGTTGTTCCCTCCACATACATCAGGTATTGAAATTCCCATCAGAATGGGAAATACGCGAGATACGAGGAGAGCAACGCTCTGCTCGAGAGTGCTATTCGGTGGCCCTCAAGCTGCCCGAAGAAAATAAATAGCAATCACAGCAACCGGGATCTGACGCAGCAAATGAAGAAGCAAAGTATGAGGTCCCAGAATTTATCACAAAGCTAGAGGCATGGGAAAATTATACACAGAGACTGTCGAGGCTTCGGAACCAGAAGAACTGTTCGCGAACATGCCAGAGCGGAAGGTCTACTTAGGGGCAGAATTAAATGAACGCCTCCTAGGTGATATCCTTCAATTCCTCAAGGAGCAGCATACGACGTTCGCTTGGTCGCATGCAGACATGACGGGTATTTCTCCAGAAATTATCTCTCACAAGTTGAATGTTGACCCGTACCACCGTCCGGTGAAGCAGAAGAAGCGCCCCCAGGGAGCTTTTCAGAATCAAATCATAAACGATGAGGTTGATAGACTGTTGAAGATTGGATCTGTACGCGAAGTTAAATATCCAGACTGGTTAGCCAACATGGTCGTTGTGGCTAAAAAAAATGGGAAATGGCGAGTTTGTGTTGACTTCACTGATTTAAACAAAGCATGTCCGAAGGACTCATATCCTCTTCCCCGGATATATCAGTTGATTGACGCAACTAGGGGTGGGCACTAAACCGAAAAAACCGAAATACTGAACCGAACTAATTCGGTATTTCGGTATTTCGGTTCGGTTCGGTCCAAGAAATGGTTTTTCGGTTCGGTTTTCGGTTTCGGGCAATCCGAAATTTCGGGCCCCGAAAAAATGAAAAAACCGAAGTTTTTTTTTTTTTTTTTTATATTTTAAACACACATATGCCATATATTTCCTAAATTCCTAAGTTACTCATTGTCAGTAAGTAACATGATTCAACATATTGATTGATTTAACTAAAGGTTCTGCTATTTTTTATTTTGCAGAATAGAGAAAGTATCTAAATATTCGTTACTTTTTGTATTATAGTAAACCATAGCTAGGTTAGTATTATAGTAAATCATAGCTAGTTAGTCAAAGGCTATAAACTTTTTATATTATAGGTTCGTTACTTTTTGTATTATAGATTAGTATTATAGTAAACCATAGCTAGTTAGTCATAGGCCATAAATTTTCTTGTTCGGGCTTTTTTTTGGGCCATTAACTTTGGTTTAAACCGAAACACCGATATACCGAACCGAAGTACCGAACTAAAAAACCGAACCGAACCGAATTATAAAAACTACGGGTTTTTCTACACTTCAAACCGAACCGAAAACTGAAATACCGAATCGAAGTTTCAAAAAACCGAACCGAAGTACCGACCGCCCACCCCTAGACGCAACCATCGGGCACGAGATGTTCACCTTCCTTTATACATATTCAGGGTACAATCAAATATTGATGAACACCAACGATCAGGAAAAAATGTCATTCATAACGTGCAGAGGGACGTATAGCTACAAAGTCAAGCCGTTCAGATTAAAGAATGCAGGTGCAACGTATCAGCGATTGGTCAATCGTATGTTCCACGATCATATCGGTAAGACCATGGAAGTATACGTTGATGACATGCTGATCAAGTCGAAACGGGCAGAAGATCATCTGGCGCACTTGAAGGAAGCCTTCCGAATACTTGACCAATACAACATAAAGCTTAATCCAGAGAAGTGCGCATTTGGAGTTGGTTCAGGAAACTTCCTAGGCTTCATCGTCTCTCAGCGTGGAATTGAAGTCAATCCCACTCAAATCAAAGCAATTGAGTCAATTCCAGACGTGCTCCACAACCGGAAAGACGTCATGAAATTGACTGGGAGGGTGGCAGCCTTACGCAGGTTTATATCCCGTTCATCTGACCGGTGCAAAAGTTTCTTTGATGTTCTGAAGCAGAACAAGGAATTAAATTGGACTCCTGAATGTCAACAAGCGCTGAGAGATCTGAAAAAATATCTATCCAATCCACCACTACTCTTTACGCCTCAGCACAGGGAGCAGTTGTTGATCTACTTGGCGGTTTCAGAGTCTTCGGTAAGCGCAGTTTTGGTTCGAGAAGAAAAAGGTAAGTAACTTCTCATTTATTACATTAGTAAAGCTTTAATTGATGCGGAAACACGTTACCAACCCTTAGAAGAACTGGCTTTAGCACTCGTAACTGCTGCCCGTAAATTACGTCCTTATTTTCAAGGTCATTCAATAGCTGTAGTGACAACATTTCCTTTATGCAATGTTTTGCATAAACCCGAATTTTCGGGAAGGTTGGTTAAATGGGCTGTAGAATTAAGCGAATTCGATATTACCTACCAGCCCCGGGTAGCAATAAAGTCACAAGTCCTAACAGACTTTGGTGCTAATATATATCCTGATGCGGAAAAAGATGCAATCCTCTGCGATGGGCAGGCCCCTGGTGTATGGACCCTATTCACTGATGGCTCCTCGAGCGTCAAAGGGTCCGGTCTTGGACCGGTTCTTATCACCCCGTTCGAAGAGACCGTCAGGCAGGCCATCAAGTGCCCGTTTATTACTAACAATGAGGCCGAATATGAGGCCGTAATTGCAGGATTGGAGTTAGCCCGAAGCTATGAAGCGAGCATTATCAAACTCAAGAGTGACTCTCAATTAGTAGTCAACCAAGTGACCGGAGGTTTCATCGCACGGGAATCCATTTCTCGTGTAAAATAACTTTTGGCCCAGTTCGACGAATGGGAAGCACTCCAAATTCCACGAGAAGAAAACCATGAAGCAGACGCCCTGGCAAATTTAGGGTCGGTAGCGGAAATTGGGGCGGCCAGCTCCTCGGCTGTCGTTCAACTCCTCTGCACGACCATAGATCGAGAAAAGTTTGAAGTTAATGCGGTAAACGCAACTTGGGACTGGCGGAATGAAATCACAAATTATATTCTTCATGGAACTCTGCCCGATGACACGAAAGCTGCTCGCAAACTCAGAATAAAGGTTGCTCGATATACAGTCGTCAGCGGCGATCTTTATGGCAGGATGTTCGCAGGGCCCCTTGCCAAGTGCCTGGGACCAAACAAGATCAACTACATGATGCGAGAGGTCCACGAAGGTTGTTATGGTAATCATTCTGGAGGCAAAGCGTTAGTGCACAAATTGATCCGCACAGGATATTATTGGGATAAGATGGAGAAAGATACAAATAATTTCGTCAAGAAATGTGATAAATGTCAAAAGTTTGCGCATCTTCTCCATCAACCGATAGAACTGCTCCACTCAGTAATCTCCCCGTGGCCATTCTTGAAATGGGGAATGGACATAGTTGGCCCTCTCCCCGCTGCGCCAAGAGGGGTACGGTTCTTACTAATCGTCACAAATTACTTCACCAAATGGGTCGAAGCGGCAGCGTATGCAAAGATACGACAAACAGAGGTAATTGACATTCTTTGGCGGTATGTAGTATGTCGCTTTGGAGAACCTAAGGAAATAGTCATGGATAATGGCCCACAATTCATCGGCCAGAAAGTGACCAGGTTCCTTGACGACTTACACATCAAAAGGATTACCTCTTCTCCATACCATCCGGTTGCCAATGGACAGGTAGAGTCAACAAACAAAATAATCATTGAGTCTCTCAAGAAGCGCCTTGAGCAGGGCAAAAGGTGTTGGGTAGAAGAACTGCCCGGTGTACTATGGGCTTATCGCATGATAATAAAAATGAGTACAGGGGAGACACCTTACTCGTTGGTATACGGCGCAGATGCTCTGATCCCAGTTGAAATTGGAGAGCCAAGTCTACGGTATGCACATGATACCGAAGAATCCAACTCAGTCAATCTTTCCGAAGAATTAGATCTCCTCGAGGAACGAAGGGAATTAGCACTTGCACGAGTAGTCGCCTAAAAGGAACGAATCGAACAATACTATAATCAGGGACTACGCGTACGAAGTTTCTAGGTTGGCGATTTTGTATTAAGAAAAGTATCCCAAAACACACAAGAAGCAAACTCGGGAAAATTAGGCCCTAATTGGGAAGGCCCCTACAAGGTGGTCGCGTTAGTCCGGAAGGGATCTTACCGTTTGGCACAACCAGATGGCTCAATCGTCCCAAACAATTGGAATGTGATTCACCTCAAAAGGTATCACTTCTGAACGGTAAAACGGTCAGTTATTCTACTCCTGCCTTTTACTTTTACGGCATTCTTACTTTTATTATATTTCTCCTAAATGGTACTAGGCCTAAACAAGGCCAGATCCGTTTAGCTCAACTGGTAGAGCTCGAAGTTCTTCAACTTCGCGGCTGTGGGTTCGAATCCCTCAACGGACACACTCCTCGTTTGGTTATATGTGTTCTTTTATCTACGACCAGCCCCAACTCTTTTTATGTTAAAACTTCCCGCATTTCAACATAAAAACAAGGAGGGTGGTAAGAGGCCCCTGTAGGTAAGATAAGACCTTCATAAATGCAATATAAGACCTTCATAAAGGCAAGAGACCTTGTAAAAAGGCGAATTTTTAAAACTTTTTATGTGACAAGCTTCCACGAAAATAAGAGAAGTCGTTCACAAGGCCAACGACTCGGCCAGAGTTAAACTATAAAATTTTTGCGTCGACTTTCAACTATCAAAATAGTAAGCAAAGTTGTTCGCAAGGCCAACGATTCGACCAGAGCCTATTTACCGCGACTCGGTCAGAATGAAATATCTGTGCAGACCATTCACAACTTATGACCTCTTCTTTGAGAAAGGCAAAGTTAAGACATACGAACAGGCTTTTAAAGACCAGAACTTAGCAAAGTTCAAACTTCTAAAAGCGCTTAAATAAAAGTCACAAAGGCCACAATGCCTCCAAACGTAATAACAAAAATCGAAGATTCAAGCTATACACAGCTATAGAATTAAAAGATCTGAAAATATACAAATTGTCTTGACAAAACGATAAAATGCCAAAACGGCTGACAGAAGTTTTGTTGAGTGACAAAGGCCAAAGAAATTGAAATGACCTCGGTCAGTTGTTTCGGAAGTTAGGACTCCGATTGGCGTGCCGATAATTTTAAAATATTCGTAATGTCCATTAGAACCTGTCCGTAAAATTTGAGCTAAATCAGACATCGTTTGGTAGGCATCGGAAGAAGGTTTCAGTTTTTATTGGCGATAAATATTAAAAAGCGATTTTCGAGCTCGGTTTTGCCGAATGAGATCGAAATCCGAAAGCACCGTTAGGTTCGTATGATTATTTATGATTTTTGTAAACTTTTGAAAGTGAATTTCGATGTTGTTCGGCTAGTTTTCGCTAAAATACCGAAAGTTAAATAATTTGACCTTTTTTAATTTAAATTCTCATCTTGAGTTTTGGGAGTCCGATTTGAGATCCGTCTTCGCGAGTATGGTACATATATTTTGTATAACTTGTATGCAAAAGTTGGAATTATTTCGAATATCGCAGGACACCGTTTTAATTTTTGTCGCGTAAAGAAAATAAAAAAAAAAGAAAAAGGAGAAAAGGACAAAAAGGAAAGAAACAAACAAAATGTAGCGGTGGGTTGTGCTTAGCTTAAAGCTAAGGACAAGGTGTTAATTGTAGTACATAAAATCAGAAACAACGTGAGGAACGTCAACAGAAACATGAGCAAGGAACAAAACAGAGAAAATTATCAGAAAAATGCCAGAAAATGAGAAAAGAGCCGGGAAAATAGTAGAATTTTTACCCCGAAACATTCGGGTAATGATCCTAATATATTATTTGAGTTTATTACGTGTGTTTGAATATGTTTTAACGGTAAAACTTGGAATATTATACATCGTTTTAATAAGTTCAATTAATAGTTTAAAGGGTCAAATGAACCCCGATAATAGAATTGATTATATATTCATATTCAGCGAGTTATAGGCAACATATAAATACAATTTATTTGGGGTTTGGTTATGTGACCATAAATCCTGTACATAGGCCTGGCCTGCGTATTGCGTATGCGAATAGGGTATCAGGTTCCTACCTGGATTGCCCTAAGATGTGAGGAATGAAGCCTTTAGCCTAATTTGATATATTTTTCTGCTTATTGAATAAAGTGGGATCGTTTGGCAATGAATTCAAAGGACAAAGCGGTTATTGAGTGGCTGTACTAACTTTGTAACAAGGTAAGTGTTTATATCCATTTCTTTGGAGGCACCTGGTCTCGTGGATTTTCTACCACGTGTTCCTTACGTGTGTAGCTGCCGATAGGCGTACTCCTTACGCCTTAGCTTTGGATTTACCTTGTATATTATATATTACGTCATATTGTTGGCAATGCGTTGAGGATCTGAGCATTGTACTCTGGCTGTGAGTTGGCATCTACTTCCCGGCTGTCGATGAGAGTCCCGCGCCGGTGAAGGGTTATTATTGCATCCTATTGCATTCATATGCATTACATGTCATTCATATGCATTGCATTGCATGTGCAGGAGTATTTCGCCCCAGGAGCAGGAGTATTCCGCTCCATTGTATCATATTGAGGGTAGGAGTATTCCGCCCCTGGAGCAGGAGTATTCCGCTTCATTGTATCATATTGAGGGTAGGAGGATTCCGCCCCAAGAGCAGGAGTATTCCGCTCTTATGTCAGATATTGAGTGCAGGAGTATTCCGCCTCAGCTTTACATTATATCGGGTGCAGGAGTATTCCGCCCCAGGAGAGTGCAGGAGTATTCCGCCTCTGGTTTATATTATATCGGGTGTAGGAGTATTCCGCCCCAGGAGCAGGAGTATTCCGCTCCAGTTGGTTATCAGATTGGATTCCCCTCGAATGCAGGAGTATTCCGCTTCGTGATGGGATTACGGGCACATGTGACCCTTTGCATCATATTTCATTTCATCTCACTTCATTTCATTTCGTCTCAATTCATACCATTATGTAGACTTGCGGTACATGACTACTGTTCTGCTTATATGTGCATTGCTTATTTGTTGATATGTTCTGGCACGCACCCTTGGTTGAGTTTAGAAGTTTCTTACGTGTTTCCAGTTGTTATCTGGCTCTGCCTTTTATAATTTAAATAAAAGGAATTTGGTTTATCTGTTTCTTCTCCCTGGCTAGCTATCCTATTCTTTGAGGTGGCTGGTCTGCCCCACTTATTGAGTCCTTTTGACTCACCCTTGTTTGTTGTTTGTTTCTTGTCTATCTATTTCGTTTCGGCAGGTTCGCTCCAGGATTGAGTTCGCCGCGTTGTTCAGGAGCGAAGACGACTTCAGCCGTCAGGGTGAGCCAGCTTTTATTTCGGATGGCCACCAGTTTATTGTTTATTATCTCAATTGCATTTTGCTCCCTTCAGGAGGTATTTGTCTTCTTTTGTACTCTTAGATGTCTAGTCTGGATAGCCCTAAACCTAGTATGTTGGGTAGTCAGCTGTAATTTTCTTTCGTACAGCTTAGAGGTGTCAATATATCTCTGTATGTTTTTTTTAGTCATGTCTTTATTTATGAATTGTTATATTTATTTTCCTGATTTAATTGGTAAGGGTTCGCCCGACGGGTTTAGGGGAGGATGTCGGGTGCCCGCACGACCTAACCGGATTCCGGGTCGTGTCAGTTGGTATCAGAGCCTGGTTTAGTGTCTATCCAGACTAAGACAGTGTCTAATAGAGTCTCGATGATGGGTACGTAGACGTCCGTACTTATCTACGAGAGGCTATGATGGCATTTAGGAAGTTTCACTTCCTTCATTTCTGATCGTGCGTCGGTCTAGGATGCAGAAGTATTTTCGTTAATTCCTTCGTGGTAATTCTGAACCTTCGTGCGACAAATCAGCAAACGGTATGAGTTCAAGATGAAGCAGTCTAGCCTAGGGCTAGCACTGACGAAGCCTCGAGAGTTTTTTATCGTGCTGACGATCTAGTTACGGAGGTCCCAGCTGTACGAGCTTGCGATGGGCAAGGGAGCAGGACCTTGTGGTTCCCTTGGCTCTCTACGATGCTTTACGAGAATCTTGGTGACGCAGATACCGTAAGAACCTATTATTCGCTGGCCAGCCTATCAGGTTGCCGCATATGTAGACGTTCGATTTCAGGGAGCTCCTAATCCAGTTCTTAATATTGTCGCAGTAAAGTATGTTCCGGAGGCAGCATGTATTGTGCCTCCAGTTTTTCTGGATGGTTAGCCAGCCGAGGTATCAGTTCGGTCCGAGTGTCCGAAGAGGTTGCATTATTTTACCCAATTGAACCTTCTGATATTCGTAAGCAACGCATCAGATAATCCCCGTGAATTGTTTTAAAAAAAATTGATGTCAGGATATTTGTATCCTTCGGGCTCTTGATTATATCGAGCGGCAATGTATTGATTATTCTTCTTTCCAGTTTCAGGGTCCAGCCTTGAATTGGTGGGCCACTCTCTTATTAGCTAATTTGGTTCGGTTTTTCTTCTAGATTCGTGGAAAGGTTCCTTTCGAGTAGCGAGCGAGATCAAAAGTGTTGCCAGTTTGAGTAGGATTAGACAGGGTAGCCGGTCGGTTAGCTTGTTGGTTTCAGAATATGAGATTGAATTCTATAGAATGGCTAGATATGCATTAGAACTAGTCCATGAACCTTTCAAGAGATTCAAAGATTTATTGGCGATCTTTCTCCTTCCTTGAGATCCCAGATGGCTTGAAAAATTGAGGATGGGACTTCATTTGATGTCGTTGTTGATATTGCTCAAAGGTATTAGGAATACCATAAGTTAGAGGGGGAAGAGTTAGAGCGGGAGAGCAAGAGATCTCGTGGCCCTAGTCGGCAACCATGGTACCTCATTTGGAGGTAAGAGTTCTGATTATTTTGGGAGGTCACCTGCCAGGGTATCTCAGCTTGTAGAGCGCAATTCTCAAAGTGCGCAGGTAGTTCGTCAAGATCATATCTCGTTTTTCTCTTTATAACTATCAACAATCTTTCCAGCTTCCATTTTCAGGGAAAAGGGTGTTATCACTGTCGTGAGTCTGGTTATTCTTTGAGGAATTTTTCCTTACTCCAGCAAGTAGACAATCGTCCTTCTTCTTGCCCTCAGGCACCTGCACAGTCGCAGGAATTTCATTTAAATTTTAATCAATCAGAGAAATGCCACCATCCAGTAGAGGTTGAGAGCGTGGTGGTAGTAGTTCTTCTAGAAGTAATTATCAGGGTAGTGGCTCGACTCAGCTGCAGAGGCAGTTCTATGAACTGCTAGTCTGGCAGGATGTTGAGGCATCCGATGTAGTAGACCCGTGTGTTTCTTCTTTCCTTATCTGTAAGTAAGATTTATCTTTTCGATCGATCTGGAAATGGTGTGTCTTATCGTGTTTCGACGGTTTCCTTGGATATTGTCGTAATTAAGAATCGATTGCGGTAGAGGGGTGAGTTTCTGATACGATTTATTCTTGGCATTTATGAGACCCTACTAGTTTATCTGATCTAAATATGAGAGATTTGACGGTGAGTATTGCTATTGCCTGCTTGGCATCCTGTTATTCCACCTTGTGTTATTATGTCAAGTCATTTTACCTCTCTCCTCGGAAATCAGTGTTGGTAGGATGATGGGATTCTTATTCGTCACCATCAGGAAGTGTCGTTGTTTCTTCCGGTGTAAAGTGGCTGGTAAGTAATGCTCGATCTATGTGTCTTCTCTTGCTTCGAGATTCTAGTAGAGCCATGTTATTCTATGATTTTGTCTTAGTTATAAAAGGGTTTTCTGGTAAATTGTCAGAGTTTCCTTCTTATTGGGAGGTTAAATTGGTATGGATGTTTTTTCCATAAAGCTTATTTAATGTCTATCTCTTCAATTGCGATTCTTTGGCCCGCCTGACTCGGAAGTAGTCTAGCTTTACTGGCCAAGCAAATAAGAAGATGAACTTCCTGAAGCTCTGATTATTTCTATCCTCGGTCCATTTCCATTTCTTCTTTGTTCGGCACCGGTAAGCTTGGGCAGTTGGTAGCCGCTTGTGATGTTCCCTGTGTTGAGCCAGAGTACGTGTTATTGTAACCGGGTAAGCATATTATTGTTTTGGATATCAGTTTATCCGGGTATCCATTCCCATGTATAGTATAGTGTTGGTTTTGTTTTTGCGAATCATCCAGTTTCGGGGGAAACTCTGCCGAAATTTTTAAATAGAAGTACCATCCATCAGGCGGTGGTGTTTACGACAAAGGTATGGAGTTGTGAACTTGAGAGTTGCAGCTGTTTGGCAACTCGAAAGGGTAGTTGGTGGCTTAGGTCTGCCTACGTTCAGCTTTTAGCTAAATCTTCTTTAGTCCAGCAGACTGTGCGAGGATGGTTATTCCTATTCAAATGGCTGCATGAGTTTGTGCTTTAAGTGGAGGAGTCTTCCTCCAAATACTGAATGGTAATATTAGATCTCTGAGGTGTTGATACCACTTTTCTCACGACCCAACGTAAGGCCACGGCAGAAATCTACAATGAGTGTCGATCAATGCTAAACCCACTAATAATCTATTAACAATAGAGCTAAGGTGGCAACCTGATCATATATACGTACCTATCTGCTGAAAGCATTAACTCTGGAAAGATGACACGACTTTAACTTGCTGGCAATTAGAACACTAAGCCATAAATTCTGCTATGTCACACTTCATTTCGTCCCACCAATAAATCTGCTTAAGATCATGGTACATCTTAGTTGAACCTGGATGAATACTGTATTTAGAATAATGTGCCTCTATCATAATCTATCCAAGTAAATCTGCAACATCAAAAACACAAAGTCTATCTTTATACATGAGAACACCGTTAGTAGTAACCCTGTATGGTTACTCCGATTTTCTTCTGGCTATCTGTCTGTATTCAACTAGAACTGGATCCTCATACTGACCCTGTTTTACTTCATGGAAATTTAGAGTTAAAGGTCTAGTGCAGCTTGTCGTCCATCCATCATTGGCATATCTCTTTCACACCTTAACTCTTTGAGAAGGTACTTAGCATTATAAGTGCACATGTAATCAACTTTGTTGCTGGTATTCTGCCTCAGCTCATGGTCCAACTACATGTCTCTTTTATATTCACTTCTTCAAGTCATAATATTTCTAATTCAAAGACAATACCCTGAAGTAGATGTTCAGTCTGGAGATCATTCCTGGTCTGCATCATACTATCCAGTAGTAGTTGTGTGATCCTTATTCTTATACGATAGACCATGTTCAGATGAACCTTCGACATACATTAGGATATGAGTAACTACATTCCCACAAGGAGCTTGCGGAACAACATTAAAATCAATTGAGATGTTGCATAGTGCATTCGTAAAAAATAATATAGCTTGCATCAAATCTTCTATAGTGTGCAGTGACAAGGTACTACAAAAGTTCCCCCTATTGCATCAAGCGTGAGCTAATTCTTAGTTCCATTGACCTGTTCTATATCGAAAGGTATATTAAAGAGGTGATGTCCCCTGAATGATGTTAACCTATTCAAAGTTTCATGTATCTTTGTTTCGAAATGTAGAAGTCTCCTCTCGTGATCGAGGAAGGATCAGCTTAGTCAGACTAAGTTGGGCAACGGTGTTATGATATTATCCAGATATGTTTTATTCCAAGAGTTCGGTGTTCGTGTTATAATTTTAATTCTGTAATCATGAGAAAAAAATTCCGTGAGATAGTTTATGAAGGTCGTACAAGTTCTTTTGTTATCAGCATGAATCTTGCTTTAGATTTAGGCTCGTTCGAGGACGAACGAGAGTTTAAGTGGAGGAGAATGAAACGACCTCGGTCAGTCGTTTCGAAAGTTAGGACTCCGATTGGCGTGCCGATAATTTTAAAATATTCGTAATGTCCATTAGAACCTGTCCGTAAAATTTGAGCTAAATCAGACCTCGTTTGGTAGGCATCGGAAGAAGGTTTCAGTTTTTATTGGCGATAAATATTAAAAAGAGATTTTCGAGCTCGGTTTTGCCGAATGAGATCGAAATCCGAAAGCACCATTAGGTTCGTATGATTATTTGTGATTTTTGTAAACTTTTGAAAGTGAATTTCGATGTTGTTCGGCTAGTTTCCGCTAAAATGCCGAAAGTTAAATAATTTGACCTTTTTCTATTTAAATTCTCATCTTGAGTTTCGGGAGTCCGATTTGAGATCCGTCTTCCCGAGTATGTTACATATATTTTGTATAACTTGTATGCAAAAGTTGGAATTATTTCGAATATCGCAGGATACCGTTTTAATTTTTGTCGCGAAAAGAAAATAAAAGAAAAAGAAAAAGGAGAAAAGGACAAAAAAGAAAGAAACAAACAAAATGTAGCGGTGGGTTGTGCTTAGCTTAAAGCTAAGGACAAGGTGTTAATTGTAGTACATAAAATCAGAAGCAACGTGAGGAACGTCAACAGAAACATGAGCAAGGAACAAAACAGAGAAAATTATCAGAAAAATGTCAGAAAATGAGAAAAGAGCCGGGAAAATAGTAGAATTTTTACCCCGAAACATTCGGGTAATGATCCTAATATATTATTTGAGTTTATTACGTGTGTTTGAATATGTTTTAACGGTAAAACTTGGAATATTATACATCGTTTTAATAAGTTCAATTAATAGTTTAAAGGGTCAAATGAACCCCGATAATAGAATTGATTATATATTCATATTCAGCGAGTTATAGGCAACATATAAATACAATTTATTTGGGGTTTGGTTATGTGACCATAAATCCTGTACATAGGCCTGGCCTGCGTATTGCGTATGCGAATAGGGTATCAGGTTCCTACCTGGATTGCCCTAAGATGTGAGGAATGAAGCCTTTAGCCTAATTTGATATATTTTTCTGCTTATTGAATAAAGTGGGATCGTTTGGCAATGAATTCAAAGGACAAAGCGGTTATTGAGTGGCTGTACTAACTTTGTAACAAGGTAAGTGTTTATATCCATTTCTTTGGAGGCACCTGGCCTCGTGGATTTTCTACCACGTGTTCCTTACGTGTGTAGCTGCCGATAGGCGTACTCCTTACGCCTTAGCTTTGGATTTACCTTGTATATTATATATTACGTCATATTGTTGGCAATGCGTTGAGGATCTGAGCATTGTACTCTGGCTGTGAGTTGGCATCTACTTCCCGGCTGTCGATGAGAGTCCCGCGCCGGTGAAGGGTTATTATTGCATCCTATTGCATTCATATGCATTACATGTCATTCATATGCATTGCATTGCATGTGCAGGAGTATTTCGCCCCAGGAGCAGGAGTATTCCGCTCCATTGTATCATATTGAGGGTAGGAGTATTCCGCCCCTGGAGCAGGAGTATTCCGCTTCATTGTATCATATTGAGGGTAGGAGGATTCCGCCCCAAGAGCAGGAGTATTCCGCTCTTATGTCAGATATTGAGTGCAGGAGTATTCCGCCTCAGCTTTACATTATATCGGGTGCAGGAGTATTCCGCCCCAGGAGAGTGCAGGAGTATTCCGCCTCTGGTTTATATTATATCGGGTGTAGGAGTATTCCGCCCCAGGAGCAGGAGTATTCCGCTCCAGTTGGTTATCAGATTGGATTCCCCTCGAATGCAGGAGTATTCCGCTTCGTGATGGGATTACGGGCACATGTGACCCTTTGCATCATATTTCATTTCATCTCACTTCATTTCATTTCGTCTCAATTCATACCATTATGTAGACTTGCGGTACATGACTACTGTTCTGCTTATATGTGCATTGCTTATTTGTTGATATGTTCTGGCACGCACCCTTGGTTGAGTTTAGAAGTTTCTTACGTGTTTCCAGTTGTTATCTGGCTCTGCCTTTTATAATTTAAATAAAAGGAATTTGGTTTATCTGTTTCTTCTCCCTGGCTAGCTATCCTATTCTTTGAGGTGGCTGGTCTGCCCCACTTATTGAGTCCTTTTGACTCACCCTTGTTTGTTGTTTGTTTCTTGTCTATCTATTTCGTTTCGGCAGGTTCGCTCCAGGATTGAGTTCGCCGCGTTGTTCAGGAGCGAAGACGACTTCAGCCGTCAGGGTGAGCCAGCTTTTATTTCGGATGGCCACCAGTTTATTGTTTATTATCTCAATTGCATTTTGCTCCCTTCAGGAGGTATTTGTCTTCTTTTGTACTCTTAGATGTCTAGTCTGGATATCCCTAAACTTAGTATGTTGGGTAGTCAGCTGTAATTTTCTTTCGTACAGCTTAGAGGTGTCAATATATCTCTGTATGGTTTTTTTAGTCATGTCTTTATTTATGAATTGTTATATTTATTTTCCTGATTTAATTGGTAAGGGTTCGCCCGACGGGTTTAGGGGAGGATGTCGGGTGCCCGCACGACCTAACCGGATTCCGGGTCGTGTCAGAAATCGGTCGTAAACAAACAAGGATCAGAAGGTCCCAAAGAGACCTCTGTCCGCAACCAATCGTCCGGCTTTCGCCGGATACACGAACCTACAACTTGATCAAGGGGGGCATTAATTTTGTGGACTCTGACCAGAACTCGATGCACCAGCTCAATCGGCTCCGTCATCGTCACCCGAGCTCTCATCACCATCTTCATCGTCATCTTCATCAGACTCCTCAGGAGAAAGGTTCAACACTTGCCTCACTTCGCGAACGGCACGCTTTGCTTTCAGCATTGCTTCCTCAACGTTGATTTGACCTTCGGACCTGCTCGAGAACGTTCGCTTGGTTTCGAGCGCAGTAAGCTTAGCTCTCGAACTGATCGTGCAAGTTGGCCAAGTCTTTGGATAACGAGTCTTGAACGCTCATTGACTGGGCAACTTGGTCCCTGGCGGCTTGAGTTCAGCTCGAGCACTAACAGATTCTTTCTTAGCCTTCCGCAGGTCCATCTCTAAAGATCCACGTTCGTCGAGTGCCTTGTTAAGCAAATAGTTGTTTTCTTCAAGTAGAGCCTACAAGTCCCAGGCAGATCGTGCGAACCCCTCTTTCTCTTCGGAAAGAAGGTCATTTTCCTCGGTGAGCTTGTTAATCTGTTCAACTTGTTTATTGTTGGTCTCAGCCAACCGATTAACTTCACCCTCAGGGAAATCACACTTCTCTTCCAGAGCCTTGTTCTCCTTCAGAGTCTTCAGCAAATCTTTCTTCAGTTCAAGCACCTCATCAGGATTTTTGATTCTGGAACGAAACATCAACTCGGCAGCCATCAAACTCGACCGAAACAACAAAAGAAATAAGGTTAGAATTATAAATTCAAAATTACTTCCGACTTAAAAAAGTGTTAAAGAGCACTCACCCGGGCAGAGTCAGCAACAATAGCAAAAGCCAGATCTTCATCACTCATCTCCCTCATTCTCCATTCTTCACGGGGGCCAATGAGCGATGAAACTGCCTTGGCCAAACTACCCGGCCTAGTCACGAAGTTAACATTGGGGGCTAGCTTCATGGTGTATTCCCTCTCACAGTATTTAGTCTCCCTAGCCTGCTCAGAGGGAAAGTTTGGACCAAATTTATAGCGCACGCCCCGAATGTTCCTTGATCCAGTCAGACTGCCGTTGAAGGTCCGTCGAGTAAGCTTTGTGCTTGACATATCAGAATCATTTGCCACTTCAGGATCTCTTGTGTCGCATTCATGCAAACAAACAGGCACCGCTCCCTCAGCAGCCACGTTCTCCATATCCTCAAAATAAAAAATACGGGGACTCTGGCTGCCCTCTTGGGGGATCTCTTCTTTCCTCCTTCTTCTTCTTCACCAACTTTTCTTTTACCCTTGTCTGCACGAGAAGAGCCCGCCTTTACCCCGTCACCAACTCGGGGACTCCCTTTCGGAGCACGGGCAGTCTTATCCTCGTCCTTCTTATTGTCACTTTGGAGATAGGGCTTTCTCACAAGGTCATCAATCGTTTCAGTATCAGAAACGTCGATCACTTCCGTTTCAAAGCCCTCTCCCCGTGCAGACTCGAGGGCTGCAGCAGAAGTCTTAACACTCTCTTTTTCAGGCCCGGGCACACTAGCACCGGGCGGAGTCTCACCTCCAGCAGCGGAGGTCTTCCCGGCAACAGCAGAAGCCTTACGAGCAGCCTTCTTCCGTGCTCCGCCCTCACCCTGGCTCTTTTTCTTCCTCTTCAAAGAGCTGATACTGCTGGACAATAGCTCCTCGCCACCTTCCCTCTAATGCATCGCCTCCGCCACAACTCTTATGGCCGCAACCTCATCCTCAGGGTCAACAGCAGATCCTGACGGCACAGCCTGAGGGAGAGGGGCAGGGAAAAAGTCTCCTTGTGCGCCTAAACCTGAGTCTTTGCGGTCAGACCCTTTTGCTTGGCGAAGTACGTCCATTCCCTCTGCTCGACGGGAAACTTCTCTAGAATGGCCTCAACCCACGCTGTCAGCTCATCAACCGATATGAGCTTATCATAGGGCAACTTGGCAGTTGTAAGGCAGAATCAAAGGAATAAATAAACGAAAAGGGGAAATATGAAATTTCCAAAGAGGAACTCGGGGACATACGCCTCTTATTCCAATTTTTGGAGTGAGGAGCCTTGGAATTAAGAGACAATGGTACGCACAAATATGTACCAGTGCAACCAACCCCGGTCATTAGTGTCCTCAGAACTGCGTATCAAGCCTTTGCTTCCACACATTCTGGCATTGATGAATCTGTCCTTAAAAACTTGAATACTGTATAAAGAAATGAAGTGTTCATACTCAAAGCTTTGACCGGTCTCTTCAGTAAACCAATCAATAAGTTTTATCATTCTAAACATGCTGGGGCTCAATTGCCCCGGGCAGAGAAAATACTCCCTACAAAGCCTGTCAAGAACAGGACGAAGGGGTAATGTGCAACCAATTGTGAACGGGTAGGTAGACATGGCCGTCCACCCTACCCTATGTGAAGTGATGTTCTCATTCTCGAATACTGGTAAAATGGGAATGCTCGTGTCCCAGCCGCAGTCTTCTCTAACTCGAGGGATCATCTCCGACGTGATCCCAGATTTGAATCTATACGCTGACCATACACCATGATTATTGAAGGCCTTAACGCTGCAGTCCTTCTCCAGTTCAGCCCAGTTCTTGGGGATAATTTCTGAAGCAGTAGCCTGAGCGGCCTTAGATCTAGGGGTAGCCATGGAAGAGCTACTGGCACCAGCGTCCATGTTCAAATTCTTCTTAGCTTTTGGAGACATAGTTGGAAAGGAATCGAAAGTTAGAAGAAAGATTGAAGAAAATTCAAAGGATTTCAAGATTCGGGAGTTTTAGAGCAAAACCAAGTGAAGGGTAAAATTCAACAAACCCCTATTTATACGAGTAAACAGGTCCGGCGCATCAAGTTTCCATAAGACACGTGGAGATCATCGAAGAAATTACGATCAGATCCGACCGTCAAAAGAGAAAGTAGGTTCCGCTGAGTTCCGAAACAACATCATTACTCTGAAGCGCAGCGGTCACCTCGCAACTGACAGTGGACGTGTGCACGTGACTAAGGCGGTTAAAAATCATTACTTTTGCTCTTGGGACGCACAGTAGTCACTTCGAAACTGACGGCGGACGTATGGACGTGTCTGGCGCAGTTACTTTTTACCTCACACATTTAATGCGCACGTCACTGAGACTTATCATGTTGCAGATGAAGGTTGGACTTTTCAAATAAAATTTCTCGCCAAAATTCACATCCACTCCTTGAGCAAAAACTCTGCTCGAGAAGTGCGGGGACTATCTGTATTCGATAAAAACTATCGTCACTTAAAAGAGTGACACGTGTCTGCCACGTGGCATGGGCAGAGGTTTTCTCGGACAGACATCTAACGGACAGATGACTTGCTAGGCGGTTACCACGAGCAGGTCCAAGGAAGTTACGTGACGCCTCCCCGAATCGATGCGATTTGAATGAACAGTTACCTGTTCATACGCGACTGCTCAATGAATGGTTACAAGGGAAACGGCTACCCAGCAGTTACATACCCAACGGTTACATACCCAAGGGCTGCCTAGAAAAATCTATATATAGCATTCGTTTTCGAATCATTGTAACATACATTCTTCTCTATCTACAATATCAATAAAATACTCTCTTTGCTCTTGCTCAATATTGTTCATCATTTACATTACTGCATATTTTGCTCTCAAGTCTTCAAGCGTAATTAATATCAAGGGATCCTCACCGAGATCAAGCGACCTAATACGGTTCCTTCTACCTATTTAATCCACGCTTTAATCTTATTTATCTTCATTTATTTCGTGCTACTTTCATATCATCGTTAATTATCACTACACCTCCATCAAAAATCGAGCATATATATTCATAACCTAGTAATTAAAGCAATCCCGTATTTAAATCGACCAAACTCTTAATCTAAACTATTGATCGTGACTCTGCAAATACAAATTTAATTGTTAATTGGCCTAAAATCGGATCTGGGTTAAACAACTAGAAAATGAATCAATTGGATTCAAGCAAGCTACTCCATGAAGAAGATAACTTGTCACCTCATGGAAACATTCATTAAGTTCTTGAAGTTGCCAATTAATAATATTATAAAATAATTTCACTTGATAATTATGTAAAGTAGTACACTTAACACCATTATGCCGTGATCTTCCAGAATTGACATAGGGCTTATCAAAATTAGGTACCATAATGTCATGTTTAACATAAAATGCAAATACATCTTTTTTAAGTGAATCCCATCCACCTTCTCTTTTTTCTTGAAGTTTTGTCTTTTCTAGTTCAGCCAGTATCATAGCATTAGAAATATCTTGCTCCTTTATTTTTGGAGCAATACATGAAGATCATATATGACTCCAAAATATCTTTCATCAAATATAACATGAAAGCAACCTCAAATGTTTGGCAACTTCTTTTATTTTTGGATGCTTTGGCTCTTTCATCTGAATACCATTTTCAGTAAGATTATCAAGTACATCAATGATATTGTCAAAATTAAGAATAAAGTTTACAAAGAACTGTAGTGAGATCCCCATCAAGTATCACCAGCTCTAACAAGACCGAGCTCTTGATTTAAGTATCTACCCGCTGCTAGTTATCCCGTATCCAATGCCTCTTAAAGTTTTTCTTTTTGAGATTCTCGAAATCCATCCATACGTTTATAAGAAGATCCAAACAAGATCAAAATATTTGAAACCAATAAAACAAGTTCTCCTACTTCTACACGCTTTTTAGAAACCCCAACAAGAGTAAGTTGAAGTTGATGGGCAAAACAATGAATATAATGTGCCGATCTACTCTCTTTCATATTGCTTGCCTCATCATAATATAGACCACGTATATAGGATAAACTTAATGAATGATGAGCAAGTACGTAAACAATTGCTTTCTTTAGAGACAGAATACTAGTATTTTGAACATGAACAAGTCCAATGAACGCCTCTACCACAAATCCTCTTTTATCGACATAGCGCAAAACAATAGCCATTTTCTCTTTTCGTGAAACGTCAAAAGATTCATCAACTAGAAAAGCAAAGTAGTCACCATCAAGATTCTCCATTGTAGCTTTAATTGTTTATATCTTACATGCGGTAATAATTTCTTTTTGAATATTTGGAGAAGTCATCTTATTATTTTGTGGAGCATTTTCCAACACAAAAAATTTAATCATTTCAACTCGATCTCGGTAACATGAAAAAACTTCAATAAAATTTCCCCTATTCAATGATGATTCACTTTCCTCATGGCCGCGAAGTGTCAATCCTTGATTTAAGAGAAGCCTAATAACATCAATTGAAGCATTTAAGCGAAGCATATATCCATGCTTAATTTGATCGGTTTGCTTGTCAAATACAGCACGAATTTACTGTTTTGTTGTATTAGAGCTTCACAATTTCTTTTTTATTGATTATAAATGCTATTTGGCGCACCAACATACTTTTTAAAGGCATCCTTTTTATACCAATTCTTAAACCCTTTACTTGAAAAGACATCGCATCCACCTTGATGAATATTACCGTCTTGAAATAAATAAGAAGACAAACAATATGTCGCGTCTGTACTAACGCTATACTCCAACCAGTCAACATATTTATCAAACCAACTAGAAACAAAACGACGCATATTTCAACGAAAGTTAGATTGAGGAAAGTTATGATTTTGAGGTTGGCAAGGACCCTTTTGAAGGTATGTCCTCCTTATTTCATCACGGTCGTTCGGAGGATAACTTAAAATTGGAGTTCTTTCAACCGGATCAGCCTTTAAAGTATATAGATCAAATTCTTGTATCTGAGAAGAAGGTGATGGTATATTTGATTTTTCTATAGTTTCTTTCTCGACTAGGTTGATTTTAAGATGTCGAACTTGTTTTCGGTACTTTACTAAAATATTTCCTCATGTCCATTAAAACTTTAAACTGAAACAATAATCAAGTGCATTCGCATATTAGAAATAGGAAGATTATACTCTACTATTCTATGAATCAATTTGTAAAATCAAACATATCTAATTGAGTCGGAAAATTTATAAAATCAAACATATCAATTTATATATTTTTTTATATTTTGATATGAACAACAAACAAACCCAAAAAAAAAAAAAAAAGTAGAAGTACCTTTAGAAGATGAAACAGAAGAGTACAACAACAGCCAATGGACAACTTAAAAAGAGAACTTAAGATTTGGACTTTTATGTATGTTCCGTCGTTTTCTTCTTTGTAAAGAAGAGGGTTTTTTTTTTTTTATCTTTTACCAAATTCTTTATATTTTGACTTTTAAAACCCATTTGTTACACTTTTTATTTTATGAAATTAAAAAATAACTTTTAAGTATTCTTTTACTTTAGGAATAGAATAATGAAGTTAAAAAGTCAATGGCTCCTAATGGCTATGTACGTTTATTACCTTACATGAGTCTTAAGATTGGGAATCTTTTGAGTTGTGAAGGAAAAAAAAAAACTTGAAGGGCTGAAAATTTTGTTTCGTCCGAGATTCAAACTTGTACACCCTACCTCAAGTTGAACACTCTTGACCACTACACCAAGTCTATCCTTTGTTCCATAGGTGTTCAACATATTATATATAATCATAAAAATCAGTATTTGGCTCTATATACTAGGTATTTTCCGTTGAAGGGTGGTCAGTCGGACTAAGGTGGGTCCACCACTACATACAAAAATAGAGATAGACATTTATATACAAATATACAAAGATATACGTATTTATATATACAATAAATATAAATTTATAAATAATACAAACACATATATACACATACAAAGGGGAAAAAAGAGCAGACCAGACCTGCAGCAGCATCGCCGGAAAGCACTTATAGTAGCGCTGCTGGAAAAAGACAGATCAGAGCAGCAACAGCGATGAAGCGGGGAAGAACACAAACAGCAGCAGCAAAAACGGGCATTGCTTCGCCGGAGAAACAGACGGGCTGGTCGCTGGAGATTGGGGGGAAGACGGTATGTGGGTGGGTGGAGAAGAGGAGAGAATGAGAGAGGAAGAAATTAGGTTTTGTGTTAGAGAGAGAGGGAAATGAAAAATTATATATATATGGTAATAAAAAGTATTGTTGTGTACTATAATTTGTTTAAAAGTATTGTTATATATTGTAATTTAGCTATTTAGGTTGTCTTCTAACGTAATTAATCTATTTTTTTAATATGAAAATACTAATTTAAATTTTCCATTTTACTCTCATTGAGAAACTTTATATCCATACGAATGTTATGAAATATTCAATATTATAAGTTCCAAATAATTTATAACAACATAATTATTAGTATGATTTTTTCATAACCACAAGTTCTATTCAAGTTTTGCCACATACACGGGAAGGGAAATAGTACGACTTAACAATAATTAAGTGATAAAAATTTCACATACAAGGTATGTCTTTAGCATTGTTTGGTTTAATGTGAATATCAGGTGCGAATGACTTTTTTTCATTACTTCCTCAAGTGTCTCATTTAGCTTTAAAAAAGAATATAAAATAAGTTTTATTTTACAAAATCAAAAAAGTATTAATTACTTTTTTTTTTGTAATTTACCATTGCTCATCTCAATAATATTTTATTTTATTGAAGAGAGATAGAGGTCAATATAATCAAATTACCATGTATTAAATATAAATATTTAAATTTACTGTATTTTTTAAGGGGTATTCCGTATTCATAAACTATTACCGCAGATCGGAAGAAGAATAAATTAATCCTGTTTGATCAAAATAAAACCCAACGAAGATTAGAGTAGAGTGGGCAAGTGGGTCCAACATTGTCAAAGAAAGAAGAGATAGCTTGTGTGATTATAAAACAGAATAATAAGTCTTCCTTTTAAAATGCTAGCTACCTAACAAAGGAATGGATTACCATAAGTTTCATAATAAATAAATGTCCACTAATTCTTCATGGAAACTGAAGCAATAAACATAATTATGACAGATTGTCCAACAATTTCTAAACCAATCAAATCGTCGAAGAGCAAGTGATAATGTGCCAGTCAAAAGTGTCAGCTCATTGTATAATTTTTCAGTTGCCACATAAGATAGTCATGTGATTAACACCAATATAACTAATTCTAACGGTTCCTTCTTCCCTTTTATTTTTGTTTGGTCAACAATATATGACGTGTAATAAAACAATGGTTTGCTCTTCTTATCTTCTTTGTCATAAAATTTTCTTTTTTCCTAACAATAAAAGGTATATTTGCCTATGGATTGGTTTCACGGTCTAAAGAGGTTTCAATGTACGTACATAAGAATATCTAAAATAAAAATGCCCTTAAGGTACCTTGAAAAGTACTCTCTCCGTTCCAAAAAGACTGTCTACCTTTCCTTTTTTGTTTGTCCCAAAATGAGTGCCTCTTTCCTTTTATGGCGACTCTTTAAATCTAAGATTTATTTTGGTCCACAGGATTTAAAGACACTGGCCCACATTACACACACTTTTCATTTTACACCACAGGATTTAAAAGTCTTCATTTTTTTCTTAAACACTGTGCGCAGTCAAATCCAGACAGTCTTTTTAGGACGGAGGGAGTAATTCCATATCACTTATTCACGGTATAATCCACGTATTATTTATTCTCCAAATAAATCGTATTCGTACAGCTCATACAAACAATTACAATCTTTATACATATAACACTTTACCGTGTATTCTTAAGAATTAAGTATAGCTGATAAGATAGATGATTTTTTTTATGTGAATTGAGTATTTTTGGGCATGCTCTTGATTCGTTGAGCACTTTTTTTATGAATTTTAATTTTAGAGCACTTTTTTTATGTTTTAAATTTTAGAGCAATTTTTTTATGGTCTTGAATTTTTGAGCACTTTTAAAGATATTTTCACTTCTACTCCTTAAGAACTTTCCCTCAGTTATTTGATAACTGCTTCTTTCGCACTTTCCCTCTCTATAAAATTCATCTAACACTTCTCATCTTTCTCCCACTATGGTTCCAACGTCGTTGACTGCTGTTGACCGTCGTCGAGCCACCACTATCCACCGCTGGAATGTTGAAAATAATACATTCTCAGATTCGTTTTGGCCTCTCTTTCCGTTTCTACCATTGATTTTCTGAAAATCACACTAAATTAGTGTAGATCTGATTTTATAAATAGGGGTAAACTTTTTTCTGCGACTTTTAGTCTTTTTTCGACGATTTTTACATAAAAATAAAGAGTTGCCACTCACTCTAAGAGTTTCAGACCTGGCACATCAATGGCAGAAGCATGATATTTCCCATTTTATTTCACTGTCCACATTACAAATTATATGAATTTTTATTTGTAAATAATTGAGTCCGTAATGAGAGTTCTCAATATAGTTTGAGTATTAGTTCCTTATATAGTTACCGATTTTCTCGAACTTGACAAAATAATAGAGGAATACAAGTCATTGAAAATCGTACAAAAATCCCCAGTGCTTCTATTTTCTACCTACTGCTGCTTCACGTATTTATTGTCAAACTATTGTCCATAGTGATCACCGACATCACTCTTTCCATTATCGGTAAATCAAAAGCATACAATTCTAATTAACTGATAAAGATGGTTGATAGACAAATGACAGAGCTGTTACATTTTTCTTGAATCAGATCATGAGTTGATTACGAGTTTACGAAAGTAATGAAGATTTGGACTAATATATTTGTAAAATAGAATGGATAAATGATGTCAAATTGACCTTATTTTATTTTTTTGGGCAAACTGATGACTATTTCGTGTCATTTGCTTGTAAAATAGACATAGTGGTTTGACTCAATTGTAAGTAAATGATGTCGAATTAGACTTGTTTTACTTTTACTTTGATTTTTTGTATATGGGCAAAGTGATGACGATTTGGTGTTATTTGCTTGTAAAATGGACATAGTAGTTTTGCCTAGTTACGAATAAATACAGATGAATTATATTCATTATATATTTTCATATGTATTTTTATGGATGAATGAAGTGAATTGACTCATTTGTGTGCAAATTGTACTTAACATTCGACTCATGTTATGAATAAATGATAATAGATTGTGGTAGTTATGTTTTCCTTTGAATATTTGTTGTTTATTGTATTTTCATATGTATTTTTGTGGATGAACGAAGTGAAGACGATTTGGACTCATTTGTTTGTAAAATGTACTTACTGTTTGGCTCACATTATGAATAAATGATGATGGATTAGGGTAGTTACATTTTTCTTTGAACTCTTATTGATTTTTGTATTTTCATACGTATTTTGTGGATGAACTAAGTGAAGACGATTTGGACTTATTTGTTTGCAAAACGGGCGCAATTTTTGGTTCCACATATACATAAACACAACCAAATTGTCGTTATTTTTAAATATATAAGAACTTAAAGGTATGTTTTGTGAATCAATAAAGTAAGTAAGATTTGGCATCATTTATTTACAAAATGAACATGATTTTTTGCTCACTATATGAAAAAATAATGCCAGATTGGTCCTATATTATGTTTTGCTTTGATTTTTGTATACGAGTCAAACGGTGACAATTTGGTCTTATTTATTCATAAAATGGATGTGAAACACAAACATATTGGCACTGTCTTTTGCTTTTCAGATTTAAAAAGGTGCAATGACATTTTTATAATTACGGCTTCAAAAAGGTGAGGTGACATTTTTATAATTACGGGAAGTGTTCTATTAGCAAGGGTTTTTCTGTACTTTCAGCTTCATTTAATGTAAAAATGCTCAATTCTTTAAGGCCACTAAAAAATAGCTCAACTTTTTAAGATCATATCTCTTTTTGCTTATTTTTATAATTCTCCCATTTTATTTCACTTTTTTATGTGGGATGAGCACTATAGTACCTGTTCTTGAGTTGGTAAGCTACTTTTCACTGGTCTTTAAAATCTAAGCAGTTTTTGAACACTTCTAATAGTATTTTCATATTTACCCTTTAAACACTATTCTACCATCATTTCGCATCCACACTTTCTCTCTCTACATATCCACATTCTCTCTCTACATATTATTTTTCTTTCTCTATACACCAAAGTGGTGACGATTTGTATTTAAAGCGATAATAATTTTGTAAGTTGTAATGAAAGTGATGATGATTTGACTTTATTTTATTTGCAAAATGTACATATTATATGGCTCACGCTATGAACAAATGATGCCGAATTGCTCTTGTTTTATTTCTACTTTGAATTTTATATTTGGCCAAAATGATGATGATTTGGTGTCATTTGGTTGCAAAATAGACATAGTCGTTTTGCTTAGTTATGAATAAATACGGCCAGATTGTTTTCATTTTATATTTTCATATGTATTTTTATGGATGAATGAATTGAAGACGAGTTGGACTCATTTATTTGCAAAATATACTTAATATTTAGCTCACATTATGAATAAACGATGACGGATTAATATATAAGCACTTGAAGGTATTTTTTATGAATGAATAAAGTAAGACCGATTTGGCATCATTTATTTACAAAATGAATATGATTTTTTGCTCATTATATGAAGAAATGATGCCGGATTGGTCTTAAGTTATGTTTTGCTTTGATTTTGTATATAAAAGAAACGATGCCGATTTGGCTTTATTTATTCACAACTTGGACGTGAAATACAGACGAATTGACCGCTTTGTATATGAGCGAAACAATATCGTTTTGGCCTTATTTATTCACAAAATTGACGTGAAACACAACCAGGTTGACACTGTTTTCTGCTATGTAAGAAGCAGTGACATTTTTTATAATTTCGGAGGTAAAATGGTGCGGTAGCATTTTTGTAATTACAGCTTCAAAAATGGTCGGTGTCATTTTTGTAATTACGAGAAGTTCTCTACTAGTAAGGGTATTTTGGTACTTTCAACTTCATTTAATGGTAAAGTGCTTATACTTTCAAGACAACAAAAAAAAAAACTTATGTTTTCAAGACCGGGTTATGCTCCTTTTTGTAATTCACCCTTTTTATTACCGGTGCATGGTTTGCCCAAGTACCAGGGCCCTCGGTTTGTACTTCATTTTTAGAGTTTCTTTTTCAAAAATATAAAATTTAGCCCATGTTGATCAAGAAAAAGATACTATTCCACTTTCAATATTTAATAACCAAATTTTCGCGTAGTCCAACAAATCTAGAAAAGTTAGAGATCCTGGAGATCTTCTTTTTCTTTTTATCTGGAAATTCCAAAAATAGGATACTGGTGCAATTGGTTTGTCTATTTGACCTCCATTACAATGGCTTATTAAAAATGACCACCATTAGTTTAATGATATGAAATTTTTATAAAAATATCATATGAATCTTATAAAAATATCTGTGGAATCCCCTCTCGCCCTTTTCTCTCTTCTGCCTGAATTTTGCCCTCCACCTCTTCCTTGAATCTCCCAGTTAATTTCTTAAAAATCTAGCCAAGGCAGCACTTGTCCTCACCCCTTCCCAAATTTTTCCAGCTAATTACACTGAAGTCTTAGCTAGGCGGAACTTGCCATCGACTCCTTCCCAAAATCTTCCAGCTCATTGCCTTAAAGTCTAGCCAAGGCAGCACTTGCCCTCGACCCCTCCCCCAGTCTCTCGGCCAATTGCCTTGATGTTTAGTCTAGTCTAGTCTAGTCTAGGTAGCACTTCCCCATCTCCCAGCTAATTACAGACTAGCCTAGGCAGCACTTGTCCTTAACCTTTCCACATTCTCCAAGCTAATTGCCATGAAGTCCTGGCTAGAGAACACTTCCCCAAAAAAAAAAGGAACGAAAGGAAAACAAGCTAAGGGAATAGCAGTGGGAAATAGATGAAGGCCAAACGGTCTACGTTTATTTAAAAGTAAGCTAGAGCCCATTTAGCTAAATTCATGAAAATTGAGGTCAAACACTCACAACCAGTCAAATGGCGGATATGACATGAAAATTTTTGCTTCTTTCCATCTCTTTCCCACAAATCATAGTGGTCATTGTTCCTATATATTCCAACTTCCATTACCGGTTATTGGAGTTGCCAGGAAATTGTAGGAGTTTTTTCGGTTGCTAGTACGTCTTTACCGATGTTTTCCCATTCTTCTTTGTTGCTACTTCCTAGTTGGAGTTTTGTCAGAGTTTAGTCGCATGGTTTCCTCAACTTCTTATCTCCATATAAACTTGTATATCGTAAGTATATCAATGTATATATGACATACACCTAACATATAGTGAGATAAATTAACATATACAATATACTTGTGTCTAACTGTATGTCACTTGTGTGTCGTATGTATATCACGTGTATGTCATATATATAATATTGATACAAGTGGCATACATAGGACATACACGTTACGTGAATTCAAATTGCATTGCAATTTATCACTAGTACGTCACTTGATATCATCTGTATGTCACTGTAGACACATTGACATACACACGACATAACATTACACCATTAGACCACAACCATAATTACACCATAAAGAGCACTTATTCTGCCATAACGATGCAAAAAAGAAAAAAAAAACTAAAAAACTATTTGCTTTTAAGAAGAAGAAGAAGAAGAGGAGGAGGAGGAGGAGCAGTTTCATTGGAGTAAGATATGTCAATATTTGTCTAGATACGTTTCGCTAGAAAAGACTGTTTCAGAACATGTGATAGTTGGAGAAGTTTTTGGCCAGCTCTCAGTGGCGGAGGTCGAAGTTTCAAGCCATGGTTGCTTTTATCATATGGTTGCTGCTTTTGGGTCAAAAAATGGTGGAACAGAATATAAAGAATAAAAAGGAGTAACTAGGGATGTGAATAAACTACGGATGACGAGGACAATGCGTATAAGATTTTGTTGTTTGTGCTTTGTCAGATTATAATATAGTTTAAGATATCGTCCCACAGAGGTTGTAACCACCTAGGCTACAGATTTGTGTTATCTTGGTTTCTACTTGAGAGAATCAAGTTGGTGAAAGGAGAGTTGATAATAAACTCTAAAAACTTAAGCTAAAAACAACAAATATTTTTTATGTTTTAAATAAAATATAGAGGTTGAGATATTTTGAATCTGAAAGATAAAAGTATAATAGAATCAAGACCTTATAGTTTATTTCTATGTTTAATGAAATTATCGTTTTTTTCTAATTCAACCAAATTACATAAAAGCAATCTAATAATAGCACCAATTTCGCTTATACTATCAATTGATTGACAATGAAATAGAGACCTTGCTTAAATAATAATTACTTATTTCTAATTCAATTACTCCACATAACATCAATTTATTAATAATGCAGCTTATGCTTATACTATTAATCCATTGAACTTAGTGACATTAAATATTAACCGATTAATAGCACCACATTCACTTAGACTATTAAGCAATTAAATTAATGGAATAAACAAGAAGTATCTCAGTTGAGTACACCAAGTGAGCAAAAACTTCTTTCGATGAAAAAACCTTAAGTAGTCGTTCCCGGAGTTAGGATTCTGATTGGCGTGCCAACAATCTTAAAATCTTCACAAGTTCCATTAGAACCTTTCTGTAAAATTTGAGCTAAATCGGACCTCATTTGGTGGGTATCGGAAGAAGGTTTCAGTTTTTGTTGTCGGTAATTCTTAAAAGAGGTTTTCGAGCTCGATTTGGGTGAATGAGCTCCGATTCGAAATTCGAAAGCGTAGTTAGGTTCGTATGGTAATTTATGGCCTGTGTGAACTTTCAGAAGTGAATTTCAAGGTCGTTCGGATAGTTTTAACTAAAGTGCCGAAAGTTAATAATTTGATCTTTTTCATTTAATTCGTACCTTGAGCTTCGGGAATCCGATTCGAGATCCATCTTCGCAAGTAATTTTTATTATAAATATTTAAAAAGATAAATTAGTAGTTGTATTTGATATTTTATCAAAAATAAGGTTTGTACTTTAAGATAAGATTATGATATTATTAAAGAAAAGGAAAGATAATTAAGGGAGAGGCGGTGGTTAAGAGATAAAATCTCTTAGCTTAACTTTCCTAAGCATAAAACAAAACAGAAGCAAGGAAACGAAACAGAGAATGCAGTGAAGGAAAAATAAAGTCAAAAAAGAGAGAAAGGAAAGGAAAAGGAGAAGGAAAAAAAATCACCCGAAACATCGAGGTAATGATCTTAATTTATTATTTCATTTTATTACGTGTATTTGAATATATTTTAACAGTATAAATCGGTATGTTAGACATCATTCTAATAAGTTAAATTGATAGTTTAAAGAGTTAATTGGACCCCGATAATGGAATTGATTATATATTCGAACTCAGACCATGTATGTAGGCCTGGACTACGTATCGCGTATGCGAATCGGGTGTCATGTTCCTGACCGGATTGTTCTAAGACGTAAGGCATAGAGCCTTTAGCTTTATTTGATATATTTTTCTGCTTATTGAATAGAGAGGAATCGTTTGGCGGTGAATCCAAAGGACACAGCGGTTGTTGAGTAGCAGTGCTAAATTTGGAATAAGGTAAGTGATAGTATCCATTTCTTTGATGGCCTTTGGCCTTGTGGATATTCTACCACGTGTATCTTACGTGTGTAGTTGCCGATAGGCTTACTTATTACGCCTTAGCTTTGAATTTCATTGTATACTATATGTTATGCCATGTTGTTTGTATTGCATTGAGCATATGAGCATTGTACTCTAGTTATGAGCTTGATATGTACTTCACAGCAGTCGATGAGGGTCCCGTGCTGGTGAAGAGTTATTATTGCAAATATCTCCTGGTAGTCGATTAGGGGCCTGCGCCAGAGATAGGTGTCGGGCACATGTGACCCCATTGCATCATGATACAATTATTTCATATATTTATATGTGTTTTGGGAGCTGTATGGATTTGTTGCATTGATTATATATGAATAACTATATATTCATATAATGAATTGATTATAGCTTCTGTTTCGCTGGCTAGCATAGTTATTTTTCGAGGTCGCCAGTTTGTCCTCACTTATTGAGTCCTTATGACCCACACTTTTTTTTTTTAATTCTTGTTGTGTCTTTTGTTTTGGCAGATTCTGCTCTAAGACCCAGCCAACAGCGTCGTGACTGAGGAGCAGTACATTCCCAGCTGTTCACGGTGAGCCAGCTTGTTAATTGAGGCCACCAGTTGTAGATATTACAGTTTGTCTCATTTTTGCTCTTTTTGGGAGATGTGTATATCTATTGGATTTCTTAGATATCTGCTCTAGAAACCTCTAAACCTGTGTGTTTTGGGTAGTTAGTTGTATTATTCAGACAACTTATATATATGTCTATCTTTGAGAGTTATCTTGTATTGTTAAGGTTAGGTTTATTTTTTTCAAGGTAATTATACGCCATTTATATCGATTCAGTCAATACGGTTCGCCCGACAGGTCTAGGGGAGGTGGTCAGGTCCCCGCAGGGCCTAGCCAAGAATTCGGGTCATGTCAGTTGGTATTAGAGCTCGGTTTATAGTCTTTCCAGATCACGACAGTATCTAATAGAGTCTCGCTGATCGGGTGGAGACATCCATACCTATCTACGGGAGGCTATGGTGGCATTTAGGCAGTTTCATTTCTTTCTTTCTCCGTCGTTCGTGAGTCTTCTTATCTGAAGTTAAATATCTTTCTTAATTCTTTCACAGTAAATGGTGAGAGCACGCACGACTATCCAGAGAGAGGTGGAGGAGCCAGCGGCAGCTTCGATGCCTGCTGCTCCACGAGGTGGATGTGTTAGCCGCGGTAGAGGCCATGGTAGAGGTCGTGGTCGAGGCAGAGGTAGAGTTGCCCGGACCGTGAGAATAGTGGATTATGCTGATCCAGTTGCAGAGGTTCCGGCAGTGCCAGCTCCTGGTAGGCAAGGGAAGCAGGGCTTATTTAGTTGGTATTAGAGCTCGGTTTAGAGTCTTTCCAGATCACGACAGTGTCTAATAGAGTCTCGCTGATCGGGTGGAGACGTCCATACCTATCTACGGGAGGCTACGGTGGCATTTAGGCAGTTTCATTTCTTTCTTTCTCCGTCATTCGTGAGTCTTCTTATGTGAAGTTAAATATCTTTCTTAATTCTTTCCCAGTAAATGGTGAGAAAACGCGCGACTACCCGGAGAGAGGTGGAGGATCCATCGGCAGCTTCGATGCCTGCTGCTCCGCGAGGTGGATGTGTTAGCCGCGGTAGAGGCCATGGTAGAGGTCGTGGTCGAGGCAGAGGTAGAGCTGCCCAGACCGCAAGAATGGTGGATCATGCTGATCCAGTTGCAGAGGTTCCGGCAGTGCCAAGCTCCTGGTAGGCAAGGGAAGCAGGGCTTATTTATTCCCCCGGCATTTCATGATGCTTTTATGAGATTCTTGGCGATGCACATGCCCCAGGGACCTCCCATTCCTCAGGCTACTGTAGATGCTCATATTCCTCAAGCAGCTCCTCAGGCTGCGGTAGATATTGGTGTTCAGCTTTAGGGAGCCCCTATTTCAGCTCCAGATGTAGCTCCAAAAGTTTATGCTCCAGGTGGTTATGTTCCAGAGGCAATAAGTGTTATGCCTCCGGTTGTTCAGGCTGGTTAGCCAGCCAAGGTAGCAGGTTAGGCCGACGATTCATCGAGGTTGTATAAGTTTACCAGGCTTGATCCTCTTAAATTCTCTGGTCATACATTAGATAAGTTTAAGCCTTGTGAGTTTCTTGATAGATGCCAGTGTATTCTTGAGGCCCTTGGGTATCTTGAGCAGTATGGAGTTGAGTATACTGCTTTCCAGTTTAAAGGTCTAGCTTTAGCTTAGTGGACCGCACTTCGATCAGCTAGGCAATTGACCTTGAGTGAGTTCTCCTACCAATTCATGGAGAAGTTTCTCCCTCGCAGTCAGCATGATGAGAAAAGGAGGCAGTTCGAGAGGATTGGACAGGGTAACCTATCAGTCTCGGAGTATGAACTTTTGTTCTATGAGATGTCTGCATATGCTCCAAATCTTGTACAGGAGCCCTCTGAGAGGGTCGGGCATTTTATTGATGGGCTTTCTCCATATTTTCGGTCTCAGATGGCTCGTGAGATTGAGGTCAGGACTCCATTTGATGTCATCGTTGATATTGCTAGGAGGTATGATGCATATCATAAATTAGAGACGGAGGAGTTAGAGTGGTAGAGTAAGAGATCCCATGGTCCAGGGCATTCTAGTACCTCATCTGGAGGTAGGAGTGATCAGCCGCAGAGTAGGCCTCCTGTTAGGCCATTTGAATTTGCAGCGCGTGGCTTTCAGGATGTGCCAGGACCTTGACAGGGTCAGCCCTAACTTTCTCATAGTAGTCATCAGCAGTTTGTGTGGCACCAGTATGGCTCAGGGTGTTTCCATTTTCGTGATATAAGGCATCATAAGAGGGATTGCCCTTATCTTCATCAGCAGGGTAGTAGCCGTACTTTGCCTCGCCCTCCGGCGCCTATGCAGCAACAGCCTCAGGGTGGCCCTTCAGGGTCTCGGCCAGCTCGAGGTAGACCACTACCTAGTAGAGGTCGTGGGCATGGTTCTGGTGGTCTCTGTAGAGGTGGATCTCAGGGTGGCAGCTCAGCTCAACCACAGAGACAGCTATATGCATTATCGGCCTGGCAGGACGCCGAGCCATCTCCAGCTACTGTTATAGGTATTCTATATTTGTGGTCAAGATGCATATTCTTTGGTGGATCTAGGATCTACATATTCATATGTCTCTTCTTATTTTGCTTCAGGTTTTCATGTTGATTATATGCGTCTCTGTGATCCATTATGTCTTTCGTAGATCGAGTTTATCAAGCTTGTACCATATCCTTTGGGGGTCGTGAGACCCTGATAGATCTTCTGGTTTTGGATATGGTTGACTTTGATGTCATTATTGGCATAGATTGGTTGGCGTCGTTTTACGCCACTCTGGATTGTCATGCCAAGTCTATTCGGTTATCTCTTCCTGGCTCAACACCGGTGGTGTGGAAGGGTTCTCAATTTCCACCTATAGGGCGTGCTATCCCTTTCTTGTAGGTGAGACGGATGATGAATAAGGGGTTTTCAGCGTATCTTTCCATAATTCAAGATACCACTATGGAGATAAGCACGAATACAAAATAGCGGTTCATGGGAACTCCCCAAAAAGGGGATAGAGAGCGCGGAATGGGCTTCTCGATTCCATTCCTGTTGTGAGGTAATTCTCTAATGTGTTTCGAGATGATCTCCTAGGACTTCCTCCCGATCGAGAGATCGAGTTTGGTATTGATATAGTGCCTGGGACTAAGCCTATTTCTATTCATCCTTATCGCATGACTCCGTCAGAGCTGAAGGAGCAGTTGCAACTTTTCTTGATAAGGGGGTCATTAGGCCGAGTATTTCTCCGTGGGGGTGCTCTTGTGTTGTTCGTGAAGAAGAAAGATGGGACAGTGCAGATGTGCATTGATCATCGACAACTAAATAAGGTCACCATCAAGAACAAGTACCCCTTGTCTCGTATTAATGATTTGTTTGATCAGTTGCAGGGTGCCAGATTCTTTTCTAAGATTGACTTGCATTCTGGCTATCATCAGTTGAAAATTCGGGAGTCAGATATCCCGAAGACTACTTTCAGGACTCGTTACAGCCATTACGAGTTCCTAGTTATGTCTTTTGGGCTGACTAATTCCCCTGCAGCTTTTGGGATCTTATGAACCGGGTGTTTAAGCCGTTCCTCGGTTCCTTTGTCATTGTCTTCATCGATGACATTCTTATCTATTCTTGTAGCCGCGAGGAGCATGATTATCATTTGAGGGTGGTTCTTCAGACACTCTGTGATCGTAAGTTGTATGCCAAGTTCTCGAAATGTGAGTTTTGGCTTGATTCTACGGCCTTCAAATCATCTCTGAAGCTCTTGCCTTTACATCCTTTTAGCTTGACTCTTTATGGTAGGCGTCTAGGCTTAAAATATATTACATCATCTTTCACTTCTTGTAAGGATTTCATCCTCGAAATCTAACCATCAGGCCCTACAAACAAAGACAGATTCAACCCAAACTTTTTACTACAAGAGTAGGTTAACTCGAGAATGGTTAGTGCAAATAGCGTGTAAAATACACTCTTATGGTATAGCCAAGTATCAATAATAATGATATAGTCCATGTCTCCATATGAAGCGACAAGCACTTGGCTCAACGAATGAATGCACTCAACACAAGAACAAACAAAGAGACTAATAGAACATGAAGCACACAAGCTCAAATAAAAAAAGGACCTGTTATATTTAAACTCTTGTCCAACACACTCAACCCCTAATGTATAATTCTCACAATTGTTCTCAATGGCTTTGGTATGCTTACTACCCAAGGTGTGATCAACATATAGAATGGAGTAAGCAAAATAGCTCAAGCTACAACTAATATCAACAACTCCACTCCCCTTCTTAGGAGCATCCTTACTCACACCAAGAGATTTCTCATCACCTCCATAAGCACCTTTAAGACAACCCCCTTCACTAGACAAACTCTCAAGAAAAGCATTAATAAATGCCTCTTCATCATCACAACCCCCATAATGTAGGTTATGACTACTCGAAGAAACAATCATCTCACTTGGAGTTTTCAACAGAGAGTTATCTATAGGATCAAATCCCTTACACCATGGAGGTTCTAACTCACTCTCTACTCTAGCCCGATACAAATCACCACCTCTATGAAAGATGCCCTCAAACATAGGATTAGTAAAAGTAGACATCTCAATTTATTACCAAGCAAAGGTGAAGTATTAAAACTAGGCTCACCATCATACTCACTACGACACATAAGACCACCATCATCAAATACACCATCAAATAAAAAATAGGATAATCAGATAGTTCATCTTCTTCCCCATTAAATATTGGTGGGTGTCATAACAAGAATCACAAACAAGGTCAACCATAGAATTTTCACTAAAGAGAGACTCATCAAACAAAGAATTCACATTATCATGTGACTTATGAAATCCCTTACTTAGTCTTTCATGTTCACAAACAAGTTGACCACACAACTTTACACTAGTTGCAAACATATTAAATTTAATGCAATCTCCAAATAGCATTGAGTTCTCACAAAACAAGGGGCTACCATGCTCATGGAAAGGAGAATTAACACTTACACTCGAGTTGCTTCCTTAATCACTCGAACCACTTGAAGTGTCATAATCAACTCCTCTTTCATGTAGCTCACAATGAATATCTTCATCACCTTGACCCTTTCCCTTAGAACATGGTTGAGGCTCCATTGGCTTGCCTCCAAGAGTACCTACACAAAAGCTAGGACAAGAAGAAGAAGAAGAAGAAGAAGAAGAAGAAGAAGAAGAAGATAAAGAATCGTTAGAAAAAAAGGGTGTCCTCACTCTAAATTTTTCTTTCCTCTCCTCTCTTTTCTCTCATTTTTCCCTCAAGGTCAAGTTTAGATTAAGCTGACAACCCACTCATGTCACTCAACAAATCCTCTCCTTTTTCCACACTCGAGGTTTGTCACCGGTCACTCCCTTACTCCTCTCAATATTTTGTCTCTCATTTGCAAGAGCATTGGGATGAGGCCCAAGAATGCCCTTATCCGGAGTAGGTGGACTCTTTACTTCAACCTGAAATGGAATAATAGCAAGGTTTACGGCTTCGGGCTTGATCTCCATGGGAGACTTAGTTGTAGCCGCCTCTTTAAGCTCTTTCATGCGCCTATAGTCATTGCTCACTTGCTTAGGCAACAAGGGCTTAAGTATTTAACTCTTACCCTCATGCTTAGCCTTGTAAGTATTGGCTCGGCCATCATGTGTCACAAATCTATCATATTGCCAAGGCATGCCCAACAGGTGGCAAACTTGCAGTGGCACAACATCAAACATGAGCTCATCTTGATAATATCCTATCTTGAACTTGATCAAGACTTGCTTCATCACTCTCAACTCTCCACACTCACTCAATCATTGCAATCAGTATGGTTGTGGATGTTTAAGAGTAGGCAACTTCAATTGTAAAACCAAAGATTAGCTTACCACATTGGCACAACTACCAGAATCAACAATCAAAGAACACACGTGCCCCTTCACTCTACACCTAGCATTGAACAAGTTCTCTCTTTGCACATCTTCCTCCTCCTCAATACTCATGGCACTCAAACTCCTTCGTACCACAAGAAACATATTGCGATCATCACCCTCCGCCACTTTCTCTTCACCCTCAACTTACTCATCTCCCTCATCTACCTCCTCTTCGGGTTCACTCTCTTGCTCATACACCGTCCCATCATCCATGACGATCGTTGTTTTACGAGTGGAACAGTCTCTAGCAAAGTTCCCATAGCCTTTACATTTGTGACATTGAAAAGAAGAAGAATATGAGTATTCAATTGAGTTTTAGAGTTACCTCCCGACTCCTTAGAGCCACTCCTTGGTGTTACCTTCTCAAAGGGCTTCTTCACATCTCAGCCTCCACTAGCAGCACCAGTACTCAGGCTCTTCCATTCTTTAGTTTGGCTCACGGGAGTAGATGTAGTAGTACCTCTATAGCGAGTGGCTTTATCTTCCTTACTCCACTTCTCGGCTTCAATAGCGGAATGGAATGCATCTTGGAGTGAATGGAATATATGCAATCTCAATTGTGAAGACAATTCTCGGTTTAGGTCATTCTTGAACCAGATATAGCTTACTCTTCATCTTCCCTCTCTATGTCAAGGGACATCCAGTTCTTCTCAAACTCATCAAAGTATTCCTCAACCAATTTGAGGCCTTGCTTCAATTCATAAAGCTTCTTGAGTTGTTCTTGCGGTGTTTGGCGGTCACATACTTGTTACTCATCACTTGTTTCAGTTCATCCCAAGTAATCCACTCGGCCATCCCAACTCTACATCTAGACCTCTTAACTCATGCCCACCAAGCGGAAGCATAAACCTCGAATGAAGCAATAGCATAGGTAGCCTTCTTCTCTTCCGACATGTCATTAGTCTCAAAGATCCGCTCCAAACGAATTTTCCTATCCAAAAACTTCTTCGGATCACTAGTCCCTTTGAATGATGGTTTTGTGATCTTTACACTACTCAAATTGTTGTCACGACCTCCACGGGGTGGTTCTGGATAACCCCCATAGTAGTCACCATGATCATCATAGTCACGCTCCAAGTTCCTTCCCACATATTCCCCTGGGGGCCCTCAACCTAACCCTCGACCTCTATGTATACCTCAGACTCCTTGCATTGGCCTCCTATTCGGATGGGGTGGCTCATAGTCATCACCATGTTCAGGTAACTCCTCTTCTTGAGCTATAACATCTTGCTCAACGGGTACCACATTCCTTCCGGGTCTCATAAGTAGTGGAACATTACCTTGGGGAGTGCCCAACGCCCTATCATTACGAGCTACCTCTTCTCTCAACCATTGTTGATGAGCTATCTCCGTAAATTATTTCGGTTTCATGACGGAACCATCACTAGTGCCTTCTCCGGCATCCTTTGTAACACTAGCGGTTCTTTCATTCTCAATATTTTCAATCTGGGTACTCATTGCCCTTATCTCGGCGAAGAGGTCGGCCAAGGTGATTTGGGGTACCTCTCTGGTCTTATCTCCTTCTCCGGCCATGTACCTACAAGTATCAAAGACTAAAGAAAAGGTTAGTGTTAAGACCTCACACGCTCCCTCACTTTTGAATGTCACTCGGGTACAGTCAATGTAGCAAGGTAGAATCACTCAAGCTTGATTCAAAAGGCTCCTCAAATTGAACAATTTCCTCAATAATCTACCAAGTCCACAAGAATAAAAGAACTTTTCTGGAAGAATGAGTTAATGTGACTCTATGGACGGACGACTATTTAAGTGAGCACTTGAAGCCAAAGAAGTTCTGTAAATCTTTTTTGAATCAATTCCAACACGCACGAGTTATCCTAAGAGCTCAATGAACTAGTACTAAGTGAGTAGGAAGATTATTCAAGGAGTACTAGCTAGAAATAATGCAAACAAAGGAAAACGAAAGCCTACAAGAAAAAAATACCCGACTGCAGTATTTCACTAAGGTGCCCCGCCCTAGGAGGAGGAGCTCCACCTCAGTATAAGGTGGGCGGTCCGCCTAGAATGTGACGTGCTCTACCATGCAGAAAACTTATAACCTGCAACTTTATTTCAGGTACGGTTTTGACCCATTTTTCACCAAATTCCAATCGTTTTGCACTTCTTTTTCAATCCCAATGGTACCCAAATGTGTTATTAATAGTTTCTAACAATCTCCAATAATTTCCTATCCAAATCAATCAATAACAAACTTCGATTCTCATATTTGAATTTCAACTAGGGTTCTTGAATATTGGGTTCAAACTTTTAAATCTCCAATCACAACACCACAACACGATTCAATGGTACCAAAATATTGGGAAATCTTCATAGAACAATCCCCAATAACAATCAATGAATGGGGAATCAAATCCAAACTGTTTTTATGAATTTTTTTCAACTTTTTTTTTTTGTCAAAAACGAAAATAACAAGAACTACACTATGAATCCTAATTACTAGGCACGAAGAATTCTAAGAACAAATCCTAGCCTTACTCTGATACCAACTGATGCAATATAAAAGATGCAGAAGCAAAAGAGGTAAAAACGAGACGTGGTTTGAACTAAAACAATGATTCAACGAGGAACTAGTCTCGTTACGCCCTTGTTGGAGTTAAAGAACACCTACGCTATACAAACTATCTTCAAGGATACTTGATCATTGCAAAATGTTTGATCAAGAATGATTGAGAATTAATTGGATTCACCAAAAGAATTCAACCCAAAGGTTTCTTATATTGTGAGAAATCTCAAGGTTCAATATTCTTGTTCAAAGTAGGCTAATAAAATAAAAGACCTAATGTGGTATTTATAAGTTCTCCCGCATGTACTAATGTAATGAAAATAGCGCACAAGTTGGCTAAATTAAATAAAAACCACGCAGGGCCAAACTAGTAAATAAGTCTCAAAACTCGGAATAAGTCACGTCGCTTCAGCTTCAACGGGAGGCGGTCCGCCCTAGGTGGGAGGTGGTCCGCCTCAACATCTTCAGAGGGTTGTTCTGGAGTAGGCGGACGCCCTGGCTTGAGGCGCCTGCCTGACAAACTTCAGATAGTTGCAATTTCCATACTTAGCCCTGTTGTTCCTGTGTTCAAATAAATTAGAAGATACAAAAACCTGCAGTATATAATCTGTTAGTAATAGGACAATCCCGAGCCCACAAGTTACTTGTGTGTCCTTAAGAAATCTAACCCCCTCACGATGCCCAAGGTTCACGGGTTAATTTCTCCCAGGATGGAACGGGATAACAGTTCTACCGCAGCGGCACTTCAAACGGTAGAACACGGCGAACACAAAGGAACGGAGCAAATCACACGACTCATTTAATATGCAGAAAGAGAGGGGATGCAGTAAGATATGTTTTTTGTCAGTGTTTTTCTCTGCCCGAGTGTTTCTATCCTCTGCTCGAGGTTGTGTCTATCTGTCCGAGTATGAGTCTATCCTCTGTCCGAGGTTTAGTCTCTGTCTTGGAGTTTCAGTCTATGTCAGAGTTTGAGTCTGTGTATGAGTCTCTATCTCAAGGACTGACGAATGACCAGTTTATATAGCCACCCAAGGGCAGACGAAGAGACACGACGGCATTTAATGAGAAAACGTGGAGGAATTAATTGTCCACTAATGATTGACTTTAATGTGGAGGAATTAATCTACCACTAATGACTGACTTTAATGTGGAGGAATTAATCTACCACTAATGACTGACTTTAATGCAAAAACGTGGAGGGAAAACGTGGAGGAATTAATCTGCTGAAGTCACTTCAGCTGCCCGGTACTGAACTCACTTCAGCTGCCCGTTGCTGAACTCACTTCAGCTGCCCGTTACACAAACGTATTAAAATATTAATTAATTAATATTTTAGTTTTGTTGGTCCAAAAATTTAAGTCAATCAATCATATCAATTGACCGAATCCGAATCCGAAGCCGAAGCTGAGACGAGCGAGCGACGATGACGGCGCGAGGCTTCCCTTCTTCTCAACCCTTTTAAGAGCTAAGAGAAGTAAATCTCTATTTAAACCCAACAAAATCCTTTTCCTCTACCAATATGGGAGAAAGTGCATTTCCCTACAAAAGGGAACCTTTTCACCTTTCACCCATTCATTCTTCCATTAAACCCAACAATCCCCCACATGAATGGAGAATGGCTGTATTTGACATATGCATGACAGACTTGTGTGATTTGCAAGAAAGAATTAGTTGCATCTGGATAAGTAGGTTTCCCTTTGAACTTTCCGTAGTGAACATACATCGGATATACTTGATCAATCGGTAGATTTGATATCTTTGAACCGTTGAGCTTTGGTGTATACCTAGACAATGTAAGTCACACAACTAACCCTTAACCATCATTGGTTCTCACTGTTGTGTTCGTTTCAGCCATGAACACCGCCTGGTTTCATAAGTGCTTAAAGAATTGGCCACACAGAATTCTCCTTGAAGCGGCTTCCACTTCACACTTACATAGGTGATTTCTATACGTGTAATCCTATAGATATACACTGTTTGATAATTACAATATCAAATTTAGATAATCATTAAAAAATGCCTCTAGCATTTTATCCTTGGTACTTGAACATTGTCTCATCACGAGAATGGACAAAAAATTTAATTGACAATGTTGGACCGTCATACACAACTTTGTATTCTCCTTGAACCTAGTTCTTGGGATCTCCAGTCTCCTAGGTAGAGTTACCGCCGTGATGACTTGTCCTTGGCCATAGTCCCATTCCCTTCGATGAACACTCAACCGCCTCTCTAGTTAGGCCTTTTGTAAGCGGATCCGATACATTATCCCTTGATTTCACGTAATAATGATGATAATTCCTCTAGAGAGTAGGTCCCTAATAGTTTTATGCCTTCGTCGTATGTGACGATTCTTACCGTTATACATGACATTCCTTGCTCTTCCTATAGCCGATTGATTATCACAATGTATACAAATTGATGTCAACGGTTTAGGCCAGAACGGAATGTCTTCCAAAAAGTTCCGAAGTCATTCAGCTTCTTCACCGGCTTTATCTAAAGCTATAAATTCAGCTTCCATTGTAGAGCGGGCAATACACGTTTGCTTGGACGATTTCCAAGACACCGCTCCTCCACCAAGTGCGAAAATATATCCACTTGTGGACTTAGAATCAGTTGTGCCGGTGATCCAATTGGCATCACAATATCCTTCAATGACTGCAGGATACTTGTTATAATGCAATGCAAAGTCTTGGATGTATTTTAAATACCCCAAAACACGTTTCATTGCCATCCAATGAGTTTGATTGGGATTACTCGTGTATCGACTTATTTTACTTATAGCATAAGCTATATCTGGATGAGTACAATTCATGATGTACATCAAACTTCCCAAAACACGTGCATAATCCCGTTGCGACGTGTTTTGACCTTTGTTCTTTTTAAGAGCAAGGTTTACATCAATAGGAGTCTTTGAAACTTTAAAATCCAAATATTTAAATTTTTCAAGCACACTATTGATGTAGTGAGTTTGAGACAACGCCAGACCTTGAGGAGTCCTATGGATCTTAACACCCAGTATTAAGTCGGCAACTCCTAAGTCTTTCATATCAAATTTGCTAGTCAGCATGCGCTTTGTAGCATTTATATTGGCAATGTCATTACTCATTATCAGCATGTCGTCCACATATAAGCAAAAATGACTACATAATTAGGAGTATTCTTAATGTAGACATATTTGTCACACTCGTTAATTTTAAAGCCATTTGACAATATTGTATGATCAAATTTCGCATGCCATTGTTTCGGTGCTTGTTTTAGTCCATAAAGCGACTTAACAAGTTTACACACCATCTTTTCTTTACCTGGAACCACAAACCCTTCAGGTTGTTCCATGTAAATTTCTTCCTCCAAATCCCCGTTTAAGAACGCTGTCTTAACGTCCATTTGATGGATTTCAAGACCATACACAGCGGCTAACGCTATAAACATACGTATGGATGTTATTCTGGTTACCGGCGAGTATGTGTCAAAGTAGTCAAGACCTTCTTGTTGTCTATATCCTTTAACAACAAGCCTTGCCTTGTACTTGTCAATAGTACCATCAGCTTTGATTTTCCTTTTGAAAATCCACTTAGAACCTAATGGTTTGTTTCCAGGAGGAAGATCAACCAACTCCCAAGTATGGTTGCTCAAAATAGATTCTATTTCACTATTGACTGCCTCTTTCCAAAATGGAGAGTCTGAAGAAGACATAGCTTCTTTAAACGTCCGAGGCTCATTTTCCAAAAGAAAGGTGACAAAGTCATCTCCAAATGAAGTAGAATTTCTTTGATGCTTGCTCCGTCTTGGTTCTTCCTCATTTGGTGAATTTCCTTTGGTTCCTTCCCGAGGTCGTTTGGATCTTTCACCAACTGACTCACATTCCTTTTTATACGGATATATAGTTTCAAAGAATTCAGCACTATCTGATTCCATCACCGTATTAACATGAATGTCGGGATTTTCTGATTTATGAACCAGAAACCGATATACTTTACTGTTTATAGCATACCCAATAAAAACACAATCAATTGTTTTCGGTCCAATCTTAACCCTTTTGGGTTTTGGAACTTGCACTTTTGCCAAACACCCCCACACTTTGAAGTAATTCAAGTTGGGCTTCCTTCCTTTCCACCTTTCATATGGAATGGAAAGTGTTTTGCTATGGGGAACTCGATTGAGTATTTGATTAGCCGTGAATAAGGCTTCCCCCCACAAGTTCTGGGGTAGACCCGAACTTATCAACAAGGCATTCATCATCTCCTTTAAGGTTCGATTTTTCCTTTCCGCAATCCCATTAGATTGAGGCATGTAGGGGGCAGTTGTTAGATGAATAATGCCATATTCCAAATATATTTGTTCAAAAGGAGATCCATATTCTCCACCCCTATCACTTCTTATCATTTTGATCTTTTTGTTAAGTTGCGTTTCAACTTCATTTTTGTATTGCTTGAATGCATCAATTGCCTCATCTTTACTAATAAGTAAATAAACATAGCAGTAACGAGTGTTATCGCCAATAAAAGTTATGGAATACTTCTTTCCACCGCGAGATGGTATTGACTTCATGTCACAAATGTCCGTATGAATTAAGTCTAATGGTTCCGAATCCCTTTCAATTGACTTGTAAGGGTGTTTCGTATATTTAGACTCAACACATATTTGACATTTTGACTTCTCGCAATCAAATTTAGGCAATACTTCCAATTTGATCATTTTCCGCAAGGTTTTATAATTGACATGTCCCAAACGAGAATGCCATAAATTATTTAACTCAAGTAAATAACAAGAAGCTGCAGTTTTATTCATAGTGTCAATGACCATTACATTGAGTTTGAAAAGGCCCTCAGTCAGGTAACCTTTTCCTACATACAGCTCATTCTTAGTTATTACAACTTTGTTAGAGACAAACACACACTTAAACCTGTTTTTAACGAGAAGTGCAGTTGACACCAAGTTCTTCCTTATTTCAGGAACGTGAAGAACATTGTTCAGATTCACAATCTTGCCAGACGTCATTTTGAGGAATATCTTTCCATATCCCTTAATTTTGGCCATTGCAGAATTGCCCATAGAGAGTGCCTCATCAGGTCCAACGGGAGCATATGAAGCAAAGGCTTCCTTCACAGCACAAATATGGCGGGTGGCTCCTGAATCAATCCACCATTCTTTAGGATTTCCAACTAAGTTGCATTCAGAAATCATAGCGCATAGATCAATGTCTTGCACTCCTTGAGACAATTTATTGTCTTCAACCATGTTTGCTTGACCTTTTTCCTTTTTCATGTCCTTCTTTGCAGTACGACAGTCTGCGGACTTATGTCCACTTTTGCCACAGTTGTACAATTTCCCTTGAACTTTTTCTTGCTAGGGTTGGTCTTCCCTCCAGAAGGCTTCTTCCTCTTATTTGGATTATGCTCAACAATATTTGCTCCCGCTATTGTAGCATTTCCACGAGCCTTCTTTTCAGCTGATTTGTTGTCCTCTTCAATTCATAGCGAACAATCAAATCTTCAAGGGTCATCTCCTTGCGCTTATGTTTCAAGTAATTTTTAAAGTCCTTCCACAATTGAGGTAACTTTTCAATCACGGTTGCAACTTGAAACGCTTCGTTGATCACCAAACCTTCAGCAAGGAGATCATGTATAATGACTTGAAGTTCTTGGACTTGGGATACAACAGATTTGTTATCCACCATTTTATAATCCAGAAATTTGGCAGCCACAAATTTCTTCAGTCCAGCGTCATCAGTCTTATACTTCTTTTCTAGAGCATTCCACAGTTTCTTAGACGTTTCAACGTTACTATAAACATTGTACAAGTCATCTTCCAAGCCACTTAGAATATAATTCTTGCATAGGAAGCCAGAATGCGTCCAAGCCTCAATCACGAGGAAGCGTTCGTTTTCAGGTGTTTCATCAGTCAGGACTGGAGCATCCTCCTTAATAAACCTTTGCAGGCTTAAGGTGGTCAGATAAAAGAACATCTTTTGCTGCCACCTTTTAAAGTCCACACCAGAAAACTTCCCCGGCTTTTCTGCAGGTGGCATAATCGTTGCAGCAGCACGGCTAGGCCCAGCAGCACCAGAAACTGTGGTAGCATTAGTACTCCCAACAGGGACAGTTGGATCCGCTCCGTTTGTCATCTCTGTCAGAATGACACGAGCAGAAACAATATCAATAAACTGTTTAAACAATTGGAGTAGAAAAACCACAAAGGCTTTTAGTCTCCACAAACAGATTATTTAACAGTAATTAGGAGTAGAAAAACCACGAAGGTTTTAGTCTCCACGAGCAGATTTAATATACAGTATAGGAGCAGAAAACCACAAAGGTTTTAGTCTCCTTAACCAGTCTCCTTAAATAATATTTATTTAAGCGCAGAAAATAAATAACGTTAGATTTCTTAAGCTTGTTGTTCCTGCGTTCAAATAAATTAGAAGATACAAAAACCTGCAGTATATAATCTGTTAGTAATAGGACAATCCCGAGCCCACAAGTTACTTGTGTCTCCTTAAGAAATCTACCCCCTCACGATGCCCAAGGTTCACGGGTTAATTTCTCCCAGGATGGAACGGGATAACAGTTCTACCGTAGCGGCACTTCAAACGGTAGAACACGACGAACACAAAGGAACAGAGCAAATCACACGACTCACTTAATATGCAGAAAGAGAGGGGATGCAGTAAGATATGTTTTCTGTCAGTGTTTTTCTCTGCCCGAGTATTTCTATCCTCTGCCCGAGGTTGTGTCTATCTGTCCGAGTATGAGTCTATCCTCTGTCCGAGGTTTAGTCTCTGTCTTGGAGTTTCAGTCTATGTCAGAGTTTGAGTCTGTGTATGAGTCTCTATCTCAAGGACTGACGAATGACCAGTTTATATAGCCACCCAAGGGCAGACGAAGAGACACAGCGGCATTTAATGAGAAAACGTGGAGGAATTAATTGTCCACTAATCACTGACTTTAATGTGGAGGAATTAATCTACCACTAATGACTGACTTTAATGTGGAGGAATTAATCTACCACTAATGACTGACTTTAATGCAAAAACGTGGAGGGAAAACGTGGAGGAATTAATCTGCTGAAGTCATTTCAGCTGCCCGGTACTGAACTCACTTCAGCTGCCGGTTACAAAAACGGATTAAAATATTAATTAATTAATATTTTAGTTTTGTTGGTCCAAAAATTTAAGTCAATCAATCATATTAATTGACCGACCGAATCCGAAGCCGAAGCCGAAGCCGAGATGAGCGAGCGACGATGACGGCGCGAGGCTTCCCTTCTTCTCAACCCTTTTAAGAGCTAAGAGAAGTAAATTTCTATTTAAACCCAACAAAATCCTTTTCCTCTACCAATGTGGGAGAAAGTGCATTTCCCTACAAAAGAGAACCTTTTCACCTTTCACCCATTTCCCATTCACATTCTTCCATTAAACCCAACAAGCCGCATTTCAGAGATTTTCATGGGTTTCGGAGCATGAGTGTCGGCCCTTCTTGGGAGGCGCTCCACCCTGCTCTGGGGTGCTCCACCCTGATCTCTGGGGTGCTCCACCTTCCTTCAGGTGCGCTCCACCTTCACAGGTACTGTAGCATACGGCATTCAAATTATCTTTGAAGCTCTTGCATCTGCATCCCTTGCATACTCTTAGCTTGACTCTTGATGGTTGGCGTCTAGGCTCAAAATATACTGCATCACCAGCGCTCTAATAATCTTCTTGCAATGAAACTTTTACCTCTCTTAGTTTACTTATTTAGCGAGAATTTGATTGATCGAGTCAGCAAACCATGGATACCAAATGATTGATATATTCAAAAAAATAAAAAAACTCTCATAGTGTGTATCGTGTTGCATGATTTCCTTCTTGTTGCCTTTTATTTGCTGATGTTTTTGTTTTAATACAACAAAAATGTTTCTTATTGTGAATGTGGCAGACCAAAATGAGGATCTTGGACCTGGAATTGATGGAATCACACTTCACCTTTTATTTTATGCATTCATAATTCAAGAATATGACTTGTGGTGAGTTGATATCAGGTTATTAGCCAAGTGAATGGATTATCTCGGTGCTTTACATTAGTTATGACTATCCATTAAAAACTGGAAGCTGCAACTCAAAATTGGACTTAAACTTTCAAACAACCTGGTGGTTTAAATTTAAAAAATATATAAAAGACAAAAATAGAACAAATTCCGTAGCCGGGACTTGAACCCGGATCTCTCGGGTGAGAGCCGAGTATCCTGACCAACGAGACTACAACGGACTCATGTTATCTAATTATTCCATTGACATCTATATGTTAGTGTTTAGATACTTCACTGATTATATTCAAAACTTCTTAAGTGGATAATCTCCAATAATAAGGAACAAAAATTTAAGGAACCGAAATAGTTCCAACTACAAAAGTAAATATTCATATTAGCTTAGAAAAGAAGTATGATAACGAAAAGATAGGAGGCTCGCAATGGATTACGAGCCTGCACAATGTGTAGACTTAGAGTCTCTAAGCTAGTAGTGAAAAAAGAGGCATAGGGTCCTCTCAAGTTTCAAATGAAGAAAAGGGGACAAAAAATTAATTAACTTAAGTGAGGGCCGAATTGTAATAGTTAAAACTTATGGGTATGAAAGATATTTCCGAAATTTATAAAAAAGCCCCACAATTCAAAAAAATTCAAATATTTCATTTTCCCTCCCTCCCACCTACTTTTACTTTATCACCTATTAAAATCATTTTACACTTTTATTTCTCTCTTTCTTCTTTCTCCCTCTTTTTTCTTCTTCTTTCTCCTTCTTTCTTCTAGCTTTCTTTTCAAATTTTATTTCTTTACCATTCTTGTTATTTTTCTTTCTTCATTTTCGTCTCTATTTTCTTCTCTTCTTAGTATTCATTTAATTTTTTCGTTCTTCTCCTTTTTCTTCTTCTTTGTCCCCGTTTCATTCTTTTTCATATTTTTTTTAATTCTAGTCGTTTTGCACATATGTTTGAATGTGTAAACATATTTTTTATATGTTTATATAATTTTGAAGATATTTTCACGGCTGAAAAATATGTGTACACATCAGTGTGTACACATATATTATGTGTACACATCTCAACTGATGTGTACACATCTCGACTGATGTGTACACATCTCAACTGATGTGTACACATCTCGACTGATGTGTACACATCCTTTTATTAGAGTGGTAGATGATGGTGGGGTGGTGGTGGAGGGTGGTAGAAGGTGGTGGTTGGTGGTGAAGGGTGGCGGAAGGTAGTGGTGGGTGGTAGGATATGGCGGTGAGTGGTGGAGGGTGGTAGAAGGTGGTGGTGTGTGGTAGAAGGAGGCGGTGGAGAGTGGTGGAGGGTGGTGGTGGAGTGGTGGATTAATGGAGGCTGGGGGCTGGGGAGGGGAGATGAGAAGGTGGGAGGCTTTGTGCAAATAAAAAAAATTGGGGGCTTTTAAAATATTAGTCATTAGTATTAATTTTAAAAGTGTCTCCCTCACCCAATTTTTAAAGACTTTGTCCCCTTTTATTATTTAAGAGACTAAAAAGTCCCTCTCACCCATAAAACCCAAGCTAGTAAGAGTTACTTTTAAAAAATCTCATTGTTTTTTATTATTGGATAAAATTTAAACTCTTCATTGTGTATACATAATAAAGCTTTTAAAGTAGTGTCAAATACATGACTCTCTCTGTTGCAAATAGTACTCCATCCGTCTCAATTTATGTGGCACTATTTCATTTTTTGTTTGTCCCAAAATAAGTGACACCTTTCTTTATTTGACAACTATTTAATGCAACATCTCTATTTTATCCTTGTTGGGCCCTACATACTTTAATACCTATTAACAACTTTTTTACTACTCAAATCTTCTCTCTCTTACTTTTTTAAGGGTAAAATTGATATTTAATAAAGTCAACCTCTATTTTCTTAAGCTTCGTGCCCGGTCAAATGGTGCCACATAAATTGGGACAGAGAAAGTATTATTTTATTATTAGTCTGTTTGAAATGAATGACATATTTCTGAATTTGAAAACTATATAACTCGAGATTTTCATTATAAGACATATTATATATTAAAACATGTATACCGCCGCTAGGGGCATACAAACCAAACCGGCGAACCGTACCAAATTGACAAACCAAACCAAACTGAAAAAAATCCGACTAGTAGTTTGGTTTGATTTGGTTTGGTGTTGGAAGAAAATAAACCGACATATTAGGTTTGGTTTGATGTTAACAAAGAAAAACCCGAACCGACACCAAACCAAACCGACATTACATATATATTATTTTTAATATTTTTGTACATAAAAAAATAGCGAAATTAATAACAAACATCATCTCTAGAGTAATTCTATTTATTATGTATCCAAAACTTTAAAATATGCTTACTAATATAATTTTTGAGAATTTAATACTATATTTCTATAGTTTATTTTCAAAAATACTACTTTCATAATCTCGATAAATTTCCTAAATCAATGTGTATTAGATAACCGTATCTCTTAAAATCATCTTCTTCTATCTCGCTAAAAATAGATATCCTAGTCAACAATTCACAAGTCATACTAAAAAAATATTTCAAATACCATAAAGGACACCGAGTATAATTATGTATATATATATATATATATATATATATATACACACACACACTAGTGACGGGAGCCCGGGCCAGCCCGGGCCCAAGCTTAATGTAGATACTCCAATGCACTATTTAAATTTTGAACCCTTAAAATAAAAATAAAAAATTAATTATCATCGCTAGAACTTGAACACTTTTAGTGGATAGTCAAAAACATTCTTGGAGGATCGTCAGAAATTTAATTAAGAAAGGTTGCTAAAATTAAACACTATTGAGAAAATATTTTTAATAATTTTGTTTGTCGACATGTTTTCTACTTACAACTTGTGCTCAACACGAAGTTGTTTTAACTTCTAATCAGTCGTAGATATTCATATTTCTAATGCGACTTGCAAGTATATTTTTGTATATTGGATAAATATCATGGTTCCCTTTTCATTCTCACAATTAAGAAGGTATGTATTGTTGAGGTCGTAAGGTAACACGATATACCCTTTTATTCATAAAAAGATATGATTTTTTCATTTGTACGTTCATATGTGATTGGCCCAAGACTACACTGATAATTTATTGAATTTCTATTGTTTTTTCATTTTGTATAATACCCTTGCTTTTTTCTTTAAACTTTCATATGATTATTAAGATTTATGTAATACTTCTAGCAATCTCAGTCTCATTCATAAAGGGTATTACCAAGATTTTTCTCCTCGAGAGTTTAACCATTCGAAAACAAGGACCTGGTAAGAAACATTACTTTGCTAAATTATTAAGTCAATCAAGGATATACAATCAACATAACTCACAAAGACAATCTGAGCTCTTATTATGGTCGATTTAGTTGCACGACTTTAATTAAGAACCTCTAGTTCTCTAAAACATCAGGGTAATGCTTCACTATATTAGAGATTCACTTGTATAAGTTCAAACTCCAAGAGAGTTTCCGAAGTTCATCTTCAACTTTTTTTGGTCCACAATTTGAGTTGTAATTATCTTGTACCTATTTAATATTTTAGTTATATTCTAATTAGAAGTCCAAAGAGTGGCTACGTAGTTGGCGAGTGATGCCTAAAAGTGGCTATGGTTCAAAATATAGCACTAAAAGTGCCTACCTAGGTCCCGAGATAATTTATTGAAGTTTTGTTGTTTTTTTATTTTCTATAATAATCTTATTATTTTGCTTTTATCTTAGTTATTAATGATTTATGTAATTTTTCTAACAGTGTCAGTCTAATTTGAAGGTAATTTCTCATTCGAGAGTTTAAATTTCTCCTATTAAAAATAAGGACTTGGCAAGAAACATTACTTTGCTAAATCAGTAAGTCAATCAAGGAGTACAATCAACGTAAAAAAGATTGCAGTCAGTTTGATAATGATCGAGTGACATTGCTTCTTCGGCCCGAACCGAGGAATCCCTTAGATATGATGCAAAACGGCTCTTGTTCTATCCTTGATTGAACCCGCGCATGGTGGATTCACAATCCACTGCCTTGATCCACTTGGCTACATCCGCCCCCCCGCTGAGATGTCCAGCGGATTCCTGGGCCTTGTTTCTTTCTTTGCTACAGCTGATAAAAATCGTTGTTTTAGACGATGCATATGTAGAAAGCCTATTTGGTTCTAGTAGTTAGTTTACTAGAGTTTTATCGAGAGAGTAGTATGAGATAAGAGGGAAAGTTTTCATCCATTTTGTATTTGTAGCGTTTTGGCGACATGGCCGAGTGGTAAGGCAGAGGACTGCAAATCCAAGCCCACTCAGATAGACTAAGTAGACTAAAAAACTTTTTTCTTCTCCTTTACCCACGTACCTTTTTTGGTATTCTTCCCTCAGATCTAGACCTTCTCTCTTTTTATTTAAACCAAGGGCATCAAGACCCAGGCCTTCACCCCCTGCCCGGAAATAGAGAACCAAGCCCCTTTCTGATCCATTCATTTCTGCAAGCAGGGAGGCTCCAGTAACTTATTAGATACCATCGATTCTGGTATCTAATAAGGTTTACGACCCACTTTTAGGAACCATAAATCGAAATCGAGTATCTTTTGGATTCATTATTTTATTTTTATTAAGTTAAGTTGAACAAATTTCATTTCTACAGCACAGCCGATTCTCTTTATTCTCTGCAAAGTCTGAGAAAGCAGTAGCATTACGTCCTGAGAATGAATCAAGCAAGAACTCCCTTATTCATATCCGATTTTTCTCTCTTTCTTTTTGATACTTGGTTGGCAGGGTCAGGGCCTTTCTCACTGGGCGAGAACTCACATAAACAACCTTAGCTCTCAATATGGTCGATTAAGTTCCACGACCTTTATTATGAACCTTTATTTCTCGGAAAATTTAGGGCAATATTCCTAAAATGTAACTTCTTAGTTCAAAACTTCTGGACATGTATTAGAGGTTCACTTATATCAGTTCAAATTCCAAGAGAATTCTGGAAGATCGTATTTTTGGCTGCATTTTGAAGTTGTGATTATCTTGTACCTATTTTAAAAATAATTGATTATATTCTAATTAGCAATTCTAAAAGTGGCCACTTAATCAGTAAATTATTCTTAAAAGTGGCTATACTTCAAAGAGCACCCTAAAAGTGGCTACTTGGGGTCGGCAAGGAGGACGACCCCAAGCTCCTCTGTGTCTATATAGTAGTGGTAAAGTAGTAATATATATTACTATTTTCTATGTAAGGCAATTCCAGTGTGCTGATAATAAGTAAAGAATTTCAATAAGAAGATAAAGAGATCATTGAGAGCTCAAAATTACCTTCTTCTTTTTTTTTGGCAGAAAGATAATTATAATACTTAGTAGGGTAATATTACATCAGTAGTAGCATCAGTACTAGTGCAAGACAGTATTTGTTGTCCCAAGCATATTTGCTAATACAGCCATATTACCAAAAGTAGTTAGGCTTGATAAAATATTTTCCGAAATAGTTCTAGTATAGGTAGCAGCATCCTTATCTAGCTGGATCATCTTGGTAATACAATTATCAGGCTGATTGATTAGTTGCATCTGATTCTTAGCAGGTAGTTAAAGTCCAGTTCTTGACAAAAAGTATGCAACTGAATTTACTTCTCTGAAATTATGGCGCAGTACTGAATTCCCCAATTTCTTTGGTGCGCACTTTTATCATAGCATGTATCTCCTGATCAAAATTACTACTACTACTATTAAAGACCCATTAACATCCCATTAAAAACATTTCAAGGTGGAACAAAGCCCTTAACTACTCTACAACTATCAGTTCCCTTTTCTTGCATTGTCTCATTATACAAACACCACTCTCCCATGTTCAGAACTAAACTAAACAATCTTTACAAACACTACTACTCAACTTCTTCCAACTACCTTAACAATCAAATCAACACTTTCCTGTCCAACAAAACAGCCTTAAGCCTCAAACTCCTCCTTCAATCCCATGCTTTAATAATCACAACTGGTAACACAAACAATGTCTACATAACAGCAAAGCTTATCTCTCATTATGCCTCTAAAAACCACCTCATTTGTTCAAAAAAAGTGTTTGATTTAATCAGTTTTAAAGACCCTTTTCTTTGGAATTCAATAATTAAAACTTATTTTTCAAATGGGTATTACTCAGAATCTCTTGAATTTTACTCTAACATGAGGGGTTGTAGTACATTTCCTAATGAATTTACTATACCAATGGTTGTTTCTGCAATTGCTGAACTTGGGTTGGTTCAATATGGTAAAAATGTACATGGGTTAGTGTCAAAATTGAATCTTTTTAACAGTAGTGCTGCGGTTGGATCTTCGTTTGTGTACATGTATTCGAAATGTGGCTTTATCGAGAATGCGCGTATAGTGTTTGATGAAATGCCTGTGAGAGATGTGGTTTCTTGGACTGCAATTGTAATAGGGTGTGTGGAAAATGGGGTGAGCGAGAAGGGATTGGAGTTTCTTTGTTTAATGCATAAAGATGGTGGTGGGAGTGAGGTAAGGCCGAATTTTCGGACATTGGCGGGTGGATTTCAAGCTTGTGGAAATTTGGGAGTGTTGGTGGAGGGTAGGTGTTTGCATGGTCTGGCAGTAAAATCTGGTTTTGGTTGTTATCGAGATGTTCAGTCGTCGATTTTGTCGATGTACTCAAAATGTGGATCGGTTGAAGAAACGTATTGTTCGTTTTGCGAGGTTGATGAGAGGGATTTGTTTACCTGGACGTCGATAATTTCTATTTATGCGAAGTTTGAGTATGTTGCTGAATGCATTGATATGTTCTTGAGAATGCAGGCTAGTGGGATATGTCCTGATGGGATGGTAATTAGTTGTGTGCTTTCTGGTCTAGGTAATGCCATGAGGATTTTTGAAGCTAAGGCCTTCCATGGCTTCATTTTGAGAAGAAACTATGATGAAGATCACATGGTTGGTGATGCATTATTGGCCATGTATTGTAAGCTTAGAATCTTGAATTTGGCCGAGAAGATATTTGATGGAGGAATTGGACAAACCACTGAGGCTTGGAACATGATGGTGACTGGCTATTTCAAGGCAGGATTAGAAGCCAAATGCATTAATTTATTTAGAGAAATGCAACACTTGGGAATTGAATCTGATATCAACAGCTTCATATCTGTAATTTCTTCTTGCTCCCGCTTGGAAGAATTCCATTTAGGTCTGTCTCTGCATTGCCATATCCTTAAAAATCTGAAGTTTGAAAATGTTTCTATTGCCAACTCTCTAGTAGATATGTATGGCAGAAGCAAGAATATGACTTTATCATCGAGAGTCTTTTGTATGATGACTAATAAGGATGTCGTCACATGGAACACAATGATGACTTCTTATGTTAGTTGTGGAAAAATTACAGAGGGCTTTAGTCTTTTAGATAAAATGATTGCAGAAGGATGCAAACCTAATATTGCAACACTGCTGATTTTGCTCTCTGCTTGTTCTCAAGTTTCTTCCTTGGAGAAAGGAGAGAAGGTTTATGAGTACATCAAGGAAGTTGGGTATGAAAGGAATACTTTGATTGCTACTGCTTTGACTGATATGTATGCGAAATGTGGACAGCTAACAAGGTCCAGAGAAATATTTGATTCATTGGATAAGAAAGATGCTGTCTCTTGGAACGTACTGATCTCAGGCTATGCTATGTGTGGAGAAGCAAAATCTGCTATAGAAATTTTCAAACAGATGGAACGGTCCGAAATTAGGCCAAATGAACTGACTTTTCTTGCTGTTCTTTCAGCTTGTGCTCATGCTGGGTTGGTTGAAGAAGGAAAGTCCATATTTAGCAGAATGAAAGATTATTCTTTGATACCCACACTGAAGCACTATGCTTGTATGGCTGATATTTTAGGCCGTTCTGGTAATTTGGATGACGCTGAAGCTTTGGTTTTATCAATGCCAGTTGCTCCTGATGCAGCTATATGGGGTTCTTTGCTAAGTTCTTGTAAAGTTCACAGTCAGGTGCAGAAGGGTATAAGAATTGCAAAACATGCTATTGAATCCGACCCAGAAAATGATGGGTACTATGTGGCAATCTCAGACCTATATAGTTCTGTAGGAATGTGGGAAGAAGTGGAAATGGTGAGGAAAATAATGAAGGACAGGAAAGTGAGGAAAGAAGTTGGTTGGAGTACTGTATAATTTGTCTGGCTACTCATGGGAGGTCTTATAACAACTCAAAGTCTTCGTATATGCACTCAATCGTCTTGAACACTTGTAAAAGGTTTTACCCTTGACAGGGTTGTCCAATTAGCACCGCATTTTCTGCACTCTATCATTTGCTTCACGTTCTGGAAATCAATGGTCTAGATGGTAGCATTGAGATGGTTTTCAGGTGATGGTCCTGGTTATGAGCCCTTTCAGTTAGCACTTGGCTGACAGAGAAGAATACATCTGTTGATCATGCCTCTCATCTTTTGACTGACGATATTATTCTAATTTTGGCTTATCTGAACTGATAGTAATCCTTTGAAGTTCATTCCTTCAATCTATGTGTGTGGAAGGACAAACTTTTTATGTTCTCCATGCTCATTTTTGCACATCAGACAATGAAATGGGCAAATGTAAAATATGGTTGTACAGTTGAGTATGACTTTATTGGCATGCGGATGAGGTACAACCGCAGTTCTGGACACTGGCTTCTAGTTTGGAACCTTGCTGAAACTTCGGTGCTTGGACAGATTAGGAGCCTAGGAGGTATATAGAAGTTCGGCTTTACTGAGTCTATACTCTCCATGGATATTAATATGTGATCTCTTTAGGGCTAAGACTCAAGAGGTAACCGGCAAAGGTCTCTAACATGAGAAATTATCTACTAGATATCATGTGATCTAGCTTGTCCATGACCTGAATATTATGTAACGGCACCGGGTTGGACCAGCCATGAATTCTGTCCAACGCGAAACTTGTGATGTCGAGTTCGGTCTTGTATACGAGAAAGTGTGATAAGAGACTGCACCAACAATTTCTCATATTTTGGACTAGCATAACATTAGCGTCACTGCAGATGATTCCGAGATGTCAAAAGGATATCGTTCTGATCAAGAGCATCAGTGGATTGCATATCAAAGAACTGCATGATCTTCAAGAGTTGCAGTTCAGAAAGAGCCAGTTAGATTACTCATGTAAAGAATGTCATGTGTAGAGGCTTGGAGATTGCTTGGAACAAGTTGAGGAAGTCAATACAGGTGAAAAGTGATCAGCATGTTACCTTGGGTTTAACAATTGACGCAACGGCATCGAAGCACGGGATCAAAGTTGGATGGAAAGCAAAAGTCAGCATAACGCGCTAGACTTGAGCTTGTAAGCCAATGTACCACATCTCTATTTGGCAATTCGATCTTTCCATAGCTTTATGGAATCCATAAATGTTTGATAAGACTCGTCTTTGTAGTAGATTTTGTAGATAGTGAGTTTAACAAAAACATTTGTGAGGATAAAAACCTTCTTGTTCGAATTGAACGTGGAAATTAGCTTAGGCAGTTAGGCTTGATTCTTGAATTATCTTTATATATTTTGTTTTCTTACTTTCCATTCTTTGAGGATGATTTCATATATTAATTGTCACAATAAACAGGAAATTTCTATTTTAGTAGCTTTCTATTTAGTTTAATATTTATTATTCCCCTTGTGTGTGTGCCAAATCGTATCACACACAAACTTTCAAAATTATCAAAATCTGTCACATTTCAGTTGACTTCTGATGCTTTATTTTCACCTTCACTGACAACCCTCAAGAAACACAAATGGAAAGATCACAAACATGTACATTATAAGTTTCATCTCAACAGACACAATGATATCTTGAAAGCTTAAACAAAACCAATTGAACATTGTTTAACTTGGGTTAAAATAAAGATAAACACGTGGCGGTAGACATGAAAAACACAACAAAATGTAAAATTGCTTTCCTTTCATATTCCAAATACCAAGTTACCAAAACAAATTAAAGAACAAACATACCACAAAATGTAACCCTGAAACATAACAGAAAAGCTAAAGACCAACTCAGTACAAGAAGCATCTTGTATTCACGCAATGTTAAGGAACTGCTGCACCAGAGGAGTGTTATTGTAGGCAGCCTATGGTAACTCAGTAGCTCATTCCACGGCTTGAAAAAAAGCTACATTTGCCTATTAGCAGCCTCAGTAACAAAAGGCAAGTAAGGAGTCTTCCCTAGAATACAAGAAACAAGACCATAAACAAAACAGCCAACAACAAAAACAAAAAGGCCATTATGCATAAACATAGTAAGCATAAGTCCAATTCCAGATTGACCAGGAGAGAATATCCTTTGTATCAACATAGGTACAACAAGTAAAACGTCAAGTACAACAGCTTGAAGCGCATTGAAACGAGGGTATTTGTTAAGTCCTTCATTTCTTACAATACCCAAGTAAAGTGCAAAAAAAGTGACAAAACTAGCGTAAGGTATAGAGCGATAAAGTGAAAGGAGAGGAAGTATTGGTTGAAAAGGTAAAGCAAGAATTGGGTATTGAGAGAATAGGAAACGCCCGTATTGTAAGCCGTTGAAAAAGGGTAGGAAGTAGGCTATGGCGGAGATAAGGCGGTCTGTGGCGGGGATTGGGTTGTAGGTGGCGGAGATGGAAGTGGGTTTTGGTTTGGGGAGGGAGAGGGATTGGGGTCGAAGGAGTTTGGGGTGGGTGGGTTTGAGGGGGTGGGGTAGGAGGTGGGGAAAAGGGGTTTTGGGGCTGAGGGTTTTGGGAGGGGGTGAGAGAGTGAAACGGAGGAGAGGAATGGAAGCCATTTTTGGAAAAATTGACAATTGAGAGGGGGTTTTGGGAGTCTTGGATTATGTGTGTATTTTAACAAGGATTTCTCAAGTAAACTACCTAAATGCACTATTGGTAGATTATATAATGCATCATTTTGTTAGTCTATTTGGATTCTAATTTGTAGACGTGAACAAAAAGAAATTTCTAAATTTGGCCTATACTAATAATACATGTAGAAAACCAAATAAATAACGACCAAAAGTTATGATTGAGTTGTAAATACTCATTCATTCTTAATTAGAGATTTTTGGTTCGAACTTGAATTGCTTTAGATAGCGAGTATCTTCAGGGGCGAAATTATCTTGCACCGAAAGGTGTCACAGGACACTGCTTCGTCGAAATTTTTTATTAAGTATAATATATATATATATATATATATATATATATATATATATATGTAATAATGTGCATACAAATACATTATGTGACAATGCTTGAACTTATAAGGCTTGACAGCCCAGTGGTTATGCGCTCAAAATTGAACTTCCGCGGCCTAGATTCGAATCCCTACAGGTGCAGAATTTTTGTATAAACTTTCGAACATTTATTCTAATAATAATACAAAGTTACTAGGAATCGAACCTAGCACCAGCACCTTCAGCACATAAAGGAGCTGCAATACCACCTTTACTACTCCGCCTAGTTAAATTTCTAACAATGAGCAAACATAAATAGTTAAATTTCCAACAATGAGCAAACATAAACTACAAGTAACAGGAAAATAAGCCCTATATATTAAAAAAAATTTCCAATAAAACTCTGTAATTCTGCTGCTATACCCTACAATTCACGCGACTTTTGGAGCAAAATTGACACAATTGAATCATCATTTTTGGATTTCTTTGTCTCATACTATTTGGTAAGTTATTCTATTTTATTTCTTCCCCCTTTCTAGGTAGAGGTTCTTGAAACCTCTATTATATTCCTTTTGAATTCAATTGGATTATCTAGGGTTCATCCTAATTGATACTTTATTTTAGGTTAAATTTTAATGGAGAGGTTTTACCCTAGAGTATCTTCTACGGTTTCAAAACCAATTTCAACATCTAAAGATTCATCCAAGTTGTGCAACAATACCAAAGAGTCAAAACAACATCGACAAAGTGAAGGAGTTGATATAAGTTCCCTACCAGTCTGACCCAGGTGAAAGATTAGCAATTCAAAAATACCATCCAAATGACCAAGATGAAATAAGAAGAGCATATATCCAAAAGGGCCCTTTTCAACCTCGGAACCACAGTTTTCCTCAAAGAGTGTTTTCAGGTAATAAATTGTGTCGCTTTAATTATGAATGGTTTGATGAGTATGATTGGTTGGAGTATAGCATAACAAAAGATGCAGCCTTTTGCTTCTATTGCTATTTGTTTCATGATGAAAGCAACAATCAGGGTTGGGGGAAATGTATTTTCAGAGATAGAATTTACAAGCTGGAACAAGAAGAAGAGTTTTAAAGTGCATGTTGGTGGACCGAATAGTGTTCATCATCAGTCAAGAAAGAATTGTGAAGATCTAATGAATCAAAAACAGTCCATTAAAAGTGCACTCGTTAAACAATCCGATCAACAAAAGTTAGAATATCGGACTCGTTTAGAAGCCGCTGTTAATGTGACAAGATATCTGCTGAACCAAGGATTAGCATTCTGGGGACATCGTGAAGATGAATCGTCTCTTAATAGAGGTAACTACAAAGAACTACTCAAATGGTATGCAAAATTATGTGATAATATTGGTGAAGTATTTAAAAAAGCTCCAAAGAATAATCAATTGACTTCTCCATACATTCAAAAGGATATAATCACTGCATGTAAGATGGAAATAATTAAATCTATCATAGAGGATTTAAATGGTGATTACTTTTCCATATTAGTTGATGAATCTCGTGATGTATTGTGTAAGGAGCAAATGGCTATTGTGTTGCGGTATGTTGATAAAAGGGGTTTTGTGATGGAGCGTTTTATTAGTATTGTTCATGTTCGTGCTATTACTGCTTTATCTTTAAAGAAGGAAATTGTTGATTTACTTGCTCAACATTCTTTAAGTTCATCTTATATACGCGGGCAATGTTACGATGGAGCAAGCAATATGCAAGGTGACTTAAATGGGCTTAAAAAGTTGATACAACAAGAAAGGGAAGGTGCTCATTCTATTCATTGTTTTGCCCATCAACTCCAATTAGCCCTTGTTGGAGTTTCTAGGAGATGTGATGAAGTTCAAGAACTTTTATTATTAGTTTCTGATATATTAAATATGGTGGGAGCTTCTTACAAGCGTAGAGATGAACTTCGTGAAGAAATTGAAGAAGCATTACGTAAAGTGAGCTTGAAACAGGTAAGGGTTTGAATCAAGAGTTAGGTCTTGCTAGAACAAGTGATACTCGGTGGGGCTCTCACTACAAATCCTTTAATAATTTTATTCTTATGTTTGGCCCCATCATTGATGTACTTGATGCTCTTGCTGTTAGTACACGTTCTGAAGAAAAGTGTAAGGCACAAAGATATCTTACAAGATGTTTAACATTTAAGGTTGTCTTTGTGTTGCATTTTATGCGCAATGTTTTAGGAATTATAAATAAGCTTAATGCAGCCTTTCAAAAGAAGGATCAAGATATTGCAAATGCCATGTTGCTTGTAAAAGTGGCAAAGGACCAGTTGCAACTAATGAGAGATAATGGTTGGGATTTACTTTTTGATAAGGTGTCTAAATTTTGTATCAAATATGACATTGTGATGCCACAATTTGTCGAGCTTTATGTTACTCTTGGAAGATCACGTCGTTTAGTTGCTGATTATACTGTTTTACATCACTACTATGTTAAAGTATTCAGTAGAATTATTGATTGGCAACTTCAAGAACTCAATAATCGCTTTGATGAGGTGACAACTGATTTGCTTCTCGGAGTTACTTGCTTGAACCCAGTTGACTCCTTTTCAAACTTTGACATTGATAAGATTTTGAGATTGGCTGAGTTATATCCTGATGATTTTGATAAATACTCTATGGTTGACCTTCATTTTCAGCTTGAGAATTACATTGTTGATGTTCGAGACCGTGATAAAAGGTTTTCTGATCTTAAGGGACTTGGTGACCTTTCTAAGAAACTAGTGGAGACGAAGAAACATGGAGTTTATCCTCTTTTCTTCAGACTAGTGAAATTTTCTTTACTTTTGCCAGTTGCTACTGCTACAGTTGAAAGAGCGTTCTCGGTGATGAAGTTGATTAAGTCTGACTTGCGAAATCGAATGGATGATGAATTTTTGAGCGGTTGTTTGGTGCTTTAGATAGAAAAGGACGTATTTAGTACTATTTCTAATGAGGCTATTATGAATACATTTCAAAAAATGAAAGATCGTCGTGAAGAGCTCTAGTATTGTACTTGAATTGATATATTTTAATAATATGATGCAGTATAATATTTTATTCATTTATTTTTTTAAATGTGACACTGCTTGCAAAAAATCCTGCGTACGCCACTGAGTATCTTATTCCGTAATAAAAAATTTCGACGTGAATTCAAATTAGTGTATTAGGTAAAAATCGACTTGCACACGTGGCACTTCGGTTATATGGTGCAGGGCGAGCCGAACGAATATTTGTAGTTGTGGTTCGAGACAAATAGTGAAGATACCGGAGTCATCAACCAAAGACATAGATTGTGTTGCACTTCGGTGGGCTAACACCTCGGTTAACTAGAAAACTCATATCTTCGGGGGCGATGAACTTTAGCCTCGGTGAATAATCCCAATTTCAGCGGAATAACTTCCCACTACTTCAGCCCACAAACTCCACTTCCAAAGGATGTGGGATGTGAAAGGGTTGGTGGACAACATGGAGAAAATGGCTTGTACTTTTGTATACCTATAAATAGCAGTACGTTTTATATTGAAAGCATCTAGAAATTCATACCAAAACTCTGGCAAAATATGTATTGAACCTTATACAGTGAAATTTCATCCATTTCTTCGCAATTCTATTTGATTTCGCTTGTTGTTTCAGCTTTGATACTTAGTATTGCTTGTACACTCGATCCAAATTCGATTTGTTGTCCTAGATCAGTTTAGGCCAATATAAATTGGCGCCGCCTGTGGGAATCCAAGCAATTACGCTTTGTTCCGAAGTTGAACGAAACTGTTTTCTTTCACGCGATGGCTGACAATGGTGATAACACCAATGCGCACCAGTTACCTCATGTTGGACAAACTGGAACGTCCTTACCCCCACTTCCAACGGATGATACACTCATACCACCATCACCTCCAACAGATCCTTCTTCATCGGGATCAAGCGACCCTTTCCAAGCGTTTGTTATGCGCTCTTTAAATGTCCTCCAAGCCCACTTCGACCATCAAGCAACTTTTAACACTGAATTTCGTAGCTCCTTGGAAGCAGTCTCGGTGAGAAATCACGCTACCCCACTGATACTCCACCCATAGCTCCGAATAAAGGCATCCCGAACTTCATTCCCGCGGGCACGACAATAGGGGGACCTCAAAATGGAGCCACGTCTGGAGGCTTAGGGACTGCGCCCAATACTAATCCATCATTCGGGATGGTTCCCAACGTGGCTGAAACCAACTCCTCAGTAGACCTTGAAAAACTGAAAAGAGAGATCGAGGCTCGAGTTGAGGCCAAATTAGAGAAGCGGCTCGAAAACGCACCGGGGTAAGGAAGACCCAAAGGGCGTTGGACATCGATCAGTGTAGGCAATTGCCTTATAAACCCGAGGCTGCCCCAACCCCAATTCCAAAATACTTCAAAATGCAAATTCTGAAGAAATATGATGGCACCATCGACCCCGTCGAGCACGTGACCAAATTTATTGCGTTGGTGAAAGGAATGATCTATCTGAAATTGAAAAGGAGTCTATGTTCTTGAATAAATTTTGGAACACATTGGAAAAGGGGGCGCTTTGGTATATGCACTTGCCTTTGGAGTCTATTTCAGATTTTAAAGAGCTAGCTGATGCTTTCATCAAGGCTTACATCGGGGCACAAAAGATTCTTCAAAGGAAGGAAGATATCTTCGAGGTGAAGCAATAATATGGGGAGCCCATCAAAGACTTAATCGAGCGATTCCAAGCCGAAAGGATGGAACTGCCCCCTATGAGAGATAACTTGGCCATCATGGCCTTCGAAAGAAATATTAATATTCAGAACTCTGAAGCAGCTGCCGAGCTAAAAAAGGAGCTTCAACAATATCAATCCCAGACGTGGAATGAGCTGAATGACAGAATTGCCACCAAGATAAGATTGGAAGAAGCTGAATGGAGAGTTGCAGGCTGAAGCCTAAACTATAGAAATCGCCCTGAGTCATCTCGATGCGCCGAGGCACCAAGAGGAAACTCAAAGGGTCGATATGAGCTATATAACTCACAAAGGAAGCATGTGAGCTAGAGGCTCGGTGGACCATCCATAAGCCAACGCCTCGGTGGCCGAGTAAATCATAATGGTAATCAATGGAACACCACCGGGCCCGCTTTAGTGTCCAAAGATAAAGACTTACCTCGGATATTAGATTAAAACTTCAATGTGTCAACCACCGAGCTGGTAAATACCCTGAAGGGAATGACAGACAAAGTGGTGGGATTACCTAAAGATATGAGGACAATTTTTGAGAAAAGATATCAAAGCTTGCGTTGTGAGTTCCACGCTGATTATGGACATCGAACTAAGGATTTTAAGGCGCTTCGCCTCGAGGTGGCTCATCTATTTAAACAAGACCTACTAAGCAAGTTTCTCACTGATAAAGGCAAACAAAATTATGCAAAGAACCAAGGGGATGGACAGCCACTGAAGGCACTACCCCTCGAGAGGGTTGTGAACGTGATATCTGGTGGATCAGAAGTGAATGGTGTAAAGTTTTCCAAGCTGTCGATAACGATGGAGAAAATAACTCTAGTAGGAGGTTCGAGTAAAGAAATAGTGTTTGATGACGATGATTGCGATGTCATGATATTCCCCTATCATGATGCCTTAGTCGTCATGCTAAGGATCAACGATTCGGATATCAAACGAGTCTTGATCGACCCCTATACCTCTATTAATATAATCAGCTACGGGGCTGTTAAGAAAATGTGGTTGAAGCCAAATCGTCCCGAAGGTAGCCATATTAACTGGTTTTAATAACTCTACTGAGAAAATATTGGGCGAGATCACGCTCAATATGTATGCCGAAGGGGTTGTCAAGGGAACAATGTTCCAAGTCATGCCCGAGGACATGGCTTACAATGTGATCCTTGGGAGGCCATGGATTCATTCGATGGAAGATGTACCATCCACTCTTCATCAGGTCATTAAATTTCCCACCACTCGAGGAATTCGTTCGATCAAGGGTGAGCAACGAATGGCAAGAGAATGCTATTCGGTTGCATTGAAGAGTGGAGTCGTCCTGAATGGACCGAGGCAATAACAATTAGCGCTACCATGGTCTAGTGAAGAGAGGGGTTCGTTTCCTCAAATCGATCCCCAAGAGGAGGTGGAAAAGATCCCGGTGTGCATACAAGAATCTCAGAAACAAAAGACTGAGGATTCGACTATTGAAGAACTGGAATCTTTCACGCTATCGAAAGATTTCCCGAACAGGAAGGTGTTTGTCGGCTCGGAGTAGGATCCAGAGTCAAAAAAAACAATAGTTGAAGTGTTAAAGTCCAATGACGACTGCTTCACGTGGTCCCATGCTGATATGATCAGCATCGATCCGGATATCATGACTCATAAGTTGAACGTAGGTCCATGCTATACCTCGGTAAAGCAGAAGAAAAGGCTGCATGCCGGCATAAAGAAAAAGGCAATTGAGGATGAAACCACAAAGCCGCAAGAGAATGGTTTTATAAGAGAGGTCAAATACCCCCCGAATGGTTGGCCAATGTTGTAGTCGTACCAAAAAAGAATGGCAAATAGACAATGTGTGTGGACTACACGGATCTAAACAAATCTTGCCTCAAGGATTCCTACATGTTGCCCCAAATAGATAGGTTGATAAACTCCACGGCCGGACACAAACTATTAACCTTTTTAGACGCCTATTCGGGGTACAACCAAATTCTTATGGACCCAAAGGATGAAGAAAAAGCCTCGTTCATCACAGACCGAGGTAGTTTTTTCTACAAAGTGATGATCTTCTGGCTCAAGAACGCAGGGGCAACCTACCAAAGGCTGGTATGTTGCATGTTCAAAGACTACATTGGGAAATCAATATAAGTATATATAGATCAATATAAGTATATATAGATCAATATAAGTATATATAGATGACATGCTCATTAAGTCCGTTCGGGTGGAAGATCATTTAAATCTTTTGAGGGAAGCTTTCGCTATTTTAAGGCAATACAACATAAAGTTGAACCCCGAAAAGTGCGCCTTCGGTGTTGGTTCGGGAAAGTTCCTGGGGTTCATATTCTTTGAATGAGGAATTGAGGCTAATCCAGAAAAGATTAAGACAATTGAAGATATCCCCGATAAGCTTTCCGGGGTGAAAGAAGTTCAGCGCTTAACTGTCCGAGTCCTTACCTTGAGTAGATTCATTTCAAGGTCGTCAGAGTGATGCCATAAATTCTTCTCAGTTCTAAGGAAGAATAACATTTCGAGTAGACACCGGAGTGTAAAGAAGCGCCGAGAGAGTTGAAACATTATTTGGCCAATGCATCGTTGCTCGTTAAACCAAAATATGGGGAAACTTTGTTGGTCTATCTAGCCGTATCCGAGGTTTCAGTGAGCACGGTGTTGGTTCGGGAAGAAGATAGAAAGCAACAGCCCATCTATTACGTGGGTACAACGCTCCTTGACGCCGAAACTAGGTACCCACATCTTGAGAAACTACCACTTGCTTTAATTGTAACTGCTCGAAAACTACGACCTTATTTTCAATGCCACCCAATAGCTATAGTTACCACCTTCCCCTTAAGAAATATATTGCACAAACCAGAGTTGTCAGGGAGGTTATCCAAATGGGCGGTAGAGTTAAGCAAATATGACATCACATATCAACTTCGAACAACCATAAAGTCCCAAGTTTTGGCAGACTTCGTGGCTGACTTCAGTGTTGGAATCCTCCCTGAGGTTGAAAAGGAAAATTTGATATCCAAGGGGCCAATATCGGGGTTATGGATACTTTACACCGATGGAGCAACCAATTCCAAAGGCTTGGGGCTTGGAATAGTCTTGGTGGCACCAACAAGAGAAAGAGTTAGGCACTCGGTTCGGTTAAAAAAGATAACAAACAACAAGGCTGAGTATGAAGCTGCTCTAGTAGGCTTGGAACTGGCTAAGGAGATAGGGTGGAAAGAGTTGAATTGAGGTGCGATTCACAGTTGATAGTGAATCAAGTGCTCGGGGACTATTCGGCTCGTGAGCCCAGGATGCAACAGTTTCTAGCCCAAGCCCAACACATCCTGGCTTAATTTCAAGAGTGGAAAGTCAAACAAATACCTCGAGATGAGAATGCGGAAGCTGACGCTTTAGCTAATTTGGGCTCGGCTGTGGAAGAAGAACACTTGGAGACTGATTCAGTTGTTCGATTGCTCTCAACACAAATGAAGAACATGAAACTGGATTTCAATTCGGTGGACCACACTTGGGATTGGCGAACTAAGTTCATATTTTATTTGGAATTAGGGACTCTCCCCCCGACAAGAGAGAAGCAAAAAAGTTGAGGACTCAAGCAGCCTCCTATTCGATGATTTTAGGAAATTGTATCGGAGAATATATAGCGGCCCGATGGCCAAGTTTTTGGGTTCGGGAGAGATTAAGTATTTTATGAGGAAATTCCCGAAGGATTATGGAAACCATTCGGGAGGAAAAGCTTTAGTGCGCAACTTACTTCGAGCTGGATACTGTTGGCCAACTATTAGCGCAGACGCCAAAGCCTTTGTGAAGAAGTGTGATAAGTGTCAACGACATGGCCGAATGATCCATCAGCAGGTCGAACCCTTGCATTCAGTCGTGTCACTTTGGTCATTCATGAAATGAGTAAGGCAAAATGCATAAGTTCCCCCTTAAAGTAGTCCCGAAACACCCGTTACGACCTTTAATTTTACGGAGGTCCTATCACCCCTGAACACATTCCAAAACTAATTAGTTTCCCCTTTTGGTGCCAGATACCACAGAGAGTGTAACCACAGAGAGTGTAATGTGAGATGCTGAAAAAATGTCAGAATTGTACTCTTTTTCAGCATATTTTTCATTTTAGATTTTACTTTTTTGTTATTTTCTTTTTTCTTTTCTTTTATCTTCATTTATTTTTACTTCTTCCCCAACTTTAATCCGTGCACCTGGAAAAAGTCCGGCCACCAGATTCGTGGTTGATATAAGAAACTACCTCCTACTTTTTCAATTCTTCATCTTTTCTTTTCCTTATTTTCTCTTTCTCTTTCTTCCTTCTTCTTCATTTCACCATCTCTAATGCCATCTCCACTGCCACTGCCACCGCTACCACTGCCACCACCATCATCTACACCACCACACTAGAATAGAAAGATTACACGCTCCACTCTACCCCAAATCAGATCTTGAATCATAACAACAACAAAAATAATTCACCTGCTATCTTACCAATTTGGCCCTAAAAAGTTAGCTCCAACTACTACTTATCTCCCCCAATATCATATATTGGATCATATTAATTTCTTTTCCACTTATTTTTAATCGGAAAACACCAATTTTGGCCAAAAAAATGACCCCGATTATTACTCATCTTGTATCTATTCTCTCTTTCCTTTATTTCTATTATGGCGAGCTTTCATAAAATTTAATTTCAATCAACAATCATTAAAAAGAAGAAGAAAGAATTAAGATTTTTTTAAGGTTGAGAAAGAGGAATAGTGATGGTGTTGTGAAAGGGAACTCGAGAGGAAGGAAGTAATGAGTTACAGGAAAGGGAAAATAGGGGGAGTGTGGGGGAAGGGTGGGGGAGGGCAGAGATTGTGTTCATTTTTGTTTTTCAGAATAAGAGTATTAATTAAATAGAAAAAATGGAAGAAATAGATTTTTTTTAACTGACACGTGTCAAGTAAAGAATGGTGCATGGATGCTACACTTTTTTTTTAAACTGGGTTAGACCAAGTAAGGAGCTTTTTACACCATTTCAGATGGGTTCAGGGGGGTAATAGGACCCTCGCATAGTTAAAGGTCGTAAATGGTGTTTCAGGACTACTTTAAGGGGGGCTTTATGTATTTTGCCAATTGAGTCATGGATATAATAGGTCCTCTACCAAAGGCGAAAGGAAGTATCCGGTTTATACTTGTGTTAACCGACTACTTCACCAAATAGGTGGAAGCAGGGGCTTTTTCCAAAGTTAGACAAAAGGAGGTGATAGATTTCATCCGCAAAAATATCATTTATAGGTTTGGTGTCCCAAGAGAAATTACTTGTGACAATAGCTCTCAGTTTATGGGGTCGGTGGTCACTCACTTTTTGAATCAATGGGGCATAAAGAGGATAGTTTCAACACCTTATCACCCAAGTGCAAATGGTCAAGCTGAATCTTCGAACAGAGTTATTATTGAGAATATGAAGAACAGGCTCGACGAGGTGAAAGGTCCATGGCCCGATGAGTTGCCCGGGGTCCTGTGGGCAATGTAAACCATGGAGAAAAATAGCACTGGTGCAACTCCATTTTCTGCATATGGGATGAATCTAATAATTCCTATAGAGGTGAGTGAACACAGCCTTCGGTGCGCTCATGCCACCGAAGACGCAAATAAACAGGCTATGCGCATAGAGCTGGATTTACTTGAAGAAAAAACAGAACTAGCTTTGATTCGGTTAGAGGCTCAGAAGAGGAAAATCGAAGCACATCTCAATAGGAAGGCCAAACTTAAGGACTTTAAGGTTGGTGATTATGTGCTGAAAGCTTCGAACCAATCAACTAAGGAAAAAGATGCTGAAAAACTTGTTGCGAATTGGGAAGGACCCTATATAGTCAAAGCTATTGTAGGAAAAGGGTCTTACCAACGGTAAGACTTGAAAGGCAAAGTCGAAACCTTAAATTAGTGTAATCACCTAATTTTGGCACCAAAATTCATAAAATTGCTTAGAATAGTCGTATTAGATTCTTAGGACGCGTCGTCAAATTTTTCTGGACTTCTAGTGTTTATTCTTAACAAAAATTATCATTAATTAGAATAAAAAATATGAAAATTACTTGTTATATATGTAATTGTGATTCTATGTTTAATTGTGATGTTAGTATAAATTATGTGATTTTTATTTGATTAATTTTGTATGTTTTAAGTAATGTAGTGCTTTTAAATGGCTATATGTACAAAATAATAGCCCAAAATGTTGGCCCGTCAGCCCACTTTTTTACCCGGCCCACACCTTACCTATATAAACAAAAAACCTCACATTTCACTTTTACACCCTTTAGTAAAGAGACTAGGGTTACTCTGCCAAAATTTCCACTCTCCTCACCGGAAATCGCCTCCGCCGTTGGTCCACCGCGGTTCCGCCACTCGGCCGCCGCCGGCCACCACCTCCGGTGGCCAGAAAATTTTGAAAAATATATCATCGGAAAGGCCTTGACCCCCTGGTTCCATTTCCACAACTATTTTCTCCAAAAAGTGAACCGATTCGCGTAGATCGGAGGTCAAAGTTTGGTCAAACTTCAAAATTCGGTGAGTTCTTTTTAGTTTTTCTCTATTTTCTTTCCCTTACCCTTACCCCATCACCCCGTTCCATGAATTTTATTTTCTCCCTTGCCCGTTTTTTCAGTTTCCCATTTTCTGTATTTTTTTTTTTCGTTTCTTCTTCTTCTTCTTCTTATTCCTTTTATTTTATCTGTGATGGTGATGATGACGGGGGGCTGTGATTGATTATGGTGTTATGGGGAGGGGGCTGCGTTGTTTGTTGGGAGGATTCGATCCGGAGGCTGTGGGAATTATCTTATGACTGTGATGATTTGTTTATGGTGGTGGAGATGTTGTGAGTTGAAAATGATGGTTCTTGTTGGCGTTTTGGTTTTGAGACAGTGGTGCGAGTTGTTTAGGCTGTGGAGTGGGTTTTGTTTTCAGTCGAGGGAGACAGTGGCGTCTAGGCGGCGACGAGGCGAGGCTGCTTCAGTTTTTGAACGGGGCAGCCGTGTGTATGTTTGATCCGAGGGTATGATGGTGCGTTCGTAGTCGATGGTGAGTCGAGGGTGCTGGTTCTATTTTGTTTTGGTAGCAGCGGGTTTGTTGCGATGGCGATGATTGGTGTTGATTAGGCAGTAATGTTGATGAGTCGAGGCAGCCGGGACAGTAGTGCTGATGGCATAGATGAAGCGAGGCAGCGGCTGTGACCATTTGTTTTCAACCGGTTAGGCAAAATGCTAACCCCTTTTCCTTTCTTTTCATGTATTAGTTTAGTTTATGCTTAGCGATAAAATAGTAGCGTTTAGTTATGGAAAATATGTACAAACTGTTTTAGCAATAAATCAACGTTTCATTAGTCATTGAAATCCCTATTTGTGTAGTATAATCTGTAGAATGTCATTTGGAGCAACTCTTTCATGTTTATCCATGAATCGTGTGTAAAAAATATATATATTGTTGCTGCCTCATTCATTGGAGTTCGACGTGTGTGTGTACCTGTCGTTTTGCTGCCTTACTCTCGTTGTTCATAAACTCTGTTGGTATGCTAAACTTGTCACTAGTTTAATGAGTTGAAGATGATGTTGCCTTGGTTGTTTATTATTTGAAGCCGGTCAGTGTAGTTAAACAGGAGGCTCTAAGCTTTATTCTAATGTTATTTTTAAATTGTGAGAGGCCTGGTTTGCTTCAGCCAAATTAGAAGTGATAAAATATGTAGTCTAGTTGGCTTTTAACTGAGTTTGGAATCTGGGAGACCTTTGGTTCAGTTTTTAGTTAGTTTAGTTGATCTAGTTGTCTAGTTTGGTCCTAGTTTCCTTCTAGTTAATGTAATGAGTATTGGGGGTCCTTTTAAAGGACCCTACTTATATTATTTCAGCTTTAGGACTGTTTTGGCTGCTGAAATAGTCTTTCTTCAGCTGCTCTACTATGCTGAAAATAGCCAAAAAAACACTCAAGTGTAGGGGTGTGGACTTGTACAAAAGTACAAGCCCACCCCACCTTTAGGCCTTGAATTTCAGCTATAAAGAGGGCCATTTATTGCCCTCTTTGACACACAACTACCAGCTGAAATTACCTGGAAAGAGAGCAAAAAACACTTGAGAAAAAAATAGTAAGTTTGAGAGTTAGATTTAGAACCAAAAGCCTTTACATCTAAGGCCTTTTGGAGCATAAATCTTAAGGTTTTAAAGGTTGAATAGAGGTATAAAGGGGCTGTGTTTGCTGCGTTTTTGGAGGCTTATTGTTGTTCTTGGGAGCTTTATTATCATCTGGTAAATTTTCTTTAAATCTTGTACCAATCTTATGCCTCACGTTTATGTACATTATTAGCTCGTTAAAGTCCAAACATGCTGAAATTTTAAGGCCCAGTTTCAGGTTCACTTTGGACCAGGCATGAAAGAACTCTTTAGTTATTTAGTTTGTATATCTAGTTTTGTATGTCTGCTACTTTATTAACTTAGCAAATGTGTTTCTTTTTTTTTTTTTACAAAAATGGAATAGCTGTAGTAAAGGTCCATTTTATTGTCTCATAATTGTATGTTAAGCAGATCACGACAAGTTGGATATGTAAAGTCAGGTATAGAAAAAAAGGGGCATGCAATTTATGCAATACACTAGGCAAACTTGGTTTTAACACATGGATATGTAGGCAAAAATGCGCCTTTAGGGAGCTTTGATTTAGACACACATTTAGTTTAATTGAAATGTTGAAAATATGAGCTATGATTTGAACGAAACAGAGCTGAAGCAACCATAAACGGACCATAACAATTTGCATAAATAGCCGTAGTTGGATAAAAAATAGGCGTCTCTTGACAGAATTATAAAAATGTGGCTAATTATGCAAGGCAGGCCTTGAAGCAGTTCGTTGCTGTAAAATATGTCAGCCCACTAATTTTATCAACCATGTTTACTGAAAATTTCCACTTTGCATAAATAGTCTTAAAAAACCCTATTAACGCAAAACAGGCCAGTCCATTATTTTTAAATGTAATTGATTTACAAAATAGCCTTCCACTATTCATGAAATAACCACTTTGTTGTGAACAACCACATTTTGGCGAGGGTGATCCATAATTATTTAAATTATGTCAAGTTAGTTATATTCTAATATAATTCATGTAATTGACGTTATTCTAAAGAAATAATTTAGCCACTGGCCATTGATAAGTATGATTCGTGATCTACTTATTAGGCTAAAAGACAAACTTAAATTAATTTAAACTAACTCTAAACTAATTATTATTTTTTTAAATTAATTAAATTCCTTTAAAGATCGTCCAGTCCTCTGTGAGGTTGGAACATAATGTTACATTTTTTTTTAATTTTCTTAATCAAAGCTAAATCCAAATTAACGGCTTTACTATAACAACCATTATTTAATAAATTAAAAATGAGACAATAAAGCAACTGTGCCTGGCACAGGACTCGAGGGTGCCTAATACCTTCCCGAGAGTCAGCTGAGAACCTTACCCGAATCTCTAACGCAGACCATCAGACAAGTCAGAGGTGTTCTAGGTACACCACTTTGGTGACTTGGCACACCTTTAACTTGTCAAGTGGCGACTCTGATAATCTCTTAAATAAACATTAGTGTACCTATCAACACCAGTCACAGACCTTTTAAATAAATAGTTTTTCCTTTTTAAGTTGAAAAAAGGGCGTGACAGCTTGGCGAATCCGCTGGGGAAAATTTGTGAAAACTAGAATATCCGGCTTTGATAAAATTGTCGCATTTTAATTTATTAAATATTTGGTTGTTATATTCTAGCCGTTATCACGTGAAAAGTTGAATGTTATTGCTTTGATATTGTTGAACTGTATATAAACTGTCTTCTTCCGCAACCCTCTGAGTCTTCTGGAACACTGCACACATGCACGCCAGTTTCGCTTTGTCGGCTGAAATTTCTGTCGTGTCTTCGGGCACAAAAAGTTAACCCTGTTTTAGGAGGAGGTGCGTTGGGTTAGGCCGTTAGACGTTGTCGACCAGTACCCCTGAGGCACTTCCAAATGGCTGAATTATTAGATCATGAACCCATTGAGTCACCTAGAGTTTGACCCGCTCCAATTTAGGCCGAATTATTTGCACATCATTGGATTTAGTGAGGTACGGTACCCCCAAGTACTGTGCCTGTCTAGGCAGACTCCTTCTGTTCAAGTGGGCCTTCAGGGCCCAAGCATGCTATGTGTTGCATTTAGAAAGGCGTTATGCTGACCGTTAGTCGAGGAAAGCAGACTTATTTGAAGAAAAAAATGGAAAAAGAGGACAAAAGAAAAAAAAAATGAGGGAAAGAGAGATTGTTTTAAGAGGGTCAATTTCAGATTTTTTTCAGAAAATTTAGCAATTGTTTTGTCACCCTTTCATTGACAAAAATTTTTGAGTCAGTTTTTCATGCCGTTATAACGACCAAGTTCATGTAAATTCAATCCCAATTTTTGTGTCATTGTCGTAGCCAATTTTTGACTTAAAAACAAAAAGAAAAAGAGTATCGGCAAGTATATTTAGTGTCGTTATAATGGTAAAATTTTCAAAAAAAAATGAAGGAATTTTTTTATTATTATTATTATTGTCCGGGCTAGTCAATTGTGTAAATATTTTGTTGGGTTTGGCCCGCCCCTTTTCAAGTTATTCTACAATTTGTCCAAGTTTGCATAGTCCTAATTTTATTTTATTTTTTAATAAAAAAAATAGGTGACATGGATGCATCGTCGTCTAGAGTAGGGAAGAGGAAATTTCCCGAGGGTTCTACGCCACCAGCCATTAGGATGGTTGATGAGGCACCTCTCGATTTGAGGAACTGGTGGTATAATATGAGCGATTCAAACCGGATGAATGTCAATGGTAGGATGGGTGAGATTTCGCATCTTTTGAGACCCGGGTTTCCCCCACGCCGGGAGCTAATTAATGTCTTGATTCAGCATTGGGAGCCGTCTCAAAACACCTTTGTATTCCATGGTTTCGAGATGACCCCCACATTAGAGGAGATTGCAGGATTAATTAAGAAAGAGTTGGGCAAGCAATGCACAATGCCTCGATTTGTACGTAGGGAGGAGTTTTTGACATACATGCATCTGCGCCAGGATACACAGATTGATGTATCGTCAGGCTTTGTCAGTTTGGACTATCTTTTTGCTTGTTATGGGAAGGCTGACGGTTACACGACATATCTACCAGAGTTCGACCTCAAATGGGGGCATAAGGAGTGGCTTACATTCAGGGCAAATGCATTTGTTCTCGCTTTCTTGGGTACCATGGTCTTTCCGTCGGGAAATGGACAAATATCTATCCTTCTCAGCTGGGTGATGAAAACTTTATTTGGAGGATTGCGAGATGTCACTATTGTGCCCATGATTCTGGGTAGTATCTACCGTACTTTGACCCGATGCAAAGAGAGAAAGGACTGATTTTTCGAGGGTTGCAACCTGATGTTGCAAGTTTGGTTCATCGAGCACTTACTGGGGCGTTCTGACCCTGCACTACTCCCCGATGCGCCCAAATGCCATTTGGGCACCCATCACTGGCGCATTAGAGATGTTGTCTTACTGGTGAGTGTAGATGATTGGACACAGTATGTGGAGGCGCTTACTTCAGAGAGCATCCGGTGACAGGTTAGCTGGTTCCCTTCGGGAGAGGTAGTTTATGGTTGTGTCGATTATGATAGCAGGAACTATCCATTTCTTGTACTTTTTGGTCATAGAGGTACTGAGCCTTATTGCCCTACACGTGTGTTGTGACAGTTGGGGCGTGTTCAGGATGTCCCAATGGTTGAGGACGTGAGTAGGTACTCCTTCGAGCCTATTACTTTTGAGTTCCCTGAAGCTAGGCAGTGGTGCGATCTCTGGAAGAATATGAAGAGTATGCCCCGTACCACACAGATCTCGGATCGATATAGGGGCATGGCCACCCCTGAGTATGTTTTCTGGTATGGTCGGCAACATGTTTTTGTAGCCCTGCCTACAAAGCCAATCAAAGGACCCTATGATGAGGAGTGCAAGATAGAGGTGAGGATGGGGATGCACCGAGTAGATGTTGAGAAGGAGTACTCGGCTTTGGTCCACCGTCTTCGCACGGAGAGGGATGCCGCTCGAGCCGCCCAGTTTGAGAGTGAGGGTTCGACACATCAGCACCTAGATACAGTCAGACGACTCCGTGAATTACACTCTGAGGCATTGACAGCGAGGGATACCGATAGGGCAGCTTTAGCTGAGAGCAGGAGAAGGGAGGATTATCATCGTCAGGATGCCATGGATGCTCGAGCTCGACTCGACAGGGCACTGGAGCAGGGAGAACAGCCCAGGGAGCTAGCACAGAGCCGACTTCAGGATATACAGGCTGCAGGACAGACTATCAGTGTAGTTTATCGGCAGGTTTATGACTCTGTTGTATATGTTGCACAGACTATCAGTGACTATAGGAGGTTGCCCACGGAGGACCTACTTCCACATGTGCTTCCCTTCGTCACCAGAGTTGCAGAAAATTTGGCTGGATTGTGCCGCACCTTGGTGGAAGGCCCACCAGCAGATCCCGAGGAGCCGCCAGAGGAAGATCTCGACGAGCCATTTGAGTCAGATCCAGAGGAGCCAGCTGAGGCAGGGCCCGGATCACCTTAGCAGATATATGCCAGTCTGAGATGATGCAGCTCATTGCCTTTTGTCATTCATTTAGCATCTTGGACAGATTGTAGCTTTTATTATGTATGGGTATTTCTATTTCGAACAGTCAGTCTAGTTTGTTTATTTTAATTTGTAGGAGTACTACTATTGCCCCATGTTGTCGGCGGGCTTTTTATATTGTACTGTTTCGGCATTTATGAAAAGGAAATCAGAAAATCCAAAATTGTGTCTCTTTATTATCTTTTCTTTCTTTTTCAATCTGATTTTAGACCCCTCTTACATTTGAAAGATATATGATATGAAAAAAAAAAGAGCGAAAGAAAAGAGAGGAAAGAGGAAAAAAGAAAGAAAAAGAAAAAGAAAAGAAAAGAGAGGACCCGCTTTGTCTTGATTCGGGATGATGCATGACGACTTTAGGCTTGTAGGCGTGCTTGGCTCATAAACATCGTGTTTCCTAACCTGTTTTGTTTGCAGACAAGACTAGATTACCAGTGATTTGGTGCAGCGCTCTGGCATTACCCCACTCTCACACAACTAACTCAAAGGGACTTGAAATTCCACTTGGTAACATGGCCACTGAAGGAGACAAATCTGATGCCGGTTCCGAGGAAAATGATAGGACGACAGAAGAGGCCCTGACTCTGAAGCAATTCCTGGTAGACATGCATCATGCTATAACCACGGGTCGTGCACCTCCTCCCATGCCAAACCTCCTAGATGGGCTTGTGCCAACAGCTAGCCAGCGAGCACCAGGCACATCTACGGTGGTTGAGGATCCGACCTATCCCCCTAGTTTTGGCCCTAACCATGGTGCAACGAAAGAAGCTGAAGTGCGCCCTCATGCACCATAACCACCACCTCCACCACAAGGGCAGTATGGACAACATCCACCACAGGGACAGTATGGACAACATCCACCACAGGGACAGTATGGACCACCTCCCCCATAGGTTCTAGTTTTTCGGGGCCCAGCTAGGCCTTCCATGGCCAGATCCAACAGTGAACCATACCTCCAGGCTGGGGATCATCATTATGATCAGCACTATGAACCCCATTTCCGACACTGTGACTCATATGATCAGGGGTTCCATCGCGAGTCTCAGGTTGAGGTTGATCGATTGGGGAAGCTGGATGAGAGCGAGGTTCTGCGAAAAATGAAAGGCCTAGAACAAGCAGTAAGGACCATTCAAGGATATGGAGATGGGTTCATAGTGCCGAAGTTTGATCTATACACCGGGCAAGGAGATCCAAGGGTTCATATGAAAACCTACTGCAACAAAATGAGAGGGGTCAAGAAAGACAAACTGTTGATAGCATATTTTTCTGAAAGCTTGGGGGGCGCAGCTGCCGAATGGTTCATGAGGCAGGATTTAACTAAATGGTTGTCATTTGAGGATATGGCGCAGGCATTCTACGACCAGTACAAGTACCACATTGAATTTTTGCCAGATCGATCCTCTTTGGATGCGATAAAAAAGAAGCCAAGTGAAAGCTTTAGGGAGTATGTCCTCAGATGGCGCGAGCAGGCCGCTCGAGTAAGCCCCGCAATACCAGACGATGACATGGTTCGTTTGTTCATTGAGGCGCAAGATGAAGCGTTCTATGGTGCATTCATCGCCGCCTTTGGGTAACCATTTAGTGAAGTCGTCAAGATGGGAGAAATGATTGAGAGGGGAGTCAAAGCTGGCAAGATCGTGAGTCAGACTGCACTAAAGGCGACTGCACAGGCTGTGCAGACCGGGGCAGCAGGGTTTGGTAAGAAGAAGAAAGAGGATGTATCCATGGTAGGGTCAGGTCCGCGAAAGTGGAACGAGGAGCGATACAGTCAACATAATTCATACCAAGCTCCACAAACACCCCCTTTACAACACTATTACCCACCACAAAATGCACAATACTCCATGCCTCCACCTCAATACTCTGTACATGCAGCACAGCCATATGCTCCAACATCCTATCCGTAATGGTGTGCTCCAGCCCCACAGCCTACATATCACACGCACCAAGCTCCCCCTAATTATTATCAGGCTCCTCCAAACCCTACCTACCGACCAAGAGGTCCTGTAGGCTTCCGTCCAAGAGCTGAATTCAGGAAAGCTCGAGAGGAGAAAAAGAGAGAATTCACACCAATTGGAGAATCTTACACCAGTATCTTCGAGAAATTGAGAGCCTTGGATATGATAAAGCCAATTCAAGGAAACATGCAGCCCATTGGGAAAGTGGATCACTCTCGGCATTGTGAATACCATTCGGGCGCACCAGGACATGATACAGGAGATTGTTATTTTCTCAAGAAGGCAGTGCAAGATTTGATTGACAATAACCAAATTGTGATCGAAGATGCAGAAACGCCGAACATTAATCACAATCCTTTGCCGGTCCATGATGTACACATGGTGGGTATATGTGAAGGGGGATTCGAATATGAATCTGCAAGGCCAATAGTGTCAGTCGATGCTATAACAATTGGAGTGGAAAGGATGCAACCAATTCTTTCGGTTGTGCCGGGGAAAGCGGGGCATCCTATCCAGCCAAACAAGCCAGTATTGACATTGAGAAGATCCGTTGAGCGAAAGGAATAGGTGGCTGAAAAACCAAAATTGGTGATCCAAAGGACCACCAAAAATGGAGAGGAGGTGGATTGTGCGGCCAGACCAAAGTTGGTTATAAGAAGAGCACCCTGTGAAGATGATCAAAACAAGCTGTGCGAGCCTGTTTTCATAAAGAGTGCACCCCAGATTCCTATGAGAAATACTAATGTTGTCCCATGGAATTATGACAAGGCATTGGTAACATATAAAGGAAAAGAGGTTGTGGCAGAAACAACACAAGTTGGCGGTCTTACTCGTTCTGGGCGGTGCTTTACCCCGGAAGAGTTAAGAAAAGCAAAGCAGGCTAGAGAAAATCAGGGCCCCATCAAGGAGCCTGTCACCGAGAAAGAGGCAGAGGAATTCCTGAAGAAGATGAGAGTGCAAGATTACTCCATTGTGGAGCAGCTGAGGAAGACCCCTGCTCAAATTTCTTTGTTGTCCTTGTTGATGCATTCTGAGGCACACCGTCATGCTCTGTTGAAAATACTGAATGAGGCTCATGTCTCTGAGAAGATGACCGTCAACAATCTTGAAGAAGTCGCAAGTCGTATCTTTGAGGTAAACATGATCACTTTCACTGACGAGGAACTGCCAATGGAAGGCACTGGTCACAACAAAGCATTGCATCTGACTGTCAAGTGTGACAATTCTTATGTACAAGGGTACTGGTTGATGGTGGGTCCGGCCTGAACATCTGTCCATTGTCTACATTAAAGAGATTGAAAGTCAACATGGATAAAATTCGGACAAACACTATGAGTATCCGCACTTTTGATGGAGAGAAACGACAATCGATTGGTGAGATAGAACTGATACTGACAATGGGGCCCGTGGATTTTCCTATCGATTTCCAAGTTCTTGATATGGATTCGTCTTACAACCTGTTGTTGGGAAGACCCTGGATCCATATGGCAGGCGCAGTACCATCAACCTTACACCAGACTATCAAGTTTGAATGGAATCGTGAGATGATCATGGTACACGGAGAGGGAGATTTGTCAATCTATAAGGATCCGTCTATTCCAGTTATTGAGGTCACTAATAATAGCCCAACTCTGATGTATCAAGCATTTGAAGCGGTCCATGTGGAGGAGGTTCCTGAAGGCAAGCCTTTACCCCAAGCAAGATTGTCAGAAGCAGCAGTCATGATGGCTACGGAAATGTTGAAGCACGGTTTCCAGCCCGGGAAAGGTCTCGGGGCAGCGCTACAAGGAATGTCGCGTCCAATTAGTCCACTTGCCGTTCGAGGTACCTGGGGTCTGGGATACAAGCCCACAGCTGCAGACAGAGCGAGAGCTAGGAAGATGAAGAAACAAGAATGGTCTCTCGAGAAGCCTGTCCCTTGCCTCGCTCAATATTTCACAAGGCCTAGTGGAGGCAAGGCCGCTTCCAAGAATACTGAAGAGATAGAAGAACAAAGGAAGCTACTGCCAGACCTGAGGCACGTCGTTGGCATCAACATGGTGTAAACTGGCGAAGGACCTAGATGCAGAAATTCAGGACATTGGCCCTGATGTGAAGCTGAACAACTGGGAATCCATGCCTCTCCCCACTAGGAGGGGCTATTGGTAGCAAGCTTTTGTTATCCTTTCTGTATACTTGGTTATTCTAAGGGTTGTAATCCAAGTATATTTATTTTGCTCGTTATGATGTCAAACCCTTTTATCTTTCAAATTCAATGAAAAGCAAGACGTTGCTTCTTGTCTCCTTATTCTATCTCTTTACTTTCCTGATATTTGTTTTTTATTTCTTTCTGTAGCTATGTTTTTGATGGCCTTAATAACATGACATGCATGCTGAAATCACGCCCTGATCTAAACACACAGTTTAACTTGGTCTCACTGAACCAACCAGAAATAAAGGAAATTAATGATGGGAGGTGGAGTGAGTATGAAATGACTGTTGAGGAGGTAGACGACATGAAAGAGGCTGATACAGAAGAAATCTTTGAGGAAGAATATGATGAGGAGAGAGCAGAGAGTGAAATAAATGGGGAATTAGAACAATTTGAAAGTAAGCCTAAGCCCAATCTGGATGACACAGAAAATATAAATCTGGGAAGTGCCGATGATGTCAAGAAAATCAAGATAAGCATGCACGCTGAACCGAAAGTGAAAGACGACATAGTCCAAGTCTTGTTTGACTATAGAGATGTGTTTGCCTGGTCGTATGATGACATGCCCGGTTTGAGCACAGATTTGGTGGATCACAAGTTACCGATCAATCCTGGTTTTCCTCCAGTCAAACAACTTCGGAGGAAATTCAAGACAGATATGAGCAAGAAAATCCATGATGAAATCATGAAGCAGCTATCTGCGAAGGTGATCCAATCTCTTCAATATTCCACCTGGTTGGCCAACGTCGTGCCGGTACCTAAGAAAGATGGGAAGACAAGAATTTGTGTTGATTATCGAGATTTGAACAAGGCCAGTCCCAAGGATAATTTTCCCTTGCCTAATATTCACATTCTCATAGACAATTGTGCTAAACACGAGATCCAATCTTTCGTGGATTGCTCTGCCGGATATCACCAGATCCTGATGGATGAAGATGACGCAGAGAAGACAGCATTCACCACACCCTGGGGAACCTTTTGTTACAGGGTCATGCCGTTCGGTTTGAAGAATGCTGGGGCAACGTACATGAGAGCCATGACAACCGTCTTTCACGATATGATACATAAAGAAATTGAGGTGTATGTGGATGATCTTATAATCAAATCAAGAACAGCAGAGGATCATGTTAAAGACCTCAGGAAATTCTTTGAAAGACTTAGAAGGTACAATTTGAAGTTGAACCCGGCTAAATGTGCATTCGGTGTTCCAGCTGAAAAGTTGTTGGATTTTATTGTCAGCAGACGAGGCATTGAATTGGATCCTTCAAAGATCAAAGCTATACAAGAGTTGCCTCCGCCAAAGAATAAGAAAGAAGTCATGAGCTTCCTCGGAAGATTGAACTACATCAGTAGGTTCATCGCTCAACTCACTACAACTTGCGAACCAATCTTCAAGCTGCTAAAGAAAGATGCTGCAGTCAAGTGGACCGAGGAATGCCAAGCGGCTTTTGACCAAATCAAGCAATACTTGTCAAATCCACCTGTGTTGGTCCCACCGGAGCCAGGCCGACCTTTGTTCCTCTATTTGTCGGTGATGGATAATTCATTTGGTTGTGTACTGGGACAACATGATGCCACATGCAAGAAATAGCAGGCCATTTACTACATGAGCAAGAAGTTCACGGATTATGAGGTCAAGTACACTTTGTTGGAAAGAACGTGTTGTGCCCTCACTTGGGTAGCACAGAAGTTGAGGCATTATTTGTTGTCATACACTACTTACCTCATATCCCGGATGGACCCACTGAAGTATATCTTCTAGAAGCCAATGCCAACGGGAAGGCTCGCCAAGTGGAAAATGTTACTCACAGAGTTTGACATAGTCTATGTCACCCGTACTGCAATGAAAGCCCAGGCTTTGGCCGATCATTTGGCCGAGAATCCAGTGGATGATGAGTATGAACCTCTCAAGACATACTTTCCTGATGAATAGGTTGTCACAATTGAGGAGTTGATTTCAGAAGATGATCATTATTAGAAGCTATATTTTGATGGGGCCTCTAACTCCAAAGGTGATGGTATTGGGGCTGTTATCATATCTCCAACAGGACATTACTATCCGGCAGCTGTGCAACTTCGTTTCTGGTGTACCAATAATACGGCAGAATACGAAGCTTGCATCATGGGTCTACGCATGGCGATAGACATGGACATCAAAGAACTACTAGTGCTCGGAGATTCCGACCTACTAGTACATCAGATCAAGGGTGAATGGGAAACTCGAGACGTGAAACTCATCATGTATAAGCAGTATCTGGAAGATCTTTGCCAAAGATTTGATTCTATTGAATTTAGGCACATCCCAAGAATGCACAATGAGTTGGCTGATGCTTTGGCTACATTAGCATCCATGCTTAGTCATCCTGACCAAACTCACATTGACCCACTTGAGATTCAAGTCTGGGACCAACATGCTTATTGCAACATGGTTGAAGAAGAACTTGATGGTGAGCCGTGGTACCTGGACATCAAAAACTACATCAAGAATGGAGAGTACCCGGCACTAGCTGAGAGCAATCAGAAAAGAACCCTCCGTCGTCTTGCAAATGGTTTCTTTCTGAGCGGAGGAGTACTGTATAAGAGAACTCCAGATCTGGGATTGTTGAGATGTGTGGACGCATAAGAAGCCTCGAGAATTCTTAATGAGGTACATTCAGGAATTTGTGGGCCACACATGAATGGCTATGTGCTCGCCAAGAAGATCTTAAGAGCAGGTTATTTCTGGCTCACTATGGAGAGAGATTGCATAGGGTTTGTGCGGAGATTCCACCAATGTCAAGTGCACGGCGATCTGATACATTCGCCTCCCTTGGAGCTTCACACAATGTCTGCTCCTTGGCCTTTCGCAGCATGGGGAATGGATGTCATTGGCCCGATAGAACCGAAGGCGTCGAACGGGCATAGATTTATCTTGGTCGCCATTGACTATTTTACCAAGTGGGTGGAAGCAGTGACATTCAAGTCAGTAACCAAGAAAGTTGTGGTCGACTTTGTCCATTCGAATATTATCTGTCGATTTGGTATCCCTAATACCATTATCACCGACAATGGGGCCAACCTCAACAGTCATTTGATGAATGAGGTATGTGAAAGATTCAAAATTGTGCATAGGTATTCCACACCTTACCGTCCAAAAGCAAATGGGGCGGTCGAAGCAGCAAACAAGAATATTAAGAAGATCCTTCGGAAAATGGTGCAAGGATCACGAGATTGGCATGAGAAGTTGCCCTTCGCTCTTCTGGGTTATCGCACGACTGTGCGCACCTCAATAGGCACAACTCCATATGAGCTGGTGTACGGCACTGAGGCAGTCATTCCGGCAGAAGTCAAAATACCATCCTTGAGAATCATTGTTGAGGCTGAGATCGAGGATACTGAATGGGTCAAATCCCGCTTGGAACAATTGGCTTTGATTGACGAAAAGAGGCTAAGTGCAGTATGTTATGGTCAACTATATCAGAAGAGAATGGCCAAAGCATACAACAAGAAAGTGCACCAACGCAAGTTCAGTTAAGGCCAGTTAGTCTTGAAGCGCATCTTTCCACATCAGGAAGAAGCAAAGGGCAAGTTTGCACCAAATTGGCAAGGATCGTATGTGGTGAAGAAGGTGTTGCCCAATGGTGCTCTATTCCTGACAGACATCGAGGGAATGATAGTTGAAATGATTGTTAATGCTGATGCAGTGAAGAGGTACTACATTTGATGTTCTTGGGTGGAGTAATGAAAGTCTTTGTTTCCCTTACCCAGATAATGTACCCCTCTTGTTAGCCTTTGGCTTTGTATTGCTTTTGTAAACCCTTATTGGGAATCTTTGTAATTGCGATGAAATGAAGAAAAGAAAGATCCAAAACAAAGTTGGCATTAAGTTGCTAGAGCTACGTCTGATCTGATTCCTCTCGAAAGGATACGTAGGCAACCATTCGGGTGCGGTCATAACAGGGAAAAGTTCATTTTTTCCCTGTTCCTCGTTGACGCAAAAACTTGCCTCCAAGTTTGCGGCCAATGTCAAAGGAACTTCAAATCTCCAATGTATGTTAAACTGGGGCAGAAGTTTGTTTTTATTTTATTTTAATAAAATAAAATAAAAACAAACTTCTATTTTTTGTACCATCTATTCATATGTTTCATGAGATATCAGTCTCGAAATCGGAGACGAAACATAAAGTGCCCCAGTTTATCCTAAACTGGGGCAGAATTTGGTTCTGAAAAAAAAGGAGAAATTCAACATCCCTTTTATGGTTATGTTCATCTCGGGGAATAATCTCAATATCCCCTATGTTTTTATATCAGAAATTCAAAAGATAATTCCTCGGTTATTCAATAAATTGAAGCCTCCGTTAGTTATTATTTTAAAAGAAATGATTCCAAGGGTTGTAATATTTACCAAGTCGTTTCATGAGATGCTTTCATACCTCTCTTCAAACAAAAAAAAAAGAAAAAAAAGGAATCCCCAATTTTCCTAAACTGGGAAAAAGTTTGGTTTATTTTTTCAAAAGCGGTGATTTCAAATCGTGTAATGCTCATTCTAGTCGTCTCATGAGATGTTTTTGAGCTTTTCCTTTTCTTTATAGCCTAACCAAATCCAACATTACAGTCCAAATAAAGACCCTTCTGACCGATCATTGAGAATGTCAAGCCGAGTAAGGTGTCAAGGGACAATTTTCACACTGTAAAGTTGCGTTTCTTATGAGTCAACAATCGCATTTAGAAGCTGCGGGCACCCGGGTCGTTAAAGGAGAAATTCTCTGAAGAATAAAGGTAAAGGGCGAAAATTGAAGAAAGAAAGAAAGGATGGGGTCGATCAGCAAGGAAAGATAGGAGATCGATGAGGAAACAACGAAAAAATGACCAAAAAAAAAGGGAAAAATGAAATCTTGTCGGTAAAAACTTGAAAAGGCGCTGCAAGACAATAGTGAGTGAAAAAAAACAAAGAGAGAGGCTAGTCGGTGAAAACCCGAAAGGGCACTACTAGTCGAATGGGGGTCGTTAGATTTGCCATCATATAAGATTGGAAGAATGGGAGCAAAATCAGGGATAGATCGTGTGAACGGATGAAGAGTTGATTCCAAAATGCATGTCATGTTTAATAAGGTCGTTATTTCACCTCCGGATAAGTTCATCTTTTTCTGGAAACATCTTTCATTCAATGTGTCCTCTTGAAATTCTTTCATTTTATTTTCTTCTCATTTCTTTTCGAGCAATACAAAGCTTTGCAAAGCTCGTTTACAAGTTTCATAGTCGTACTAGAGCAAGTCAGGACCAACCTAGATAATTGGAGTCCAAATGTTGCACATTGGTATAATGAATGACGGTCCAAAGAATGTACCATGAAAGAGATCATCCAAGAATAAGCAGATTCAAGATGCAGTTTCCAGTCTTAAAGTCAAAATCCGCACAACTATGAGCGGACATTTCATTTTCAAGTCAAAGCCTGCCTGAGCGGCAATTTCAAGTTTCAGAAGTTTCAAATTTCAAGTCAAAGGCAGCCCAAGCGGCAATTTCAAGAGCAACAGTTTCAACTTTCATGTCAGAAGCAACCTTTACAAGGGAATTTATTTTAGAAGTCGAGGCATCCACCTGGAGAATGAGGGAGTAGTTTTAAGAAGTCAGGCGCCCACCTGAAGAACGAGGGAATACATTTGAAGAAGTCAGGGAACCCACCTGGAGAATGAGGGAGTAGTTTAGAGAAGAGCAGGGCACCCACCTGGAGAATGAGGGAGTAGTTTTAAGAAGTCAGGCGCCCACCTGAAGAACGAGGGAATAAATTTGAAGAAGTCTAGGCGCTCACCTGAAGAACGAGGGAATGCACTTGAAGAAGTCCAAGCGCCCACCTGAAGAACGAGGGAATACATTTGAAGAAGTCTAGGCGCCCACCTGAAGAACGAGGGAATACACTTGAAGAAGTCCAGGCGCCCACCTGAAGAACGAGGGAATACACTTGAAGAAATCCAGGCGCCCACCTGAAGAACGAGGGAATACATTTCAGGAAGTCCAGGCGCCCACCTGAAGAACGAGGGAATACATTTGAAGAAGTCCAGGCGCCCACCTGAAGAACGAGGGAATACATATGAAGAAGTCCAGGCGCCCACCTGAAGAACGAGGGAATACATTTGAAGAAGTCCAGGCGCCCACCTGAAGAACGAGGGAATACATTTGAAGAAGTTGAGGCACCCACCTGAAGAACGAGGGAATACATTTGAGGAAGTCCAGGCGCCCACCTGAAGAACGAGGGAATACATTTGAGGAAGTCCAGGCGCCCACCTGAAGAACGAGAGAATACATTTGAGGAAGTCCAGGCGCGCACCTGAAGAACGAGGGAATCCATTCTGTAAAGAGGGAAGACCCACCTGAACCAACATCAGGGGTTTTATTTTTCTACAAAGAGCAAGACCCACCTGAACCAAGAGCGGTGGTTTTATTTTCAACAAGTGAGGGGAGCAAGAACCAAGAAGCTCATCTCGGGAAGCATGAAGACTTAGAATAGGAATTGTAACTTTACATTTTCAATATTGTACTTTCATTTTCTCTGTAAAGCAATGACCGCCAATCAGCAAGCAACCAGTGACCATCAATGACAACCCTTGTCGGCCTAAGAGTATCTAGTATCAGCCCCAAGTGTGTCTAGAAGAGTCTCTAGTTTGTCTTAGTAGTCTAGAGTGTCTAGTTTGTCTTAGTGAGTCTAGAAGAGTCTAGTGTCTGTTTGAATGCGGTAGTCCCAGCTACCGCACGTGAGGAACTACACTGACCTGATTCCTTAGTCCAGGGATATGTAGGTAGCCTTGTTCTTGGTTGGAACCGAAGAATCAGGGTACGGTCACCATTTTGAAAGCATGCTCTCGGCTAGAACCAAAAAGCCAAAATTAGTTGTCGATTACTTCTTTGTCCAAAAACTCTTCGTGTTCTCGAACAAATAGGGGCAGCTGTAATCACCTAATTTTGGCACCAAAATTCATAAAATTGCTCAGAATAGTCGTATTAGATTCTTAGGACGCGTCGTCAAAATTTTCTGGACTTCTAGTGTTTATTCTTAACAAAAATTGTCATTAATTAGAATAAAAAATATGAAAATTACTTGTTACGTATGTAATTGTGATTCTATGTTTAATTGTGATGTTAGTATAAATTATGTGATTTTTATTTGATTAATTTTGTATGTTTTAAGTAATGTAGTGCTTTTAAATGGCTATATGTACAAAATAATAGCCCAAAATGTTGGTCCGTCAGCCCACTTTTTTACCCGGCCCACACCTTACCTATATAAACCAAAAACCTCACATTTCACTTTTACACCCTTTAGTCAAGAGACTAGGGTTACTCTGCCAAAATTTCCACTCTCCTTACCGGAAATCGCCTCCGCCGTTGGTCCACCGCGGTTCCGCCACTCGGCCGCTGCCAGCCACCACCTCCGGTGGCCGGAAAATTTTGAAAAATATATCATCGGAAAGGCCTTGACCCCCTGGTTCCATTTCCACAACTATTTTCTCCAAAAAGTGAACCGATTTGCGTAGATCGGAGGTCAAAGTTTGGTCAAACTTCAAAATTCGGTGAGTTCTTTTTAGTTTTTCTCTATTTTCTTTCCCTTACCCTTACCCCATCACCCCGTTCCCTGAATATTCTTTTCTCCCCTGCCCGTTTTTTCCGTTTCCCGTTTTCTATTTTTTTTTCGTTTCTTCTTCTTCTTATTCCTTTTCTTTTATCTGTGATGGTGATGATGACGGGGGGCTGTGATTGATTATGGTGTTTTGGGGAGGGGGGCTGCGTTGTTTGTTGGGAGGGTTCGATCCGGAGGCTGTGGGAATTATCTTATGACTGTGATGATTTATTTATGGTGGTGGAGATGTTGTGAGTTGTAAATGATGGTTCTTGTTGGCGTTTTGGTTTTGAGACAGTGGTGCGAGTTGTTTAGGCCGTGGAGTGGGTTTTGTTTTCAGTCGAGGGAGACAGTGGCGTCTAGGCGGCGACGAGGCGAGGCTGCTTCAGTTTTTGAACGGGGCAGTCGTGTGTATGTTTGATCCGAGGGTATGATGGTGCGTTCGTAGTCGATGGTGAGTCGAGGATGCTGGTTCTATTTTGTTTTGGTAGCAGCGGGTTTGTTGCGATGGCGACGATTGGTGTTGATTAGGCAGTAATGTTGATGAGTCGAGGAAGCCAGGATAGTGGTGCTGATGGCATAGATGAAGCGAGACAGCGGCTGTGACCATTTGTTTTCAACCGGTTAGGCAAAATGCTAACCCCTTTTCCTTTCTTTTCATGTATTAGTTTAGTTTATGCTTAGCGATAAAATAGTAGCGTTTAGTTATGGAAAATATGTACAAACTGTTTTAGCAATAAATCAACGCTTCATTAGTCATTGAAATCCCTGTTAGTGTAGTATAATCTGTAGAATGTCATTTGGAGCAACTCTTTCATGTTTATCCATGAATCGTGTGTAAAAAAATATATATATTGCTGCTGCCTCATTCATTGGAGTTCGACGTGTGTGTGTACCTGTCGTTTTGCTGCCTTACTCTCGTTGTTCATAAACTCTGTTGGTATGCTAAACTTGTCACTAGTTTAATGAGTTGAAGATGATGCTGCCTTGGTTGTTTATTATTTGAAGCTGGTCTGTGTAGTTAAACAGGAGGCTCTAAGCTTTGTTCTAATGTCATTTTTAAACTGTGAGAGGCCTGGTTTGCTTCAGCCAAATTAGAAGTGATAAAATGTGTAGTCTAGTTGGCTTTTAACTGAGTTTGGAATCTGGGAGACCTTTGGTTCAGTTTTTAGTTAGTTTAGTTGATCTAGTTGTCTAGTTTGGTCCTAGTTTCCTTTTAGTTAATGTAATGAGTATTGGAGGTCCTTTTAAAGGACCCTACTTGTATTATTTCAGCTTTAGGATTGTTTTGGCTGCTGAAGTAGTCATTCTTCAGCTGCTCTACTATGCTGAAAATAGCCAAAAAAACACTCAAGTGTAGGGGTGTGGGCTTGTACTTTTGTACAAGTCCACACCCCACCTTAAGGCCTTGAATTTCAGCTATAAAGAGGGCCATTTATTGCCCTCTTTGACACACAACTACCAGCTGAAATTACCTGGAAAGAGAGCAAAAAATACTTGAGAAAAAAATAGTAAGTTTGAGAGTGAGATTTAGAACCAAAAGCCTTTACATCTAAGGCCTTTTGGAGCATAAATCTTAAGGTTTTAAAGGTTGAATAGAGGTATAAAGGGGCTGTGTTTGCTGCGTTTTTGGAGGCTTATTGCTGTGCTTGGGAGCTTTATTGTCATCTGGTAAATTTTTTTTAAATCTTGTACCAATCTTATGCCTCACGTTTATGTGCATTATTAAAACATGCTGAAATTTTAAGGCCCAGTTTCAGGTTCACTTTGGACCAGGCATGAAAGAACTCTTTAGTTATTTAGTTTGTATATCTAGTTTGGTATGTCTGCTACTTTATTAACTTAGCAAATGTGTTTCTTTTTTTCTTTTTTTTTTTACAAAAATGGAATAGCTGTAGTAAAGGTCCATTTTATTGTCTCATAATTGTATGATAAGCAGATCACGACAAGTTGGATATGTAAAGTCAGGTTTAGAAAAAAAGGGGCATGCAATTTATGCAATACACTAGGCAAACTTGGTTTAACACATGGAAATGTAGGCAAAAATGCGTCTTTAGGGAGCTTTGATTTAGACACGCATTTAGTTTAATTGAAATGTTGAAAATATGAGCCATGATTTGAACGAAACAAAGCTGAAGCAACCATAAACGGACCATAACAATTTGCAGAAATAGCCGTAGTTGGATAAAAAATAGGCATCTCTTGACAGAATTATAAAAATGTGGCTAATTATGCAAGGCAGGCCTTGAAGCAGTTCGTTGCTGTAAAATATGTCAGCCCACTTATTTTATCAACCACGTTTACTGAAAATTTCCACTTTGCATAAATAGTCTTAAAAAACCCTACTAACGCAAAACAGGCCAGTCCATTATTTTTAAATGTAATTGATTTACAAAATAGCCTTCCACTATTCATGAAATAACCACTTTGTTGTGAACAACCGCATTTTGGCGAGGGTGATCCATAATTATTTAAATTATGTCAAGTTAGTTATATTCTAATATAATTCATGTAATTGACGTTATTCTAAAGAAATAATTTAGCCACTGGGCATTGATAAGTATGATTCGTGATCTACTTATTAGGCTAAAAGACAAACTTAAATTGATTTAAACTAACTCTAAACTAATTATTTTTTTTAAATTAATTAAATTCCTTTAAAGATCGTCCAGTCCTCTGTGAGGTTGGAACATAATGTTACATTTTTTTTTAAATTTTCTTAATCAAAGCTAAATCCAAATTAACGGCTTTAATATAACAACCATTATTTAATAAATTAAAAATGAGACAATAAAGCAACTGTGCCTGGCACAGGACTCGAGGGTGCCTAATACCTTCCCGAGAGTCAGTTGAGAACCTTACCCAAATCTCTAACGCAGACCATTAGACGAGTCAGAGGTGTTCTAGGCACACCACTTTGGTGACTTGGCACACCTTTAACTTGTCAAGTGGCGACTCTGATAATCTCTTAAATAAACATTAGTGTACCTATCAACACCAGTCACAGACCTTTTAAATAAATAGTTTTTCCTTTTAAGTTGAAAAAAGGGCGTGACAATTAGATCATCTCAAATTTGAAGTGGTATTATTTCTAACGCTAAGGTATGTAACCTTTAAATTGATAAAATTTCACCCACGGCTACGAGACGAAAATGCTCAGAAGCTTGGGTCAAACAGTTCTCACTAACCCCTCGTTTACTTTGCTTGACCTTTTTCAGGAAGCGAAGGGAACAACACAGTGCTCGGATCCTCATCAAGATTCACATTCGAATACTAGGGGGTGGGAGAGATAGGGTGTGGTCCAACTCGACTCGAGGCTTTGCGCACCGCAGATCAGCTATTCAAACACCAGGGACTTTCCGCCCAAGGAATAGCTTAGTGCTTTGTATTTTGTACCCCAATAATGGTGTCGTTTTCGAAATTTGCCTAAGTCTTTTTATGACTAGGTTTTATGTAAAAGCCAGCCTTGGCTCGCGTTATCATCAATGAAATGGATTTGATTTAGCATCTCTTTATTTCTTTGATCTTATTTATCAAACACATATAGGCTGACTGAAGTCATATTCTAGTGCCTCTGCTCGAGGACGAGATGTCGTCCCAAGTTAGCATTGATTTATTACAAGTAATAAAGCCTTGCAAGAAAAAAATTTCTAAGTGTTCAAGTCAAAAAATTTCAAAGACAAAATGGAGACTAACACGTAGAAACAAAAGGTGAAGATTCATTCATCAACATTTATTAACATAAAGATTGAAGGCTACAAAAGATGTTTATACAAATCGGCTCGATGGCCACAACAAAAATAAAAATCTAAGGTAAAAGTCTAAGAAGAAAAGCTAAGCTTGGGGATCCTCTTCCCCCTCGGAAGTCCCCTCCTAGGTGCTTTCCTCGCCATCCCCACCATCTTTGGAATCATCATCCGAAGCCTCACTTGAGGGAAGTTCATTAATAATTTTTTGGGCCTCGGCAGCATCACCTTGCGCCTTAGCTATCTCCTCATCCAACACAATCTCTCTGGCTTTCACTTTCTCAAGAGTTTCAAGCCGAGTCTTGGCTATAGCCCACGCTTCTTCAAACTTTGCCCTGGTGGCTTTAACTTTGGCCTGCCTCCCGAGGTCACCGATATTCTCCCGAAGTCGAGTAACCTTGCCTTTAAGTGCCAAAACTTGGCTCATGTGATTCTCCAATCCGTGAAGCTTGGTTGTATATTCCTTCAACTTGGCATGATAATCTTGGCCATTTTTAAGAAGTTCAGCCTTGACAAGAGTCACATCAGCGTTAAGCGATTCGATCTCCAAATTTAGCCCGTGCGCTCAACTGCAAAACTCTCATTCACCGCTAGCAACCAAGCCTCCGAAGCAGTGACAACTTCAAGTCTGTCCGATTCGGACTTAGCAACAACTTCATGAGCTTGATCTAGCGCAAGGTACGATGCAGCTAATTGGGATTGAAGCTCGGAGATCTGAGCCAAGTAGCCCTTCTTCTTGTCCTCCCAAATATCCTTGACTTTTTAGAGTTCTTCGACCCTGGCACGCTCCATTTGCACAACTTTTAATGAAAGGACAAGACTCTGAAATGAAATATTGAAATTCAAACATTGCGAGTTTAAGAGAAGAAAAAATACAAGTTGGATGTAGACTTACGCGAAGGGCAGAAGCAGCCGAGGTAGACATCAACCTCATCAGGCTAAGGCGCCCAAGTATTCTTCTCCTTTGGTATACCAATTCCTCAGGATCTATGAGGCCTCGGTTGGTGCAATCCTACAAGTTGGAACTGGTGGAAACCTCCAATCTCCTCGAAGCTTGCGCTGGGGTAGAGACTGTGAAGGCTCATTGTATGTCTGAACCACATTGGAGATCAAAACCTTCACCGACCTTGGCTTTGCATTTAGCCTTGGAAGCTGACTGGTCCGGTTCATTAAGATTGATCACCTTAGTCTCTTTCTCCTTGGTCACTTTATGTGCTTCAGGGATAGCCTCGGGGATAACCTCAGGATAGCTTCAGGCATTTCCTCGCTGGATTCATCAATAAGACCTCGGCGTTTCTCAGCCACAGCCTTGGAAGCTTGAGCAGTCATCACCTCGACTCGAGGATGCTTTACCTTGGTAGGCCTCTTTGAAACGACCCTTTTTCTCTTCGAATCTGTGGAGGAAGGGGGAGAAAGCTTATAGGTAAAAGTTGAAGTAGGAGTTGAAACACAGAAAAACAGATCAACAAGGATATCTTCACCTTTTGAAGTCCCTTGACCCGGTGAGCCCTTACACTTCTTCTCCTCGGCGAACTGCCTTGCCAAGCTCTCCATCTTGATAACGCCATTCTTGGCATCAATCACTGCCTTCTTCTTTTTCTCTTTCTTTTTTTCTTTCTTCTTCTCCTTTTTCTCCTCATCTTCTTTCTCATCCCCCTCTGTCTCCTTGACCACCTTATATGAAAAGCCTAGAAGGAAAACAAAATTTCAAGTCACTTGAATAACAAATTAAAGGGAAAGAAGGAAGCCAAAGCATGACAAATCACTCACCATGCCTCTTACATGCCCAACGGTTGTTAACCTCGGCAACAAAAAACATCCATTATCTAAGGGGGCAAGTTCGGATCGCCATTATTGCCTTCACCTAATCGAGCAAGCCGCTCTGAGGGTTAATTGGGACTTTGTTGGCTGTGTATGAAGATAAGTTAGTAAGAAGCTGCTCACCAAAGGAGGCAAAGATCAAAATTTTGTAGAAAAAACTTATGCTGGGAATTCCACTCCTCGGGGAAACTGGGGGCAGCTGACAACAACCTTGTTGGTATGAGGACATAACGATCGCACCAGCCTCGATTGTCATGATCCTCACTCTTACTTAAGATTGCATACTAGCCTCGGTTGTTCAATGCCACAACCCCAGCCTTGTGGAAATAAGGGCAATAAAAGGTGATCAGGTGATGAAAAGTGAATGGCACTCCAGCTTTTTGGCTTAAGAAGTCGAGAGCTTGAAAAACCCTCCAGACTCCGGGGCCCAGCTGTGCCAAACATAGATTCTATGTTCGAAAAAATGTATCTATTATTCAATGGACAGGGAGAGAGAAGCCTAGGGTGAAAGGGTACGTATAAACAAGAGGGTACCCTGGAACGTGGTTTGGAAACACAACTGTTTAGTGATGGTGCCAAAATCTCCACCTCAGGCCCCCATCGATAATCCTCGCCAACGACCTCTATCAGGTCCTCAGTAATCAAGCTCGGTGGCGCATGCACTGGTATATTCCTATTCTTCCCACGCTGGGCATCTGATTGGTTCTGTACCTTGAAATCCTTCTCATTACTAATATCCGAAGGGATAACCAGCTGTGGTTCGATCTCTTGCTCAAGAGGAATCTTCTTTATAGACCTCTTCGAGGTCCCAGCTTCGGTTTTAGATTCGGCTCCGTTAGCCCCGGCATCGCCCTCTTAATTGTTGATATCATCAACATTGATGACATCATCACCACCAACGTCATCCTCATCGCCAGCATGGCCATCACTCGTGATGTCATTATCGCCTTCGTCACCTTCTCCCACACTTACATTGCGGCCAGCGGTGGCTTTGCGCTGCCTCGAGCCGCCTGCCTGAGATGTCGCTTCTTCACCACTGTCGTCGGTGTGATAACTTTCAGGGGCTCCACGGCGTTCACCAACTCATCACCGATGATCATGGTGGTGGGGCCTGGAACTCTCCCTTCTGAGCCACTGGATCCTTAAACGGAATTAGTTGTTGTCTTGGTGGAATAGCGAGAAGAAAAGTAGATTTGAGGAAGAGTAATTAGGAAACTTAGCTTTGCTTTGACGATTCTTCACTGTTGCTCAAGTGATCACAAGTGGGAAAATAATTAGTCAAGTGAAGGTATTTATAGGAGAAGAGTCATAATGTCTTGAAATGTTGGGAAGACCAAAAGAAACGGTGTGATCGTTTGGAGCAAACCAACGGTCGCCACGTTTTGCGCAACGGGCAGGTGAAGTGCCTGAATCGATTTTAAATTCCTTGGAGTACATGTTGCCACGTCGGTCTCCTGCTCAAATTTATTCCACTCCTCGGTAATTCTGACACTTGCCCGAGGAGTGGGGGGACTATCTGTATTGGGTAAAAATCAACTTGCACACATAGCACTTCGGTTATATGGTGCAAGGCGAGCCGAACAGATATTTGTAAGTTGTGGTTAGAAACAAACAATGAAGATATTGAAGTCATCAATCGAAGACATAGATTGTGTTGCACTTCGGTGGGCTAACACCTCGGTTGACCAGACAACTCATATCTTCGGGGCGATGGACTTCAGCGTCAGTCAATAATTCCAATTTCAGCGGAATAACTTCCCACTACTTCAGTCCACAAACTCCACTTCCAAAGGATGTGGGATGTGAAAGGATTGGTGGACAACATGGGGAAAAGGGCTTGTACTTTTGTATACCTATAAATAGCAGTACGTTTGATATTGAAAGCATCTAGAAATTCATATCAAAACTCGGGCAAAATTTGTAATGAACCTTATATAGTGAAATTTCATCTATTTCTTTGCAATTCTATTTGATTTCGCTTATTGTTTCAGCTTTGATACCTAGTATTGCTTGTATACTCGATCCAAAATCGTTTTGTTGTCCTAAATCAGTTTAGGCCAATACAATTAGTCTAATCCCAAAACGAATATAAAAATACTGGGTGAAAAACCAAACAAATAAAAAGCATAATTCTACTTGATTTTATACGAAGACTTAAGAGTAGATAAAAAAATGATAGTAATACAAAATAATGCTTTCTTCTAAATCGAACTGTTCATAGTTAAATTATCTTTTGTAAGTACTCATCAAGTGTTAATATTGATTTTTGAGCCACAACATTACCGAAATTCATTACCTGTCAACGTTTGAAGTGCATACATGAGAAAGGGAGTGAGATGTATTTTGGAAAATACAAAATAAATCAAAAATATGTTACATTGCCGGGAATTGAACCCGGGTCTCTCAGGTGAGAGCTTAGTATTCTAACCGACTAGAGAACAATGGATTGTTGAAAACAAATTGCCTTAAAGTTTATACTACCCTTGATTCTCTTCTTCACTAATGTTTACCTACTTATGAGCTGATAATAATCTCTAATACTGATTAATAAACTTTAAAGAAACCAGTAATGTTCGAACTATCAAAGCTATAACTTATTATCGTCAACCTAAGAAGATGGGGATGTCGTTTGAGGTTTACTTTAGCCTAAAACTTCACTCAGCACGATTAGTTTGTTTTATTAGTGTAAAATGGAAGATGCAAAATCTTCAGCAAATTCTAGCTTGTTTTGGAATTGTACTTATGTTTTACCTTATGTGACAATATTATTTTTTAGTCCGTTTAAAAAAGAATGATTTCTTTCGACAATTAGAATCAATATAACTTGAACTTCACCTTTTATTCAAGTTAATTTCACGTATGGTCACTAAATTTTACTATCTATAAGACTAAAGTCAGAAAACTAATTTTTGTAACAAGAGTCACTAAACTTTACTTTCTATAATGCTAATGTCACAAAATATTTTTTGTGATAAGAAAGTTGTTAAAGTTTACTCAATGTAACGCTTAAGCTACAAAATAAGTTTTAATAACAGCAAAATCACTAACCTAGGTGTTAGTTGCACAAAATATACATGTTGTCCAAAATTCAAATCTCCAGTGTCGGAAAATGACATCTCATCGTCATATTATTATTTTCCCACCTTGTATATGCCATGCAATTTTTTAAAATTCATATAGTTATGTAATGTGGGATTACACTGGGTATACTGTTGTTGTATATAGTTATCATAATATATCTTTAAATCATAAAAAATTAAATAATAAACAAGTAAATTGACAATTTTTTATGTAAACATTGATTAAACTCTTAACACAAAAATGTCGATGATAAATATTTCCATAGATATTTAAATATAATCTTTAATTGACAAACTTTTATGTAATCTATGAATATAAATATAACACTTAGTGTTGATGATAGATATTTACATATAATCTTTAACACAAAACAATTTATCGACTTAGATTTCTTTGCAAATTTTATGAGTTAAAAATATATGACAATAAGTTGGATTTAAAAGAAAAATTTCATGGCACGACACAATGGAAAAATGATGATATGACAACGTAGCATCATTTTCAGACTTCAGAGGTTTGACTTTTTGGTGACTTGTATTTTATGTGCAACCTAGTGACTTTTATTATTAAATATATTTTTGTGACTTTAGCGTTATATAGGATAGAGCTTAAACTTTCTTGTTGCAAAACTAGTTTTGTGACTTTAAGGTTACATAAAAGAAAGTTTTTATAACTTTCGGATAACAAAAAATAATTTTGTGACTATTATTATAGAGAATAAAGTTTTGTAACCATACTAAGTAATTTTTTATTACAAATTTCAAAAATACTTCATTTCTTTGTTGAACTCTCTCTATTTAAACTCCTCCCTCCCTATATACACTCTCTTCCATAAATTAGAATAGAAGGAGTATAGGTGTTTCTGATGCCATTAAAAATAGACCTACAACAATCAACAACTCTTCATGCCAAACATGTAAATTATATAAATTGTTGATGTCATAATTTTCTATCATATGTAAGTCAAAATCAAACAAATTGTAGTGAAAAACTAATGTGCTGCAGAAAATCCAAAGCAGATTTAATTATAACGAACCATGCTGAATTAATTTAATATGATAACGTTATAGTAATAGTTTTAAAAACCGAAAATACAAATTATCAAACTGAAATTTTCAAACTCGTGGTTACCTTACTATGAGCACTCCTAATTACTACAACGTATCACCATAAGATTCATAATTAATTGCTATATATATATATATATATATATATATATATATATATATATATATATATATATCTCCATCATATCATCGAATTTAACTTTCATGGAGTTACCTTTTGATAAACACATGTTCTCTGATGTATTATTCCTAGTCTCTGAAGCATCTGGGTACATTCTCTATTTATGATCTCTCTTCCATTATCAGTTTCAATAATTTTGACACTCTTATCAAACAGAGTTCTCACCAGCTTAAAATAATTCTTCAACACAACAACAACAACATCACTCTTAAGCTTCAACAGGTACAACCATGTCATTCTGGAATAATCATCAACAATAATCAAAAATATTTTATTGCCATTAAATGTCTGTACATGACATGGGCCCCATACATCAATATGCAGTAAACTAAAAGACTCAGTAGCTCTACTTAGACTCTTATTGAATGGCAATCTAGTATGTCGTGCTAAAGGACAAACTATACATTTGTGTAACTCCTTTTTACAACTTTCATGATCTAAATCAAATAGCTGCCTTATTGCTCCTATTGATGCATGTCTCAATCTTCTATGTCATAGCTTGATGTTTGTGTCCACTTCTTTAGTCAACATTCCTTTCTTTATGGTGTTTTCTTCTCCAGTAAGCAAAAACAGGTACAATCCCTTGCTTTTTATACAAGTCCCCTTCACCCTCCCATTTGAGAGGTCCTGGATCACACAATGTTTAGGATAGATGGTGATACTACAATTCATATCCCTAGTAAGCTTGGACACTGACATAAGATTGTGCTTAAATTTTGGAACAAACAATACATTGTTCATCCTTTTCTTGTCTGTTAAACTACATGATCCAACATGAGTTACCTGTGTGATTTGTCCATTAGGCAAGTATACCTTTTGACCATTAGTGTCATTAAGTTTCCTTCTATTGGTCGATAAATTAAAATCTGAAGTCATATGATTAGTTGCTCCACTGTCTATTATCTATTTCTGACTAGGGCCATTAGCTAACAAGATGTAAACATTATCTGCCATATAGGATGAACTTTCTGGATTATCAGCTTCTTTGCTCAACAGTTTGAGAAGCTGGTTATATTGTGCAGCAGTTAAATTAGGCCCTTTGAACTCATTGAAATTTCTAGTATCTTCTCTCTGCATTACTCCTTTCCTTTATCACTCATATTTTGTACTTCTTTTCCCCTTTCATACATCATGTCATCATCAAGTAGATCATAAGAAGTATTCATTCCTACATGTGTATTATATTTGTGATCTTCTGGATATCCTACCAATTTCCAGCATTCTTCCCAGTGTTTTCTCTGAGCTTGCAATGATCACATTGTAAATTATAATTCATTCTTCTTCTCTGATTATTTGCCAGCCACGGCATATTTGGCCTTTGGACACCACTTCTTTGATTTCCTTGTCCTTGCACATTTCTTGCTCTTCCAGTCATCAAGGCATTATTGTCATAGTTCATTAAGGGTGTATTAGCAGGGTGTGTATTAGCAGGGTGGTTATTGTTCATTAGGGCAGTCATTTCAGCCCCTTCACCAGCATTAAATGTGCTAGTTACATTCCTTTGTCCCTCTCTATCAATCATCATAGAATAGGATTTGTTTATAGTTGGAAAAAGTGTCACTATCAAGATTTGACCCATTGCTCATCATATGAGTCATTCAGACCCATAAAAAACTGCATTAGCTTATGTCGCTGCAAATGTTCGATAAAATCTCTAGATTTTTCACAGTTTCACCCTGGGGTGGGACTAAACATTCAAACTCATCCCAAAGCAATCGCAACTTCGTATAATAAGCTGAAATTGAACTAGTACCTTAACTAGTCGTAGCAATCTCTTTATGCAAATGATATATCCTTGATCCATTAATTTTGTCAAACATTTCCTTCAAATCTCCCCAAACTGCACTCGCATTTGTAGAATATATAATTCCGCTGAGCAATTACTTTGAAACCGATTTTATTATCTATGAGAGGACGATCATATTGCATCTCTCCCATTGATTCTGCAAATTTGGACCAAAATCCTCTTTTTTGCATGTGCCTTCAATTAACCCTATCTTATTTCTCTCTAGGATTGTTGTTCTCATTGCACAGCTCCATACAGAGTAATTTTCAGATCTATACAGTTGAACTGAAATCAAAGTAACACCAGAAGTATCTGAGGGTTGAAGAAAAATCGTGTGATTGTGATAAAGCTTTGACAAATCATCATATACATCATTAATTTGCTGAGCCACTTTTGTTATCTTAGCTGAAAGTACTCAAAATTTTGCAGAAATTCACTAAATTCAGTGAAAAAATCAACCAAACCTGTGGTTGTTATGGCTCTGATACCCTATAGAAATATAGGGTTTCATAACCTAGATTCTCATTAATCAATAGCTAGGAGAGAGAGGAAGTTTTAGAGAGAGAATTTCTGTATTTGACTGAATTGAAAACGAACTGTGTACAAACTAACCATTAACTACCCTTATTTATACAATGTATCCACCGACTTATCTCCTATAACTAACTCGTCCACGTTAGCTTACTTATACAACTAATCTGTCAGCTCACCTAACTAAACTATTTAACAATTGATTAATTAATCTGTTACAGTTAATTCCTAACTATCTAACTAATTGTAACCAGTATTTAGAACTCCACTTCAAGTCTTCTCATTTCCAATACGTAGGCGACCACCCTTCGCTAGAAAATTATTCTGTTATAGGTTAAATTTAAGTATTTATGATAAAATATTACATTTACCCTTAATACAACTCATAGTACTAGTCGAGGGGTGTAGGGTCTTCAAAACTAGTTAAACAACCCAGGATCAAGTTCCCGGCTTATACATTTTGAAAAAAGAATTTTTCTTCTTTGAAGTTTGAATACCCTTGGAAAATTTTTTGACTAGGCCACTGATTATTACTAGTACTTAACCAAAGTCATTGCATAACGATAGATGACATAACAAAATCAATGGGATAAGGTTGTTTGGTTGGAACCAAACCCAGGTCTCTCGGGTGAGAGTATCGTTTGGTTGATGATTGAGATTATAATTTCGGAATAAAAATTGGGATAAGATTTATCCCACATTTGCTTATCGGTATAAGATAAAACGGGATAAAAGTTATCCCTTATTTATTGATATCTTATCCCATATAAAGGGTGGATAAGTTATCCCACTTTAATCCAAACATATATAGTACTTATTTCAAAATCATGAAATATCCCACTTTTGATAATCCATCTGACCAAACGACCATGATCATAGTTAAGTGATATGACTAGATTCTCTTCTAATAGTCTAACTATTATGAAAGTTAAAGTTCATTCACTAGTACATATCTTCTTATAAATTGACAATCTCTAAAAATAATCAGTAAAATTTAAACAAAGCAACAATGCTCGAACTATTAAAGCTATTTACAATTAGTACTTATAATCATTGTCCTAAGAAGAATGAGAGGTTTTGAAATAACAGATACTATGCAGATACATTGTAGATACAATGCAGATACAATATAGATATAATAAATATTTTAAAATGTGTGGATGTGAGGAGAGGTGTTTTACCTGATACCGGGTGAAGTATAAGCTCCAAGACACTGGGCGTAAGCCCCACAAATCTCTAATTTTTAATATTTTATGTATTAATATTACTGATATAAATATTTTTTAACAATATAAATCCCACAAAAGGGTAATATTACGTAAAAGTTCTATAAAATTAAAATAATACGTAAGGTTATGTGTAATAAATTACGTAGGACTATGACAAAATTAAAAAGTTTGAGAATTTAATTAGAAAGTTAATATTTGAGTGTATGGTTTCAATAGAGTATTTATTGAGAAATAAATTTTGTGTTAACTTTTTCGGGATTTACGCCCCAAAACTCACCTAACGCTTAAGCTTACGCTCCAATACACCCCAAAATTGCGGGGCTTATGCCTTTCAGATCTACGTCTCATTGGAATGCCTCGGTGCGCTTTTGGTATGCCTCGCCACGAGGTTCGTCCGGGGACTCGCCCCGAAAATGTCTTTTAGAACACCGGATATAATATAGATATAGTAAAATAATAATAGGAAAAAAATGACAAATATCAACGAGAAACGCCAAATCTTCACAGAAAAACACCATATCTAAAATAAACACACCAAATTTGGAAGCAACAAAGACCGCCAGCCATGGCTAAATAAGAAAGTAGCAAATTCTTGTTGGAGATAAGTAGCATCAATGTCATAGAAAAAAGCAACAACGCCCCAACAGATTGTTAGAGAGAAGAAAGGATGCAGCAGCCTAGAAGAAAAAGGAGAAGAGGGCATCCCTGAGGGAGGAAAGATGAGTTACGCCAACTTCGGAGAAGGGAGGATTGTGGCCATTCTCCACTTAAGCTCCAGCAAGAGGCGCAGAGAGAGAAAGAGAGAGAGAGACTATGGAAAAAAGTGGAAGGATAAGGCAAAGGTTTGTTTTGTCTAAAGTTATATTTTGCTTAGGTTTTTTGGCTATATTTTGTAAACAAGTTCTCCTTTATGTATATTTTATAATGAATTTTTTATATAAAAGTACAATTTTTAAAACTTAATTACTAAACATAATAATATTTTAGCAAAATACACAATATAGAGGAAAGTAAGAGTTAATTACAAAACTAGCAAAAACATAGCAACATTTTCCCATAACATTGCAAACCGTTACATTCTTCCTCCTATTTCCCCCAATATCACTTTTGCTCCTTATATTTTCCTCTATTTCACTTTTCCTCCCACCACTTCTCCCAATTTCACTTTTACTCCTCCAATTTCCCCCAATTTCACTTTTCCTCCAATTATTTCCCCCAATTTCACTTTTACTCCTCTCATTTCCCCCAATTTCACTTTTCCTCATCCCATCTTCACTGTATCTCATTGTATCTCACTGTATCTCGATGTTTCTCAACTACAAACTATCTCGTATCTCATTGTATCTCAACTAACAACCACCTCGTATCTAACCGTATCTCGCCTGCTAACCACATCGTATCTCATTGTATCTAAACTACCAACCACATCGTATCTTGTTGTATCTCACCGTATCTCGCCTACCAACCACATCGTATCTCATTGTAGCTCAACTACCAACAACCTCATATCTCGTTGTATCTCACTGTATCTCAACTACCAACCACCTCGTATCTAACCGTATCTCAGTTATCAACCACATCGTATCTCACTATATCTCAACTACCAACCACATCGTATCTAGCCGTATCTCGCCTACCAACCACATCGTATCTCATTGTATCTCAACTACCAACCGCCTTGTATCTAACCATATCTCGCCTTATCTCATTGTATCTCAACTACCAACCACCTCGTATCTAACCGTATCTCGCGTACCAACCACATCGTATCTCATTGTATATCAACTACCAACCACCTCGTATCTCGTTGTATCTCACTGTATCTCAACTACCAACCACCTCGTATCTAACCGTATCTCGCCTACCAACCATATCGTATCTCATTGTATCTCAACTGCCAACCACCTCGTATCTCACTGTATCTCGCATACCAACCACATCGTATCTCGTTGTATCTCACTGTATCTCAACTATCAACCACCTCATATCTAACTGTATCTCGCTATATCTACATTACTTTGCACCATATCTATCTATCTCTAGATTGTATCCAGCTGTTTCTATACTGTCTCAGCATTGTTCCATCCTGTTTGTGCGTCGTTTCACACTGTTTTTAAATAATTTCACTTTTTTTTGCGTTGTTTCACATTATTTTTTACACTTTATTTCTGACTTTTTTACTAGCTATTTCAGACCGTTTCAACGTTGTATCTCGCTGTATCAGCATTATTTTTGCTCTGTATCTAACTGTATCTGCGTTGTTTCAAACCACTTCATCAACGTATCAAGACTGTTTCAGCACCATTCAAGTTGTTTCAAACTGTTTGTATTTGAATAACTGCCGTAAAAATGAAATAAAATCACGGTTAACAAACTTAGAGTGAAAAACTTAATACCTCCTTAATTAAAATTTCTTAAATAACACTAGAAATACTTGTCTTCACTGAACGGGTCAACAACGAAGTGGAGGAGTGACAGCCGTCTAGCGGCATCACAACCAGTCCACCATTTTTTAGAAATAGAGAATTAATCACACAGAAACCATCACCGAACAAATAAAAATCGTCACAGATCAAAAATCCCAATTTCACCGGAAGAAAAGGGACCAATACAACAGACGGGATAATAGTAGAAGGAAGGGGGGCGGATTGAGATCTGGTGATGAAACCCAGAACTCATCGTCACCGGAAAAGACAAAATTCCCGGCCTGGTCTCATATAACTCAGGTAATTACAATTTGTTTCTCAATTAATTTTTTTCATTTTCATTTATCCTCCTTAATTGCTGATAAGGAATTGCAGAGAAGTTGGGCTGAAATATTGTGTTTGGGTTGAATGTGCCTACAACTTTTTTGGTCGCGAGTAGTCATGCGCAAATGTCTCCACAAAGATTCTGATTATAGTGCTGATCCTGACTCTGATTATAGTAGTCATGCGCAAATGCCTTGAGGAAATAAAGCAGAGTCGGTACATGGAGACATTGATCAATACTTCATGATATCACTTCAATTTAAGTTTTAGCACCTCTAGCTGGTTTGAGAGTGCTGACTTATGGCTAAGAAATTGCATCTGAAACATTCCGCTATGAACAAGTACTTACATTGTAACAAGCAGAGATAGCGTTTTGCCACTGACTTCGTTCCTCTATTCTTCTTGTTAATCTCACTAATGGGTGTGGATATGGATCTGTATCTTAGAAATCTATTTCAAATCAAATACCAGCTTTGGGTGGAGTGTCATTCAACACTTGCAATATAGGTATTCATCATTAGAAAATCCTTGAATTAAAAAGTAACAATGATAGAATAATGTAGCTTAACCAAAAAAGTTATTGGTATGATTGAGGTGATTGTTTAAATAGAGGTGATGGTGAGGGTGGGGGTGGGGGTGGGTGATAGGAGAAAGAGAGAGTAAGTGAGAGAATTTTTAATTTGGGAAAAATGGGAAGTGAAATGTGTTGATTATTGTTAAATGTATTAGCAAAAATAATACTTGTATTGTAATTAGAGAAATATTGCTATTTTTTTATAATATAGGGTCTAAATTTTATATATGTGTAAAAAATCCTTTTATAATTGTCTAAAAATATTTCTATATTATGTCAATAACTTGCATTTATCTGTAATTTTCCCAGTTAGACTATTTGGAAGGAGAATGTCAAGTTTGGCCCAAGAAATGACACATTTTACATTTGATATTTTTACGCTAATTGACGCATTAAATAGTGAAATTACAAAAAATAACGACATTATTAAGAAATTACACAACATAACAACATTTGTATGAATTTTACAAAACATACCATTTTATCATTTTCCTTTCTCTCTCTAATCTAAAGCCCTAACTTCTCCCTCTCTCTTTCTCTCCTCTCCTCCACCCACCCTCTCTCCCACCCACCCACCTGCCGTCGTTCCCCACCCTCAGTTTTCCGTCGCCGCCGCTGCTACAGTACCTCCGGCGAGACTAGAGCCTCCTGTTTCTCTATCTTCTCTTCTTTTTCCTTTTTTTTTGTTTCATTTTGTATGGGTATATGTGTGTATTTTATGTATATATATGTATTTTTTATATATTCTTCAGATCTGCTTCTCCTCCTTTTTTTTGATTTTGAATATACATATTCAGATATTCAGATGCAGATGTATGTATTTGTATGTTCGTGTATATACATGTAATGTTTTTCAGCACACAAGTGTATAAACGTGTATGTTACTGTATGAACATGTATATCTGAGCATCTATTGTATGTTTTGTGTTTGTTTTTGTGTGTATGTCGAGTGTATGTGTGACATACATAAATTTGTATGTGTAATTTGTAGATCCGTAGATCCTTGTATGTATGTGTGTGTCTAGTGTATGTAAAATATCTTTTTGTGTATTTACATGTATTTTTTGTTTATATGTATGTTGCAAGTGTATTTTCAAAGAGAAATCAATGTTTATATGTGTATTTCATATTTTAGATACAAAAAAAAAAAAAATCCGGTGGGTGGCCGGCGGTAACTAGGCGGCGGCGCCGCCTGGGGTGGTGGCAGTTGGGGGGGGGGCAGTAGGATGAAGGAGGAACCCTAATTTGTTAATTTTGTTGGTTTTGTATATAATGGGTAAAGAAATGTTGGTATTTTATGTAAATTGGAATAATATTGTTATTTTTTGTAATTTTGGTGTTAGGGTTGTATATATTTGTGATTATCCCTTTACATTTTACATGTTGGGCTGGCAGAAGTCCAACTATTTGGCTCATTTACAAAATAAGACACCACAAGTAATAGTTTGCCTTTTTGCCCATGCATAATAGTGGTTTGTAAAAATACATCCGCTTAGTTTAATAAATAAATTACAAAATTTTTACTCTTATGAATCTTGTGGTCTGGAGCCAGAACTTGCCTTTGATCCTTTTTATTAGGCAATACTTGCCCCTTGAATCTTACATTCTCTCAAAGAAAGTGTTGTCGGGACAGCACTTGCCTAAAAGGCAACGCTTGCCTTTGACCCATCTTTCTTAGGCGACACTTGCCCTTGAATCTCACATCTCTTAGAAAAAGTGTTGCTTAGACAACACTTGCCCCTTCCAATCTCTTCCTGCATTCTCCCAGATAACTTGAAGTGTTGCCCGCTTCACCACTTCTTAAAAGATATTATTGCAAATTGGTAACTTGAAGTGTTGACTCCGAGCCACGAAGTAGTATTTTGCTAAAATATTATTAAATGAGGGACAAACTCTCAAAATCAGTCAATATAAAGGGCACATAATGAAATTCTTTGCAGCTGGTATTATCTTGTACGCAATTTTAATGAATAGGCACGTTTTAGAGTGGTAAATGAGAAATAGCCAGGAATTGTAAAGTCAGAGATAAATATCTATAATTGTTCAAACTCTAGGAAGGTTCATGAATTTGGGTTCAAAATAATAGAGCCTCAAGCAAAAAATATATTGATTTTAGAAAGAAAAAGAAAGAAATATTAAAATTTGAGAATTTCACTTTTTCTTTTCTGAAATTCAAGATTTTTTTACTTTAAATTTCAGTATCTTGACTTGAGATTTTGAACCGAAATATATAATATAAAACTTGAGTAGCAGTATAAATTACAACACTGATTATTCTTCATTTAGCGCTCTAAAAAAAAGAAGCTACATACACAAATTTATTTATATTGTTACTAGTTGACTACTTTCTAATTACGAAATACATAGGCAGTACTTTAAGTCGGTAATAATTGTCACTTAGAGATTAAAACTGGCCGTTTCCTTATTGATCAGGTGAACTCATTTTATAATGTATCTATTTAGCACAATCATTCAGTCGTTTTAAAAGTTAGAACACATCTATCTACTATCTATTAAGGGTGGCTAACGGCCCGGTCCGGTCCGGGACCGGTACCGGATTCTGATTCGGTCCGGAACCGGGCCAAAAAAATTTCAAAATCGGATTTCTACCGGTCCGGTCCTATCCGGTTTAAAAAATTGGTGCCGGATCGGGACCGGTTTTGGCGACCGTTAATCCGGTCGGTACCGGTCCGGTCCGGCCGGTTTAACGGTTTTTTTTTTTAATTTTTTTTTTGTTTTTTTAGGCAAATAAAGTTGAAAATTGAAAAACTTAACAATTTATGTAAATACCATTTGTAATAATTAGGTAAATTTTATATTTTAATAAAATAAAATAATTATGTAAATTATATTTTTAAATTTATTAATGTAAAGTAAATAAATAAACACTAAACAAACGTTAATTGGAAAAAAAATACATACAATTTATTGAAAATTCGGGAAATACATAATTCAAATGACAAAAAAAACTAGAAATATAAAATTACAGAGATACTAAATAAACTAGAAATTCGAAAATACATAATTGAAATGACATAGATATTCCCTTAACCATCTCTTCAATTGTTATGCAGATATTTGCCCCCCACACGACGACTCCATTCGTAATTATGTTGTCTTTCTAAGTGTTGAATAAGTTGATTATAGTTTCCACCCACTAAGCTCCACTCTCTTGCACAAATTCTGCATTTAGCTTTGTGATCTTCTCTATTATACTCCATAAATTCTCAAATTTCAGAGCGACATCTTCATTCACGAAGTTGTGGAGCAGCAGGAGCGGGATTAGCGGGAGCTTGATTTCCAGCCATTATAATTTATAATTTATTTGGACTTTGGAAGAAATTTAGAAAATAGCCTTTGAGAGTAATTTGAGAGATAAATTGATAGAAAATGCTAAATTGTGTGATATCATGATGTAATGATAGGGTATATATAGATGAAAATAGGTTGAGGGGTATGGAGGCGTTTAGGGGGGGGGGGGTGTGATAGGCAAATATAGCCGTTTTTGGCCGTTGGCCAACGGCTATATTTGAAAAAGAGCCGTTGGCCCAAACTGCCGGTCCGGTCCGGTCCCCGCCCGGTCCGACAGTTCGGGCCAAATATATATATATATTTTGTTTTTCCTTTGTGTTTTATTTAAAGTAGTGGAAACTTTGAAAAATATTACAACAAATTATTATTAAGTTTTTACTTGTACATATAACATATGTTTGGAATGTTTAGTTTATTTCAATGTTTAAAGTTTAAACTTAGAATTAAAAAACTTGTAGTATTTTATTATACTTTGAACTTTGAAGTAATGAAATTTTTGAAGTGATGATTCAAAGTTCAAACTTTTGAATTAACTTGTTAAGTTCAAAATTCAAACTTTGAATTAATTTTAGTAAATTCAAATTTGAACTAATTTACAAACTAGTAATTAATTGTAGTATGTTTTGCGCAAAGTCGCAAACTATAAATTAAAAATAAAAAGTATGAAGACAATAGTTGTGATTGAATTCCAAGACTTGGAGCAATTTTATTGAATTGTTTAAGATATAAGTAGTGCAAATTACATCTAAACTTCAAACTTGTAAATTCAAAATTCTTATTTAGAAAATTACATTCTTTTAAACATATTAGCTAGTTTCTTGAGGATAGTTGTAGGCTTTTCTTTAGGAACTGGCCGTTGTTGATCTTGTTCATCATCTCCTTCTGGTTCTTCGTCTTCTTCTTCTTCTTCATTGCCGGTTTGACTCTCTTCACTTGTTCCGTCGCTCAAAATTTGATCGAGATATGCTTTGCCCTTTTCCTTAGTAAGTTCTGGTAGACCAAAGTTTCTTTGCTCTGCTCTGATCCAATCCCTGAATAAAACTCCTGTCTCCATTGCCTCCTCCTTCAACGAATATCTGTGATCTCCAATTTGAAATCTTCCTTGGCTAAAAGCGCTTTCCGATGCAACTGATGAAGCTTGAATTGTTAATATATCCCGGGCCATTTTTGCAAGAATTGGAAATTGCGATTCTTGATTCTTCCAATAATCCAACAAATTCTTAGTTCCAAAGTTGTTAAGTTTCTTTGGATATTGAATTAAATACACTTGGAACTTACTGTATTCCTCCCCGTACTCGTCCTGTTCTGAAAGCAACTTTTCGTCAAGTCCCTCAAAAGTGCTCATCGCCGCATGTGAAGAACTTTGCCCGGTGGATAGTATTGGTTCCGTTGGTGTAGCAGTGTCTGCCCAAGCTCTATACTTTACAAAAACAGCCACGGTATCTGCATAAACTTTAGCAACAGCCTCGTCTACACTTGGATACCCATTAGTAGCAATTTCAATAGGAGTAATTTCTAAATTTGCATATACTTCTCTAATAAGTTGTTCAGTTAACTTAATTTTAAAAGCAGGATGCAACACAGAAGCAATGTAAAAAAGAGGAGGAATTGGAAAAAAATATTTTCTAAATTTTTCAATCATTAACTCTACAGCCGGTTTGTAAACTTCATATTGCTTATACATTTTCAGTAATTTCGATATTTCAGCTATATAATATAACATGGTAGGAGTAGTTGGATAATATTGACCGGAAAATTCTAAAGTAGCTTGATAAAATTTTTGTAAAAACTGAAGAAGATGTTGAACAACTTGCTAATCCTCATATTTAAGGTGATAGATTTCCATAAAATTTTTATTATACATTTGAGAAATAGGCACTCTATAGTCATAAGCGACAGTCAATGCATCATATAAAGTGTTCCACCTAGTACAAACTTCCTTTGGGGCTCTCCTAATTGGCATTCCTAATTCTACACATTTTCTTTCCCATTCTTGTCTTCTTTCTTGGTTTTTATTTCTGAAAATATAAGTAATAGCTATCTGCACCTTTTTGATAATGTCGTTAAACAAGGCAAGACCATCTCTTACTACTAAGTTGTAAATATGACATGCATACCTAACATGAAAAAATTCAGCAAAAGGGGGGGGGGGGGGGGGGGGGGTTCAAAATAGGTATCAAGTTCCTAAGTGCATCTGTGTTGTTTGTAGTATTATCTACCGTAATACTAAAAACTTTGTTAGATAAAAAATACGTACGGCAAATTGATGAAACTTTATTACAAATATAATTTCCCGTGTGTGGTTCATCAACAACTTTATAAGCAATAATACGTTTTTGAAATACCCAATCAGGATCTATCCAATGAACAGTAACAGTAATATAATCACATCCATTAGTGGAACGACCCATATCCGTAGTAAGACATACTCTAGTGTCAAAGTTATCAAACATATATCGCAAATAATCCTGATATTCGTTCTTAAATTTAATAATATCATTTTTAACAGTAGTTCTTGGAAAACCATGAAAAGAGGGATTATATATAGACTGAACATAACGAACAAAACCAGTAGAGGAAGGAAAACTATAAGGTAAACCCTCGAGGGCAACTAGTTTAGCAATAGCTTCCCTATCTTTTTGTTTATCATAAGTAAGAAGCCCTCCTGTTGTTTGGTTAATTCTTGTTTGGGTACCCGAAGATTGATCATGCACTACTCCCCCATGTTCGGTCCCTAAATATATACCACCCGCCCGCGCTGACCATTCTTTAGGATGTTTCTTTTGTAAGTGGGCCCTAAGTTTACCCGTCCCACCCTCATTACCCCCAGTTCTAAAAACCCACACCTTATCACAAATCCCACATGTGGCCGTCTGCGCTACAACATTTTTTGATGCAAATTCCCATACCTCAGATCTATCCTTACGTTTAGCCGGTATTCTAGTAGGAGGTTCAGGAGGCAATTCAGACTGAACTTCGAGCGGACTAGCTTGAAATTCAGATGTTTCTTCTAAATTAACCCCGCTTTGATTCCCATATCGTGTTTCTAACATTTCGTGATCAAGTATATTATCAGGCCTAACATTATGATAATATTGAGAATCATCTATGTGGGCGAACTGATTAGAACTACCAGCAATTTCTTTACCCCTATTTCCTCTACGACCACGTGCCCGCCCCCCACTACTAGTTCCAATTGAACCTCTTTGAGACATAATAATAGCAAATAAAATAAATATATATGACAAAAAATATTATAAAAGAGTAGAAGTAGGAACGACCAACCAAATATAACCGTATAATTGAGGTGAAGTTGAAACTTGAGCCTCCACTTAAATTAATTAGTTGAATACTTGATAATCGAAAAATTGTAAAAATAGCCAAATTGATATTTCAACCATGTAGCGCCTCCAATTGACCCAATACTTGATATATGTAAACTTCACCAAATAGCCAAATATAACTTTGATAGAAACTCCAAATAGAACTTGATAAAGTAGCCAAATTATAAATTTTTAACAAATAGCCAAAGTAGAATAATAGCAATATTGTAGAAAATTTAAGAGAATTAGAGAGAGTTGGAAGATTTGTGTGAAAAATATGATGGAATAATGGAGTATTTATAGAAAAAAATAGTTAGGGGTGGTTATGGGGTGGTAGAGGGGTGAAAATGGTCGTTTTTGGCCGTTGGACAACGACTAGGGGGTCAAAAGAGTCGTTGCCCAACGGCTAGAAAAACAGTTTTTTCCTTTTTTTTTTTTGGACAGGTCCGGTTCGGTCCGGCCGGTTCCGATCCAAATTTATACCGGTTCATCCGGTTTTTTTTCGCGATGCCGTTTCGGAACCGGGAAACGGAGGCCATTAGGGACCAACGGTCCGGTCTCAACCGGTCCGGGCCCAACCGGACCGTTAGTCACCCTTACTATCTACTATCCATCTACTATCTACTATTTAGTTGCAAAGTTAAAAAATCATATTAGCCTTTTAATAAAAGTAAATACTCTAAGTATAATTGTGTACAAAAAAATAAATATACACTCAAATAAATAAAAAAATAAAAAATTAAATTATAAAACATACGTCTAATCGGATTGATACAAAAAATCTAGAGAATGTAAAGATTTGCATTTGGTAATCCATTTAAGATAAATTCATTTGACTAATTTAATAGTACAAATCTGTTTATCTACAAAATGCAAACCACTAGACATCTGAAATGCTAATAAATTATCTCAACTAAGGGAGGAAACTAATAAACCATCAAATACTTTGTTGAATTCTCATTATATCCTTCTTTTATTAAGTGGACTTTTACAGCATTTTGAATATGCTACCTCTCGTAAATTAAAATTATTGTAAATTAGAAGTGTTTAACCTAGATCCAGTTTTAGGCCAATTGACAATTAAATTTGTATTTGCGGAGTCACGACCAATAGTTTAGATTAAGAGTTTAGCCAAATTAAATACAGAATTGCACTAATTACTAGATTATGAATATATGCACGATTTCCAATTATGATAATTGATGATATGGAAATAATACGAGATAATCAAAGATAAATAAGATTAAAGCGTGAATAAAATAGATAGAAGGAACCGTATTAGATCTCTCGATCCCGGTGAGGATTTCTTGATACTGATTATACTTGAAGACTTGAGAACAAAGTATCGAACAAATGTAAATGATGAACAGTACTGAGCAAGAGTAAAGAGAGTATTTTTATTGATATTGTAGATAGATCATAGAATATGTGTTACAATGATTCGAGAACGAGTGCTATTTATAGATGTGTTAGGCATCCGTTGGGTTTGTAACCGCTGGGTATGTATCCGTTGAATACGTAACCGCTGGGTGTGTAATCGTTGCCTTTATGATCATTCATTAAGCAATCGCGTACGATTAGGTAACCGCCCATTCAAATTGCGCTGATTTGGGAAGCGTTACGTTACTGCTCTGGGTCTGCTCGTGGTAACCGCCTGGCCAGTTATTTTTCCGTTAGATGTCTGTCCGGGGAAACCTCTGCCCGTGCCACATGGCAGACACGTGTCACTTTTTAAGTGACATCGGTATTTATCCAATACAGATAGTCCCCACACTTCCCGAGCAGAGTTTCTGCTCGAGGAGTGGATGTGAATTTTGGCGGGAAACTTGATCCGCAAAGTCTGTCCTTCATCTGTAGCATGACGAATCTCGGTGAGGTGTGTACTTTATCAGCAACATGACAAATTTCAGTGACGTGCACACTAAATGCGCGATGTAAAAAGTAACTGCGACAGGCACGCCTGCACGTCCGCCGTCAGCTTCGAAGTGACTACTGCGTGCCTCAAGGGTAAAAGTAATGATTTTAACCGCCTCAGTCACGTGCACACGTCGGTTGTCAGTTGCGAGGTGACCACTGCATTTTAGGGCAATGATGCTGCTTCGAAACTTGGCGAAACCTACCTTCCCTTTTGACGGTTGGATCTGATCGTGGCTTTTTGATGACCTCCACGTGTCTTGCGGGAACTCGATGGGACGGATTTTCACTCCTATAAATAGGGGTTTGCTAAATTTTAATCCTTTTACTTGCTTTCATTCTACAACTTCCAAATCTTGAAAACCCTTGAATTTTTCTTCAATCTTTCTAACTTTCGACTTCTCTTTGATCATGTCTCCAAAGGCTAAGAAAAATCTGAACATGGATGCTGCCGCCGGTAGTTCTTCTACGGCTACCCCTAGGCCTAAGGCCGCTCAGGTCACCACTGCAGAGATATCCCCAAGAATTGGGGGGAACTGGGAAAAGACTGCAGTGTCAAGGCCTTCAATAATTATGGAGATGTACGCGGATGGCCGGTGTACAAATTCAAGTCTAGGATCACATCAGAGATGATCCCACGAGTTAGAGTGGACTGCGGTTGGGACGCGAGTGTTCCCCTTTTGCGGGTATCTAAAACGGAGAACATTACTTCGCATAGGGCTGGGTGGACGGCCATGTGCACCTACCCATTCACAGTTGGCTGCACGTTACCCCTACACCCTGTACTCGAGAGGCTTTGTAGGGAGTATCTTCTCTGCCCGGGGCAATTGAGCCCTAGTATGTATAGGATGGTAACACTTATGGACTGGTTTACGGAAGAAACCGGTCAAATTTTTGAATATGAGCATTTCATTTCTTTGTACAGCATACAAATTTTTAAGGATGGTTTTGTCAACGCCAGAATGTGTGGGAGCAAGGGCTTGGTACGTAGTTCTGAGGACGCGAATGATCGGGGTTGGTTGCACCGGTACATATTTGTGCGCACCCAGGCATTATCCTTTAACCACAAGGCTCCTCTCTCTGAGATCTGGAATAAGAGGCGTAAGTCCCCGAGTTTTCCTTTAGAATTTTCATGCTTCCCCTTTTTTTTAACTCATTCCCTTGACTCTTCCTTGCAGCTGCCAAGCTGCCATACGACGAGCTCATATCGGTTAGTGAGCTGACAGCGTGGATTGAGGCTATTTTGAAGAAGTTCCCTGCTGACCAGAGGGAATGGGCGTATTTTGCTACGCAAAAGAATTTGACCACAAAGACTCACGGTGAGAATTTTCGCTGTTACAGCTATTTCTTCTCTTCGTGGTTTTGCTGTATCTTATCGTTCCGCCTTTCGCAGATCTACGCACATAGGGAGACTTCTTTCCTGCCCCTTCCCCTCAGGTTGCGCCGTCAGGACCTGCCGTTGACCCTGAGGATGAGGTCACAGCCATAAGAGCTTCAGCGGACGCACTGCGCGGGAGGGAAGTCGACAAAGAGCTTCTGTCTAGTGGCATTAGCTCTTTGAAGAGGAAGAACAAGGGTCAAGGTGAGGGCGGAGCATGAAAGAAATCTGCTCGTAAGGCTTCCGTTGCTGCCAGGCAGACCTCAGTCGTTGGAGGTGCGACCCCACCTGATGCCAATGTGCCTGAGCCTGAGAAGGAGAGCGCCAAGACTCTTACTGAAGTCCCTGAGTCTGCACGGGTAGAGGGCTTTGACAAGGAGGTAATCGACGTCTCAGATACCAAAACTGAGACTACTGAAAACCTTGTGAGGAAGCCCTTTCTTCGAAGAGACAAGAGAAAGGTCGAGGAGGAGTCTGCCCGTACTCCGGAGGGGAGTCCTCGAGTTGATGACGAGGTAAAGGCAGCTCCTTCTCGTGTAGAAAAGGGGAAAAGAAAGGTTGGCGAAGAAGAAGAAGGAGAAAAAGAAAAGGAAGAGATCCTCCAAGAGGGTGGCCAGGGTCCTCGTGTTTTTAACTTCGAGGACTTGGAGAACATGGCCGCTGAGAGGGAGGTGCATGTCTGTCTACTTGAATGCGACACAAAGGATCCTGGGGTGGAGAATGACTTTGATATGTCTAGGATGAGGCTCACTCGGCGGACTACCATCAGTGGTCTGACTGAAGCAAGGGACATTCGGGGCGTGCGCTACAAATTTGGTCCGAACTTTCCCTCTGAGTAGGCTAGGGAGCCTAAGTACTGCGAGAGGGAATGCACTATGAAGCTATCCCCAAATGTCAACTTTGTGACCAGGCCGGGCAGTCTGGCTTAAGCAGTCTCATCGCTTATCGGTCCCTGTAAAGTATGGATGATGAGGGAGATGAGCGATGAGGATCTGGCCTTCGCTGTTGCTGCTGATTCCGCCCGGGTAAGTGCTTTCCTTAATACTTTCTCGGGTCGAAAGTAGTTTCGAGTTCACACTTCTAACCTTATTTCTTTTGCTTTTTTCAGTCAAGTCTGATGGCTACCGAGTTGATGTTCCGTTCCAGGATCAACAACCTCGATCAGGTACTCGAACTGAAGAAAGAGCTGCTAGAGAATCTAAAGGAGAATAAGGCTTTGGCATAGAAGTGTGGTTTCCTTGGGGGTGAAGTTAGCCGGTTGGCTGAGACCAACAACAAACGAGTTGAACAGATTAACAAACTCACCAAGGAAAAGGACCTTCTTTCTGCAGAGAAAGAAGGGTTCGCACAATCTGCTCGGGGTCTGGAGGCTCTGCTTGAAGAATGCAAATCTTCGCTGAACAAGGCACTCGATGAGCTTGGATCCTTAGAGATAGACCTGCTAAGGGCTAAGGAAGAATCTGTTAAAGCCCAAGCTGAGCTGCAAGCCTCCAGAGACCAAGTTGCCCAGTCGATGAGCATACAGGACGCGTTATCCAAATACTTGGGCAACTTGCGTGATCATTTTGAGATCAAGGCGAAGCTTACTGCACTCGAGGCCAAGCGAACATTGCTCGAGCAGGTCCACGCTGGTCAGATCAACGTCGAGGAAGCGATGCTAAAAATAAAGTGCACCGTTCGCGAAGTGAGGCAAGTGCTGAACCTTTCTCTCGAAGAGACTGAAGAAGATGAAGATGAAGATGAAGATGAGAGCTCGGGTGACGATGACAGAGCCGATGGAGCTAGTGCACCAGGCTCTGGTCGTAGTCCCCAAAGTTAATGCCCCCCAAATTGATTAAGTTGTAGGCTTGTGTATCCGGCGAGAGCCGGATGATTGGTTGTGGATAAAGGTCTCTTAGGGACTTCTCTGATCCTTGTTTGGCCAGTTCTATTGGCCTTGATCACTCGACAAAACTTCTGTCAGCCGTTTTTCAGCATTTTATTGCTTTGTCAAGATAATGTATATATTTTTAGACCTTTTTAGTTCAATGACTGTATATAGCATGAATCTTTGATCTTATGTTTGGATGTGTTGTGGCCTTCGTGCCTTTTTGTCTAAGAGCTTTTTAGAAGTTTGAAAAGTTCTGGTCTTCAAAAGTCTGTCCGAATATTTTAACTTAGCCTTTCCCAAGGAAGAGGTCATAAGTTGTGAATGATCTGCGCAGATGTTTCATTCTGACCGAGTCGTGGTCGATAGGTTCTGGTCGAGTCGTTGTCCTTGCGAACAACTTTGCTTATCGTTTTGATAGTTGAAAGTCGTTGCAGAAAGTTTGTAGTTTAACTCTGGCCGAGTCGCTGGCATTGTGAAAGGCTTCTCTTATTTTCGTGGAAGCTTGTCACATAAAAAGTTTTGAAAAACTCGCCTTTTTACAACGTCTTTTGCTTTTATGAAGGTCTTATCTGGCCTACAGGGGCCTCTTACCACCCTCCTTGTTTTTATGTTGAAACACGGGAAGATTTAACATAAAAAGAGTTAAGGCTGGTTGTAGATAAAAGAACACATATAACCAAACGAGGAGTGTGTCCGTTGAGGGATTCAAATCCAAAGCCGCGAAGTTGAAGAACTTCGAGCTCTACCAGTTAAGCTAAACGGATCTGGCCTTGTTTAGGCCGTTAGTACCCTTTAGAAGAAATATAGCAAAAGTAAAAATGCCATAAAAGTAAAAGGTAGGAAGAGAATAACTGATCGTTGTTGACACCCAATTTTATCCCGAAATTTTTAATTATTTAAAATAACCTTTATTTTAAAGTCAAAGGCAAATTAGTTAATTTTGAAGAAAAGAAGGCCAAAACTGCATTCCATAGCCCTAAATCAGTCCCACCCGTGCAAAGCCCCCTTTTAACTTAAAATCCCTAATCTATTATCCCTAATCAGAAAAACACCCAACCCGTAGCTCTTTATCTCCTCTCTCCCTGCACGAACATAATGTTGTACCTATCAAAATCTTCCAGAGGCATACTTGCTCAAGCAAATTGTGCTAATTCTAGCTATTAAAATTCAAATTTCAAACCTTATCCGAAAAGAAGATCCGTTTGAGGTCATTTTAGGGATTTCATTTTAATTGAAAATCCCTAATTGGTGTTCCTAAAAAACTGAAATCTGGAGGAGGATATATAGAAAAAGAGGCAGAGCTTATAGCATATATTTTGAGTTTTAATCTTTAAAAGGAAAAGACAGTTAGCATTTTGGTTTTTGTTTGGGATTCAAACATAGCTATCGAGTTTTGCGTTGTCGCTTCAATCTCTAAGTCGTCGCTTTGGTTTGAGTCGCTTTTGTTCAAGCACGCTTATTCAAATCCCTCGTTCTTTGTTCACTGCTCCGTGAAAGGTCAGTAAAGCTTTATTTTTCTTACATTTCCTTTCAGTTCTAATATTAGCGTTAAGTGTTTTACTGCTGGTTATTTAGTGTGAACTGGAAGCATGTAATAATCAATAGATGTGAGTAGACCATAAATCTCAAACTGCTAAGTATAGAAACTGAACCTCTAAGGTAGTTATTTCAGTTTTCCTTACTGAAGATGATTTGATTTCTGCATAGTTTGAAACTGTGTTATTGAAGAAAATAGGAGTTAAAAGAGGTGTTGGTGTCCTGGCTGAAGCAGGGATGGTGTTTCCTGGTGGATATAAGGGTCGCTAAGTGTATCGAAGTTGTTGCTAGTAGTAGCATAGGTTTGTAGGTTCAGGTAGCTTGTAGAAGGGCTATGTCTGGTTGCTTGTTATGTTAGGGAGTTTATTTGGTTCAGGGTGTGGTAGCAGGGGTGTTTTGGGATAGGAAAGGGCTGATGTTGCAGCAGGGAAATCGAGGAGTTCAGGTGTTTGGTTATGCAGTTTGTTAGGGGAAAGAATGAGTTTTTGAGTAGTCTTGGAGGCTATAGAGGAGTTCAGGAAGCGCATAGAAGTCTAGAAGTTTGTTGGAGTTGTAGATAGTTCGTGGGATTTGTTTCTGGATGCTATAAGCAGAAGAGTTCAGGCTGCATATTCTGAAGTCTTAAAATAAGTAGGAGTAGTTCAGGGTAGTAAGGGAAAGTATATGGGGTTCTGGGATGGTTGGAGGTTAGTTTGAGGTGGGCCAAGTGTATGTATGAGCCGAGCATAGGAGTGGTTTCAGTTTGTTTGCAGGCAGTGTGCAGGGGTGTGTTCTATTTGGTTCTGTGAGTGTAGGAAGTTCAGGGGCTAGAAGAAGTTCATTAAAGTATGTGTGTATGTTTGTTCCAGGTTTGTAAAGGGTGCTTCTAGGTGTTTTGGTTAGGAGAAGGCATTAGCAGGTAGTTGCTCAGGTGTTGGTTGTCCAGATAGTTTATGGTAAGCTGTGAAGTGTGTTAAGAGGTTGTTTGTTGGTGCAGCCTGATTCTGTTTTGGTCAGGCTTTGGTGCAGTTTATGGAGGCATCGTGTAGATGTCTAGGTGTTCGCTCAGGTGGTGTCTGATATGAAGTGAATGTGAGGGTTGTTTCTGTGAAGTATGTAAAGATGTAGGTTGTCAGGTGTGAGATGTATTGCAGGAGTGGTATAGGGGGGCTTCAGGGCCCTGGTTGTTAGAATCTTAGTGCAGGCAGTTCTTAGGGTGTATGTGAGCTGTTTGGGTGTGCTAGGGTGTTGTGGTTGATGTCTGGTTGTCCAATAGGTGTTAGAGAGTTCAAGGGTATGTAGGAGGTTTTGTTGGTATGACGGAATTAAATTTTCATCTTCATTCAAGTTTTCTTCCCTATTTCTCTACCCAGTTCAACATGTTTCTTCCTGCATTTTTTTCGTCTCCCTATATCTGTTTCCCTTCCATCTTAGTCAATCTGTTAAAGAGTTAGATTTCAGTTTCTTCTACTGTTGATCTGGTGCTGCCCCTCTCCTCAAATAGCCTGTAATGCTAAATCTTGTGTTCTTCTTGTCTCAACACCCTGATATCTGTATTGGTTTAAGTTTACTATAAACGTTGTTGATAATATTGCATGAAAGTCTCCGGACTGTAACTGAAAGTCTCCGGACTATAACTGTGGATTTATGCCTTTTTTAAGTTAACTGAAAGCTTTCTTTGTTTTGTTTGCTTGTTTCCTATCTTTATTTGCGTATTCTAATCCTTTCCTTATCTTGTCTTTGACATGAACTCTCGGGAACGAGTTGATAAAACTCACAAACTGGGATTGGCTAATTGGCATTGGAGTTGCATCGGGGTCAAGATTCGGGCTCAAGTTTTTAAAATTTTAGAAATTTTAGAAAATTCAAGGCTCCCGCGAGTTTGTCAAATTCCCGGGTTCTATTTTTAACTCTTATCCTCCATTTCCTCTTTAGGATATTTATGTAGACTTATTAGAATAATTTATTATCAATTTATTTATGAATGAATATTTCATTGATTGAGTTATTTGTCTACTTTATATTCATTTTCTTAATTTTGTAGTCGTTATTTAATTTATTGCAAATCAGGCCATTTAAGCAAATGCGTGCAAAATTTCATAAAATTTCAAAACTACACTTACTAAATGACTATAAGAAAGGACTTCTATCTTATTGATACGAAGTAGTTACTTTAAAGAGTCAAAACTTATAATGAAATTTTAATTAACTTCTAAATGTCCCGAAACGACTTTGCAAAAAGCGACTTGAAATCTAAGTTCCATCTTATGGGTGAGATACTCGGATTTTAAAGTTGAAATTAAGCAAGTGCCAATTATGCGCTATTACATGCGAGTTGGCAAAGAAATTAGGACGATCAAATCGTTCTTTTTCAAGAGAAAATGCGCTTTAAATTTATTTTATTTTATTTTATTTTAAAAATAATTAAAGCTTTTAAATAAATTGTAAATCTTTTGAAAATTTACTAAATTTAATTAGTTGAATTAATTAGTGGTTCAATTAATTATATTTAGAAAAGTGCATAAATAGCACTTGCAAATATTTTGGAAACCTGTCGGATTAACCGTTGTTAACAGAATTTCGAAAGTGCCTTAAAAACCTTCTTTTGAAATTAACAAAACCTCTTACTTAGAATCTCTGAAAGACTGCCTTTTCCAAAAACGGAATTTTTGCACGCATTTGCTTATTTGGTTCCCTGTTTTTCCTTAAATTGGGTGGCGACTCCAAAAACTCCAAAAGAGTTAGTCCATTCAGTTGATATTCCTGAATTAGCCTTTCGGGGTTATTTTTTTGGGGGTTCAACAACCGTTTTACTGTTCAGAAGTGATACCTTTTGAGGTGAATCACATTTCAATTGTTTGGGACGATTGAGCCATCTAGTCGTGCCAAACGGTAAGATCCCTTGCCGACTGATGCGACTACCTTGTAAGGGCCTTCCCAATCAGGGCCTAATTTTTCCGAGTTTGCTTCTTGCGTGTTTTGGGATACTTTCCTCAGTACAAAATCTCCAACCTGAAAACTTCGTACGCGTAGTCCCCAATTGTAGTATTGTTCGATTCGTTCCTTCTGGGCGACTACTCGTACGAGTTCTAGTTCCCTTCATTCTTCGAGGAAATCTAACTCTTCAGAGAGATTGATTGAGTTGGATTCGTCGGTGGCATGTGCATACCACATGCTTGGCTCTCCAATTTCAACTGGGATTAGAGCATCTGCGCCGTATACCAATGAGTAAGGTGTCTCCCCTGTACTCATCTTTATTGTCGTGCGATAAGCCCATAGTACACCGGGCAGCTCCTCTACCCAACATCCTTTGGCCTGCTCAAGGCACTTCTTGAGAGATTCAATGATTATTTTGTTTGTTGATTCTGCTTGTCCATTGGTAACCGGATGGTATGGAGAAGAAGTAATCCTTTTGATGTGCAAATCGTCGAGAAACCTAGTCACTTTCTGGCCGATGAATTGTGGGCCGTTATCCATGACTATTTCCTTAGGTGCTCCAAAGCGACACACGACATATTGCCAAAGGAAGTCAATTACCTCTGTTTGTCGTATCTTTGCATATGCTGCCGCTTCGACCCATTTGGTGAAGTAATCGGTGATGATTAGCAAGAAACGTACTCCTCTTGGCGCAGCGGGGAGAGGACCAACTATATCCATTCCCCATTTCAAGAATGGCCACCGGAATATTATTGAGTGGAGTGGTTCTGCCGGCTGATGGAGAAGATGCACAAACCTTTGACATTTATCACATTTCTTGACGAAATCATTTGTGTCCTTCTCCATCTTATCCCAATAATACCCTGCGCGAATCAACTTGCACGCTAATGCTTTGCCCCCAAAATGATTACCACAACAGCCTTCGTGTACCTCTCGCATCACATAGTTGATCTGGTTTGGTCCTAGGCATTTTGCAAGAGGCCCTGCGAACATTTTGCGGTAAAGATCCCCATTGATGATTGTATACCGAGCAACTTTTATTCTGAGTTTGCGAGCGGCTTTCACGTCATCGGGCAGAGTTCCATGAAGAATATAGTTCGTGATTTCATTCCGCCAGTCCCAAGTTGCGTTTATAGCATTAACTTCGAACTTTTCTCGATCTACGGTCGTGCAGAGGAGCTGAACGACAGCCGAGGAGCTGGCCGCCCCAATCTCTGCTACTGACCCAAGATTTGCCAGGGCGTCTGCTTTATGGTTTTCTTCTCGTGGAATTTGGAGCGCTTCCTATTCCTCGAACTGGGCCAAGAGTTCTTTCACACGGGCAAGGTACACTTGCATTCTGGATTCTCGTGCAATGAAACCTCCGGTCACCTGGTTGACTACTAGTTGAGAGTCACTCTTGAGTTTGATGATGTTCGCTCCATAGCTTCTGGCTAACTCCAATCCTGCAATTACGGCCTCATAATCGGCCTCATTGTTAGTAATACACGGGCACTTGATAGCCTGCCTGACGGTCTCTCTGGATGGGGTGATAAGAACCAGTACAAGACCGGACCCTTTGATGCTCGAGGAGCCATCAATTAATAGGGTCCATGCACTAGGGGCCTGCCCAGCATATAGAATTTCATCTTTTTCTGCCTCAGGATATATGTTAGCGCTAAAATCTGCTACGAAGTCTGCTAGGGCTTGTGACTTTATTGCTACCCTAGGCTGGTAGATAATATTGAATTCACTTAATTCTATAGCCCATTTAACTAACCTTCCCGAAAATATGCAAAACATTGTGCAAATGAAATGTTGTAACTACAGCTATTGAGTGACCTTGAAAATAAGGGCGTAATTTACGGGTAGCAGTTACTAGTGCTAAGGCCAGTTTTTCTGAGGGTTGATAACGTGTTTCCGCGTCAATTAGAGCTTTGCTAATATAATAGATGGGAAGTTGCTCACCTTTTTCTTCTCGAACCAAGACTGCGCTTACCGAAGATTCTGAGACTGCCAGGTAGATCAGCAACTGCTCCCCGTGCTGAGGTGTAGAGAGTAGTGGTGGATTGGACAGATATTTCTTCAGATCCCTCAGTGCTTGTTGACATTCGAGGGTCCAGTCGAATTCCTTATTCTGCTTCAGGACATCAAAGAAACTTTTGCACCGGTCTGATGAGCGGGATGTAAACCTGTGCAAGGCTGCCACCCTCCCGGTTAGTTTCATGACGTCCTTCCGGTTGTGGTGTATGTCTGGAATTGACTCAATCGCTTTGATTTGAGCGGGATTGACTTCAATTCCGTGCTGAGAGACGATGAAGCCTAGGAATTTTCCCGAGCCAACCCCGAATGCGCACTTCTCCGGATTGAGCTTCATGTTGTATTGGTCGAGTATTCGGAAAGCTTCCTTCAAGTGTGCCAGATGATCTTCTGCTCGTTTTGACTTGATCAGCATGTCATCGATATATACCTCCATGGTCTTCCCGATTTGATTGTGGAACATACGATTGACCAATCGCTGATATGTTGCACTTACATTTTTTAATCCAAATGGCATGACTTTATAGCAATACGTACCTCTGCACGTTATGAATGACGTTTTCTCCTGGTCGTTGGGATCCATCAATATTTGATTATACCCTGAGTATGCATCAAGGAAGGTGAGCACCTCGTGTCCGGCGGTTGCATCAATCAGCTGATCTATCTGGGGAAGAGGATATGAATCCTTCGGACAGGCCTTGTCTAAATCAGTGAAGTCAATGCAAACTCGCCATTTCCCATTTTTCTTGGCCACAACGACCACGTTGGCTAGCCAGTCTGGATACTTAACTTCGCGTACAGATCCAATCTTCAGCAGTCGATCAACCTCATCATTTATGATTTGATTCCAAAAAGCTCCCTGTTGGCGCTTTTTCTACTTTACCGGACGGTGGTACGGGTTGGCGTTCAGCTTATGAGAGATAATTTCTGGAGAAATACCCGTCATGTCTGCATGCGACAAAGCGTACGTCGTATGGAGCTCCTTGAGGAATTAAAGGATATCTCCTCGTAGACGCTCATTCAATTCTGTCCCCAAGTAGACCTTCCGCTCTGGCATGTCCGTGAAGAGTTCTTCTGGTTCCAAAGCTTCCACGGTTGGTGTATAATTCTCCCGTGCCTCTAGCTTTATGATGAATTTCGGGACATCGTACTTTGCTTCTTTGTTTATTGCGTCAGATCCCGGTCGCTGTAATTGCTATTTGTTTACCTCGGGCCGCTTGAGGGCCACCGAATAGCAGTCTCGAGCAGAGCGTTGCTCTCCTTGTACCTCACGTACTCCCCATTCTGATGGGAATTTCAATACCTGATGATATGTGGAGGGAACGTCCTGCATATCATGGATCCATGGTCTTCCAAAGATAATGTTGTAGGCCATGTCTCCGTTGACAATATGGAACACCGTTTCCTTCGCCACCCCCTCGACAAGAGTTGTGAGAGTGATCTCGCCAAGGGTCTTCTCGCTTGAGTTGTTGAAGCCAGAGAGAACTCGCGATACTGGCACGATCTTCTCTATTAGCTGCATCTCCTTGACGACACGTGACTGAATGATGTTCACAGAGCTGCACGCATCAACGAGCACTCTTTTGATGTCATACTCGGCCACGCGCAATGTTATGACCAGTGCGTCAACATGCGGGAACTGCAAACCATCTGTGTCCGAATCTTCAAATGCTATTGTTTTTTCTGGCCGTGGACGCTTGGTCTTTGTGATAGAGACCTTTGCATACTTCTTCGCTGTGAAAACAACGGAGTCAACTTCGATCCCGCCCGAGATAACGTTGACTATCATCTTCGGGGAAGATGCCCGTGGAGGGCCAGATTTGTTCTGTTGAGCCCTCACATGAGTTTGTTTTCCCTTCTCGGTTAGGAGTTCTTTCAAGAATCCCTGTGTTACACCCCGTACGTCTAAATTGTCGTATATCATTATAATATCATGTTAAGAATGATTTAAGTGAGTTTAAAGTAATAATATGACCATATATGAAGTTTATATGTTGAATATAAAGTTTGGGAAAAATCAGATTTAAGTTGCAGAAAAACCGATTAAGGAATTGCCTTGTAACGGAGCTTTTTCAACAATTAATTTCATGTGTTATATGAAGTCTTTTGGGGACATATCATATACCAAATTGAAGGTCTTGGAGTGTAGTTTCCAACACTTTTAACGGTTTGCTCATATAACTTATAGATAAAAAGATATGAGCGTCAGAAGTCAGACCAGAAAAAGGGACATAAGCGCAAAAGAGGGCTAGAAATGAAATGTTTTTATTATAAAAGAGAAATTTCTCTCTCTCTCTCGACATTTCCAGTAAACCCACGATATAAACAGTGGTTTCCTCAGTTTGAATCCATTTTTTTTGATTTTGAAGAAAGAACATCAATTTTGACACGAAACGGAAGACGGATTGCGTCAAAACGCTCTACGCGATTAGGGTAACATTATGCTACCTTCAATTTCGTCTATAGTTTGAGTTTTAGAATTACTTCATAGCTAAGTAAAGTATCTAAATTCTATATTATAGCTTGTTTAAGCTTTAGAAGGTGTGGAATTCAAAGGAACGAAGTTTAGAAGCTAGAAACATCAAAGGTATGTAAGGCTAAACCTTTCTTTTGGCAAGGCATGTATCTTTTAGATTTTGAAGCTTTTATTAGTTTCAAACTTAGTATTTCTTCTGAGAAACTTGTATGGTACCAAGGAAACCTTGTATATACTTAATTTGGTACTAAAATCCAAGGTGAAAGACGTCCAAATCAGAAAGGCAAAACGTTTCAAAATCTGGAAAATTATTTTGAACTTTGGACAGTTGTTAGTATATTGATCATAACTCCTTATACAAAATTGATATTAAGATGATTTAAGAATCTACAGAATCCTAATACATATATCTACAACTTTCATGAAGACCATGAGGTCTATAACTTTTATCTGCACCCTCAAAACTATGATGCAATACAGGACGCTGGTACTGTCTAGAAATTCTGTACATCCGTGGAATTGTTACGCCACTCTCATCTTGTTATCCAGTTAATTTGTTTATGTTATCAGTTTATCCGGGTATCCATTCCCGTGTATAGTATAGTGCTGGTTCTGTTTTGCGGATCATCCAGTTTCAGTGGAAACTCTGCCGAAATTTTTATAAAAATCAAAGAGTTAGACAAATTCTAAGTTTCAGGTTGTGTCTACAATTCCATCCAGAGTTTTCTTATCATTCCTTTGAGTCCATATATATTGTTGCCACATGTGTTATGCGTCATACATGCTTATGCTTATATTGTGATCATGTTATGTGTGATTTGGAGTCCCCCATAGAGGCTGGACATTGGACACACAGTCCGGTCGCGTGTGATACTACCCGTCTGGGGGATACAGCCCCTCTGGTTCAGGCGGGAGTTGAAACACCTAGTGTGACCGGGTGTCATTCACACACTCTGACCAGAGAGACTAGATATTACTGGCTGGGGGGGATATAGCCCATAACACCCACCAGGTTTGTTATATACGCGTATATAGCCACATTATGCACTGCATGATTATACATGAGGCTAGTTCCAGTTTTCAGTTACCTGATTTGGGGGGATACAGCCCATAACGCCAGACAGGTACTAGTTCAGATGTTCAGTTACCTGATTTGGGGGGATATAGCCCATAACACCAGACAGGTACCAGTTCAGATAACAGTTCAGCTTTAGCTCAGTACCAGTTGACAGTTATCAGTTCTCAGTTATCAGCCACCAGTTCTTAGCATCAGTATCAGTTGACAGTTATCAGTTCTCAGTTATCAGCCACCAGTTCTTAGCATCAGTATCAGTTGACAGTTATCAGTTCTCAGTTATCAGCCACCAGTTCTTAGCGTCAGTATTAGTTGACAGTTATCAGTTCCAGTTTCTAGTAACCAGCTATCAGTCATATTACAGTTATTTATCAGTATAGTTCAGCTCAGTCTTCAGGTTCAGATTCAGCTAGACTTCAGCTTATATTCATATCATGTTTAGTACGTTCTTCAGATTTCCAGCTATATTGCTATGCTCCAGCTCATGTTTACATATTTATATTCCAGCCTACAGTTTCATTCAGCTATGACATATTATATGCTCATGCCTTACATACTTGGTACATATCGTACTCACGCCCTTTTCTGGGGCGCTGCGTTTCATGCCGCGCAGGTGCAGATAGATCAATGCTTGGACCACGTTAGTAGGCCATCGATCAGCTATTGGAGTCACTCCGCTTACTCCCGGAGTTACTTATCTTTTGGTATGTATACAGTCAGCCAGTTTGGGTATGGCGGGGTCTTGTCCCGTCCTTTGTATATTCAGTTCAGCACTCTTAGAGGCCTATAGATATGTCCCTGTGCGGTGCAGTCAGTATGTTATGTATGTCAGCTTATGTTAGCCTTGTCAGCTATTTGCATTGCATACTCCTTATCAACTAGGTTTATGCTTATTCTGTTTATCAGTTATAATGGTTAGCATATTATCAGTAGGATTAGTGATGATCGACACTTAGTGTTGGTCATCCGTCGCGGCCCTAAGTTGGGTTGTGACAAAAGTGGTATCAGAGCAGTTCAGTCCTAGGGTGTCTACAGGCCGTGTCTAGCAGAGTCTTGTTTAGGAGTATGTTGCGCACCATACTTTTGAACAGGAGGCTACAAGGCACTTCAGGACAGTTGTCTTTCCTTCTTCTCTAGATCGTGCGATAGAGCCATGATTATAGAATTCAGCCCTCTAACAATAGTAATTTCAGCAAGGCGATGCCGCCAAAGAAACTAACAGCTGCCCAGAAGGGCAAGGTTATTGCCGGCCAGGGTATTAGTAGAGTGCCACCTAAGGTGGATGAGAGTGAGGAGTCCAGACCTGAGGCTCCATCCGAGGCCTCACAGATCCTATCAGTTCAGGGTAATATTAGAGGTACTGCAGCTACTATACCTCCACCTTCTCAGCCTGATAGTCAGGGGCAGGAAATGAGGGATGCCATCAGATTATCGACCAGTGTTGTAGTTGCTCAGACTAGACAACACAGTGCAGATGCCCAGGGAGATGTTGGATCCAAGATCAATGATTTTATCAGGCTAGAGCCTACAGTCTTTACTGGATCCCGTACAGGAGAAGGACCTCAGGATTTTCTATTGAGGATAGCCAGAGTGTTGAGGGTTATGCACGTGTCAGACACGGAGTCAGTAGAGTTGGCTGCATTCAGATTGCATGACCTTAGCAGCAGGGTGGTATCAGACATGGGAGCTATCTAGAGGGTCAGATGTTACTCCGGCGACTTGGAAGGAATTCTCAGATGCCTTCCTTTATCAGTATATGCCTATAGAGACATAGGGAGCCCATGCTAATCAGTTCCTGACCTTGAGACAGGGAATTTTGAGTGTAGAAGAGTATAATAATTGCTTTAATTCTTTAGCATGGTTTGCCCCTACGGTGGTAGTGAGTATAGAGGATAGAATTCATAGGTATATATATAGTGGGACTAGCTCCACACCTAGTGAACGAGCGTATGACAGTTGCTATGCAGTCATGTATGAACATAACATTCAGGCATTTGCTTTGTTACTTGAGGAGAGGAAGCAAAAATAGAGAGCCGACAGGGATAAAGTGCTAGACAAGAGGGGCAGATTTTCTGGTTCGTTTGGAGAGACGTCTGGAGCGAGTAGATAGCAGTGTGTTAGACAACCACCAGCTAGTATACCTACACAGTCTCGTGGCCTGAGATCTGATAGAACTCCTCAGTCCAGAGCTAGTCAGGCATCACAGATTTCAGGATTTCAGCGCCGTGGTACTTCGATACTGGCCAGTCAGACATATCCCAGATGTTCAGATTGTGGTAAACGCCACTTGGGTCCATGTCAGTTAGGAGTTGATACTTGTTATATTTGTCGCGAGGCAGGCCATTTCATGAGAGATTGCCCGACTAGGGGTGGTAGTTGTACAGCCCAGCCAGCTAGATCAGCAGTTGCTTGCTCAGCACCAGCACGCCATCAGGGGCATGTTCTTCAGGATGGCACCTGTATAACAGAAAGAATTTAAGGAGCAATTGAAGGATTTGTTAGATAAAGGCCTCATCAGACCCAGCATTTCCCCGTGGGGAGCCTCGATACTATTTGTATAAAAAAAGAAAGATGACTCTCTACGCATGTGCATAGATTACAGACAGCTGAATAAAGTCATTATTAAGAATAAATACTCTCTGCCCAGGATTGATGTCTAGTTTGAAAAGCTCCAGAGTGCCAAGTGCTTCTCGAATATAGATTTGCGATCAGGCTACCATCAGGTTAGAGTTAGAAAATCTGATATACCTAAGACTGCATTCAGGACTAGGAATGGCCATTATGAGTTTTTAGTGATGTTGTTTGGACTCACTAATGCCTTTGCAGTATTTATGGATCTAATGGACAGCGTATTCAGGCCTTATTTAGATTTATTTGTGATTATATTTATTGATGATATTCTCATCTATTCAAAGTCTGAATCAGAGCATGCAGAGCACCTACGCACAGTATTGGGTACTCATCGGGACCAACAATTATATGCTAAGTTCTCAAAGTGTAAATTCTAGATAGATTCAGTGGCATTTCTTGGCCACATAGTTTCAGCAGAAAGAATTAAAATAGATGACCAGAAGATCTAGGCTGTGAAGAATTGGCCCATGCCTACGACGCCAACTGAAGTACATAGTTTTCTGGGTTTGGCAGGTTATTACAGAAAGTTTATAGAGGGTTTTTCCTCCATTGCAACTCCACTGACCAAATTGACAAAGAAATCAGCTAAATTTGAGTGGTCTGATTCTTGCGAGCACAGCTTCCAAGAACTAAAGAACAGGTTGATAACAGCTCCAGTACTTACACTTCCAGAGGGATCTGAGGGCTATGTCATTTACTGTGATGCTTCTCGAATTGGTCTTCGTTGTGTTTGATGCAGCATGGAAGAGTAATTGCTTATGCTTCTAGGCAGCTGAAAAAGCACGATCAGAACTACCTCATCCATGATCTTGAGTTTTCAGCAGTCATTCATGCATTGAAGATTTGAAGACATTATTTTTACGGTGTTCATGTTGATATTTATACGGATCACAAGAGCCTCCAGTACATATTTAAGCAAAAGGAGCTAACCCTATGATAGAGGCGGTGGCTAGAGTTGCTGAAGGACTATGACATGGATATTCTTTATCATCCGGGTAAAGCGAACGTTGTTGCTGATTCCCTTAGTCGCAAGCCTATGGGTAGTCTATCTTATTTACAACCAGAGAAAATAAAGTTAGCTCATACACTCTACCAGTTGGCCAGCATGGATGTCAGATTAATAGATTCAGAGGACGCAAGAGTTACAGTTCAGAACGCAACCACTACTTGCCTAGTGACATAAGTAAAGCAGCGCCAGTATGAGGATCCAGTTCTAGTTCAATACAGGCAAATAGCCACAAGAAAACCAAAATTATTATATAGGTTACTAGTGACGGGGTTCTTATATATAAAGATAGACTTTGTGTTCCTGATGTTGCAGATTTATGTGGACAGATTATGACAGATGCACATTATTCCAGATACACTGTTCATCCTAATTCGACTAAGATTTACCATGATCTTAAGCAGATTTATTGTTGAGACGAAATGAAGCGTGACATAGCAGAATTTGTTGCTCAGTGTGCTAACTGCCAGCAGGTTAAAGTCGAGCATAAAAAAAAAAAACCTAGTGGCTTGTTACAGGAAGTCGAGATTCCATCATAGAAATGGGAAGCAGTGAATATGGACTTCATTACAGGCTTTCCCCGTATGCGGAGCAGATATGATTCTATTTGGGTTATAGTTGACAGGCTTACTAAATGAGCTCATTTCTTTCCTGTTAGAACTACATATACAGCAGAGGATTATGCCAGACTTTATATCAGAGAGATAGTGCGCCTACATGGTATTCCAGTATTTATTATTTCAGACGGGGACGCACCAGTTTACAGCTAATTTCTATAGATCGTTCCAGACAGGTTTAGGGACACATGTGTATCTGAGTACAGTATTTCATCCATAGACAGACAGACAGGCTGAGCGGACCATTCAGACATTAGAAAATATGCTTAGAGCTTACGTGTTAGATTTTAGAGGCGCTGGAATGGTCACCTACTGTTGATAGAGTTTGCATATAATAATAGCTATCATTCTAACATACAGATGGTGCCATATGAAGCTTTGCATGGGCACAAATGCAGGTTTTCTATATGATGGTTCAAGGTTGGCGAGTCTCAATTGATAGGTCCAGATTTAATCCAACAATTAATTGATAAAGTCAAGTTGATCAGGGAAATATTATTAGCAGTGCAGAGCAGACAGAAGTCCTATGCAGATAATCGACATTGAGATTTAGAATTTCATATTGGCGATTAGGTATTCCTGAAAGTATCACCTATGAAAGGCGTTATGAGATTTGGAAAGAAGGGAAAGCTTCGCCATAGATTTATTAGTCCATATCAGATTATCAGGCAAGTTGGGCGTGTAGTCTACGAGTTAGACCTTCAAGCAGACCTTCAGGAGGTACATCCAGTATTGCATGTTTCCATGCTAAAAAAAAAATGTGTCAGAGATCCTTCTAGAGTTGTACCAGTAGAGGATGTACAGATTACAGAACAGTTGACTAATAAGGAGGTGCTAGTTGCAATTTAAAGAGGCAGATTCGTCGAGTAAGGACGAAAGACATTCCTTTAGTTAAGATGCTATATCAAAGCAATAATATAGAAGAAATAACTTGGGAAGCTGAAAATGACATGAGGGCCAAATATACACATCTCTTCATTACTTCGAGTATGTAACAGATCGTTGCTTAATGCTTCTACATACTTCATTTAACATTCGAGGACGAATGTTCCGAACGGGGGAATATTGTTACACCCCGTACGTCTAAATTGTCGTATATCATTATAATATCATGTTAAGAATGATTTAAGTGAGTTTAAAGTAATAATATGACCATATATGAAGTTTATATGTTGAATATAAAGTTTGGGAAAAATCAGATTTAAGTTGCAGAAAAACCGATTAAGGAATTGCCTTGTAACGGAGCTTTTTCAGCAATTAATTTCATGTGTTATATGAAGTCTTTTGGGGACATATCATATACCAAATTGAAGGTCTTGGAGTGTAGTTTCCAACACTTTTAACGGTTTGCTCATATAACTTATAGATAAAAAGATATGAGCGTCAGAAGTCAGACCAGAAAAAGGGACATAAGCGCAAAAGAGGGCTAGAAATGAAATGTTTTTATTATAAAAGAGAAATTTCTCTCTCTCTCTCGACATTTCCAGTAAACCCACGATATAAACAGTGGTTTCCTCAGTTTGAATCCATTTTTTTTGATTTTGAAGAAAGAACATCAATTTTGACACGAAACGGAAGACGGATTGCGTCAAAACGCTCTACGCGATTAGGGTAACATTATGCTACTTTCAATTTCGTCTATAGTTTGAGTTTTAGAATTACTTCATAGCTAAGTAAAGTATCTAAATTCTATATTATAGCTTGTTTAAGCTTTAGAAGGTGTGGAATTCAAAGGAACGAAGTTTAGAAGCTAGAAACATCAAAGGTATGTAAGGCTAAACCTTTCTTTTGGCAAGGCATGTATCTTTTAGATTTTGAAGCTTTTATTAGTTTCAAACTTAGTATTTCTTCTGAGAAACTTGTATGGTACCAAGGAAACCTTGTATATACTTAATTTGGTACTAAAATCCAAGGTGAAAGACGTCCAAATCAGAAAGGCAAAACGTTTCAAAATCTGGAAAATTGTTTTGAACTTTGGACAGTTGTTAGTATATTGATCATAACTCCTTATACAAAATTGATATTAAGATGATTTAAGAATCTACAGAATCCTAATACATATATCTACAACTTTCATGAAGACCATGAGGTCTATAACTTTTATCTGCACCCTCAAAACTATGATGCAATACAGGACGCTGGTACTGTCTAGAAATTCTGTACATCCGTGGAATTGTTACGCCACTCTCATCTTGTTATCCAGTTAATTTGTTTATGTTATCAGTTTATCCGGGTATCCATTCCCGTGTATAGTATAGTGCTGGTTCTGTTTTGCGGATCATCCAGTTTCAGTGGAAACTCTGCCGAAATTTTTATAAAAATCAAAGAGTTAGACAAATTCTAAGTTTCAGGTTGTGTCTACAATTCCATCCAGAGTTTTCTTATCATTCCTTTGAGTCCATATATATTGTTGCCACATGTGTTATGCGTCATACATGCTTATGCTTATATTGTGATCATGTTATGTGTGATTTGGAGTCCCCCATAGAGGCTGGACATTGGACACACAGTCCGGTCGCGTGTGATACTACCCGTCTGGGGGATACAGCCCCTCTGGTTCAGGCGGGAGTTGAAACACCTAGTGTGACCGGGTGTCATTCACACACTCTGACCAGAGAGACTAGATATTACTGGCTGGGGGGGATATAGCCCATAACACCCACCAGGTTTGTTATATACGCGTATATAGCCACATTATGCACTGCATGATTATACATGAGGCTAGTTCCAGTTTTCAGTTACCTGATTTGGGGGGATACAGCCCATAACGCCAGACAGGTACTAGTTCAGATGTTCAGTTACCTGATTTGGGGGGATATAGCCCATAACACCAGACAGGTACCAGTTCAGATAACAGTTCAGCTTTAGCTCAGTACCAGTTGACAGTTATCAGTTCTCAGTTATCAGCCACCAGTTCTTAGCATCAGTATCAGTTGACAGTTATCAGTTCTCAGTTATCAGCCACCAGTTCTTAGCATCAGTATCAGTTGACAGTTATCAGTTCTCAGTTATCAGCCACCAGTTCTTAGCGTCAGTATTAGTTGACAGTTATCAGTTCCAGTTTCTAGTAACCAGCTATCAGTCATATTACAGTTATTTATCAGTATAGTTCAGCTCAGTCTTCAGGTTCAGATTCAGCTAGACTTCAGCTTATATTCATATCATGTTTAGTACGTTCTTCAGATTTCCAGCTATATTGCTATGCTCCAGCTCATGTTTACATATTTATATTCCAGCCTACAGTTTCATTCAGCTATGACATATTATATGCTCATGCCTTACATACTTGGTACATATCGTACTCACGCCCTTTTCTGGGGCGCTGCGTTTCATGCCGCGCAGGTGCAGATAGATCAATGCTTGGACCACGTTAGTAGGCCATCGATCAGCTATTGGAGTCACTCCGCTTACTCCCGGAGTTACTTATCTTTTGGTATGTATACAGTCAGCCAGTTTGGGTATGGCGGGGTCTTGTCCCGTCCTTTGTATATTCAGTTCAGCACTCTTAGAGGCCTGTAGATATGTCCCTGTGCGGTGCAGTCAGTATGTTATGTATGTCAGCTTATGTTAGCCTTGTCAGCTATTTGCATTGCATACTCCTTATCAACTAGGTTTATGCTTATTCTGTTTATCAGTTATAATGGTTAGCATATTATTAGTAGGATTAGTGATGATCGACACTTAGTGTTGGTCATCCGTCGCGGCCCTAAGTTGGGTTGTGACACCCTGCTTTAGTAAATACGCGACCTCATATCTTAAGGCCTTGCAATCTTCAGTGGTGTGACTGTGGTCGCGATGAAATTCGAACCAAAGGTCTTGATTCCTCTTACCAGGATCGGTTTTCATGTCCTTTGGCCACTTGACCTTTTCGCCCATATCTTTAAGGGCTGCAATCACTTCAGTCATTTCTACGTTGAAGTTTGGTAGACTTGGGGCTCCACGAGTATCTGACTCTGAATCGCCTCCCCGTGATAGCCCTTTGTGGTTGCGGCCGCGCCCCTTGGAGTTGTTGTGTGATTGGTCAGGATACGGTTCATAACGTACATCTGACCTTTTTAACTCTATCTTTCCGCCAGAGCCACCGCTTCGTGATTGGTTCCTTCCTCGGGCAGTGGTTCCTATCAGCTTGTCTTCATCAATGCGTACCTTGGAATTGTAGCGATTGTAGATAACTGACCAATCGGCTGCTGGGAATTCGTGCAGAGATTCGCATATCCTGCGCGTAGCCTCTAAGCTTTTGATGTCCAAACTGTTTGTGAATGCAATGGTTGCCTATCTGTCCGGTACCTTGGGTAACAACATGCGTTCCCGCTGAAAATGGTCCATATATCTTCGGAGAGACTCGCCGGGCTTTTGCTTGATCTCGAAGATATCCTCCACGCGAGTTTCCATTTTCTTGGTGCCTGTGTGGGCTTTCACGGACAATTCAGCCATTTCTGCGAAGGACCCAATGGAGTTTGGTGGCAACATAGAGTACCACCGTAGAGCTCCATCCGCCAGTGTCTCCACGAACTTCTTCAACTGGACCGATTCGATCTCCTCATCGGTGAGATCACTTGCTTTTATAAAATTGCTAAACATCATGAGATGATCATTGGGGTCAGATGTCCCACGATATCTCAGAATGTTTGGCATTTTAAACGTTTTTGGTATCGCCTTTAGTGCTGCTTCCTTCTTCCAAGGCCTTTGCGAGTAGCGTTGAACGTCAATTTTCTTCAAAGTGGGCGGAGCGCCTGGTATCTGATCGATTCTCTCGTGGAGAGATTTTTGAAGCGCTTATTGACTCTCTTTGAATTGCTTGGCGGGTGCCTCAATGATGACGCTCGTCTAAGTGGATACCGCAGATCCTCCATTCTGATTTTAGTTTTCTTGGGTCGTCGGATCCATGGTTCCTCTGTTGTTGACCGCATTTCGTTCTCCATCTTGCCTTGAAGTATATTAAGAACGAACATCTCGACCTTGGGCTGCAGGACCGGTCCTTGTAACTAGAGGGATTTGTCCTCGAAGAGAGTTGATCGCCTCGTTTATCCCTCTGTTGACCTCCGTCTGTTGCTCCATAAATTCAAAGATTGTTTCTTGGAGATTCCTTTGGTCAGGGGAGAGACTCTTGTGGCATCGTCTTCAAGGCAGGGTCCTGCTCGAAGATTGTCCACGCCTGTGTCATGGTCTTCTGGGTCCTTGTGAAGAACGTTCTTGCCCGTCGGATGAGTAGTCTGGGGAGTAATTAGGGCTGGCCTGAGGGGCACGTTCTTGACCGTTGTCCGCCACAGTCCGTTGTGAATCGCTTTCTGCCATGTTAGTTGCAAACAAAAGATCGAGAGAAAAGAATATAATGCAGGAAAAAGACACACTATTAACCTAAAGTGGCTATTGACCGGCTCTCACTGTGGTCGCCAAATTGATTAACCTAGATCAAATTTTAGGCCAATTAACACTTAAATTTATATTTGCGGAGTTACAACCAATAGTTTAGATTAAGAGTTTAGCCAAATTAAATACGGAATTGCACTAATTACTAGATTATGAATATATATGCACGATTTCCAATGATGATAATTGATGATATGGAAATAATACGAGATATTGAAAGATAAATAAGATTAAAGCGTGAATAAAATAGATAGAAGGAACCATATTAGATCTCTCGATCCCGGTGAGGATTCCTCGATACTGATTATACTTGAAGACTTGAGAACAAAGTATCCAACAAATGTAAATGATGAACAGTACTGAGCAAGAGTAAAGAGTATTTTTATTGATATGTAGATAGATCATAGAATGTGTGTTACAATGATTCGAGAACGAGTCCTATTTATAGATGTGCTAGGCATCCGTTGGGTTTGTAACCGCTGGGTATGTAACCGCTGGGTATGTATCCGTTGGATACGTAACCGCTGGGTGTGTAATTGTTGCCTTTATGATCATTCATTAAGCAATCGCGTACGATTAGGTAACCGCCCATTCAAATCGCGCTGATTTGGGAAGCGTTACGTTACTGCTCTGGGTCTGCTCGTGATAACCACCTGGCCTGTTATCTATCCGTTAGATGTCTGCCTGGGGAAACCTCTGCCCGTGCCACGTGGCAGACACGTGTCACTTTTTAAGTGACATAAGTTTTTATCCAATACAAGGAGTATATGTTCATCTCTTGCAGCATACAAATTTACTTTGCAAATGTCAATTCTGATAAGTTCATTCCTTGATTATATTTTTTGTTTTATTTGATACGAGCATTACTGAAACTATGTATTTGGTATGTTATATTATAAATTAGGATAATATGTACATGTCCTGGGACACATAAATTAATGCGAAAAATATCAACTCAACTAACCGTTAGAAAATATACTAATAACCACGCAATTGTTAGTTAGATTATTTCTTGTTAAATAGTTATTACTTTATACATTTATTAAATATAATAAAGTATTATTTATTTAGATCAATTGTGTCATGTGTGTCCTATTATTTATATAGTAGTTGATTTAGTGTGTAGAGCCAAACTTATATACGGAAGATTAAATCACCGGTTCTTATAAATAATGAAGTAGTGTTCACAATCTAAGATGGAAATTGGACAAAGCCATCGGTATGATTGTAGTACAATATTATATATAATTTATCTTGGTTATGGGAACGGTATAGTTCCAATTTCTTGTGCTAGTGCACTTTGTGTATATTGAACGGACCATGTAGAGATAAGTATTTTTATACTGACTATATAAAACAAACTCTCTAGCTCATCAGATGTGCTTATACTCTTAATCTTGATATAGCTATCATTAGTGGTGTATATTGTTCATTGTCTTGATTTATCAATAGGTAAGGTCCAAGATATTTGGGTCAAATAATTTTTGATAAGTTGGATAGTGATAACATACATTTGTGAAGTTATAGTAGTTGATAGAATCCACGTCTCGGTATAGAGATTGATGACATCCTTTTATGAAAGTTTATAAGCTTCTATGTATAAACCTATCTAGTGGATTTATATCTGGCACATGAAATAAGTTAATCGGAAGTATAAAGGATATTTATTTAGTCAATATAGTATTAAATTGTCAGTAAATTTAATATTATTGGTTGGTATCTATAATCTTAACGTGGGGAGTTAAATAAGATTTGATGGAACAATTCGAAATTAAACTAAAGAGTGCAATTACAAATTTCTAGTAGAAATAATTTGTAATTTATTATGAAAAATTTAATTCTAAAGAAAAAAATCAATTCCATAATTGGAAGCCTTATTAATTGATTATGTGGTCCCTGTTGTGACCGAATCCAATTTAGACTGGGAGAAAGTTGATTGGCGGAAAAGTAAAATCCTAACATGTTTTGGAGAAGGCTTTTAACCCTCAAAACCTAGCCTATATAAGGAGAATTCGGCCTCCACTAGTGACACACAAAAAATACAATTTTTCACCATCTTTCTTTGAACACTTGTTCCACCCAAGTACTGTTGGTCCGGAAATTATTCGGGTACACAATAGAAGACCGTGGAAAGCTGGAACAACTGGACAACGAGATCGTTGAAGGTCTTTGTGAGTGCTTTTACTGGTATTCCGTTTTATATTATTGTAAAACTGAATATGTGCTATTACTTTATTTAGAATACATGTGAATATGATGCTTAAACTGCTTCGACTGCTTTTTTTTTTTGGTAAACTGAGAATAATATTATATAATTAAGTGACTGATACATAAGATGTGCTGGGAGCACATTCAACAGTAGAAGCCATAATAGTATTGGCTGGATTATTAGTAGTAGAGGCTAGATTACATATATTTGGAGGTAATATGATAGCCATATTACCATAAGTAGCTAATATATTACATGCATTAGCTGAAATTGATCTATTATAGATAGTAGTTTTTATATCAGAGCGAGTTGCATTGTTTACAAACTTGAACGTGTGAGCATAAGTATACAACTGGTTTGTTGTAGGGAGTTGAAGAGCTTGTTGAGCCAAAAGGTGAGCAACTCTGTTTGCTTCTGTAAAACTATGTCGAACCACTGGATTCCCCAATCTCTGTAGTGCGTACCTGAAATCATGAAGTAAGATATCATATAATGCATTATCACGTTCTAGTAATTGCAGGACCTCAACAGAGTCAGTATCTATTTCAGGCAAAGTAAAACCATGCTCTAATGCAATAAGGAGTCCACTATGCAGGGCCTTTAACTCCATAAATGTATGAGAAGAGCCCGTCAGTTGCATGGAAAAGACAAATATCCATTTACCTTTATGGTCACGAAATATTCCACCTATTCCTCCGTTATTTGTTAATGGATTAAAAGCACCATCAATATTAAGTTTTAACAATCTAATAGGAGGTGGCATATGTTGACACCCAATTTTGTCCCGAAGATCTTAATTAAAATCTAATTATTAAATTAAAGTTAATTTTTTTTTTAAAAAGTTTTAAAGAAATATATTGATTTTAGAAGAAAGGTTAAATTATAAAGCCGTAGTCTTAAAATTTAGCCTATTCGCGTAATATTTCCATTTTTTTTACTTAGTTTCAAAATTAGGACCAATTTTGCTATCAATTTGCAAAATCAGCCCATTTATACAAATACCCCTATACACACACCCACCCAATTGGGTTAACCCGATTTCCCTCACCCATTTCCCCAACCTTCAGAAACTCAACCCACGACCTTAATCCCTAACCCGATTTCCTTTGATTTTTCCCCCTAAAAATCGCTATCAGCCAGAGAATCGTACCTCCATGGTCCCCCCCTCCACGTTCCCTTTCTTTGCTTTTCCGTACCAAGCCCGTTAGATTCGATCTCAGCCGTGGATTTTGAATGAGTTGAATCCGAGCCCTAAAATTGTTAGAGATAAGGATGAAACGGTCGGATCCCTGAAGGGATTAGACCATTTCACCCTTGCCTCATAATGAGAGCAGTGGAAACAAGTGAGGGGTCGTTAGGAAAATTCAAAGGAGCATCAAAACCCTAGGCGCAGGTATTTATACTGTTTTTATTCTCATTTTTTTGGGGGGTTCCATTTTTTGTAGAGGATAAAATTCTAAAAAAGGCAGCAGCATTCAAGAAAACCCTAGGATGATATTTTACATTCAATTTACAGTTTCAAATTAAATATGAGATAAGTTTCTGATTCTAAAAGGTATAGTGTCACTACTACTCTTTTTTGTGTCGTCGCTTCGTCATTCGAGTCGTCGAGTCGTTTCGAGCTGCGTCGCTTCAGTTTAAGCTTAGGTTCACTGCTCCGCAAAAGGTTCGATCTAGCCTTTTCACTTTATCAATTTTTTTTTTTTGTGATTTTGTATGTTGTTGTTCGTATGTGTAACTGTGATTAATGGTGAACTATCAGTGAAGTCTAATTTTATTCTCATGATTTGTGGCTTTGCCTTAGTTTTACTTTCTTTTACGACCAACTTCTCTAATTGTTGTAACTAATACTAAAATGTTTACATATCAATAGGTTGGTGTGAATCTTCTATTAATTCTGAGCCTATATTTTAGTATTTTAGTCTTTTCTGGTTGCTTCTTTGCTTTTGATTCTCTGCTTTAGGAAGTCTGGTATAGTCTTGAAGGGCGTTCAGGTATGGTTTTAGTGAAAGGGAGGGTATTCTGATGGTCTAATAAGGAGTTAGGCTAGATTATGATGGAAGCTTAGGATGCAAGGTGTTTAGGTGAAGCTGTTTATGTTTTGATATGTGCTTGTAAAGGGTGCAGAGTATGTGCAGATATTTCCAGGAGCCCTGGTGGTTTTTCAAGGTCAGTGAGGTGTTTAAGGAGTTTCAGGGAATCAGGGAAGTAGTTTCAGGGTGCGGTTTAGTTAGATTAGTATGAGTGAGGTCTGTTTCTTTGGTGTGGGTTCTGGAATTAGTTGAAGTGTAGGGTCTGTGAAGGCAAGGGATAAGCAGGGGTGTTTATAGGCAGTTGAGTGAGGTAGAAAAAGAGTTATTTGAAGGTGGCAGAGGTCTTGCGTGGGTGCAGCAGGTGTAGGTGTTATGTTTGATGGTGCAGGATCTGTTTTAGAGGCTGTTTATTCTGGGTGCAAGAAGTATACGGCAGTATAGTTGTTGTTTAGCTGGATTGAATGGTCGAAATAGGTGCTCAGCTGTTCCAGAGTTGAATCTTAGGTCCAAATTGTAGCCATAAAGATATGTGAAGTTCTAGATAGCCTGATTCATATTTCATGGAAGAATGCATGCTAACTTCTAGTTCTTTAAACTTTTGGGTGAAGTCCTGCATCTTCATGTATTAATTAGTTAAAGCTTGATCTTTTAAAGTGTAAAGTTTTGTTCTTTCTTATCTGTAAAATTCATTGGTTTAAGCTGAGGTGTATAATGAATTAAAAATATGATCTTTTCTTTTCTTACTTAACCTTTTACTAGTTTTCTTTAAGAAAAGAAAGAAAGTGTATCAGCTTGCCAAACCAGTTTCTGAAGTAAAATGCCAAGTTGACATTCTCAGTTAGCATCATCCTGGTTTGTTCTTTTAAAATCTAAACTTTTAAAAAGTGTTTCTATCTAGTAATTTTGGTTTCTAGTAGAGTTTCTTGTCTCCAGTGTGGTCCTAGGCTTCCCTGGTCTGTCCCGAGTTAAATACTTCTTAAGCTTTCTTGTTCTCTCTGCTGGTGCAATGATCACTCTTCTCTGTTTGGTTATTGTGAGTATCATGTGATCAAGTAAATGAGGTGTTGTATGCTATATGTAGTTCAAGGAATTTGATGCTGCAAAAACAGAGGGAGGCTGGTGAGTTGCAGGTATTAATGGGTTGGCTATAGGACCTATTTAGCTGTTCCAGGGTGTAATCTGGAGTTTTTCAAGGAGAGTGGTAGCAGTTCTAGTAAATGGACGTGAGGTGGCCTGTGGTTTTGCATGCTTATGAAGTGGTGGAAGTTTTTCCATAAGATCTGCTAAGCTCCCAGTTTAGGTTTGTCCCTTGGTTTCTGTTGAAAGGAGGTTTGCAAAGGGGTCTAGCAAAGTGTTTCAGGAGGTATATAATTGGTTTTGGATAGGGAGTAGAGGGGCTGATAATAGCAGCATTAATAGAGGGTCATCAGGTGAGTAGCAGTTGTGCATTGCTTCAGGTTCTAGGTTCCATGTCCAATTTTGCTAAGGCATGTATCTAGTTCTGCCTGGTTTTGAGTAGCTTTAGGTCTTGCCAAGAATTGTTTTAGCCATGTCAGGTTCAGTCCTTTCAATTCTCTTCAAATGTAGCCTGCAACAGTTTCATGGTAGTGGTCTGTTTGGATCTTCCTTAGGGTCAGTTTTGTTCTTATCTTGCTTATGTCTGAATTGCATATCTTGTGGCTGCCTTGACTTCTTTTTGTTAAGAAGTAGAGGCTGAAATTTATCCTGGCCTCCTCTTTGCTAACCATGTTTCTTTAATAACAATCTAGTCTTGATTATACTGGTTTGAATGTTTGTTTAGGTTTCATAGTCATTTCTTTTTCTCTTTAGGTATAATAGATTGATATTATGAAGTACCTGTACAAATGACTTGGTCATTTATGTGGTCGTTTCTGCTCTATTTTAAGAAAATTAAGAGTTGTAAAAGACTTTATACAAATAGTCTGTTCATCCATTCTTATAACAGGGTAATTCATGAAAGAAACAGGTTGAGTGTATAGAATTGAAAGTGGTATTAGCCAGCTGAAGTTAACTGCTTGATTTGTTAAAATTGAAGACAATTCAAATGTTTCCTTTCATATTTTCATTTGTTTTATCTGTTTCTTACTACTTGCGCACACTAATTCCTTCTCTCTTCTATCTTCTTTGCATGAACACTTGGGAACGAGTTGATTTAAAACTCACAAACTGGGATGGCTATTTGCATTTGGAGTTATCTGATCGGCTTCACATTTTCGGGACTTGAGATCCCCGAAAAAATGAAAAATGAAAATTCACAAAGTCCAAGGCTCAATGATTGAGTTTGCGCTTCCGGGTTCTATCTTCTAAACTCCATCCTTCCCCGCTCCCTTATAAAATACATGTTGTATAGGACTTCCCCGTAGACCGGATTAGGAGCCCTGTAGGATAGAAATGATATTTGAATTGTGAATAATTATTGTAAATTACTTAAATTATTTTTATATGAATGCTTTGTATCAGTTCTTTGTGAATCACCAATTAATTTATGGATGTTTAGAATCATTTGTCAATTAATGAGTGCAAGTCCAATTCAATTAAAATCGTACCCTCGTCATAATTCGCATTTGAATTGCCTATTTATTTATTATATTAAATATTCAATTATTTATTTATCTAATCTAATCTATTTATTTAGTTAATCAATTAAATTTTAATCATTTATTTATTTAGTTACTTAACCTAATTCATTTAATCAATTAAATATTTATTTATTTATTTAATTGATCAATTATTATTCATTTACTCCTTTATTTAATTAAAATTGATAAGTAATCATTTATTTAACTAAGTTATTTATTTTCTTATTTATTTATCTATTTATTCAATCAATTAATTAATCCTTTATTAGTATCCAATCATTTATCTAGTTTGTTTTTATTTAATTATCTAACTTCATTTAACCTTTGCTTATTCTATTAATTAATCAATTGATCATTATTTCATTATCCATTTAATTAATCTTAAATTGGGTCATTTATTTATCTAAGTATCGGCATAATTAAAATCTTATCTTATTTATATTATTCATATTATCCTTATATAAAATTAGCTTTATATACTTACTATCCTTAACAAATTCGTGAAAACCGCCGGATTAACCGCATTTAGCGGATTTTCGAAAGTGCTCCCGCTAGGGATCTTCTTTCGAATTTAATAGAACCGCTTACCTAGAATCTCTGATTTAAATTTAATTTCCTTTAAATAAAGAATAAATTGCAATCTTTAGTTAACTTAGGTTCCTAATAATCCTTAAATTAGGTGGCGACTCCAAAGAAACCGTTTGTAATCCCATTTTATTGAAATATACCCGAAACCTGTCTTTTCTTAAAGAAAGGGTAATTTTTGGGGTTCAACAGCGTGGCGACTCCGCTGGGGATAGCATTTAATGGTTCTAACCATAAGGTTTTCACGAATTAGCCTTATTTATGTGTTTGTATGATTGAAACAAGTATGATTTTATCTATTGTTTATTTGCAAGCATGCTTAGATTAATCTAATTGATTGTTGTGTGTCACGAAAGCATGTCACTACACCCTTATTTGCGACATATATAAACTGGCATTCCGTTCATACTTCCCCACTCCTGGGAACCCTTTACATTTTCACCCCAAATACCCGCGAGGTGCGCCCATGCGCGCCCGCACTTTCTTCCACTAAAGAACCCTATGACGAGTTGGTACACCGGCGGCCATCGTAGGAGTAATTTCGACTGCGAGACCGCTTGCCACTCACCTGTTGGCCTCAACCATTAACCCATTCTTAGACGGAGCTTTTAGGAGCATGCATGAATTAACACCTTAGTCTGGACCCGGTCCTTGGTACCGCCTCCATAGTTAGGAAACCGCCCTTACGTCAACGGATTTTTGAAAACCAACGACAATGCATATTATGTTCTATGTGATAACGAATCCTCAGTCCTAACCATGTTTTGAGCAAAATAAATTTTGGAATTTTGTCTTCTATGTTGTCTTTTAGGTCAGAAATGGAAGAATTTAGCAGAATCTATGTGGTCATAGCAGTCCACATAGAATTTGAGATCATAGACAGAAATGCAGTCCGGGGAAAGTTAGGCAGATTTGATTGGTTTGTGTTTTGGAGATGGTATGGTGTAGTGAGATTTAAGAGGCAAAGCCCCTGGTGTCTTTAAAAGATCAGTTGGGTCCCTCTCGTGAATGGCTTTGCGTGTGTGCAGGCCCATGTTGACTAACCAGCTGCAACTTTATAAAAATTGAAGTATGCTTGTCGCATATTAGGAGAGTGAAGTCCCTGTATCTTTGAATGACCAGTGGGTCCCTCCTTGAAGACCAGTGCGGTCTTGGCTACCTAGGAAACTGAGAGGCTTGATTAAAGCCGAGGACCAGTGAGGAGCCCTATGAACAAGGCTTGTGAGCCTTGCAAAACCTAGTAAGCTGAGAGGCTTGTCCAAAGCCAAGGACCAGTGAGGTTTTATTTATGAAGGTCAATTGGCGCCTTTCATGATTTGCAGTCTGGTATTGTGAAGGCGGTTGGAAATGTCACCCCTGGATGTTGTAAAATAATTGGGAGTTGTGCTTGGAGGAGTGTGGTTGTTTGCAAAAGCTCTGGAGGATTGTTTCGGGTTTTAGGCATTTGGGTTTAGAATTTTGTGCAGATGTTGTGGAGAGCATGAACTGTGTTAAAATTTCGAGTTGACACCAACTTTGGAAGTTAGTTGGGATAACGGGATTGCTGTGTCGAGGAGGAGAGCTGATTATTATCAATTATTGTTATTATTTATTGCTTACTTTAAATCTGAATTGCTCAAAATTGGCATGAACTATTTTTCGTTACCATTTGTTTGCGCGTCTTAGGCCCACCTCTGGCACAAAGAGGCACCTTACAGGGTAGGAAGCGTTCGCATTTTTATTTTGCACTCAACTACTTGTGTTTGCCACATGTCAAATTATATGTCTAATATGCAATTACTTGCTAAATATGTGTTGCTTGCCTGAAATTTATTGGCACTCATTGCGCTGTGATTGAATTTATTCGGTGGTATGGTAAGACTAACGTTATGTTACTTCAACCTATCTTTGTAAAAGGTTAACCGCTTTACGAATGCATTTATCTATCATCTGAATTCATGCATACTGTTATTCTAAAATACCTTTCAAATGTTATTTTATTTATCTTAACCCCAGTCTTATCATTTTGCAAAACATTGTTTAGCGTCATACTTTAAAAGTATTCGCAAGTGTATTTCCCTTTTTGAAAATAACTTCATAATTAAACAAGCATTTTCGCATCTGGTTTGCTTCAACAAAATGAGTGTCTTGCCTAAAATTTTTGGGTCTCTTCAGTACGGTCTCGATTTTTCCATTTTGGAATAAGTTGATCCGTCAGTTTCAGCTTTAATAAATTTTATTAAATTCGGTATGCGTTGCTAAAGGGTTAATTATTTTGAACATCAAGATCAGGACCTATGGCTCGCCAAACTGTTGTGATTGATTTGACCGAAAGTGATGAACTCCACCAAGACAAGGTTAACAAGTTTGAAGCAATCGTAGCAAAGTTTGGAGAAGAGACTTGATAGTCTTACTGAATTGGTTGTCGCGCTCATGGATGCTCGCAACCCAGTGCGAAATGTGCCAAGACCAGGGCGAAGTGCCCCTGTTGTTCCTATCCCTGCTGTTGCACCTCCCACAAGTCAAGTAGCTCCCGCATTTGAGTGTGATGCTCAAGAATTCCCCTACCTGCATGCATTCTTGTTGGAGAACGGGTTCCGTGTCTCATCAAAAACTAGCAATGAGAAAAGCAACGGGAAAGGGCTTCCCAATGCTAAAAATAGCAATGGCATAATGATAGATGAGAATGCTCTACCATCTCAAGTAAGCTTAGGGGAGGCAGAAAGTGAACATGTGGATGTTTTTGACTCAGCCGATCCACCAATGTATGACGGGACAGGAAATCCTCGTGATCACTTGAAAGCATACCATGGCTGGGTCGCAAGGTATGGACCAAGCAATGAAACCAAGTTGATGATGTTTGCTAGGACACTTAAGGAACCAGCTTTGACATGGTTTGCAATACGAGGTCCTTGGAAATTGGACAATTGGGATAAACTAGCCCAGGACTTTGTCACGCATTATGAATTATCGAACCCGATTCTGGCAAAGGGCAGTCCATTGAAAAGAAAATCTGCAGAGCTTCAAGTGGAGCCGGTTGCAATAACTGACAAGAGAATGTGTGGCTTATTTGAGGCGCAATCTAAATACAAAGGAAAAGCTGTTATGCCAAGCCCTTTGCCACCCATAGCAGAAAAACCTTGTGACATCGAGCAAATGGTTGTCAATCCAGGTTTTCAGTCAAGCAGCCACAAAGCACCTGCTGTTGCGTTCACACCAATACCAGGATCTTATGCAAACCTGTTCGAAAGGCTTCTGAAGGTCGGTTTGGTATATCTTGCAAAACCAAAGCCGTGTTGGTCACATAAGCCTGAAAATTTGAAAAAATTTTGTGCTTACCATTCAGGGATGCAGGGGCACAATATTGAAGAATGCACTTTATTTAAGAAGAAAGTTGAAAGCTTGATCAAATCTGGCCATGTTAAAATTCTAGCCACAAACGGCATTGGCGAACCTTTTGTCTTAATCTTACCATATGCAAAGGAAAATCCCTCGAAGAAGGGCATTTAGGCGCTTATCAAGTTCCAGAAAAGCAGTAGAGTTGCAGAAGTAGAAGTTAGTTTATTTGCATTATTAGGAAGTAATTATTGTAATTTCCTTTTGTTAGTTCATTGAAAGAAAAGAAAAGAAAGAATATCAAATTATGAATGTTGACTCTATTTCTATGTAAGAAAATTACGGTAACCGGTTTCCCAAGGCGGGAAGTGTAGGCAACTCATATCGAGTTTCGGTTACACCAGCATATGAAAATTCTCTTCTATGTAAGCAGAACTACGCACGGTCTGATTCCTAAGGAGGGATACGTAGGCTCCTCCATCGGGCTCGACCCTTTAGTATTTAAATTTTAAATCTCCCAAAGATAGAAACTGGGGCAAATTTTGCAAAGCAAGTAGAAGTCGTGAGAGATTACAACTGGGGCAGCTTTTGTTAAGCAGTTTAAAGTATTGAAAGTTGCAACTGGGGCAGCTTTTGCAAAACCATTTGAAGTATCGAAAGTTATAACTGGGGCAGTTTTCGCAAAGCAAGCTGAAATGTTGAAGTCATAACTGGGGCAATTTTGCAAAAAGCAAGTTGAAGACATTGAGTTGGTTTGGTCGTTATTAGAAACAGTTTTCAAGGATTGGTGCAGACTTTCATTCTACAAACAAGAATTGATAGTCGAGCAAAGCATTGATGTTCAAAATAAGCCGACCATTTTAGCAAATTGTGCCAAAATGGTCTAGCACGCATACTGATTTAATAAAAATTTTCAAAGTTGTTTTTCTCAACTCGCGTCTTCAAAAATCAAATTTTGTTGATCATTAAGTTTCGAGCTCTCAAATACTTTACTCCTTTGTTGAGTCGAGATTTTGGTCCCATCCATTCGGCCTAATGGCCTATTTTATACTTAAAGCTTTATGCATGCATTGCTATTTTACGTATTAACTTGCTTTTGTTCAATGTGTAGAATTCATTTGATAAAGGTTGGCTAGCATTGAACACTGAAATGGCTGAGAATCCGCATCAAGGACGAAACAACATGGCAAAGCAGCTTCAGGCAACCAGTTCTGGTATGGGCGTCTTGCAAGCACAGAATGATGATGTTGAAGAACATGTGGTCCGAAGGAATAGGATTGTCAACTTTGTCAACACTAGCAAACCTTTGCCAAATACAAGCTTTACCTCCAATCCACCTTACTTAACCATGCCTAATTACCCAATGCCTACACATTCTATATATCCACAAATCCAGCAAGAATATCTTACCAATCCAATTGCTTGGCCAGCTGCAACTTTATGCCAACCACCTTTTAGCACTATGCCTGCTATCGGGAGTCAATCAAATCAAGTGATAGTGCGCCCACGAGAATTGCCTAGAAAAGAAGTTGAGACAACTGATTTACATAGCATGCAGAGACAAATCCGCAATTTGCACAAGGTCATTAAAGATGAGTTGCGCTCTAGGAACATTCAGAGTTTATGTTATGAAGACTTATACATTCACCCAGATATTGAGCTTCCACATGGGTATCAGATACCAAAATTCAACACTTTCGATGGAAAGGGGAATCCCTATGCTCATTTGAAAGATTATTGCAGCAGATTGATTGGAATTGGCAAGAATGAAGCTTTGGGGATGAGATTTTTCATTCAAAGTTTATCAGGAATGGCACTTGCATGATATACCAAACAAGATTTTTCCAAATGGCACACATGGGAGGATATGGCTCATGACTTTGTGGAACAATACAAGTTCAACATAGTAGGAGATCCCGATGTGTTTGATATGCGCAGCATTAAGAGGATGTCTCACGAGTCTTTTGTAGAATATGCTATGAGGTGGAGGCTAGAGGCTTCTAAGATGCATCCTCCCTTGTCTGAAAAGAAGTTAATAGCAGCTTTCATTGACATGCAAGAAGGCATATACTATGCCAAAATGGTTGTCAATAATGCAAGCACTTTCTCTGAATTGATCCAACTGGGAAAAATGATAGAAGAAGGCATAGCAACAGGAAAAATCCCTTCTGGTTTATTTGGGTACACAACTCAATCAGAGAAACCCTCAAATTTGCAAGGCTCTCAAAGTTAGTTTCAACAATCATATTCCGATTATCCAGTGTCAAAGAAGAGGAAGTCGAATACATTCACTCCTCTAGAAGAGTCTGTGAGTAACATATTTGAAAAATTGCAAGCTGAAGGACTTTTGCAACCAAGGAAAGGAACAATTCCCAAGCACTTGCCTCCATATTTTGATCCATTAAAGCATTGTACTTATCATTCAAATATCCAAGGTCATGATACTGAAGAATGCAGTGGCTTGAGATACAAAATTCAAAGCTTGATTGATAATGGAAAAATAATAGTGCAAGAAGATCCATTAAGTGGTTATTGCAGCATTCCTCCCGCAGGCACAATTTTTGTTAAAGGCGGGGCATCAGCCCCAAGATATTCAAAGAAGAAGCGGTTTCCAAGCTAAGAAGACTGCAAAGACCGCATTTGAAGCTTGAAATGACATTTCATTGCCCAACTATCTTATGTTTTAACTACTCTGTTGCAATTTTATTCATCCTAGTTGTAATGAACTACGTTATGTTTTGCTACCCTTATTGGGCTTAGTTCCAAAATCAATGAAATTTCATTTTTTCCCAAATAACCCAAGCCAAAGCAGTTATAGATGGTTTATCTTGTGCAGAGAGAAGAGTTTCAAGAATGTCAGATTTTTCGCAACAACAACACATTTGATCGCCATGCAAGCAAAATGCAGATTCGAAGCCAAATTAGGTGTTCAATCAAGTCAACCGTTATTTGATAAAAAACTAACAATTGTTCTTTGATTAAACAGGGGCAAATTTTGCATTTACCGCAAAGTTCAGCATCAAGGTGGAAGGAGCAATGCACAGTGTCGCAACTTCCCAGAAATTTTATAGTACTTACAATTTTTCTTTGAATGCAGAAATCTCAAGCAGCGAAACGACAAGAACTCGCAACTATTAGTTCCTCGAAGAATATTTGCCTTATCGTATATGCAGAACAACTCTATTTTAGCTTTTGATCGATTATCGCATCACCAGCACATGCCAGACGATTTCAGATTTTAAAAGATACAGGGTTTATCCACCCACAAATAGGATATCTTGGGTTCTTCCACCCACAAATAGGATATCTGGGTCCTTCCACCCACAAATAGGATATTTCGGTTTTTCCACCCACAAATAGGATATCTGGGTCCTTCCACCCACAAATAGGATATTCGGGTTCTTCCACCCACAAATAGGATATCTGGGTCCTTCCACCCACAAATAGGATATTCGGGTACCTCCACCTACAAATAGGATATATCGAGTTCGTCCACCCACAAATAGGATATCTCGGGTCCTTCCACCCACAAATAGGATATCTCGGGTCCTTCCACCCACAAATAAGATATGCAGGTTTCTTTCAAGTAGATGATAGTGATGGACAAGTCGGCTGAAGCACCGCTTTCGGAGTGTTTCGCGATAATAATAATCAGGCGAGAAGTTCTCCGGGCGGAGCACCTTGTCAGTTGATCGAAAGAAGAACTTATTGATGATATCACAAACCGCATTTATAATTTTATGTTATCACTCTTTATTTCTCATTCCAATTATTACAGTTTATTAGAAGTTGCTCGCTTACCGTTTGTCAAGTTTATTACAGGATTTTGGCAGTACCGCAGCAGCATTTGGAGCATAACGTGGGACTTTTTCTTAGCAGTGAACTGGGGCACTCGTTGATATGAGCTAGACTCGTCAACGAGGATCTGAAGAATTGCATTCGAATAAGCAAATTCTATCCTAATCTTTTGCTTCGGATTAGGACGTCAGTTTGAATTTTTTCCTATTCGTGCGTCTTTTTCAAAGTGTCGTTGAACTACATATGGTCTGATTCTCTTTCAGCCCGAGACATGTAGGCAACTCGAAAACCGGAGTTTGGCCATGTCCATAAGCCTCGCACTTTGATCCTTGGAATCAAAGTACTTGGCTTTGTCGTGACAAAATTGGTTTCTCGTCAACTTCTTTACCCTGAAAACTCTTACATCCTTTTCGGGTAAAGAGGGGCAGCTGTTGACACCCAATTTTGTCCCGAAGATCTTAATTAAAATCTAATTATTAAATTAAAGTTAATTTTTTTTTAAAAAGTTTTAAAGAAATATATTGATTTTAGAAGAAAGGTTAAATTATAAAGCCGTAGTCTTAAAATTTAGCCTATTCGCGTAATATTTCCATTTTTTTTACTTAGTTTCAAAATTAGGACCAATTTTGCTATCAATTTGCAAAATTAGCCCATTTATACAAATACCCCTATACACACACCCACCCAATTGGGTTAACCCGATTTCCCTCACCCATTTCCCCAACCTTCAGAAACTCAACCCACGACCTTAATCCCTAACCCGATTTCCTTTGATTTTTCCCCCTAAAAATCGCTATCAGCCAGAGAATCGTACCTCCATGGTCCCCCCCCTCCACGTTCCCTTTCTTTGCTTTTCCGTACCAAGCCCGTTAGATTCGATCTCAGCCGTGGATTTTGAATGAGTTGAATCCGAGCCCTAAAATTGTTAGAGATAAGGATGAAACGGTCGGATCCCTGAAGGGATTAGACCATTTCACCCTTGCCTCATAATGAGAGCAGTGGAAACAAGTGAGGGGTCGTTAGGAAAATTCAAAGGAGCATCAAAACCCTAGGCGCAGGTATTTATACTGTTTTTATTCTCATTTTTTTGGGGGGTTCCATTTTTTGTAGAGGATAAAATTCTAAAAAAGGCAGCAGCATTGAAGAAAACCCTAGGATGATATTTTACATTCAATTTACAGTTTCAAATTAAATATGAGATAAGTTTCTGATTCTAAAAGGTATAGTGTCACTGCTACTCTTTTTGTGTCGTCGCTTCGTCATTCGAGTCGTCGAGTCGTTTCGAGCTGCGTCGCTTCAGTTTAAGCTTAGGTTCACTGCTCCGCAAAAGGTTCGATCTAGCCTTTTCACTTTATCAATTTTTTTTTTTGTGATTTTGTATGTTGTTGTTCGTATGTGTAACTGTGATTAATGGTGAACTATCAGTGAAGTCTAATTTTATTCTCATGATTTGTGGCTTTGCCTTAGTTTTACTTTCTTTTACGACCAACTTCTCTAATTGTTGTAACTAATACTAAAATGTTTACATATCAATAGGTTGGTGTGAATCTTCTATTAATTCTGAGCCTATATTTTAGTATTTTAGTCTTTTCTGGTTGCTTCTTTGCTTTTGATTCTCTGCTTTAGGAAGTCTGGTATAGTCTTGAAGGGCGTTCAGGTATGGTTTTAGTGAAAGGGAGGGTATTCTGATGGTCTAATAAAGAGTTAGGCTCGATTATGATGGAAGCTTAGGATGCAAGGTGTTTAGGTGAAGCTGTTTATGTTTTGATATGTGCTTGTAAAGGGTGCAGAGTATGTGCAGATGTTTCTAGGAGCCCTTGTGGTTGTTCAAGGTCAGTGAGGTGTTTAAGGAGTTTCAGGGAATTAGGGAAGTAGTTTCAGGGTGCGGTTTAGTTAGATTAGTATGAGTGAGGTCTGTTTCTTTGGTGTGGGTTCTGGAATTAGTTGAAGTGTAGGGTCTGTGTAGGCAAGGGATAAGCAGGGGTGTTTATAGGCAGTTGAGTGAGGTAGAAAAAGAGTTATTTGAAGGTGGCAGAGGTCTTGCGTGGGTGCAGCAGGTGTAGGTGTTATGTTTGATGGTGCAGGATCTGTTTTAGAGGCTGTTTATGCTGAGTGCAAGAAGTATAAGGCAGTATAGTTGTTGTTTAGCTGGATTGAATGGTCGAAATAGGTGCTCAGCTGTTCCAGAGTTGAATCTTAGGTCCAAATTGTAGCCATAAAGATATGTGAAGTTCTAGATAGCCTGATTCATATTTCATGGAAGAATGCCTGCTAACTTCTAGTTCTTTAAATTTTTGGGTGAAGTCCTGCATCTTCATGTATTAATTAGTTGAAGCTTGATATTTTAAAGTGTAAAGTTCTGTTCTTTCTTATCTGTAAAAGTCATTGGTTTAAGCTGAGGTGTATAATGAATTAAAAATATGATCTTTTCTCTTCTTACTTAACCTTTTACTAGTTTTCTTTAAGAAAAGAAAGAAAGTGTATCTGCTTGCCAAACCAGTTTCTGAAGTAAAATGCCTAGTTGACATTCTCAGTTAGCATCATCCTGGTTTGTTCTTTTAAAATCTGAACTTTTAAAAAGTGTTTCTATCTAGTAATTTTGGTTTCTAGTAGAGTTTCTTATCTCCAGTGTGGTCCTAGGCTTCCCTGGTCTGTCGTGAGTTAAATACTTCTTAAGCTTTCTTGTTCTCTCTACTGGTGCAATGATCACTCTTCTCTGTTTGGTTATTGTGAGTATCATGTGATCAAGTAAATGAGGTGTTGTATGCTATATGTAGTTCAAGGAATTTGATGCTGCAAAAACAGAGGGAGGCTGGTGAGTTGCAGGTATAAATGGGTTGGCTATAGGAGCTATTAAGCTGTTCCAGGGTGTGCTTTGGAGTTGTTTAAGGAGAGTGGTGGTAGTTCTAGTAAATGGAGGTAAGGTGGCCTGTGGTTTTGCATGCTTATGAAGTGGTGGAAGTTTTGCCATAAGATCTGCTAAGCTCCCAGTTTAGGTTTGTCCCTTGGTTTCTGTTGAAAGGAGGTTTGCAAAGAGATCTAGCAAAGTGTTTCAGGAAGTATATAATTGGTTTTGGATAGGGAGTAGAGGGGCTGATAATAGCAGCATTAATAGAGGGTCATCAGGTGAGTAGCAGTTGTGCATTGCTTCAGGTTCTAGGTTCCATGTCCAATTTTGCTAAGGCATGTATCTAGTTCTGCCTGGTTTTGAGTAGCTTTAGGTCTTGCCAAGCATTGTTTTAGCCATGTCAGGTTCAGTCCTTTCAATTCTCTTCAAATGTAGCCTGCAACAGTTTCATGGTAGTGGTCTGTTTGGATCTTCCTTAGGGTCAGTTTTGTTCTTATCTTGCTTATGTCTGAATTGCATATCTTGTGGCTGCCTTGACTTCTTTTTGTTAAGAAGTGGAGGCTGAAATTTATCCTGGCCTCCTCTTTGCTAACCATGTTTCTTTAATAACAATCTAGTCTTGATTATACTGGTTTGAATGTTTGTTCAGGTTTCATAGTCATTTCTTTTTCTCTTTAGGTATAATAGATTGATATTATGAAGTACCTGTACAAAAGACTTGGTCATTTATGTGGTCGTTTCTGCTCTATTTTCAGAAAATTAAGAGTTGTAAAAGACTTTATATAAATAGTCTGTTCATCCACTGTTATAACAGGGTAATTCATGTAAGAAACAGGTTGAGTGTATAGAATTGAAAGTGGTATTAGCCAGCTGAAGTTAACTGCTTGATTTGTTAAAATTGAAGACAATTCAAATGTTTCCTTTCATATTTTCATTTGTTTTATCTGTTTATTACTACTTGCGCACACTAATTCCTTCTCTCTTCTATCTTCTTTGCATGAACACTTGGGAACGAGTTGATTTAAAACTCACAAACTGGGATGGCTATTTGCATTTGGAGTTATCTGATCGGCTTCACATTTTTAGGACTTGAGATCCCCGAAAAAATAAAAAATGAAAATTCACAAAGTCCAAGACTCAATGATTGAGTTTGCGCTTCCGGGTTCTATCTTCTAAACTCCATCCTTCCCCGCTCCCTTAGAAAATGCATGTTGTATAGGACTTCCCGGTAGACTGGATTAGTAGCCCTGTAGGATAGAAATGATATTTGAATTGTGAATAATTATTGTAAATTACTTAAATTATTTTTATATGAATGCTTTGTATCAGTTCTTTGCGAATCACCAATTAATTTATGGATGTTTAGAATCATTTGTCAATTAATGAGTGCAAGTCCAATTCAATTAAAATCGTACCCTCGTCATAATTCGCATTTGAATTGCCTATTTATTTATTATATTAAATATTCAATTATTTATTTATCTAATCTAATCTATTTATTTAGTTAATCAATTAAATTTTAATCATTTATTTATTTAGTTACTTAACCTAATTCATTTAATCAATTAAATATTTATTTATTTATTTAATTGATCAATTATTATTCATTTACTCCTTTATTTAATTAAAATTGATAAGTATTCATTTATTTAACTAAGTTATTTATTTATCTATTTATTCAATCAATTAATTAATCCTTTATTAGTATCCAATCATTTATCTTGTTTGTTTTTATTTAATTATCTAACTTCATTTAACCTTTGCTTATTCTATTAATTAATCAATTGATCATTATTTCATTATCCATTTAATTAATCTTAAATTGGGTCATTTATTTATCTAAGTATCGGCATAATTAAAATCTTATCTTATTTATATTATTCATATTATCCTTATATAAAATTAGCTTTATATACTTACTATCCTTAACAAATTCGTGAAAACCGCCGGATTAACCGTATTTAGCGGATTTTCGAAAGTGCTCCCGCTAGGGATCTTCTTTCGAATTTAATAGAACCGCTTACCTAGAATCTCTGATTTTAATTTAATTTTCTTTAAATAAAGAATAAATTGCACTCTTTAGTTAACTTAGGTTCCTAATAATCCTTAAATTAGGTGGCGACTCTAAAGAAACCCTTTGGAATCCCATCTTGTTGAAATATACCCGAAACCTGTCTTTTCTTAATGACAGGGTAATTTTTGGGGTTCAACAGCATCCAAGTAAAGGAAAGAGTAATTTTATGGGAAGAGGTACTGCTGACACCCAATTTTGTCCCTCCTTTTTCTAAAATTGGCCATAATTCAACTTAAGGGTACAATGTGACTATTCGTGCAAAATGTTCATTAGAAATCATGCATTTACGTGCATTATCCTCTATTTATATGTTATATACTTAAGTGTGGCAATATTACGTAACTTTTGCATCATTTAAGCTATTTGTCAAACTATGACTATTTGTGAAATTAGTACTTTTATAGTATTAGTGGCTATATTATATAATTACGTCATTTAGGCTACATGTCAAGTTTATTTCAATTTGTGATTATTTGTGCAAATTAGTTAATTATCTATGATTATCTATATCTAGATAATTTTGTTTGAGTTTATTTAATAATTACTTGTGCATTTTATACAATCTATATCTATATTTTATTTTATTTTGTACCTTTAAGTTAAATATTGGCCAATTAAAAGAGAAGGTGTCCAAATTCCTTTTTCTTACTAATTCCTCCATATTTCAAAATTACTATCAAAATTTTTTATTTATTAAATTATATATTTTCGTCTAGGTACGTTCAAAATTACATTGAAATTTCCTTTTCCTCTTATTTTATTTTGAATTAATCCTTTTTTCAAATCTTCTTCCTATTCCTACTTGAATCTAGACAAAATGTGGTCCACGTTCGTTTCATTATTTAAACCCGTCCAAGTTCATCCCCCCAAATATTTCCCGAAATCATTATCCTAATCCCTAAAATCCCTCCCCCAATCTTCCTAATTGATTTTTCATCAAAATTCCCTAATATCTCCTAAATCCCTAAAATCATTCCCAATTCCCCTCTCTTATTTTGAAAAATCTCTAACAACCATTTTAAAAAATCCTATACATACAAACACCAATTCATCAGACAAGGGGAGACTACAGCCGACCCCACCACCTCTTTTGGCTTTCCTCCCCACAACTACGTCTGCTTCCTCATTAACCTCACCAACTCTCCCTCTTACCCAAAAACCATCAGCAAGACACAGAGACAAAAAAAACCTCCATACACACAGAATACGCATACACAGCTACACCCCGTCCTGAGCCTCTCCTCTTCTACATACTCCCTCAACTTTACACATCACACGCAGACCCTATTGACCCTCCTTGTCCTCTCCTTCACACAACCCCACTTCTTCATCTCCTCCAAACAAAAACACCAACATATACCCATCAACAAAATCAGAAGTGGAGAACCAAAATCCACCCACACACACCCACATATTCCACACCAATACATACCGATACCCATACATACGAAACCCAAATCGAAACCAAAATGGGGGAGATCGGAGATCACGGGGAAAGGACAAATGGAGATCGGGGTTGTGTTTTAGAGGACGTTAGCCGATGGCGTCTCCAGTCGCCACCACCGAAGCCACTGGATACCATCACCGCCAGCGACACTTATTTTTTTTTCTTTATTTCCCTTTCTGTTTGTTTCCTTTGTTCGTTCTTGATGATTTGTGTTTGAGTATTGATTGACAGGAAAAAGAGATCAGGGACAGGGTGGCAGCGACGCCACTAGGGAACTGGTCGGAGTCGCTCCCCGTCCCCGTGGTTTGCTGCCTTCGTCGGTCGGAGTTCACCATTCTTGTTCGATTGGAGATATTAATTTCACTTTTGTTTAGTCTCATCGTCGACCTAATACAAATCTTGGAACTGTTCTGGGCTTGAATCGCTCTATGGCATCTCTGATATGGTGTCGATTTACTTTTGGGGAAGAGGACTCTGATTTGCCTAGTTACTGGGATAAAAATTGGTCCTTCTTATTGTTGATGCATATTGCTATTGATTCTTGCTTGGTCCAGTTTCTTTTGCTCTGGTCAATTGTTGTTATCTCAGACTTGGGTCCCACTATTCTTGCAAATCTCAATTTTATTGATGCGTTTGTTCTTTTGCTGATGTTGTTGCCATTGTTTATATTTTTTGAGCTTTTGCAGCTTCTACAGGAACATTATCGGACACTGATTTAGCACTTGCTAGTAAAATAGGCCAATGAAAAAATATATTTTTTCATATATTGAGGCCTACACAAGGAATTGATGGAAATACAATGAATTGACGGACTAATCATGGCCAAGGAAAATAATCATTTATATGAGGCCTATTGACTGATTCGAACAGATAGTACAGTCTCATTCCCGTATCCCTAAAATAAAAAGGCTATGATGAAGTGTATAAGCCGTGACTAGAAACGAGCCGGTGATGGAGTGATGAGACCGGTACTTGGCATGGCAACACGACCGGCCGGCGTGTTCCCAGCCGTATCGACGTCCCTAACCTCCACCCAATTCATACACACCTGAGCCGACACTTTCAAAAATCCCCTTCCCCTTTATTTTAAATTATTATCTTTATTATTATCATTATCAACATTATTATTATTACTAATATTAGTATTATTATTGTTCTCAATTACTTAAATTATTATTATTACTACTAACCTTATTTTCTTTATAGTTTTGCGAGGTAAAATTTGATGAAAGACGACGTTCTTTTAAAAAAAAAGGACAGCGAGAAACAATCCTTTTATTATTATTTTCATTATTATTATTATTACTATTTTTTACTAACTTAATTTTATTTATTTTTTTGCAAGGCACGAAGCCAATTAGCAAATTCATATCCTTTATTTAATATTATACGCATAGTATTTAAATAATCATTTAGCTAGTTAGTTAGTCTATTTGCTTATTTACTTGTTCGAATCCCAATTATAAGTCCGGCCAGTAATTACATTTGGTGGGGCTCGAGAGGTTCCTAACCTCTTCCTCTCGAGTTTATTTGAACCTCTTAGCTAGATTTTCTGGTTCGTAGACTAAGTTTCGGAGTTAATTGTAAAACTAGCTAGAAACAAAATAGGTGCCCTAATACGCCTAGTTAAAAAATATGTTAGGTGGCGACTCCAACACTTAAACTCAAACGAGTTCACCCAGTCAAATCCGAAACCCGACTCGCCTCGAATTGAGTCCAAAATCGGGTATGACAGAATGGTGACTCCGCTGGGGATATCAAGGTTCAAACCATAACGGACTTTAAATTGGGATTCTTTAATTGCTTTATTTTCTTATCATTTATTTTGATACTAACTTTTTTCTTCTTTTTTTTTTTTTTTTTTTTTGCAGGATTAAGGTTTATTTTTTATTTATGTATTTTATTCTCGAATGGTGTGATTATATTTTATTATTTGTTCATGTCACTCACGCTTCTCCCACTCCTGAGAAACAACACTTTGCACACACATGGGCGATTACGTGGACCTCACAGTCGCTTCACTACAAAAAAACCTTTTAGGAGGAACATTTTGGAATATAGTTGGTCCGTGGTACATCCAACAATTTCAAATGATCCCACTCTTTGGCCGTCCGCCTTGGAGAATCGTGTCTAGAATTGCCCAACTCTTAGTAGAGACTCTTGCCTAGGAATCATGCATCATGTCATGTTTAGGGAAATTTTGACTTCGGCTCATGTCTGAGTTTATTAGTTCACCATATTTGAATGAACCAAACGAGTTTTCGACCCTGAGGGACATTTAAATATGTTATGTGTGCATTTATTTAAAGTTGAACGTGTCTAATGTAGACCATTTATTCACATAAAAGTAGGTTCTCATAACAAAATTAATTATTTATTCAAACGAACCCAATTATTTTATAAAATTATTTTTTGGGTTATGAACGAAATTAATTTTTCGTTTTTTTTATGAAAACAAAATCATAGATTTAATTAATTTATTCTACTTTTTACGTAGCAAGATCAATTATTATTTCTATTTACCTAAAGCAAAAATGTTATTTCTATATTTATACAATAAAATTAATTATTTTATAAAATTATTTTCTGTTAATTTTGGGTTATGAGTTACACGTTCAATATTAAATACCATAATCAAATTAGGAAGGCTTAACATCCTTGGTATGTTAAAGTCCATTAGCCAACCTTATCCAAAAGCGTCATCACATGACGCCTATCATGCATATTACATGTATTGATCTGCTTTGCATATGAAATTATTATCTGACTTGTTGTTTTATGTGTTAGTTTTACTCCCACTCCCGAGGTTTACTTGTGCATTTATTTCAAAATTGTATGCTTTTAAACTTGTGAATATCATGTGTACCTTCCGCCACTCCTGGCAACTTTCTAAATCGTGCGTTGAAAATACGGTGGTTATAACCACATCTTCCCTCACATAAAAATTCCCTTAGAGGGAACGACTTGGAATCTATTCAATCCGACACGTTCCCGCTCCCGAGCCGTCCGCTTGGGAGGATAATAAAATCCTGTCTAGCTAACTCCATTCCTTAGTAGTGGCATTAGGAATCATGCATCATGACATGTCATTAGTCGACTTGTTCTCAAGTCCGATAGGCCGACTTGTTCAAACAATCTGAACAGGTTTTAAACCCCCAAAGAGCGTTGGACATGATTTATTTGCATTTACCTAAAAGATTAAACGTGCAAATGTAGACCGTTTATTAATATTGTTCTGCATTCAGTACCATTCAAAGGCACAAAGGTTACCTAAGAGGCTTTAAAAGCCCAAAGTGAATCAGAAATTATTGTTTATTCCTACACGGTCGGAGTTACTCTGTATTCAATGCCACTCAAAGGCACAAGGGTTACCCAAGAGGCGTCAAAAGCCCTAATTGAATCAGAAATGATTGCTTAAACAATCAGAGGTACTCTGTATTCAATGTCATTCAAAGGCACAAAGGTTACCCCAAGAGGCGTCAAAAGTCCTAATTGAATCAAAAATGATTGCTTAAACCATCAGAGTTATTGTATATTCAATGCCATTCAAATGCACGAATTAACCGATGAGGCGTCAAAAGCCCAAATTGAATCAGAAACGACCGTTTATTTCTTTAACAATTGGAATCATTCTGTATTCAATGCTATTCAAAGGCATTAAATGGTAACCAAAGAGGCATTAAAGGCCCAATTTGAAGCAGAAATAACCACTTGATAGATGGGGTGACACATAACACACATTTATCCTTTGAGCATTATATAAAGACTTGACATCCTTGGCATGTCACAAGTCCATTAGCAATTTCCTTCTAAAGTGTCTAAAGGATTCTCAACTCACAACGACATCTCCTCATATCCTTTGTCGCATTGTTTTCAAAAACTTGTGCCACACGTTGATTATTTTGCTCACAATAAAGCAAATCGTAGGCGTTTTTCTCAGTTGCTTAGAGATTGGTGGGGAAACCTAAGCATAGATCAACAAGACTGAGTCAAAATGGTGATGGGTAATATGATTTCATTAATGGAGTACACTGCAGTAGAAGGGATGATAGAAGCAGCAGTATATTATTGGGATGCAGACCGAGCAGTCTTTCACTTTTGGAGTGTAGAGCTGACACCATTACTGGAGGAAATAGGTGGGTTAACTCAATTACCATTTGAAAGTGAAGAAGTCTTGTGTAACGACCTCAAATAGTCGTTTCGAGAATCGGGACCTCGATTTGCGTGTCGATAATCTCAAAAGCTCTGTAAGGTCCATTATGACATGCCTGAAATTTTTTAGCTAAAACAAACTTTGTTAGATAGGTATCGGAGAAAGACATTCGTTTCGGATATTCATTAAGGCTAAAAGAGGTTTCGGAGCTCGATTTGAGCAAATGAGCTCTGATAAGAAATCTGAAAGTTGCGTTAGGTTCGTATGGTAATTTATGACCTGTAGCAACCTTCAGAAGTGAAAACGGACCTCGTTTGATAGGACTTTTGATAAAGTCTCCGTTGCGGAAGTTTAAAAAGGTTAAAAGAGATTTTCGAGCTCGATTTGAGTAAACGAACTCCGATGAGAGATCTGAGGGTTCCATTTGGTTCGTATAGTCATTTGTGACTTGCAGCAACTTTCGAATTTGGATTCCGGGGTCGTTTGATTAAAATTCGCTATTTTGGCGAAAGTCGAAATTTGACCCTTTCCCGTGGGACCCACTTTTTGAGTTCTAGAGATCTGAATTGAGTTCCGTCTTGACGAGCATATCACACAAGTCTTGTATGACTTGTGTACAAAATTTGGGGTCATTCCGAGCTTCGTAGGGTCCCGTTTGGACCCAAAAACAGTGGCTGATCTGGTGCAAAGCCAAAAGCTGCTGAATCTGTTTTTTTTTTACTGTTCAGCCTGAAATAAATCAATTTTTCAGATCAATCCATAAGGAATTGGAAAAAAGTCAAAACATGAAAGTTGTAGCTCTTTGAGTTGTGGTTCTAATGCCATCAATTTCGTATAATTTGGACATTTGTACGAGAGGTTATGTGTATTTTACCGAAAGCTATCCAGTGAGGTACAATTCAGACAGCATGTGGTACAACTCTTTAAAGCTGCGGGCTGCTATATATTCTAGGGCGGGCATTCATTTTTATTTTCATGTTTTGAGCTTCTAAAAGTGATTCCAAGGGGAATTTGAAGTACCAAAATCATTCCTAAACACAAGATAACTATTCTTACCCATTTTTAACGCTTTAATCCGAGGATCAAAGTGACGATCCTTGGAAAGAGGGTTTGAACCCTAGATTTGTGAAATGGGAAAAATGACCGAGTTGGACTCGGGTATGTACAATAATGGTACTTTTGGACTCGTGGGAGTATGGGGAGTCCGGAAACATAAATTTTACGGGTTTTTGGGTACGTCCGACCCGGGGGTATTTTGGTAAATTGTCTCTTAAATTGCGTAAGGGCTTAGAATCCTTTCCTCACATGCTTACGAATGCGACACTATTTCTTTGGCTCAGAGAGGAGTCTTACGGAGGCACATCGTTTGGGAAAGGAGGTCGTTCCTTAGCCACTTGAGCCGATTTTGAGGTAAGTGAGACTTGACCTCTATTTTGCTTGCGGATAAGATTTGATCTTGCTAAGTAAGATGTCGAGTACTTAATTGACTAGCATTGTCTAGTAGATAGTATTATGTACTACTCGTTATATTTACACAAAAAGGAGAAAGCACAAGCGTGACTTGTGTATAGTCGATGCTGTGTGCCGGTGTATTATTGATATGCTCTAGGGACAGAGGCCGGTAGTGCGTTATGACCTAGAAGCGAAATTACATCTAGGGACAGAGGCCGGTGGTGCGTTATGACCTAGATGTGGAGACTTATAGGGACAGAGGCTTGTGGTGCGTTATGACCTATAAGTAAAGCTGTTAATAGGGACAGAGGCCTGTGGTGCGTTATGACCTATAAGTAAAGTTGTTAATAGGGACAGAGGCCTGTGGTGCGTTATGACCTATAAACAAAGCCGCACAGGGTGTGTGCTTATGCTATGTGCTAGGTATATCATTACCTATGTGGTATGCGAGATATATCATCGCCATGCTGTGTGTTAATTATATTACTGCTTATGCCATAGTATCAATATAATATTGTATATGTTGCCTATATTATGTATCTTTATATTATTGACTATGTTATGTATTCGCGTATTATTGCTTGTGTTGTTATATATTTATATTATCGTATGTAATGTTTATGGGTTACTGTAAAGGGGTGGATTGTACTTCTGTTATCTGCTTATGCATTATCAAAGACTTGTCCTGAAAGGGTAATTTAGCGGGCCTGTCGATGATCTTACTGGGCTTTGGCTCATAACTTATTGTTTAAATGTGCAGATCCTTCTACTAGTCAGACAGCTGGACTTATCTGATCCGTTTGAGGCTGTGGCTATTTTTGCTTGAGGTGAGCCAACCGCATGGTTCACGGTGGCATACCGTCTGATCCACCTTAGTGTTTACACCTACACTTTATTGAAATATTTCTATCTAAATTATCATTTTGAGTCAGTTTAATTATTCGTGGTTCGCCTAAGGATGTAACACTTAGGTGCCATCACGGCCCCGAAAATTGGGTCGTGACAAATTGGTATCAGAGCCCTAGGTTGTAAGTCGAGTCTTAGGGAGTCAATGGAGCAGTGTCCGAGCAGAGTCTTGTTTATGGGTATGTTGTCGACCATACTTATAAGCGAGAGGCTGCAAAGGCATTTTAGGAAGAGTTGTTTCCCTTCATTTCATCTCTTCTCGTGCTATGATGCTTACATAGGTGCTAATCCTTTAATGTGATTATGACAGATGGTGAGAACGCGATCGTCCTCTGCTTCGAGAGCTGGTGATGCACTGACTGAGTCGGTCTGCAGGAGACCTGTGCGTAGCACACGGACTGGTGCGCGGGCACCTACTCAGTCGAGAGCGGCTACTACCAGAGCTTCTGTGGGCAGACCTCCTGCTGCCAGACAGACTAGTACAGTGCCACCGGTGTCTTCTGAGATACCCGTCGCACATGTCCCATCGACTATGCCTTCTCTTGTGCCGGGCACAACGGTATCTATTCCTGCAGATGTTCTATTGCGGATGATGGGCATGCTTGGATCTCAGGCCTCGCCTATGGGCGATATGCCAGTACCTTCTGCGGTACCCCAGCCAGCTACTCCAGCTATGAGTACGCCAACTCCTGAGGCTACTCCGGTGATTCCTCAGTCTACTCCAGTTATTAGTCCTATTGCTCAGCCTTCCACTTTGGCTCCTCCGTCGGGTATTCAGTTGGGTCATTCTATTCCTGCTCTTTCTATGAGTGACGAGGAGGTAGCTCGATTGAGTCCTTCATGAAGCTCAAGCCTCCCGAGTTCGATGGTACCCCAGCTACTTGCACTGCCCAGAGGTATATTCAGAAATGTGAGAAGATATTTTCTGTATTGGGTACTAGGGACACCCTTGGGGAGAGATGTGCTTCTTTCCGTTTGTCCGGTGATGCCGAGACTTTGTGGTCTTCTATGATGAGACAGAGGTCGAGTGATCTTCCTCCCTTGACTTGGACCGAGTTCGTTGCTATGTTTATGAGTAGATTTGTGCCTCAGAGTCATCTTGATGCCCAGAGACGCGAGTTTGAGTTGTTGAGACAGGGAGGCATGTCCGTGACTGCTTATGATACCAGATTTTTAGAGTTATCTCAGTATGCGCCTGCTATGGTTATGCTGGAGAGAGACAAGGTTCTTAGATTTGTTGAGGGTCTTCACCCTCGTCTTCAGGTGGCTGTTGCCTCACATATTGGCAACAAGTCTTATTATGATGTGGTTGATATTGCGAGGCGTATGGAGGACATTCATGCTAGAGCAGATGCAGAGAGGGCGAGCAAGAGGGTGCGATATTCTGGTACTTCTGGTGGCCCCTCACATGGTGGCCAGAGTTTTCGTGGTCATACTCAGCCTAGGCTTCCCCAGGCCGCTGCTTTACCATCTCAGGGTACTTCGTCGGGTGTTCAGAGGCCTCAGCCGACTCAGAGGCGTGGGGATTCATCTCAGTCTGTTCCACCTGTTTGTGGGAGATGCCGTCAGAGGCACTATGGGAGGTGCAGGCCCGGAGGTGGACGCGGAGGAGGCGGTAGTAAGGCTTGTTACCAGTGTGGGGATCCCAGGCACTTTGTTAGGGATTGCCCCTATGTTACTTCATCTGGACCTACCTCCGCGGGACATCAGAGTTCTGCTGCTATGGTTCGGTCTTCTCCTCAGGCAGCTAGGCCTGTCACTCAGGTTCCTCCTAGGCAGCCGGTTCAGAGAGCTCCTGGTCCTGGAGGTTCAGCTCAGGTTTTTGCTATGACACGCCAGGATGCCGAGGCATCCAATGATGTGATCACAGGTACTCTTTCTGTTTGTGGCTGCAGTGCCTTTGCCCTTATAGATCCGGGATCTACTTTCTCTTATGTGTCTCCTGGATTTTCACCTTGCTTGAGCAAGGATCTGGTTTTTATTGATGCTCCATTTATGGTGGCAACGCCTGTCGGAGATCCTATATGTGTAGATAAAGGTTATCGGGAGTGTGTGATTTCTATTTGTGGTGTTGAGTCTCTAGTAGACTTGATGTTGCTAGATATGGTGGAATTTGATGTGATCATGGGCATGGATTGGTTGGCATCCTGTCACGCGACGTTGGATTGCCATGCCAAGTCCGTGACTATAGGTGCCGAAGGTGAGCCTAAGGCTATTTGGAAGGGTTCCAGGTCTTCTCCGAGGAACAAGATCATATCATTCATGAAGGCTCAGAAGATGATAGCTCGCGGGTGCGAAGGGTATATTGCTTCTATTCGAGATGTTCGAGTGAAGGAGGTATCTATTGATCGAGTACCGGTAGTATGCGAGTATCCGGAGGTCTTTCCGGATGACTTGCCGGGTTTGCCTCCTATGCGGGAGATTGAGTTCTGTATTGATATATTGCCAGGTACTCAGCCTAAATCTATTCCTCCATATCGTATGGCTCCTGCTGAGTTGAGGGAATTGAAGGAGCAAATTCAAGATTTGCTTGATAAGGGTTTCATTAGACCCAGTGTGTCTCCTTGGGGTGCTCCGGTTCTTTTTGTAAAGAAGAAGGATGGTTCTATGGGCATGTGTATTGATTATCGGCAATTGAACAAAGTGACTATCAAAAACAGGTATCCTTTACCGCGTATAGATGATTTATTTGATCAGCTTCAGGGTGCTACTCATTTTTCCAAGATTGACTTGAGATCGGGGTATCATCAGTTGCGGATTCGGTCTAAGGATATTTCTAAGACTGCTTTCCGTACGAGATATGGGCACTATGAGTTTCTTGTTATGTCATTTGGGCTTACAAATGCTCCGGCCGCCTTTATGGATCTTATGAACCGTGTGTTCAAGCCATATCTTGATTCTTTTGTTATTGTGTTCATTGATGACATCCTTATATATTCAAGGAGCCGAGAGGAGCATGAGCATCACTTGAAGATTATCCTTCAGACCTTGAGAGACCATGAATTGTATGCTAAATTCTCTAAATGTGAGTTCTGGCTGGATACCGTGTCATTCCTGGGTCACGTGGTGACCAAGGACGGTATTAGTGTTGATCCCAAAAAAGTGGAGGCCGTTCAGAATTGGCCTAGGCCTACTTCTCCTACAGAGATTCGGAGTTTCTTAGGCTTGGCAGGCTATTATCGACGTTTCGTGGAGGGATTTTCTTCTATATCGGCACCACTGACTAAATTGACGCAGAAGACTGTTCCTTTTCTATGGTCTGCTGCTTGTGAGTCTAGCTTTCAGAGGCTCAAGACTGTCTTGACTACAGCACCTGTATTGGCCTTGCCTAGTGGATCCGGGGGATTCACAGTCTATTGTGATGCTTCTGGTATTGGCTTAGGTGGTGTTTTGATGCAGAATGGCAAGGTGATAGCTTATGCCTCGAGACAACTGAAAGTGCATGAGAAGAACTACCCTGTCCATGATCTAGAGTTATTGGCGGTGGTATTTGCATTGAAGTTGTGGAGGCATTATTTATATGGTGAGCCTTGTGAGATTTTCACTGATCATAAGAGTCTCCAGTATCTGTTCACCCAGAAGGACTTGAACGGGAGACAGCGCCGATGGTTGGAGTTGCTTAAGGATTATGACATCGCTATTCGGTATCATCCCGGGAAAGCTAATGTTGTGGCTGATGCTCTGAGCAGGAAGTCTATGGGTAGCCTTGCCTATCTTGATGTTGATATGAGACCACTAGCTCGAGAGTTGCAGGCCTTGTCCATTAGTGGAGTGCGATTTGATGATTCTGTGCCAGACCGAGTTTTTGCTTATATAGGGACTCAGTCATCCCTAGCTTCCCAGATCAAGGAAAAGCAATTTGATGATTCATATTTGTGTGATATTCGAGATAGAGTTTTAAGTGGGGGAGTGACCTCATTTATGATCGGAGATGATGGTGTACTGCGGCTCAACGGTCGGTTGTGTGTTCCGAATGTTGGGGAGTTGAGGCAGCTGATATTGGCAGAGGCACACAGTTCTCGGTATTCTATTCATCCTGGTATTACGAAGATGTATCAAGATCTTCGGGAGTTATATTGGTGGAAGGGAATGAAGAGAGATGTTGCTGATCATGTGTCTCGGTGCTTAAATTGTCAGCAGGTAAAGTATGAGCATAGAAGACCAGCGGGGGTGACTCAGTCCATGCCGATTCCGGAATGGAAATGGGAGCATATTACTATGGACTTTGTGGTTGGATTGCCTTTGACCTTGGGCAAGCATGATTCAGTATGGGTAGTGGTGGATTGTCTCACCAAGTCAGCTCATTTCATCCCCGTGAGGACTACTTATTCATCGGAGCGCTTAACTCGTATATTTATCGAGCAGATTGTGAGATTGCATGGTGCTCCAGTCTCTATTATATCAGATCGCGGTACTCAGTTCACAGCTCAGTTCTGGAGATCATTTCAGAAGGAGCTGGGTACCCGAGTGGATCTTAGCACCGCATTTCATCCTCAGACTGATGGTCAGTCCGAGAGGACCATCCAGATTCTTGAGGATATGCTGAGGGCTTCTGCTATTGACTTTGGAGGCCATTGGGACAGTTATTTACCTTTGGCGGAATTTGCCTATAATAACAGTTATCAGTATTCTATCCAGATGGCTCCGTTTGAGGCATTATATGGCCGCCGATGTCGTTCTCCAGTTGGTTGGTTTGAACCTGGAGAGGTGAAGGTGTTGGGTCCGGATCTAGTTTAGCAGACCTTAGATAAGGTCCGAATCATTCAGGATCGGCTCCGCACAGCTCAGAGTCGACAGATATCTTATGCGGATCGGAGGAGGAGAGATTTGGTGTTTATGGTAGGTGACCGGGTGTTTCTTAAAGTATCGCCGATGAAGGGTGTTATGAGATTCGGGAAAAAAGGCAAGCTTAGTCCGAGGTTCATTGGTCCTTTTGAGGTCTTGGAGCGCATTGGCGCTGTTGCATATAGGCTTGCTTTGCCTCCATCTCTGTCAGTTCATCCGGTATTCCATGTATCTATGCTCCGAAAGTATGTTCATGATCCATCCCATGTGATTGATATGGCTTCTGTCGAGATCGACGAGGACTTGGCTTATTTGGAGGGGCCGATTGCAATTGCAGCTAGAGAGATCCGTAAGCTAAGGTCGAAAGAGATCCCGTTGGTTAAAGTGCTATGGAAGAATTGTCCTAGCGAAGAGGCCACTTGGGAACTCGAGTCCGACATGCGGGAGAAGTATCCTCGCCTTTTCGATAATTCAGGTTTGATTTCAATCTCTAAAGCCTGAAAGTTATGTTGTTGTTTATGATTTCGGATAGTAGCGAGAGTCCTCGAAATCCGTGTAATTATTGTCGTGAAAATGTGAATCTTACCTTTGACACGGGCTCGTCCGAGGACGAACGAGAGTCTAAGTGGAGGAGATTGTAACGACCTCAAATAGTCGTTTCGGGAATCGGGACCTCAATTTACGTGTCGATAATCCCAAAAGCTCCGTAAGGTCCATTATGACATGCCTGAAATTTTTTAGCTAAAACGAACTTTGTTAGATAGGTATCGGAGAAAGACATCCGTTTCGAATATTCGTTAAGGCTAAAAGAGGTTTCGGAGCTCGATTTGAGCAAATGAGCTCTGATAAGAAATCTGAAAGTTGCGTTAGGTTCGTATGGTAATTTATGACCTATAGCAACCTTCAGAAGTGAAAACGGACCTCGTTTGATAGGACTTTTGATAAAGTCTCCGTTGCGGAAGTTTAAAAAGGTTAAAAGAGGTTTTCGAGCTCGATTTGAGTAAACGAACTCCGATGAGAGATCTGAGGGTTCCGTTAGGTTCGTATCGTCATTTGTGACTTGCTGCAACTTTCGAATTTGGATTCCGGGGTCGTTTGATTAAAATTCGCTATTTTGGCGAAAGTCGAAATTTGACCCTTTCCCGTGGGACCCACTTTTTGAGTTCTAGATATCCGAATTGAGTTCCGTCTTGACGAGCATGTCACACAAGTCTTGTATAACTTGTGTATAAAATTTGGGATCATTCCGAGCTTCGTAGGGTCCCGTTTGGACCCAAAAACAGTGGCTGATCTGGTGCAAAGCCAAAAGCTGCTGAATCTGTTTTTTTTTACTGCTCAGCCGGAAATAAATCAATTTTTCAGATCAATCCATAAGGAATTGGAAAAAAGTCAAAACATAAAAGTTGTAGCTCTTTGAGTTGTGGTTCTAATGCTACCAATTTCGTATCATTTGGACATTTGTACGAGAGGTTATGTGTATTTTACCAAAAGCTATCTAGTGAGGTACAATTCAGACAGCATGTGGTACAACTCTTTAAAGCTGCGGGCTGCTATATATTCTAGGGCGGGCATTCATTTTTATTTTCATGTTTTGAGCTTCTAAAAGTGATTCCAAGGGGAATTTGAAGTACCAAAATCATTCCTAAACACAAGGTAACTATTCTTACCCATTTTTAACGCTTTAATCCGAGGATCAAAGTGACGATCCTTGGAAAGAGGGTTTGAACCCAAGATTTGTGAAATGGGAAAAATGACCGAGTTGGACTCGGGTATGTACAATAATGGTACTTTTGGACTCGTGGGAGTATGGGAGTCCGGAAACATAAATTTTACGGGTTTTTGGGTACGTCCGACCCGAGGGTATTTTGGTAAATTGTCTCTTAAATTGCGTAAGGGCTTAGAATCCTTTCCTCACATGCTTACGAATGCGACACTATTTCTTTGGCTCAGAGAGGAGTCTTACGGAGGCACATCGTTTGGGAAAGGAGGTCGTTCCTTAGCCACTTGAGCCGATTTTGAGGTAAGTGAGACTTGACCTCTATTTTGCTTGCGGATAAGATTTGATCTTGCTAAGTAAGATGTCGAGTACTTAATTGACTAGCATTGTCTAGTAGATAGTATTATGAACTACTCGTTATATTTACACAAAAAGGAGAAAGCACAAACGTGACTTGTGTATAGTCGATGTTGTGTGCCGGTGTATTATTGATATGCTCTAGGGACAGAGGCCGGTAGTGCGTTATGACCTAGAAGCGAAATTACATCTAGGGACAGAGGCCGGTGGTGCGTTATGACCTAGATGTGGAGACTTATAGGGACAGAGGCTTGTGGTGCGTTATGACCTATAAGTAAAGTTGTTAATAGGGACAGAGGCCTGTGGTGCGTTATGACCTATAAACAAAGCCGCACAGGGTGTGTGCTTATGCTATGTGCTAGGTATATCATTACCTATGTGGTATGCGAGATATATCATCGCCATGCTGTGTGTTAATTATATTACTGCTTATGCCATAGTATCAATATAATATTGTATATGTTGCCTATATTATGTATCTTTATATTATTGACTATGTTATGTATTCGCGTATTATTGCTTGTGTTGTTATATATTTATATTATCGTATGTAATGTTTATGGGTTACTGTAAAGGGGTGGATTGTACTTCCGTTATCTGCTTATGCATTATCAAAGACTTGTCCTGAAAGGGTAATTTAGCGGGCCTGTCGATGATCTTACTGGGCTTTGGCTCATAACTTACTGTTTAAATGTGCAGATACTTCTACTAGTCAGACAGCTGGACTTATCTGATCCGTTCGAGGCTGTGGCTATTTTTGCTTGAGGTGAGCCAACCGCATGGTTCGCGGTGGCATACCGTCTGATCCACCTTAGTGTTTAGTCGCTTCCTACATCTTGTATTATATATATATAAATATATATATATATATATATATATATATATATATATATATATATAATGCTCTATTGACACTGTATTTCGGGTGGATGTCTACACCTACACTTTATTGAAATATTTCTATCTAAATTATCATTTTGAGTCAGTTTAATTATTCGTGGTTCGCCTAAGGATGTAACACTTAGGTGCCATCACGGCCCCGAAAATTGGGTCGTGACATCTTGATGCCTAAGAACATTACACACAAGGAGTTCTTCGAAATGGTAAGGTTGAAGCCTGAGTTATGCACAGACAGTATACGGAAATCGGGAATTTCTCTAACTTCCCTCTACATCAAATTTGGGTATGGAGAGGCATTTCAAGAATTCGAAGACTATTTCAATATTAACCAGACAAATTGGCAAGAGTGGAGGGTACTTGCTTTTGTCACCAGCTTTCTAGGGTTTGTCGTCTTTCCACAACACAAAGGACGAGTTGATATTTGCATGGTCAGAATTGCTGGTGTCTTACTCAAAGACACTAACAAGAATTACGCTTTGGTACAGGTGATTGTTGCAGAGATGAACCGAGCTTTAGAAAGATGCAAGATCTTTGAAGGTTGCAATTTGCTTATACAAATTTGGCTGATGGAGCATTTGCAAAGGATGGCTAGCATAGACTAAGCTTTCCATTCCATACCAAGAGAAAACTACCTCTTGACTCATATAGCTTGCATGGACAATGCTTCTGGGAAATGGGACCAACCAACAACCGCCAACGGTTGGCAACACACGTTCTGTCAACTGACACCTGAGAACATTCAATGGATGTTTGATTACTTTCCCAGCACAACAGTAATCACACGGTCCGAAAAAGACTCATTTCTCATCTTAGTGGGCTTTTGAGGAGTTTATCCATACACTCCTCTAAGGGCACTTAGACAAGCAGGGAGAAAACAGACGGTACCCCAAATTACAGACGTTAGAAATTTCAAAGCGAATATTCTTAGAGGAGTGATCCCGTTTAAAGACAAAATATTAGAACTTTGGAAAGAAAGGCAACGAATGGGAATCGAGACCATTGGACGAGACATGTTTGACACTGGCTATGACAAAGACTATCCAGACTGGCTTAGGAGAGACATAGCAAGGGCAATTCAACCAAAGGAAACAACAAAAAGGAAAAGAAATGCTGATGAGTTAGAATCTAAGTACAAAAGGTTACGCAAACAACTGGTAAGGGCACAAAGGAAAATAACAAAGAAGCAGAGTTTGGTCGAAGCAAAGAACGAAGAAAAAGGAAAATGGCGCAGTAAGGCAGAACTCCTGACAAAACGCATAGAGTCCATCAGTGTATGGGCTAGCGAGTAGATGAACTCTGCGGCAAACAAAGGAATAGAGGAGAAAGGAAGAAAGGCTTGGGAAATGTTGAATAACTTCACATTTGACATATTCCGGCTCTTAACTGTTGCAGACAATATCATCTTCCAAGGGTACTCATCAGAAGCAAGCTTGTCCAAGGAAGACTCGACCGAGGAAGAAGAAGAAGAATCTTCTGGGGAAGGATCAGCATAAAGATGTTCACCTGGCCATGATCTAATCCTCTATCATTGTTTTCCACCTTTTGTACTGTTTCAATATCAGTCAATGTAACGAAAATCCAATAAAGTAAATATTATCTTTTAGGCTTAGCATTTTGTTAGCAAATGAAATGATGCATGTGGCACAAAGCGTTTTTCAAAATCATCGTGCGTAAAACGGTTCTTCATATCGTAGGATGCATTTCTTATTTGATATGTGTGCATTGCATGAATTTGTCTGTTGCTCTAGGTCTCTAAAAGAATTCTTTCTCTATATTCAATCGCCTATCAAGGCACTTCCATTCCCTATTCCATGATCAAATCCTGTTATCTAAAATCTTTCGCATGTCCAAACTGTCTTTAATTCATTCAAAAGTCTATTACCAAAAGGTTGGCTCGAGTTGAATACCAAGGCAAAGGACATGGTTAAGCGAGTGCACTTGTCAGGGATTTTCCGAACTAAGGAGTTCTTCACAGAAATTCCCACTAGCCCTCTCATGTCTCTACATTACCTCCGCTGCACTACAAACTACCAATAAGGCTAGCCAGTCTGAAAATACGATCCTTTTCAAAAGAAGAAAGATGAAGTCTCCTTCGTCGCAACCATTTAAGACCCTATCTTCATCTACTATTATCAAACAGCGCCACCGTTTTATCCCTACCCTTACGTACCACCTAAATATGCTATTTACAACACTCAGCCCACTTGACTTATACATCCCAACACCAAATCATCCACCATACCAGCAAAACACCCAATCCAACTACCGAAAATACACTACCATATCCTCTTAAGGCCTCGCCCTAATTCAAATCAAAGACCGAAAAGAAACTACACTCCACTAGCCAAATCTCACACTACATTATTTGAGAAATGAGAAACTGTCGGGCTTATTGCCCCAAGCACCTCAATTGTTCAATCGAGCAATATGAAAATTAACAAGGCAAGGAAAATGTTGGTCAAACTCAAAGGAACCTTAAGACCTTTTGACACCAACATCCAAGGATCATTTTGTTGCACCTGTCCGCACAGTCACACCACCTACAATATATGACCGTGACCTAAAGCACTTTCCAACTTATTCCCATCATGATCAAAATAGCAGTCAAAGGGCCAGTGAAATACAATATTGAAGAACAGAGGTGTAGCAAATACTTGTGTGCAACAACCAAAACAAGCAAGCCGATTCAACTTGCAAAAGAGAGACAAAACACAATTACAAAGCCATCATCATATAACCAACCTGGAGACCCCTGGAGCATTTGGAAGCATATCCCTATCCACTAGCAAAGATAAAGCAAGAAAATAAGGTTATTCGACACCCTTACCATAGCAAGGGTTGAACTGATACAAAAGCACAGGCAAATAGACTTCTTGGAGCAATCTTGGTCGAAGGCTTTACTGGGGTGATAAGTCTCATGATGACCATTACAAAAGGATGTAGAAATCTAAGAACGAACATGATACGTAGCAAACCTACATGAAGTTAAACGGCAGCAATGAGATATTATCCAACAAGGGAACTTGGTGCAAGGACTATATTGCAGCAATTGGTTGACAAGTAGGAAAGACGCTAAGTATCTCTTCGAGGACACATAGCCATCATGAAGGATGACAAATGCACTCAAAGTCCTGGTACTCGACAAAAGTCAACATCCCTTTTCTGTTACACAACATAATATTCCTTATGCAATGTCTTTACCACCTTTCATTGACATTTACCTCCGGCTTAAACAAGCGTCAGTCGTTTAGCCAAAATCCTTGCCTTGACTGTTGCATAAAGCACTTAGGCAATATTTTGTGATATCTACACGATCTATCACAACCTCCAAATTCAAGCGCTAATCCGTCTTCCGAGGTCTAGGCATTCTCTTAAGCTCAATGTCATTTCTGCTTCAAGTCTTTGCTAACATGCCCACATTCTTTTATGCGTTCACCACTTTGTTAGGGTTGCCTTGCACTTGAACACCGAAATCGATCAAGAATCTGCATTTAAAAAAGCCGAAATGGCAAGCTGAGCAGCAAATACTTTCCTCTACAATAAAGTCCTTTGAACCACCAGCATATAACACCAAGAGCGTTCAGACAGTCCCAATACCGTGCAACTTGCATTATACTCACACGAGAATCACAACCAAAGAAATCCAATCGCCATACGACCAAAGCTAGCAAAACCCACAATATTACACTGCACCCGACTTACACAATAAACAACCTTCTGTTCGTCGAGACTTCCAATCACAACCTTATCAGACTCAACACAATCAAAGACATACAAAAAGACAAAACCTCACGCCTTATTCCTTTAGCTCAGTCAACAGATAATGCATCTAACAAACAAACTACTCCCTGGATACCCATTCCTAAATTCGATCCAACAAGATCTACACTCATCACTCAAACATCCCCCATACTATGACACCGCAAGACATCTAACACTGAACACAAAGTTTAGAGTCTGATTGTCCAAAGTAAGACAACGGTACAACAAAAACCAGCAAGGGAAAACTCTAACCCCCAAACCACAAACACACTTTCTACAAAGGCCTATCCATCAAAGTTAGCTCCATTACTTTTGAAATCAAAACCCAAGAAAAATACAATTCTGGACAATCTCCAAATCTTGCAAAATCCAAATATCAAACCTCAGACTGAGTGTGCAAATATCCACATACTCATAGTCATCAAAACACCCAATCATCACACTAAAGGACGAATGCAGATTTTATCCAATACATCGTTGTTCGGTGCAATGCAACCACCTTCTTTCGGTGATTTGTCATAAACAATAAACTGGGGTAGAATTTTTGAGGTCCCCTCAAAAATTTCAAGAAAAGTCCTTATAACAGCAACATGATAGCCTCCTTAGCACGACATACAATAGCATTCTACTTGTTGCACTTTACTCTTGATGCATCAACTGAGGGTACACAGCCCAATGTCGACTTGTCGTTTAAATTAGCTGAGGGTACACAGCCCGAAGCGTCGGTTGAGGATACACAGCCCGATATCGATTTGTATTTTTACATTAGCTGAGGGCATACAACCCGAAGCGTCGGTTGAGAGTACACAGCCCGATACCGATTTGTATTTTACATTAGCTGAGGGCATATAACCCGAAGCGTCGACTAAGGGTACACAAGCCGATGTCGATTTGTTATTTAAATTAGCTGAGGGTACACAGCCTGAGGCGTCGATTGAGGGTACACAACCTGATATCGATTTGTCATTTATATTAGCTGAGGGTACACAGCCCGAGGCGTCGGTTGAGGGTACACAGCCCGAGCCGTCGGTTGAGGGTACACAGCCCGATATCAATTTGTCATTTACATTAGCTGAGGGTACACAGCCCGAGGTGTCGGTTGAGGGTACACAGCCCGAGCCGTCGGTTGTTTCATTTAAATTAGCTAAGCGTACACAGCCCGAAGCGTCGATTGAGGGTACACAGCCCGATATCGATTCGTTATTTGCATTAACTGAGGGAACACAATCCGAAGCATCGATTGAGGGTACACAGCCCGATATCAATTTGCATTTAAATTAGCTGAGGGTACACACCCCAAAGCGTCGATTGAGGGTACATAGCCCGATATCGAATTGTCATTTAAATTAGCTGAGGGTACACAGCCCCATGCGTCGGTTGTGGGTACACAGCCCGATATCGATTTGTCATTTAAATTTGCTGAGGGTACACAGCCCGAAGCGTCGATTGAGGGTACAAAGCCCGATATCGATTTGGTATTTACATTAGCTGAGGGTACACAACCCGAAGCGTCGATTGAGGGTACACAGCCCGATATCGATTTTGCATTTAAATTAGCCAAGGGTATACAACCCGAAGCGTCGGTTGAGGGTACACAAACCGATATCGATTTGTTATTTACATTAGCTGAAGGTATACAGCCTAAAGCGTCGGTTGAGGGTACACAGCCCGATATCGATTTGCATTTTGATTTCGCTGAGGGTACACAGCCCGAAGCACCGACGGAGGGTACATATCCCGATGTCGAAACTGACACCGCGGAGGGTACACAGCCCGATGCAAATTTGACATTGTAACAAGAAGACAGCCTGGGAGGTAGACTGCCCATTGGAAGAACAACATGGCGAAGGGTGTGCAACCAAAATGAAAGAATGATAGGCAACCCCGCATGAAGAGATACGCAACTCAATACAAAAAGAGTATACAGCCCGACGTGACAAGCACACATTTAAAGGACAAAGAGCAATGGACATACAATCCAGCATCACATTGGCAAGATGATCCAACAATAGTTCAGCACGACAAAACAACTACCTCCTGACGAGGAGCACTTATGCAAATGGATATCCTGCCAGAGGAGAAGCGCACATTCCCTGGAACTGAGCACCTAAAAGCAGACCAGACAAAAGAGAGATCAACTCAACATGGAAGTTTACTCTATCTTTATTTTTGTATCTAAATTTGCATTTATCTTGATCTTGCTATAGGGACTCTCCGATCTCCCGACAAACCATGAGCCCTACTCTCACACCTGCTCCCAAAATCACTACCAATTGTGCAACCACGAAACCTCAAATACATCCCAAAGCACTCCAAACCACAATCCTATGCTCGCACCAGTGATTTACCTAATCTTTCCTCGTCGATTAGGTACCAGCTCCGTGTTCCTTCCTAATCGTGCCTATCTATTTGAATCATGCATATTCATCATGCTTTACTCCTCAATATTCCTCAGTTCATTCAAGACAATGTTGAGGCCAAGATGACTCCTTTATCGAGTTATAGTGGAAAATGTGCCCATGTAAACCCCTCTTTATGGGTGTGTCGTGCACCACACCTTCATAACTAGGACGTTTACAAGCCTATTTCGCCACACTCGATCTATCGATGTTATCTCGACTTTGACAACGCCTTTTGTCCTACCTGCAAATACCCATTCTGTTGAATTCTGACATGCCAAAAGCCAATCATTTCATGCCCTCACAAGTAATCTTCCTAATCCTTCATTCCAAATTAGGATGTCATTCCGCAATTCCTATTCGGCCCATTCAAACCTATCTGCGTTAATCGTGTGTGTTTCAGGCCTAATCATGCCCATCTATTTGAGTCGTGCGTATTTAAAAACTCGCTCCTCAAATCCTTCCCAGCTAAGTCAAGGCAATATCGAGGGAAATATTACTCATTTATCGAGATGAAGTGGAAACTATGTACCTATAAACTCCTCTTTATGGGTGTGTAGCGTGCCACATTTTCATAACTAGGACGATTATAAGCCTCTTTTCCCATGCTCGATCTGCTGAGGTTATCTCGCATTCGCCAGTGCCTTTTACTTCATTCTTCATTTATCCCGCCAAAAAGGAAAAACATACACAAATCTAAACTTTACATACTTGGATAAGTTTAGTCTTTACATCCAAAATCGTGCATCATAACATCCCGCACAGGCAAAATGCCATTCTAGAACTACACACAGCCTGATTCTCGTGAAACCCGAGATATGTAGGCAATTCAGAGACCGGGGTTCGGCCAAAATACCCCCAAAACTCCTATTCTCCCCTTTTAATCATTTTTCCCGCCAGTCCTGACAAAATTGGTTACTCCGTCAAGTATCTTTGCCCGAAGACTAGCAAAGAGGGGCAACTGTTGACACCCAATTTTGTCCCTCCTTTTTCTAAAATTGGCCATAATTCAACTTAAGGGTGCGATGTGACTATTTGTGCAAAATGTGCATTAGAAATCATGCATTTACGTGCGATATCCTCTATTTATATATTATATACTTAAATATGGCTATATTACGTAACTTTTGCATCATTTAGGCTATTTGTCAAACTATGACTATTTGTGAAATTAGTACATTTATAATATTAGTGGCTATATTATATAATTACGGCATTTAGGCTACATGTCAAGTTAGTTTTAATTTGTGATTATTTTTGCAAATTAGTTAATTATCTTTGATTATCGATATCTAAATAATTTTATTTGAGTTTATTTAATAATTACCTGTGCATTTTATACAATTTATATCTATATTTTATTTTATTTTGTACCTTTAAGTTAAATATTGGCCAATTAAAAAAGAAGGTGTCCAAATTCCTTTTTCTTACTAATTCTTCCATATTTCAAAATTACAATCAAAATTCTTTTTGTATTAAATTATATATCTTTTTTTGAACCTAGACGAGTGTTCGTCTAGGTACGTTCATAATTACATTGAAATTTCTTTTTCCTCTTATTTTATTTTGAATTAATCCTTTTTTCAGATCTTCTTCCTATTCCTACTTGAATCTAGACAAAATGTGGTCTACGTTCGTTTCTTTATTTAAACCCGTCCAAGTTCATCCTCCCAAATCTTTCGCTAAATCATTACCCTAATCCCTAAAGTCCCTCCCCCAATCTTCCTAATTGATTTTTCATCAAAATTCCCTAATATCTCCTAAATCCCTAAAATCATTCCCAATTCCCCTCTCCTATTTTGAAAAATCTCTAACAACCATTTTTCGAAAATCCTATACATACAAACACCAATTCATCAGACAAGGGGAGACTACAGCCGACCCCACCACCTCTTTTGGCTTTCCTCCCCACAACTACGTCTTCTTCCTCATTAACCTCACCAACTCTCCCTCTTACCCAAAAACCATTAGCAAGACACAGAGACAGAAAAAACCTCCATACACGCAGAACACACATACACAACTACACCCCCTCCTGAGCCTCTCCTTCTTCTACATACTCCCCCAACTTTACTGTTGAGAGCTGGTTTTGAAGTATGACAAACGGGAAGGACACTGAGGTTCAGGAGAAGAAACCTTGTCCTTGAGATGAAGGACACGCTTGATCGAAAAGATTACGGGTTGCAAATCCCTGTGGAACTAGGAGTAGTGGCGCGTGGTTGTTTACGTATCCTAGTCAGACTAAAAGAGGCGGTGTCCAGGCTGTATCTTTGAAGTGTGGACAAGAGTTAGACTTCAACATGGAAAAGAGTTACTGCGAATCTCATATTGCCATAATTAAGAGAATTCCCAGCAGGACTCAACTAGGGTTGTAAGACCTATATAAAAGCAAGTAGAAGAGACAGCCGAAATTAGTTTTTCAAACAGAGAGTCGAGAGCATATAGAGGTGATCTGAAGAACTGTCTACGTTGGAAAACTGAAGAAGACAACTGGGTTGCTTGCTGAGTATTTGAGTCTAGATCTCTTGTCTAGGTTCATCGAGTTGTAAGTTGTCTCTGTTACAAGTGTTCATTGTTTTGTCTATTAGCTTATTTCAGAAGCATATGTATTAGGCAAACTACTTTGTGATTACTAGAAAAAGCTAGAGTTTAGCTTTGGTTAGTGATTAGGGTCTAGAGTGTAGCCCCTTGGTTACAGAGTCTGTAATCTGAAACGTTGCTCTTGTGTTAGTGGATTGAGATTGAAAATCCCAGAGTGTGGGTCGTGGTTTTTCTCCCTTGAGCAAGGAGTTTTCCACGTAAAATCCTTGTGTTCTTGGTGAATGTTTTGAAGTGTGTTCTTAAGTATAGTTTGCATAAAAAGAGAACTGAGGAACCTTGTTCTACTACGGAAGAACCAGGTCCTTACAACAAAAATCGGAGGACACTATTCAACCCCCCCCTTCTAGTGTCCTTAGGAGGTGCTTAAAGTATAACAAGTGGTATCAGAGCGGGTCTTCTCTTGTAAGGCTAACACCTTGAGAAGGATCAAAATGAGTGCACCGCCTACTATTACTGAAGGACAGTCGGTTCTGAGGCCTCCACAGTTTAATGGGCAATACTACGCATGGTGGAAAAATAGGATGGAGAATTACATATGTGCTGAAGATTATCAACTCTGGCTGATAGTCTCTGAAGGAAACCTGATTCCCACCAAAATAGTTGGTGAAGGAACCACTGCCACAAAAGAACCTAAGCTGAAAGAAGAGTTTGATGAGTCTGACTATAAGATGATCGAAAAGAACCACAAAGCCAAGCGGTTGGTTATATGTGGTCTGGGTCCAGAAGAGTTCAATCGAGTATCATCGTATAAGACGGCTAAGGAAATATGGGATGCTTTACAAGTTGCACACGAAGGAACCACTGAAGTAAAGGACTCAAAAAGAAGAATGTTGAAGAGACAATTTGAGTTATTTACTATGGGCGAGAAGGAATCGATTCAGGATATGATGACCAGGTTGACCATGATTACAAATGAAATGAGATCTCTGGAGATGGAACTGCCTGAGGTGGAGATGGTTGATAAAATCCTGAATGTGTTACCTGAAGCATGGGAACCAAAAATGACGGCCATTATTGAATCCAAACCTTTGAAATCCATCAAGCTTGAAGAACTGGTTGGAAGTCTAAAGACGCACGAGATGATGAAGGACTCAAAGGCTAAACCTGCAGCAAAGAAGGAAAAGACCCTTGCACTGGAAGCAACAGAAGAAGCTGATGAATATGTTGATCTTCAATCAGTGGAAGCTGCAATGGTAAGTGCTCTAAGACAAAAACTCAATCTGGGAAGGTTTAAAGGATTTAAACGAGGGAACAAGGAGAGCTCTAGCAGGAAGAACATAGTTGACAGTCCTGACTACTCTGGATGCTTCAAATGCTTCAAGAAGGATCATGCCGTCATGGATTGCCCAATGTGGGAAATAGAGTGGATGAAGAACAGAGCTGCTAAGGAAAAGGAAAAGGAAACCACAAAGGAAAAGGATGCAGATAGAAAGAAGTCAAGACGGCCCCCAAACTTCAGAGCAGAACGAAGGAAAAGGAAGGAAGCTTTCTATGCCACATGGGGACCAACTGACAGTGAGTCTGATCACGAGAAGGAAGCTGACGATGACTCACCACTAGCATTAGCAGGGATGACGGATGTTAGTTCTGACGAAGAACATCCTCATGAAGCAAAATGGGGAAGAGATCCATCAAAGCCACTAGTGTTCAATGGGACTCATTACAATTACTGGAAGAAACAAATGAAGAATTTCTTGCAGGCGACTGATTATAGTCTGTGGCTAATTGTGAAAAGAGGACCTCATGTTCCAGTGAAGAGAGCAGCAAATGGAGTCTTGGTACCCAAGAAAGTAGAAGAACTAGATCCACAAGATCTGGACTGGCTACAAGCAAACTCCAAGGCTGAGGGCTATCTAAGAGGAGGACTTACAGATGATGTGCTCGGACAGATACAGGAATGTAAATCAGCCAAGGAGATATGGAAGAAACTGAAAGAGTTGTACATAGCTGACAACACCAAGAAGGACTCTGCCCTCATGGCAACTGAAGGAAAGGAAGCTGACGGTTCAGCAGAGGTATGTTTATCTGATCTTAAGGAAACTTTACATACATACTCTTCTGAAAATCTAATCCTAATCACAGCCACATTGATTGAAGGATATGAAAAAGAAAAGCTTGAAAAAGATAAATTAATTGAAGAATTGAGTGATCTTAGAACTAAGCACAAGAGTCTCCTAGAACAGAACATTGAGCTTGAAGAAACAAATGCCATCATGAAAGGACAGACTCTTGTGTCAAACTCTAAGATCACTGAGCTTGAATTAGAATGTAGACAGTTGAGAGAGAGTAAGAATGGTAAGCAAGTTATGAGTGAAGTTCAAACCTTTCTGGAAGATGAATTGAAAAGGACAAATGAGATTTTAAACCAAGAAATTGAAAAAAATAAGATGTTAAATCAGAAGGTTGAAAACTCAAAACTTGAACTTACCAGACTTACAAAATGGAATAAGTCTTCAGAAGCAATGCATTGGGTTCTTGAAAATCAAAATAAAGGAAAACAAGGCTTAGGATTCAAGAAGCCCTTGCCTCCATATAATCCTAAAAGCAAATATGTGGGTTTACCTTGCAACATGTTATGCACTTTCTGTGGTCAAACCGGTCATACTAAACAAAGGTGTGTTAACATTACCAAGGCAAGGGCCAAGAATAAAAATTGTGTTTTACCCAAATGGGCCAAACAAGATCTGATTTATCCATTTTCTCATAAGAAGGGACCCAAGCTTGTCTGGGTTCCTAAGGCTAATCTCTAATTGTTTTGCAGGCTGGAGTGAGGGAGAACAACTCAAGCTGGATTCTTGATAGCGGTTGTTCTAGGCACATGACGGGAGATAGAAGAAACTTTCTCTCACTCGCAGCATTTCAAGGAGGCAGTGTGGCCTTCGGAGGAGGAAAAAGTGGTCAGATAGTAGGCATTGGGAAGATTGGGAGATCTCTTGAGCATGCAATTGAAAATGTGTATTGTGTGGATGGTCTTAGACACAATTTACTGAGCATCTCTCAACTATGTGACAGAGGAAACGAAGTGAGCTTCTCATCTGTAGGGTGCATCGTGAAGAACCTACAGAGTGGAGAAGTGGTAATGGAAGGAAAAAGAGTGAACAATGTGTACAAGGCGTCACTGAGGTCCTTACCTGAAAACAACCTGACATGCTTGAATGTACAAGAAAGCGACTCTCAGCTGTGGCACAAAAGACTGGGTCATGCAAGTCTCACTCAATTAAATAAGCTAGCCTCGAAGGAACTGGTTCGTGGATTGCCAAACAAGAAGTTTGAAAACATAAAAGTGTGTGATGCTTGTGTAAAGGGAAAGCATGTAAGAACGTCATTCAAGTCAAAGAAAGTGGTCAGCACATCTAAGCCACTGGAGCTGGTACATATGGATTTGTGTGGACCTATGAGAGTAAAAAGCAGAGGAGGAAAGAGGTTTGTGTTCGTGATTGTTGACGACTACTCAAGGTATACATGGACCTTGTTCTTGGCCTCTAAGGATGAAGCTTTTGAGAACTTTAAAGACTGGGCTGGTGTGGTTCAGAAAAGGCTAAGTCTTGAACTCATCAGTATTCGAACAGATCATGGAACTGAGTTTGAAAACTCAAAATTTTCTGAGTACTGTGCAGGGAACAACATAGATCACAACTTTTCTGCACCAAGAACTCCCCAACAAAACGGGGTGGTTGAGAGGAAGAACAGGTCGTTGGAGGATATGGCTAGAACCATGCTGCTGTCAAGTGGACTAGCAAGAAACTTCTGGGCTGAAGCTGTAAACACTGCATGTTACTTGCTAAATAGGTGTTCCATCAGAGCCATTCTTGACAAAACTCCATATGAGTTACTCAGAGGTAGAAAGCCAAGCATTGCACACCTAAGGCCTTTTGGGTGCAAATGCTTTGTTCACAACAATGGCAAGGAACCCTTGGGAAAGTTCGATGCTAGGAGTGATGAGGCAATATTCCTGGGATACTCCACTCAAAGTAAGGCATACAAGGTACTCAACAGAAGAACACAAGTAGTAGAAGAAAGTATGCATGTTGTGTTCGATGAATCAGATAAGGAAATAAGAGAAGATGATGCAGATGATCAGGTGATTGGCTTAAGAAGAGAAGAGAGCATAGATGAACTGGAGGACTCAGATGAAAAGGAGAGCAAAGTCATGTCCGATGAAGGAGTCAACTTGACAGGGGGAACTTCTGATGAAGCTGAAGATCAAGAAAGTCAAGAAGAATTTACTCAAGACGATGCTGCAGGTTCTTCTAATCAGATCCAGATCAAGCCATGGAAATATCAAAGTTCTCACCCTTTGGAGAATGTTCTATCTGAACTGGATACAGGAATTATGACTAGGTCAGCATTAAAGAACTTCTGTGCATTTTTTGCTTTCCTCTCAGCCTTGGAACCAAAAAATGTCAAAGAAGCTCTAGAAGATCCAGATTGGATTATAGCTATGCAGGAGGAACTTCATCAATTTGAAAGAAGCAAAGTGTGGCACCTAGTTCCTAAACCAAAGGACAGATCCATAATTGGAACTAAATGGGTGTTCAGAAATAAGCTGGATGAACATGGCATAGTTACAAGAAACAAGGCAAGGTTGGTTGTTCTGGGCTACAAAGAAACAAAACTCTGTTGCCTTGTCAACTGTTGAAGCTGAGTATGTGGCAGCTGCTTCTTGCTGCTCACAATTGCTATGGATCAAGCAGCAACTGGAGGATTTTGGAATCAAGTGTGGGGCAGTGCCAATCTTTTGTGACAACACTAGTGCTGTGAACATTGCCAAGAACCCAGTCCAACACAAAAGGACCAAACACATTGATATTAGACATCATTTTCTGAGAGACAATGTAGAAAAGGGTCTAATCACTATGAATTCATGCAGGACTGAAGACCAAATTGCTGACATATTTACCAAAGCTTTGAACAAGGTGCAGTTCGAGAGGAACAGGTTGGAGTTAGGGATGACCAAAATACACGGATGACCCAGCAGGTAATCCCCTGGTGATTGGCTAGGTTAGTAGTAAAAGTATCTGTTAGGAATTTGTCATTACTATCTGGACTAAAATTGTACTTGAGTAAGTACACTCGTTTTTAGTGTTTTGAGCATTAGGTACAAATAATGTGATCCCATGAAGAACCTACGGTGTACTGAGGAGGAACCAGTGTTAACATGAGGAATCGTGTCCAGGTACAGTAAATCTACTCTATTTGTTAGTTGTCACAACTGGAATTAAAATTGTTATTATACGTGCATCATGGGAGATTCTCCATAGTCTCATAACTGTCCAAAATTATAGGAGCACATTCCTTTTTAGGATAGAACTCCTGTTAAATTGCTTGGACCCCACTTCTTGAAAAGGGTATATTTAAATTAAGTTCATAACCGTCAAATCTCTTAACTTCTCCCGGTTCTCAAAAAGTTCAAAAAGCTGCCCTTCTTTATACTCATTATTTTGTTTTGCCTTCCCTAGACATTGTCACTTCACCAAAACCCTCTCTCTTTCTACAACACTTCTTCAATCTCTCATGATCTCGTCCACCACTTCCAATTGAACATCAAAATTCTCTCAAGCCCTAAAATAGATAAACCGTCAACAAACTCAGGACTCTTTACAAAATTCTTCAAGATGTCTGAACGACCACCTCCATCCACTCTTGCTGAAAGAATTGCTAGGGCTCGCCTAAAATTTCTCAAAAAGGGGGACAAGAAACTGGTCAAGAAGTTAAAATCAAGAGCCGTTCCTTCAACACCCACTACTCAAAGTTCATCTCAACCGTTACCTGAGGTAATTTCTGATCCTACTCCATCTACACCTGTTGGTTCAGTTGATATAGCCAGTCCTGGCATTGTAGAAACTGAAACCCTAGTTGCTGAATTAGATAAAATAGTAGATGTTGAGCAGAGGGACAATATAGATAGGGGGAACCCACGTGAGGAGGAACAAGAAACTAAAGAGAATGAACCTAGAGAAGATGTGCAGGATGGTGTAGACGGTGTGTCTAGAGGCGAGTTAAATATAGCCGAAAAAATAGAAGAACAGTTGAGGGAACTGGATAATGATGAATCTCTGAGAAAAGATGTTGGTGAGTCAAGTAAAGATGTGAGTGGAACAGGGGTGTGTTTAGAGGATTCTGTGCCTAAAGGCCCTGAGGGTGATGGAACTGCTACTGCTGAAGTTCCAGGGGGAGAGGGACAAGAACCTGTTACTTGTCTAAACCCTACTGGAGCTGATGATGCAGATTTTAGCTGGACAGAATCTGATGAAGATGGAAACAAGGAAGTTGTTGTTGAAAAACAAGAGAGTGACAAGGAAGAGAAAAAATTAAAAAGGAAAAGAAAATTTGGGGTAGAAGATGAGAAGGTGACAGGTGAGGAAGAGGAGGATGAGGTGGTGTTTGTAAAAGAAAATAAAGTAGAGCCTGAAAAGAGAAGAAGGTTGGTGAGAGATGGGAAACCAGTGTTGAAATCTAGACTGGTAGATGAAGACAGTGAAGGAGGTGACCAAGAGGCTAGTGAGCCTGTGGTCAGGAGAGTTGGTACTAGGTCGGCTTTCAAAATGCAGATGGAGAGGATTGAAAAGATAGGAAAGACAGTAAAAAATGTGAAGATGAGGGAAGAAGAGAAGAAGAAAGAAGAAGAGGAGAAGAGAGCTGGTGAGGAAGAGGAGGAAAGTGAAGCTGGGAGTTATGTGGAACCCAGTGATTCTGATACTGACAGTGAGGTGGAGAGTAAGAAGAAAAGAAAAGAAGTGGATAGGGAAGCCTTCTTTTCTAGACATCAGGTGCTGCCAGGAAGTATACTGTATGATGAAAAGGAGTTTCATATGAAATCCTTGTTGAGAATGATAGGAGATCAGGGTTGGTTGAGCTTGTTTGGAAACAATGACAGGAAGCTGTTTGTGGATGAAGTCAGGGAGTTTTATACAAATTGCAGGGTAGTAGCCAGGAGGGTGTTTACCACTGTAAAAGAAGTGGAGATTGAATTTGGGAGACCTGAACTGGGGGTAATTCTGGATGTACCTGCTGAAGGGTATTGCAGGTATGTTAAGCTAAAATGGCCAAAGAGAACAGATAGAGTTACTCCTTTAGATGTTGTGAGAAAGTTTTCAGGGAAACCCAGATTGAGGAAGGAGAGGAAGGTTGAGAAAAAGGAGATGGAGCCTGCACATCAGCTTTTGTTTGAGTTTGTGCATAGGTTTCTTCTGCCTAGGGGGGAAAGAAATTGTGAGGCCAGTGCTCTTGATCTGACCTATATGGATCTGATGGACAGAGGGGTAAAAATAAATTTGCCTGGGCTCATTATTAGGCACATAAAGAGAATCTGTGATACTGATCAGAAGCCACACTCTCTTGTGCATTCTTACATCATCCATCAGATTCTTGAGCATTTTGGAGTGCCTTTAGGTGCAGGGAAGAAGCCAACTATCCATCAGCGGTTTGGGGTTAATGTGCTGAAGAGCTGTGACTTCTTTCAAGAAAGCAGGGCTTCCAAAAGGCCAATGCAGGTCAAGCAGGAGGAGTCAGAGGACAGTGAAGACTTTGGACCTGATGAGGCCATCGGTGCTGTGCAGGAACTGGAAAAAATGGTTCTTGAAGTTAATGAAGAAAATGCTGAACTGCACAGGCAGTTGAAGGTGAAGGATCAAGAGATTGATCGCTTGAAGATTGATTGCCACAAGTATGAGGCCGAGCTGGTGATGGAGAGGGCCAAAAATACAAAACAACTTGAGGCACTCGTTAAGCACTTCAACCTTCAGCTGTGATTCTTCCAGTCCTGTCCTCCTATCTTTCTCCTTTCCTACCCCACCTGATCTTTACTCCTCCCTATTCTCCTTTGATTGCATGTTTTGGATAATTAAGACAATTTCAATTTTTGTTGTGTAACTAAATAGAGTGGTGCTGCTGTCACCCTCTGGATGTTGATTTTAAATTTCTTATGTTTGCGACTGTTTCTTGTTTCAGTACCTGGTTCCTTATTGGGCCCTTATTTTGATATACCTATGTTGTTGACACTGATGAGTAGCCTTGTGCTCTAGACTAGATTACTCTGATAAGTTTCTGCAGGTCTTTGAATCTTTTCGATGATGCCAAAAGGGGGAAGAATAATGTTGGGGTGTTTGTGACCTAACTCATCTGTTTGTTCTGTTTTTTTTGTTGTTCTTGTTTTTGGTATATGTTATGTAGGTTCTTGGGCAAACGTTTGTTTGTCATCATCAAAAAGGGGGAATTTGTTGAGAGCTGGTTTTGAAGTATGACAAACGGGAAGGACACTGAGGTTCAGGAGAAGAAACCTTGTCCTTGAGATGAAGGACACGCTTGATCGAAAAGATTACGGGTTGCAAATCCCTGTGGAACTAGGAGTAGTGGCGCGTGGTTGTTTACGTATCCTAGTCAGACTAAAAGAGGCGGTGTCCAGGCTGTATCTTTGAAGTGTGGACAAGAGTTAGACTTCAACATGGAAAAGAGTTACTGCGAATCTCATATTGCCATAATTAAGAGAATTCCCAGCAGGACTCAACTAGGGTTGTAAGACCTATATAAAAGCAAGTAGAAGAGACAGCCGAAATTAGTTTTTCAAACAGAGAGTCGAGAGCATATAGAGGTGATCTGAAGAACTGTCTACGTTGGAAAACTGAAGAAGACAACTGGGTTGCTTGCTGAGTATTTGAGTCTAGATCTCTTGTCTAGGTTCATCGAGTTGTAAGTTGTCTCTGTTACAAGTGTTCATTGTTTTGTCTATTAGCTTATTTCAGAAGCATATGTATTAGGCAAACTACTTTGTGATTACTAGAAAAAGCTAGAGTTTAGCTTTGGTTAGTGATTAGGGTCTAGAGTGTAGCCCCTTGGTTACAGAGTCTGTAATCTGAAACGTTGCTCTTGTGTTAGTGGATTGAGATTGAAAATCCCAGAGTGTGGGTCGTGGTTTTTCTCCCTTGAGCAAGGAGTTTTCCACGTAAAATCCTTGTGTTCTTGGTGAATGTTTTGAAGTGTGTTCTTAAGTATAGTTTGCATAAAAAGAGAACTGAGGAACCTTGTTCTACTACGGAAGAACCAGGTCCTTACAACAAAAATCGGAGGACACTATTCAACCCCCCCCCCTTCTAGTGTCCTTAGGAGGTGCTTAAAGTATAACATTTACACATCACACGCAGACCGCATTGACCCTCATTGTCCTCTCCTTCGCACAACCCCACTTCTTTATCTCCTCCAAAAAAAAAAAAAAAAACACATATAGAGTACCAAAATCCACCCACACACACCCACATAATCCACACCAACACATACCCATACCCATACCCATAGATACGAAACCCAAATCGAAACCAAAACAAGGGAGATCGGAGATCATAGGGAAAGGGAAAATGGAGATCGGGATCGTGTTTTAGAGGACGTTAGCCGATGGCGTCTCCAGTCGCCACCACCGAAGCCACTGGATACCATCACCGCCAGCGGCACTCGTTTTTTTTTCTTTATTTCCCTGTCTGTTTGTTTCCTTTGTTCGTTCTTGATGATTTGTGTTTGAGTATTGATTGACAGGAAAATGAGATCAGGGACAGGGTGGCAGTGACGCCACCAGGGAACTGGTCGGAGTCGCTCCCCGTCCCCGCGGTTTGCTGCCTTCGTCGGTCGGAGTTCACTGTTCCTGTTCGATTGGAGATGTTAATTTCACTTTTGTTTAGTCTTATCGTCGACCTAATACAAATCTTGGAACTGTTCTGGGCTTAAATTGCTCTATGGCGTCTCTGATATGGTGTCAATTTACTTTTGGGGAAGAGGACTCTTTTTTGCCTAGTTACTGGGATAAAAATTGGTCCTTCTTATTGTTGATGCATATTGCTATTGATTCTTGCTTGGTCCAGTTTCTTTTCCTCTGGTCAATTGTTGTTATCTCTGACTTGGGTCCCACTATTCTTGCAAATCTCAATTTTATTGATGTGTTTGTTCTTTCGCTGATGTTGTTGCTATTGATTATATTTTTTGAGCTTTTGCAGCTTCTACAGGAACATTATCTGACACTGATTTAGCACTTGCTAGTAAAATAGGCCAATGAAAAAATATATTTTTACATATATTGAGGCCTACACAAGGAATTGATGGAAATACAAGGAATTGACGGAAATACAATGAATTGACGGACTAATCACGGCCAAGGAAAATAATCATTTATTTGAGGCCTATTGATTGATTCGAACAGATACTACAGTCCCATTCCCGTATCCCTAAAATAAAAAGGCTATGATGAAGTGTATAAGCCGTGACTACAAACGAGCCGGTGATGGAGTGATGAGACCGGTACTTGGCATGGCAACACGACCGGCCGACGTGTTCGCAGCCGTATCGACGTCCCTAACCTCCACCCAATTCATACACACCTGAGCCGACACTTTCAAAAATCCCCTTCCCCTTTATTTTAAAATATGTGATTTTATTTTAATAAAAGTAGAAAAATTAATTTTTCATTCAGAACCCCAAAAAAAAAAAAATTCATAATAAATGTAGAAATAACAATTTTAGAAATAAATAATTGATTTTGTTATGAGAACACACTTTTATTTGACCAAATGGTCTATATTCGACACGTTCAATTTTAAATAAATGCACACGTAGCATATTTAAACGTCCCTTAGGGTCGGAAACCCGGTTGGTTCGTTCAAATATAGTGAACTAACAGACTTAGGCCTGAGCGAAGTCAAAATGGTCCTAAATATGACATGATGCATGATTTCTACACTAAGAGAGGGGTAATCCTAGACACGGTTCCCCAAGGCGGACGACCAAGGAGTGGGATCATTTGAAATTGTTGGTTGTACCACGGGCCAACTATATTCCAACATGTCCCTCTTAACAGGTGTTTTGGTGGTGAAGCGACCGTGGGATCTACGTAATCGCCGTGTGTGTGTAAAGTATCGTTTCCCAGGAGTGGGGGAGGTGTGAGTGACATTTAAAAATAATAAAATATAATCACATAATTCAAGAATAAAACACATAAATAAAAACTAAACCTTAATCCTGCAAAAGAAAAAGAAGAAAAAAGTTAGTATCAGAATAAATGAAAATAAAGCAAGTAAAGAATCCCAATTTAAAGTCCGTTATGGTTTGAACCTTGACATCCCAGCAGAGTCGTCATTCTGTCATACCCGATTTTGGGCTCAACTCGAGGCGAGTCGGGTTTCGGATTTGACTGGGTAACTCGTTTGAGTTTAAATATTGGAGTCGCCACCTAACATATTTTTTAACTAGGCGTATTAGGGCACCTACTTTGTTTCTAGCTAATTTTACAACTAACTCCGAAACTTAGTCTACGAACCAGAATCTAGGTAAGAGGCTCAAGTTAACTAGAGAGGAAGGGATTAGGCACCTCTCGAGCTCCACCAAATGTAGTTACCGGCCGGACATTATAATTAGGATTCGAAATAAATAACTAAGTAATTTAACTAACTAATTAGGGATAGACAAATAACTAGATGATATGATGATTTAAATAAAAGGTCCTAATAGGCTTCCTCCCCAAAGATTTGCACCTAGCAAAATAAAACAAATGAGTTAGTAAATAATAATATAAATTAAAAGAAAAAAAATAGTAATTAAACTTAGAGGTAATTTAGAGTGTTGTTTTGAAGACATTTATCTAAATGTACCTCACAAAAAATATAAACAAAAATGAGTTAGTGAAAAAAAATAATAGTAAAAAATAATAAAAATGATAATAATAATAATAATAATAATAATAATAATAATAATAATAATAATAATAATAATAATAATAATAATAATAATAATAATAATAATAGCTTTTAAAATAAAGGGGAAGGGGATTTTTGAAAGTGTCGGCTCAGGTGTGTATGAATTAGGTGGAGGTTAGGGACGTCGATACGGCTACGAACACGCCGGCCGGTCGTGTTGCCATGCCAAGTACCGGTCTCATCACTCCATCACCGGCTCGTTTGTAATCACGGCTTATACACGTCATCATAGCCTTTTTGTTTTTTTAGGGACACAGGAATGGGTTATTCAAGTGTAGTATCATGTTCAAACTAATCAAATAGGCCTCAAATAATTTATTTTTCTTGGCCAATATTGATGTAGCATCCTTCAATTCATTGTCCGTTAATTCCTTGTATAGGCCTCAATATATGTAAAAATATATTTTCACTGGCCATATTTGTGTAATATCCCATCAAATCAGTGTAATACGGGAAGCTGCAAAAAAAAATCTCAAAAAGCAATGGTCAATAGTAGCCAAACAATTCCAATCATGTACAATCGGAATTGCGCAGCATACAAATCAATAATGCAAGGACAATAAACATCAGACAAAACCCATCTTAAAACATGATAGACGGGAACTCAGAACAAAGAGTCAGGAGGCCCAAACAGCTGCGATAATGACAATTAGAACCACAGCGGAGTAAGTGGCAAAGGAGGAGCGACCACCAGTTTCTCAACGGCATCGCCGCAACTCCCCGATCCCCCTTTAATCACGAATCAATCAGAAATCAGAGGAGAAAAACAGGGATCCTAGCGATTGGGTTATGACACGAGATCGATTATAAATGGGTTTTTCAGCAGTGGTTGGTTTTTGCAGCGGGGTGATTGTTTTGTACTCTGTCCCGTTTCCCCATTTCCCCGATCTGTTGGTGCGTGTGTGATATCGTGTGTGTGTCTGTGTATGGTGTTTGGGGAAGAAGAATCAGTAGGGTCCGTGTGTATTTTATGTAAGTGAGGGGTGGTACTGTTCGTGGGTCGATGTGTATATGTATGGTGTGTTTAAGGTGAGAGGGAGTGTGAGAATGGTGTGCTTTTTTGGGGGGGGGGGGGGAGAAGGAGATGAGGGATGATTGGTTAGGAATTTGTGTGTGTATGTATAGACTGCTCTCTGTGTGTGTGTTTGTGTATAGGGAAATCGTGTACTGTGAGTGTGGGTGTAAAGGAAATAGGAGGAGAAGGGTTATGTGTAGATGCTGATGATGTTGTTATCAATGGAGAAGAGAGGTAAGGATGAGTACTGTGTATTCATTCCCTAGTATATGTAAATGGGAAAAATAGACGTTGGGGTGGTGGAAATTAGGGAGAAGATTAAGGGGAGATTTAGGTAATTGGGGGATTTGATTTTAATTGAGAGATTGAGAGAGTGATAGGTGGATAGGAAGATCAAAAATAAGAGAAAAAAGACAAAGGCATAGTGTAATTGATGAACGTATCTAGACGAGCATTCGTCTAGGTTCAAAGTGAAAAGATTCGAATTTCAAATAACTGAGGAAAATTATGAATAAAATAGGACTGGGATATTATAATTGGACTAGAATTCAATTAAAGATGCTGAAATAAAATATAAGTATACGTATATTATACATAATAAAATGTACACATAAAATGATTAGGGTCAAATCAAATTAATTAAATATGAATAATCACAAATAAATACTAAATATTAAAATGCATTAGTTTGCACAAGCCAACACAAATCGACACATATTTAACAAACATCCTAAATGATGCAAGGTACACTATATAATCACATTTAAATATATATGATATAAATAGGGCATAATCACACGTAAGTGAATGTTTTCTAATGCAAATTTGCTCAAACAATTAATATTACACCTTTAGGTTAAATATAGTCAATTTTAGAAAAAGGAGGGACAAAATTGGGTGTCAACAACAGGTACTACTTTTAGTAGTGGAGAATTTAAATTCTAGGGCATGCATAATAGCACGCTGAGTAGATGGATAACGAAGGGTATTCTCATGAATGTTATTATTCCTAGTAATCCAAAGATGCCAAATTGCAAAGGGGAGAAAATTAGACCAACTAATATGATGAGTTGGTAGAGCATGATTTGAGAAAGTAGTCCATAGGGCATGAAGCCATTGAGGCTGTTGAGACAAGGAATGGGGATCAGATTGAAGTTCACTCCAAAATGAGATGGCTAGGGGGCAGCATAGAAAAATGTGTTCAATAGTCTTAGCAGCATGGCAATGGTAGCATTGCGAGTCAGCAAGAATCCCTAGTTGAAATAAATAATATTTAACAGGTAATTTCTGATGCTGAATTTGCCAGAGTAAGGTTTTAAATTTAGGCAAGGTTGCAAGATTCCAGATCCAATTAAAATCAGCTATTATAGGGGGATATGACTGAATTAATTGATAAATCGATTTGGTAGTAAAAATTCCATTGGATGTCAAGGTCCAAAATGGAGTATCCTTATGATAGTCTTGATGAGTAGTAAGCATGGTGTTGAGCAGATCAAGAATATGATTTGGGAGTTCCATAGATAGCAAGTGCCAGTTCCAAGGTGTAGGAGTTTTCATTTGACACACTGTGTAAGTTTCTTCTTCCTGAGTTAAGGGACCAGAAATGGTAGATCTTAGAGAATTTCTATTGGGTAATTTGGGAAGCCAATTGTCATACCAAAAATTAATAGAATCACCTTGTCCCAAGTGCCAGCCAAGGGCCTTGTTGCAAATATGCCACCCCTTTTGAATATTTTTCCAAATGAAGGAGGGTGGGGAAGGCCTTCTATTTAACTTGTATTTCTGAGCAAGGGTAGAAGCCCACAGATGTGGTTTAAGAAACATTCTCCAGGCTAGACTTGACAACATTGCTAAATTTTTATGCTTTGCTTGTCTAAGGCCTAGACCTCATTGATATTTGGGGAGGGTGATAGTATCCCAACCCACATAATGCCTTCTCCTTTGGTTTGCAGTCGAACCCCAGATAAAATCTTTTTGAATTTTATCAATTAAGTGTAAGGTTTTCCTGGGAAGAAAATGATATTGCATAGTATGGGTAGGAATTGCATTGATGGTGGCATTTGCTAATGTGAGTCTGCGAGTCAGGGTTAGAAAATTTGATTTTCAAGAAGAAAGTTTTGTCATTAAATTATCAATGATATACTGGAAATCAGTAGGCTTAGGGTTTCTGTTAATGATAGGGAACCCTAAGTATTTTCCAAAGGATGTAGAATTTGTGTAAGGGAGAATAAGGTTTATAGATTGTTTAATAGTTAGGGGACAGTTTGAGGAATATATCAATCTAGTTTTGTGAATGTTGATCTTTTGACCAGACAACTTGCAAAGCATGGTGAGGCATTGAGCAATGGAAGAAGCTGATTTAGGGTTTGCTTCAGACATACTGGTCAAATCATCAGCATAAAAGAGATGAGTAATAGGGGGCCCATTTGGAAAAATTTGAATGGAATCCCACAAATTATAATCAGCATAAGTGATAATTAAATTGGAAAGTAATTCCATACAGAGAATGAAAATGTAGGGAGATATAGGATCACCCTGCCTAACACCTCTTGATGGGGAGAAAAATTCAGTTAGAGTACCATTCACCATTATAGCAATAGTACTAGTAGAAATACAGGAAAGTATTAGCCTAATAATATTAGGAGGGAATTTAAAATATAGTAGAGTCCGATGGATGAAAGACCATTCCAACCTATCAAAGGCTTTTTCCAAATCGATCTTAAGCATCATTTTAGCCTTTGAACTTTTGGTCTTAAGGAAATGAGACATAATTTCTTGAATTATAATGGCATTATCAGAAGTACGCCTTCCTTTTAAAAAAAAAAACTTGTTTGATGAGGACTAATAATGATATTTAAGAAAGGCTTCATTCTATTAACTATAATTTTAGACACAATCTTATAGATGGTATTACATAAGCCAATATGTCTGAAATTTTTAAGGTTGTTGGCATTAGGGAATTTGGGAACATCTCATCATCACAACTCCCAGCCTCGACACCACCATTGCACGGTTAAAGCTGCAGCTCCCACTCAGCTCACAAACGGCTTTCAATCAGCCAATCAAACAATATCACTGCAGTCCCCAAGACACCATCACAGACCCATCACCACTAGTTCAACTAAACAGCCTCTCCTCGACACCATTAGCGTCATCCAATACAACGAACCAAATCACAGTCCTTAAAAGCAAAAGCAAGGTAATGCGGATATATAGTCAGTGCGATAGCCGTTGATAAATCAATTGGCGAGACAATCTGGCAAGGATGGCCTTGTGCTGATTATCACCCGAAACAAAGTGATGTCCTATTTGGCTTAGTTTTGAAAACACAAAACAAGCCTCGGCTTTGTCGTCTGTTAGGAATGAAAGTCATAAGGGTAGAAAAGCCGCCTGTTCGGCCATAACTCATGACAAAGCATAATTCTTTAAGTTATGAGGAGTCAATTTGAATGCAATCTCGGATTGTAATACGTCCGGAATATTCATATTATCCTGCATGTCTTAACAAACTTATTAGCGACGTAAGGCTATTAAAATATGTATGTGAAATATAAAGACGCTTATAGAAAGCGTAAACTCATAAAGACGCTTACCGAAAGTGTAAACACATAAAGACGCTTACCGGAAGCGTGAAATATAAAGACGCTTATCGAAAGCGTAAACACATAAAGACGCTTACCGGAAGCGTGAAATAAAGACGCTTATCGAAAGCGTAAACACATAAAGACGCTTACCGGAAGCGTGAAATAAAGACGCTTATCGAAAGTGTGAACACATAAAGACGCTTACCGGGAGCGTGAACACATAAAGACGCTTACCGGGAGCGTGAACACATAAAGGACGCTTACCGAAAGTGTGAGAATATAAAGATGCTTATCGAAAGCGTGAGATATAACGACGCTTCTCGAAAGCATTAATACATGATACTCTTTGAACTATTCCACGGAGGAATGGTCTTGACTACAAAATAAAGTAAGCCCCCAGGATTGGCAATATCTGTAAAAGAAATGGAACGTTAGTAAGTGGTCTCATAAAGGGAAAGGAAATGAAATAGATATTCTTGATAATTTGCAAGAGTTATGGAAAATAGAAATACCGCCTTTCGGCAAATTGGAAAAAGCATTTGGTCATGAAGCACGAGCTTTATCCAAATATCATTGCAATCCTAGCGATGAGAATCTTGGAGATTGACTTGCTAAGATGTATATCTTCAGTTGCGGGTCTTAATGTCCCTGCTCTCAAAGAAAAGTTGTTAGTTTTGAGAAGGGAGGGGAAAACGTTTGATTTGTGCAGACTTCATCCTGATCTTGCTGCTTCTGCTGCTTCCTCGTCTTCATTGGACTTGGATTTGCGAATTGCTTACAGAAACTTGGCTCATGAACTCAAATAGCATAGATTTTGCAAAATAGAGGCAAGATAAAATATTTTAATGCAATATAGCGAGTGAAATAAGCATGCAAATGAAGTCAAAGATGCATTTTGAAAATTTTTGCCTTGACTTAAACTTGTAACATATTTTAAAACAAACTGAACGTCCTTTGCCTTGAACTTTGCACTATTCGCTTAGCCAATTATAGAGTTCTTGCCAACTCATCTTTAACAACCAACGCCACTTCTTGCAAAATTCTGCCCCAGTTATAGTCTTCTGCATCCCTAACTCGTTTTGCAAAAATTGCCCCAGTTGTCCTTCTTGTGGGAAAATGAAAGTTTAAATGCTAAAGGGTCGAGCCCGATGGGGGAGCCTACGTATCCCTCCTTGGGAATCAGACCGTGCGTAGTTTTGCATCACTGCTTCAACGCCATATACCAACAAATAAAGCTGCCCCAGTTGAAGTTCTAATAGATAGTGTGATATCCAAAGAGCGCAGACAGTAACTTTCAGTGCATCATTTTCAAATTGTTCAGTTGTTTTGCCATACGTCACAAACAAAGCTTTGGCAGGTATATCAATTTTAATTTTGAAACAGAAACAAATGCAAACGTAACTAATATAATAAGAATGAGATGCCTCTTATTTCAACTTTCATAAATTCAAAATGAGTTGATTCAGATTAACATAAGCTTTAAAGTACAATGCAATTCAGGGCCTCAATCTGAATTAAAATTGAAAATAATGCTACTAAGTTCAATTGCCGAGTTCTTTCAAACAATGTCATTAGCTTCTGGTACTGCATTGTTCACGAGCTAGAGCGTCTACCATCAATCAAATCTTGAATCTTGCGTGATTTGCATAGTCAACCACCTTACAAATCAAACTTCTGCTAGAGAAATAAACAAAACAAAGAAACCTCAAAGGGTAACTAAGATAGTTTGTATGTCATTCATAGGATTGCACACAAGCAAACAACACCTAGTATTTAATGCATTTTGAGCAAATAAAGCGAGGCCAACAATTAACATGTGACAATCACAAGAAGTTGAGCGTAATTAAATATGCAAACGCGTCCAACCCTGTAAGGTGCCTCTTTGTGCTAGAGGTAGGCCTAATCGTGCAAACAAGTGCTAACGAAAAATAGTTCATTCCAGTTCTGAGCAATTCAGACTTAGAGTAAGCAATAAATAATAACAATAAGTGATAACAATCATCTCTCCGCCTTGACACTGCAATTCCGTTATCCCAACTAACTTCCAAAAGTTTGTGTCAACTCGAAATTTTAACACAGCTCATGCTCTCCACAGCATCTGCACAAAATTCTAAACCCAAATGCCTAAAACCCGAAACAATCCTCCAAAGCTTTTGCAAACATCCACACTCCTCCAAGCACAACTCCCAATTGTTTTACAACATCCAGGGAGAAATTTCCAACTGCCTCCACAATACCAGACTGCAAATCACGAAAGGCGCCAATTGGCCTTTCAAAATAAAACCTCACTGGTCCTCGGCTTTGGACAAGCCTCTCAGCTTCCTAGGTTTTGCAAGGCTCACAAACCTTGTTCATAGGGCTCCTCACTGGTCCTCAGCTTTAATCAAGCCTCTCAGTTTCCTAGGTAGCCAAGACCGCAGTGGTCTTCAAGGGGGGACCCACTGGTCATTCAAAGACACAGGGGCTTCGCTCTCCTAGTATGCGACAAGCATACTTCAATTTTATAAAGTTGCAGCTGGATAATCAACATAGGCCTGCACACACGCAAAGCCATTCACGAGAGGGACCCCACTGATCCTTTTAAAGACACCAGGGGCTTCGCCTCTTAGATCTCACTACACCAGGCCATCTCCAAAACACAAACCAACCAATCTGCCTAACTTCCCCCGGACTGCAATTCTGTCTATGATCTCAATTCTGCTAAATTCTTCCATTTTCTGACCTAAAAGACAACACAAGAGACAAAATTCCAAATCTGATTTTGCTCAAAACATGGTTAGGACTGAGGATTTGTTATCACACAGCAGATAATATGCATTGTCGTTGGGTTTCAAGAACCCGTTGACATAAGGGCGGTTTCCTAACTATGGAGGCGGTACCAAGGACCGGGTCCAGACTAAGGTGTAAATGCATGCATGCTCCTAAAAGCTCCGTCTAAGAGTGGGTTAACGGTTGAGGCTAACAGGTGAGTGGCAAGCGGCCTCGCAGTCGAATTACTCCCACGACAACCGCCGGTGTACCAACTCGTCAGAAGGGTTCTTTAGTGGAAGAAAGTGCGGGTACGCATGAGCGTACCTCAAGGATATTTGGGGTGAAAATGCAAGAGGTTCCCAGGAGTGGGGGAAGTATGAACGGAATGCCAGTTTATATGTGCGCAAATAAGGGTGTAGTGACATGTTTTTCGTGACATACAAACAAACACGTATAATAAAGCAAAATAAATTAAGCATGCTAGTTGCAAATAACTGGAAACCTTTATGGTCAAAACCTTTATTGCTCCCCAGCGGAGTCGCCATGCTGTTGAACCCCCAAAAATTAACCCCGAAGAGCTAAAATTAAGGAATATCGACAGGATGGACTAACTCTTTTGGAGTTTTTGGAGTCGCCACCAAATTTAAGGAAAACAGGGAACCAAATTAACAAATGCGTGCAAAAACTCCGTTTTTATAAAAGAAGGTCTTTTCAGAGATTCTAAGTAAGAGGTTTTATTAATTTCGGAAGAAGGTTTTTAAGGCACTTCCAAAATTCCGTAAAATACGGTTAATCCGACAGGTTTCCAAATATTTACAAGTGCGCTTTTCTTTCGAAAGAATTATTTGAATAATAAGACTAATAATAGTAGTAATAGTAATAATAGCAATAATCAATTAAATAAAAAGGCTTATTTGCAAAATATATATATTTTACTTGCACGCATTTGCTAAGACGACCCCAATTTGCAATAAATTAAATAACGACTTCATAATAAAAGACAATGAACATAAAGTAAGGCGACATACAAACAATCACATATTATTGATAAATAAAATATTTTACACATTTATTTGCATAAATATCTAAGGAAAGAAATGCAAAGTTAAAGATAGAACCCGGGAAATTGATCAACTCGTGGGAGTCTTGAATTTTCTAAATTTCTACTGTCTCATTTTGAATGCTTGAGTCCGAATTCAATCCCCAAATGCCTTCATTGCAATGGACTATCCCCATTCGTGATTTAGCCAAACTCGTCCACAAATTATTCGTGCCAAAATATACCTCGCAAAACAAACAAGTAAAATTAGATTAGTACGATAGTAAGGTATAATAATTAATAAAATAAAATAACAATAGTAAAGTAATAAAGTAGTAATAATAATAACAATAATAATATATAATAGTAGTAATAAAAATAATAATAATAGAAAAGGGGTTGTTTTTGCAAAATTTAGGCTCAGATTTGTATGGCGCGTCATGTAGAGGCTCGGGATTCGGTACAGTTGCAAACACGGAGCCCGGGCCGTGTTGCCATGCCAAGTACCAAACCCACCACTCTATTCGACATGCTTTGCATTAATTTCATACATTCATCATCGCCTTTTGCTTTAGGGACACGGGGACGGGACTGTTCAAGTGTAGTATCGCGTTCAAATCAATCCCGAGGCCTCAATACGTGTATATGTATTTTTTCATTGGCCATGTAGCATCGTGTTCATATCAGTCCATATACCTCAAAACTAGTAATTTTCATAGGCTACAGGGTCTTGTTCAAAATCAGTCCAATTTGGACAGTGAATAGCAGTATCCCACAATCTTAATTTCCACAGAAGCAAACAATTAGTCAATTTCAGTGTCAAATACAAAAATTGAATGGGACATATCAACTGCTAAAAGCAACATAAGGAATCAAACAAGGGATAATTAATCCCAACATCATCAGAAATAAATCAAACCATTTGGAGAATAACATGGTAGCAGAAATAGATCAATCGAAACCCAGAACCAACAGGGCCTAGAGACCAGCGGGAACACCATTAGTCGAAACTCAACCAAATTCCGGTTGTCTATGCAGCGGTAACGCAGAGGAAGAGGAGCGACAGCCAACCCATTTTCGATGGTGGCATCGCTGCAACCCCAAATCCCTTTTACATATTCAGATGCCGCAGAAGACGAAAGAAACAGAGGAAACTTGAGTTCGCCGGCGTAGAGTATTACTGGCGATGGCGGTGTTCCGTTCCCTTATTATATTTTTTATGTTTTTTTTTTGCATCGATTAAGAATCAAGAAATAGAGAAAACAAAGACCACCAGCGACGGGACAAAGTAATAAACAGATCCATCAGACCAAGACAAAAAGACCCATAACGAGTTCGCCGGAGTAATGGTTTTCCGGTGGTACGAACAACAATAACGCAGGAAAGGAGGAGCGACACCAGCTTGATTAGCGGCGTCACTACCACTCCTCCTCAATCAAATCCAGAAACGAGGAAACCCATGAGTGAATCACTGAAATAAACAAAACAGAAAAGGACGCCGGCGATGGTGGGGTTTTCCGGCGATATGGTGTCCCTCACTGTTTCTGCTCACGTGTGCAGGTGTAAATGGGTTTTTGGGTGTGAGTGTTTGTGTGTGCTTGTAAAATTCAGAGAAGAGGCCTGATTTTTTTTTTTTTAATGGTGTCAATGATGAATAATAATGAGGGTTTTTTGTGAGTGGGAAGATGATGAAAATGATTAGTGTGTAATGTGAGGGTGGGGGTAAAAAATGAGTGGGGGTGTGAGAGGCTAGGGTTATAGATAAGTATGTATATATAGGTAGAGGATTTGCACAAATAGGCTAATGCTTGGGGGGTTGAGCGGATTTGGCCTCAATTTACAATTAATTAAAAATTTAAAACAAAGTAAATGGGTTATACGGGTGGGTTAAAATTGGAGGGATTTTGCAAATTTAGCACATTCTTTGAAATTTCAATTGATCCTCTTTTATTATTATTATTATTATTTTATTTAATTTTCAAATTAGACCTCAATTATAAAAATATTGCAATAATTTAATAATTTTGAAAAAAATTCGGGACAAAATTGGGTGTCAACATGTGTTCAAGAGAGGAAAAGTACATTGGCAAGATTGAGGAAAAAAAACTGAATAATTGGAAGAAAAAAAATGAAAAGAGAAAAATAAAAAGTAAGCAAAAGAGGGAAAAAAATTCTCAATCCTTGCTAGTGTTGTGCACCATTGATGAAAAATACTTACAGCGAGGGAAGTTTTTTGGTTGATGTTCGATGGTAGCTCGGTTGTATTTGCAAACAGTTGAGCTATAAAAAGTGGAAGTGATGTATTAAAGTGCTTAGGGAGGTAGTCACTATTTTAACTATATATATCATACACATCCTTTAGCCTACATTACAACCGTTAAAGTCCTAGTTAATCCTGAATAGGAGCGAGCCTACATTAGTGGAGTCCTACACTACGGGCAGGCCTATGGTACCATTGTGTGGCACTTGAGATTCCTTTTGAGTGTGAGAGAATTCTTCCTATCTTGAAAGTCCCTTATAGTTCATTTGATATATTTTTGTGTGATTGGGACTAGACGTTGATTGGTGAGGGCACATGGATTATGAGAGGTTGGAGCTTTTATTATTCCCTAATCTTGAGCGAGCGGGCATGTCGTGAGTAAGTTTGTGTGAAGAGTCGTTTCTTGAGGCTGAGATGTGCTACTTGATTGCTTTGATAATCCTTGTTTTCTAAATATGTGGTGTGTAAATATGGGGAAGTTGTGTGCTTGTATGTTTGATGGCTAATTGTTGGTATCAACCTATTTCATAGGTGCACTTCCTTGAAGTTCTTGAGTTGGTTGGATGAGATCTATTGAGTATAAGTGTGTTGGGTTTGTTTGTTCGGGGACGAACAAAGTTTAAGTGTGGGGTGTTGATGTTGGGCATATATCTTATGTCTCGGCGTCGATTTCTCATAAGCTTTTCAGTTATTTTCATTATATTATGTGCCCAACAATGATTGATTTAAAGTAAAATGCTAACTTGAGGTGTTTGGATGTTTTAGGAGCGAAATGAAGGAAATTGGAGCTTGATTCGTACAAGAACGTGGGCCACTAGCATATTTCATATAAACGTGGGCCACTAGCATATTTCATATAAAAAACCCTTGTAAACGTTTTTCTGAGGAGAGAACGTATATTTTGGAGGCAAGAACTATAGGAGAGGCTAGAGAACGAAGATTCATCAATTGAATTGTAATTCTTCTTTCCTCTTTATTCTTTTATGAATTCTAGACTATTTTATGAGAAAGCTATCTTGTCTATGAATTCTAGACTACTTTATGAGAAAGCTATCTTGTTATGGGTTAACCATGAAAGTTGTACTTTGAAGTGATTGAATTCTATTAAATTTATCAAATTGAGTTGTTTATTTAATTCTGCTCTGAATTACTTGATTTCCTGGCCAGTTGTTAAGTACTATCCATGAACCTAAGGTTGAACTCGAAAGTGGGAACCGTAGGTTGCAATAGAATTAAATAGAGCGTGTTCCTGAACTCGGGCATCGGGGAATGGTTTCGCGGTTAGGATAGAAATATATCTAACAGTCACGCTAAATCAGTATACAGGAGAAGCACATGCATTCTTGTTAATTCTAATTCCATAGACATATAGGTGTTAGGTTGGCCTGAATAGGCGAACAGGGTATCGAAAGAGCTCTGTGAGTATAATCAACCCTGTGATTAGCAACTCAGATAAATAAAGTTAATTCAATAAGCGGATGAGTGCAACTGAATTGGTGATCGTCCCGTAATCCTGGAATATTTTCTCTCACTGATATCTAAAACTCGTGAATTGTCTTGCATTCAATTTACTTCAATTACTTTTAGTTAATTAGTTTAATTAAACACACTCGAAATCTGGCTGAGCTCTCTTGAACAATATTTGGATTAAAGTTCGTCTAGTTAATAGTTAATCGATAGTCCTCGTGGGAACGATACTTTCTTATCACTTTATTACTTGACCGACCGCGTATACTTGCGTGTGCGTTTGGAGCAACACTTTCTTTAAATTCCCTCCCATTATTACACGTTTGGTTTTATCCTGTATTACATCTTCTTCCACGGAAATTCTAGTTAATGGATCTAAAACTTCTTTTTTCAATCCCAGTAGAGGCATTAGGCAAGGAGACCCTATGTCCCCTTACATTTTCATTCTACGTTTCGAACTACTTTCAATCTATATTAACCACCAAGTTGACCACAACATATGGAACCCTATCAAACTATCCCCTAAAGGTCCTGAGTTCTCTCATTTTTTATTTGCTGATGACCTTACTTTCATGTCTAAAGCCAATGAAAAATCAGTGCTTGCTATAAAATCTACTCTTGATCTCTTTTGTGAATTATCTAGAGAGAAAGTTAATACTACCAAATCCAAAATTATATTTTTCTAGGAATGTTGGAAATTCCTTAGCATACAACCTTGGCTCCATTCTTAATATCCAAGTAGGACAACGCTTTGGCAAGTATTTGGATTTCCCTATCCTAAATCATAAACCTAGAACTATGGATTATCAATTTTTTTAGATAACTTTCAAACCAAGTTATCTGGTTGGAAAACAAATTTTCTGAATTTGGCTGGAAGATCAACCTTAGTCAAGTCTACTTCAATACTATACCCAATCATATCATGCAATTCCACATCCTTCCATTTAAAACCTTAAAAATATTGGATAAAGTCCAAAAGAATTTCATTAGGGTACTACTGGCACTAAAAGGAAACTTCACCTTCTTTCTTGAAATATCATTACTAAACCAAAGCATCTTGGAGGCCTTTCCATTACTAAAGCTAAAACTAAAAATATGGCCATGATCACTAGCTTAACTTGGAGATTCCTCTCAAACCCCTTCTCTCTATGGGCCAAGACAATATCTACAAAATATCTTCACAAACCAGTTTCAAAGTCTCACTCTTTCATCTGGAACAATATTTTCAAAGCGTGGCCTCTTTGTGATCACCAACACTCAATGGATTGTAGGTAATGGCAATCATATTTACTTTTGGCATCATAACTGGATCTCTACCAAGTATAGCATTAGAAGTTTAATTAGTGGCCCTCTCTGCTCAAAGGAAGATAGTCTTAAAATTTTTGATCTTTTACAAAACAGTTCTCTTGACCTCTCGAGAATCTCTTTCCACTTACCGGATGACATTAAGGATACAATTATTGGCTCTATATATCCTTCTCATGATATAAATTATCCTATTTGAAAAATTACTAGTAATGGTATTTTTTTCTTTAAAATCAACCTATCCTTTATTAGAAAATTACACGGCTAGTGATAAGGAATTTGAATGAATTTGGAGGATCCATACCCTTAACAAAATAAAATATTTTTTTATGGCAATGCCAACATAATTGTCTCCCAACCCATGCTTATCTGAGTAGAATTAGTATGAACATTGATGCTACTTGCACAATCTGTAAACGTGAAGAGGAATCTCTTTTTTCACATCTTCTTAGGGTGTCACATAGCCAAGAACTTTTTGCGTGAGTGTGCTCTTGACTTTAATATTGTAGATTCTTCTAATTGGCTTGATGATTTGCGGAAACTTTCATCTAATATAGGCAACTATCATTATAATTGGATTGAATTTCTTTCATTTGCTCTTTGGAATCTTTGGTTAAATTGGAACAATAATAATAATAACAACACTGCCAAAGAATTATCTCTCAATTGCATTAATTCTAGGGTTTTGGAATTTAAATTTCTTACCTCCAAAGAACCTAGTCTTGTTCGTAATAGCGCTATCAATGTGAAGTGGCACCCTCCCTTGTCAAATTTCCTTAAATTGAATATTGATGGTGCCTTCAATATCTCTAATGGAAAAGCTAGTATTGGAGGAGTTTTTCGTAATGATAAAGGCGATTGGGTATTAGGTTTTCACAAGAAAATTCTTGGACTTAATCCTACGCACGTGGAATTAATGGCTCTTCATTATGGACTGACTCTAGCCACTGATCAACATTACCTTCATTTAGAAGTGGAAAATAATTCCACATATATAATTCATCTCCTTGAAAAACCTCATCCTACTTACTTCTCTCTTGTCTAAAAATGCAGGTCAATGATGAGCCGCCTGCAGATAACAACAACCAGGCATAATTTTCAATAAGGTAACAGGGTTGCATACCTCCTAGCGCATGGAGCTCCTGATCAGTCAAAAGATATTGCTACTTTTCACTATGCAGTGCCACCTATTTTTGTCCAGCATGCTCTGTTGGAAGACAGTGTGGGCACAACTTTTGCTACTACAATTTCGGATAGTAACTTTAATTCTCTATCTAAGTTAGGAAATCTAAATGTGCTAAATGCAGCTACTACTATGTCTAATTCTAGTACTTGTATTATTGCGGATCAGCTTAATAGCCGCATGAACTCCTTATGTAATCCTACATAATTTTAAATTAATGCAAGTCATGCTTTAACAAAAAAAAAAAAAAAACGAAATAGTCAAAATCATGTCTCACCAGCTTGCAAATCCTTTTTGTGGCAAATGTTGGTATCCTTCAAATTTAATAAGACTCAACATAGAGTAACTTAAACTTGGTTAGCCGGTTAATTGTGATCTGATAAAATTTTCATGTTCCTTTAAAAAGAATTAAAGATAACTCATCGAATAAAGTATCAATAACAAAGGTAATAGCTACAGTATTAGATTATTTTTTTCTAGAAATAATTTCAAGATCCAATAGGCTTTACTTAATCCAATGCTGTCGAGATGCTTAAATCGTAGTTTTAACTTTTAAAATATTCAACTTGACAAAAACTTATCTTTTGTTATAAACAATAAAGTATTCAACTATGTATCTTTTTCATGGTTCTTGCACTAATATCCAGTGGTACGTTTGATCAAATATTACGTCCACCATTAGAAGGAGTGTAATGAAGCTCCAATTTGAGGATCATTAAACCATAGTAAAATAAGGGGATAAATTTGGACCTTCTTATTCGAAGAATTTGATAAGGGGGGTCCATCATTTCACTCTGCAGCTCCAACGGCAGCGAAGGCAAATAAAAATTGATTTACTAATGGTAAGGGTATGAATACATTAAAAATGTAAGGAAAAGTGATATTGAGCAATTTCGAATAGTACAAGAGCAAATTTGGACATTTTCCTACAACAAAACAAAATCAACTTGACGAAGTCTCAAACATATACTCCCTCCGTTTCAAAAAGGATGAACCTATTTCCTTTTTAGTCTGTTTAAAAAAGAATGACCTCTTTCTAAATTTGGAAAGAAATATTCACTTTTACTCATCCCTAGATGATTTGTAGCCACACAAATATCTATAACTTATTTTAGACCACAAGTTTTAAAAGTCTTTCTCTCTTTATTAAACTCTGTACTCCGTGCAAAGTCAAATGGGTTCATCCAAAGTGGAACGGAGGAGGGAGTAACAACTACTTGTAATACTTACTGTATTTACAATTACAGAGAGAGCTCTATAGATTAAACCGTGTCATAAAAAGACCTTCAACTTCCAGTCAAAAAGAGGCCTTCTTAAACATACCATAAGATTAAACAAAACGGCAACACGGCAGAAAGTAAAATCACTAACAAGGGCTAGGCAGCAGCCAGCAGAGTAAAGATCATATTCATTTTATTAGCTTCCATGAGAGGAAGTAGCATTCATAATGCACAGACAAAATCCCCACTTGTTTCAATCTCTTCATCTAAATCAGCATCAGTATCTAATAAGTCATCATCAAGATCCATACTACTGCTGCCTTTAACAAACTTGTCACTAGCTTTGGGTCCCTCTCCTGGTTGTCTTGCTTCTTGGATAATAGCTAACACTTGTTCAACACTTTGTGAATATGGTTCATCTCCACCATTCATCATTTGTAAACTAGCTTCCTCTCCTTCCATAAATTCTTTAGGCAAGTTCTTTAGAAACCAAGGATGCTTTTTCATCTCTTCTATGTTTATTCTCTACAAAATACAATGTTTAATAATTACTAGCTGACTTCCACTAAAAAAATGTAGGATATCCAAAATTTGAAGTGACAATAATAAAACTGCAAACCTTCTGAGGGTCAGCTACGAATATTTGAGATAATAGATGCTTACACTCCTTGGAAACTCGGACGTAATAGGGTATTGAATATTGAACACTCAATATCCTCTGCCACAAACAAAAATGCACATCTTTAAGACAGGAAAAAAACAGAAAGAAAGAAACAAGAAGTCATCTGTAGAAATGGAACATATCTTACAGTTAAGGTTTTCCTGAAGTTTCTTGGATCATCAGGATCTTCAAAGGGATAAGCACCAACTAGCATCACATACAATGTAACCCCACAAGACCAAACATCTGCTATCTTTACTTCCACGTGTAAACTAACAAGTTTAGGTAAAAAAGCTAGTGTCTAAGAAATTGAAGCAATTGTTCAAAGATATTCTCATACCTTCCCATCATACTCCTTTCTTGATAGGACTTCTGGTGCAATGTAAGCGGGAGTTCCTACTGTAGATTTGGGTTGGGAATGCAAGACCAATGACTAAACAAATGAAAGAGAAAAAATCAGAAGCTATTTTGAGGAATAACCGGATTCCAACATAGGATAGAGTTCAAGCTCACTGCCTTGGAATAGCCAAAATCACATATTTTAAGACGTGGAGTTGCGCTCCCATCTAAGAGTGTATTTTCAAGTTTGAGATCTCTATGACAAATTTGCTGCATCCAAGAAAATATTTGCAGATCACAAGGTCATAGAATAATCAGCATCCAGGAGTAAATTTTTATTCTAAGATAAAACCAATTCAAATACACTAAGATAGGTCTCAGTTTACCATCGAGTGACAGTAACTAACTCCTGATATAAGCTGTTGAAAGAAAAACCTTGCCTGGAAAGATAAGCACAAGTAGGACATATTGCATCAATTAACAAGGAATTCAAAAGAATGACCTTAAATTGGATTATTTTATAAGGGAAGGATTTAAATTGGAAAATTATACGTTACCTCATCTTCACTGAACCTACCAGCATTGCATATTCTTTCGAAGAGTTCTCCACCTGCAGCATATTCCATCACTATGCCTAGATGAGTTGGGGTAAGAAATACCTGCACAATAATGTAGCCTGCTTTAAGATTTTGGTCCATGAAACTCTATGAAAATTGTCAAAGTCAGAGTCTTCACTTTTATAGTTCACGGAGAATTGGAAGATTCAAGGCTATGTCCACTTTACAAGGAAATCAACCATCAAGTGTTATTATAAAATAATCTGATGAGCCATTCTTGGCCTCGGATGGAACAAACCAAACAAGCTGTATTATCGGTACGGTGAAGTACATATAGTGAAACAGGTAAAAGATGGTTATCAATATTTTGAAGATTCCTATATTGCAGCTTTGATCACTTAGTAAGATGAAACAAACATCAAGTGCGCTAGCTTGTGTCGAAAATACAGATGGCATGTGATTCAAAGAGGCATTCTTGAAAAAGTTGTAACTTTAACTAAGTAAGTAAAGGGAAATTTCACTTTTGAATGCGCATAACCAGTCATTCCACAGAGTTTATAACTTGTCTCTTCTCTGCAGCCTCACCTTAAAGCAGTTAGTATTAATTTAGAAACTTTATAACTGTTAGGAGTACTATAGTAGGACTCAATCATCCAAGTAACTGGACCCAAAAAACAAAAAAAAAGAGAGATAGTACAACATGAAACAGACAGGTTTTATAATGAAATACTTCATTGATTTGTTTACTCCTAAGTGATGCATTACCTCCTTGAATCTAATGATATTAGGATGCCTCAAGGATCTATGATTCATGATTTCTCTTTGAACATGCTCATCAATCTGCACAGACGATGAATCTTGTCAATGAACAAGAATAGAAGCAGATTACAACCAGATGTATCTTTTTTAATTTCCAATTAGTGCCCGGTACCCAAATTAAGGCCCGAATAATCCAAGTTGGACAGTCAAGCCATATGAATAGTCCAAGGAGAACAGAAGGTGAATTGAAATGAGAAAGAGATGAAAGCAAACCTTTTTGCCTCTCTCAATATACTTAACAGCATAAAGTTCACCTGTCCACTGATCTTTCACTAGCTTAGCTACACCAAAATTACCAGAACCAATATCTTTCTGAATTTCATATCTTTCCATTCTATTTTAGCATCAATAATTCCTCAAATCAAAATGCATGAGTATTTGAAAATACATGAAGAGGTTCTATTCAAGGTTGACTATATATATAGACTAAGAGCTGTAACTGAGTGAAACTGTCCAAGTCTTCCTAATTGGAAAGAGTTAAGGTTAACCTTCCAAGAACACATGTGTCCTACTTGAAAGTAACGGTAAACGATAAACACGTGGCACAATTTTAATTGTTTGAAATCTAAGTATGATTAAAATATTTTGAACCCACCAACGTTGTATATTTAAGTACCTAAACGAGAAAGATCAATCAATAGAAAAAGACACTAAAGTCTGCGGTTCGATCGTTGAAATCGCTCCATGTTTAACCAAAAGTTTGTGGTCAAATTTTAAAAAAGAAAATCAAAAGTTTTACGTTTGAGTTTGGAATTAAAGAATCTACCGGTAAGGAATGATTTCCTTTTCTTAGTAAGTTTACACTACATGAATTCGAACTAATTGTGCCAATAAAATTATGAAAAAAGAATAACAACTTGATATTCTGTTGACTCCATATGCTTCTCCCTTTAATAAGATTCTTGAAATATGATCTACTCGTTTGTTAAACGGGGAGCTACATTAGTGATATAAATCTTGTAAATTACTACAATTTCCAACATTGTGAACTAAAATCAAAAGATTCAAACCCAATGTCATTGTCCTAAGCTTATACAAGATAGCTATTGGTGCCAAGAAAGAAGCGAACCAAGTTGCATGCATGGTAGAAGAAAATCTTGAAAGCATTTTTGAGATATTGAAAAAAGAATTAACTACTCTGGAATTTGACTTCTTTATCCATGGTTTGAAATGTAGGGAAAGAATGGGTGCTCCGATAAATGTTCAAAACGAAAATAATTTTTTTGCTCCTACCATTGCTCCAATAAATGTTCTAGAAAGTACGAGGAGAAAGATAAGAGTAATAGTTAAATAATTTTTATGAGTAATGATATTAAACGATTTTCCTAATAAGTGTGTCTAAGGAGAAATTTAAGAAAAATTTAGTTAAATAACCTTTATGATTAGCGATAGAATATGATTTTCTTAATAGGTGTTATCATATGATGTTCTTAATAGGTGTGTCAAAATATTAAACCCACTTATAGAAAGCAAGTTTCTACTTAGTTTATATATTTAGTTAACAAAGTGTTAAAGCAACTTTGACTTTTGTCATATGCAGCACAAACTGGACCACAAACACCTTAAACCAATACTAATAAGTTTACCAAGGGAAGGAAAAGAGTATCAAATTCAGAACTGGTATAGCCAGGTATAGTGGAAGAACAAAGGATGGATATTCCACAAAAGGTTGGGGGGGGGGGGGTCCTCCAAAATTAAAATAAAACCACTAATCTTCAGAAAACTAAGTTGCCATCACGAAAATGAACTTCTAGATTCTGAATCAATGTTGAATGCAAAGTGAACGATGGGTGAGGCAACATATGTTTAAAGGAACTCATAATTACTAGCCTTGTCCTAGTGCTACTTTGTGGGACTAGCACATTAACCCCCTTCTAAAAGTTTTGACAAAAAATGGCCCACCCTTTTTCTTGAGTAATGGGATTTTGAGGAACAATACTGTATAATAAAGAATGAGAAGGAAAAGTGCATGAATGATATAGAATTTTGTTCTCCCAAAGTTGGATGTAAACAAATTAATTTGCCTGTATTTCATATTTTTGGTATAATTTTATTAGCAATACTCAAAGTCTATAAGGTTGTCATTGGTAGTTTACAAAAGAGAATAGAACGCAAAAAAAAAAAAAAAAAAAAAAAAAAAAACTACAGAAAGTGGAGTGGAAAACAATAAAAGAGAGAAAAAGCTCCGACAATTTACGGATTATAGGATTAGATGATTTATATCGCGTCAAAAAACCTTCAGTAGGGTAATTTGTGATTGCATACTACAAGTTAATGATAAAAGTCGTATAATTTGATTGTGTTGCGATTCTGAGACGGACTTAACTTTTTAATAAGTGGATTGGGTAAAAATCGACTTACTGTGAGTCACCTCGGTAACATGATCTGATGGCGATCGAGCATGTAATGACAAGCTGTAAACCAAAGCAAGCAAGTGAGTCGCCGAAGCCAGGCACCGAGGTCATCACAAAAGGCGAGTCGTAAACTGCGCTTCGGTTATCCTCGCTTCAACCGAACGGCAAAGTCGCGCCACCGAAGTAATACATTTGCTCCTCAATAGGATACCTCGGTCGTAACGGATCAGCGGCCCACTACTTCATCCCACTACTTCACCCATTAACTTCATCCATAAATACTCCAGACGTGGGTTTGGCCACTAACTAGTCATGGAGTACGTGGAGCAGGTTCTTGTGTCTATAAATAGCACTTCATTTTACATTGTACGTATTCAGAAATATATACAGAAACTCTGGCGAAATTTGTACTCATTGCAATATATTGAAATCATATTATTTTCTCGCATTTACGATTATTCTTAGCATTTTCTTGACCTTGATACGAAGATTTACTTGTATTCTAACCCAAATTCGATTTGTGACCCTAAATTGATTTAGGCTCATACAAATTGGCGCCGTCTGTGGGGATTCAGGCAGCACGTTTTGTTCCAAAGTTAAACGTTTTTTTTTTCTTGAAGCCCATAATCTTTCGACGACGATATGGCCGATAACAGCAGAAATCCAATTGATCCCCAGTTAACTACCGATGGACAGACTGGTATCCAATCAAATCCCACTTCTTCATCTCCAATGACGACCGAAGCCTTTCAAGCTTTTGTCGTTGCTTTGCTAAGGATTCTTCAAGAGCGACAGGATGAATAAGTTAACATCAACGCCGAATTCTGCGCCTCGTTAAAGGCGAGGAACAGCTCGGTACCGAATGGCACTCAGCCTGTGGCTCCAAATGGCGGCATCCCGCCCTTCGTTCCTACGGGCGCGATAATAGGGGGACCTCGAAATGGGGCCACGTCTGGGGGTTCGGGATATATACCGAGCACAACGCCCCACTTCGGGACGCTCCCCACCGTGGCAGAAACTACATCTTCGGTTGATGTTGAGAGGTTGACTTGAGAAATTGAAGCCCGCGTCGAGGCTCGCGTGGAAAAGCGCCTCGAGAGCATCCCCGGGGGAGGGGGGCTAAGACCGAAGACGAGCTTGACATCGACCAATATAGGGAGTTGTCATTTAAGCCCGAAGCAGCACCAAGAATTTAAAACGAGCATGTGACTAAGTTCATTGCGATGGAAAGAGCAATGACTAAACGGCAATAGAGCTCGAGCAATGTTCTTGAAAAAGTTTGGCGAATCCTTGGAGAAAGGAGCAGTGCGTTGGTACATCCGCTTACCAACGGGATCAATTTCCACCTTCAAAGAAATGGTTAACGCCTTTGTTAAGGCCCACACTAGAGCACAAAAAATCCTCCTAAGGAAGGAGGACATATGCGAGGTCAAGCAGCGGCCCGGCGAGCCACTTAGGGACTTCCTTGAGCGCTTTCACGCTGAGCGCATGGAATTACCTCAAATGGATGATACTCTAGCCATCATGGCGTTTGAAAAGGGTATCAATGTTTGCAACTTCGACGCTTCCGCCGAGTTGCGAAAAGAACTTCAGCAGTATCAAACTCTGACGTGGGAAGATTTACACAAACGAGCTTACTCTAAGATAAGGCTGGAGGAAGCCGAGGTCATAACTACAAGAACCGAGGCGAATCCTCGTATCGCACCGAGGTGTCGCGAGGAACCTCGAAGGGGAGGTACGAACCATACACCTCCACGAGGCTGCCTGTCAGCCAAAGGCTGGGAAATTCCTTTGGAAACTCGTTTGTGAGCCCACATATAAGCCAACGGCTCAGAAGAAAGGTTCACCCTAACTCAAACCAAAGAAATTCCTCAAGCCCGGCTTCGGTCTCAAAGAACAAAGAATTACCTCGGATCCCTGACTACAACTTTAATATATCGACCTCGGAGCTGGACAACGTAGTCAAGGGAACTGCCGGGGTAAGAATACCCAAAGACATGAGAACTCCAGCATACAAAAGATATCAGAATTTGCACTGCGAGTTTCATGCAGATTATGGCCATCGAACCGAGGACTGCAAAGCATTGCGCCTTGAGGTGGCACATTTGCTGAAGAAGGGTGTGTTGGCCGAATTCCTTACCGACGAGGAAAAAGATAACTACACCAAGAACCGAGGTGATGGACAGCCATCTCGGGCTCCACTCCCTGAGAGAGTTGTAAATGTTATCACCGGGGGGTCAGAAGTGAACAGGGTGAATTTTGCAGCTGCAAAGAAGTTCGCCAAGCTGTCGATCACAATGGAAAAGAGAACTCGAGTGGGAGGCTCGGGTAAAGAAATTATATTTGATGATGACGATTGTGATGAGATGATGTTCCCTCATGACGATGCCTTGGTCATCATGTTGAGAATCAATGACTCGGATATCAAGCGAGTCCTGATTGACCCCGGTAGCTCGGTCAACATAATTAGCTACGGGGCCATAAAGAAGATGTGGCTTAAACGGGAAGTCATCCCCAAGGCAACAGTGTTGACTGGCTTCAATAATTCCACGGAGAAGACTTTGGGTGAAATCACACTCAAAACGTTTGCTGAAGGAGTTAGCAAGGAAACACTATTTCAAGTGTTGCCCGAGGACATAGCTTACAATGTGATCCTCGGCAGACCATGGAGCCATTCCATGGAGGCTGTCCCATCCAGTCTTCATCAAATGATCAAGTTCCCTACACCTTGGGGGGGTTCGATCAATAAAGGGAGAGCAACGAGTATCAAGAGAATGCTATTCAGTTGCATTGAAAAGTGGAGTCGCCCCGACTGGGCCAAAACAATAGCAGCTAACGCAACCGGGGTCAAGCGAGGAGGACCTCTGAGGAGAAATTGAAAAGATCCCGGTGTGCATTCAAGAGCCTCTGAAATAAAAGGTCGAGGACTCAACTGTTACACCCCGTACGTCTAAATTGACGTATATCATTATAATATCATGTTAAGAATAATTTAAGTGAGTTTAAAGTAATAATATGACCATATATGATGTTTATATGTTGAATATAAAGTTTGGGAAAAATCAGATTTAAGTTGCGGAAAAACCGACAAAGGAATTGCCTTGTAACAAAGCTTTTTCAGCAATTAATTTCATGTGTTATATGAAGTCTTTTGGGGACATATCATATACCAAATTGAAGGTCTTGGAGTGTAGTTTCCAAAACTTTTAACGGTTTGCTCATATAACTTATAGATAAAAAGATATGAGCGTCAGAAGTCAGACCAGAAAAAGGGACATAAACGCAAAAGAGGGCTGGAACTGAAATATTTCGAGTATAAAAGGAAAAATATGTATTATCTTCGTCATTTCCAGAACACACACCATAGAAATAGTTCTCTCTTGAGTTTGAAGCTGATTTTTAGGATTTTGAAGAAACAACATCAATCTTAACTCGAAATTGAAGACAAATTGCGTCAAAACGCTCTACGCGATTAGGGTAACATTATGCTACCTTCAATTTCTTCTATAGTTTGAGTTTTAGAATTACTTCATGGCTAAGTAAAGTACCTAAATATTGTATTATAGCTTGTTTAAGCTTTGGGAGGTATGGAATTCAAAGGAAACGAAGTTTAGAAGCTAGAAACATCAAAGGTATGTAAGGCTAAACCTTTCTTTTGGCAAGGCATGTATCTTTTAGATTTTGAAGCTTTTATTAATTTTAAACTTAGTTTTTCTTGTGAGAAACTTGTATGGTACCAAGGAAACCTTGAATATACTTAATTTGGTACTAAAATCCAAGGTGAAAGACGTCCAAATCAGAAAGGCAAAACATTTCAAAATCTGGAAAATTGTTTTGAACTTTGGATAGTTGTTAGTATATTGATCATAACTCCTTATACAAAATTGATATTAAGATGATTTAAGAATCTCCAGAATCCTAATACATATATCTATAACTTTCATGAAGACTATGAGGTCTATAACTTTTATCTGCACCCTCAAAACTATGATGCAATACAGGACGCTGGTACCGTCTAGAAATTCTGTACATCCATGGAATTGTTACGCCACTCTCATCTTGTTATCCAGTTAATTTGTTTATGTTATCAGTTTATCCGGGTATCCATTCCCGTGTATAGTATAGCGCTGGTTCTGTTTTGCGTATCATCCAGTTTCAGTGGAAACTCTGCCGAAATTTTTATAAAAATCAAAGAGTTAGACAAATTCTAAGTTTCAGGTTGTGTCTACAATTCCATCCAGAGTTTTCTTATCATTCCTTTGAGTCCATATATATTGTTGCCACATGTGTTATGCCTCATACATGCTTATGCTTATATTGTGATCATGTTATGTGTGATTTGGAGTCCCCCATAGAGGCTGGACATTGGACACACAGTCCGGTCGCGTGTGATACTACCCGTCTGGGGGATACAGCCCCTCTGGTTCAGGCGGGAGTTGAAACACCTAGTGTGACCGGGTGTCATTCACACACTTTGACCAGAGAGACTAGATATTACTGGCTGGGGGGGATATAGCCCATAACACCCACCAGGTCTGCTATATATGGGTATATAGCCACAGTATGCACTGCATGATTATACATGAGGCTAGTTCCGGGTTTCAGTACCTGATTTGGGGGGATACAGCCCATAACGCCAGACAGGTACTAGTTCAGATGTTCAGTTACCTGATTTGGGGGGATATAGCCCATAACACCAGACAGGTACCAGTTCAGATAACAGTTCAGTTTTAGCGTCAGTATCAGTTGACAGTTATCAGTTCTCAGTTATCGGCCACCAGTTCTTAGCGTCAGTATCAGTTGACAGTTATCAGTTCTCAGTTATCAGCCACCAGTTCTTAGCATCAGTATCAGTTGACAGTTATCAGTTCCAGTTTCTAGTAACCAGCTATCAGTCATATTACAGTTATTTATCAGTATAGTTCAGCTCAGTCTTCAGTTCCAGATTCAACTAGACTTCAGTTTATATTCAGATCATGTTTAGTACGTTCTTCAGATTTCCAACTATATTGCTATGCTCCAGCTCATATTTACATATTTATATTCCAGCCTTACAGTTTCGTTCAGCTATGATATATTATATGCTCATGCCTTACATACTTGGTACATATTGTACTCACGCCCTTTTCTGGGCGCTGCGTTTCATGCCGCGCAGGTGCAGATAGATCAATGCTTGGACCATGTTAGTAGGCCATCTATCAGCTACTGGAGTCACTCCGCTTACTCCCGGAGTTACCTATCTTTTGGTATGTGTACAGTCAACCAGCTTGGGTATGGCGGGGCCTTATCTCGTCCTTTGTATATTCAGTTCATCACTCTTAGAGGCCTGTAGATATGTCCCTGTGTGGTGCAGTCAGTATGTTATGTATGTCAGCTTATGTTAGCCTTGTCAGCTATTTGCATTGCATACTCCTTATCAGCTAGGTTTATGCTTATTCTGTTTATTAGTTATAATGGTTAGCATATTATCAGTAGGATTAGTGATGATCGACACTTAGTGTTGGTCATCCGTCGCGGCCCTAAGTTGGGTCGTGACAAAAGTGGTATCAGAGCAGTTCAGTCCTAGGGTGTCTACAGGCCGTGTCTAGTAGAGTCTTGTTTAGGAGTATGTTGTGCGCCATACTTTTGAACAGGAGGCTACAAGGCACTTCAGGACAGTTGTCTTTCTTTCTTCTCTAGATCGTGCGATAGAGCCATGATTATAGAATTCAGCCCTCTAACAATAGTAATTTCAGCAAAGCGATGCCGCCAAAGAAACTAACAGCTGCCCAGATGGGCAAGGCTATTGCCGGCCAGGGTACTAGTAGAGTGCCACCTGAGGTGGATGAGAGTGAGAAGTCCAGACCTGAGACTCCATCTGAGGCCTCACAGATCCCTTCAGGTCCGGGCGATATTAGAGGTACCGCAGCTGCTGTACGTCCAGCTCCTCTACCCAACAGTTAGGGGCAGAAAATGAGGGATGCCATCAGATTATTGACCAGTGTTGTAGTTGCTCAGACTAGACAACACAGTCCAGATGCCCAGGGAGATGTTGGATCCAAGATCAATGATTTTATCAGGCTAGAGCCTACAGTTTTTACCGGATCCCGTACAGGAGAGGACCCTCAGGATTTTCTAGTGAGGATAGCCAGAATGTTGAGGGTTATGCACGTGTCAGACACAGAGTTAGTAGAGTTGGATGCATTCAGATTGGATAACTTAGCAGCAGGGTGATATCAGACATGGGAGCTATCTAGACGGCCCGATGCTACTCCCACGACTCAGAAGGAATTCTCAGATGCCTTCCTTTATCAGTATATGCCTATAGAGGCATGGGGAGACCGTGCTAATCAGTTCCTGAACTTGAGACAGGGAAGTTTGAGTGTAGAAGAGTATAATTATTGCTTTAGTTCTTTAGCATGGTTTGCCCCTACGGTGGTAGTGAGTATGGAGGATAGAATTCACAGGTATATAGTGGGACTAGCTCCACACCTAGTGAACGAGCGTATGACAGTTGTTATGCAGTCATGTATGAACATAAGATTCAGGCATTTGCTTTGTTACTTGAGGAGAGGAAGCAAAAACAGAGAGCCGACAGGGATAGAGTGTTACACAAGAGGGGCAGATTGTCTTGTTCATTTAGAGAGACATCTGGAGCGAGTAGATAGCAGAGTGTTAGACAACCACCAGCTAGTATGCCTCCATAGTCTCATGGCCTGAGATTTGATAGATCTCCTCAGTCTATATCTAGTCACACATCACTGACTTCAAGATTAAAGTGTCGTGGTACTTCTATACCGGCCAGTCAGACATATCCCAGATGTTCGGATTGTGGTAGACGCCACTTGGGTCCATGTCAGTTAGGAGTTGATACTTGTTATATTTGTCGCGAGGCAGCTATTTCATGAAAGGTTGCCCGCCTAGGGGTGGCAGTTGTACAGCCTAGCCAGCTAGATCACCAGTTGCTTGCTCAGCATCAGCACGCCATCAGGGGCATGTTCTTCAGGATGGCACCTGTATAACAGAAAGAATTTAAGGAGCAATTGAAGGATTTGTTAGATAAAGGCCTCATCAGACCCAGCAATTCCCCGTGGGGAGCCTCGATACTATTTGTAAAAAAAGAAATATGGCTCTCTACGCATGTGCATAGATTACAGACAGCTGAATAAAGTCATTATTAAGAATAAATACTCTCTGCCCAGGATTGATGTGTAGTTTGACAAGCTCCAGGGTGCCAAGTGCTTCTCGAAGATAGATTTGCGATCAGGCTACCATTAGGTTAGAGTCAGAGAATCTGATATACCTAAGACTGCATTCAGGATTAGGTATGGCCATTATGAGTTTTTAGTGATGTCGTTTGGACTCACTAACGCCTCAATAGTATTTATGGATCTGATGAACAGCGTATTCAGGCCTTATCTAGATTTATTTGTGATTATATTTATTGATGATATTCTCATATATTCAAAGTCTGAATCAGAGCATGCAGAGCACCTACGCACAATATTGGGTACTCATTGGGACCAACAATTATATGCTAAGTTCTCAAAGTGTAAATTCTAGATAGATTCAGTGGCATTTCTTGGCCACATAGTTTCAGCAGAAAGAATTAAAATAGATGACCAGAAGATCTAGGCTGTGAAGAATTGGCCCATGCCTATGACGCCAACTGAAGTACGTAGTTTTCTGGGTTTGGCAGGTTATTACAGAAAGTTTATAGAGGGTTTTTCCTCCATTGCAGCTCCACTGAACAAATTGACAAAGAAATCAGCTAAATTTGAGTGGTCTGATTCTTGCGAGCACAGCTTCCAAGAACTAAAGAACAGGTTGATAACAGCTCCAGTACTTACACTTCCAGAGGGATCTGAGGGCTATGTCATTTACTGTGATGCTTCTGGAATTGGTCTTCGTTGTGTTTGATGCAGCATGGAAGAGTAATTGCTTATGCTTCTAGGCAGCTGAAAAAGCACGATCAGAACTACCTCATCCATGATCTTGAGCTTTCAGCAGTCATTTATGCATTGAAGATTTGGAGACATTATTTTTACGGTGTTCATGTTGATATTTATACGGATCACAAGAGCCTCCAGTACATATTCAAGCAAAAGGAGCTTAGCTAACCCTATGATAGAGGCGGTGGCTAGAGTTGCTGAAGGACTATGACAAGGACATTCTTTATCATCCGGGTAAAGCGAACGTTGTTGTTGATTCCCTTAGTCGCAAGCCTATGGGTAGTCTATCTTATTTACAACCAGAGAAAATAAAGTTAGCTCATACACTCTACCAGTTGGCCAGCATGGATGTCAGACTAATAGATTCAGAGGACGCAAGAGTTACAGTTCAGAACGCAACCACTACTTGCCTAGTGACATAAGTAAAGCAGCGCCAGTCTGAGGATCCAGTTCTAGTTTAATACAGACAAATAGCCAGAAGAAAACCAGAGTCACTATACAGGGTTATTAGCGATGGGGTTCTCATGTATAAAGATAGACTTTGTGCTCCTGATGTTGCAGATTTACGTGGACAGATTATGACTGAGGCACACTATTCCAGGTACACTGTTTATCTAGGTTCGACTAAGATGTATCATGACCTTAAGCAGATTTGCTGGTGGGACGGAATGAAGCGTGACATAGCAGAATTTGTGGCTCAATGTCCTAACTGCCAACAGGTTAAGGTCGAGCATCAAAAACCTAGTGGCTTGTTACAGGAAGTCGAGATTCCATCATAGAAATGGGAAGCAGTGAATATGGACTTCATTACATGCTTTCACCGTATGCGGAGCAGATATGACTCTATTTGGGTTATAGTTGACAGGCTTACTAAATGAGCTCATTTCTTTCCTGTTAGAACTACATATACAGCAGAGGATTATGCCAGACTTTATATCAGAGAGATAGTGCGCCTACATGGTATTCCAGTATTTATTATTTCAGACGAGGGCGCACCAGTTTACAGCTAATTTCTATAGATCGTTCCAGACAGGTTTAGGGACACAGGTGTATTTGAGTACAGTATTTCATCCATAGACAGACAGACAGGCTGAGCGGACCATTCAGACATTAGAAAATATGCTCAGAGCTTAAGTGTTAGATTTTAGAGGCAGCTGGAATGGTCACCTACTGTTGATAGAGTCTGCATATAATAATAGCTATCATTCTAGCATACAGATGGTGCCATATGAAGCTTTGTATGGGCACAAATGCAGGTTTTCTATATGATGGTTCAAGGTTGGCGAGTCTCAATTGATAGGTCCAGACTTAATCCAACAAGTAATTGATAAAGTCAAGTTGATCAGGGAAATATTATTAGCAGCGCAGAGCAGACAAAAGCCCTATGCAGATAATCGACGTCGAGATTTAGAATTTCAGATTGGCGATTGGGTATTGCTGAAAGTATCACCTATGAAAGGCGTTATGAGATTTAGAAAAAAAAGGGAAGCTTAGCCCTAGATTTATTAGTCCATATCAGGTTATCACGCGAGTTGGGCGTGTAGCCTACGAGTTAGACCTTCCAGCAGACCTTCAGGAGGTACATCCAGTATTCCATGTTTCTATGCTCAGAAAATGTGTTGGAGATCCTTCTAGAGTTGTACCAGTAGATGATGTACAGATCACGGAGCAATTAACTTATGAAAAGGTGCCAGTTGCAATTTAAAGAGACAGATTCGTCGACTAAGGACGAAAGACATTCCTTTAGTTAAGATGCTATATCAAAGTAATAATATAGAAGAAATAACTTGAGAAGCTAAAAATGACATGAGAGCCAAATATACACATCTCTTCATTACTTCGAGTATGTAACAGATCGTTGCTAAATGCTTCTACATACTTCATTTAACATTCGAGGACGAATGTTCCTAACGGGGGAATATTGTTACACCCCGTACGTCTAAATTGACGTATATCATTATAATATCATGTTAAGAATGATTTAAGTGAGTTTAAGGTAATAATATGACCATATATGATGTTTATATGTTGAATATAAAGTTTGGGAAAAATCAGATTTAAGTTGCGGAAAAACCGACAAAGGAATTGCCTTGTAACAAAGCTTTTTCAGCAATTAATTTCATGTGTTATATGAAGTCTTTTGGGGACATATCATATACCAAATTGAAGGTCTTGGAGTGTAGTTTCCAAAACTTTTAACGGTTTGCTCATATAACTTATAGATAAAAAGATATGAGCGTCAGAAGTCAGACCAGAAAAAGGGACATAAACGCAAAAGAGGGCTGGAACTGAAATATTTCGAGTATAAAAGGAAAAATATGTATTATCTTCGTCATTTCCAGAACACACACCATAGAAACAGTTCTCTCTTGAGTTTGAAGCTGATTTTTAGGATTTTGAAGAAATACATCAATCTTAACTCGAAATTGAAGACAAATTGCGTCAAAACGCTCTACGCGATTAGGGTAACATTATGCTACCTTCAATTTCTTCTATAGTTTGAGTTTTAGAATTACTTCATGGCTAAGTAAAGTACCTAAATATTGTATTATAGCTTGTTTAAGCTTTGGGAGGTATGGAATTCAAAGGAAACGAAGTTTAGAAGCTAGAAACATCAAAGGTATGTAAGGCTAAACCTTTCTTTTGGCAAGGCATGTATCTTTTAGATTTTGAAGCTTTTATTAGTTTTAAACTTAGTTTTTCTTGTGAGAAACTTGTATGGTACCAAGGAAACCTTGAATATACTTAATTTGGTACTAAAATCCAAGGTGAAAGACGTCCAAATCAGAAAGGCAAAACATTTCAAAATCTGAAAAATTGTTTTGAACTTTGGATAGTTGTTAGTATATTGATCATAACTCCTTATACAAAATTGATATTAAGATGATTTAAGAATCTCCAGAATCCTAATACATATATCTATAACTTTCATGAAGACCATGAGGTCTATAACTTTTATCTGCACCCTCAAAACTATGATGCAATACAGGACGCTGGTACTGTCTAGAAATTCTGTACATCCATGGAATTGTTACGCCACTCTCATCTTGTTATCCAGTTAATTTGTTTATGTTATCAGTTTATCCGGGTATCCATTCCCGTGTATAGTATAGCACTGGTTCTGTTTTGCGTATCATCCAGTTTCAGTGGAAACTCTGCCGAAATTTTTATAAAAATCAAAGAGTTAGACAAATTCTAAGTTTCAGGTTGTGTCTACAATTCCATCCAGAGTTTTCTTATCATTCCTTTGAGTCCATATATATTGTTGCCACATGTGTTATGCCTCATACATGCTTATGCTTATATTGTGATCATGTTATGTGTGATTTGGAGTCCCCCATAGAGGCTGGACATTGGACACACAGTCCGGTCGCGTGTGATACTACCCGTCTGGGGGATACAGCCCCTCTGGTTCAGGCGGGAGTTGAAACACCTAGTGTGACCGGGTGTCATTCACACACTCTGACCAGAGAGACTAGATATTACAGGCTGGGGGGGATATAGCCCATAACACCCACCAGGTTTGCTATATATGGGTATATAGCCACAGTATGCACTGCATGATTATACATGAGGCTAGTTCCGGTTTTCAGTACCTGATTTGGGGGGATACAGCCCATAACGCCAGACAGGTACTAGTTCAGATGTTCAGTTACCTGATTTGGGGGGATATAGCCCATAACACCAGACAGGTACCAGTTCAGATAACAGTTCAGTTTTAGCGTCAGTATCAGTTGACAGTTATCAGTTCTCAGTTATCGGCCACCAGTTCTTAGCGTCAGTATCAGTTGACAGTTATCAGTTCTCAGTTATCAGCCACCAGTTCTTAGCGTCAGTATCAGTTGACAGTTATCAGTTCTAGTTTCTAGTAACCAGCTATCAGTCATATTACAGTTATTTATCAGTATAGTTCAGCTCAGTCTTCAGTTCCAGATTCAACTAGACTTCAGTTTATATTCAGATCATGTTTAGTACGTTCTTCAGATTTCCAACTATATTGCTATGCTCCAGCTCATATTTACATATTTATATTCCAGCCTTACAGTTTCGTTCAGCTATGATATATTATATGCTCATGCCTTACATACTTGGTACATATTGTACTCACGCCCTTTTCTGGGCGCTGCGTTTCATGCCGCGCAGGTGCAGATAGATCAATGCTTGGACCATGTTAGTAGGCCATCTATCAGCTACTGGAGTCACTCCGCTTACTCCCGGAGTTACCTATCTTTTGGTATGTGTACAGTCAACCAGCTTGGGTATGGCGGGGCCTTATCTCGTCCTTTGTATATTCAGTTCATCACTCTTAGAGGCCTGTAGATATGTCCCTGTGTGGTGCAGCCAGTATGTTATGTATGTCAGCTTATGTTAGCCTTGTCAGCTATTTGCATTGCATACTCCTTATCAGCTAGGTTTATGCTTATTCTGTTTATTAGTTATAATGGTTAGCATATTATCAGTAGGATTAGTGATGATCGACACTTAGTGTTGGTCATCCGTCGCGGCCCTAAGTTGGGTCGTGACATCAACTATTGAGGAGCTGGAATCTTTCACCTTATTGAAAAATTTTCCTGAAAGAAAGGTATTTGTCGACTCGGAGTTGGACCCAGAGTCGAAGAAAGCAATCATCGAAGTCTTAAAGTCAAACAATGATTGCTTCGCTTGGTCCCATTCGGACATGATTGGTATCGATCCGGAGATCATGACCCACAAGATGAATATAGACCCAAAATTCACCCCGATGAAGTAGAAGAAAAGACCTCACGCCGGGGTTAAAAAGAGAGCAATCGAAGACGAAACCACGAAGCTGCAAGAGAATGGATTCATAAGGGAGGTGAAGTATCCCGAGTGGCTGGCTAATGTGGTCGTCGTGCCCAAGAAAAATGGCCAGTGGAGGATGTGCGTAGACTATACTGATCTGAACAAGGCTTGCCACACGGACTCTTACCTGTTGCCACAAATAAATAGGTTAATAGACTTCACAGCTGGACACAAACTATTAACCTTCTTGGATGCTTATTCGGGCTACAACCAAATCCTCATGAATCCGAAGGACAAAGAGAAGACCTCGTTCATCACTGACCGAGGTACTTTTTGCTATAAACTGATGCCCTTCGAATTGAATAATGCCGGGGCGACATATCAGAGACTAGTGTGTCGCATGTTCAAGGAGCATATTGGAAAATCTATGGAAGTCTATACAGATGATATGCTTATCAAGTCAATTTGAATGGAGGATCATTTGAAGCATTTAAGTGAAGCTTTCGTTGTTCTGACGCAATATGGCATGAAATTGAATCCTGAGAAGTGTGCCTTTGGTGTAGGGTCAGGAAAATTCTTTGGATTCATAGTCTCTTAAAGAGGGATCGAGGCTAATCCAGATAAGATCAAAGCAATAGAATAAATTCCCGAGGAGCTCACCAGGGTAAAGGAAGTTCAGCACTTAACTGGCCGAATCGCTGCCTTGAGTCGATTCATCTAAAGGCCTTCGGAGCGATGCCACAAATTCTTCTCCGTCTTGAGAAAGAATAATCACTTCGAATGGACACCAGAGTGTAAAGAAGCGCTGAGGGAATTGAAACGCTATCTGGCTAAGGCATCGTTGCTCGCCAAGCCAAAAGATGGTGAAACATTTTTGGTCTACTTGGCAGTATTCGAGGTATCAGTCAGCGCTGTGCTGGTTCGGGAAGAAGATGGCAAGCAACACCCCATCTATTATGTGAGCAAGACACTCCTCGACGCTGAGACCAGGTATCCTCACTTGGAAAAAACTAGCACTTGCTTTAATTGTTACTGCTCGGAAACTACGACCTTATTTCCAGTGTCACCCAATAGCGGTAGTTTCAACCTTCCCCTAAAGAAGTATATTACGCAAACCTGAGTTATCGGGGATGTTATCAGAGTGGGCAGTAGAATTGAGCGAGTATGACATCACTTATCAACCCCGAACAGCCATCAAGTCCCAAGTCTTAGCTGACTTCGTAGCTGATTTTAGTGTTGGGATCCAGCCCGAAGCTGAAAAGGAGAATCCAATGTCGAAAGTGTTATTTCCCAAGATACACTAATTTACTGTTTTAACGAACAGTTTCTTAAATGTGTTCCTTTACTGAATTATATGCGGAATTAAAATTGTAAGTAAATGAAAACCCAATATTAGCATGGAAAAACCCATTTAACTAGGGATAAAAAACCACGACCTACTCTTCCAAGTAGGATTTCAACTTCACTATGTAAAAAAACTCACTTGGTTAAACGACTACCTTCTTACTAACCTAGGACTAACTCTAATCCTCTAGTGACCTCTTTCACGATCAGTGAAGTTTCTTCAAATACACGACTTGAACTGAAATGATACAACTCGATAGTACTTACTACAGTTGAACTAAGACTGAACTTTTGCAAGACTCAATCTAAGGAAGATGTTCTTAGTTCCCTGTAGCATAATGATTACACAAATACGATAAAAACTCTTTCAATGCTAAGACCCGATTATCTCTGTATTTGTGCACACTTTAATAGCTGAAATGCTCCTCGTTTTATAGCTTTAGCAACCAAGAAGTCTTGAGCAATTAGAACTCCAAAACTTCCAAGAGTTTGAGTCCTAATCGAACTCTTCACGTAATCATACGAAATCCTTTAGCCCTTATCCACTGTTTATGCAATCTTTTCATATCACGTTTAGATCTGCATAGTTATCAAGATAAACATTAGTGTAAGGATAATTAATAATATCTCAACTTAAATGATTTTGCATGAATTATCTATTTAGCTGCCGTGATTCAAAGGAACATGTCCTTTGGATTTGTTCCTTAGTCATCAGTCAAAAACTTCAAGCTTATCCAAGCTAACATTTTCCCCCTTTTTGATGATGACAAACTCATAAGCGTAGCTTCAAATAGGTATAAAGTTCACACAAAATCAACTTACCCTTCCCCCTTTTGGCATCACTAAAAAGATTGCATAAAAAATAATTCAAGTGTTTGAAAAATCAGCCATAAACATTGAGGCAACTAAAAATGCAAACACAATTCAGACTAAAGCAACTGCAAAATAATGATATTAGCCATCCAAGACAAGTCATCAATAATAAAAGGTTAAACTAGGGGGATACAAGCAAGTACTATAAAATTATTCAAAAACTAGAAAAGGAAAAGACTAAGGTACTAGAACTAGTCTAAATCCCACTGGGTAAAAGATAGCTTATGGCTAGGGTAATCAGGATGTGGAAGGACCAGGTCCCTGAGTTTGTTTAGCAACTCAAACATCTGTTTGAGCGTACCCTCATTTGTCTCCTTTGCTTTTGTAGCCTCTGCCTTCCAGTAGTTCTTCTCCTCCTCTAACCTTGTTATTTCAGCAGCTTGTATGGCAACCTGTTGCCTCAATGCCCTTACTTTATTATTCAAAGGCTGTTTGCCAACACCAGCCAGTGGAGGATCAGCTTGAACAGTCATATCACAGCTGATCAGGGTAGCCTAACCAAATTTCTCCTTTTTTATAGCATTGACTACCCCCTCCAATGGGATTCCCAATTTAGCAAACATATCAGTTATGATAAAACCAAATGGCAATGAGTGCTTTTTCTTCCCAGTAACAACCCTCTTAATCAGATGAATCATAAACCTGGGCCAGTTAATCTGCTTATCACTGTCCAGCTGTTCCATAAGGAACAGGTCCATGAAACTAGCAATCCCTCTCTTTTCCTGCCTTGGCAGCATAATCTTGTTCACAAATTCAAACAACACCTGGTGCTGAGGGTGCATTTCACTTTTCTGCACAGCCCTAGGCTTATCCTCCTCATCATTTTCAGCAAACTTCCTTGTAATTTCCAACCTAGTAGGCAAATTTTTCAAATCAGGCCACAACTTCTTGATGTAGCTTTCATACCCCACAGATGGAATACCCAGCAGTTCTCCCAGTTCCTTAGTGTCAAAAGTGATTTCATGGTCATGGACAGAGGTAGTGATCCTATCCCTTCTTATGGAGCAATTCTTGTAGAATTCCTGAACCATCACAGTTGCACACTTACCCTTTATCTGAAGGACCATGTTCCTACAACCTTGAACTTGTAGCTTTTGCAACAACCAAATCATACCCTCTTTCTCAACATCAGAGAGTACCCTTCTTTTCAAAACTTTCCTAGACATAATATCATCATGTATACAGTGTTGAACCTCATCTCCCTCATTCTCACTCTCACTGTCCTCACCCTCAACAGACTCATCAGAACTAGAGTCAGAAGTTTCATCAACCAATTTTCTTTTTGAGGACCTGGTCCTCTTGGAAGATTTCCCTGCAGCAGCTTTCACAGAACTTCTTGTCACACGCCCCTGTGCAACTTTTCTTTTCTTAGACTGAGGAATAACTACCTCAACATCTTCCATCTCATCATCCACAAAATCCCTCTCTTTTTCTACAACCTCAATTTCTTCTTCATCAACAGGATCAACAACCTGTTTTCCCTTCCCTTTTCTACTTCTTTCGATAGCAGCAGCCAGATTCTCATCTGCAGCCTTAACTGCACTTCTTGTTCTCCTTACTCCAGTAGCAGGAGTAGAGACAGAAGGAACAAGTCCTTTTGCCTTAGAGGAACTTTCACTTTTTTTCTTAAGTCCTGGCTTATAACTATCACTAACTTTCTTCAACTTTGCAGCAATCTCAGCAGACATTTGGTCATCAATGGGTCCCTTCCTAGCAAGTTTTCTCTTTAAACTCCTAATATTAATCAAATCAATAATTGGCCTATCACTATCACTAATAACATCATCAACATTTATCACATCCTCCATGGGTGTTCTAAAAGCAACCTCTGGAGACCCAGATGACTCATGCATGGGTAGTTCCAAACGTTTTACAGTTTCCCCTTCCCCCTCAGGAACAGTTCCAGACTCCTCTTCCTTTTCCCCTTCATCCTCTACTACATTTAAAGGAGAGGCGTAGTTTACCTAATATTGACAAATGATCATAGCCCTTGACAAGTCCTTAACCTGTTCTACAATCGACTCAGCAGTGGGAACTGGTCCTTCCCCCTGAATTTCTGGTTCAGGAACTTCAGGGTTATTTTCAGGAACTTCAGGGTTTGGTGTTGTGGTATCCATGGGTGAAGGAGGGTTTGGAATTTTTGGTTGATCAGAGGTGGGTAGAGATGATGAATTTTTAGGTGAGAGAGACATTTTAGCAATACGATTCAAGAGATATTTTACTATTCTTTTTGAAATTTTGAGAATTCAATTGTGAGCAAAGTAAAAATAATGAAGAAGTAAAAGTGTATTTTATAGAGTGAAATAGGTAGTGGAGATTGAGTGCAAGTGGATCACTATTACCTCATTGAATGTAATTCAGCCGTTAATAGGTTTCAAGTTACCTGATTTGATTAAGAACTGGTTCTTTGGATGAGACTCTTATGCAGTTTGGATATGATAAGGCTTCCTAGTGGGATTTATCCTAATTGCAAGTTACCTATAGCATCAACCTTCTAAGATACATGAATAATACAGAGTACATGCCTGATTTTAAGACGAAAATCAGTGTCCTTCCAAATTTAATCACTTTTGCTCAATCTGAAATTCTAAGAGCATAAGGGTAACATCATTCAATTTTAGCAACTCTAAAAAGAAATCATGGCATAAGAGTATACAATGAAGTATTAAACTGGACTGAATATTTCAAATTGACTTGAATAAAATTCATTTTTAAGTGCAACTTTCTAGCCAATTTTGAAGTAAAGTATTGATGAATTTAGGTGAATTTAATCATCCCTAATTCCAACTTATTTCTTTCAAAATGATCTCTTCCTAAAGCTTTTGTAAAAATGTCAGCAATTTGCTTTTCAGTAGGACAAAATGCTATGGTGATCAAACTCTTTTCATAGTTATCTCTCAAGAAATGGTGTCTTATATCAATGTGTTTGGTTCTTTTGTGATGCACTGGATTCTTTGTCATGTTAATAGCACTAGTGTTGTCACAAAAGATAGGAACAGTTCCTACATCAACACCAAAATCTTGTAATTGTTGCTTAATCCATAACAACTGTGAACAACATGAAGCAGCTGCCACATATTCAGCCTCAGCAGTGGAAAGTACCACTGAATTTTGTTTCTTGGTTTCCCAAGAAACCACACACACCAAGAAAAGGTGCCATACCTGAGGTACTTTTTCTATCAACAAGGAAACTTGCATACTCAGCATCAGTATATCCAACAAGATTAAAATTTCCACCTTTTGGATACCAAAGTCCCAAGGAACCTGTTCCTTTCAGATATTTTAATATTCTTTTAACAGCTTTCAAATGAGATTCCTTAGGATCTGACTGAAACCTAACACATAAACCAACACTAAACACAATATTAGGTCTACTAGCAGTTAGGTAAAGTAGAGAACCAATCATACCTTTATACAATTTTTGATCAACTGATATTCCATGTTCATCAAGATCCAATTTTGTGGCAATGACAATAGGTGTATAAATTTCCTTAGCATTATCCATATCAAACCTTTTAAGTAATTCCTTAACATATTTTTGTTGATGGATCATAGTTCCATTTGAGGTTTGCTTAATTTGTAAACCCAAAAAGAAATTGAGTTCACCCATCATGCTCATCTCAAACTCACTCCCCATCAGATTTGCAAATTTCTTACTTAAATTTTCACAAGTAGCACCAAATATTATATCATCTACATAAATTTGAACAATTAAGAGATGCTTACCTTTTTCTTTCAAAAACAGTGTGCTATCAATTTTACCTCTTTTATATCCATGCTGAAGTAGAAACTTTGATAGCCGTTTATACCATGCTCTTGGTGCCTGCTTGAGTCCATACAAGGCCTTGTCCAACTTGTACACATAATCAGGAAACTGTGCATTCTCAAAACCTGGAGGTTTCTTAACATACACTTCTTCTTTTAAGTAACCATTCAGAAATGCACTCTTAACATCCATTTGATGTAGAGTAAATTCCATGTATGTAGCAAAGGTTATAAGGAGTCTTACTGCTTCCAATCTTCCAACTGGAGCAAAAGTCTCATCATAATCAATGCCCTCATCTTGACTATAACCTTGAACAACTAACCTAGCCTTATTTCTGGTTACCATGCCATCCTCATCAAGTTTGTTTCTGAACACCCATTTTGATCCTATTATGGACCTGTTCCTTGGCTTGGGTTCCAGATGCCAAACTTGACTTCTTTTGAATTGATTCAATTCTTCATGCATAGCATTGATCCAATCTTCATCCTTTAATGCTTCTTTCACATTTTTGGGTTCAACAAAAGACAAGAAGGCACTAAAGGCACACATATTGTGATTTTTAACTGCTGATCTAGTTTGTATTCCAGCATTCTTATCTGAGATTATTTAATTCACAGGATGTGAACCTTGATACTTGTAAGGCTTGAGTATCAAACCATTTTCAGAAGTCCCTTACTGAGGAACAGTTCCTGAGGGAGTAGCATTGCCAGTTTGTGAGGTGAATCCAATATGTGTTCCCCCTGTTTCTGTGCTACTCTTCTCAGTTCTGTCCTGAGGAACAGTTTCTTGCAGTTCACTTCTCACAGTATCCCCATCCAATGTCTGCATTTGTGGATCAATTTCACCATGCTTCAGCATTCCAATCTCTTCATCTTCCTGTACCTGTTCTTGAGTCTGACTGTCAGTTTCATCAAACTTAACATGCATGCTTTCTTCAATTTTCAATGTTTTCTTGTTAAAGACTCTATAAGATCTACTATTTAAAGAATAACCAACAAAGACTCCCTCATCACTTCTAAGATCAAATTTTCCTAAGGCATCTTTCCCATTGTTATGTATGAAATATTTGCAACCAAAAGCCCTAAGATGAGAGATATTTGGTTTTCTTCCCTTAAGCAACTCATATGATGTCTTTTCTACTAATGGCCTTGTCATACATCTATTGATTATGTAGCATGCAGTATTGATGGCCTCAGCCCAAAAGTTTTGTGGAAGATTTTCAGATATTAGCATAGTCCTTGCCATTTCCTCTAGGGTCCTATTTTTCCTTTCCACTACACCATTTTGTTGTGGAGTTATAGGTGAAGAAAAATTGTGACTAACGCCATTTTCATTACAAAAATTGAAAAACATATGATTTTCAATTTCAGTTCCATGATCAGATCTAATAGCAACAATGTGACTATCTAGAGTCCTTTGAGCTTTCTTAGCAAAAATTGAAAATGCATTAAAAGCTTCTTCTTTAGATGCAAGAAATATAGTCCATGTAAATTTGGAGTAATCATCAACCAACACCATAACATACTTCTTACCTCTACGACTCATGTTCTCATTGGTCCACACAAGTCCATATGGACTAGTTCCAAAGGTTTGGTAGTACTTACCTGTTTTTTTGGTTTGAAGGAGGATTTTACCTGCTTCTCCCTGGCACAAGCTTCACATACCTTATCATCCTTAAACTTGATGTTAGGAAGACCTATCACCAAATCCTTGGACACAAGTTTGTTCATTTGTGAAAGACTAGCATGGTCAAGTCTTTTGTGCCATAAGAGGGGATCATTTTGCACACTTAAGCAACTCAAGATTCCATCAAATAGTGTCAACAGATCTACCTTGTAGATGTTTCCATGTCTATTTCCCTGCAAAATAATCTCTCCAGAGGCTTGGTTAGTCACAGTGCACCCAGTAGATGAGAAATTAACATTATTACCTTTGTCACACAATTGAGATATACTCAATAGGCAATACTTCAGCCCATCTACAAGAAACACATTGTCTATACTATGTGAATCAGACCTACCTACCTTTCTAATGCCAATAATTTCCCCTTTCTTACCATTACCAAAGGAAACTCTTCCTCCTTGAAAGGCTGAGAGTGAATGAAAGGAACAGTTCCTTATGTCCTGTCATGTGCCATGAGCAACCACTGTCCATGTACTATTTGTGGTTCCTTTCCTTCACTCTAGCCTGCAAAAGAAAACTAAGGGTTAATTTTAAGAACCCAAACTAGTTTGGATTCCTTTCCTTGAGAAAAAAGATGAATCAGATCTCTCCTAGCCCAGAATGGTAATGGTTTCTTTGTGTGAACAGTTTTCTTTCTCACAAAATTTTGAACTGGTTTATAGGACATGTTCCTCTGTGCTGCCATTTTTAGAGATTGGCAATTTTCTTTCAAGTGACCAGTGTTCCCACAATGAGTGCATAGCCAGTTTTCAGGAAGTGATATGTACTTACTTTTTGGATCCCATTTGGGTGAAGACTGTGATTTCATGAATCCAATACCATTCTTGTTACTACTATGATTTTCCTATAACCATTCTAGTGCTTCAGAGGACGTTCCATGTTACAGTTTTTCCTAACTCCAATTTTGTTTTAACTAAGTCCTCATCCAAAGATCTTATCTTTTCGTTTTTCTTGCACTGTTCATCAACTGTGACTTTCAGTTTCTCTTTAGTAATGATTTGATGAGAATTAGCAATGCCTTTACAATTTTCAACTGTTTTAACATTTTTCAGTTCCTGAACAGTTGATTCAAGTGTGAGGACCTGTTCCTCAAGCATGCTAATTTTTCTTTTCAGAGAGTCATTTTTAATTACTGCCTTTTTATATTATGTTCCTAGACTTTCAATTTCATCATGTAGTTGATTTTTGCCATCCCTTAGAGATTTAAACTCATTTAGCACAATATGAAATACTTTAACTAATTTCTCTCTAGGCATGTTTTTCACATCTTGTCTAAGTTTAGAAACAAATACCTCAGCATCTTCTTCATTATCTGAGTCTTCAAGAGCCATTAGAGCAAGATTCTCATCCAGATCATCATCAGATTGTTCATCCTCACTGTCTTTCTATCCAGCAACCATTGCTTTGAGATTTCCACTTTTCTTCCCAACCTGCTCCCTAGCCTTTTCCCTTTCTTCCACGTATCTCTTCCTCCATTCTCCTTCCATAACTGGACATTTGCTGATATAGTGCTCCATGCTTCCACATTTGAAGCATTATCCAGCCTGTTTCATGTTAGAAGACCTACCCTGTCCACTAGCCCCCTTTTTCTTATTCAAATATCTTTGAATACTTTTAGCGATAAGGACCAGTTCCTTATCATCAATAGGCTTATCAGCAGCAGTTAAGGCTAAGTTAGGTACCGTTTTAACTGGTTCACCTTTGTTTTTAACCTTTTCCCTTAGTTCATAAGTTTTCAAATTACCTATAAGCTCATCTAAGGATAAGGTGGTGAGATCTTTGCTTTCAATGATAGCACAAGCTTTAATCTCTCAAGAATTTGGAAGAACCCTAGTTAGGATTTTTTCTACTCTATCTTCAATAGTTAAAACCCTTCCCAAAGAAATAAGTTCAGATGAAATAGCATTAAATCGAGTGTACATTTCAGAAATTGATTCTCATTCTTTCATTTTAAAGCTTTCATATTCAGCAGGAGTGTACCTCTAGATCTTTTGACCTGACTTGTTCCTTCATTTGTAACCTGTAGAGCATCCCAGATTTCCTTTGCAGTAGTATACCCTCTAATTCTAGTGCACTCATCAGGACTGAGTCCACAGACAAGCCACTTCCAAGCTTTGGCATTATTTTCCCACTGCCTTAAGTCTTCAGCATTGCATTCCCTTCTAGTTTTGGGGACAACATTTCCTTCAGCATCCTTTTTCATTGGAATCATTTGACCTTCAGTCACTATGTCCCATAACTCATAGTCCTCAGCCTGAAGATGATCTCTCATACTTTCCTTCCACCATGAGTAGTATTTTCCATTGAACAAAGGTGCCCTAACAGTTGACTGACCATCACCATTTTCCTGTGATGTACTCATTCTAATCTTAGGTGTTAGCCTTTTCAGGGATAACCCGCTCTGATACCAATTTTTATTTCCCAAGATACACCACTTTACTGTTTTAAGGACCAGTTCCTTAAATGTGTTCCTTTACTGTATTATATGCGGAATTAAAACTATAAGTAAATGAACACCCAATATTAGCATGGAAAAACCCCTTTAACTAGGGATCAAAAAACCACGACCTATTCTTCCGAAGTAAGATTTCAACTTAGCTATGTATAAGACTCACTTGGTTACAAGACTACCTTATTACTAACCTAGGACTAACTCTAATCCACTAGTGACCTCTTTCACGATCAGTAAAGTTTCTTCAAGTACACGACTTGAACTGAAATGATACAACTCGATAGTACCTACTACAGTTGAACTAAGACTGAACTTTTGCAAGACTCAATCTAAGGAACAGGTTCTTACTTAGTTCCATGTAGCTTAATGATTACACAAATACGATAAAAACTCTTTCAATGCTAAGACCCGATTCTCTCTGTATTTGTGTACACTTCAATAGCTGAAATGCTCCTTGTTTTATAGCTTTAGCAACCAAGAAGTCTTGAGCAATTAGAACTCCAAAGCTTCCAAGAGTTTGAGTCCTAGTCGAATTCTTCACGTAATCATCTAAAATCCTTTAGCCCTTATCCACTATTTATGCAATCTTTTCATATCACGTTTAGACCTGCATAATTATCAAGATAAACATTAGTCTAAGAATAATTAATAATATCTCAGCTTAAATGATTTTGCATGAATTATCTACTTAGCTGCAGTGATTCAAAGGAACATGTCCTTTGGATCTGTTCCTTAGTCACCAGTCAAAACTTCAAGCTTATCCAAGCTAACAGAAAGGAACAGCTTCGGGACTATGGATAATTCACACCGATGGGGCAACTAATTCTAAGGGTTCGGGATTAGGCATAGTGTTAAAAGCGCCCACCTGGGAGAAAATCAGGCACTCCGTTTGGTTCAAAAGGGTAACCAATAATGAGGCCGAATACGAAGCAGTTTTAGCAGGCTTGGAGTTAGCTAAAGAAATGGGGGTGGAAAGAATTGAGTTGAGATGCGGCTCACAGCTGGTGGTAAATCAAGTGCTCGGTGAATACATGACTCGGGAGCCCAGAATGCAGCTATTTTTGGACCGAGCACAAAGGATTTGGCCCAATTCCAAGAATGGCAAATTAAACAAGTGCCTCAAGAAGAAAACACCGAAGCCGATGCTTTGGCAAACCTGGGTTCGGCAGTCGATGAAACACACTCGGGGACTGATTCAATGGTTCGGTTGCTCTCTGCGCAAATGAGAGAGCTAAAATTGCAAGTCAATTCGGTGGACCACAAGTGGGATTGGCGGAGTAAGTTTATCTCTTACTTCGACTCGGGGACTCTCCCCCAAGACAAGAAAAAAGCCAAAAAATTAAGGACCCAAGCGGCTTCATATCATATGATCGAGGGAAATTTGTATAAGAGATTGTATTGCGGCCCGATGGCTAAGTGTTTGGGTCAAGACGAAGCCAGATATGTGATGGCTGAAGTGCACGAGGGTGAGTGTGGTAACCACTCAGGGGGAAGTCCTTGGTGCCCAAAATACTTAGAGCTGGGTACTATTGGCCCACCATCAGCGCAGATACAAAGGCCTTCATGCAAAAATACGATAAGTGCCAACGCCACGCACGAATGATTCATCAACAAGCCGAACCTTTGCATTCGGTTGTGTCACCATGGCCTTTTATGAAATGGGGGATGGATGTTGGTTGTCCCTTGCCGAAGGGAAAAGGTGGTGTTCGGTTCATCCTCGTTTTAACTGATTACTTTACAAAATGGGTGGAAGCAGGAGCTCTCACCGAGGTCAAACAGAAAGAAGTAATCGATTTTATCAGGAAGAACATCATCTACAGGTTCGGTGTCCCGAGGGAAATCGCTTGCGACAATGGTAAACAGTTCATGGGAGCAACCATCACTGATTTCTTCAAACAATGGGGAATCAAAAGAATTGCTTCGACCCCCTATCATCCAAGTGCCAATGGCCAAGCTGAGTCCTCAAACAGAATAATAATTGAAAACGTTAAGAAAAGGCTCGATGAAAAGAAAGGTCCATGGCCCGAGGAGTTGCTAGCGGTATTGTGGGCCATGAGAACAACAGAAAAGAACAGCACCGGTGAGACCCCTTTTTCACTTGCCTATGATATGGTTTTGCTCATCCCCGTGGAAGTGGGCGAACCAAGTCTTCGGTATGCTCACACCACCGCGGATGCAAATCAGCAAGCCATCCGCGTAGAGTTGGACTTGCTCGAAGAGAAAAGAGAGTTGGCTTTGGTTCGTCTAGTTGCATAAAAGAGGCAGATCGAGGCATATCTCAATAGGAAGGCCAAACTTAGAGATTTTAAAGTTGGCAATTACGTGCTGAAGGCTACGAATCAATCAATGAAGGAGAAGAACGGGGGAAAACTCGTCGAAAACTGGGAAGGACCTTACAAAGTTAGAGCAATTGTTGGGAAAGGATCTTACCAAATTGATGATCTGCAAGGCATACCCGAACCCTTAAATTGGAACATCTCAAATTTGAAGCGGTACTACTTCTGAAATCGAGGTAAGCATTCCTTGATTATTTAAAGTTTACCTTCAGCCTCGAGCTGAAAAATGCTCCTAGGGCCTCGATCGAAATGTACTAACTTGCTCCTCGTTTCATTTTGCTTAACCTTTTCAGGAAGCGGATAAAATGATCTCCAGTGCTTGGATCTTCATCAAGATTCACACCCGAACACTGGCGGGAGTAAGAGGCGGGTTGCAACCGAGGTTGACTCTGAGCCTCTCAACCGAAGCCTGGCTATTCGACCACCGGGGACTGACACCCGAAAAATAGATTAGTACATTGTAATTACGCCCGATAGTGGCATGTTGACAATTTGTTTTTACGCCTATGGTCTACCTCGACTTGCCCTTATGTAAAAAGCCGATTGTGGCTCGTTGATATTATCAATGGAATAAACTTGATTCTATATCTTTTTGTTTCCTAAGATCTTACACACCGAAGTTGCACTTCAAATGCATTGACTCGAGAACGAGACGCCGTTCTAAGTTTGCATCGTCTTTATTTGACTAAGTCATGCAAGCAAGCTATTTACTTTAAGTGTTCGGCTCATGCGAAAACTAACACTTAAGATGAGAAATACAAAATCATTTCATTGATAGGCCCAAAGGTTGCAAGTTTTTACATCAAAAGGACCCGAAGGTCTAAAGCATGAACATAAGAAGAGCCCGAATTCTTACACAAAACAAGAACTGAAACAAGAATCTAGGCTTCGGGGTTATCATCTCCCTTTTCGGAAGCCCCTTCGGCATCCTCATCATCATCATCCTCGCCATCATCCTCGCTCGAAGCCTCACTTGATGGAAGATCGTCGATGATAGCTTGAGCCTGGGCTGCCTTCTCTTCGGCGTTGGCAATCTCTTCTTCCAAATTGAGCTCACCAGCATGACAATGCTTAAGCAGCTTCAGTCGAGACTTGATAACAGCCCACCGTTTATCCAGCTCCGCCCTCTTGGTCTTGATCCTATCCCTGGCTTTGCGATCAGTAATTTCCTCTCGAAGGGTTTTGAACTCGGCCTCACGAGCTGGAACTTTGGAGTTCTCACCCTCCAGCCTCTAAATATATAGCAAATGATTTCTCACCTTCTCGTGGTGCTTCTTGGCCATCTCCTTAAATTTGCCCCTAGCTTGGGCTAACTCAGCATTGAGTTTTGCAAACTCGGCTTCCAGCTTCGTACGCTCGATTTGGAAACCTTCGCCAAGGGCTCGAATCTTCGCCTCGGTAGTGGCTTCAGCTTCGTGCAAATCGGTCTCGGACTTGGACAACTAAGCCTTCAATTCTGTTATTTGTGCATTGAAGCTCTCCCTTTGCCTGTGCCATGCGCGGGCAACACGCCGAACTACTTCATCCCTCGAGGACTCAACCTCGATAGCCCTCAACGACAAAACAAAGCTCTAAATAGAGATCAATCTAAAAATCATTGTCAATAACTGACAGAAGACAGAGGTGAAATTAAAAGACGACGAAAATTACTCTGATAGCATTGGCAGCGATGGTGTTGTATAGCTGTCCTCAAGAGAAAGTCTGCACAACTTTGTCTTCCTCTGGGCAAAGTAAAGGCGTAAGGCTCAGGATATCACCTCGGGTGCTCGCCAACAGGTTCGAAGAAGATGGCACCTCGAGCTTCCGAAAAGACCCCACCGAGGACGAAATCCTCACGGGCTCAGATTGCGCCCGAACCACGCTGACTTCAGCCTCCCTCTCGATCGCAGCAGACCCAGCTTCCCCAACTTTGGCATTGCCTCTGGCCTTGGCAACTGCCGCCTCGGATTCTTGCTCCTGATCTTCAAGGTCCACGACCTCAACTACTTTTCGAGCTATTAAGTCCTCGGCGGCAACGTCATTACGCTCATCAATCAGCCTTTGGCGCGATTCCGCCACCACTTCGGGCCTAGGGGAAGTGGCCACCTCGGTGCGAGGGTTTACAGAGTGAGAGGGTTTCTTGAAAACCGCCCTCTTCCTTTTCATACCTACAAAGGGCAACATAAGAGAATCTTGAGCAAAGAAATGAAGAGGAGTAAAAGCCAGTGAGTTAACCAAGGGTGAGGTTACCTTTTGAGGATCCTTGACCCGAGGACCCTTTTGAAATCTTCGAAGGCTGTGAGGCCTTCAACTCCTTCAGGTTACTCGCTAGACCTGTCGCCGAAGCTAGATCATCCGACTCGGTATCTTCATCGTCTTTCTTCTTCTTCTTCTTGTCTTTCTTTTTGTTGATGGCACGGTTTGGAAAACCTAGTACAAAAGAGAAAGAAGTCAGTGATGAAATCAAAAGAGTTTGGACAACAACTGAGGTGGAGGGTTATAGACAACCTACCATGCCTTATGCATTGCCAACCGAAGTCAGCTTCCATCTCCATCCATGACCGAATGGGACGTGCATGAACTCGAGTTACAGCCCTAACCTACTCAGTCAAGCCATCTGGGGGAGGGGGATGATAGCAACCTTGTTGGTTGGAGAACAAAAATAGATTGAAGTTAGCAAACAAGAGTGAAAGCAGAAGAAAAGATTGGGAACGAAGGGACACTTACGTGTGCTATTCCATCTCTCAGAGAAATCAGGTTCAGTGGATAGAACACTAGTCTGCAAAAGAATGTAGCGATCACACCAACCTCGGTCTCCATAATCCTCACTCTTGTAGAGAAGCGCGTATTTACCCCGGTTGTTCAAAGCCACAACTCTAGCTTTGTGGAAGTATGGATAGTAGAGAGAGAGGAGGTGTTGCAGGGTAAAATCAACTCCGGCCTTCGTACTCAGCCAATCCAAACACTGCACAACCCTCCAGACACCGAGGCCAAGTTGAGCCAAACACAGGTTGTAGGTTCGGCAGAAATCATTAATCACCCTGTGAACGGGGAGAGTGAACCCAATGGTGAAGGGGCAGGTGTAAGCAAAAGAGAGCCCCTCCACATGATGACAAACTCTGCTAGTGGGGTCGGGGATAATTATCTTCACCTCGGGCTCGAATGCACAATCCTTCCGAACCCGATGAATGTGAGCTTGAGTGATTCGGGTCGGAGTCGTGTTCACTGGCACGTTCCTATTCAGCCCCTCTTGATCGGCAGATTGATTTTGAAGCTTTAAATCCTTACTGTTGTCAAAATGTGATGGTATGATTTGGTGAGGCTCGAGCTCCTGCTCGAGAGGAATCTTTGGTAATTTTTTCTCAGGGCCCGAAGGTCCCACCTCGGCATCATGCCCTCTTTCGGCGACAGGCAGCTCACCACTTGGTTTCCGTTTTGGCCTCGGCGTCATCTTGACCCTCGCCCTCGGCGTCATCGCCTTCGCCTTCGTCATCCCTGTGACTGACCCTTCCAACGTCAGCTCCAGCTACTACCATGGCGTCATCATCAATGACGTCATCTTCCTCCCCTATGCCGACAGCCTCACTTACGGCCGCTATATCGTGCGTGGCTCTCTTCTTACGCCGCCTAGGGCCACCGACGCCAGACGTCACCTCTCCACCACCTTCCGCCGCGACAACTTGAATCGCCGGCTTAGTGGCGATGATGTCGCCGCTAGCTACAGTGGCGGCGTACTATGAGATCCTTGCTCTCTCACCAGAGTCGCTTGAATCCTGTTGCAGACATGATTATGGCGTTAAAAGCTTGAGATTTAGTAACGGATGGGAATTGACCAGAGTAAGAGGTGGAAGTTCTTGCTTTTTTTCTTATCACTGTTGAATGCAAAGATTGAAAATGAAGAGAATAATTCGTTGAAGGAGTATTTATAGGCGTGGGAAAGACAAGTGGCATAGTTTCATCATTGTAACGTTGGGGGAAACAAAGAAAGCGGCGTGATCGTTCGTTCAGCCAACGGACGATTGACACGTGTCAGTGAATAGTAATTTGAAGGGACGCGAAGCGTTGACAAAGTTTGAAACGCTTGGATAAGATCGAGCCGCGTCACTTTCCCGCGGACTTTCATTCCACTCCTCGGTAACTTCGGTAATTGATCGAGGAGTGGGGGGACTATCTGTATTAGGTAAAAATCGACAAACTATGGGTCGCCTCGGTAACATGATCTGATGGCGACCGAGCATGTGATGACAAGCTGTAAACCGAAGCAAGCGAGTGAGTCGCCGAGGCCAGGCACCAAGGTCATCACCGAAGGCAAGCCGTAAACTGCGCTTCGATGATCCTCGCTTCAACCGAACGGCAGAGTCGCGCCACCGAAGTAACACATTTGCACCTCGGTAGGATACCTCGGTCGTAACGGCTCAGCGGCTACCTACTTCAGCCCACTACTTTGCCCATTAACTTCATCCATAAATGCTCCAGATGTGGGTTTGGCAACTAACGAGTCATGGAGAACGTGGAGCAGGCTCTTGTGTCTATAAATAGCACTTCATTTTACATAGTAGGTATTCAGAAATATATACAGAAACTCTGGCGAAATCTGTACTCATTGCAATATATTGAAATCATATTATTTTCTCGCATTTACGATTATTCTTAGCTTTTTCTTGACTTTGATACGAATATTTGCTTGTATTCCAATCCAAATTCGATTTGTGATCCTAAACTGATTTAGGCCCATACAATAAGTTCACTCTTTATAGTTTTTAGCATTAAATTCAATATAAGCAGTCAACTCAGTAGGTTTCTAAATACTATCAAGGATTGTGATGGAGTGGTAGGTACTACTTTATCCTTAGCTAGAGGTCTCGGGTTCGAGCCTTGGTAATGGAGATGCTTTTGGTTGGGAGCACTTTACCCTTCAATATGGAACGTCCTGACGCGAATTCAGATTAGTCGAGCTTCAATGTGAATACTGGATACATGTTGAAAAACAAAAAAAATAAAGTAGGTTTTTAAATTATGACTTCAATATACAATATTCTTTTAAATTAATAGCTTTTTACATATAACTCTAAACTTTGCGTGGAAATACTAAGTTTCAGATTAACCCGTTGCCGAAGCAGTGCATTATATGGCTGTGATATCAGTCTTTATTTGTCTAGACAGGTTATTAATGGAGATCTCTCACACAATAAATATGAATACAATTCTCATTGTCCGACCTAACATTCCTCTTCCCTAGTCGTACTATATCAAAATAGTTATACCATATGAGCCCAACAGTGGCATGTTGAACTCTTAGCTCTCCACTATGGTTTATTATTGGCCATCCAGTAAAAGTACTCTTCACTATAAGTGGAAACTGATTCCACTCACGTTATTACATTATTGGATAAGCCAACACCTACTTACCTTCCTATTTTTACTAATTGCAGGTCATTGATGATCAAACTGAAAATGCCAATAATCAGGCATAACTTCCGTAAGTGTAACAAGGTTGCACATCTCTTAGCCAAAGGAGCTCCCAGTCAGTTCAAGCAAATTTTTACTTTTCATTATGCGGTGCCACCTTATTTTGTTCAGCAAGCTATGATGGAAGACAATGTGGGCACCTCTTTTGTTACTAAAATATCGGATAGTAATTGTAATATGTTATCTTCCCTAGGAAACTTGAACATGGTTAATGTCGTTTCTATGCCTAGCTTTAATATGTGTAATATTCAGAGTGCGGTACAAATTAATAGCCGTATGAACCTTTTATGTAATCCTCCGTAATTTTCTATTAATGCAAATCGTGTTTCCATAAAAAAAAAAAAGAATAAAACAATGGCATATCAAAATTGATTTTGAGCTTATTTGGCAAAGCTACCAAAAACATCTAATTTTGATAAATGCTTTTCTACAAAATACTTTTAGTAAATTACTTTTTAAAAGTATCAATTCTTGTTCGATCAACTCATTTAAAAAGTATTTTTGTTAATAAGTAAGCATTAATTCGTATTTAAATAAACTTTTAAAAGTGTGATTCTGAAGTATTAAATTACGAATAAGAATATGTGAATCACTTTTTTCAAACATGATGAACGTTTTAAATATTAATTATCAAAAACTATAATTAAATTTTTATTGTTAATTATAAAAATTTATAGTAAAATAAAATTTAAAGAACATTAAAGCTTTTAATTTAATATAATTAAACCAACCCAATAATACTTGAATCAATGGTGACGATTTAGAGCCTGTCTGGCAAGCTACCAAAAATCATGTTATTTTGAAGTACTTTTTCAAAAGCGTTTTCTGTTTTGCGATAGTAACAGTTTGTGTAGTGTTTGAACAAATTAGTACTTGCGCGAGAGGACAATAGAATCTTACTTTAATACTCTTACTTGAAATGAATAAGCTTAGTATTCGGTTTCATATCATCAAATTGTGATGGACATATTAACCAATTCATTAACTATGGTCTAATTCTAAGTAGTTATGAATCAAAATTCCAACTTACAAATGAACGCTCCAAGACATCAGATATATATTAGTACTTCTTTGATAAAACTTGGCCTGGAAATTTGTTGTCAGCTGTCTGAATATATGGTACAACTGAAGTAGAATACGGGGACATCGCATCTTTAGTTGACACGAGAACAATTCGATAAACCATCAACCAGTCTTGACTCATCGGGATAGACTATGAACACTCGAGACTTCGAAGAAGATCAAACAGTCTGTCGAGTAGAAAACCATCTTGCCTCAACCGACTCTGCTTATCATAGGACCGTTTTTACTACGTCTTTTCAGCCTTATCCAGCCTTTGAAAGACATGGGAAAGCGGAAGACATGCTAACCTAGGGCTCTAGTCCTATATATACTCCTACTCCCCATCATATGCATCCCTTAGCTGCTTTATATACAAAAAGAATTAAGCAATATCACTCTTTTGTTTTAAGCTCACTGTTGCCATTGTATTTTCTTTGTATTGTTATTGCAATTGTTCTTGAGAACGATCAAGTTGCATCCCTCATTGGAGCCAACTTCTGCCACAACGGTAAGAATACTCTACTCTACTCTACTCTACTCTACTCTTTCTTTTGATTACTTTAGTACTTAATTATTATCATTGTTCATTCATTCTTTATTTGCAATTCGTTTATTATCGTTTTAATCACTATCCAGTCAATCTAAGCAGGTTCATATCTTGCTAATTAAGCGTAAAATTTTGATATAAAGAATTATTTATGACCTACAAAATAAATTCAATTCTTGTAATCTAAAATCGAAATTTAGGGCATACATCAAGATCATAAATTTTTATGTTAATCCTTATTAATATAAGTAGTAGTTGACTTGACTTAACAAAATCTTGATAGTATTTTTGTACTTTGGGAGAAGCTATATTTAAACTCTTGGTCTTTTTTTTTTTTCCTTTTTCCAAAGCGCTTAAAAGTGCTGTCAAAATAAGTGGATTTCTATTTCTCCAATACCGTTCCAAATTATATCCCGATGCATGTAGGTACATCAGAGGACTTGTGCCATAGGCCCTTACACTTGCAAGCTCTGTAGCATGAGCCTGCGTAGGAGCCTATTTGTGCTTCAAATTAAATCTTTATTTGGTCAGTTTTTTCTCATAAAAATTGTATTAGATGAAAAATCAAGCGAGCCAAGGATGCTCAAAGCTGATCTCTCGAGGCCAAGAACCGAGGTCAAGGTTTCACAGCAAGTCTTGAAGAAGGATAAGCTTCGGCCGGTTGAAAACGCATCTTCCTAAGGCAAATGATTTAACCCTCGGGGAAGCATGACCTTCTAGCGAGACAATTTTGTAACTGATGCCTTTTAGAATAGAATTTAAAGGAAGGACCGTGGGCTGACCATGATCAAACGTGGGAGTAATGGCTATTAATTGCATTCATTACTTTGATATCTTTGTAAACTATAAATAGTTATTTTGTGATCTTTGTAAGGCACTCAGAAGTCAAGATAGAAACACAGAAATTCAAAGATAGAAACACAGAAATTCATCTACCACTTTTCTTTTCAGTTAATTCCGTCTTTGTTTATCGTTATTTTGCTTAATTATTTTCTTTGATACAATACATTGCTTGTTAACCCTCTTTTCAAATTCGATTTATTGTCCTAACCTAATTTAGACCAATACAAAAATATTTTCGAAATGTGGAGGGTAATAGGGGGTGGCAGATAGAGTATTGTCGAAGATGCATGTGATTGAACACATTCCCCTTTACTTAGTAGGGCTTAGGAACAATGGTGACCTGTGACGCAGGTACTGCCACGGCTGCTAAGCTTTTCAAATTTTTTTCCTTTGCTTTGTTTCACTACTAGCCACTCCTTTATGGGTCAAGACGTGTTTTGGAGTCGACTTAACCCCTCGTTGGGCATATATTAATCCAAATAAATCTCAAAATGTCAGGGGCCTTGCATAAAATGTTAATGGGATACTACGGAGGGTTGACTAGGCAAGATACGATAGGTGGTAAAGGGGATATCACTATACGTGCATGGATGTGTTGGATGGAAAGTTAAATGAAAATAGATGGCCTTATCGTTGAAATACACGTTACAGAAACTAACCGATAACGAAAAAAGTTAAATGTCTAAGCAAAGACGAGAAAACAAAATTTGCACTACAAACAAAGCCAAAGAATTTCATTACATGTTCCATTATCCTTAGTTATGATTTTTTGCCTCCACTTAAGAATAGTTTAACAAAATAGTCTCGATAGATAATACTTTACATTATAAATTTACAAGTATTCCCTCGAGGGAAATACTTCAAGTATAAATTACAAGTGCTGCCTGCAAGGCGACACCTCAAGTTATCTGGGGAGAATATTGACAGAGATATAAGGTCAAGTGCTGCCACGGGGGCTGCACTTGCAGTACTTGTCATTTTATACATGAAGTGCTGCCCCGTGGGTGCACTTGTCAAGTTTATAACTTGAAGTGTTGCCCCCGAAAGAGCACATATTTAAAATTAGTAAGACCATTTTTGTTAAACCACTTTAAGTGAGGTCAATAAGGCAAACCATCGCCTAAGTTGTCCTAGTTTTGTAAATTACCCTAACAAAGCGCACGGTATTCTAGTACTGAAGTGTCAATTTCTAACAAAAAGTCCAAAAAATGAGAAATCATAGAATCTCCATCAAATTGCCAAGGTTAGATAATAACATCATTAGCATCACCCCTATTAGAAATAAATCTAAAAGAAAAAGATACTATAATTATCCGAGAAAATAAACCAGTTTTTTGTTTAACTAATATTTTCACTTTTAAAAATAATTAATTCTAATATACATTTATAACTAAATGTGATTTTTGTTTTCAAAGAATCAAATCAGTGTCCACATTTACACCACAAATAAGATGCCTTATCTTTTTGTACTATGAACTCGTTTTACTTTTTTGTTACGATTGAAGTATGTTACATCATTGTTTATGAAAGCTACTAATGAAACCTAAGAAGCTAAGGTTAGACAATAAGATGAAGACATGAAACCAAATCTACGACTATTATAAACAACTGGCATGATAATTAAGCTGACAATGAAATCATGAGATTGCCAATAAGCCTTCATTAAATCATAATAACAAAAAATAAATAAAGGACACGTGTGTATTTTTTGAGATAAAAATTTGACTTTTGCTTGCTTTATTCGCAGGGTAAAGAACCTTGTCTTATATATTTTGGTAAAATACCTTAAAAATCAATTCATAACAATTATTCGCTACGGTTATAAGCTCGTATCAAGAACCTTTCAGTTCTATGTACAACTGTGGTGCAAATCTTAACGAAGATGCTAGGTCGCAAAAAGAACTAAGAATGCAACACTCCATGCGAATTTTATTTCAATGAAACCCCTAATAGATGATGAGTAACTGGTGAGATGTGGCGTTTCAGAATTCCGCAAGTCTTTTTTGGAAGAAAAGGTTCTCTGCTTTTCTTTTATATTTTTTAAGTCTGATTAAGACTAATCATGAACCAAATTAACATTTTTAAAACTTGAGGGTTTTTCTTAAAACATATATAATAATGATTTCAAACATTGGGAACAACATACATTAACCTCCCCCCCTCCCCCTCCCCCGCGTGGCTTCTTCAACTTCTTCACTACATCTCCTTTTTCACCGAAATCTAAACCAAATACTCTCAACTTCTCTGTGGTTTTCAAGGAATTCGACCAGCAATACAATAAAGTATTAAATATAAAAGGTAAATAATGTCATGATCATTTAAACTATGGTGTAAATCTCGAACCTAGGTTTTTATTTTTAATTTTTTCGTCGACAATGATTAATGATGCTTTGGGTGTTTGTTTTTGTACAAAAGGTGTAATATTGTGTTGAAATTGAATGGCATTATGTGTTTTAATGGGTAAAGTAGTTCCGAAATACAAAGGAGATTTTTTATGTTCAACTGAAATTTTTAGGCTTTTTATATTTTTTGGTTAAATTGTGACGATTTGAGGGTTTTCTGTGAACCAACGCTGCTTTATTTAGTTGCAAATTGAAGTTATTGTTGTTATGTGTCTTGATGTTCCGAACACCACAGTAGCTGAGATTCTAAACATCTAATTGGATGTTCATGATTTTGTGTAACTAAATTTTGTATCCCCTTGTTTTGCTTTTGCAGAAAAATAGTAAATTTAAGACCGAGAAATTTAACATCGAAAGATGAAGATGAGAAGAAGAAGCAGCCTACAAAGACTCCCAAGAAGGCAATTTCTAAAAGAAAGGGCCCTTCACCGAAGAAGAAACCTGAGAAGCCTACTACTTCAGATTCAGAACGTACTCCTACAGATTTAGAACATACTCTTAAACGCCCAAGAACAACTAGAACAACTAAAAGAAAATTAGTTGTGGAGAGTGACGACGATAGCCAAGCAGAAGTAGTAGGTCCACGAAACAAAGGTGATAAACAAGAGGAAAACCAAAGTCCAGCACCAAGTTACGATCTAAGTAAAGGTGGGGAGGATTTGGAGAGGGCTGTAGATGAGGGTGAAAGAAGGGTGGATTTAGATGACGCCGGTATTGATGAACTGTTAAAAAGTGATTTTTTGAGGACTGGAGAGGAAGATGGTGGTCGTGAAAAGGAAGAGGAAGAAGCTGATGATTTAAGTAGAGAAAAAGGAGAAGAAGTAGAGGGGGAAGCAGATAAGACAGGGGAGAGTCCAAGAAGCAGTAAAAGAAGTAGAAGAGAGGCAGAGGATGTAATTTTAAAAAGCAACTTTCTGAAGGATCGTGAAAAAAGAGTTAAAATAGATGGGAAGCTGTAAATAATGCGGGTGGAAATGTTGAATAGGAAGCAGGTGAAGAGAAGGAAACTGCTGAAGGAACATCTGGATTGAAACTGGAGGAAGACCAGGTAATAGTTGAATTGAAACTCGTTATTGTTCGGAACGCCAATGTGGATGTTCTACACGACATATATATGTTCCCAACATCAGTATTAAGGCTGGTAGCTCTCGTTCTGAACATATTACGTGATGTTCCAAACGATTGCTACTGTCGTTCAGAACCTAAGAATAAACATGTTCCGAACATTTATGTTTTTCCTTTAAGGTGATTTACTATCATTGTGATTCATTTTATTAATTTTATGCTAAAATTATGTGCAATATGAAGACGTTGGTCATGCTACTTTTAAGAGTAACGTTTAGGGTCTCTTCAAGACCTTCCTGACCAATAAAGAACCTTTTAATGGGAACATTACTGTCCGTTCTTCGCTGGCTAGGGGTATGATACAGTTCAAGGAGGTTCTGAAAAAATTGCAGGTGAGAAAGGGATTTTTCCAAAGCTGTTTCGGTCCTTTCTTGCAATTACCGGAATATCCACTGTTTGGCACCAAGTTGGTGCATAACCTCCTAATGCGAAGGATTATTTGCAAAAAGCAGAAAGAAGTTTGGATATCCTTCAATGGATTGCCAGCACGTTTTGGCCTATATGAGTTTGCACTAATGACAGGCTAACAAGTAAGTAGTACATGGAAAAAATGAATGAAAAGGGGAAGAAATTATGGAAGTTTGTTGTTGATTATTTCAAGGAGAAGAAGAGGAAGGAGAAAGAGAAAGAGATAAATGAAAAGGAGGAGAAGGAGAAGAAGGAAAAAGAGGAGAAGGAAAAGGAGAAGGGGAGTGGGAAGCGGAAGGGGAAGGGGGGGAAGAAGAAGGTGGAGGAGTCACCCTCACCCTCACCTTCACCCTCACCCTCACCCTCACCCTCACCTTCACCCGCCGAGAGGAAGTTTAACAAGCCCAAAAAACAAAAACAACCGAAGAAAAAGCAAGCTGTGAAGTCTGGTGACTTGCTTGAGTTGGTATGTTCTAGAACCTGTCCCAAGAAGTGGTATTTAAATCTGTGCATGGCTTGGTTTGTTCATACTATTCTTTGTGCGAGGGATTCCAAATATGGAATAGAGGAATGAGTGGTGTGCTTGTCCGCCGATCTTGAGGCATTCCAGCATTATCCTTGAGGTAGGATGGGTTTTGAATTAACAATGGAATATCTGATCAAGCCAATAGAACCTCGTGCAGAAGGAAGCCAGACTTACAATCTTTATGGCTTTCCATGGGCATTCATAGCCTGGGCTCATGAAACTATACCTGCCTTGAGGCCAAAGGATTTGCCAAAAGAAAAAATAATGCCAAGGATCATAAACAGGCTTACTGAAATTTGTGAAAGAGATACGGACAGGTTGTTTGACCAACATGATGTTCCTGTAAGTATTCCTTTTTCAATATATGTTATGTAATGTTTGGAACAACTTCGTGTTTGCTGAGATATTTCTAATTGATGTTCGGAATATCTTCATGAAGAACCATCAACTGCTTCAGTCAATGATGTTCGGAATATCACGGCTTGATGTTTTCGAACAACATGACTTTGTTCCAAACAACTTTAAAAAAAATTTAAAATTTAGTGGATATTTATTTAATGTTGTGGGGTATATTAACAGGTTGTTCACCCTTTCCTCATTCCTACTGATGACGAGCTGGACATGGATTTCTTTCTAGACCTTGTGCCATTTGAAGACTCCGAGGACGACACAATAGATCATTTTTGTAAAGTGTTTGAGGATGCTTGCAGCGTTGGTCTTATTGGTGGCACTACAATTTGTATCTTCAAGAACAATCCTGCAACCCCTCCAGGACAAGTGATAGAAATTAAAGCTATGGAAGGAGCAGCAGCGATGATGTTTAGAAGTGATGGTGAATATAATGAAGAGAGAATTGGTGGCCTGCAAGATGTAAATATTGACATTGGAAAATAAGCTGATGGTGATGAAGTTGGTGGTATCACTGAAGTTGGTACAGTGAAGAGGAGCTCCAATTGCAGAGGCTGCAAATGTGATGAATGCAGCGGATAGAGGGAAGCAATGGAGCAAAAGATTTTGGCTTATGAGCAAAAGATCGTGGCTTATGATCAAAAGATCGTGGCTTATGAGCAAAAGATCGTGGCTTATGAGAAACAGATGGTGCCTTATGAGACAAATATTGTGGCTTCTTAGCAAATCAAAGGTGATTCTTCTTGTGGAGATGGATCTGACATCTCCAAATGTAGCAGTTGAAATTTCAAAGATTGCAACAATTGGCGTAAAGGCATGGAGATGTAGATGGCGGCCATGTAGGAGATGATTGAGCAGTCGAAGAGCAAAACAATTATAAAACCTGCAAAGGCTGTGAAATCACCACAAACAGAAGAGAAGAAGAAGCAAGAAGAAGTTGGTCTGAGGCTTCAAGTGGATATTTACAAGCCATTGAAGCGGAAAAAAGTGGAGGCTTTGAACGCATTTATCAGAAAGAGGAAGAAACAAAAAGATATTTTTCTTGGATTGCTGATGAATTTCCAAGATTTCAAAGATTTGATGAATAAGATTGTGTGGCTGTGGGACATTGTAAGTTTATTTTTGAATGATTTTTTGAACTTCACATCATTGTAGGGAACATACTAACTGAGTTCGGAACATCGTTCTTATGCTTGGAACAACTCAAGCATTTCTAGCTTATCATAGATTTCTAGAACATCACACAGTCGTTCCGAACATGGAATGATGTTCGAAAAAACAGACCTTTCCTTCACTCACTTATACCCCAATTTATTTTTGTCTCTTATATGTTCTGCAGTATGTTGAAGCTGTGATGAAAATGATGCGGGAGAGGCATTTGAATTACCTCTATCATTATGATAGTGGCCTCATTTTGGATATGGCATTCTTGACAAACATGAAAAAATGCTACTACAAAATGGAAGTAGATGTGCAAGATTATAAGGTACTGCTTGATATGGCGTTGAAGACTTATCAGTTTGATGATGATTATCTGAAGTATGCACATGGAAAGCTACCCTACCCAGGGGGTAGGTGTTGGGCTTGTGCTAAGAGGATCTTCGCCGTCTTCAACATCAATGACAATCACTACGTGTTGGTGGTGTTTGACATGGTTGAAGCGAAGGTTTGGGTGTATGATTGCAATCATGGTTATAATGATGATGAACACTTCTTGCCAATAATTTTCCCTATTCTCTATATGTTCTCTATGTCAGAAATTCTAGGCTATTCAAAGACTTTTGATCCGATGTGTAAGGAAGGAGACATGTGGTCGTTTGAGAGAGTGCCAAGATCACTTTGTCCACAAAATCTAACAGGGCAATCATGTGGAGTGTTCGCGTTGATGTACATTGAGAATCTCATTACAAACACCGCCATGGACAAAATTTGTGAAAATGCGGCTGATCAGTGGAGGCGACGCTTAGCCGTATGTATTTTGGACGGCAAAATGAAGCCTTGATTTGGATATATGTAATATTTGGATAATCTTTTAACTTTTATTTTGGTTATGTAATTAGGTATGGATGATTTTTATTTTCTTAGCCAAGTAATAGCTTTTGATGTGCTTAAAAAGATAGCTTAATTAGTCACAATTAAAACAAATATTCAAATATATTGTTCAGTTGTTCAGCATTCAACAGACAATGACATAGTAAAATTTAGACGATTATTACATAAGCTCCAGAACGACATATTATTGTTCCTGAAAAATAATATGATGTTCCAAACATCTGCAACATTTAATTAAGTATACCCTGGAACAATATTACTTCGTTCTGGAACGATAAGTCGTTTCTTAGTATAACCACTGATGTTACCAACGTCCCAAGAACTCCTCCACTAATGTTCTTTAGAAAATGCAAAATACATATTATATATATCGTGACACAAACGGCACAATAACATAATAAACATATAAAATTATAACTAAAATAATCATAAGCAATCGAACCTAGGGTGCATGCTGTGGAGCTTGTGGTGGTGCTTCAGGTGGTGTTCCTGGTGGTGTGGAGTAGGGGACATAATCAATTCCCTTTTCAGCAAGCAGCCCTTTAAGCATTCTCTTCATCCTTCTTATGTCCCTTCTATAATCATGGAAGAATTCTTCGAATTTGAATTTCCATTCCCACACTTCATTCCTCAGTTGGTCCAAGCCATCATTCGAATTTCCAAAATCTGAATGTGAACTCGAGGAAGGAACTCTAGGCCATCTTGAACTCGATGCTCCTCTTATCGGTACTCCCCTTGTTCTTGGACGACGAGACATTTTGAAATATGTGGAATCAATGTGTGACTATTGGGTGTTTATAATAGTACAGTGGCAATCGACGAGTCTGTTGGGAATGGTTTTATGGAAAGTGACTTTTGACGAAACTCTTAACCGTTATGTACTACTCAAACGAGTGCAACTGCTAATTATAACCGTTGTGCATTTTAGATTTTAACATAAAGTTCGGAACATTTTGAATGTCGTTCGGTATATTGTGCTTATTTAATTATAGATGGATTAGTTTTTTAGAAAATGAACAGAGCATATAAATTGTTCATCATTTGTTGAGAACGAAAAACTTATGTTCTGCACGTAACATTGATGTTCCAAACATGAATATCTCATTGTATAAAGGTTGTATGTGTTCCAGAACGACAGAGTAACTTTCTAAACGTAGAAAAGATTTTCTGAACTTATTTATAGGAACTAGGAAAACATATTTTTCATTGATCATCATTGTAGAGCTTTACAAAAAGAATGCTAGTTATAATTGCATTCAATAGAGAAACTGCACATCACTGTCAGTGCTTTACAAAAGGAATGCTAGTTATAATAGCATTCTAACAAAAGAAACTAGATTATAAACATTCGAAAAGAAATTATATAATAAACATTAATAGGAACATCCACATCTAGCGTGAAGGAGAGGAGTAGAAGTCAAGGTAATGCATCGCCTTATCAGCAAATACCCCTTGAGCATTCTTTTCATCCTTTGCATTTCCTTCGTCATCTTTTTGACGTTCTTTTTGTAGCCATGTAGGAAGCCCTCAAACTGGAACTTCCAACCCCACACTTCTTCCCTTAGTTGTTCCAATATGTCAATAGCCCTTTCAGTTTGTGGTTCGTCTAAAAATGATAATGCAACATCTGTGTTTTGCCTCGAGGTGGAGGTTCCTCTAGCCGTGGAGGCTCCTCTGGCCGTGGAGCCACCTCTTGTTTGTGGTTGACGTACCATTTTTGATCAGTGCTGGTTTGAAATGTAAGTTGATTAATGTGGATTGAAATAGTTTGAATTGTAAGTTGATGAATGTGGATTGAAATACTTTGAATTGTTGGGTATTTATCGAAGTAAAGAGAGGCAACCTAAATGTTTGTAGCCGTTTGGTGTATTCGTATTTGAGCGGCTTGTATTGTAGCCGTTTGTGTATTTCAAATTTTGAACGGGTGGTTCCGAACGTCAGCCTATATAAGTATAATTCGTGTAACGTATCCTTGAAAAGATGTTCTGAACATCATTGCGACCTAGCTGCTACCTACCTGCAACATACTCTAGCTGATAGGTGTATTGGTATTTGGAACTTGTATTGTAGCCGTTTTTTAATTTCAATTTTTGAATGTATTGTTCGGAACGTCCCTGTACATAAGTGTAATTTGCGTAACCTGTCCTTTACAGGATGTTCCAAACATCTTTTCAATCTAGCCCAAACTCGTGATAAATTTATTACATTGGGCGCGTGAACAACATTTATTTATCAACAGTAATAAAAATACACCACCCAACACATTATATATCCGTTCATTATTTATAAAACGAGTTTACAAAATTAAATTAAACATCCAGATTAAAATGTCTAGTAGATCCGTTTATGGTGGCAGTGTAGTACCATTTTATCGATGTGGAGATTATGCGAAGTTAACAACATCGTGGACTCAACTAAACCCAAGAAGGAGGTTTTACGGATACAAATATGGTCAGGTTAGGTGATGGGTTTATTTTTTTTCTTATATTTATTTGTTTGTTGTATTTTTTTTTTTTTATGTAGGCAAATGGTTGCAACTACTTTTGATGGCATGATGAAGAGATGTCAGATCAAGCGAAGAGAGTAATATGGGGTCTACTTAAGAAGTTGAAAGGTATTGAAGAAGAGTGGAAAGAGGCACGGTAATGGCAGAAAAAATTGGGTATTGGGGTACTGCTAGTTGTGGCGCTAATTGTTCTCATATTCTATACTTGGATCAAGTATTGGTTCATAGTTTAGGTTCTATTTATTTCCAATTGTTATGTTTTGTGTACTAATGATCAAGAAATTTCATTTGAACTTGTTATTTTGTCCTGTAAATTACCATTGTACCCTAAGTCGTTCCGCACGACACACTACATATTTCAATCATATCGCTATCTGTTCTGAACATTTTCAAAAACAATACGATGAAGATAGCAACATCGGAAAAGGGCGCTCCGAACATGATGTTCATGTGACAAACATCAACAGCATGTCCGAAACAACAGAGATAGATGGATAATCATTTGTCACTCTAACAAGTATACTTTGTAATTTAGAGTGATAATGATCATCGCCCTTTAATTATCATGTGACAATGATCATCACTTGTAACTTTTACAAGTGTAATTGGCCATTTGTAGTAACAATGATCATCAATTCTAAGTCTAACTACTCTAAGTGTTCTTTGTGATGGAAGTTGATGAATTTATCATTCTTAAAAGTATAATTGGTCACTCACTTATAGTGATATAATGATCATAATTTGTCACTCTAACAACTCTAACTGTGAAAAGTATGATGAAGATAGAAACAATAGAACACCGCGCGCGGAACATCACATAACATGTGACAAACATCAGCTGGATGTTCGAAACAATAGTATATGTATGGATCATCATTTCTCCATATAACAAGTATAATTTGTCATTACTACTGATAGTGTGATCATCATTTGTCACTCTTACAAGTATAATGGGTCATTTCTTATCATATTGATCATCATTTGTCACTCTAACAACTCTAATTAGCCATTTCTAGTTACAATGATCATCATTTGTCAGTCTAACAAGTATAGTGGGTCATTTATTGGTATAATGATCATCATTTGTCACTCTAACAAGTATAATGGGTCATTTCTTATCATATTGATCGTCATTTGTTACTCTAACAAGTATAGTGGGTCATTTCTACTCATAATTATCATCATGTGTCAATCTAACAAGTATAATGGGTCATTTATAGGTATAATGATCATCATTTGTCAGTCTAACAAGTATAGTGGGTCATTGTAGGTATAATGATCATCATTTATCACTCTAACAAGTATAGTGGGTCTTTTCTACTCATAATGAACATCATTTGCCACTCTAATAAGTATAGTGGGTCATTTCTACTCATAATGATCATCATATCTCCCTATAACAAGTATAATTGGTCATTTGTAGTGATAGTGATCATCATTTGTCACTCTAACAAGTATAATTGGTCACTTATAGTCATATAATCATCATAATTTGTCACGCTAACTACTCTAATTGTGAAAAAGTATGATGAAGATAGAAACTACTCTAACATGGTGCTCGGAACGACACATAAAATGTGAGAAATATCTATTTGATGTTCAGAACTATAGTATATGTATGGATCATCATACGATGAAGATAGAAACATTAAAATTGTACGATCCGAACGACCGTATAATGCGACGAACATCAATAGGTTGTTTGAAACAACCCTACGATTGATGATCAATACTTATCACCCTTACAAGTATAATTGGTCATCACTACTGATAATTGTCAACATTTATCACTTTAACAAGTATAATTGGTCATTACTACTGATAATTGTCATCATTTCTCAGTCTACGAACTATATTTGGTCCTTTTAAGCGAAATGAGCATCATTTGTCACTTTTACAATTTTAGTGGGTCATTTCTAGTGATAATCATCATCATTTGTCAATCTAACAAGTATAATTGGTCCTTTCTAGTTAAAATGAACATCATTTCTCACTCTATTCGGGAAATTTGGTCTTGTATAATGTTAATGATCATCATTTATACCTGGAACATACCAGTTGCGTTCCGAACATACACTTTAGTGTTGGAACATATTGTATATGTTCCGAACTTAGTGTATGAATTTATTAACTTTTCCAGAAATGTAGTAGAACAAGTTATCGTTTGGAACATCGTATTGTAATATCCTAAACGACAGTTGATGTGTTGCGAGCTATAAGCAAATATGATGGTTTGGAGATAATTTAACAGTACTAATTAAAGACCTTCATAATAATATTAATTGAAAAGAGTTAACAAAAGCATATTTATTAATAGTACAGCTACTTAAATGATTAATATATAATAGTGTCTTCGTTATTGTTTTGGCCTCCACCGAAGTGATTTTGCAAAACCCTCTCAATCTGATCTAACTGCAATTGCATCTGGTCAAGTTTTGTCTCGAGTGTTTGAATGGACCTCTCACAATTATCTGCTACCTCTTTGATGTCAACAACTTCAAAATGCACGTATAGCAGTCTTGTAGGAAGCGACTTGTTTGGAGGCTCTCGGACTCGGTGGTACTTATTTCATGGATCGTTAAATGCATTATTGGCCATATGCATGAAAAGTTGTTTAAAATTTAAAAAAGAATCAAAGTGGAGTTATGTTTAAGGAAATATAAACAGATTAGATTTTGAAATTGTTTTAGGAAAAACATAGAAAATATGGAAAAATTCTTTACCCCAACTTGTTCTTCCTTGATATAGAAACTGGTGATCACTAGAAACTGAACGTAATACTTAGTTAATGCAAAGACTATGCCTTTGTGAATTTAGTTCATCAATGAGGTATTTATAGATGTTTTGTAGTGGCTTTTAATTTCTAGTGCACGCCTTTTCAATAGCCGAAGCAAATGAAGGGACGCATATTTACAAGTGTGCATGTGTTTTGACGTGACTGTTGCAGCAACTTATATTTTAGCCGTTTCGTGTATTGGTATTTGGGCATCCCAACTGTTCATTGTAGCCGTTTGTGTCTTTTAAATTTTGAATGGCTTGTTCGGAACGTCACGTATAAAAGTATAATATAATATCCTTGACAAGCTGTTCCGAACATCTTCACGAAGGTAGCACTTGGTAAATGCTACGACTATGAACTGTGAAATAAAGATCTCACAAGCTTTCACATGTCTTGACATCGTTCGGAACATCATTTCTAATATCCTAAACAAGACAAGATGTGTTGCGAACAATAAGCAAATGTGTGCACAACATAATTGCAAAAAATGCAGTAAAGCTAATATGTGCACAACATAAATTAAGACTGACGTAAAGCAAATATGTACACAATATAAATTATACAAGTAGGACGAAAACTCCAATATGAAATTCAAATAGAAATCCAAATAATCGAAATTATAATGAGGACGATGCTTCGTCCAATTCACAAACTCAATTTGTAGGCTGACTTGTAGCCTCAATTCCACTACGAACAATGGGGCATGTAGTTTTCTTGTGACCATATCTCTCTCAGTTGCCACATTTATTTCTCCTCTTTGGAAGACGTTCCCCAATAGATCGAATCCAGTTAACCCTTCTTCTTCAACGGTTGTTCGGCATTGGGGGCGGAGGCACTGGATAAAGTATCTCTTCAGCAGAGACGACCCATGATTCTTCAGGAGGTACTGCATTGATAGGCTCTGCATAAGGAAGGATGTATGCTTGTGTTGTGTAATATCCAGAAGTGTATTCATACACTCTACTTCCATATTCATCGCCATGCAACCCCCTAATTGCTGCCATAGCATGTACACAAGGTAACTGATCAAGATCAAACTCCCTACATTTACATGTTCTCTCATATAGATCAACTTCTGCCTCATACTCTGGACTAATGATTTCGAAACCATAAGTTTCCTTCCTATTGACAACTAGTTTGTCTCCCACTTCTTTATTCTTCCTTATTTTTATTTCAACGTCTGGGACGCATAAATTTGGGTGGTTGATTAACTTCATAGCCCTAGTGTGGAATTTTTCCGCAAAGTTCCTACCTATATCCTTCAAGAGGGCAACAATAGGGTATTCTTTTTGCTCCTTCACATTGGAATTAATGGACTCAGCTATGTTTGATGTCATAACTTGAAACCTATTAAAAAGAATAAATATTATAATAATCAAAAGATGTTCCTAACATAAAGCAAAGGTGCAGATATAGGAATAAGAAGTGCGGAACATTCATGATGTTCCTAACATGAAGCACAAGTTCGGAACGACAACAAGGAGTTCGGAACATCGTTAGAAAATAAAATTTCTTAATAATATTCTGCACATAAATGATATGTTCGGAATGCTTCGTGTGACGTTTGGAGCAGATTGAAAGCATGACAGTAATATCAGACCTTGTTATTATAGTTTACCTGTTTCCTGGGAAATATAATCTGCTCCATCTATGATAGCCAACAACATTTTCAAGATAATCCGCTACCCTCCAATCAATAGTCCTGATGTCATTCATAGAATCAGTGAACTCCTATACCCTGTATGCCTTTGCTGCAGTGTAGTATTTATGAAGACTGATTCCAAACTGAAACTTTGTTCAGATGCTTTCACCAAGGTGATACATGCAAATTCCATAGTGTGCAGAGGGAAACACTTGGGCGACCATTTTCGAGATGCTCGGATGTCTATCTGAAATAATGCACAACTCTTCACTATCTGAAACTATGCAGCGTAATTGTTCGAAAAAATACTCATATGAGGCGTCACACTCTTTGTCTACAACACAAAAAGCAACAGGGAATACGTGACTCATTGCATCCTGAGCAACAGCAGACAACAACACCCCTCCATATTCGCCAGACAAATGTGTACCGTCAACGGCTAGGACATTTCTCACGTAAGTAAATCCCCTGATCCACGCTCCATAAGAGACAAAAAATACAAGAACTTCCCTGTGCTAGAAAACCTCAAATCTGTCTTGGTTCCTGGATTCTTACTCCTAACCATATAAGCATAAGCATCAAGAATTTCAATACCTTTCTCATGTGTTCCCCATGTCAAAGCTTTTACAAATTGACAGCCCCTAAGACACTTCCAGTAGCTAACCTTACAACCGAAATCGTTGTTAAGGGACTCCCTGACAGCTTTTGTGGTTGGACCTTTTTCCATTAAATATTTACCTTTCATGAACTTACCAATTATCTGGACAGAGGCGTGTGAATTATGGCTAGAATGATGTTGGACACCGCATGTGTGCTAGTTATTGTAAACACTAATGTAGAACCTATCATTACTTTTATAGCTCATTGCCCTTAACCACAATTTGAATTTCACATCTAAACATCTAGCATTAAAAATCTTTGCAGTATTCTTCAATGCTTTGTATTTAAAACGATGTTTAACTGCTGCAATCTTCAATTTGGTGACCAGTTCTTTCTTATTGGCGAAAGTCATACCTTTTTAAAAACCTGTGCCATCGACGAAGTGAAATATCGGCTCGCTGCTTTGTGTTGGAAACACAGGGGTATAAATGGTAGGATCTGCCTTTACATATTTTTCTTCTACTTCTTCTTCTTTTTCTTCATCTACATCTACGCCTCCTCTGTAATCTTCTACCCCTCCTCATTTATCTTCTTCTACTTCTTCATGTAAGTCATCCAATCGCTGACTAAAATCATGCCCTCCACTATTTGGCATTTCTTGGTCATTAGAACCAACACATTCCTCCGTCGTAGAAACCACAATTATCCTTAGAGTTGGCCTAGCACCATTACGATTAACATCAGCCATATAAAGACGTACATCATCATCATTTCTTATTGCAACGGGAGGAGTCTTTTGATTTGCGGCAACAATCAGCATGTAAGTAATGCAAATGTCCCTCGGATTGTCTCTTATCCCCCAATTTCCGATGATTTTGTTAAGTAGAATATCATACGTATCATCTCTAGGCACAAGAATGAGTCTTGACTCTTTAACCTTCGGAACCCAAGTATAACATTTAGAACGCTCCACCCATTCACCTTGATAATTAACTCATAATATAACCTCACCTATCGATGGTCACCTGCAATAAATTGGAATGACCATCTATTATTACTACTAATATTTATACAGTATGTTCCAAACCTCAATGTTGATCGTTTGGAACATCATTAATGAAGTTCTGAATATCACGTTACAGTTTTTCATTGCTTAATGCAAGATGTTCCAAACCTGAATGTTGCTCGTTTGGAACATCATATTCAGACGTTCGGAACATCACCTTACACTTTTTCATTGCTTAATGCAAGATGTTCCAAACTGCTATCAGAATCTCAAACATCCTAGCAGGATGTTCCGAACATTATCTGTGAAAATTTCAATAAATGCATACGCTGTGTAAAATGCTAGCGATATGTTTGAAGTTACAATTACGACCATAGGAACGTCGAAATGATGTTTGGAATTTCAGACAGATTGTTCGGAGGAACTAAATCTGTAACAACCTCGAATCAATAAAAACAGCTAAAAACATATCTAAAGTTAGTACACTTACCGGAGATGACTGGATTGATACGATTAAAATTAAAAGAACAAGATTTCTCCTTTAATGGATAAGAAACGACCAGACTTAACGAAATGATGTATAACCCAAATGTGGGTGGTCTCAGCTTGTATTGCCTAAAACTGAAAAGGATATTCAGTAAATAAGCTTAGCAGCTATGGTGGAATGGGTATTATTTCGGTTTAGGAAAAGAAGCTCAGCAGCTATGGTGGAATTTTGAGCGTGAATGGAATGGGAAAAAATGGAGGGAAAACATGAGAGAGGAAAGAGGGAAGCCAGCGTGTTCATCTAGGTATAATTGCCAAATTTGGCAAAAAACTAGCTGTTATACATGGACTATTGTGTAACTTACAAAATATTGGGGTGTGAATGTTAGATAGTTAATACCACTAATTAAATGAGGACCCTAGATTTCATGTTTAAAACTTGAGTCTTTTTCCACTCAAAAATAATGGGAAGTCCTGCCAAGCCATAGACCAGAGTAACTGAATATACAAAGGAGCAGGCAATAAGATCTTATGTACAATGGCGTTTCATATTTCTATGATCCATTGGACCAAACTCTAAAGTGTACAATTGTTTGGGTCATAAAATTTACGAACAAAAATCCAAAAACTGGGCTAAGTGCACGAAAGGCCACTTTTGCCACTGGTCTTAGGGCACAGGCCACTAATACCAAAACATTTAGTTTGTGGCCACTTTTGCTTAAAGAGATTGAACTTCAGTCCAGAGGCCGGATTGAAGTTCAGTCCTTAAAAATTGAACTTCAATCCACGGCCATATGGACGGAAGTTCAGTCCAGTCCTTAAGATGGAACTTCAGTCCATGGAAGTTCAGTCCATGGCCATACCATGGACTGAAGTTCAGTCCATGGCCATATGGACTGAAAGTTCATTCCTTAAGAGATGGAACTTCAGTCCAGGGGCCGTATGGACTGAAGTTCAGTCAACTATCAGAACTTAAGTCAACATTTATTTAGTAAAGGCCCAAAAGTGGCCTCTAGTGTAAGACCAAAGAAAATAGTGGCCTCAAACTAAATATCAGTGTTAAAAGTGGCTGCTGGGCGAAATTTTTACCCAAAAACTGGACTAGGGAAAAAAAAGAGTAAGAAAAAAACGGCTACTAAACAAAAACGTAAAATTTTAAAGGAACTGTATCTACTACTACTTTTTTGAGACATAAGGAATATTGAAAAAGATATCCAGAATGGAATTTCTAATATGAATTTTATCGTAGCATTGGACGTTGAAAACAGTGATAAATCACTAGTACATTTTACCGAGGGACCTTGAGCAAAACCGATGCAAATGGATATGGTAATCTCAAGTTCATACCCAAAAACAAAGATAACACTAAGATTTACCTTGTAATTACTACGTAAATATGAAAATGTACCAACCAGCATTCTTTACCTTCGGGGTCAACTAATCGATAGTCAACCAATTTCTTCCTAGAATTAAAAAAAAAAATTAAGCTTGTCCCAGTTCTCCCGGATTGACAAAAGAGGTTAGGACCAAGAATTTTGTGTAAACAGACAATTGAGTTTTTAGACAGCCCATAGTCAACGAAGCAACTACCAAATTGCTGGATATGTTCGTTGTGCTCAAAGTCAGTACATATAGTATGAGTTTTATAAAGAGAAATACACCAACTAGTAGTACTAAAAACTGGTAAAATGTTTCTTAAGCTTGCAATTTGCAATAATCATTCAGTAAACGCGGTTCTAATTAAACCTGGTCAAAGTTTGATCTCCATAAATTGATCACAAAATTCCATCATTGATTATATCAACATCTTACAAAAATAATCTAAATAAACTATACTGAGTGAAGAAAAATGGCAGAGAGTGCTGTGACTTTTCTGGTACATCAGCTTTCAGCCTGGCTCAAATATTGGCAAAAATTTCTTGAAGGAAATCAAGAGGAAATTGTGTATATCAAGGATGCATTTGAAAACATGAGGGCTTTATCAAGAGTAGCTGATGCAAAAGAAGAAGAAGATGCTGAAATACAAGTATGGATTAAGCAAATACAACTTCTTGCTTATGATGTCCAAGACATTCTTGAAAAACATGTTGTTACGTGCACAAGCTTTCAACAAAAGGGATCATCATGGCCACTAATAAAATTGAGGAAGCCCCATCATCATTCACTGTCTGACAAGTTATTTGAAGATCAACATGATAATCTTTCAATGATGTTGGAAGGCATCAAGGCGCGAATCACTATCATTTCTGAAGGACATAAAACATTTCTTCAGAAATATGGTGCTACAATACGCGAGGAAAGTAGCAACATCAATCCATGGTGTAATAACCATGAAGAAGTACTTCTTGATGATGATGCAGATCTTGTAGGCACTGAAAATCATAAGCCAATGCTGCTTGATTGGCTTCTCTCTGAAGATGAAACATGGAAATTGCATTGTGTAGTTGGAACTAGAGGTGTAGGGAAAACCACCCTAGTCAAGAAAGTTTACCATGAAGCAGCAGCGATGAAGCATTTCAATCATACACTGTGGCTCGAGATTCCAAGCTCTTCTAGTGTTGAGGGGCTATTGAAGAGCGTGATTTATCGAATGTTTGAACTCTATGATGAATCCCATCAAGTACTTGAAACCATGGATGCTCACCTGATGTTAAATTTCATTCAAGAGGCCCTTGAGTCATCAAGGTACTTTGTTGTCCTTGATGATGTTCCTAATATTCAGACATGGAACATTTTCAGATTGGCATTTCCAAATGAAGACTGTGGCAGCAGGGTTATCATTATATCCCGTTTTGCTGATATGTGCCATACCATTTGTGCAGATATGGGTGATCATTGTCATGTTTATGCATTGAATCCTTTGTCTGAAGATGAATCATGGATTCTTTTCTGTAGAAAGGCATTCTCAGGCAGCCTATTGTGTCCTCCAACCTTGATGCAAGTCTCCAAAGATATCATAGGAAAATGCAACGGTCTGCCACTGGCGATTTTGGTTATTGCTGGTGCTCTGGCTACCAAAGGGACCAGGATAGAGGCGTGGGAGATGTTTCGTGCTAGCCTTGTTGACAAGTTACAAGGCAGTAGCGGCATTGAGCACATGCAAAGGGTACTCGATCTATGTTATCAAGACTTGCCTTTCTATCTCAAGTCTTGTTTCACATATCTGAGCATAATTCCAAAAGAACATGTCATCGATAAGATGAGACTGATTCGACTCTGGGCAGCAGAAGGATTTGTCCTTGAAAGAGAAGGAAAGGCAATAGCACAAGTTGCTGAAAGCTATCTCAATGAACTTGCCAACAGAGGCTTGATCCAAGTTTCTGAAATGTTCCATGATGGAAGGTTAGATTCATTCAACATCCATAACTTGTGGTATGAAACCATTCTTTATAAGTCAAGAGGAAGAGTCGTTGCAACTATGACTAGTGAGGAAGAAACAAGTAGGCCTCAACACAAAGTTCGACGCCTACTAATCCATGAATTGGCTAACAATACACAAGAAATGGATCAGTTTAAGCATCTTCACTCTCTAATAACATTCTGGTCTTCAGATTCTGTCTCTAATTCATTCTTGTCGAAGCTGTTATGTGGTAGTTTTAAGCTACTCAAGGTCTTAGACTCAACAGGAGCCCCATTGGTAAAAATCCCAGAAGAAGTCTTCGACTTGATTCATCTTAAGTTTTTAAACTTGAGGAGGACAAAGATAAAACATCTGTCAGGATCAATAGGGAAGCTGCAGAACCTTGAGTTCTTGGACCTGAGGGATACCTTGGTGACCAAATTGCCTGATGAGATACTAAACCTTCAACGTCTTCGCCACGTCTTCATTCATCGCCGTGGTGCCGGTTATCATCTTGGTTTTGAAGCTCCTAAGAAGATAGGAAGCCTTGTGTCCTTAGAAATGATGAAACTTATAGACGCCAACACAAGCATAGTGATCGAATTGGAAAAGTTAACAAGACTACGAATGTTAGACATCGCAAAGCTGAGAAGAAAACATGGAAGGGATCTCTGTTCTTCCCTTGAGAAGTTGACAAATCTTCAACAACTAAGCATCTCATCTTATGGGGTGAATGACATCATTGATATGAATTATCCCCTGTCTTCAACATTCTCATGCCTGAGAACATTAGTATTCGAAGGACGTTTGGAGAAGTTTCCACAATGGGTAACATCTCTTCAAGCCTTAACCACAGTTCATTTAAAATGGAGCAAGTTAAAATTCAATGCACTAGAAACTCTTCAAGACTTGCCCAACCTTGTAAGACTTGTGCTAGACCGGGCCTATGAAGGCAAAGAATTGAGGTTCAGGACAGGTGGATTCAAGAAACTGAATCAGTTATGTATTTGGAACTCTATAGAACTGAGGCAGATTAAAGTGGAAGAGGGTGCAATGGTTCTCTTGCAAGAGCTTAAATTGCGAAACTGTGGATTAATGGAGGAGTTGCCCTTTGGGGTTGAGCATTTGAACAAGCTTCAATGTCTTTCGCTTGAAGGAATTTCTGAAAAGTTGTTAATGACTGTGCTGCATAAGGACACTGAAAGTGGAGATTACTGGAAAATTGCTCATATTCCCAAAGTTCAAGTTGTAGACTCGTAGAAAAGCATGAAGGGAGATTGGAGCAGCTCATTTCGAGAGATGTGATGTTGCAAGAGAAGAGAAACAAAGTTTCCGGGTTCAAATTTTCTAAGATTTTGTTGGTTGTTCTAAATATTATTCTTTGCTCCTCATTGTGCATTTTTTTATATTTCTCATTATGTACTTTCCCTTGGGATTTCCATTAGTCAATTGATCAACCTGCCCTCATATCTGTAAATGTGCTAATTTTATAACTCCAAATTCACATATCATTTAGCCCCCGTTTGGACATGATTTGAGATTTGAAATTTGGAATTTGGAAAGTTGAAATTTTGTTTGGACATGTATTTTACTTGAAAAAAATTTGAAGTTTGTGAGGGGATTTTCCAAAAACTGGTTTCAAGAATTTGGGATTTGGGATTTGAAATCCCAAAAAATTCCAAAAAAATGATCCCAAAAACTGCCCAAAAACTATGTCCAAACGGAGGCTTAGTTGTCTTTTAGCCTGTCTCTCCTATGCTGATATTCAACTGAAAGTGCACAGTAGCGCACATTTTCTTCTATTTAGCTCACTTGATTCTTCGACAACCTCATAGTTCAGATGGAAAATAAAGAAATCTACTTGCGGTAAACATCCAAGCAACAACTTCGGCAGACTTCCCACTGGTGAATATATTTGAGCCCTCACAGAAACCAAACAAAAAAGTAACTTTGTTCTAGTCTTTTTTTTTTCCTCCAAAATTGGGGTGTTGTATTTCATCAATAGAAGTACAGGAGGGGATTATAACCACACCTCAATGATACAACACAAAGGATAACTAGCTATCCTTTCAAAAAATAGGAGAGGGAAAGGAGTAAGTAACCAATCCTCTCCAACAAACTATACATATATGTACCCAGCTAACAAAAAAATTAGCCTTATCTTATTTTGTTCTAATACTTGGTGTTTGATGGTTGTCAAGCTGGTACCTACTTCTTGCACCTCTAGAAAGTTGTTCAAGAGTGAAGTAGAATATACCTTGATCAATCTTTGTTGCTTGTTTTGCTAACCCGTCCGCAACCTGGTTAGCTTCTCTGTAGCAGTGTGATATCTGAATATTTCTTTGGCTAAAATTTTTAGAGGTCTCTTGAATGATATAATACAGCTTATAGTTGGTCACCTTCCCTTCTTTTCACATGTTAGCAATCACCAGCGAGTCCAACTCAAGGTCAAAACTAGTGTATCCATTTTGAAAACACCATGTTCCTCCAAAGTTTGCTGCATATGCCTCTGCATATTTGTTACCGCTGCACTTAATAGAAAATGAGAAGGCCATCTTAAGTTCTCCCTTATCATCTCTAAGAAAACCCCCAATACCAGCTTTGCCGCTTGCTTCAATGTAACTTCCATCGGTATTAAGTTTTACAGCTCCTGCTTGAGGTTTTTCCCAATAGACACTGATGATCCTAGGAATTTGTTGAAGCTTGATAGCTTTTTCACATAGTTGACTCCAATTCCATGGGAGGTTACAGTTTGGAAACGTCTTGGACACCGCTGCAGCCACAGTCCAGTAGATTTCTCGCTCCATTTTGATCAAGTTAAATCTCTTTTGATTTCCATATTTGCAAGCACACCGCTCTTTCCAAATTACCCAACAAGTGATGATAGAAGTAACATGAAGAATCAAATCATGCACATCATTAGTAGATCTCATGTTCCACCAATTATTCAAATAATAGTTAATTGTGAGTTGACGATAAGTAATACCAAGAGGTGGACCAATTAGATTTCAGATATAACTAGCAGCTTGTCCTTGAAGGAAAACATGTTGAATTGTTTCTTCTTTATGAGTTGCGCAACAGTTACAAATGGAAACTATTTGTCTACAAAACTTTGTAATAACATCATCGAAAGGAAGTTTACCATATCAAAATCTCCAAGTTAGAAATGACATTTTTAAAAGGGATTCTAGAATTCCATACCTTGTTTATGAAATTTTGCTTTGGTTTTGTTATTCTAATCAGTTGCCATGTTGTTTTATTGGAGAATTTCCATGTCTCTGTCAAATACCAGACTATTTGGTCTGGCCTCTCTTGATCACCAGTTTTTACTTTTTCAGTTTCTTGAACAATGCTAGTAGGAAGGATTGCCTTTAGCTTATCAATATTCCAGTTGCAATCATTAATAAATTCCCTGACAGACACTTTGTAGTTCTTGACAACATCTGGTACCAAAGAGGCTAGTGATCCTTTGCCAAGCCAATTATCCAACCATAACTTGCATTCTCCAGAATTGATGTGCCACACAATATGTTCTCTGCAATTTTCCTCACCTGTGCCAAATTCTTCCATGCATTTGAATTTCCTGAAATCAACACCTTAGAAAAAGAATGAGATCTAGGACAATATTTGCTTTTGAGAAAGTTTGCCCATAGAGACGGTGTAGACCTAAATCTCCACCATCTCTTAACATTAAGCGTGGTACTGATATCATGCAAAGATCTAATACCAATACCCCCTTCGTCATTTGGATTGCAAAGGTTTTTCCAAGAAGATCAGTGGTATTTACTCTTGTCACCACTAGGTCCCCAAAAAAAATTAGCAAAGTACTTTTCGATAAGATTGAGAGTACTTTTAGGGAGGCACATAGCAGACATGGTGTAAATAGGCAAAGACTGAAGAACACTAATTAAAATAATTTTATCTCCAAAGGATAATAATTTACCTTGCCAGCTACCTAGTCTCTTCACCACTTTGCTTACTATGTTATGAAAATAGGAAACTTTCTTTCTTCCCACATAGATGGGACAACCGAGGTAAGCGAACGGGAAATTCTTGTCCATCTAATTCTATTGATCCTATTTGCAGCAGTCTTAGGAGCCGCTAAGAAGAAACTCTTGTCTTTATTGACAAGTTGACCAGAGCTCTTCTCATAGTTCTTTATCTGTTTCATGATAATATCAATTGATTTATTATTGCCACAGGTAAATATGACAGTGTCATCAGCATAGGCCAGATGGTTAATTTGAGGGCCCTTTAATGACATAGAAAAAGGAATGAAATTTGACTGTGGTACAGGTTGTTCAGTGATCTAGAGAGAACCTCTGCAGCAATGACGAAAATAGAAGGGGAGAGGGGATCACCCTGTTTAAGACCTTGAGTAGAGGAGAAAAACCCTTTTCTAGAACCATTAACAATGATAGAGTACCACACTCCAAATATGAGCCTATAGACCATGTCAATCCGATCCTCAGAGAAACCAAATCTTCTAAGGACAAAGGAAACAAAGAGCCATGATATTCTGTCATAGGCTTTAGCCATGTCCAATTTGATAACAATGTTACCACCTTGATTATTTTGAGAGATATTATAAATAATTTCTTGGGCTAGGAGGACATTCTCTGTAATTAGTCTATCTTTCACAAAGCCACTCTGAGTATCTGAGGTGAGTTTTGGAAGGAAAATATTTAATCTAAGAGAAAGAATTTTGGGAATAATTTTATTGGTAAAATTTGATAAACTAATAGGCCTAAATTCAGAGAATGAAGAGGGTGTGTCAATCTTAGGAATTAAAACTAAGCACGTGTGAGAGTAAAATTTCGTAAGATTTTTACCAGTGAAGAATCCTTAACAAATGCTAGGATGTCTTCCTTTATGATGTCCCAACATGAGTGAAAGAAGGTCCTGTTATAACCATTTGGTCCAGAGGTGCTATGAGCACTGAGACTAAAAACTGCAGCTTTAACTTCCGGTTCATCTGGCATGGCAGTATGAAAATCATTATCCTCGCCTGAAATACAATTTGGAATACAATCAAGAACAAATGGGTTAAGTGAAGGGCGAGGAAGGTAAAATAACGATTTAAAATGTTTCACAACAGCCTTTCCTATTTTCTCATCACCCTAGATCCACTTCCCTTCATGATTTTTAACTATATTCAATTGCAATTTTCTTCTTCACTTTCTTAAGACGCAATGAAAGTACTTAGAGTTGCTATCACCATCCTCAAACCATCTAATTCTATCTTTCTGCTTCAAAAGAGACTCCTGAAAAGTCATCCACTTAATGTATTCAGCATGAGCTTTCTTGGCCTCTTCTCTAGTATTATCGGTGTTGAGGTCCATGTCTAATTCCTCAAAAGTCTGCAATTTTTCCTCCCATTTGATAAAATTATCATTAATATCTCTAATGACTTGTCTAGACCAGTGACTCAATCTTTTCTAAGCCTTTTCAGTTTGGTTTGAAGAATCCACATAGGATTACCAGATATCTCATCATTCCACACCTTCTTTACTATGTCAAAGAAACCTTTTTGAGTAATCTAACAGTTAAGAAATCTGAAATAGCTTATGTAACTCTTATTGGCTTCCATACACTTCATGAGAAGTGGTTTACGATTAGAGCCTATTCTCACAAGGTGGCTGACATAGCTGTTTTGATAATTTTGAACCCACATATCATTGATAAAGACCCTATCAAGTCTTTTCCAAATCCTTTTTGCGAGTCTCCTATTGTTGCACCATGTATGTTTTGGACCAGTAAAGTCAATGTCAGTGACTCCACAATTATCCATACAATTTTGAAATTCAACACTTCTATGCATTCTATGAGGCTTGCCTCTAAGTTTTTCATCTTGATCAAGAATTACATTAAAGTCTCCTCCAATGCACCATGGACCATCAACAACTTGGTTGTCTTGCTCTAAGTTGTGCCAAAGATCCCTCATTTCTGCCGAAGTATATTTCGCATGCACTGCAGTGATGTCGCAGTAATGAAGACATCTTTACTATTAACCACATTCTCCAACTTAATGGTGACATATTGGTCTTGATTTGTAATAACCTATGTATGACTATGAGTGTTCCAAAAACCCCAAATTTGACATTGTTAGAAAGACATTGTTGAAAGCCTAGAAATTTTCTATAGCCCTCCAATTTGTCTTTGTTCACAAAAGGCTCAAAAATACCTACAAACTGAGCGTTGTTGATTGTAATGAGATTTTTCAATCTATGAATGGCCTTTTTAGACCTAACCCCCCTAATATTCCCAAAGATGCACTAATCATGAGAAATAATTGGGGTGGTATCTCCTTTTTTTTTTCTTCTCAATGAAGGCGTGTCTTTTTTTTTTTTTTTTTTTTTTTGTGTCTTTTGTTATATTTTCTAGCTTTGCTTCTACCTCTTCTTTCAGTGATAATATCAGAGTCATAGTCATCCCTGGATTCATTGTTAATGGAGTCCCCTTTACAATCCTCTTCTATCTCATTGGTAGGAGATAAATTTTTGATAAGGTTCTTTCTAGTATCATCATTAATCGTTCCCGTAGTTGAGATGGGAATGTTGCATAAATCCATAACCAAATTTAAACCTGGCTGATTTTTAATCTGTGTGGGTAGGCTTGATGAACTTGAGTTGCATTGGTTATGTTGCTTTTTAATATATTCATTGTCATAGCCTTTTTAGTATCATTCTTATTGTTCACACTATTTTGTCGAACCTCGTTTCCTATGTTTTCTTCGGCTCCAGTTTCATTTATGCCCTCATTATTATGTTGTCTCAAGCACTATTCTTGTTGGTTGTTAAGACTATCCTCAACAACAGATGTAGTATTCTTTTATGTTTCTTTCTTGGTGTCTGCATTGATAACCTTTTTACTGCTCCCTTAAGATATAATAGGCTTGAACAACACTTTGCTCTTCTTTTTTGGCATTTTCTAACTTTCTTCCTTTTCTTTTTAGCCTTACTCATTATTTCTGCCAAGGTAAGACTTTGAATCTCTTCTACATCATTTTCTTGCTCGTGACTGATGTCAACATTGGAGTTTTTCCCATTATTTATGTCTTGTTTTTCAACCTTATGGTCAGGATCACTCACGGATTGTTCAACATTCTCTATGTGAGCAGTGTTGTTGTTTCCCTCTTCATCATTTGCCTCAATTATCCTCTTTTTTCTCCATTTCTCTATAATTAGTGATATTGTGTCCCAATTTTTTTACAATTCTTGCAGTACTGTGGTATCCCCTCGTACTCTAATTTTGGGCATAACCTTTCAATGGAGAATTCTCATCATCCAACCCAACCCAAATTATTTCTGGTTAAGATTTTAGTAAGTCGATTTCCACAAGCACTTTGGCCATACTAGGCCTTGTTTTACTGATAGTAGCAGCATCTACAGCTAGTAAAGTACCCACAGAGGTCAAGAGTTGCTTGATAAAGTGCCAATTATGTAAATGATAAGGAATACCAGGAAGGAGAACCCATACTGGAGCAATTGGGATATCCTTTTCCGGCTTGAATCTGGAGTCCACTTTTGTAACCATATTTGTTTTTCATCTATTTCGATAACCCTTGTAAACCAAACTGAGTTGAAGTCTTCATCGTTTCTGAAGTCAAGAAAAACATTATAGTTGTCATAGGCCCCAATTTTTACAGACTCCTTCATAGAAATTAGTTCTCTGAATTTTGACCTTAGCCTTTTCATTTGAGGTCTAGGCTTAAGAAATCTTCCCAGGAGTGTTTGTTTGCAGTCTTCTGCCATGATACCGTAGTATTCCTTAGCTTTAAAAATGCAAACAGGCGTCCCATTGTGAACGGTTTGTCTAGCTATGATATTCTCTCTTTCATGGTGATTATTAGTGGGTGGAGTAAAAACAGTGGTAGCATAGGTTGTTTTTGGAGCAATTCCTTCCATAGACACATGAGTATTATCTGGAGGAACATTTTGGTGGTCCAGACACACTTGAATGGCACCACCTGGTGGCTCCAGCAGGTGGAGTGTGGTTTTCACTTGCTTTTCTAGCCATTAAAAGACGTTAAGGAAAGTAAACTTAGAGAGAGAATTTGTATAACTTTGTTCTAGTCAATTCAAAAAGCTGGGGGTTAGGACTACTGGACCTACCTCATTGTGTTTCAGGGAAATAAAGCTGGGGGTTGCGCGGTTTGATTTAACTTTGATGACTACTCATATTGAAACTGTTGATATGATAGAAAAGTTAGTTAGTTAGTTATATGATTGAGTTAATTTAATTGTACCTGAGTTAGTTAACTATAACATAGTTAGAGTAGTTAGTAACTTCTATAAATAGGGTAGTTTGGCAAGTAGTTGAGCTAAGACTCAATATTGTAATTTCTCTCTTACTTGAAATGAACGTCACTCTCTTCCCACTTTTTTTCTCTAGCTTTCCTCCAATTCCGAGCTAATTAACATGGTATCAAAGCACGTGGTTTGAGATTTTTCTAGAAAATTCTAGCTCAGTTCAAGAGGTCAGCGTCTCACACAATCAGTTCTGTAGCATTCTACAAATAGAATTCCTTCAAAAATCCTAGGGTTTGGTGAAATTGCTTAATCTAGGGTTAGGAATCTACTAATTCAAGTGAATTTTTGCTGTAAAAAGTATAGTATTGCATCAATGGCGGATAATATTGTTGAACAAGTTCGGCTATTGTTTCAGTTCAATTATTAGGTGCTGAAAAGTTATTCCCTATGGAGTAAGTCTATGAAAATTGTATTGCATGGAAAGAACAAATTAGGTTTTGTACTTGGCACTTGTAAGAAGGAAATATATGATCCTAGTCTTCATGAACTATGGGATAGGTATAATGCTATTTTTTTTTAGCCTGGATAATGAATAATGTGTCGAAAAGCTTAATAGGTGTTGTGATCTATGCATCTGATGCATCTAAGGTTTGGGAGGACCTTAGGAAAAGATTTGACAAAATCAATGCCTCTAGGGCATACGATCTTCACAAGGAAATTGCAACTTTAACTCAAGGCATATCATCTGTATCTGTATACTTTAGTAAGCTCAGAGAATTGTGGGATGAAATTGAGGCATTAGTCCTTCCTCCTACTTGTGCTTGTCCTGAGTCTAAGCAACATACAGAACATTTCCAGCAACATAAGTTGTGGCAGTTTTTAATGGGACTTAATGACTCCTATGAAAATGCTAAGAGTCAGATCCTAATGACTAGCCCCTACCAATTGTGAATCAAGCCTATGCTATGGTGATTAATGTAGAAAGTCAAAGAATGATGGGAGGAACCACACCTGTTGGAATAGAAGAAAATAAGTCAGCTGCTCTGATGAGTAACGGGATAAACTACAATAACTCTAGACCTAGAACCTCTAACTATGAGAGAAATCAGGGGTCTGGCAGAGGAAGTAATAATTTAGGAAGAACATTAATGTACTGTGATTATTGTCATTTGACAAATCATAACAGGGATGCCTGCTACAAGTTGATTGGGTATCCAAATAGAGATAACATAAATAAGAACAAAAAGAAAGGAGGAGGAGGTTCTAAGAACTATACTAGTGGTGGTAGCAGTAACTACCCTGGTGGAAGCAACAATTATTCTGGTGGCAACAACACTGGTAGTAACAATAATTCCATGAATTATCATCCCCCTAGCTATGCTAACAATGCAGTTCCTCATGAACATCCTGCCTATAATTGCTATCAGCCCGCAAATGCCTACAACTATCAACCTTCTGAAAGTTCATCCCATGCATCTCATGGTGTGAACCCCAACTCCCGTGCTACTACTTCTCCTCCAGTTTCAGTCTTCATACCAGAACAATACAACCAGATCATACACATGCTCAAAGGCAATGGAGTTGAATCTGCAGTAAATGTTGCAACTGCTGGAGCAGCAGGTATCGTTATTGCTCTCATGTCTAATCTAGTTAAATATAACCGGATAATAGACACTGGGCATCAAATCATATGGTTCACAATGTAGAGTTTCTTACTAATTATGAGAAGTTAGCTCAACTGGACAAAAGCAAAGTTAATCTTCCCACTGGTGGTCAAGCTAATAACACACATATTGGGGAGTCAACTATCTTGAATGACAAAATCATCCACAGTGTTCTGCATATCCCTGAATTTAAACATGGTTTGCTATCAGTCTCACAACTTACTAAGGATCTAGGTTGTGTGGTAGCTTTCTATCTTGATTTCTGTGTGTTTCAGGAGCTCTCAAGTGGGAAGGTATTAGGGATTAGTAAGGAGGAGCATAGACTCTATCTTCTTTAGGCAGCTACATGAGATAATCTCAGCTTACATAATGTTAGTGTACAAGCTTCACAACCATCTGATACAACCACTCAAGTACTTAGTAGTGATATTACTTCCTTATGGCATAACAGATTAGGTCATGCACCTTTACAGTTCATGAAACATGTACATAGTTTAAATAAAGGAAAACTAGAAGAACATCATTGTACTGTGTGCCTAGTAGCCAAACAAGCCGGGTTACCTTTTAGTCATTGCACCTCAGAATCTAAGGCTTGTTTTCATCTTGTTCATGCAGATGTCTGGGGGCCCTATAGGGTGCATACTTGTGATGGTAAGAGATTCTTCTTGACATTAGTGGATGATTTTTCAAGATACACTTGGATATTTCTTATGAACAGTGAAGATGAGTCAGTAGTAGTGATCAAAGACTTCTTGTTGCTTGTGCAAAATCAGTTCAAAACTAATCTTAAGTGTCTCAAATCTGACAATGGAACTGAATTCTTTTACTGGCAAATGGATGGTCTACTAAAACAATATGGTATATTACATCAAAGTTCTTGTGTGTATACACCCCAACAAAATAGTATAGTGGAGAGAAAATATAGGCATATTCTTGACATGGCCAGGGCCTTGAGATTTCAGGCTTGTGTGCCTCTAAAATTCTGGGGCTATTGTGTGACCACAAATGTGTATCTTTTGAATAGATTACCTTCAGTTCTCTTGAGTGGCAAATCACCTTTTGAAAGGCTCTTTCATAGAGCTCCCAACCTTACACACCTCAAAGTCTTTGGGAGTCTTGGGTATGCCACAGTGATCAAGAAACAAGATAATTTTTCACTTAGAGCAGTGCCAACTGTATTTGTGGGATATTCTTCTTCACATAAAGGGTATATTTTGTATGAAATTGCTTCTCAGCAACTCTTAGTAAGCAGAGATGTAGTATTCAAGAAGACAATCTTCCCTTTTAAAGTAATGAAGTCTTCTCCTTCTCCTATATTTCCTATTTTAGATATCCATCATGGTTTTGAATCATTAGCATCACCATTACCTACCACAACAACACCACAACCTATCATACAGCTTACTCCTACTTCCTCTTCACCTGTTCCTTTACCCACAGATCTTACTCAACTTACTTTCATACCTGTGCCCTCAAATGAGGTGCCACCTGAGTCCTCTTCACCCTCTATAGCTCTCAGCAAACCATCTAGAACCATTAAAACTCATGGCTGGCTTAATGATTTTGTAGTTCAACTCAAACCTAAGTCAGCTAACTGTTCCTATCCCATCTCTGACTACTTTTCCTATGATCATGTTACCCCTACTTACAGAGCCTCTCTTGTTGCCTACTCTGCAATCTACTCTGCTATTGCAGAACCCAGAACATTTGTAGAGCAAGTACAGATCCTAAGTGGATTGAAGCTATGAATGCTGAGATTCAGGTACTAGAAGAGAACAATACTTAGTCCATTGTGGATTTACCAGCAGGCAAGGTTCCTATTGGCTGCAAGTGGGTGTTTAAGGTCAAGTATAATTCTACAGGTGAGGTGGAGAGATACAAAGCAAGGCTAGTTTCCAAATGATACAGTCAACAAGAAAGTATAGACTACAAAGAGACATTCTCTCCTGTGGCAAAAATGGTTACGGTTAGGTCTGTTGTTGCTTTAGCAGCTTCTTCCAGCAGGTATGTTTATCAAATGGATGTTCATAATGCCTTTCTCCAAGGAGATCTAGTTTAGGAGGTCTATATGTCCATTCCTGATGGCTTTGCAAGCCAGGGGGAGTATAGTAGCAGGGGAAGACAGGGTAGCAAGTTGTGTAGATTACATAAGTTCCTATATAGACTTAAACAAGCTCCCAAACAGTAGAAATTGAAGTTAACAGAAGCCTTGTTAATATGGAGTTTAATAAGTCCCATCATGATTATTCTCTCTTTACCAAAAGGAACAGTGGCTGTTTAGTGGTTATTCTGGTGTATGTAGATGATTTGCTTGTGACAGGTAACAACCTTCAAGCCATTGAAGCTGTGAGAAAAGAGCTGCTCAGCAGGTTCAAAATGAAAGATCTTAGAGAGTTAAAATACTTTTTAGGCATTGAGTTCTCTAGGTCAAAAACAGGCATTCTAATGACACAAAGGAAATATGCTTTAGAGCTAGTGTCAGAATCAGGCCTAGCGGGGAGCAAGCCTTCTGGAACTCCTCTAGAATTCAACTGCAAACTTACCTCAGTGGAGTATGACAAATTGGTGAAGAATAAGGCAATGCATCATGATAAGTTACTGGTAGAAAAAGGAAGCTATCAAAGGCTGGTAGGTAGACTTCTGTACTTAACTATGACAAGACCAAACATAGATTTTGTAGTGCAAGTTCTGAGTCAGTTTATGCATGCCCCTAAACAGTCCCACATAGAAGCTGCCTTGAGAGTTGTGAGGTACATTAAGAGTGCACTTGGATTAGGGCTGCTCATGCCTGCAGACTCATCACCTGTGTTGGTGACTTACTGTGACTCTGATTGGGGTGCTTGTCTGGAAACCAGAAGATATGTGACTGGCTATGTGGTCAAGCTGGGTGGTGCCTTGATCTCCTGGAAGTCAAAGAAAGAGGATACTGTGTTAAGGAGTTCTGCTGAAGCAGAATTTAGGAGCATGGGATCTGATGTAGCTGAAGTTGCGTGGTTGATTAGTTTATTCAGGGAGTTGGGAACTGAAGTGAACCTGCCTGTGCACCTATTTTCTGACAGTAAAGAAGCAATTCAGATTGCAGCCAATCCAATCTTCCATGAGAGGACCAAACATATTGACATTGATTGTCATTTTGTAAGAGAAAAGATTCTGGCATGGTTGATTAGAACCAGGCATGTTGGCACAAATGAACAATTAGTAGACATACTTACAAAGAGTTTGTGCAAGCCTCAGTATGACTACCTCAGGTCCAAGCTGGGAATGAAGTATGTGTTTCATCTCTCAACTTGAGAGGGAGTGCTGATATTAACCAACTAACTATTCTATCATATCAAACCACTTTCTCTCTCTAGCTTTCCTCCATTGCTGAGCTAATTAACAGAAACCAACTTCCTCCACTTATAAATATGTCATTCCTCTTTTAATAGACTTGTAAGGAAATACAACAACTACGCCTTAATCCTAAATAAGTCAGGGTCAGCTAACTTATAAGGAAATAGTGGTTTACATAAAAAGGATCAGGACAGTAACGTTTCATTGTTTCAAATTTGAAGAATTCAAATGTTACTTTCCTCTTGCCATTACAATGCTCATATTACTTCATGCTATCACTGAGAAGGCAAATCAGTAAACCCAAGAGTAAGTAGCAAGAAGTTAAGCGAGAAAGAGATGATATAATGATGGTTGAAGGACTTTAAGTAGATTATAAAACTGTGCAACTGATCTTTCAAGTGTTCACGAGCTTTCAATATTAGTTTCAGATAGCATAAAAAGAAAGTTAAGATTTACATTGACATCTTTTAATTATTTATCATGGCTAATTGACCATATAAACTTGCACTATCAGAAATCTATTTGTCTTTTCATTCTCTAGACCCATCTCTTTTAAACTCAAACAAGCCCCAGTTTAGGGTTCATAGCCTGGAAACCTGAATGTTTAGGAGCAACAAATCGAATAAGAAGCAGGCGACGCCAGCTGATCCCTGGAAGAGCGAGTAGGTATCTGCTCCATCTTTCATGCCTTTCGCCAAAGATCATCGTCATATTGAAAGATAAGCAACTTGTAAAAGCTCTTGCTCTCTCTTCATTTATATTTTTCCCAGATTACTGAAAGAGGGAAAGGTAGCCATAAGCAATTCCAGACACATCATCAGAAAGTCCTACTTTATAGACCTATCCACTTTTCCATGCTACCTGCTCTCCTTCAATGGCAGCATTAGAACTTTCTTTCATTTGACAGTAGTTGCAGCAAAAGAGAAAAATTGATGTCATTGTTCATCCTCTCAACTCAATTTACCAAAATAGTAGCACAACAGGATTGAGAACATGCTTAACATGGTAATAGTTTATCTCTTATGTTGTTTGAGTAAGTCACTGACGATAACTTTGAAGTACAATGAGAAAACTCATTGCCTCTGTCTATCAGGTACTAAGCTCAGTTGGTTTGCACATAATAGTGCTAATGACTGTGGCACCATGGGACTATTGGACCAGCTAGTCTCTTGGGTTCCCTTTACTGACAGGATACTTACCACTGTGGGAAACCTGTTTCTCATCATGTACATAAGGTTCCTTTAACATCTTCAATATCTTTTTGCAAGAGTGGAAAATGAAGTAATATTTGCAGAATGTCGGCAAAGCCGTTCCATGAGCCCAATACCTTGTCCTTTGACATCTATACATAAGTGAGCAGGCTATATTATCAGATAATCATCTACACTGTCTCCACACCTAGGTAGTTCCTGATAAACAATGCTGCCCACGAGAAGACATCTCATTCATAAAGAAGGTCATATGACATCCCTAATCCTCCATCTTCAGGTCCAATTGGAAGGGCGCTCTCTTGTGCCACCTGAAAGTAGCCAATCAGTTTGATATTTAAATGCTGCTCAGAGTCGGGGCTGAGCTAAACCATTTAAATAGGAATCTTGGACGTAAATGATGTCGGTGCTAATACAATGAAAATAACATTATGAATTCATCACTATGTCAGATGCAAAAGCAAACACTTTGACATTATGTCGTTTCCATGTTTTCCCAGCATATGCATGCCAGCCGTGATATCTCTAAAATCTTTTACTAGGAGATCGTTTGACCTCCACCAGCCTTAACTTGGTACAAATCATTTGTATGGAAACGCTTTGCTAAGTTTTCAGTCTTTGGTCTCTAGTCTCTAGTCACTCTCAGAAGTCAGAATACAATGAAGAGTTGCAGAGAGCAACCAATTATTCAGAGACAGTGTTAAATTCTCATTATCTTCAATTACCAATCTTAAAAAAAAAAAATTAAAGTAATAAGGGACAATTTCCTCCATCCAGCTCTACTTGACAAAAAATTCATCACACTAGGATAAAGTTTTTCTTTATAGACTGATTAACCTTCACGTTTTAATTCTCAGGTGATCCCGTTTTAGCAAGGAATCCCATAGGCAGTCGGTCTTATACATACGAATAAAATGTTTTCCGCACCAAAATGAGCCAACAACCAGGCCTCAACTCCTAGAGACGGTGCAACCCAGCAGAAAAGGACGTAGATAACTGCTTGACCAGCATCCGAAATACAACAACAACCGCCTGGGCCTATGGAAATTGCAACATCCCTTCAAAAGTTTTATGAACTTGCAAAGAGATGAGAGTTGAAGAATATTGCTCATAAAACTCCTAATGTATCCACTCTCTACTGAAGTTGCTATCTGAAAGTTAACAGGAATTCATCAGGATTGAGCTATTTTGTTGATACTTATTATATCAATGTGCTGATCATATTCCAAAGAAGAGCACAATATCGGAGCTTCACTTTCAGTTTTCTACTGGAAGTGGCAATGAGGACTATTTGTAATTCTAAGAAAAAATTTGGAGTAAATAAATCGTGGACTCTCCAGGTAAAAGATCTTCTGACAAATTTCGTAAACAAAAATGATATCATTTTTTATATCGGTAATCACAGATAACTTAACAACATTTATTGGGTATATAAGCTAAAAATCATCGACATGACTAAGAAAGAATTCAGCGACATGAACACTCCTTAATAAGTAGGACGTAATACCTTTCACATAATCCTTTTGTTCTTTTAGATTTAAAAAAATGGAGGCATTATTGTGATTAGGGGTGCACATAACTGAAGTTTGGTTCGGCTTTTTCATTTATCAAACCAAACCAACTATATCGGTTTTTTAAATCTATAAATCAAATCAAACCAAATAAATTCGGTTTTTATGTCTCATTTTTTTTTTGGTTTTTTTCCGGTTTTTTTGGGTTATTCGATTTTTTTAGTTTCTTTTATACGCAACAATTGTACGGTGCTTTCTCAAGCAAATAACACAATAAAAAATATTTAGTAATATTACTAATATAATAAATAACTATCTGTATACGCGACATTTTCCAATTTGACACGTATATTTAATTAAACATATAGTAGTAGCGCAAGAATAATATATATTAATTATACTATATGTATACATAATTTTACTCAGTGTGCTATGGTATTTGAATGATTCTTTGAAGATGATTTTTGATTGGTGAGTTATTGACTAGATCGATCTTGTAATATGATTGAAGGTAGGGATTTTAGGTTATAAGGATATCTAATATACATTGATTTAGGAGGTTTTATTAAAACTATGAAAGTGGCATTTTTTAAAAATAAAATAAAGTAATATAGTAATAAATTTTAAAACATGATATTAATGAGAACCTTTCAAAATGTTGGGTACATAAATGAAAGAATAATAGTTTAAATGTGATGTTTTATGTTAATTTCTCTATTTTTTATGTATAAAAAAATAAATATAATATATATGTGATGTCGGTTTGGTTTGGTGTCGGTTCGATTTTTTCTTTGTTAACATCAAACCAAACCTAATATATCGGTTTATTTTTCTCCGACACTAAACCAACTCAAACCAAACCATTAATCGTTTTTTTTTTCGATTTGGTTTGGTTTGTCCGGTTGGTTGTGTTCGACGGTGCGGTTTATACACCCCTAATTGTGATGCATTATGAAAGGATAAAATAAGTATTTCATATTTTGTGGAAGCAACTAACATGAACATCAATGAATTCTCCTGCCACATTTGTTAAAATATGTTTAATATAAACATGTCTGGTAGCGTCAATGAAATCATAATAGGGTGGCTGGTACCTCAAGGAAATGGTTCATATGCCCCTCCTCGTCCACAGTAAAGGCACATGCCTCGTCCCCAACATCGTATAGAGATGAGAAATATTTGAACCAGAGTTACCTCATAGTGGAAGTTTCTTGTTAGCAAGACTAATACTGATTTTGCAACCATTACAGGCTTCAACAAATGAGTGTATTGATCTGGACGATACAATCAGTGAATGCAAAGGGATAGTGTAGAAAAACCTAAGTTTTTAAGGTAAAAAGAATGCCATAAGTATAGGACAAGCACTGAGCATTTTGTACCCATTTTTCATGATAGTACTAGACCGAATGACGAAGGCTTTTTCTTCCGGGTCTAGGCAAAGTCATTTGACAGCAAATGTACAGCTACATTGCAGAAAATATTGCAACACCCTTTTAGAGATATCTCGACTTTAAAAGAGTTGAAAGATGTAATCTGATACCAAAAGAATTACTCCATTTTCAAATTAAAATTGTCATCCGAAGAATCAGCAGTAATTGTACAAGAAAAATAGAAGAAAGATGCAACCTTTAAGTGTTGGCCAAAAGAATCAGCAGGATCACACAAGAAGAATGGAAAAATACAATCTATAAGCTTTAGGCAACATAATGTGCGTTGATCATACAAGTTAACGTATATTTCACAGGAGGAGTTTAACTTTAAAGGAGGGAACAATGCCAGGAACAGACAACTCGACAAGTATTATCATTCATGGATATCCAAGGCAAGAGCATCAAATATGTAAGGCGTGATAACAAGGAGTCCATAATGCCTTTGGCATATCCGCTGCAATGGGTGGTTTTCCTGGTACAGTTCCAACCTCACGAGCATACTCCCTTAGCACGCTGACATACTGGAGCAAATCATAAGTCAGTGACAGACCAATGATTCTAAGTTCGTGGGTGCTTTACTTGCTCTAACATAAAGTTGCTATCATCACAAAGCATAAGTGCACAACTATTTATATGTAAGTGTAAAATGTTGAAGAGAAAACTACAGTTAGTATCATCGTTATTAAATTTTGTAGTCACAAAAGGTCAGCAAAAAAATCTATATACAAGGAAGCAGAAAGAGAAACTAGAATTGGGATCTACTTGAAAAAAATTAAGCGACAATGGGGGGGGGGTGGGAATTCGTAGCATGATACAATAAGAATCGGAAATATAAAAATAATTTATATACATATCTTGATATTTTCTTCATACCTAAGTATAGTTTGCATCCTGGTCAATGGGTGCTTGGTATCCAAGCACTCATATACTGGTGTATGTAGGTGTGCCCCCTATTCTAAACGGAGCTATATACAATCAAAGAGGTTCTGCTCGCCAAAAAACTATATTGTACAAATAGAGTAAAAACAAACTTTCGGCATTATACAAACTAGTGAACCCAACAAGGGTGAATATGCTAGTGAAATGGTGAGGGATTTTAAAAATTACTTTAGGTCGCAAGTTCAAATCGCAAGTGTGAAATTCTAATATTTTTGAACCCCTTTTGATTAATTTCCGCTCCGCCCCTGACACCTATCATCGGTGTAGCAATGATATAGATAGTTTGTGGGATCTTCTTTACTGACTACAGTGGACAAAAGTACGGAGCTAATGTTGCATCCTAATTCAGTAGCTTCGACTTATCAAAATTCAAAAAGATGACCAACCGGCACCTCCTACACCCAATTATCTTATCTTTCAATAAGTGATTCATCCATTTAGAAAATTCACATAGTTCAAGGAAACCTAAGTCTGCTTATATGTGGGCACATTTGATAGTAACTACTAGAAATTAGGTGTTTTCCAACCGTTTTGACGGTTGTATATCGGTCGGTTAGCCGTATGACATCCAACCAAAGCAGACGGTCAGATAAGTGCTGCTCAGAACAAAGATTCTGACTGATACGGATGCTGCGACCGCATCATGGTCGGACAACAGTCGGTTAAGTGTTCTTGACTGACCAATTTCTGAAAAAGTATCTGACCGAGTCGGTGGAACACAGTAATTTCTGGAAAAAAAAATTCTTCACGTATCCGACCGATTCGGTCGGACAAGTAATTTCTGGAAAAAAATATTTGTTCGTGTTTCCGACCGAATCAGTCGGTCTGAGCAATTTCTCTGAAAAATGTTACCCAAATTTATGGTCGAATCGGTCGGAAATCTGGGTTAAAACCTGCAAAATAAAAGCTGTAATTAAAGCTCCACCACCTATCAATTCAGTACAATCCAGCAACCAATAAACAACAGCCTTCTACAAGCCTTAATTTTTTCTAAACAAGGCTTATTGCCTTTAAATGAAAAGTCTAACAAGTGAAATAATATCAGCACTTCATAACTATCAAACAAGTTAAACAAAACCAACCACAAGTCTAACAATCAAAGTCTTTAACATAACCAACCACAAGTCTAACGATAAAACAAGTTAAACATAAACCAACCACAAGTTTAAAACATATGTCTAAAAATATCAACAATTCATTACTACTCAATTTCCTCGGAATTAGATTCGGACGACGAACTGTATTGACGTTTGCTCTTGCCTTTGCCCTTACTCTTGCCCTATCCTTTCTCTTTCCCTTTTACTTTTCCGAATTCTCATGCAAAAAGTTCTTCATCATATCCTGCATCGCTTTCATACTTGCCTTATTACGTTTATGATCTTCTTCGTGCTCTCTCCTTGGCGCTTCGATTTCATTGCGCAACGAGGCTTCCACCGATAGTTTAATTGAACTAGAAGAGCAAGTGCCAAACAAACCTGGATTCAGACGATCTGTGGAATATTATGATCCAAGACCGTATGCATTTCCATTCTTTAGCCCACCATTCACCTCCAACCATAATGATGTTTCCTCCTCAAGTGTCATTGGAGCTGGGGTAGTGCTACCATTTTCGGATGTCTGACTTGTCATTCTCGCTTCATAGGCTTCTGCACCATTTTCCTGAAATAAATTTAATAACAAAAATTAGATGTATAAATATTGAAGAATTATACAAACAAGTTTGAATTTAATAACTTATAAATGTGGTTCTAGCGCGGTCCTCTCTTCTTAAAGAGCTCGGGCATAGGTACTGGCCGCCCTTCTTCATTTTTTTTTTCAAAATTAAGAAGAGGAAAAGTTAGATAAAATATTAATGCGAGTTAAATTAAAAAATATATATAATATTTAATAAGTTACCAATCTCATCCGCTGAGTCACTGCGCTAACTGAACTCCCGGTGTGCAATGATCCACCCTTTTTGGAGTCTCTCGCTGCCTTTTCTTGGGCGCTCTTCTTCTTAAGTTCTTCACTCCCCCAGTATTCCATCAGTTTTGCCCAAGATCCCGGGTATATTCAGTCGGGCTTCTTTTCGCCGCTCCGACAATCATAAAGGAAATTTTTTATTCTATCTGCGCATTTGAAGAGAAAATTGCTTCGTATTTTCCCATCAAAGGTTGGATGCCACACACACTTTTTCTAAAATAATTAATAATATTAGATTTAAGAAAGTGATACTTAACTAAATTATTAATAAATAAAACACAGTTAATACCTCAAAATCGGCAAACATGGCCATCTTTATTGGGTAGGGTACCTGACGCCAGGATGGCCAGGCTTCTGAATATTTAGCTCTTATGCATTGCGTAACTATGGGTGTAGCCATGTGTGAGGGAGAAAAACTAGATAAATTCACCTATTAATAAAAATATTCATAAATAGTTAAAAACTAACAAAAATAATATTTACCCATGATTACCCTCAGGACAAATCCTCAACCTTCTTTCCAAGTCATATGTGCCAATCTCACCAATGTATCTAGTCGAGCTCGGATCAGTAGGTGGTACAGAAGCGCCTATGGATGGGGATGGTGATGGACTGAATGATGACGAAGGCATGGATGAGCTCATGCCATGCAGACGAACAACATAACCCGGAGAAGAAAGTGACTTGCCAGGGTAAGTCACAGGGGGTGCATTGAAAAAACTAGGAGGATATGTAGACGGTGGAGATGTAGGGAGAATATGAGGTAAAGGAGCAGTAGTATAAACAGAAGCAGGAGAGAAACTTTGAACTTTTTTATCCCTTAGCCTTCCTTGTATATACCATATATGTAAAATAAGTACAATATAAATTTATATGGAATACATTTATAAAGTAGTAGTAATAAATATAGTAAAGTAACAACATAAAACTACCAATATATCAATCATCATCATTCGTCTCAAGGTCATCGGCTAGTTCTTCTTCCTCGCTCGTCTCATTGTCATCAACAAATTCTTCCTTTCAACATCATAAACAGCAGCGCCAAATTCTCCAACAAAGTGATTGGATGATGCAACAAAAAATTTCATTAGTTAAAATAATGATGGAATGTTCATGTTAGGCGTTAATGTAAAATAAATCATACTTGTAAAAAAGCTGGACGTCAAGACAATTCAACAATACATGTGTTGTAGCTGCTTTTCTGTCCCGCATAGTGAACTTTTTTACTTCGGCCAGTAACTTTCCTATATCAGGTTGATTAAACATAGAAAATGCTGGATAATTCGTATCATTGTTGTCTCCATCATCATGTCGATCTGGCCTGTTACTCAAACATGGCACATTCTGATCGAAAAAGGCTTTGGTACCTCGGCCGACTATATCCGTACGGTTGTTTTCAAAAAGTAGTGCAATCGCATTCTATGAATGAATTCCTTCATAGCCTTAATAGATAGAGTAGAGAGAAATGGGAGAAAGTGGATTAGCCACGTTCTAAGTCTTCACCATCTGACTATCATAAGAGTCATTTCATCCCAGAGTCTCTGGCTGAGGGAAGGAATCGTGCGTTGATTTTCCTGTAAATATAAGTTGTCTTCCTCCATATGTAAAAAAGGCTCATTTGTTATGGCTCAGTCCTTTTATGGTGGATATTGGTGCGCAAATGCCCTTCTTCTATATTTTTAGAGAAAGAGAATTGATATATGACCTCTTCGATGCTGCCACCGGTATGCGAATGATGCATAATTATTTTCGTATCGAAGGAGTGGCTGCCGATCTACCCTATGGCTAGATAGATAAATGTTTGGATTTTTGCGATTATTTTTTAACAGGTGTTGCTGTGTATCAAAAAATTATTACCCGGAATCCTATTTTTTAGAACCCAAAAGCATCACTAGCTTACGCTCTGACCCGAGTAGCATGGGGCACGTGGAATCCTGTGTGAATCAGCAAGGACCACCTTGCAAGGCTAAATACTCCTGGGTGACCGATAGCAATGTAGTACCGTGAGGGAAGGGTGAAAAGAACCCCCATCAGGGAGTGAAATAGAACATGAAACTGTAAGCTCCCAAGCAGTGGGAGGAGCTAGGGCTCTGACCGCATGCCTGTTGAAGAATGAGCCGGCGACTCATAGGCAGTGGCTTGGTTAAGGGAACCCACCAGAGCCGTAGCGAAAGTGAGTCTTCATAGGGCAATAATATGATTAGAAATGAGAAGTTTCTCTACTCAGATATGCCTCACATATTAACCCCTTAATTTGGTTCATATTTTTCACGCCGCGCTTACACTTGCCAATAATTTTGCATAATACATTTATTAAGTAATTTACTTAAGATAAATAAAAAATAGAGCTAATGATAAATTAAGGGACATTATCCATCTACAGTGCACGAGCCTCTCGATAGTGCCTCTTCCGCGAGATGAATTGGAAGATGTTCCATTACATTGAAGTAACACGGAAAGATTTTTGTCAACTTAGTTGAGACTACAGGAAAGTTACTTTCCATCGACTTAAGAGAACACAATGTCTTAGAGAATACAACTCATTAAAAAAATAATCTTGTCTCTGTAAGGTTTTTCATACTTTATCAGGCAAGCCATTGAATGCAATTGGGAGCAAGTTTTCCATGAAGACGTGACAATCGTGGCTTTTCATGTAAGTCAACTTTCCTTCTGTCATATCAACACACCTTTCTATGTTTGACACATATCCACCAGGCATCCTCAAATTCTTTACCCAATCACAAATCATTTTTCTACTATCCAATCCGAATGTGTAACTGACCTTAGCAGCCAAATCTTGTTGTCGACTTGACATAAGTGTAACATAGGTCGCCTACCAATTTCCTCAAGGTCCAACCTGGTCTTCATGTTATCCTTTGTCTTGTTCTTGACATCCATCATAATATAAAAGACAACCTCAAAAAATTTCTTTTTAGGTTATATCGAAGAAAATTATCCTTTCAATAAGGCAACTCACAGAAGATACTTTGTTTAGTCCAATTATGGTCAATACCATAACTAGGTACTTTAGATGGTCGCTGGTCCGTTACCTTAGGATACACCTTAACCCTATCCCAAATTTCTCGTCCAGCTAGCCTTTGCATAGGCTCATCAAAATCAACCTTTCTTCATAAATGCATTACAGTTATTCCTAAACGGATGATCCATTGGCAAGAATCGACGCTGACAGTCGAACCATGTGTTCTTACCGCAATTTTTCAAAGTGAATGCTTTTGTATCTTCCATACAACAAGGGCAAGAGAACTTACCAGCAGTGGACCACCCAGACACATCCCATAAGCTAGAAAGTCATTTATAGTCCATATCAAAGAAGCATGCAGTTGAAAGTTCTATTTCGTTGATATATCATATGTTTCCACACCTTCATGCCATAGTAACTTTAACTCATCAATCAAAGGCTACAAAAATACATCAATCGAGGCTTTCGAGTTATTTGGGCCCAGGATAATGCAATTCAGAAACTGATATGGAATAGTCATGCATATTTCGGGCGAAAGATTGTACGGCGTGACAAATACGAGTCAATAAGAATTGGGTATAGAAGAGACATCAAATAGAGTGAAACCATCTGAATATAAACCGAACCTGATGTTTTTTGGTTCACTAGAAAATACCAGATACACCCGATCAAAATGTTTCCATGCCCAACCATATGACAGATGACTCAGAATGCCTAGCTATTTTGTATAATCATGGTGTCATCTCATATGAGGAGTAGAGCTCATCGACGCATACAACCTCTTTAACCTAGATATAAGGGGTAAGTAATGCATCAACTTAACATGAATTGACTTCTTTTTAGCATTTAGAACTGGCTTGTAACGAGACTCCTTACAAAATTTACATGTTTCTAATTCTGCATCATCCTTATACAACAACATGCAACTGTTGACATAACAGTGAATTCTCTCCGACGAAAGCCCTAACATGGAAACCAACTTCTTAGTGTAGTAATAATCCGTTGGTAATTCTATGTTAGTCGGATTAAGTTCATTCATGAGACCAATGGTGGAATCCATGGCTGCTTGAGATATACTAAAATCAGATTTAATACTTAACAATCTAACGACAACTGACAACTTAAAATGCACTGAGCCTTTATATGATGGATGACTAGCTTCCTCCAACCGTTTATAGAAGAGCTTTGCCTCATCATTGGGAACGTGCTCAACAGTTGGTTGCGATGTACCCGGTTGAGATGGCTCCTCTGGGTACATCCCAAAAGCATGATTAACCATATCATTCATTCGATAATTATCAAGATCATTCTCCACAAACAGACCACTCCCACCACCATAAGCATTTTGAAATGTAACATCACCGCCCATATCATTAGACTCTCCATGATGTCCAAACAGAATAATTTGGCATAAAACCCCTCCTATAAAGATGCATTTCAAGATCTACCAAATTTTATCCTTTTGTGCACTTGCATTTCTCACAAGGACACTTAATTTTCCCATATCTTATAAAATCATCAAGTGTTTTCGCCTTTTCAATAAATTCTCGAACACCTATTGCAAATTCATTCCTCATCCCCCACCGCTCGGGATTATTTCTATTATACATCCAACTACGACTTCCATATACCATATGTTGAACCCCAAAAATTACCCTTTCTTTAAGAAAAGACAGGTTTCGGGTATATTTAAACAAAATGGGATTCCAAAGAGTTTCTTTGGAGTCGCCACCTAATTTAAGGATTATTAGGAACCTAAGTTAACTAATGAGTGCAATTTATTTCTTTATTTAAAGAAAATTAAATTAAAATCAGAGATTCTTAGGTAAGTGGTTCTATTAAATTCGAAAGAAGGTCCTTATTACAGGAGCACTTTCGAAAATCCGCTAAAAAGCGGTTAATCCGGCGGTTTTCACGAATTTTACTTAAGGATAAGCAATTTAAGATAAAATTTAAAATAAAATAAATAGATAATGAATAGTATAAAGAAGATAAAATTGATTATGACAATACTTGAACAAAACTTATAATTAATTAAATGAATAATGAGATAAGGATTGATTGAATGATTAAATAAATAAGGGCTAAGTAAGATAAATTAATAAATGATTAGATAAAGAATAATAATTGATTAATTAATTAGTTAGATAAATAAATACATAGATAAATATCTTAATTAGATAAGTGAATATTAATATGATTCCAATTAGATAAGGGGTGAACAATAATAATTGACTAGTTAAATAAATATAATTGATTAAACAAATAAATAATTAATTAAATAAATAAAATAGAATAAATAAATACTACTTAAATAATTTTATAGATAAATGAATAAATAAGTAAATAAATAATTATAATTGATTAGGGAGATAAATGATTAATTAAAATTAAACAAATAAATTAATAATAAATGCCACTTAATTAATTTAATTAATGAATAAATAAATGAATTAATAAATGTATAAATAATTGACTAATGAATAAATAGGTACAATTTTAATTTTATTTCTTTTGCGCTCGATAATTAACCAAAAGTTTCTACTATCTTAAATTAACCGGCGAGTCCCAAGGAGACGGGATATGCAATTTATAAACAATCTTAGGCAAACAATAAGATAACGATTTCAATTAAAGCGGCTAATCTACCAGGCTTCTAATTATACAAAGTCTTAACTCAGTTTACAAAGTCCTAAAATATGCTTTCTAAAGGGGACGGGAGAGAGGGAGTTTTAGAAAGTAGAACCCGGGATAGCGAATTCAATTCGAGCCCTGTATTTCACAAGGCTTTTCACTTATTCATTTCTTTTTGTTCTACATATTCGGGGATATCAAGTCCCGAAAATGCGGAGCGATTCAAGTAGCTTCCAAATGCAAGCCATTCCCATTTGCGAGTTTAGCAACTCGAACTCGTCCCCAAGGTTGTGTGTTATGCAAAGAAAGAGGAGATAAGAATTAGAGCAAATACTCATCAACTGTTCATGTAAATAACTCGCAAATTGAACAAATAGTGAAATTAATAAAGCCACCATACTCAGTAAGTAAGAAAATAAGAATAGCACAAAGACTGGTAAAGAAAACTGAAGCAAAACTTTTTAAAATTTTAAAACATAGGCATGAGAAGTATCAAAGTTGATCCTATAGACATGATATCTATGAGTGACTTTTAAACTTATATCATTTGGTAAAGACAATTCCAAAGAGAAACGCTAGACATAAACTAGGCCATTAATCATCAACATAAATACTTTATCAATGATAAATCCAGCTTAAAGATAATGTTTACGGCTAGCAGCCACAAAGCCAACAAGTAAGTACTAGGCCAAATGCCTAAAGGACCAAGTCTTAAGCCATCACTCTGTTAATCAGAAGATGTGCTACTGCTGCAGCTTAAATTCATTTTCTGACATGGCTTCTCGAAAGAAGTTCGACTCAAATCCAACAGAGTAAACACTTTAGACTAAGGACACATTACAATCAAGCTACCAAGTTCTCGAACATTTGCTATACCTCAGAACAAAATTTATACTAAACATTTGATGGCGACTAGCATGATTTAACAGAACAAGCAATAGGTCTTTTATACACTTCTCCCTATACTCTAGCATCTACAACACATTCAACTGGCAAAGAACTAACTCTATAGACCATTCAAATTTCCAGAAAATTAGCCCTTACCTCTTATACACAAAGATATCATTAAAACACTAACTTAGAAAACCAGGACATTATGCACCAGGGGAGATTTTTAACAGGCATAGAACATTCTTCTAAAATAAAGTCACAGCTTTCAATCAAGCCTTGCTTTCTTTCACTTTATATTCGAGGACATCAAACCCTGGACCCCTAGAATTAGGACCTGACTTAGCAACATACTAAGGGAAACATGAATTGAAAATGGATACAGGCCATCACAAGAAAACTGATTTAAAGAAAAGAAATGGACTGATTTGAAAAACTAATCCAAGAACCAGATAAACTGCACCTAAACCACTTTCTAACCACTGCACACACCACTAGACCAACTCACACCATCTTCTCATTATCTTACAACCTCCAATACAAACCCCTCAAAAAGTCCTGAAATAGCACTCCTCTACTATCCCTAATACCTGCAGCACCCTCTCATTCTCACACCTGAAACAAACAGACGACAACCCTCATATCCTCTCCAAAAAGATCCGGCTAACCTCCAAGAATAACTCCCTGAACCAATATGAATCAGAAACAGCCTGCACACCGCCCTAACAAAATTCTACTAAACTGCAAACCAAAACTCTCATGAAAAACACCTGCACCCTCACTGAAACAGCCCCTGATCTTCTACAACAACTCACAGCAACAACCTGAACCCTGAAACCTTCTACACTCCCTCCTGAACTCAAACAAACTGCCCTGCTTCAGCCTAGCACCCTCTCACAGACCTCCTGAACCTGACTTGGGAACAACAGAAAAGCCAACTAAAACACCTGCAAATCTCTCCAATACAGACCTTGCAAACACCAGAAAGTTACTATATTCTCTACATACCAAAACTGAACCCCTTAGCCCTCTACAAATCGCAACAGCCTCCATGAATACCCAAACCAAACAAGCATAAATAGCATCTCAAAGATGCAAGAAAAGAAAACTGAATTTCCACTACTACATTTTGACAAACAGAAACCACAAGCTAATCTTTATGTTATTTGATTCGATGGAACAAACAAAATGAAACTAACCAGGTCATTTCCAACTAGGTATAAAGAACTGAACATAAACAATTTAGTTATTTTATTTGCAACTATACCACCCTTTTTTAACAAAATTTTAGGCTTGCTTTACACTTCAGAAGACTGATTTTCCCTTGTCTCTTCTTAGCAAGTTTCAAAATCAAATGATTCAGACTTCAAACCCTTTCTATCTTAGGTTCTAACATGAAACAATACAATGACGAGCTACTCACCTTGAACCTAAATGACTCATTATAACACACAAAATAATAAAGTAAAAAAAAATGAAAGAAAAAAAACAAGAAACTGACCTTGTTTGGAGCAGTGAACTAGGTGTAGATCAGAAGCGAGCACTCGAACAAGATGACGATGCGACTAAGGAAACAACACCAGTCCAGAAACCAGAACAAGCAACTGAAGCTGTATGAACTTAACTAGTTTTTTTTTTTAAAATAAAGTCAGGAAAACAAAAATGATCTAGGTTTTTTTACTACTGCCGTTTTTTGTGTTCTCCCCCCAAAACTGAACTTAAGCATATATTTATAGGGAAACTTCTTTAGGGTTTTTCGACCTATAATGAAAAGACCAGAAAATCCTTTCCATACCTTTTCCAACGTTCTGATTTTAACTTTTTACAAACTTTTGAAAAGAAAAATCAGAAAACAAAAAAGGAATCCGAATCAAATCGAATATTCCTTTTTCGATTCTGATTTTGAATTCAAAAACCTATTTGTCTTTGATCCGAGCCCTTGATGATGAGAAGGAGTAGAAACAAACGATGTAGATCGTGTTTATGCCACTGGGTCGCGGTTTTTGGGGACCATTACCATGTTTGGGGTGGCAAGGGAAGTGGGAACGGGGTGGTTGTTTGGCTGAAAGAGGTAAAGGGAAATGGGGGGGGGGGGTGAATGGGCGACGACGGGTAAGGGATTTTAGGGTTATGGGGATTGGGAAAAGGGGAAAGAGATGGGTCGGGTAAGGATTGGGGATGGGGATGGGCTGAAATGAAATGACATACATTGTAGTGTATATATGTATATTTTGCATAGATGAGCCGAGATTAAAATGAAAAAGCGATTTTGGCCCTCCCCAATTTAGGATTAAATGAGTAATTGAGGGTATTGCGCGGGTAGGAATAGAAATTGTGCTACACATTCCAAAATTTGGCCCTTTTCCTCGAAAATTAATCAATTATATTTAATTTTCAAATTTTCCTTTAATTAAATCGTTAACCATTTAATTAAAATTTTGGGACAAAATTGAGTGTCAACAGCTGCCCCTCTTTACCCGGAAAAGGATGAAAGAGTTTTTATGGTAAAGAAGTTGACGAGAACCCAATTTTGTCACGATAAAGCCAAGGACTTTGGTTTTAGGGACCAAAGTGCGAGGCTTATAGACATGGCCGAACTCCGGTTTTCGAGTTGCCTACATATCTCGGGCTGAAAGAGAATCAGGCCATATGTAGTTCGACGACACTTAGATACAAAGATTCGCACGATCGACAGAAGAAAGGATGCACGAATAGGAAAGAATTCAGACTGACGCCTAATCTGAAATGAAAGATTAGGTAAAACTTGCTTGTTCGAGTGCGATTCTTCAGATCCTTGTTGACGAGTCTAGCTCATATCAAAAATTGCCCCAGTTCACTGCTAAGAAAGGGTTCCACGTTATGCCCCAAATGCTGCTGCGGCATTGCCAAAATTCTGTAAAGACTTAACAAACGGTAAGCGAGCAACTGCTGATAAACTATAATAACTGGAATAAGAAATAAATAAAGGGATAATATAAAATTGTAAATACTGGTTGTGATGCTATCAACAAGTCCTTCTCTCGATCAACTGACGAGGTGCTCCGCCCGGAGAACCTCTAGGCTGATCATTATTCTGAAACAGTAAAGTAAGACAATAAGTAAAGCGAAAATGAATTGTAAAAATGCAAAGCTTTCATAAGATAAGTTTGACTAACAAGACATAATGTCTCAAGCCGAATCATGTATTTCAAATATAATCATGCCAATGTTGCAAGACAACCGACGTCGCGAAACACTCCGAAAGCGGTGTTTCAGCCGACTTGTCTTAGACTATCAATCTACTTCAAATATGACATGCCAATATTGCAAGACAACCGACGTCGCGAAACACTCCGAAAGCGGTGCTCCAGCCGGCTTGTCTTAAACTATCAATCTATTTAAAATATAAAATGCCAATATTGCAAGACAACCGACATCGCAAAACACTCCGAAAGCGGTGTTCCAGCCGACTTGTCTTAAAATATTAATAAATGCCCATATTGCAAGACAACCGACATTGCGAAACACTCCGAAAGCGGTGTTCCAGCCGACTTGTCTTAAACTATTAATAAATGCCAATGTTGCAAGACAACCGACATCGCGAAACACTCCGAAAGCGGTGTTCCAGCCGACTAGTCTTAAACTATTAATAAATACCAAATATAAAATGCCAATATTGCAAGACAACCGACATCGCGAAACACTCCGAAAGCGGTGTTCCAGCCGACTTGTCTTAAACTATTAATAAATATCAAATATAAAGTGCCAATATTGCAAGACAACCGACATCGCGAAACACTCCGAAAGCGGTGTTCCAGCCGACTTGTCTTAAACTATTAATAAATACCAAATATAAAACGCCAATATTGCAAGACAACCGACATCGCGAAATACTCCGAAAGCGGTGTTCTAGCCGACTTGTCTATCAATATTGCGAGATAAATTCCATAACAATGTTAAGATTTGAGAAAAGAAAAGCGCCGCCTTTTCGGCAATAATCTAATGTGATGCTTAGACGCCGCAAGAGTAAATTTGAATGATCTGTCAAGCCAAATCATTTGCATTGTCAACTTGATTGGTGTTGCTTGTATGGATAGTGGTGCAAAGTTTTGAATGCCCTCTTCAGTTCATATTGGATCTGATGTTCAATTCTTTGAATGCGTGTTCCATAAATTGTTCATCCATAGTGCGAATGATCCTTCCATTGCAAGCTTTCAGGTTCCTGCTCTCAAAGAAAATTTTGTTAGTTTTGGGGAGGGGTGTTTTATTTGTGCTGATTTATCTTGAATTTGCTGCTATCGCTTCCTTTTCTTCGTGAGACTTGGGCTTTGAAAACCATCCTCGGAAACTTGGTTTATGAACTCAATTGTATAACTCATCTTAAGATAGAGGCAAAATAAAGTAATTCAATAAAATAGTAAGCAAGTAATCATTGATATGCAAATAAAAAGTTTATAATGCATTTAAAATTCTTGCTTTAACTCAAACTCATGACATATCCTGAAACAAACTGAACGTCCTTTGTATTGCAACTTGTTCTAATCTTGAATACTTTTAGAACTTTGCCGCTTCATCCTTTGATAAGCAAACCAATTCTTGCAAAGATCTGCCCCAGTTATGAACTTCCAAATCTTCAACTCATTTTGCAAAATTTGCCCCAGTTGATATCTTTCAAATCTTCAAATTATCTTTGCAAAATTGCTCCAGTTGCTTGCCTTAAGGGAGACTGAAAATTTTAATATTGTAGAGTCGAGCCCGTTAAGAGCGCCTACGTATCCCTCCGTGGGAATCAGACCGTGCGTAGTTCTGCTTACATAAATATTTTTTGGGAAAGTATGGCAATCTAAGTACGAAGCCGTATCCGAATTGGAAAATCCACACATCTGCCCAGATGCATAGTTCGGCATTACATCATAAAAGATAAACAAGCCTAACGTGTTACAATATTTTGACCGAATCCGACGGGGATTGCCTACTTATCCTGTTGCCATTCCAGGAATCAGGTCAGAAGTAGTTCAAAATTACATAAAAGAGGAAATAGGGGAAATTCTTATATCAATGCAACCAAACTCTATGTGAGTTACTACGTATCCCGCCTTGGGATTCAGGTCACGCGTAGTTCGCATTACATCAAAGATTACGTTCAAAACCATGCTAACTTGTGATTGCTTCAGACATAGTATCTTTTGACGGCATCTGCGTTGATTGCTTTTGGCCAAACTTGACCATCCATTTCTGCCAGAATCAGTGCTCCTCCAGATAAAACCCGATGAACCACATATGGACCTTGCCAATTTGGTGCAAATTTGCCCCTTGCTTCTTCTTGATTAGGAAAGATCTTCTTTAACACCAATTGCCCCGGTTTGAAGTCTCTCACTTTAACTTTCTTGCCAAAAGACTTGATCATGCGATTTTGGTAAAGTTGCCCATGACAAATTGCATTCATTCTTTTCTCATCAATAAACATCAACTGTTCGCATCTGATCTTCACCCATTCAGCATTATCTAAACCCGCTTCTTGAATGATTCTTAAAGAAGGAATTTCTACTTCCGCAGGCAAGACTGCTTCTGCGCCATACACCAAAATATAGGGAGTTGCCTCAGTTGAAGTTCTAGTGGTGGTGCGGTACCCAAGAAGTGCAAAATGCAACTTTTCATGCCAATCTCTATAATTATCAATCATCTTGCGAAGAATACGCTTGATGTTCTTATTTCCCGCTTCAACAGCTCCATTCATTTGAGGCCGGTATGCAGTAGAGTTGCGATGAGTAATCTTGAAGCTTTCACAAGTTGCTCTCATTAAATCACTATTCAAGTTTGCTCCATTATCGGTAATGATTGATTCAGGAACCCCGAATCTACAAATGATATTGTTGCGCACAAAATCTGACACCACTTTCTTGGTTACGGACTTGTGAGAAGTTGCTTCCACCCACTTGGTGAAGTAATCAATAGCAACCAAAATAAAGCGATGTCCATTTGAGGCGGCCGGCTCAATAGGACCAATAACATCCATTCCCCAAGCAACAAAAGGCCAGGGAGAACTCATTGCATGAAGTTCAGAAGGAGGTCTTTTGATCATATCTCCGTGAATTTGACATTGATGGCATTTCCACACAAACTGAACACAATCAGTTTCCATAGTTAACCAAAAATAACCGGCTCTCAAGATCTTCTTTGCCAAGACAAAACCATTCATATGCGGCCCACAAACTCCCGCATGCACTTCCGTAAGCAATTTATTTGCTTCAACTGCATCAACACATCTTAAGAGTCCTAAGTCTGGGGTCCTCCTATATAGGATTTCACCGCTTAGAAAGAATTGATTTGCTATCCTCCGGATGCTCTTCTTTTGGACACTTGTTGCATTTTCGGGATAACTCCCGACCTTGAGATAATTCTTGATATCAAAATACCAAGGATGGCCATCCCGCTCTTCCTCAACTTGAAAACAATAAGCTGGCCTATCGTGAAATTCAATTTCGATAGGATCAATATAATTCTTGTCAGGATGTTGGATCATAGAAGATAAAGTTGCCAAAGCATCGGCAAACTCATTTTGCAGTCTAGGAACATGCTTGAACTCAATCTTTGCGAACCTTTTGCACAATTCCCTGACACAATGCAAATAAGGAAGAATCTTTGCATTCTTGGTGTTCCACTCGCCTTGTACTTGGTGAATCAGCAAGTCGGAATCCCCAATTACTAAAAGTTCTTGAATATTCATATCAACTGCCAATCGAAGACCCAAAATGCATGCTTCATACTCAACCATATTGTTAGTGCATGGAAATCTGAGCTTGGCCGAAACAGGATAATGCTGACCCGTTTCAGAAATTAAGACAGCTCCAATACCGACACCTTTGAAATTTGCTGCTCCGTCAAAGAAAAGACGCCAACCATCATATTCAGAAGAGATGTCTTCACCCAGAAACAAGACCTCTTCATCGGGAAAGTAAGTTCTCAATGGTTCATAGTTGTCATCAACAGGATTTTCAGCTAAATGATCCGCCAATGCTTGTGCTTTTACCGCCTTTTGGGTGACATAGACTATGTCAAATTCGCTCAACAAAATCTGCCATTTTGCCAATTTCCCCGTGGGCATCGGCTTTTGAAAGATATACTTCAAAGGATCCATCCTCGAGATAAGATAAGTTGTGTATGATGAGAGATAGTGCCTTAACCTTTGTGCGGTCCAAGTCAAAGCGCAACAAGTTCGCTCCATGAGAGTGTACCTGGCTTCATAAGGGGTGAACTTCTTGCTTAGATAATAAATGGCTTGTTCTTTCTTCCCGGTCTTGTCATGTTGTCCCAAGACACATCCAAATGCATTTTCTGAGACAGACAAATATAAGATCAATGGCCTTCCAGGTTCAGGAGGAACTAACACAGGCGGATTAGATAGATACTCCTTGATCCTACCAAAAGCCTTTTGACAATCTTCCGTCCACTCAATAACAGCATCTTTCTTCAACAACTTGATTATTGGTTCACAATTAACCGTGGATTGTGCAATGAAGCGGCTTATGTAGTTCAAGCGGCCAAGAAAGCTCATCACATCCTTCCGGCTCTTTGGAGGAGGCAAGTCTTGGATAGTCTTGATTTTAGACGGATCCAATTCTATACCCCTCCGGCTTACAATGAAACCCAACATCTTACCAGCGGGAACACCAAATGCACATTTCGCAGGATTAAGCTTCAAGTTATACCGCCGAAGGCGGTTGAAGAACTTTCTCAAATCGGTCAAATGCTCTTCTTTCTTCTTTGACTTGATAACAACATCATCTACATAGACTTCGATCTCTTTGTGAATCATATCATGGAAAAGAGTTGTCATCGCTCTCATATATGTTGCCCCGGCATTCTTCAAGCCGAAAGGCATAACTCTATAACAAAACACACCCCAAGGCGTGATGAAGGCGGTCTTTTCAGCATCATCTTCATCCATTAGGATCTGGTGATAGCCAGCAAAGCAATCTACAAAAGACTGAAGCTCATGTTTTGCACAGCTATCAATAAGGATATGAATATTTGGCAATGAAAAATCATCCTTTGGACTTGCTTTGTTGAGATCACGATAATCAACACAAACTCTAACCTTGCCGTCTTTCTTGGGCACCGGCACAATATTCGCTAACCAAGTGGGATATTTGAGAGATCGAATCACCTTAGCGGTCAATTGCTTTTGCACTTCTTCCAATATTTGTTTGCTTGTGGAAGTTTTGAAGTTTCTCTTCTTTTGCTTAACAGGCGGAAATGAAGGATCAGTAGGCAACTTGTGAGTGACAAGGTCGGTACTCAAACCGGGCATATCATCATAAGACCAAGCAAAGATGTCTCGATACTCGTTCAATAGCTCGATATAAGCTCTTCTTTCTTCCGAGGTCAAATGAACACTGATTCTGGTTTCTCTAACATCTTCTGAAGTCCCCAAGTTGATTGACTCGGTTTCTTCCAAGTTAGGCTTTGGTTTGTTCTCAAATTGATCCACTTCTCTTGTTATTTCATCAAGAACAAAATCTTCATTAAACTCCCCAATACTCAATGCATCAGTACCAGTTTGTTCAGTTGTTTCATTATATGTCACAAGTAAAGTTTCGGCAGTTTTGTTAAGTGGAAAGCTGAAACAGAAACAAACATTAATCAAAAGCGTAAAATAAAGTAAATAATTAAAGCATAGCAAATAATAGTAGGGGGAATGCAGTGCATTTTATTTGTTTCATAAGTCTAGTTTAGGGAGGCATACATTAAAGTAAAACATGCAGAATGTAAACAGATTATTTTGAAAAGACATAAACATAAACCAAAGGCGAAACACAGTTCAGGGCCTCAATCTGACTGTGACGCCAAAATAGACTAGTGAGTTCATTCACCAAGTCTCTTCCACTGGGACATAGGTCCAATTGGCCATCGGATCCTTTGCCTCAACATTCTGCACAGGTGATTCCTCAGCATAGTCTTCAATAATAACATCGCATTCCAAATCATCACTCAGAAACAAATTACCAACTCCCTCTATCAAATCTGGTATAATGACTTCCGGTGCCTTGACAAATGACTGGTATAAGGAAGGAAGGGGTTCCGGCATAACAATGGCTGGTTTCCTTTTGGCCTTTTCAATCTCCTTTTTGGCAGGACAGTAACCCAAGCCAAAGGTACCCAGATTCTTGGGCAAGCAGATGGGTTCAGTAATGCCGTTCAGATTCGCTCCCAATCCCGAACCAGGTTTGAAACCATTTTTCAACATTTCCACAGCAATCATCTTGGGGACTCTGGGTAGGGTACCTTTCTTTAAATCATCATTAGATGCTCGGGTCACATTCATTAGCTCAACCGTGTGAAAAGTAGTTCCATCAAGCTCTGTGGCGTTGTCCACCATAGGAATCGTGGTGCTAGCATGCATGGGGCTGTTTCCCTCGCCCTTAACCACTACTTCTTCATTATCCCATATGAATTTCACACTTTGATGCAAAGTAGAAGGGACGTCTCCGGCCATGTGAATCCAAGGTCTTCCTAACAGCATATTATAGGTAGACGGGATGTCGAATACCTGAAACTCCACAGAGAAGTTCACAGGACCTATTTGCAGATCAAGATCAACTTCTCCTAAGGTGCACCTTTGAGCCCCATCAAAAGCCCTTGCTTTCACATTGCTTTGTCTAATTTTGCCAGCATCAATTCCAAGCTCCTTCAGAGTTGCCAACGGACATATATTGAGCCCAGAACCACCGTCGATCAGTACCCGTCCAACAAATTTATCCCTACATTTGACAACAATATGCAAGGCGTTGTTGTGCTCGAGACCCTCGGGTAGAAGCTCTTCTTTGAAGAAGGACACTTTGTGAGGTTCCAAGATTTGGCCAACCAAGACGGCCAAGCTCTCACCCGTGGTCCCAGTAGGGACCTCTGCTTCTTTGAGCACTTTCAACAATGCATTTCTGTGTGTTTCAGAGCTCATCAGCAAAGCCATGATGGATATCCGGGAAGGAGTATTCTTTAAATGCTCCAGAATAGAGTATTCTTTTGACTGCATTTTCCTCCAGAAGTCCTCAGCCTCGGTGTCAGTCACTCTTCTTACAATGCCCTCCTTTTCTCCAAGGCTTTGACCCAACTTCTCAGGCGTATAGAATCTACCAGATCTGGTCATGCCTTGTGCAGCAGCAACAACAACAGTTACCTTTCCACTTCCGATAGGCACTTCAGAATAGTTCCAAGGAACCCTCTTGCTATCATATTGAAGGGGTGAGGCAAGCATGACGGTGACAGTTGTCCTTGGGATACTAGCTTGCACCAGAATGGGAGCTCTAACTTGCACAGATACTTTGGCCTCATTAGCAACCCTCACATTGCTAACGGGAACAATGGTCCCTTTCAAATCGACCTCCTCCTCAAGGGAAATGACATTGACAGCATTGTTTCCATAGTCGGGAAGAGGATTATCCTCCACATTTGGCTGAGTTCCAGTAAGCTGGATAGTGCCTGATTTGATCAAAGCTTCCACTCTATCCTTGAAGGCATAACACCTTTCCACATCATGGCCCGCAGCCCCAGAATGATAAACACAATGCTTATTAATATCATACCACCTTGGAGGAGGATTTGGAGTATTGTCAGGAACAGGCTGCACAACTCCGGCGCTTCTTAGTCTTTCAAATAATTGACCATAAGATTCAGCTATAGGAGTATAGGTTTTGGGTGCTCTCCTTTCATAGCTTTGGCTAGGTCCTTGCATATTTGGACGAACAGGAGCACGGGGTTGGTAATTTTGTTGGCGAGGAGGATATTGTTGTGGTGCTGGTGCTCGTGGTGGATAATAACTGGGTTGTGCTTGATAGACAGGGTATGGAGCGGGAGGAATTTGATAATGACTAGGGTAATTTGGGGGTGGTGCATTTGGGTAAGGAGAAGGAATATTTGGGTAATGAGGAGGGGCGTTTTGGTAAGTAGGGTAGGTTGGTGGATTATCAAAGTTCAACCTCCTAGCCGGGCGGCGGTCAATGTCTGCGGCAACAGCTGTGACTTCTTCCCTCTTCTCTCTTCTTCTAGAATTGTTTGGGCTGGCTTGAGCATTTTGAGCACTCGACTTCATTTCAGCAAAGCTCACAATCCGACCGAATTTGATGCCTTCTTCCACCATCTCCCCCATTGTGAGAAGTTCAGCATAAGGTGCACCCATCATAGGAAGCATATGCATGTAATAGGAGTCGTCTTGAGCACGAATAAAGTACTTCACCATATCCCTCTCAGTCATCGGGGGTTGCACCCGTGCAGCCTGTTCACGCCACCTCAAGGCGTATTCCCTAAAAGTTTCGGTTGGTTTCTTCTTCAAATTGGCCAAGGTTATGAGGTCAGGGACCATCGCCACATTGTATTCAAACTGCTTTGTGAAATCACCAGCTATATCATCAAACTCGTGCCATTTGCTTATGTCTTGTCTGGCAAACCATTCAGCAGCAATACCTTCCAGACTATGGCTAAAGTAAGCCATCAGAAGTTCTTCTTTGCCTCCCGCTGCCCTCATTCTGTTGAGGTACTTGGTTAAATGAGCAAATGGGTCACCATGACCATCATACATGTCAAACTTCGGCACTTTAAAACCGGGAGGAGGAGTAATGTCCGGGAATAGATAAATACTGCGGTATGAAGTGCTTTGCCGTTTCTTAGTCACCTGCAAATCCTTAATAGATTGTTGCATGACTTTCATTGCTTGGATATCTCCTCTTGTTCGCTTGTCTTTCCCTGTTTTTCCACAATTGTGGGCATTTCATTCTGTGGCTGATAGTCTGTGAAGTCCACATTCTTGCCATTAGGGTCATGCTCATAATATAAAGCCTCGGGATATCCCTGCCTTGGATCATTGGCATTTGGAGGAGCAACGGCTACAGGAATGGGCGCTTGAGATTGTGGAGGACGGGGAGTGTCTTTAGCAGGCAAATATTGGTAGTGAGGAGGAGTGGGGTCGTTAGGATATGGATAATATGAAGGATAACCAGCGGGTTGGGTATTTTGCTGAGCGGGCGGGGTATTTTGATTAACTTGTGGGCGGTTTTGTGGTGGTGGTGTTTGATTGAGTGGGTTGTTTTGGTATGTGGGTACATTGTGAACAGGATTGGCATTTAAAGGTACGTTTTGAGGGGTTTGCCATTTAATGGCTGCTAGCTCATCGCTCAGCATCTGTATCTGTTTGGTCAGATTCAAAATAAGGTCATCCTGAGCAAGGAAGATGTTTCCCCTCGAAGATCCGGGAGTTTCGAGAGTCTTATCATTGAGAACGGGAGGCTGATCATCGCTACCAGACATTTTGTCGAGTCAATGTGCAGAGGAAAGTCTTTGGATCAGCTCAATCAGCACAAATCAAACCTCTGTTTGGGAATAAACAAAACAAAAGAAAAATTCAAAAGGTAACTGTGTTAGTTTGCATGTTGTTGGTAAAATTTGCACGTAATCACATAGCGCGCGTCACGTAGCGCTTTTGCATTTTAAACGGGCGATAAATTAGGCATGTGGCAACCACAAATAATGTGCGTAAAATAAAAATACGGACGCGTCCTACCCTGTAGGGTGCCTCTTTGTGCTAGAGGTAAGCCTAATCACGCAAATTGCATACACATGTGGATATTATAATGATACAAACCGTTTTGCCAATACAAAATTGGGATGTAAATAAACATTAGTAATTGCCATTAGTAATAAACTGGTCTCAAAATGTTACACCGTGATAGAGTTGGGATAATAATATCCGAATACTAAAAAGGGGAAGAAGCATCAAGCTTTACATCGGGACAAAAGAAGGGGGATTTTTAGAAAAACAAGAGATAAATTCTGCTTCAATCTTTAGGAATCAGCAATAATCATCAGCTTCAGCAACATCATCAGGCAGGTAGCCTCTCACGATATAACCGGTTTGTGGCATAAAGATATCCTGAATATCCCGGGTAATGGCGAACTTGGTCAAACATCAAATCATCCAATGTTGTTATGGGCAGAATGTGAAGGCGAGAATGTCGTTCAGCTTCTTTGTCAACAAAACCAATCTGCTCCCAAGGACTTGCTTCTATCTCCCTAATGCCATAGATGTGTCTTGCCCATGCATAATACTCAGGAGAACATGGTGGGTTTTGATCTCGACGAATCAATTCTCTTTCTAAGCGAGCCCAGTCATTACAGATGTTCATTGCTTCAGGAACTGTGTAATCAGGCGATTCATATTCGACTTCAGACTCCCGTATACCGGCAATGAGTGGGATGGACTGTAATAACCCGAATTGCCTCATCACACGGATCGGAGCGTAAGGCTGAATGCTCCTGAACCCGATCAACTTGATATAATACCGGTTGGGACTCCTCAAGCGAACTTCCCGATTACCAATCCATGAATAATTCCAGTGAATGTCTGCGCCACTTAAACCGTTTATATCATCATACCAATCTTGAGCAGTGTGATGACGTTTGAAACCTTCCATTCTTGCATAGTGTGTGGCGATTCGGTTTCCATTTTGAGGAATCAAATCATCCCATTGCCCTCGATCGTGTAGATGCTCCACAACCCATAGTTGCAAAAGAAGATTGCAACCAAAGAAGCGTCCCTTTCTAAAGACAGAGCACTCAGTCAAAGAGTACAACATATCAGCGAGGATCATGGGCACTAGAGTTGTCTGCCTCCCATTTATTCCCTCGAATATCGATTTCACCACAGTACTGAGCCGGATATCAATTGCATCATAACCACATGGAAATACCAAAGTACCGAGTAGTGCTAACACAAAAACCTTAGGTCTAAGCTTCTCCCACTTTGCCTTATTGCAATCAAATTCCTTTTTGTGTGCGCTAAAAGAGCTTGCTCTTCCAAAACGCTTAAACAAATATTCTAGAGAGATCGTGCCATGATTCTTCGCTACCAATGATGGAACATATTTCAATTCGAACATACTGCAAAACTTCTTTGGGCATTTGGCTTTAGGCACAATGATTTCACGATCTTCCATAGTCAAACCTGTAAAGCCCACGATCTCTTCCAAAGTCGGGCACAACTCAAAGTCAGGGAAGCGGAAAACACCCGCTTCAGCATCCCATAATTCCACTAAAGCTCTAATAAGGCCCTTGTCACCCTGGATATGCATCAGTGAAACCAGATTCCCAGTGTTCCTTATAATCTGAGCACCGTACTCCCTTTTGATGTTGTTCCACCAATCTTTTAGAATTTTTGGCGGAGTGGTGATCATTTGGATGTCCCGATGCTTAGGAAAGAGGTTGGCTGAATCCATATCTACAAAACAAATAAAAGACAACATGAGGGGTTCCCAAATTTGACATGGCAAAGGGCTTGGAATTCGTTATAATATCCACACGATCACATAATATGCAGTGTCGTTGGGTTTCAATAACCCATCAACAAAAGGGCGGTTTCTTAATTCCTGGAAACGGTACCAAGGACCGGGTCCAAACTAAGGTGTATATGCATGCATGACCTAATCTCCTTCTAAGAGTGGACTGACGGTTGAGGCTGACTCGACCTATGCGGGATAAACCTGGCCCCATAAACCAGTAAAACCGGCCATGACAAAACCAGGCAAACCATACCCCAACTAACTTTGGTGACACGAAAGAAATTCAGAAACTTAGGAAGGACAATGCCCTTCCTGTATTATTGCCCGTCATGCGGGCCCCCCGTGATCAAATCGAGGAGATGAAAGAGAATTGACAGGCTCCATGAGGGAGGAAATATGAACGGAATGCAAACTATGCACAAATAAATATGCTTCAATATTCATTCACAACAATAAATCCTACATATATTAGTTTAGGCATGCAAACAATAATGAGTTAAGCTACGCATACATACAATCAGCACATATACAAATAAAGCAAATTCGTGAAGATCTTTTGGTTAGAACCATATTATTATCCCCAGCAGAGTCGCCACGCTGTTGAACCCCAAAAATTACCCTTTCTTTAAAAAAAGACAGGTTTCGGGTATATTTCAACAAAATAGAATTCCAAAGGGTTTCTTTGGAGTCGCCACCTAATTTAAGGATTATTAGGAACCTAAGTTAACTAATGAGTGCAATTTATTTCTTTATTTAAAGGAAATTAAATTAAAATCAGAGATTCTTAGGTAAGTGGTTCTATTAAATTCGAAAGAAGGTCCTTATTACAGGAGCACTTTCGAAAATCCGCTAAAAAGCGGTTAATCCGGCGGTTTTCACGAATTTTACTTAAGGATAAGCAATTTAAGATAAAATTTAAAATAAAATAAATAGATAATGAATAGTATAAAGAAGATAAAATTGATTATGACAATACTTGAACAAAACTTACAATTAATTAAATGAATAATGAGATAAGGATTGATTGATTGATTAAATAAATAAGGGCTAAGTAAGATAAATTAATAAATGATTAGATAAAGAATAATAATTGATTAATTAATTAGTTAGATAAATAAATACATAGATAAATATCTTAATTAGATAAGTGAATATTAATATGATTCCAATTAGATAAGGGGTGAACAATAATAATTGACTAGTTAAATAAATATAATTGATTAAACAAATAAATAATTAATTAAATTAATTAATTAAATAAATAAAATAGAATAAATAAATACTACTTAAATAATTTTATAGATAAATGAATAAATAAGTAAATAAATAATTATAATTGATTAGGGAGATAAATGATTAATTAAAATTAAACAAATAAATTAATAATAAATGCCACTTAATTAATTTAATTAATGAATAAATAAATGAATTAATAAATGTATAAATAATTGACTAATGAATAAATAGGTACAATTTTAATTTTATTTCTTTTGCGCTCGATAATTAACTAAAAGTTTCTACTATCTTAAATTAACCGGCGAGTCCAAAGGAGACGGGATATGCAATTTATAAACAATCTTAGGCAAACAATAAGATAACGATTTCAATTAAAGCGGCTAATCTACCGGGCTTCTAATTATACAAAGTCTTAACTCAGTTTACAAAGTCCTAAAACATGCTTTCTAAAGGGGACGGGAGAGAGGGAGTTTTAGAAAGTAGAACCCGGGATAGCGAACTCAATTCGAGCCCTGTATTTCACAAGGCTTTTCACTTATTCATTTCTTTTTGTTCTACATTTTCGGGGATATCAAGTCCCGAAAATGCGGAGCGATTCAAGTAACTTCCAAATGCAAGCCGTTCCCATTTGCGAGTTTAGCAACTCGAACTCGACCCCAAGATTGTGTGTTATGCAAAGAAAGAGGAGATAAGAATTAGAGCAAATACTCATCAACTGTTCATGTAAATAACTCGCAAATTGAACAAATAGTGAAATTAATAAAGCCACCATACTCAGTAAGTAAGAAAATAAGAATAGCACAAAGACTGGTAAAGAAAACTGAAGCAAAACTTTTTAAAATTTTAAAACATAGCCATGAGAAGTATCAAAGTTGATCCTATAGACATGATATCTATGAGTGACTTTTAAACTTATATCATTTGGTAAAGACAATTTCAAAGAGAAACGCTAGACATAAACCAGGTCATTAATCATCAACATAAATACTTTATCAATGATAAATCCAGCTTAAAGATAATGTTTACGGCTAGCAGCCACAAAGCCAACAAGTAAGTACTAGGCCAAATGCCTAAGGACCAAGTCTTAAGCCATCACTCTGTTAATCAGAAGATGTGCTACTGCTGCAGCTTAAATTCATTTTCTGACATGGCTTCTCGAAAGAAGTTCGACTCAAATCCAACAGAGTAAACACTTTAGACTAAGGACACATTACAATCAAGCTACCAAGTTCTCAAACATTTGCTATACCTCAGAACAAAATTTATACTAAACATTTGATGGCGACTAGCATAATTTAACAGAACAAGCAATAGGTCTTTTATACACTTCTCCCTATACTCTAGCATCTACAACACATTCAACTGGCAAATAACCAACTCTATAGACCATTCAAATTTCCAGAAAATTAGCCCTTACCTCTTATACACAAAGCTATCATTAAAACACTAACTTAGAAAACCAGGACATTATGCACTAGGGGAGATTTTTAACAGGCATAGAACATTCTTCTAAAATAAAGTCACAGCTTTCAATCAAGCCTTGCTTTCTTTCACTTTATATTCGAGGACATCAAACCCTGGACCCCTAGAATTAGGACCTGACTTAGCAACATACTAAGGGAAACATGAATTGAAAATGGATACAGGCCATCACAAGAAAACTGATTTAAAGAAAAGAAATGGACTGATTTGAAAAACTGATCCAAGAACCAGATAAACTGCACCTAAACCACTTTCTAACCACTGCACACACCACTAGACCAACTCACACCATCTTCTCATTATCTTACAACCTCCAATACAAACCCCTCAACAAGTCCTGAAATAGCACTCCTCTACTATCCCTAATACCTGCAGCACCCTCTCATTCTCACACCTGAAACAAACAGACGACAACCCTCATATCCTCTCCAAAAAGATCCGGCTAACCTCCAAGAATAACTCCCTGAACCAATATGAATCAGAAACAGCCTGCACACCGCCCTAACAAAATTCTACTAAACTGCAAACCAAAACTCTCATGAAAAACACCTGCACCCTCACTGAAACAGCCCCTGATCTTCTACAACAACTCACAGCAACAACCTGAACCCTGAAACCTTCTACACTCCCTCCTGAACTCAAACAAACTGCCCTGCTTCAGCCTAGCACCCTCTCACAGACCTCCTGAACCTGACTTGGAAACAACAGAAAAGCCAACTAAAACACCTGCAAATCTCTCCAATACAGACCTTGCAAACACCAGAAACTTACTATATTCTCTACATACCAAAACTGAACCCCTTAGCCCTCTACAAATCGCAACAGCCTCCATGAATACCCAAACCAAACAAGCATAAATAGCATCTCAAAGATGCAAGAAAAGAAAACTGAATTTCCACTACTACATTTTGACAAACAGAAACCACAAGCTAATCTTTATGTTATTTGATTCGATGGAACAAACAAAATGAAACTAACCAGGTCATTTCCAACTAGGTATAAAGAACTGAACATAAACAATTTAGTTATTTTATTTGCAACTATACCACCCTTTTTTAACAAAATTTTAGGCTTGCTTTACACTTCATAAGACTGATTTTCCCTTGTCTCTTCTTAGCAAGTTTCAAAATCAAATGATTCAGACTTCAAACCCTTTCTATCTTAGGTTCTAACATGAAACAATACAATGACGAGCTACTCACCTTGAACCTAAATGACTCATTATAACACACAAAATAATAAAGTAAAAAAAAATGAAAGAAAAAAAAACAAGAAACTGACCTTGTTTGGAGCAGTGAACTAGGTGTAGATTAGAAGCGAGCACTCGAACAAGATGACGACGCGACTAAGGAAACAACACCAGTCCAGAAACCAAAACAAGCAACTGAAGCTGTATGAACTTAACTAGTTTTTTTTTAAAAAAAATAAAGTCAGGAAAACAAAAATGATCTAGGTTTTTTTACTACTGCCGTTTTTTGTGTTCTCCCCCCAAAACTGAACTTAGGCATATATTTATAGGGAAACTTCTTTAGGGTTTTTCGACCTATAATGAAAAGACCAGAAAATCCTTTCCATACCTTTTCCAACGTTATGATTTTAACTTTTTACAAGCTTTTGAAAAGAAAAATCAGAAAACAAAAAAGGAATCCGAATCAAATCGAATATTCCTTTTTCGATTCTGATTTTGAATTCAAAAGCCTATTTGTCTTTGATCCGAGCCCTTGATGATGAGAAGGAGTAGAAACAAACGGTGTAGATCGTGTTTATGCCACTGGGGTCGCGGTTTTTGGGGACCATTACCATGTTTGGGGTGGCAAGGGAAGTGGGGACGGGGTGGTTGTTTGGCTGAAAGAGGTAAAGGGAAATGGGGGGGGGGGGGGGGAATGGGCGACGACGGGTAAGGGATTTTAGGGTTATGGGGATTGGGAAAAGGGGAAAGAGATGGGTCGAGTAAGGATTGGGGATGGGGATGGGCTGAAATGAAATGACATACATTGTAGTGTATATATGTATATTTTGCATAGATGAGCCGAGATTAAAATGAAAGAGCGATTTTGGCCCTCCCCAATTTAGGATTAAATGAGTAATTGAGGGTATTGCGGGGGTAGGAATAGAAATTGTGCTACACATTCTAAAATTTGGCCCTTTTCCTCGGAAATTAATCAATTATATTTAATTTTCAAATTGTCCTTTAATTAAATAGTTAACCATTTAATTAAAATTTTGGGACAAAATTGAGTGTCAACACCATACCTACACAAACATTACAATTTATATAAATTGAGATACATATTAAATTTCAACGATAAAAAAAATAATTTATTGTGAAACACTACCAATTTGAAAAAGATTAAGTACTTGTACAACTTACTAGTATTAGTAGTATATCTAAGTCATGTTCATATTTGGCTATTACTTTTACACTTCTCATTTGCAACTTATATCTATTTCTTTGAAAAGATAAGACTAATTACTTATCTATAATTAGTTGGAGCAATTTAAATTCCAATATTTCAAGAATCAAATGAAATAGAATCAAAGATTACAAAATGAATATTTAGATATAATTTATTTCATTCAAATTAATTTACGAAATAAGATATTTTAAGTTGTAGCAGAAATAATTTATTTCGTTAAAATCAATTTACGAAATAAAATATTTTAAGTTGTATAGCTACTATATTACTTATAGCTAATGTCTATTAAATTATTTTTAAGTGATACTAGTTCATCTACTAACTTTAAGCTATGAAAGCTCTATATTTTCTCTCTTTGTAAAACAAGTATCTCATTCTAAAGAAATGATTAAAAAGATTCAAACTTTAGCAACTTAGGAGATAAAAAAAACCTTTCTCCCTATGTTGTTTTTACTTGGGATATGGTATTATATTAATGTCTTTAATAATATAATAGCAGACGAGTTGAATCCTAGTCAAATTGGTACATTGATTATTCATCATATTCCCAACATCATTTTTCTTACTATTTGCTTCTTCTTTATTAATTCATGTCTTCTTCTTTGGTATAACAACAATCTTCATTACCCATTTCTAGTATTTAATTCAATAAAGCACATCATAAGGGCTGTTAATCCTATTTTAATTTCTACACCACACTCTTCTCTGCATCAATATCTACTAATTCATGTTTTTTCCTTTGATACAACAACAAAGTTCATTACCACTACTACAAAGATAGGATCCATAGAAGCGTTCATTTCCAACTTAACATCATTCAACAACAACAACAATGTTCAGCAACAACAACTACAAAAATATTCAATAACAACTTAACTCCAATATCAACAATGTCAACTTACAAATTTTTCAATAATATCAACCCCAACCCCTAGACTACACACTATACTTTTCAACTCAAAATTCAATTTTTCATTTCAATTGAACAACAATATAAACCCCAACACCAAGACTACTTACCCATCTCATTAAATCCATCTCCTAAAATTCACTACATTCAAAGAATCTAAGAGATGAGACAAAAAATAAAATAGAAAAAAAAGTACTTGCTCGCCGGAGTGGACTGCTTCGCCGGAGTTGACAGATATGTCAAAAAAAAAAGAGTAAAGGTTTCTTATTGTGGGATGTAAAAATTAAGAAATATGATAGATTAGAGAAAAATTTACATTTAAAGTGAGATGTGATAAAATATTTACAATTATTTGTCCGTTGTATAAAAGATTTAGTATTGTTAGAGGGTGGGTCGGTTTGAGGAAGAGAGAAGAGAAAAGTAGAAGAAAAGAGGAAGAAAAAGAGTGGGTCGGGTTTAGATCTGTGTATGGCCATTCTTTTAATTGAAATGTCCGACCGAATGGGTCAACCATATTTCAAAAATAATAATATAAGGTCGGACAACATAAAAAATAAAAAAATTGACTGATCGATTCGGTCGGAATGTCTGGGCTACTGAAATCGGTTGGATAACGGCAGTCAGAAAATACCATTTTTCTAGTAGTGAATTAATTCTTCCTTCCAGGGATCAATCAATAAATAAATGCTATATGTGTGTGTATATATATATGTGTGTGTGTGTATTTGTGTTATTGGAGTGTATCTATCTACATATTAATTTTGGTCTATAGCAAAGTGATGTGACATAGTTTTTTGGCATAGAATTCACAATTTTTGGCTCTTTTCTTAACATTCTTCTTTTCATTCATTTTTGGTAAATACTTCTTTTCATTCTATCTCAAGTCTTTTGGGTTTCTTTTCTCTCATTTTATCACAATAATAATAATTTATTATTAAACTAAGAATTGAGGTGTTGGAATGGAGAACCGTTTCAAATTTCAATTGCCATTGATTACACCTTATTATGACCTTCGGCATGTTTCTTTTTAATTCTATTGCAATTAATACACGGTACACTAATTGTATTGCTACGGGTTAATTAATAAGTATACAAACTAACTTTTTATTTTACACAAAAATAATAATATTACTAGTGTTTTAAAAATAGCAATATTTTTTTATAAAAAAAAAATAGCAAATATACATAAAAGTGGAAACAAACCCTAGATCCCATTCCCCTTTCTTCCTCCAAACTGCCCCCCCCCCCCACACAAAAAACCCCATGCGCCGGCAACCCCCTACCCACAGGCTGCTACCTACAACTGCTGGATTCCGGTCACCGAACTTTTTTAAAAAAAAATTGTTTGTTGCACGCCATGTTTTTTCATTGTATATACAATATATATAATAGACATACATGTGATATACAATGACGTATAGTCATATAAATATATGACTAGAGAGGGAAAGTCCATGCTATGCATGGGCCCAACACTTTAGCTTTGTCTAATTTTTTCATTGTAAAATTTTCGTCCAGTGGCCAGTTTTGGCACTGGTCTTTGGTTTGAGGCCACTATTTTCTGTGATCTTACACTAGAGGCCACTTTTGGCTCTTTACTAAATAAGGTCATTAAACACGCCTAAGTTGAAAAGACTAAATTACCCCTCAGTTTGTCCGAATTTACAGGATTTTGTCAAAACCGTTTCTTACAGTTTATACTTTGAATTCATGCAACGGTTGTCATTAATTTTTCACTTAGCATTCATGCAAAAAAACTGCCATTTACTTCAGTTTTTCATATTTCTCTTTGATTTTTGTCCCGTTTCTTTGTATACCCAATTTTTTTGCTCCTGTTAACTGTACTACGTAAATCGAATAATATATTTTGATTGTACAAGCAGTCTGAAATTTTTTTTTCGTATTTTTTTAAAAATATATGTGTTAAATTTGTGCGTATTAAGTTACTTAACGTTATTTTAAGTTTAAATTTGTATGTTTTTGTGTATTTGTATGTTTGATAGTTAGTAGTTACTCTTCATATTTTATATCTTTGTGATTGGGGTAAAATTTAGACTGTTACTCGAATGAAATTTTGATTGGGGTGTATTAAAGTTGAGTACGATTACTGGAATGAAGTTTTGAAATGCTACTGATTGAAGTTTAAATCACATTGACTGAAGTTTTATCCACATGGATTGAACTTCTTTATCCTCATGGAGTAATGTTCTATCCACATGGATTGAACTTTTTTACCCTCATGGACTGAAGTTCTATCCTCATTGACTTAACTTCTTTACCCTATATGTGTGTGTGTGTCTGTGTGTATGAGTGAATGTATGTGGGAGTCTGGGGTGTATTAAAATGCAGACCAATTATTGGACTGAAGTTTTGAAATGGTACTGATTGATGTTCTATCCATAGGGATTGAACTCCCCTACTCTTATGTACTGAAGTTCTATCCTAAAGGTTGAATTCCCCTACCCTTATGTACTGAAGTAGGGATAGAACTTCTCTATCTCTCTTATATGAAGTTCTATCCACAAGGGATTGAACCCCAACCCTACGTACTAAATTTAACTCCCCTACCCTTATGTACTGAAGTTCTATCCCCAAGGATTGAACTTCTCTATCTCTCTTATATGAAGTTCTATCCACAAGGGATTGAACCCCAACCCTACGTACTAAAGTTCTATTCATTTCTGCTGAAGTTCAGTTTTATACTTAGTCATATTATTTTATTCAATTTGTGTGTGGCTTTATACTTTATTTTGTATATTCAATTTAAGGTTTTTTGTTTGAAGTTTGCTGCATTTGTTTATTTTTTATTTGCGATTGATAGTTTATTCTTATTGTTAGCTTTTTGCAATATGGATGTTGGAACGACAGGGAATCTAGTGTATCCATTTGAAAACTGGTTCAACTTGAATCCATATTGGCGGGGGAGCACAACTTGGATGAATTAATTTCAAGGTTCAGTGTAGCACAATTTAAGAAGCTTTCAGAGGGTGTGTTTGGAAGCTTTTTGAAGTTGCAGTCATACACTATGAGGTTACTGCATTGTTTACTATTGTCTCGTATTGTGAGCAGTGATCCAAACAGATTAAGCTTCAATGTTTTTGGTCATGTAATTTATTTTGGTCCTGAAGAATACTATCTTTACACTGGTTTGAGATTTTCTCCAAATCGTGGGTATTTGTTTGATAGGCCTTCTATGAATATTGATCGGAGGCTTCTGAAAGAGTACTTTGGTGGTAAAAGCAATCTTTAGTTGTCAGACATTCGTGCATTTTTGGAGTCAAGGAGCACGTTATCTCTGGTCAACGAAGATGATGCAGTAAAGATTACAGAGTTTTATATTTCCCAGTCAATTATTTTTTGTTGTAAGAAAAAAAATAGTTTGGTGGAAGTTCATTATCTAGATATCATTGACAACAAAGATCTTTGGGCAGCTTATCCGTGGGGGAGTCCGAGTGTTGAAACACTTGTTAAGTCTGTGACGACACCCCTTAAAAGTGTTGCAAGTTCAGGAAAAGATGCATACTATACTGTTCTTGGATTCCCCTTGGTGTTGTGTGCCTGATTCGTTGAATTATTTCCAAAAGTTGGTTCTAAGTTCTGTACGTTTAACAGTGATGGTTTTCCAAGGATGTTGAGGTTTATTAAGTTCAATAATCCTGAGTATAACAGTTGGTTGAGAAGTATTTTCATAATATTAATGTAAGTTTCTATATATGTAAGTCAATAAGGATTTGAACTTCAATCTATATGGTCTTGAAGTTCTATCCATAATGTTATTAAAGTGTTGTACATATGGATTGAAGTTCTATTTATATAATACTTAAGTTCTATCCAGAAGCATTGAACTTCTATCTATATAGTCTTGAACTTTTTTATCCTTAAGCCTGTTGAAATACTCCAACTATGGACAGAAATTCTGTCTATAATGATTGAACATCTATCTATATGGCCCTGAAGTACTATCCATAGAGGTCTTCCCTTATGGATTGAAGTTTTATTCATAAGGATTGAACCTGTATCTTTATGGCCATGATATTCTATCCATAAAAGCTTTCCCCTTATGGATTGAATTTCTATGCATAAGCATTGAACTTCCATTTCCTTTTTACTGAACTTTCTACCTCTGCACATCATATGTTCTAAACTTCTATCGATAAAGCTGTCCCATTATGGATTGAAGTTCCATGCATAAGGATTGAACTTCTATCTTTATGGCCCTGAACTTCTATCTCTGCACATCCTATTTACTGAGCTTTATGGATTGAAGTTCTATGCACAAAGATTTAACTTCCATTTCCTATTTACTGAACTTCTACCTCTACACATCCTATGTTTCTGAAGTTCTGACCATAAGGATTGAACTTCTATCCTTATTGCCCTGAAACTCCTATCCATAAAGCTCTCCCTTTATGGATTGAAGTTCTATGCATAAGGATCTCTACATATAGAAGTTTTATTCTTATTTTACTAAAGTGCTAATATGTTTTTCATGGTTTCTTTTTTAATAGAGGTTCGAGAAATTTGAAATGGTTCCAATTGTACTTTTTGAGGAAGAAAAAAGGTCGATCGAATTGAATGTGACTGAAGCGGCTCCTATTGTTGCATTTAAACAAAGAAAAGGAAAAGAAGTTGTTGATCATGTTGAAGAGAGTGAGGATAGTGAGGATAGTGATGCTGAGAGTGAGGATAATGGCCATGAGGGTCAGGATACTGGTGATGAGAGGCAGGATACTTCTCACAGTGTACCGCTTGATCAAGATTTAGTTGATGCAATTGTTAATGTGAGTTTTGAAGTATCATGTACATTAATCTTTTTGTGTTTTTGTTTTAATTGAATATTTTTATGAGTTTTATTGGTGTATTTTTTGCAGAAGGTGAATATGAAAATTTAGAAAAGGTTATGTAGTCACTGAGGCCGCATAAGGGGGGTATATTGGTGGTCTAGAGAACAAGGTTGACTCTGTTCTTGATTTTATGAAGAAGTTGGGAAAAAAATTCGAGGAACAGGAGGAAAATGGGCGGAAAAGTGGAAGTGTAAGAAGGGTCAAGGAACAATCTAACACCTCTGGTCATTCTTTAAACTTGTATTCACATGGAGGCAATGCTAGCATTGGAAGGAGGGATATCTGTGTCTACAATGGTGGGGATGTTAATGCTGGAGTTGGTGATAGTTAATTGGGGAAGAGAAAGTCTCCTTTCAAAAAATCAAACTCAAAATGTCCATCATATGTTAGCTAAGAAGAACGCATTGATGGCAGTTTAGTTAGGAAATCGAAATCTCATTTAGATGTAAGAAAAAAAGCAAGTGATGGCAGTGTAGGTCAAAAACCAGCTACACAATTATATGGAGAATCACAAGGAGAGTTAGCGAGCAAAACACCTGCACAATTGCATGCAGAAGGTGAATTGGACATGTATGGTAAGTTGACTGCGACATAGAAGGAAGTGCTTGAAATTTCCTTGCAACTTATTAGCGGAGACCTTGATCTGGAAGCAGTTGGTGTCAGTCTTGAGTTATGAGTGTGGGGAAACGAGGTGCAACTTCTATGTCTATTGTTGACGCATCAACTCGCCCTGCTATTTTGATTTGTCATCAAATGTAGTTGCTACACCTATCGAAGCAAAAACATATCAAAGGAAAAAGAAGAAATTGAAGAAACAACGTTTTGATGATAGGCCTACATTTAATGTACTGCCATCGAGTCAAGAAAGTAGTAGTGAAGGTTCATGTGATGCTGAAGATACACCAAGGGCTGAAGGAATTCAACAAGATATGTCGAACAATCAGCAACAGGGTATTGAGAATGAACTGGGGAAAGAACAAGGCATAACTTAGGAACAGGAGAGGAGTCATGACATTGTAATGGAGAATATTTAGGCGAGTTATCAAGCAGGAATAGAAGAGGAGTTGACTGAACAAGAACAGGCTCTTGAAATCCTCTTGGACAAAGGGTAGTCAATCGACCAAGTAGGCAAAGAAGAAGTGATGATGGAGGAAAAGGAGAGGTCTCTTGACGTTGTTATGGAGAATTCTGAGGAAAGTAAGCAAGCAGAAAGAGAAGGGGACATGACTAAAGAACAACAGGCTCTTGGAAGTCTTGTGGGCAATGGTCTGTCAATTGATAAGGCAGGTAAAGAAGAGGTGATAACACATGAATAGGAGTGGCCTCTTTAGATTGTTATGGAGAATGCCAAGGCAAGTGAGCAAGCAGGAAGAGAAGGTGATTTGACGAACAACAATAGACTTTTGAAAGTCTTGTGGACAAACGGCAGTCAGTCGACGAAGTGGGCAAAGAAGAAGTAATGACACAGGAACAAAAGAGGCCTGTTCAGATTGTTACGGAGAGTGTCGAGGCAAGTAAGCAAGCAGGAAGAGAAGGGGACCTGACTGAAGAACAACAGGCTCTTGGAAGTCTTGTGGGCAAAGGTCAGTCAATTGATGAAGCGGGCAAAGAAGAAGTGATGACACATGAACAGAAGAGGCCTCTTCAGATTGTTATGGAGAATGCCGAGGCAAGTGAGCAAGCAGGAAGAGAAGAGACTAAACAAGAACAAGCTCTTGAAAGTAATAAGGTAAATGCTGAGGCAAGTCATCTAGCAGGGATAGAACGGTTGATCCAAGGCGAGAAGCTATCGGAGCAGCATCATCTTCTAGGGAAAAGGGACCGAAAGCCCAGTCAGTGGTTGCTATCACCATATTTTGCTAGAAAGACTAAAAAGAAGATAACTGACTGGAAGGATAATTATAGACGTATTCCACTACTTGAAGATGGATCCAGCAGTGTTGGTAGAGTTTGCAAATTGGTTGCTATTTCAAAGAAATGACACTAAACTTGAACAGTAAGTCTATTTGTAGTTTTATGATTTCTTGTCTGTAGTTTTTTAAGTTTAGTGCACAGGGGATGAATTTCAAAACTTATAGTTCAATCCCCTATGGATTGAACTTCTTAGCCTATGAGTTCTACCCCTCTGGATTGAAGTTATGTGCATATGGACTTAAGTTCTATCTATAAGATTTGAAGTTCAATCATAATGGCCCTGGACTTATGTCCATAAGGATATGGAAAGTTTTGTCCCTATAGGATTGATGTTCTGTGCATATTGACATATCTTCCATCTATAAGGACTGAACTTCAATCATATGGCCGTGAACTTCTATCTCTAGCGATTGAAGTCTTGTACATATGGACTTAAGTTCTATCTATAAGAATTGAACTTCAATAAAATGGTCATGGACTTCTGTCCACAAGGATGTAGAAAGTTATATCCCTATAGGATTGAAGTTATGTGCATATTGACTTAAGTTCCACCTATAAGTACTGAACTTCAATCATCAGGATGTTGAACTTAATATCTTATGAGTTTTTTCCAGTTCCTTCCCCTATGCAGTGAACTTCAGTCCATATACAGGGGAGAAAAAGTGTTTGAAAGTTCAGTCCAATTGGGATGAACTTCAAAGTTTCCAAAAGCGATGAAGTTCAATTCCAATGGACTGAACTTCATTGCCTATGATATTCTTAAGTTCATTCCTTATGGAAAAGTAACATGTTTTTGTATCCTGTATCTTTTTAATTAGGAACAATCGTGCTGCTTATATACCCGATAATGATTACGACAGTAATCCATATCAGTTGGAAACTATCAGACCAGACAAGCAGTGGTTCTTGGAGTTTGTAAATGTTGTCTACCCTATGATTGATAATGTTAGTGCATATTCTGTTTTTGGTTTGTTCTATGTTCGTTATTACTTTTCTATGTGTTAACTAAACAGGTTCCATTTTTTTTTTGCAGCATGTCGATATTGCTATGTATTGTCTCAGAAAGAGGGAATGCTACCATTTGTTCCAGTTTCCTCATACACTTTCGATTACTGATACAGATTTTATGTGCTCTGTTTATCAGTTAAATTTCAAAGGCAAAAAGAAAAGACCAGGTAAGGAAATCTGGCTTGATGGTTTTGGATTGTGTACGTGCAATTATCTTCCTTGCCTGGAATGGAGGTGTTCAATTCCGTGGAGTTGAGTTGATAAAGTCTATTTTCCATGTTGATTGCAAGAAGCACCTGGTGAAACGGTGACACATTACTTTTTGGTAGTCTTGGATATGCACGAGAAGAAAATATGCGTATATGATTCGATGGTCACCACAAAGAAGATGGCACAGAAAAAATTTGACCACATGAAGGGTTATACTGTTGTGCTCCCACATCTTTTGAAGTATGTCAAGTTTGGCGAGCTACATGATTCGTTTAAAGACGATAAGTTCAATAGGGCCTTTAGAACTGAGTGGGTACTATCACCAAATCAACAAGATGGGTAACTCTTGTAATTTTTGTGCAAGTTTTAGTACAAATTAGATATAATTGACTGAATTTATAACCCACTGCCTACTTATATGTCTTACTCTTTATTTTGGTTTGTTTTTTAGGACTAGCTGTAGTGCTTTTGTAATATGGTATGTTGATCTACTGACCAGGGGTAAAGATGTTCAAGATATTCAACCAGATCAAATTCATAATTACAGGGCACGGTTTGGTTGTCAGCTTTGGGTTCATGGCCGTGCAAAGGCAAGAAATGAATTTGAGACTCTACCAGAATTGGTTGACCATGATTATGGACAACATAATGAAGACATGTGTTAGTTATAGATGTTTTTGTTTTTACCTTAAGAATTCCTAGTAGTATTGTGTAAAGTTTTTACGTAATATATGGTGAAACAGATATTATGTACAGATGAACAGATTATTATGCGCAGATTTATGTAAATGCCATGTTGCTGCAGTGATATTTTTTAGCATGAATGTATTTTACCCATAAGGACTGAGTTCAGTCAATGAGCATTGGACTTCAATCCATATGGACTAAAGTTCCATCCATAAGGATTGTGAACCTCTGCCCATATGGATTGAACCTCTACCCGTGCAACCCACATCCTTTCTTTAATTAACCTTTGATTAAGGCTAGAATCGTTCTTATCCCTAAATATAGCATATATCTGCAAAACAATATATACATCAATTACATTACAGCATTTCCTCCTAAACCCAATTCATTTTTCCCCAACCCGTTTGACATAAACCCTAAACCCGATTAACCCCTAATCCCTTTAATTCTCTCCAAAGTCGATCCGAATCCGTCCAAATCTCGTACACACTGGTCCCCCATATCCTCCACATCATCTTCCCGTACTAGGATATAGCGGTATCGATCGCGTGCCTTCATTTTTCGCGGATCAAATCTGGAGCGTCGATTTGGTTTCAAAACGGGCAAATCTTTGGGGATAAGAAGAAAACGATACAATCTATGTGAGAATGGACTGTTCTCTCCCTTATCCCACAGAGAAATGTCTATTTTAGCCAAATTTTGAATATCAAAAAGGAGAGGAGAAGCCCTAGCTGCGACAGGTATAAATAGATTATTTTATTTGCTATTGTGGGGGGGGGGGGGGGGAGGGGGGGTTCAGTATTTTTTAGGGAGGAAAGAAAAAGGCAGAGGGAAAGGCATAATATTTTCTTAGTTTCAATCTTTTAAAATACATATAGCATAATTGTTTCGGTTTTGGGATTAAAGAAAAACATTGTTTTTCGAGTATATTGTTGCTTCGTTATACTAGTCGTCGACCTTGCTCGCGTCGCTTAGTCGAGTCGCGTTTGCTTCGGACCCTCGCCCCATTCACTGCCCTTAGAAAGGTAACAACCTCATCCCGACAATTAGGCCTGGGCATCGAGCGAGCGAGCCGAGCCCGAGCCGAGCCCAACCGAGCTTACTATGTTACCGAGTCGAGCCGAGCCTGAGCCGAGCCGAACCGAGCTTTAAACTATGCCGAGCAGAGCCGAACTCGAGCCGAGCTCAACCAAGCTTTGCTAGAGTTTGACCGAGCCCGAGCCGAGCCCGAGCCGAGCCCGAGCTGACTCTTTTTCTTTTGTGTCCTCATACTTAATAATATAAAAAATAATATTTATTTTTTTTCATCATAATCATTAAAAAAACAGTTTTAGAGATGATGTTAAAAATATGATAAGTAGTTTTACCCTATAACTTATGTTAAAAGTGTTAGTTATTTTAATTTGATTTGATTTGATTTAAAACATCTAGTAGGCTTATAAATTTTAATATTATGGTTATAAATTTTACCATGTTAATAATTAAATGGTTAAATTAAAAATATGAATTGCATTTGATTTTTAGCATCAGCTATTTAGTAGGCTTAACCTTTACATTATGAGAAAATAAATTTGTTTATGTCAAATAAATAAGGATAAGAGTACAAGTTTATCAATTGTTAATTATATTAAATATTAAGTAGACTTCAAATTAGTAATTGAGACTAATAAATGAAAGTTATATTTTAAAGAGAAAATTACATAATAAATCAAGCTAACCGAGCCGAGCCGAGCCAGCTCAGTCGAGCCGAGCTTTGACCGAGCCGAGCTTGACCGAGCTTTGACCGAGCCGAGCCGAACCGAGCCAAACTTTGAATAAAACCGAGCCGAGCCCGAGCCGAGCCTCTTTTCAAAATGAGCCGAGCCGAGCCGAGCTAAAAGGCAATCGAGCCGAGCCGAGTTCCGAGCTGGCTCAGCTCTATGCCCAGGCCTACCGACAATTTGTGATTCGTCTATGTATTGCCATTTAAATTTGAAATGCTTGCACTGCCCCTGCTTTTGTAAATCTGAAAATGCATCCTGTTTTTCCACCTCTCATGTTTAACCCCTAAGACCTCTTTCCCTCTGTTTAGCTCTGTTAACCTGAATCTAGACCATTTTGTCAAGTTTCTATCTTTTGAATGATTATAAGTTTATGAATATGCATCAAGTTTGAGCCTTTATTGTTCCTAAGTATAAAAGTTGAGAACTTTGTGAATACTTAAAAGTGTGAAGCTGGATTTTGTTTTGATTTCAGTCATGGAGGCGGTGTTAAGAGTTTTGTTTAGTCGACTAAGGAAATGCATCTTCTTTGTGTTCTTTTTCTTGTTTTCTTCATGAAACTGTTTTAAATAGAATCCTAGTGAAATAAAAAATCAAATCTTTGGTTGTTATGCTTTGGTGTAGTGATAAAATAAGTAAAATATCGTCTTCAAGCTAGTTTCCTTGTGGCCTGGTTCCTGGCAGTATGTGCTTTGAGGGTGCTGAGTCCAGTGAGGGTGAAGCAAGTTCTTGGTTTGTTCAGGGAGTCTTGGTTCCTATGGTTTTTGGTGTGTGAGAGGTGTAGCAGGAGTCCCTAGGCTAGGTAATTGGTCTGATGATGTTAAGGAGGCAGCAGCAGGTGCGAGTTTTATTTCTAGCTGAGGCAAGTGCTTGGTAAGTGTTCAGGTGGTTCATCTGGTGTCAGTGGGGTGATTATGATAGGGTCTGGGGTTGTTTCTGGTTTGTTTAGAGTTTGTATGAGGGAGATGTTAGGTGTTAGAAGGGTGAAAAGGGGGTGTGATTGCTTCTGGATGTTTTGGGAAGCCTGCAGGTGTGATTGTGAGTTTAGGAGTGTGAGGGAAGTCTGTATGTGTGTAGATAGTTTGTGTAAGGTCTGCGTGTGTTTGTATCGGTATTGTGAGGGTGGTTATTGCTTCTGCAAGTCCTTGAAGTTGCCAAGGTAGTGAGAGCTTCTAGTTGAGTGTGTTCAAGTTAAGAGAGGGGTTCCAAAAAGTATTGAAGGGTCCATAGTGTGTTTGTGGGTCTATTTCTGTTTGAGTGTTATTTAAGTGTTTTCTTAAGCTCTTTTCCTTGATTTCAATTTTCCTCATGTCCTGAAGCAGTTCCATTATGTCTCAGAATCTGTTCTTTTGTTAGTTAATCGTCTGATTCATGGACTGATAAATAGAATCTGAAGTAGGCTGTTAAGTGAAGAATAATGAAGTAAGTTCACTGCAAATTAAATGGTATCTAGTAGTAACTAAGCTTAAGTACTCTGGTTTTTGATTTGATTTGGAGCACGACCATTTTGATTTATAAGGCTTGTCTACAAGATCGATAACAAATTAAGGCCCTGATGTCTTTTTCTCCTTTGTTTACTGGTTTCATAAGAACTCTAAGTTTCAAACCTTGTCTGCTTTTCTTTAAGTAATCTTATTGTTTCCTGTTTGGCTTGGTATAATATTAAATGTTTAATCTTTAAGGTTTCATCCAAATTTTGTATTAATTGAATTAATTTGATCTTGTATATATGTAAGGAGGCCATGGTTTGATTATTAGTTTCGTGTTTCTGTTAAGCTTAAGCCGGTGCTAATCTTTATTTTTTATCTCTTCTTTTGCATGAAAACACTCTTGGGATCAAATTGAATATAAACTCATGAATTGGGATTACATGCATTTGGGAAGTTATTTGATCAATTCCACATTTTCGGGACTTGATATCCCCGAAAATGTAAAAGAAAAAGAATAAAATGAAAACCTTGTGAAATACAGGGCTTGTATTGAGCTTGCTATCCGAGTTCTACCTTCTAAACTCCTCTTCTCCCGTCCCCTTTAGAAAAACATGTTTTAGGATCCCGTAAATCTGATTAGGACCTTGCATGATTAGAAGCTTGATAGGATAGCCACTTTATCAAATTGTTATCTTATTGCATGTTTAGGATTGCTTATACAATTGCTTATCCCGTTTCTTTGGGACTCGCCAATTAGTTTAAGATAATAGGAATCTTTGATTAACTATCAAGTGCAAAAGAATCATAACTAAAATTGTATTCATTTATTCATTATTTATATTTAAGTTAATTATTTATCCATCTATTATTTATTTACTCATTAATTAAATTATGGTCTTTAGTCATAAATAAATAAATTAATTAATTTATTCATTTATTTAATTATAATTATTATTTATTTAGTCAATTATTATTCATTTTTTTCTCATTTAATTGAATTCATATAAATATTTATCTATTAAATTAAGTTATTATCTATTCATTATTTATCTATCCAACCAATCAATTAATCAATTATCATTATTTATCTAATCATTTATTATTTACTTAAATTTTATTTAGCCTTTATTTATTAAATTAATTAAGCAATCAACCATTATGTCATTATCCATTTAATAAATCTTAAGTTTTGTTGTTTATTTATCTAAGTATTGGCATAATCAAACCTTATCTTATTTTTCATTATCTATTTATCTTTATTTAAAATTTATCCTAAATTAATAATCTTTAAGTAAAATTCGTGAAAATTGCCGGATTAACCGCTTTTTAGCGGATCTTTGAAAGTGCTCCCGTTAGGGACATTCTTTTGAATTTAATAGAAACACTTACCTAAGAATCTCTGAACAATTTTCCTTTTAAATAAGGGATAAAATTGCACTCTTTAGTTAACTTAGGTTCCTAATAATCCTTAAATTAAGTGGCGACTCCAAAGAAGCCCTTTGGAGTCCCATTTTATTGAAGTCAAATCCCGATTGCATACTTGTGTGCATTTTTAGGGAGGGTTCAACAGCGTGGCGACTCCGCTGGGGACAAGCAAATGGTTCCAGCCATATGATTTTCACGAATTAGCCTTGCTTATGTGTTTGTATGCTGAAACTAGTATGACTAGCTTATTATTTTATTGTTTATTTGCAAGCATGCTTAGTTAATCTAATTAATTATTGTGTGTCACGAAAAATATGTCACTACACCCTTATTTGTGCACATATATAAACTGACATTCCGTTCATACTTCCCCCACTCCTGGGAACCTCTTGCATTTTAACCCCAAATATCCGTGAGGTATGCTCATGCGTATCCGCACTTTCTTCCACTAAAGAACCCTTTGACGAGTTGGTACACCGGCGGTTGTCGTGGGAGTAATTCGACTGCGAGGCCGCTTGCCACTCACCTGTTAGCTTCAACCCTTAACCCACTCTTAGACGGAGCTTTTAGGAGCATGCATGCATTTACACCTTAGTCTGGACCCGGTCCTTGGTACAGCCTCCATAGTTAGGGAACCGCCCTTACGTCAACGGGTTTTTGAAACCCAACGACAATGCATATTATGTGCTGTGTGATAACGAATCCTCAGTCCTAACCATGTTTTGAGCAAAATCAGATTTAGAATTTTGTCTCCTCTATTGTCTTTTGGGTTAGAAAATAGAATAATTTAGCAGAATTTGTGTGGTAGCTGTCCACAGAGAATTTGACATCATAGTGCAGAATTTAGTGAAGAAGAAAGAATTGTAGTCCGGGGAAAGTTAGGCAGATTTGGTTGGTTTGTGTTTTGGAGATGGCCTGGTGTAGTGAGATCTAAGAGGCGAAGCCCCTGGTGTCTTTAAAGGATCAGTGGGGTCCCTCTCGTGAATGGCTTTACGTGTGCGCAGGCCTATGTTGACTGACCAGCTGCAACTTTATGAAAATTGAAGTATGCTAGTCGCATACTAGGAGAGTGAAGCCCCTATGTCTATAAACGACCAATGGGGTCCCTCCTTGAAGACCAGTGCGGTCTTGGCTACCTAGGAAACTGAGAGGCTTGATTAAAGCCGAGGACCAGTGAGGAGCCCTATGAACAAGGTCTGTGAGCCTTGCAAAACCTAGGAAGCTGAGAGGCTTGTCCAAAGCCAAGGACCAGTGAGGTTTTATTTGTAAAGGGCAATTGGAACCTTTTATGATTTGCAGTCTGACATTGTGAAGGCAGTTGGAAATCTCACCCTTGGATGTTATAAAATAATCGGGAGTTGTGCTTGGAGGAGTGTGGATGTTTGCAAAAGGTATTGAGGATTATTTCAGGTTTTAGGCATTTGGGTTTAGAATTTTGTGCAGATGTTATGGAGAGCATGAGTTGTGTTGGAATTTCGAGTTGATACCAACTTTTGGAAGATTGTTGGGATAACGGAATTGCAGTGTCAAGACAGGGAGATAATTGTTATCAATTATTGTTATTATTTATTGCTTACTCTAAATCGGAATTGCTCAGAACTGGCATGAACTATTTTTCGTTACCACTTATTTGCGCGATTAGGCTTACCGCTGGCACAAAAGAGGCACCTTACAGGGTAGGACGTGTTCACATTTATTTACGCTCAACTACGTGTGATTGCCACATGCCAATTTATTGTTATGTCTTCCGTGTTCAAACTGCCAAAGCACTACTTGACGCGCGCTAAGTGCTTGTGTGCAACCTCGTAAATAACATGTAAACTAATATAGTTACCTTTGAACTTTTTGTTTTGTTGTGTTTACTCCCTTCCCCGCAGATGTTTGATTTGTGTTGACTTTTAAATGGCTGACTTCGCAAAATCCAAAGCAAGAAAAGGAGATTCTCTTCCTATTGTGATCATAAAAAAGAATAAGGCAGTTTCTGACCCATCTTTGGAACAAACTGCAAAGAATGATGAAAGGGTTCTCTTTGATCTTACAAAGGAAAAGGGACAATTAGAAGTGGAACATGTATCCAGTCTGAATGAGTGGTATCATTGGCAAACACGGGAGAAGTCTAGTCGATACCATGTGTCGAATTTGAAAAAGAATCCAACGGAAACTTTTCGTGAATATGCTATCCGTTGGAAAAGTGAAGCCACTAAGGTCCAACCACCTTATACAGAGAATGAAGCAATTGCATGTTTCATATCATCTCTGGACAGTGCGCTCCACCACCAAATTCTTCGCCAAATGTCGGATACATTGGAAATAACATTTGCCAATATCGTTAAGATGAGAGAAACTATGGAAATCAAAATGATGCTTGAATCAGTCACTCCAAAAAATGCAAATGCAATGGCCCAGTTTGCCATTGATAAGAAGAAAGAAAATAGGGTACATGTTCCAAGTTGTCCAAACCCACCTTACAATCTATCTTTGCCAAAACAAATCCACTTTTAATCATCGTAGTCAATGCAAAGCTCCTTTTGCACCAATGCTTGATTTCAACCCTCCATTAAAATATCATCAATGCAACTTGCTTGTTTATCAGCCTTACCCACAACCGTATGTCCATCAAGCACCTTCAAATAACTATGCGCTCCCAAATTATCAACCATTTCTGAAGCACCAGCCTTCATCTAGTCATCAACCTATAGCTTCTGTTCGCCAAGGTCGCCTAGCCATGGAAAATCCCTGCATAAAGGTATTCAAAACTTTCACACCTATAGCCGAACCTTACAATCAGTTTTATGAAAGGCTAAGGGAAGCTGGAATGATTCACCCTATCGATGATGCAACACCTAGTCCTTTTCCAAAATGGTTCGATGAAACCAAACATTGTGCCTATCATTCTGGGGCACCAGGGCACGACATCGGAAATTGTTGCGCACCTGAAAACAAGATTGAAACAATGATAAGATCAGCAGAAATCTAATTGGTGACGGCTCCTCCAAGTTCCCAATACTCATTATCTAGCCTAGTGTCTGGACCTAATTCCAACTTTGAAAAGAAGGCTCGCCGAAAGTTTACATTTCCAACAGAATATCAAGAGCATTTTTTTGAAAGGTTAAAATGTGCAAAAGTTTTAAAGCCTTTGGTAGGAGATGGGATATCTAATCCTCCTCCAAGATTGACTCATGGGGTCAAATATTGTGCTTACCATAGAGAATATTGTCAACATGACACTAAGAACTGCATTACTCTAAGACACAAAATTCAAGATTTGATTGACGATGGAGTACTCCAGCCTGCTTATGATGATGCAACTCAGAAATGAAGATGATGATCTTTAGGTTCATGCCCTTCTGAAAGGAACTTGGCAATTGAGCTCAATAGTTTCTTTTGCATCACAGTTCAAATTGAGGCCCTGAATTGTGTTTTGCCTTTAAATTATGTCTTTTGAGAATAACTTTTTAACTTATGTCTTTGCATGTCTGTCATGTTATGCCTCCTTAATTTAGGATGTGAATAAATTATACTTGCACTCTTATTATGTTACTATAATTTATTTATTTTATGGTATGCTTTTGATTACGGAAAATGGTCAAATATACCCCTCTACTTTCAACTATTGTTTAACTCGAACCTTCGTTATACTATCCGATTAAAAAAGTCCCTACCGTTATACTTTGGTCCAAATATACCCCTGAAACTAACGGAAGGGACACGTGGCACACTGAGGGCTCAAGCTCTAACCCAATTGAAATATCCGGATACTTTTATAACCCACCCCCAATTCATAACCCATCATCAGTTTTATTATCTTTTTTCCTTTTCTTTTCCCCTATTCTCCACCATAATTTATCTAGCATGTCTTCTCCCTCTTTACTATTTTCACCATTAAAACGGAGGAAAGAAAATAATAAAAGAGCAAGAACACCAGTTGAAACATCTCTTTTTTCTCTTTGCTAACTTCTCACAAGACCCAAAAACCTAAATTGCAATTAACATATACTAAAATAATTCCTTAATAGACTAGTGATCATGTATCATATTTTAATGAGTTATAAAGATTGCTCAACACAAACTCAGTAGCAGACATAAGCACTTGTCCAAATAAGACAAAGGGCTACATCATTAAAGAACCTAGGCAATCAATTGCTTTTTAAAAAAAAAAACTAAACTGATCAACGACAACGACGGAGTGACAGATGGGTTCCTCTTCCAAGTTGCCTTTCTTGAAGGACGTGCTTTATGGTGCTGGAATCCCTTACCTCGGAGAACCAGCAGTGAGACCATGAAGTTTTCTTTGCTTGTGTACTGAGTTGCTGGAGTTCTATTTCTTTGGAATTATTTTGGAGGAGATGACAAGGATTAGAACATCCAAAAAGACAGAGAATGAGTGGAGTGGCGGAGGAACTGTGATAGTTGAAATGGTGGATGACTGGATGTGTTCTAATGTTGGTGGTGTAGCAGGGTGATGATGAAAAAAAAGAAGTAAAATGGGTGCTGGGTTTGGATCGTAAAGGGTCCAAATTTTGCATTTTGTGGGGACAACTACTTAATTTTACAATTATATGGGTTATGAATTGGGGGTGGGTTATAAAAGGATCCGGATATTTCAATTGGGTTAGAGCTTGAGCTCTCAGTGTGCCACGTGTCCCTTCCGTTAGTTTCAGGGGTATATTTGGACCAAAGTATAACGGTAGGGACTTTTTTAATCGGATAGTATAACGAAGGTTCGAGTTAAACAATAGTTGATAGTAGAGAGGTATATTTGACCCTTTTCCGTTTTGATTAAGTATTCATTTCTATTTTAATTTTATAATTATCAAACCTGCCAAAACATTGCTTGTGACTAACAACGAAACTACTGAAAAATTTGAGAATGATGCGCTGAAAAATAACATTTTGCACTCTTGTGTTGTCACACTGTCGTTAGACCTTCAACTGGGGCAGATTTTATTTGTTGGCATACGACGTGGAAGTAGTTTTATCTACGTTTTTTCTTTGAGGATTGCTTAGAATGATGAGTTGAAGATGCAGAATTCGTGAAGTTGACAAAGTCTTTACGTGGTTCATCGTGTCCTATTTGGAGGAACACTGGTGTTTACATAGTAGATGTTCAAGTTTTGCTGAAAATTGAACACAAATGTTGTCACAAGACACTATATTCGAAACAGCCGCAAGTTAGTATTGTTGAATGTAATCTTTGATGTAACGCGAACTACGCGTGACCTGATTCCAAAGGCGGGATACGTAGGCAACTCACGTAGAGTTTGGTTGCACTAGCATAGAATTTTCCCAATATCCTCTTTTAGGTATTTTGAACTACTTCTGACCTGATTCCTGGAATGGCAACAGGATAAGTAGGCAATCCCCGTCGGATTCGGTCAAAATATTGTAATACTTTAGGCTTGTTTATCTTTTATGATGTAATTCCGAACTATGCATCTGGGTAGATGTGTAGGTTTTCCAACTCGGATGCGGTTTCGTACTTAGATTGCCATATATTCCCCAAAATCTTTATGTAAGTAGAACTACGCGCAGTCTGATTTCCGTAGAGGGATACGTAGGCGCTCTCAACGGGCGCGACTCTATAATATTAAAATTTTCAGTTTCCTCTAAAGTAAGAAACTGGGGCAAATTTTTCAAGGCGAATAGAAGATATAGAAGATAGAAACTGGGGCAAATTTTGCAAGATGAATTGAAGATATGAAAGATAACAACTAGGGAAAATTTTGCAAAAATAAGTTGAAGATTCAGAAGATCATAATTGGGGCAAATTTTGCGAGGCCAGTTGATAATTTAGATGGTCATAACTGGGGCAGAATTTTGCAAGAATCAACGTTGACTATCAAAAGACGGGTTGGGAATACCTCGGGAATTGGCTAAAGTGAATAGTGTCAACTCTAAGAAAAGAGTGTTCAGTTTGTTTTAAGATATGTCACAAGCTTAAATCAAGGCAGAAATTTCATAAAATGTATCTTACTTTCATGAAATATTTGCATGGTTACTTTATTTTATTACCAAACTATTTTTTTTATGTTGCCTCTATTTTTCAAAACATCTATGCTTTTGAGTTCATGAGCCAAGTTTTTGACCATGATTCACAAATCCAAGTCCGAGGAAGACATGGGAGCATAAGCAACATCAAGAAGATCAAGATCAAGTCAGCACAAATCAAATGTTCCCCCCTCCCTCCCAAAAGGCCAAAACTAATAATTTTTCTTTGAGAGCAGGGACACTAACGCCCGCATCAGAAGATAAACGTCTTAGCAAGACAATCTTGAAGATTCTAATCGCTTGGATTGAAATGACATTTTGGATAAAGCTCGATGCTTTCTCACTTTGCCGGAAAGATATTGCCAAAACTGAGAGGTTCCCTTTGCATTGTGGCCAAGACCAATCCTCCGCACAAGGATTCGGAGATATAAGCTTATTTGACAATGGGACTACTTTGGATGGGTTCCTACTTTCTGGTTGGGGTACAACCCAAGACTGCATTGAAAACAGCCTTTTCGTGATTTGGAGCATTATGCTTTATCAGGATTTATTGCCGAACGTCGGCATTTCTATTCCCTTTTACCTTTGCAAATTGTCAGACATATCGGCTTCATTCATTTTCCTTTCACCTTATGAGAATTCTCACTAAATTTTATTTTGTGATTTGTAGGTATTAATAAATTTGGAGAAGTACTTGCTTTAATGAGTTTTGTATCTTTTTCTTTACCTTATGGAAGGTTTATTTCAAATTGCATTGGGATGCTGAAGGTTTCATGACCAGACGCTTCATTGGTCTTATCAATAGAATGAAGCACAGTCAAACATTGTGTTGCAGACTACCTCTTCATGATCTAAAGCATTACGCTTTATCATGGTTTATTGCCGAAAGAAGGTATTTCTATTTCCTATAATTCTTGCAAATTGTTAAACATATCCATTTCATCTCTATTTTGCTTTATGAGAACGTTTACTGAAATTTCATCTTTTGTGATTTGCAGATATTGATAAATTTGGAGAAGTACCTGCTTTAATGAGCTTTGTGTCTTTTACTTAACTTTAATTTTGTTTGTTTAGTTCGTCTTGTAGATGAACATCTCGAGTCCTTCCACCCACAAATAGGATATTCGGGTCCTTCAACCCACAAATAGGATATCTCAGGTTCTTCCACCTACAAATAGGATACTCGAGTCCTTCCACCCACAAATAGGATTCTCGGGTCCTTCCACCCACAAATAGGATATCTCGGGTCCCTCCACCCACAAATTGGATATCTCGGGTCCTTCTACCCACAAATAGGATATCTCGGGTTTTTCCACCCATAAATAGGATATGCAAGTTTCTTTCAAGTGGATGATAGTCTAAGACAAGTCGGCTAGACCACCACTTTCGGAGTGTTTCACGATGTCGGTTGTCTTGCAATATTGACAAGTTATATTTAAAATAGATTGATAGTCTAAGACAAGTCGGCTGAAACACCGCTTTCAGAGTGTTTCGCGATGTCGGTTCTCTTGCAATATTGGCATGTTATGTTTAAATTATATTGATAGTTTAAGACAAGTCGGCTGAAGCACCACTTTCAGAGTGTTTCGCGATGTTGGCTGTCTGGAAATATTGGCATGTTATATTTAAAATAGATTGATAGTCTAAGACAAGTCGGCTGAAGCACCGCTTTCAGAGTGTTTCGCGATGTCGGATGTCTTGCAATATTGGCATATTATGTTTAAATTATATTGATAGTTTAAGATAAGTCTGCTGAAATACCGCTTTCGGAGTGTTTCGCAATGTCGGTTGTCTTGCAATATTGGTATATTATGTTTAAATTATATTGATAGTTTAAGACAAGTCGGCTGAAACACCGCTTTCGGAGTATTTTTGCGATGTCGGTTGTCTTGACATATTGGCATGTTATGTTTAAATTATATTGATAGTCTAAGGCAAGTCGGCTGAAGCACCGCTTTTGGAGTGTTTCGCGATGTCGGTTTCTTGCAATTTCGGCATGTTATGTAAGTAGAAGGATTGATAGTTTAAGACAAGTCGGCTGAAGCACCGCTTTCGGAGTGTTTCGCAATGTCGGTTGTCTTGCAATATTGGCATGTTATATTTGAAGTAGATGATAAAAATAGACCATTCGACTTGAGACATCATGTCTCGTTAGTCAACTTATCTTATCAAAGCCTTGCATTTGAAAAATTTGTTCTCAATTTACTTATTGTCTTACTTTACTATTTCAGAATAATGATCAGCCTAGAGGTTCTCCGGGCAGAGCATCTCGTCAGTTAATCGAGAGAAGAACTTATTGATGATATCACAACCCGCATTTACAATTTTACGTTATCACTCTTTTATTTCTTATTACACTTATTACAGTTTATTAGCAGTTGCTCGCTTACCGTTTGTCCAGATTGTTACAGAATTTTGGTAGTACCGCAGCAGTATTTGGAGCATAACGTAGAACTCTTTCTTAGCAGTGAACTGTGGCAATCGTTGATATGAGCTAGACTCGTCAACAAGGATCTGAAGAATCGCACTCGAACAAGCAAGTCCTATCCTAATCTTTTGTTTCAGATCAGGACATCAGTTTGAATTCTTTCCTAATTCGTGCGGCCTTTTCTGTCGATCGTGCGAGTTTTCGTATCTAAGTATCATTGAACTACATATGGCCTGATTCTCTTTCAGCCCGAGATATGTAGGTAACTCAGAAACCGGAGTTCGGCCATGTTCATAAGCCTCGCACTTTGATCTTTGGAATCAAAGTCCTTGGCTTTATCATGACAAAATTGGCTTCCGGTCAACTTCTTTACCCTGAAAACTCTTTCATCCTTTCCGGGTAAAGAGGGGCAGCTGTTGACACCCAATTTTGTCCCGAAAGTTTCAATTAAAAGGTCTAATTATTCTAAATTAAAATTAATTTTGAAGAAGTTAAAAGTAATTGATTAATTAAAAAAAAGAAATGGGTAAAATCGCAATGTGCGTCTTTGATTTCAGCCTACCTATGCAACTCCTTCATTCAATGCTTAATTCTAAAAACGAGTCTAATTTCGTTCAAAGTGTTAGAGTTTTTCCTACCCGTGCAATCCACATCCTTTAATTAACCTTTGATTAAGGCTAGAATCGTTCTTAGCCCTAAATTTAGCCTATATTTGCAAAACAATATATACATCAATTACATTTCAGCATTTCCTCCTAAACCCAATTCATTTTCCCCCAACCCGTTTGACATAAACCCTAAACCCGATTAACCCCTTTAATTCCCTCCAAAGTCCATCTGAATCCGTCCAAATCTCGTACACACTGGTCCCCCCATATCCTCCACATCATCTTCCCGTACTAGGATATAGCTGTATCGATCGCGTGCCTTCATTTTTCGCAGATCAAATCTGGAGCATGATTTTGTTTCAAAACGGGCAAATCTTTGGGGATAAGAAGAAAATGGTACAATCTATGTGAGAACGGACTGTTCTCTCCCTTATCCCACAGAGAAATGTCTATTTTAGCAAAATTTTGAATTTCAAAAAGGAAAGGAGAAGCCCTAGCTGCGACAGGTATAAATAGATTATTTTACTTGCTATTGTGGGGGGTTCAGTTTTTTTTTAGGGAGGAAAACAAAAAGGCAGAGAGATAGGCATAATATTTTCTTAGTTTCAATCTTTTAAAATACACATAGCATAATTGTTTCTGTTTTGGGATTAAAGAAAAACATTGTTTTTCGAGTATATTGTCGCTTCGTTATACTAGTCGTCGACCTTGCTCACGTCGCTTAGTCGAGTCGCATTTGCTTCGGACCCTCGCCCCATTCATTGCCCTTAGAATGGTAACAACCTAATCCCGACAATTTGTGATTCGTCTATGTATTGGCATTTAAATTTGAAATGGTTGCACTGCCCCTGCTATTACAAATCTGAAAATGCATCCTGTTTTTCCACCTCTCATGTTTAACCCCTAAGGCCTCTTTCCCTCTGTTTAGCTTTGTTAACCTGAATCTAGACCATTCTGTCAAGTTTCTATCTTTTGAATGATTATAAGTTTATTAATATGCATCAATTTTGAGCCTTTATTGTTCCTAAGTATAACAGTTGAGGATTCTGTGAATACTTAAAAGTGTGAAGCTGGATATTGTTCTGATTTCAGTCATGGAAGCGGTGTTAAAAATTTGTTTAGTCGACTAAGGAAATGCATCTTCTTTGTGTTCTTGTTCTTGTTTTCTTCATGAAACTGTTTCAAATAGAATCCCAGTGAAATAAAAAATTAAATCTTTGGTTGTTATGCTTTGGTGTAGTGATAAAACAAGTAAAATATCATCTTCAAGCTAGTTTCCTTTTGACCTGGTTCCTGGTAGTATGTGCTTTGAGGGTGCTGAGTCCAGTGAGGGTGAAGCAATTTCTTGGTTTATTCAGGGAGTCTTGGTTCCTATGGTTTTTAGTGTGTAAGAGGTGTAGCAGGAGTCCCTAGGCTAGGTAATTTTTCTGATGATGTTAAGCAGGCAGCAGCAGGTGCGGGTTTTATTTCTAGTTGAGGCAGGTGCTTGGTAAGTGTTCAGGTGGTTCATCTGGTGTCAGTAGGGTGATTATGATAGGGTCTGGGATTGTTTCTGGTTTATTTAGAGTTTGTATGAGGGAGATGTTAGGTGTTAGAAGGGTGAAAAGGGGGTCTGATTGCTTCTGGATGTTTTGGGAAGCCTGCAGATGTGATTGTGAGTTTAGGAGTGTGAGGGAAGGTTGTATGTGTGCAGATATTTTGTGTAAGGTCTGCTTGTGTTTGTATCGGTATTGTGAGGGTGGTTATTGCTTCTGCAGGTCCTTGAAGTTGCCCAGGTAGTGAGAGCTTCTAGTTGAGTGTGTTCAAGTTAAGAGAGGGGTTCCAAAAAGTATTGAAGGGTCCATAGTGTGTTTGTGGGTCTATTTCTGTTTGAGTGTTATTTAAGTGTTTTCTTAAGCTCTTTTCCTTGATTTCAATTTTCCTCATGTCCTGAAGCAGTTCCATTATGTCTTTGAATCTGTTCTTTTGTTAGTTAATCGTCTGATTCATGGACTGAAAAATAGAATCTGAAGTAGGCTGTTAAGTGAAGAATAATGAAGTAAGTTCACTGCAAATTAAATGATTTCTAGTAGTAACTAAGCTTAAGTACTCTGATTTTTTATTTGATTGGGAGCACGACCATATTGATTTATAAGACTTGTCTACAAGATCGATAACAAATTAAGGCCCTGATGTCTTTTTCTCCTTTGTTCACTGGTTTCATAAGAACTCTAAGTTTCAAACCTTGTCTGCTTTTCTTTAAGTAATCTTATTGTTTCCTGTTTGGCTTGGTAAAATGTTAAATGTTTAATCTTTAAGGTTTCATCCAAATTTCGTATTAATTGAATTAATTTGATCTTGCATATATGTAAGGAGGCCATGGTTTGATTATTAGTTTCGTGTTTCTGTTAAGCTTAAGCCGGTGCTAATCTTTATTTTTTATCTCTTCTTTTGCATGAAAACACATTTGGGATCGAATTGAATATAAACTCACGAATTGGGATGGTATGCATTTGGGAAGTTATTTGATCCGCTCCATATTTTCGGGACTTGATATCCCCGAAAATGTAAAAGAAGCTTGATAGGATAGCCGCTTTATCAAATTGTTATCTTATTGCATGTTTAGGATTGATTATACAATTGCTTATCCCGTTTCTTTGGGACTCGCCAATTAGTTTAAGATAATAGGAATCTTTGATTAACTATCAAGTGCAAAAGAATCAAATTTAAAATCGTATTCATTTATTCATTATTTATATTTAAGTTAATTATTTATCCATCTATTATTTATTTACTCATTAATTAAATTATTTAAGTGGTCTTTAGTCATAAATAAATAAATTTATTCATTTATTTAATTATAATTATTATTTATTCCCTTATTATTTATTTAATCAATTATTATTCATTTTTTCTCATTTAATTGTATTCATATAAATATTTATCTATTAAATTAAGTTATTATCTATTCATTATTTATCTATCCAACCAATCAATTAATCAATTATCATTATTTATCTAATCATTTATTTTATTTACTTAATTTTATTTTGCCTTTATTTATTTAAATTAATTAAGCAATCAACCATTATCTCATTATCCATTTAATAAATCTTAAGTTTTGTTGTTTATTTATCTAAGTATTGGCATAATCAAACCTTATTTTTTTTCATTATCTATTTATCTTTATTTAAAATTTATCCTAAATTAATAATCTTTAAGTAAAATTCGTGAAAATTGCCGGAATAACCGCTTTTTAGCGGATTTTCGAAAGTGCTCCCGTTAGGGACTTTCTTTTGAATTTAATAGAACCACTTACCTAAGAATCTCTGAATTATTTTCCTTTTACATAATGGATAAAATTGCAGTCTTTAGTTAACTTAGGTTCCTTATAATCCTTAAATTAGGGGCGACTCCAAAGAAGCCCTTTGGAGTCCCATTTTGTTGAAGTCAAATCCCGATTGCATACTTGTGTGCATTTTTAGGGAGGGTTCAACAATCGACACCAAAATTTGTGCCTCTCGTTTCGATAGCCCATTTTCAGATAAAATTACACTGATAACCATGCAAGCATCTTCATTTAGGCTTCTATACACACACCAAATAGGCTATTTTTAAAGACGCAGACACAAACTATGGATATTTACGAAATTTGCATATGCAATTACAAATTTTGTAATTACTACTATTTTCAACAAAATTGTCTATACGCATTATATACACGTTTATACCTATTCTATACTATTTTATACACTAGATATACACATTTGCACACTTATACACCTCACATGCCACATACACCCATGTTGGCATACGTGGACATATCCTAGCCGTCCAAGAGCTTTGATCCAACGACTGAAATTCTTATTTCCTTTTTTAATTATTTCATCGCACCCCTGAAACCCTGACCCCCTCACCATTTCCACAAAACTCATTCCCTTTTTCTCATTCCTCTCTCGTCCAAAACCCTAATTCGCCAATGTCAAAGCCGATTCTAGCCACCTCCAGCAACCAAAAATCATGAATCTTATGTCTTCTTACTCCTCTCACTATCCGCAACAAAACCCCTATAACGATTTGTCCAAATGACGAGGTCAAAACCTAACCCCTCGCCGACCTCTATCACTGTCAATGGGAAACCAAGACGATGGTCGAGATACGTTAAGATGAGGACCCTTACACATTTTAGATGGAAAACTAAGTTTGAAAGGGGAAATCCTTGGCTGAAACGTGTTGAAACCGGTTCGACCCAATGAAGAAATAGGTAATCCTTTCCTTTTTTTTAAATTCTTGAAACCCTAAGTGACTCTATGAGTGGTTTGATTAATTCCACTAGTTAATTACATACTTGCATATTAGTTGAGAAATTGTTACATGTTAATTAATTAAGACAAAATCTATATATTCACTGTTCTTCGTTTTGGCTCACGGTGAACATTACTTCAAACCTTTTGAAAGCACGAATTGTGCCCTGTATCATCTTTGTTAAAACTTAGAATCCATGATTAGTATGGGAATTGATTTCGTGTGTTGTACTTTAGTTGCTTATCCTGTTCAAATATACAATCCTCATGAATATATGCCTTTCTTAGATTGAAATTTGATTTGCATAATCAGGAGATCTTGATTGGTTCAATTTGAAACTTGTGATTGACGTTTAAACGAAAAACTTCTTGTTGATTATTAGATTATAAATTTAGGATTTGATTGAAATCCGTTATGTTAATCAAGGGATTTCGGATCCCAAATTAGTGTAGAACATCCTTGTGCACTGATCATTGAACCTTGACTTTATTATGGTGAAAGGGAGGGGACTATACTTGGACAGAATCATGACCTATCCTAATTCTAAGGACCCTAATTGGTTTATATTTGAAAATTTTACCAAGGCTTCCCTTTTAATTCTAGAAAAACTATCCCTCCTTGCCTTTTTTGGCTTTGCCCGTTTGAATTTAAGAGCTAACCCATCACACCTATATAAACCTATTTTTTTTTTCATTCTAACACACAATACACATTGAAAAAACACTGGGAAAACATCTCTCTTCTACTCTTGAGCTCTTAAGAAAACAATCCTGCTCTCTCTCTCTCCTTTTTGACACTGTTTCTGAAGGCACTCTACACTGCCTAGAAACTGCCCACAAATTTGTTGAAATTTTTGACAAAGTATAAACCTGTGATTGAACCCCTGTTACTTCTTTACTTAATCTGCCTATGTCTATAGTCCTTGCTTGATCCCTGTATATAAGTGTATGTGTTTGGGCTCTTCTTAGGCCCTTGGTAACCTTTTATGCAGCTTATTGTGGAAAGCTTTCTGAGCTATACCAGGTTCTAATATGTAGGTGTTTCATCATCATTCATGAAGGTTTAGCTGTGGTTCTTTTTGAGATAAGTATAGGAAGTGCAGGCCCTATACTGAATGCTTGCATAGCACTATCTCTTGTTTCTTTCTTACTCAGCTAGACCCCCTTATGTGTTGTATTTGTTAGGATCCTCCGTTTGTTCCTAAAGTACGCTGAAGCAGGTTCTGGTTTGGTTACATAGAAGTGAGCTATGTACATGGCTATTCAGGGGCCTCTCTAAACTCCTTATTCTTATGTGTTTGCATCTTTATCTAAAAATGGGACTTCAACTTGTTAAGTTGAAAAGGTTAAGTGATTGAAGTTGTATAACAACTTTAGATTAAGTATTTGACAGTCTGCTTATGTGAAATTTGTAATCTGGACATCTTAGTAAAACAGGGGCCATACGTGTAATGCTTGCCTATATACATATATTTATGTGTGAAAGCTTTTGTTTGAATTTATATTCTTTGTGTCTCCCAATTTCTAAAACAGCCTACCTATCTATATATTTTTCGAAAACTTACCCCAAAAGAAAATAGTCATTAAGGTTAGTATTTGACAATTGATGTCAAAACACGCCGACCCGAAATGATTAATATTTTTTGACATATTAACCACAAGTTGCTTTTGTGTCATTTAAAAACTATTTTTGAAAACCTGCTCGTTTCTGCAATTAGTCCAAGCACCGAATTTGCGTAGACCGTTTTTAAATACTTCTTGCGAATTTAACCCTCTTTTGAAATTAAAATGCTGAATCTGTGGCTAAACGTGCTATTAGGCAGTGGGTTTAGGCCATATTTGCAAATTCAGTAGCAGCCCATATTTGTATGTCATCGCCTAACTCAAATTTTCCGTGAATATCTTCTTTACATGTTTGACTTCAACTTGTAGCCTAGAATGACCCTAGAACTGAAAAATTATATTTTAGAAAATAGTTGCCTTTTACCTTGTTATTTTCAAATATCCCAAAATTAAAACTCGGGCAGGAACCATCTTTCGTGAGACTTGGAAAGTACCTAATACATTCTTCCCGAGTTATTTGGACTTCTTACCCTTAGAATCTCTATAAGTGCAACTCCCGGAGTTAACTCAAGACCCTTAGACATTTAGGTAACCTAATACACCTTAAAATAACTTAAGGTGGCGACTCCAAAATCAACTCAACCGAGTTACCTAGTCAAACCAGAACCTTGACTCACTCCGAGCTAGGAGAAAGGGGTGCGACATGATACTCACTGGGTTACAAGAGATTCGTTAGTCACGTTCCCTTTTTCATGAAACCTATGTTGACTTCGTCAATGAACATGCAGATCAAAGAGGCGATCAGACTTCAAGCTAGGACTCTCCCTCACATCCTCAATTATTAGTGAGCTCCGCTTTGGTTTCAGTGGAGACCTATCATATTTCTTCCAGCTCTCTTATTCATGTTAAAGGTTCAGTTAAGTATTGCTGAGGGTTTCTTTTCTCATGCAGTATTATAGTCTTCCAGTTTTAGAGGTTTCACAGATAGTGAGTTAGAAGGGTTATGGTGTACACTTTTAAGATTTAAAGCTCGAAGTATTTTAAAGTTATATTGGCTATTATTCATAAGTTGTGGAGTTTTAGAAGTGTGAAAGATACTTATTGAGATAATTTATTTAATTTATTATCAACTTTTGAAAGTAGCATGAAAAGGTTAGAAGGTTTGGTTTGCCAGGTCTCCAGGTGTCGTGCCATGCCATGACTCGATTGGAAAATGGGTTGTAACAAACTTGGTATCAGAGAAATAGGTTTAGAGAGTCCTAGGGTTCTTGAAGCCATGTCAGAAATATCTCATCCCGCTAATGATATTGTCTGCTTTGAGACTAGGCCTGCACGAGTTTAAAATGTGTCACTACGCTCTAAGTCATGTTATTTTATATGCCCAACATCTCTCCCGTGTTTTGGTGATGTAGGATACTCTCTTAGCTGGAGTGTCACATACACCCCTTCTTATGGACTCAGTGCCCTCGCTGAGGTTTGCCTCGCCTTCTTGGGATTTTCCTAGACACAGCTGTGAGGTTTGCCATGCCCTTTCAAGATTCACCTAAACTCAGTTGAACTCTATTCCACATCGAAATGTTTGACACAGAGCGACTCTAATACCATCTGTAACAACCCAGCCTACTAGTGATATTGTCTGCTTCGAGCTTAGGCCCGCACATGTTAAAAAAGCATCACTAGGGCCTAACACATACTTACTTATATACTCAAACATTTCTTCTATGCTATGAAGATGTAGGATACTCCTAGTTGATGGTCACATTGCCGTCTCTACCCACTTGGTAAACTAGTATGTCAAAGTGAGCAGGAACTTGATGCCTCTGGGCACTGTGGGCAAAGGCCTTATAATATCCATCACCCACATCATGAAGGGTCAAGCTAGGGATCTCCCTCCTAAATGATTTTTGTGATTCTTCTCAATAACTTCCATTATCACATAGTCAGTTTGGGACGGGCCTAATCACTTGGCCAGGGGACCGCTGAACATTCGTCGACATAGCTCCCCCTTGAGCAGGGAGTAGCGGGCCACCATACCCTCAACTTCCTTCTTACCTTCTTGTCTTCGGGAAGCGTCTTCTCTTCCAGGTATTCCATCAATGAATTGAGCCAGTACCAAAACAAGCTTGCCGTGTTCAACTTTTTACACCCGAAGGCTGAGTGTGTCAGCTGTATCACTGAGTCCGTGTTGTCGTGGCCCATATAAGCTGCCATGGAAAAACTAGCTACGACATCCGTTTGTGTATCCTCATCCCTCGAAACCTGCACGATTTCCCATATTTGGAGCTGCTTTAGAAGTTACTCCACTCTCACCAAGTACCACTGCAGACGTGCATCTTTGGCCATGAACACTTCATTTTTCTAATTGACAACCGGTTGTGAATCACTTTTGATGAAAACTTCTTTCACGCCCAGTGCATCAAGCTTGAGGCAATGAATTACGCCCTCATATTCTGCTTCGTTGTTTGTGACAAAAGGGGCAGCTTACTGCCTTCCAAATTGCTTCGCATCTGGGGGTTACCAGAAAAATCCCAAGCCCAGCTCCTATGAAATTCGACGCCCCGTCCCTAAAAATTTCCAGATGCTAACTCACCCTCAACCTCGAGAGTACGTTGGTACTAAAATCTACTATGAAATCAGCAAGTACTTGAGACTTTATGGTTGTACGCAGCTGGTAGATGATGTCGTACTCACTCAGTTCGATAACCAATTTGGCCAAATGCCCTGACAGCTCTGATTTCTGTAGAATGTTTCTCAATGGGAAGGATGTCATGACCACTATCATATAGCTCTTAAAATAGGGGCGTAACTTGCGAGCAGACGTAACTAAGGCCAATGCTAGCTTCTCAAAAAGTTGATATCAAGTTTCAACTCTTGCAAAGATTTACTGACATAGAAGACGGGAGACTGGGCTCCCTTCTCTTCATGTTCAAGTACAACACTTACAACACCTTTGAGATTTTTAAGTACATCAAGACTTGTTCCTTGTCACGTGGCTTGGAGAACAGCGGATGGTTTGACAAGTACTTCTTTAAATCCTGGAGTGCTTGTCGGCATTGTTCCGTCCATTCAAATCCCTTGTTCTTCTTTAGAACATTAAAGAATTGATGGCAACGCTTGGATGATCAAAGATATGAACCAGCTCAGTGCACTGATACGCCCGTCGATCCTCTTGACTTCATACTCTCTTTTGAGCACCTTCAGTATTTCCTCGATCGCCTTTATTTTAACTGAATTTTCGTCTATCCCTTTTGAAACAATGAGGCCCAAAAATATCTCCGACGATATTCTAAATGCACATGTTTTTGGGTTAAGCTTCATAATGAATTTATCCAAGATGTCAAGGTGTTTGACGTGATCCTTTGCACACTCTGATTCACCAGCATGTCGTCAATGTATACCTCTATTCTCTTCCCAATTTGGTCCTTGAACTTCCGGTTGACCAACTGTTGGTAGGTGAACCCAGTACTCTTAAGACCAAATGACATCACCCGATAGCAAAAAATCCCCTGGTCAGTTATGAATGATATTTTCTCCTGATTTTCTAAATCTATAAGAATCATATTATACCTCGAGTAGCCGTCTAGGAAAATTAGCATCTCTTGCCCTGCCGTCGAATCAATAATTTTGTCGATGTTTAGCAAGAGGAAAGATTTCTTCAGGCATGCCTTGTTCTAGTTAGTGAAGTCTATGCACATTCTTCATTGTTCATTCTTCTTCGAGACTACTACCACGTTAAAGAGCTAATCAAGATAGTACATGATTCGAATGGACCCGTTGTTTAGCAGCTTTTCAACCTCCTCATGAACTTCTTTATTCTTCTCACAACTAATTAGTTGTTTCTTCTCTTTCACGGTCTCGAATGAGGGGCCAACATTCAGTTTGTGTGCGATCACCTTAGGAGGAATTCCTAGCATGTCTGTATGCATCCAAGCGAAGGTAGTTGCATGAAGCAAGGAGAATAAGTGTATTCGCTTAGGGCTTCATCTGTTAACATTGAGCACATATAAAACTTCTTCTTAGGGGATCTCTCATCATACACTAAAGGGCCCAAGTAGTCTACTGCGGCTGTTGAAGCTTCCCTCGGGTCAAGGTCACATATGAAGTTTAGAGTTTCATGGGGGTCCGACCCTTCTGGCTCTTCTTGTTCAATAGTCATGTCGAAACCAAAGGTGGCCCCACTAGACACAGTCATTCTTTAGCCTTTGTTTCTGCCGCACTTGAGACAGCGGTCATATAGCACCTCCTCGACATCCTTTGCTCCTCGAATTTCCTTTATCTTTCATTTAGTCGGGTACTTAACCACCTGATGGAGCGTCAAAGGTAGGTCTTTCTGTCATAAGAGATATCGCACACAATTACTTAGAAGGACGTCGGGCTTACTACCCCAAACGTGAAGACTTGTAGAAAAATTTCGTCAATCGACCTTTGCTGGAATTCTTGAAACTATACACTGTGTATGAGCTAAGGACCATCTGGTCCATCAGCTTCATGACTTACACAATTTCATGCCTGATAATGTTCATGTCACCTCCAGCATCAATGAGGACTTACCTCTGAATTACCTATTTTTAAGTCGAAAATGAGAGCATCGTGGTGCGAGAAGAGAAGTCCATCTATATCCTTACCATTGAACAACATCATATCACTGCAAGACACTTCCTTCGCTCGTTGTTGACCTAAAAATTAATTACGATGTCACTCACCCCGCTTGCAACTCTCAGGCCTCCGTATATCATGTTGATCGACCTCTAGACTTTTAATGGCACTGGGAGTTTCTCATAGTCCCCACTTCGTGTGTATGTTTGCTTTCCATTGTTCGACACTAGCTTTTTAAGGTGGCCTTTATTGAAGAGACGGGCTACCTTCAGCACGAGGGCCTACACTGCAATATCATGAACATGATATCGGTAGAACTCACTGTAAATTGAGGAGTCCTTCTTGCCAGAATCAGCCCTGGTATCCTTGGGCCAACTGACCTGCTAATCCAATCTCTTGAAGTGATTCCTCACTAATGTTGACACCCAATTTTGTCCCTCCTTTTTCTAAAATATGTTATAATTAACTTAAAGGTGCAATTTGACTATTTGTGCAAAATGTGCATTAGAAATCATGCATTTACATGTGTTGTCCCATACTTATATATTATATACCTAAATGTGGCTATATTACGTAATTTTATATTATTTAGGCTATTTTTCAAAATGTGATTGGTTGTGCAATTTAGTACATTTATAATATTCATATAATAACATCATTTAGGCTACATGTCAAATTTGTATCGATTTGTGATCATTTGTATAAATTAGCAATTATCTGTGATTCTCTATATTTAAATATTTTTATTTGAGTCTATTTAGTGATTATTTGTGCATCTTATACAATATGTATATCTATAATTTTATTTTTGGTTTTTGTACCTTTAAGTTAAATATTTTCCAATTAAAAAGAAATGGTCCAAATTCCTTTTTATTAATTCCTCCATATTTCAAAATTTATACCAAAATTCCTTATCTATTTATATTTATTTTTTATTTATTGAATTGCATTCTTCTTTGAACCTAGACACAATACTTAACCAAGTACATCCTCATTATTTGAATTTTAAAAATAGCATTTTCTAAATATTCTTCTTGATTTTTGCTATCTTTCTTAATCACTCCTAATCCCCAAAATCTCTCCCCACTTCTCAAATTGATTTCCTATCTCCTAATTCCCAAAATGTCTCTCAAAAAATCCCACAATTACCTCCAATCACCCAACAACTATTTTTTCCCCCAATCCTATTTACAATCAGATGTGCAGACAATACACACACAGAGGCCCCACCTCCCTCTCGTCCTCCTCCTCACATATGCTCCCATTTCCCTAAATCACAGACCCCTCTCCTCCATTGTAAAACCACCACCAACAATGGCAAAAATCAATGGCAACATCAGATACACCATCTTCCCCAAAGTGTACATACATTACACACACCCACGAAACAACAATAAAAACATCACCACCACCGATTACACCATCTCCTCCAAATATCTACCACATGCACCGCCATCATCGTCGCTGGTAGTAATCGTCATACAGAGATCTATCAACACCATCGACCCACCTGCCCAAACTCCTTCACCATTTTCTTTATTTCTTTCCATTACCCAAAACCCCCCCACACACCTATACACGTTACAATATATACACATACAAATATGAAAACAGAGGGGTTTTGGTGGTACAAGGAACAGAGGAATAACAGTAGCGGAGACTGGTGGGGAGAACCACCGCTCGCGGTGGAGATATCCGCAAGACAGGGTAACAGTGACACCGGGGTGTTTGCCACTGAAAGTCGCTCCTCAGTTTTGCTGCTTGTCTCGTGGGGATCGGAGTGCATAGTCTGTCGACGACGTTGTTCTTTCAATCTCGCCATTACCATGGTACTGCCACCAGAATTGTGGTCGGCGGTGGTGTAAATATCTCCTGTGTTTTGTCTCAAATGTTTACTGGGAATATTGATTTTCTTGATTTCATTGACTGTGTTGATGTTCTAATTGCTTATGTTTTAATCTCTGACTTTATTTAAAGGCCCTGACTGATTTTTTTTTTTTTAGTACAGGGAACCGTTGACATATTCTGGATAATTTTTTTTATCTGATCACAGGAGGTTGAGACTGATTTAGAACGGATACTACTACACGTTTTTTGCCAAGGAAAATAACCATTTATTTGAGGCCTATTGACTGATTCGAACGGATACCACACTTAAATAGCCCCATCCTCGTGTCCCTAAAATAAAAAGGCGATGATGGCCTGTATGAGCTCTATTGCAAAACAAGCCAGTGATGGAATGGTGGGACCGGTAGTTGGCATGGCAACCGGAGGGTCCCCGTGTTTGCAGCCGTACCGACGTCCCTAACCTCTACCTAATTTATACAAACCTGAGCCTACCTTTTTATAAAATCATTTATACCCTTTATTTTATTATTATTATTTTATATTCATTATCATTGCTATTATTGATATTTTATACTATTATTATTATTATTATTAATATCATTTTTATTAATACTAACTCATTTTTCTTTATATTTTTGCGAGGTTTATTTTGAAAGAAGACAATTTGTAAAAAAAAATCCTTTACTTTATTATTACTCCTTATTATTATTCTTATTACTAACATTTTTATTATCACTATTATTATTTCTTATTATTATTATTATTATTATTATTATTATTATTATTATCATTATTTTATTAATATTTTTATCACTATTATTATTATACTAATCCATATTTCTTTTCATTTTTGAGAGGTACATCGTGGTGAAATTATAAAAAGACAACCCCTTTCGAAAAAGGATAAAAAATATTAAAACTCATTAACTTTATTTAATTTGATTTTATCAATTTTGTTTGCAATTCTTACTAACTTGTTTATTTATTTTTGCAAGGCACATTTGGACGAAGCTCAGTTATTAGAGAAGATAGATATTTATTACTTTTATTTAAATTATGTAGTATAGTTTAATATTTAAAAGATTTTATTGCTTAATTAGTTTAATCACTGCTTTAGAATCCCAATTATTTAGTTCGACCGGTAACCACATTTGGTGGAGCCTGAGAGGTGCCTAACACCTTCCTCTCGGGTTAACTTGAACCCTTACCTAGAATTCCTAGTTCATAGACTTAAGTATTAGAGTTAATTGTAAAATTGGCTAGAAACAAAATAGTTGCCCTAATACGCCTAGTGGTGACTCCAACTCTTTACCCGTGAGTTCCAATAGGTCGAGCCCTATTTCAAATTTTAACCGGTTCGGAAAAAAATAGGATGCGACAAAATGGTGACTCTGTTGGGGATATCAAGGTTCTAACAATAACGGACTTTAAATTGTGATTCTTTACTTGCTTTATTTCTTGCCATTTATTTCGATACTAACTTTTCTTCCTTTCCTTTTTGCAGGATTAAGGTTTATTTTTGAAATTTCAAATTTTGGTGTTTTATTCTTTAATTATTTGGTTATATTTTTTTATTATTGTTTATGTCACTCACACTTCCTCCACTCCTGAAATTTTTTTTACACTTGCATACACCATAAACGGTTTTGTGGATCTCACGGTCGTTTCACACTAAAAAAAAAAAAAATCTTCTAGGGGGAATAGTTTGGGGTATAGTTGGTCCGTGGTACATCCAACAATTCCAAACGTTCCCACCCCTTGGTTGTCCGCCTGGGGAAACCATATCCTTGTCTAAGATTACCCAACTCTTGGAAGGTTCTTTAGGATAGTACAACATGTCCCACACTTCAACTATTTTCAAATCTTCCATAAATTTGCTAAATCTTTTTCTTTAAAAACAATATCACTTCATAACTTTTTTTTTTTTTGCATTTTCTAGTTTCTATTATCCTATTTTTGAAACTAACTTATTGTTTTGTTTTCTTTTTTTTTTTTTTTACTTTTTTCATTGTCTAATTTCTATTATCTTATTTTTTGAAACTAACTTGTTTGTTTCGTTTTTCTTTTTACCCCTTCTTTTTAAAATTGTTTTGTGAAATACTTCAATATGTGCATCCTTTCCATAAAATTGCTAATTTTTTTCTTTAAAAAAAAAAAAATTCCTTAATGATTCTTTTTTCATTTTTAATATTGTCTAGTTTCTATTAATCCTATTTTTCAAAACTAACGTGTTTGTTCTGTTTTGTTTTTTTTTATCCTTTTTAAAAAACTTATTTTGTGAAATATTTCCATATGTGCATATTTACGATACTTAAGCATTTTTAGAAAGCATGTGCATTTCTTTCAAAACTTGTGCATTTCTTTCAAAATCTGTATATTTCAAACTTGTGCATATCATGCATATCTTCCGCCACTACTGGCGACATTCTAAAATTGTGCATTGAAAACACGGTGGTTACGACTACCTCTTCCCTCACAATAATTTCTTTAGGGGGAATGACTTGGAATCTATTTGGTCCGAGACGTTCCCGCTCCCAAGTTGTCCGCTTGAGAGGATAATAACACCCGGTCTAGCTAACTCCATTTCTTAATAGCAACGCTAGGATTCATGCATAATGACATATCATTAGTCGACTTGTTCTCAAGTCCATAGGCTAACTTGTTCAAACAATCCGAACGGATTTTTAACCCCCAAAGAGCGTTGAACATGATTTATTTGCATTTGCTTAAAAGATCGAACGTGCAAAATGTGGACCGTTCACTGGTGTTGTTCTGCATTCAGTGCTATTCAACGGCATAAAGATTACCTAATATGCGTCAAAAGCCCAAATTGAATCAGAAATAATTATTTATTCATTAAACAGTCAGAATTGTTCTGTATTAAATATCATTCAAAGGCACAAAGATTACCTAATAGGCGTTAAAAGCCCAAATTGAATCAGAAATGATTATTTATTCATAAAAAGTCAGAATTATTCTATATTCAATGTCATTCAAAGGCACGAAGGTAACCTAAGAGGTATTAAAAGCCCAAATTGGATCCGAAATGATTGCTTATTCATAAATAGTCAGAATTATTCTGTATTCAATGCTATTCAAAGGCACGAAGGTAACCTAAGAGGCATTAAAAGCCCAAATTGATCAGAAACGACTGTTTAGTCCTAAAGGATTGGAATCATTCAATATTCAATGCTATTCAAAAGCTTAAATGGTAACCAAAGAGTCATTAAAACCCCGTTTTGAAGCAGAAATGACCGTTCGATAGATGGTAGAACACATAACGCACAGTTATCATTTAAGCATTATATAAAGACTTGACATTCTTGGCATGTTAAAAGTCCATTAGCAACTTTCATCTAAAGTGTCTAAAGGGTTCTCAACCCACAGCGACACATCTCTTCATATTCTTTGTTACATTGTTTTCGAAAGCTTGTGCCAGACGTTGATCATTTTGCTCTTAGGCATTTTTTTCTTTTCTCTTTTCCTATCATCCTTCACCTTTTCCAAAAGCTCATGGCCACTAGAACATTTGTCATGGATGCTGAAATCCCTCAATTGCTTAGAGATTGGTAGAGAAACCTAAGCATAGATCCAAAGGACCGAGTCAAAATGGTATTGGGGAATATGATTTTGCTAATGGAACACACTGAAGTGGAAGGGATGATAGAAGCAGCAATACACTATTGGGATGCAGACCGAGCAGTTTTTCACTTTGGGAGTGTAGAGTTGACACCATTACTGGAAGTAATAGGCAGGTTAACTCAATTACCATTTGAAAGTGAAGAAGGTTTGATGCCTAATAACACTACAGCCGAGGAGTTTTTCGAAATGGTAGGGTTTAAGCCCGAATTATGCACAGACAGTATAAGGAAATCGGGAATTTATCTAACTTCCCTCTACATCAAATTTGGGTATAGAGAGGCATCTCAAGAGTCCGAAGACTATCTCAGCATTAGCCAGGCAGATTTGCAAGAGCGGAGGATACTTGCTTTTATCACCAGCTTTTTAGGGACTGTCGTGTTTCCACAACACAAAGGACGAGTTGATGTTTGCATGGTTTCAATTGCCGATGCCTTACTCAAAGACTTCAACAAGAAATACACCTTGGTACCTATGGTCGTCACAGAGATGAATCATGCTTTAGAAAGATGCGAGAAGGGCGCTAGTTTCTTCAAAGGTTGCAATTTGCTTTTACAAATTTCGATGATGGAGCATTGCAAAAGATGGATACCATAGATCAAGATTTCCATTACATACTAAGAGAAAACTACATCTTGACTCACACCGCCCGTATGGACAACAATCTTGGGAAGTGGAACCAGCCAACAACTGCCAAAGGCTGGCACCACAAGTTTTCTCAGTTGACATCTGAAAACATACAATGGATGCTTGATTACTTTCCCAACACAATAGTAATCATAAGATCCAAAAGAGACTCTTTTCTTGTCTTATTGGGCATTAAAGGAGTTTACCCATACACTCTTTTAAGGGCACTTAGGCAAGCAGGGAGAAAGCAGACTGTACCTCAAATTGCAGACATCAGAAGTTTCAAAACAAATATTCTCGGAGGAGTGATTCCGTTCAAAGACAAGATAATAGAACTTTGGAAAGAAAGGCAACGACTGGGATTCGAGACTATTAGGCGAGACAGGTTTGACGCAGGCTATGATGAAGACTATCCAGACTGACTTAGGAAAGACATAGCAAGGGCAATTCAACCAAGTGCAGCAACAGAAATGAAAAGAAATGCTGATGAGTTAGAATCTGAGTATAAAAGGTTACGCAAACAACTGGCAAGGGCAAAAGGAAAAATAGCAAAGAACCAAAGTTTGGTCGAAGCAAAGAACGAAGAAAAAGGCAAATGGCGCAGTAAGGAAGAACTCCTGACAAAACGCATAGAGTCTATCGGCGTATGGGCTAGCAAGGGGATGAACTCTGTGGCAAACAAAGGAATAGAGGAGAAAGGAAGAAAGGCTTGGGAAATGTTGAAGAACTTCACATTTGACATATCACGGCTCCTAACTAATGCAGACAATGTCATCTTTCAAGGATATTCATCAGAGGCAAGCTTGTCCGAAGAAGACTCATTCGAAGAAGAGGAAGAAGAATCTTCTGGGGATGGATCAGCATGAAAGATGTTCGCCTGGCCATGATCTAATCTCCTAGCAGTGTTTTCCAACTTTTGCACTATTTTCATATCAGCCAATATAACAAAAATCCAATAAAGGAAATATTATCTTTTAGGCTCCACATTTTGTTAGAAAACGAAATGATGCATGTGGCACAAAGCACTTTTCAAATCATCGTGCGTAAAATGGTCTTTCGCATTATAGGACGCATTTCTTAGTTTATATGTGTGCATTGTATGAATTCGTCTATTGCTCTAGGTCTCTAAAGGAATCTTTTCTCCAATTTCAATCGCCTACCGAGGCACCTCCTCTCCCTACTCTATGCCCAAATCCTGATATCTAAAATCTTTCGCTCGTCCAAACTGTCTCTAACTCACTATCAAACTCAAAATCTATTACTTAAAGGGTTGGCTCGAGTCGAATACCAAGGTAAAAGATATGGTTAAGCAAGTGCGTTTGTCAGAGATTTTCACAACAATTCCCACCAGCGATCTCCTTTCTCTACAATACCTCCGCTGCACTACAAGCTGGTAATAAGGCTTTCCTGTCTGGAAATATGAGCCTTTTTAAAAAGAAGAAAGATAAAGTCTCTTTTGTTGCGACCATTCAAGACCCTACTTTCAACCTCTATTTTATCCCTACCCTTACATACCACCAGAATATCCCGTTTACAACACTTAGCCCACTCGACCTATATTCCACATCCCAGCTCTAAATCGGCTAGTATACCAGTAAAACACTCAATCCAACTTCAGAAATGCACTACCATATCCCCTTAGACCTCGCCCTGATGCAAACCAAAGATCGAAACGAAATCACACTCCACTAGCCGAATCCAACACTTAATTGTTGAGTTTATTGTCCCAGTACCTCAATTGTTCCAGCCAGCACTATGCACATGGAGAGAAAATTAACAAAACAAGAAAATATTTGCGATATTTTAACAATGCACAACTTTTAGCTCTTAGGTCGTGATCACATCGGGATCATCTAAAGGGTAAGAATACTTCTATGCTCCCACATGTCTTCCTTACAAGGATAATTGTGCCATAGCACCTTATCGATTGAGATCTCCTAGAATACAACTATTGGATATCAATAAAATGGAAACTGGAGACTCTTCACAAGCTGGACTCATATCTAGCTGAGCCGGAAGCGCTGACACCTGAAAAAAGGGATGAAATGCTATTGATTCTGGCAAATAAAGCCAAGAAGTTACCTGACTAGTATGCTTCTTAATACGGAAATGGACCGATGAACCAGCGACTTAGCTTACATTTCAGCGATCCTTTCGAGAATACCATTAGCTTCTAAGATCTAAGAAATAATCCTCAATATCGAATTTGTAATACTACCACTGCCAACTCCAAATTGCAGTTCGGGTAATCCTTTTCATTTACCTTGAATAACCTGGAAACACAAATGATATCCTTACCGGACTATATCAACTAACATTCTAGGGCATTACAAAAATCATTGCAAACAACCACAAACTCACCAGTGCCAAAAAGAAGAGATAACACTTATGTTGAGGTTAGCAATGATTTAAGCTTCTAGGAGCTCATGTCATGCTTCTTTGACCACATGAACTAGACCAATTCTTGAATCAAACAAGTCATAGGAGCTACGATAGAAGGAAACTCTCCCATAAACCACTAATAGCATCCCAATTTAAAGTCGATCTTAGAGAATAACTGTAACTACTAATTTTATGACTCTGATGGAGCTATGCGATTAGGAAACATAGATACTGGAGTCCCTGTCACTTTATCAACGCCAAACTCAACCTCCCCAATTAGAAGGAAGTCTCAACTATTCATCATGATACAGTTAGGGAAACTCACTCACCACAAAAATGGAGCCGAGGTGTGAGATTACCATATTAATATCTCGAGCCAAGGTGAGATACACTGATCAGGCTTTATTCATTAATTGTTTTGCACTCAAAAGGAAACAATGCGCTTTGTGGGTGGCGAATGAGAGTCCTGCTACACCACCGGCACCGAACTCGGAAAGAAAGACAAACTAACTTATCACGATAAGTGAGGGTAGCATAACACAATGCTAACCTAAAAATATCAATATTCACCTCGAAATCCCTGTAATCACCTAATTTTGACTAAATTTGTCTTTAATTAGGACGTTAAAATTTGAAAATTAACAAAAATTACTTGTTATATGTTTAATTGTAATTCTATGTTCAAATTGTGATAATATTGTAAGTTTATGCGGTTTAGATTATGGTTAATTGTGTGTATTTTGGTAAGTAGTAACTATTTTAATGGCCATTCGAAAAAAATTAACAGCCCAATACATTGGCCCGTCAACCCACTTGTTTACCCAGCCCACAACCCCACCTACATATACAAAAAACCACTCATTTCCCCATTTTACACCCCTGTAGCTTCAAAGCTGGCGAAGCCCTGCTGAAATTCCCACTCCACCGCCGGAAATCGCCTACCACCACGGCGCCGTCGTCCTCCGCTAGCCACCACCTTCGGTGGCCGGAAAATATAAAAAAAAATACATATCTCGACTCCGTTCGGCCCCCTCTTTCCATTTCTCAACTCGGTTTCTTTAAATTCATAGCCGATTTTTGTAGATTGGGTTTTGAAATTCGGCCAAAACTTCAAATCCGGTAAGTCTTACTTGTTTTGTTAGTTTCTTTTTTCTATTGTCTTCCTCTCCACTTTCCCCTTCACCCTCGTATCCCATTTTTTCCAAAAAAAAAAAACCCCGCCCCTTGTACCCTATTTCCATCCCGTTTCTGTTTTTTCTTCTCTCTTCTTACTTTTCTTTTCTCTTTCTTGTATGGTGTGATTGTTATGGTGATGTGGGGGCTGTTTTTGTATGGTGATGGTGATGGTGTGTTAATGTGATCCGAGGAAGCGAGGTGTTGATGGAAGTGGTTAGTCGAGGCTGGAAATGGGATGGCGACAGTGATGGCAGCGGCGTTAAGACACTGGTGATGACGAGGTGTTCGGATGATTTTTGGCTCAAGTAGACGCTGGTTAGAAGTGATTACTGAATTTTCCCTTTTTACTGTCTTTGTTCAGTTTATATGCTTAGTTAGGAGGATAATGGCTTAATGTGATGTTAGTCATGTTTATATCTCTTTGATTGAATTAAAAATACTATCCCTGTGAAGAATGTAATAGTATGCCCCTTGTGATTTCAGTTCATCTCTAAACATGAATGCGATTAGTTATTGGTCTTTAACTATGGAAGTATACTGCCCAAACATGGAAGTGTTCAAATTTTTGTTTAGTTTTGATCAACTGTGAGCAATACTTTAGTGTCAAGTATGTTTGAGTGTTATTTCAAATCAAAGAGGTGTTTGTATGAGATATTATGCATATGGAGCCACAAGTTTGAATATGTAGGCTTTTGTTTATGTTGTTAATTTTGAATGAGTTGAACTATTATGTATGTATGAAGTGATGAACTTATAATTTTGTCAAATATAGAGTAGTTCGTTTGGACATGAAAGCATAGAGTCTTCACTGATAGTTGGACTCTAATGAGTCCAAATAGCCATGTTTGGCTACAAGTAAGAATCTGGTTGCTTTGGTTTGAGTTTAAGTCTAGATTAGGTTGATCTAGTTTGCTTTAGTTGGTTTTAGTCCTTCTAGTTGCTATAATGAGTAATGGGTGTCCTTTTAGAGGACCTTACTTGTACAAATTCAGCTTTATAGGACTGTTTTGGCTGCTGAAATAGTCATTTTTTAGCTGCTATACTAAGCTGAAAATAGCCAAAAAACACTCAAGTGCAGGGGTATGGACTTGTACTTTTGTACAAGCCCACACACCACCTTTTGGCCTTCAATTTTCAGCTTTAAATAGAGCATTTTCTCATCATTTAAACCACCAACAACCAGCTGAAATTTGCACTCAATTGAAAGCTAAAAACCACTTGAAAAAAGGGGCTTAAGTTGAAAGAAGGATTTAAAGCCAAAAGCTTTAAACCAACAAACTTTTAGGATATTAAATCTTGAGATTTTGATGGGTTAAAAAGTGGGTTTTGTAGCTGTTTACTGCTGTTTTGCTGTGGTTGTTTGGACTCTGCTGTTCCTTCATTTGCGCCTTAAGCTTGGGAAATTTTTTCATTAGGTAAACACAATTTACCTTGTATTTATATTTGAATTTTTGGCTATGAAATGAAATAAAAATCAGCATGTCTAAAGCCCTTTATTGTATGCATCTTGTTATGAGTTTATTTTAGTTAAAACTGGCTGTTTGTGAAAAATAGAAAATAGTTAGTGTTTATTTGTGCAATTTGAGTCATATATCATTTTTTAGCTACGTATGAAAATAGGACAGAAAATAAAGCGTTGAACTTTGCAAACTCACATCCGCTTATCACACTTCTTTTAAACAAAAAATGGTCATATATTGCTTGAACCATTTTATGTTATAAATTCTGAAATTTGGCTGAAATTGAAAGGAGGAACAAAATTTAAGACCTAAATGCAAAGTAAACAAAAAATCTGTAAATCAAAACGGATAGGCATTGATTATAGGACGACCTTTTAAATCTGACCATACATAACATTTGCAAGAAATAATCATTATTTGGACAAAAAATCAGAATGTGGCTATTTTTACAAATAAGCTTAAATACCGCCTGTTAATGCAAATAGATGAGCCCAATTGATAGAAATGAAAGCACATAAGCTGTAAATTATTTTCTTTCAAAGATAGACCGCAAACACCATTTCAATTTGAAAAAATGCCTATTGTATGTATATATTTGTTTTATAATCCATATTTTTTAAGGCAAATTTGGGAGTCCCAATTTGTCATTTAATAATAGTTAGCAGTTATAATTAATTAAATCGAGTTGGAAAAGTGATAAGAGCGAAAAGACTCATGCAATTAGGCAAAGACGATAAGTATGATTTGTAATCTACTTATTAGGCTAAAAGAAAACTAAATTGAGTTAAACTAATTCTAAATTAATTATTTTTTCAAAGTTAATTCTCTTAAAATAGACAAATCCTTTGAGAGGTTGGAAACGCTGTAGTAAATTTTATTTATCTATTTATTTTACTTCGAATCAAAGCGCAAATTCATCTGGTCTTCTGTGAGGTTGGATAAGAATAATACTTTTAAATTTTTTCGAATTAAAGTGTCAATTCATTTGATCCTCTGTGAGGTTGGAGAAGAATAATATTTTTAAATTTTTTTCCGAATCAAAGTATAAATTCAAATTAACGACATTAATATAACAACCATATTTAATAAATTAAAATTGTGACAATAAAGCAATTGTGCTTGGCACAGGACTCGAGAGTGCCTAATACCTTCTCGAGAGTCAACTGAGAACCTTACCCGAATCTCTAAATGCAGACCATTAGACGAGTCAGAGGTGTTTTCCAAGGTACCTTATGGTGACTTGGCACACCTTAAACTATGTCAAGTGGCGACTCCGACTTTCTCTGAAATAAATTTTGTACCTTTTTTGAACACCAGTCACGAGCCTTTAAATAATAAACACTCAGTTAATTTTTAGGGCGTGACAGCTTTGCAACTCCGCTGGGAAAATTAGTGAAAACTAGAATCTCCGGCTTTTTGATAAAATTATCACATGTTTTAATTTATTAAATATTTGGTTGTTATATTCTTGCCGTTATCACATGAAAAGTTGAATGTTACTGTTTTGATATTATTGAACTGTATATAAACTGTCTTCCTCCGCAACCCTCTCAGTCTCTGAAACACATGCACACGTGTACTTACGAAATTGCTTGTAGCATTTGGGACTTTCTTACTAAATTGCCCATGATTTAGGAGGAAGGCGTGACGGGGTTTTAGGCCGGACACACTGTCTCCGGATGGCCCTGATGCGCTTTCCGTCCGGTTTGTCCACCGGGTTCTTCAGCCAGTCTAGACACTGACGTCAGTTGCGTCACCTAGAGGTGAACTTTTAGGCCCAATTATCTGCATCATATTTGACTTAATGAGGTGCGATACACCGGTATTGCATTTGTCTAGGCTGACTACTCTTTGTCTAAGCGGGACCCACTTCTCGGGAAAGACATGTCCAAGGCATTTTATGTGTTGCATGCGCCTAGAAAAAGTCGTTATGCTGACCAATTTGGAGAGAGACAGATTTCAAAAGAAAAAAAAATGATGATGAATGAAAGGAAAAGTGAGGAAGTATGGTGAATTTTATGTTTTAAATGTAAATATCTTGTACTTATTGAGTCATACTGCTATAACGGAAAATTTTCTGTAAAGTGTTAGTGTTGGCTGTCTTTTGTAGATGTCAGTTTTTGTGTCGTTATAATGACGAAAATTTTACAAAAAAATACTTGTAGTTAGAGGTCGGAAAAGATTTGGTGTCAGTCTTCACGTCGTTATAATGGCGAATTTTTAGAAAAGGCTCGTATATCGATGTCGGGAGTCTTTTTTGGGATCCAGTTTTTCACGTCGTTATGCTGGCGAATTTTTTGCAAAAATACTGTAGTGTCACTACTGGAATGAATTTTCTTTTTGTCAATGTGGCGTCGTTATAACGTCGAATTTTTTCTTTTGTAAATTACATCTAAATACCGATGTTGACAATTTTCTGGAGTCAGCCCTAATGCCGTTATGATGGAATTTTTTTTTTTGATTCTCTTAGGGTCAACTTTACGTCGTTACAATGACAAAGGTTTTGTTGAAAATTGGAGTTTCGAATTAGAAGTTTAGGCATCTGTTTTGCAGTGTCGGTCAGTTGTTTTAAGTTGTTTTTAGGCTTTGACACATTTTTTCATTAGGTACAATGGTTGCATCATCTTCTAGGTCGGTCAGGAGAAAATACCCTGTTGATGCCATTCCACCCTCTATCATGATGACTGATGGCCCACCCAAATTGGATAAATCTTTGAAGTCTTGGTGGGACACAATGAATAATATGCAGAAGAAATTAGTCCAAGATAAGGTTAGTTTTCTGACTGACCTCGTAACGAAACCTATTGTCCCCCGTCGAGAGTTGATCAGTGCACCAGTTGGGTTTTGGAACCCAAACCAAAATACTTACTGTTTTAAGGGGTTTGAGATGACGCCGACCCTCGAGGAGATAGCTGGGCTTCTTAAGCTAGATTTTGAGAAGAAGAACATGATTTATCCGAAGAAGGTTAATGAGTATGATTTTTTTAGTAACATCAAGGTACTAATAGACCTCTCAATCGCTAGTGTTCGTCAAGGCTGGATTTCATTTTACTACCTTTATGATCGTTTTGGGGCCAATAATGGTTTTAAAAGGCATGGATTTGAGTTCCATGACAAGCTGAAATATGAAGATTGGGTGCAACTTTGTCCTAAGGTCTTTGTGTTCGCTTTGCTAGGGTTGGTGGTTTTCCCACTACCGGATAGAGCGATATCTATTAAGGTCAAATAGATCATGACAACTTTATATGGTGGAGCACCGGACGCCACTATCATTCCGACGATTCTGGGTAGTATATTTCATGCTTTGACTCGGTGCCATAAGGGAGAAAGCAGTTTCTTTGAGGGGTGTAACCTCCTATTACAGGTCTGGTTCTTGGAACATGTACGCCCTTGCCCACCTCGTGATATTTTTAGGTACTGTGACATCGATTATCTCGGGTATCATCACGAACACATCGAGAAGTATAAATTCCCAGAAAATGAGCCAGATTGGAGGTTTTTCTTGAACTCTCTCACTCCAGACAAGATTTTGTGGCAGTGTAGCTGGTTTCCTAAAAGGGAGGTTTTACACAGATGTGTGGACCGTCCTTTTCTCGTCTGATGGGTTTGACAGTATCCCAGCCTTATGCTCCTCTGCATGTACTTAGGCAGTTGGGTTGAAAACGGGGAGATCCCAATAGTTGAGGACATGAGTGCATATGTCTCAGACTATCCTCTCAGCCCAGCTACTCTTAGAGGTGATATCTTGCGGTTGTGGGATACTAGGAGGCGCCTCGCAGAAAATACACAGGTCCAGAATGGAGTTAAGGGGGAGGTTATTCGGGAGTACAAGCTATGGTATTACCACCAGCCCATACAAAGCTTAATTGTAGAGAGGGATGCTGCCAGAGCTGCTCAGTCTGAGAGTGAGGGTTTAACACATCAGCACTCAGATACTATCAGGCGTCTTCATGACTTTCATCGTAGAGCATTGACAGAGAGGGACACTGTTACACCCCGTACGTCTAAATTGACGTATATCATTATAATATCATGTTAAGAATGATTTAAGTGAGTTTAAAGTAATAATATGACCATATATGATGTTTATATGTTGAATATAAAGTTTGGGAAAAATCAAATTTAAGTTGCGGAAAAACCGACTAAGGAATTGCCTTGTAACGGAGCTTTTTCAGCAATTAATTTCATGTGTTATATGAAGTCTTTTGGGGACATATCATATACCAAATTGAAGGTCTTGGAGTTTAGTTTCCAACACTTTTAACGGTTTGCTCATATAAGTTATAGATAAAAAGATATGAGCGTCAGAAGTCAGACCAGAAAAAGGGACATAAGCGCAAAAGAGGGCTAGAAATGAAATGTTTTTATTATAAAAGAGAAATTTCTCTCTCTCTCTCGACATTTCCAGTAAAACCACGACTTAAACAGACCTTACTTCAGTTTTAATCCATATTTTTTGATTTTGAAGAAACAACATCAATCTTGACTCGAAACGGAAGATGGATTGCGTCAAAACGCTCTACGCGATTAGGGTAACATTATGCTACCTTCAATTTCGTCTATAGTTTGAGTTTTAGAATTACTTCATAGCTAAGTAAAGTATCTAAATTCTATTTTATAGCTTGTTTAAGCTTTAGAAGGTGTGGAATTCAAAGGAAACGAAGTTTAGAAGCTAGAAACATCAAAGGTATGTAAGGCTAAGCCTTTCTTTTGGCAAGGCATGTATCTTTTAGATTTTGAAGCTTTTATTAGTTTTAAACTTAGTTTTTCTTGTGAGAAACTTGTATGGTACCAAGGAAACCTTGTATGTACTTAATTTGGTACTAAAATCCAAGGTGAAAGACGTCCAAATCAGAAAGGCAAAACGTTTCAAAATCTGGAAAATTGTTTTGAACTTTGGACAGTTGTTAGTATATTGATCATAACTCCTTATACAAAATTGATATTAAGATGATTTAAGAATCTACAGAATCCTAATACATATATCTACAACTTTCATGAAGACCATGAGGTCTATAACTTTTATCTGCACCCTCAAAACTATGATGCAATACAGGATGCTGGTACTGTCTAGAAATTCTGTACATCCGTGGAATTGTTACGCCACTCTCATCTTGTTATCCAGTTAATTTGTTTATGTTATCAGTTTATCCGGGTATCCATTCCCGTGTATAGTATAGTGTTGGTTCTGTTTTGCGGATCATCCAGTTTTAGAGGAAACTCTGCCGAAATTTCTATAAAAATCAAAGAGTTAGACAAATTCTAAGTTTCAGGTTGTGTCTACAATTCCATCCAGAGTTTTCTTATCATTCCTTTGAGTCCATATATATTGTCTCCACATGTGTTATGCCTCATACATGCTTATGCTTATATTGTGATCATGTTATGTGTGATTTGGAGTCCCCCATAGAGGCTGGACATTGGACACACAGTCCGGTCGCGTGTGATACTACCCGTCTGGGGGATACAGCCCCTCTGGTTCAGGCGGGAGTTGAAACACCTAGTGTGACCGGGTGTCATTCACACACTCTGACCAGAGAGACTAGATATTACTGGCTGGGGGGGATATAGCCCATAACACCCACCAGGTTTGTTATATATGCGTATATAGCCACAGTATACACTGCATGATTATACATGAGGCTAGTTCCGGTTTTCAGTTACCTGATTTGGGGGGATATAGCCCATAACGCCAGACAGGTACCAGTTCAGATAACATCTCAGCTTTAGCTCAGTTGACAGTTATCAGTTCTCAGTTATCGGCCACCAGTTCTTAGCGTTAGTATCAGTTGACAGTTATCAGTTCTCAGTTATCGGCCACCAGTTCTTAGCGTCAGTATCAGTTGACAGTTATCAGTTCTCAGTTATCGGCCACCAGTTCTTAGCGTCAGTATCAGTTGACAGTTATCAGTTCTCAGTTATCGGCCACCAGTTCTTAGCGTTAGTATCAGTTGACAGTTTTCAGTTCCAGTTTCTAGTAACCAGCTATCAGTCATATTACAGTTATTTATCAGTATAGTTCAGCTCAGTCTTCAGTTCCAGATTCAGCTAGACTTCAGTTTATATTCAGATCATGTTTAGTACGTTCTTCAGATTTCCAGCTATATTGCTATGCTCCAGCTCATATTTTCATAGTTATATTCCAGCCTTACAGTTTCATTCAGCTATAATATATTATATGCTCATGCTTACATACTTGGTACATATCGTACTCACGCCCTTTTCTGGGGCGCTGCGTTTCATGCCGCGCAGGTGCAGATAGATCAATGCTTGGACCATGTTAGTAGGCCATCTATCAGCTACTGGAGTCACTCCGCTTACTCCCGGAGTTACCTATCTTTTGGTATGTGTACAGTCAACCAGCTTGGGTATGGCGGGGCCTTATCTCGTCCTTTGTATATTCAGTTCATCACTCTTAGAGGCCTGTAGATATGTCCCTGTGTGGTGCAGTCAGTATGTTATGTATGTCAGCTTATGTTAGCCTTGTCAGCTATTTGCATTGCATACTCCTTATCAGCTAGGTTTATGCTTATTCTGTTTATTAGTTATAATGGTTAGCATATTATCAGTAGGATTAGTGATGATCGACACTTAGTGTTGGTCATCCGTCGCGGCCCTAAGTTGGGTCGTGACAGACACTGCTCTAACTGCCCGAGCTGAGAGCGACAGATTCGTACAGAAGTGCCTTGGGAACATTGGCCGATTGCATGAACAACTTGATCAGGCAGTGATTTTGAAGAATGATGCATTGAGATTGGTCACGACCCGGCTTCGGCAAATAGCTGTGTCAAGGGGAGTCATTGATCGACGTCAAGAACGGGTGTTGGAGTTGGCAAACTATTTGGCTCAGATGTGCGTAGATCATAATAACTCGTCCAATAGGACTATCCGCATTGAAGCTCCAGATTATGTGAGAAATGTAGCACGTCGGGTGGACATATTGAGTGATGTTTTGAGCCAGCCTTTGCCGCCAGCCGGGGGGGATCCCGAGGAGCTATTCGAGTTCGACCCAGAGGAGCCAGCTGACTTTGTGCCCAGTCACCTTAGTAGATACATCAGGCCAAGATGATGCAGATTATTATTTTTTGTCATTTATTTAACATCTTGGCATGTTGTACTTGATGTCGCTTTGAATTTAGCATGTTGTAATTTATTTTTCAGTCATTTGTATGTTTCTTTTGGTTGTGCTCCAGAGCACTGTATGTACTCTTTCTTTTTTAGTAATGAAAATCTTTTGCTCATTTTTATGTGTCAATTTATTTCACCCTCTAGCCTCACTTAAAAAAAATATATACCAAAAGAAGAAAAAAGAAAGAGAAGAGAAAAAAAAAAGAGATCAAACAATACACTTGGGGATCTAATCTAAACCAATTCGGGATGACGCATAACGACCTTAAGCATTGGTTAGGCCAACGAGCAAATTCATGTTCTATGCTATCTTGTTGCACTAACGTGTTTTGATTTGATTAGAGCTTGAACAACTACCGTGCTGGCCCCACATTCCTATTCCACCAGAATCAAGGGACCACTGCCTGTTCCAGAAGTGGTTGAAGTACCTCTTCAGGAAAACACTTCAACAATGATGGCTGAGGAAACTGAGAACACTGAGTTGGTTCGTTTGGCTGAGCAACAGGCTAAGATGGCCGAGGACTTCACGGCTATGAAAGAATTGATGATGCAGCTGGTTCGTAACTTGGCAGCAGCTCGGGCACCTCCTGTTCCGCCAGGTGCTGCTGGTTTCATGGCAAATACTCAGCCGCCAGGGCAAGGGCAATCCACAATGGTAGAAGACCCCCGTTACCCTCCGGGATTTGGTCCACATCCGAAAACGAACAAAGCAGCCGGACCTTCTAATATACAACCTGGGGTACAATTCCCACAGCATGGACAACATGGAAACCCCAAGTTCCTGCCACAACATTCACCGTTCTTGTAGGACACACTTTGCAAAGATTGAATAGTGACCCACAGTTAAGGACATGTGATCAACAATTTGACCAAGCTCAGGGTAATGTGTGCCGCCAAACCGAGCCCAGAATCACATGCTGATGTCGAGAGATTGGGAAAAATAGAAGAAAATGACTTTGCTCAGAAGTTGAAAAGTTTGGAGCAAACTGTGAAAAACATACAAGGGCAAGGGGGTAAAACCAATATTTCATACAAAGACATGTGTTTGTTCCCTCATGTGTCATTGCCTAAAGGTTTTTTTGTGCCCAAATTTGATCCGTACACTGGACAAAGTGATCCAAGAATCCACGTGAATATCTACCTTAACAAAATGAGGGGCATCGAGAAGGATGAATTGTTGATGGCATACTTTGCTGACAGTTTGGAAGGACTGGAAACATAATAGTTTGTACAACAAGATGTTTCAAAGTGGGTCACCTTTGATGACATGGCTAGCGCTTTCCTAAACCATTATGGTTACAAAATGGAAGCTGCTGCTAATCGATCTTCTTTGAAGACGATCACAAATAAACCAAGTGAAAGTTTCAGAGAGTATGCTAACAGGTGGCACGAACAGGCGGCGCGTGTGAGCCTTTTGATCCCAGATGATAAGATGGTTGAGGAATTCGTCGAAGTGCTCGAGGAAACATACTACCAAGCGATAGCCTCTGCTATTAGAAATCAGTTCAGTGAAGCAGTGAGAATTGGGGAGATGATTGATAGAGGAATCAAGGCAGGCAAGATCGTCAGCCAAACAGTTTGAGAGCCACTACCCAAGCATTGCAATCAGGTTCAGGTGCTTTTGGGAAGAAGAAAGAAAAGAAGGATGAAGTGGCAATGGTTGCACCTGGACCGAGAAGAAATGACGAAAGATACAATGACCGTCAAGGGTACATTCAGACACCCCCGCCACAACAATTCTATCCACCTCATGTCCAACAATTTGTCATGCCGCAGTTCTCATTACCTATTAATGCAGCATCTTATTCTTAGCCGCTATCTAGTCCACAATGGCGTGCACCCCCTACTCCAGTCTAGTATAACAATCAACAGGCACATGCTCAATTCCCAGCTCAGCAGGAGATGCCTTATCGACCACGAGGTCCACCGGGTTTTCATCCAAACATGCAACAGAGAAACATGCAACAAGAGAAAAGACAGTTCACCCCATTGGGGGAAACTTACACTAATTTGTTTGAAAAGTTGCAACAAGCCAATCTGTTGAAGCCAATCCCGGGAAAAGTGAACCCCAATAGAAGAATTGATCATTCACGCCATTGTGCATTTCATTCTGGAGCACCTGGACATGACACAGAATCCTGTTGGGAACTCAAAAGGGCCATCCAGGCAATGATAGACAACAATCAGATAAAAGTCGTGGGGGATGAAACACAAAATGTGAATCAAAATCCTTTACCAGCTCATGATGTTCAAAACAACGTACACATAGTAGGGATGGTATGCATAGAAGAAGACATGAAAGGGAAAGCCGCCAAGAAAATTGTGGCAGTTAGTCCCTCCCAGACATCAAAGGCCCTGAGCCATTTATTGTTGTAATCGGGGGAAAGTCAAGTGCGTCTGTTGTCAAGAAAGCAAAGCAAGACGCAGCTGCTGAGAAAAGTTTCACAATTCCGGCTACAAAGCAGTTAAAAGTTCATGACAGTGCACCAACATTTATTGTGCAAGGGGCATCATGCCAGAAAACTCCAGTCTTCGAGGTTAAGGCAAAGAAGTGTGAACCGGTTATCATCACTCAAGCAGCACAACTCCCTATCAAAAGTACAAAGGCTGATCCTTGGAACTACAACAAGACAATTGTGTCTTACAACGGGAAGGAAATCATGGAGGTTGCTGCAGATGTATATGGTCTAACTCGGTCCGGGAGATGTTTTACCTTGGAAGAATTGAGAAAGGCAAAGCCAGGTCGAGAAGACCAAGGACCCATCAAAGAGACGGTGTCCGAGAAAGAAGCTGAATAATTTTTGAAGAAAATGAGATCGACAGATTATTCTATCTTCGGGCAATTGAGAAAGACTCCAGCTCAGATATCACTCTTGTCTCTACTTATGAACTCTGCAGCACATCACAACGCACTGTTGAAAATACTGAATGAGGCCTACATTCCTGAACAAACTACTGTGGCTAATCTGGAAGCACTTGCTGGTAGAGTATTTGAGAGTAATCGTGTGATGTTCACCGATGAGGAACTGCCAACAGAAGGAACCGGTCATAATCGAGCTCTTCATGTCTCAGTTAAGTGTGAAGACTCCTATGTCACACGTGTTCTAATAGATGGCGGCGCGGGATTGAACATTTGCCCAATATCTACATTGAAGGGTCTAAAGGTGAATATGAACAAAATCAGGGCAAGTTCCTCTGCTGTTCGTGCTTTTGATGGTGGAGTTCGAGAATCTTTGGGCATCATTAATCTCGAATTAACTATTGGTCCCGCTACCTACAGCATTGAGTTTTAAGTCATGGAAACAGATGCATCGTACAATCTGTTATTGGGCCGACCATGGATTCACATGGCTTGTGCTGTACCCTCTACAGCTCATCAGGTGGTCAAGTTTACTTGGGATAATCAAGTTGTCGTAGTTTATGGATAGGATGACTTACAGTTTAACAATAGCCTAGACGTACCGGCCTTTGAAGTTATCACCACATGCCCGACCATCATGTATCAAACCTCCGATGTGGTGTATGTGGAAATAGTAACAGAAGGGAAACCTATACTCATCCCAAGAGTGTCAGAGACGTCTATTATGATGGCATCTGAAATGTTAAAGCATGGTTTCCAATTTGGAAAGGGTTTGGGAGCATCGCTGTAAGGCAGGGTAAATCCAGTTTATCCAAATGGTGTGCAAGGCACGTGTGGACTAGGGTTCAAGCCAAAAGCAGCTGATCGCAAGCAAGCAAAGAAAAAGAAGTCAGAAATTTGGTCTCTCCCAAAGCCAATTCCGTGTCTCGCTCAGTCTTTTAAGGGTTATGTCATGAAACCAAAGGTTGTCACTACAAATGTCAACACATTGGAAGACTATCAGCATGCACCATTTGATCTAGGTGGCATTTTTTGAAATCTTCATGGTACAGCTGGGTGAAGGCACCAACAACGCTTCAATTTAGTACATTGGCCCGGACGTGCACCTGACTAACTGGAATTCAACTCCCTTCCCCATCACGAAGGGGTCTTGGTAGACTGTTGTTTTATAGTTTTCTTTTGAATACACTTGGATATTCTAAGGGTTGTATGCCAAGTGTATTATTTTGCTCGTCTTTCCTTTTGTAATTCAAACCCTTTTTCGTTAATGAAAGGCCTAAGAGCCAAGCTTTCCTTTAATCTCTGTTCATATTCCTAATTTTATTCTACTTTTATTTATCTGTAGTGATATATCTGCCGGTCTTGATATCATGACATGTTCAAGGAACTTATCGTCCATCCTGGGAACGCAATCTGATTTCTGCACCATAACCATAGTTGAGGTTGAAAGTGATGAAGAAAACATTGGGGAATTTGTTAACGAGGTTGAATATGATGGGGAACAGGCTGATTTTGAAATAGGTCTGGAAGTTGAACGCCATGAGGGCAAGCCTAAACCCAATTTGGCTGATACAGAGGATATCAATCTTGGGAGCCCTGATGATGTGAGGAAAACCAAGATAAGCATGTATGCCCGACCTAAAGTGAAGAACGATATTCGGTTTTGAATATCGGGATGTTTTTGCATGGTCATATGATGAGATGCCGGGTTTGAGCTCCGTTTGATAGTCCACGAATTGCCAATTCAACCTGGTTTCCCTCCAGTGAGACAAATGCAACGAAAGTTCAAAACTGATATGATCAAGAAAATACATGATGAAATAATGAAACAGTTGGATGCGAAAGTAATTTAATCAGTTCAGTACACTACTTGGGTTGCAAATGTTGTTCCGGTTCCTAAGAAGGATGGAAAAACAAGGATATGTGTCGACTATCGATATTTGAACAAGGCAAGTCCCAAAGACAATTTCCCGTTGCCTAATATTCACGCTCTCGTAGATAATTGTGCCAAACATGAGATACAATCCTTCGTTGACTGCTATGCTGGATATTACCAAATCCAGATGGATGAAGATGATGCATACAAAACGACATTCACTACACCTTAGGGAACTTATTGCTATAGAGTGATGCCGTTTGACTTGAAAAATGCTGGGGCAACCTATGTGAGGGCTATGACTGCCATTTTCCATGATATGATGCATAAAGAAATAGAAGTGTACGTGGATGACGTGATCATTATGTCTAGAACTGTTGAAGACCACATGAGAGATCTCAGAAAGTTCTTTGAGAGGCTCCATAGGTACAATCTGAAGCTGAATCCAGCCAAGTGTGCATTTGGTGTGCCTGCTGGAAAATTGTTAGGTTTCATTATTAGCAGTTGAGGTATTGAATTGGATCCCGCAAAGATCAAAGCAATACAAGAATTACCTCCGCCTCGAACCAAGAAGGATGTTAAAAGCTTTCTAGGCAGGCTAAATTACATCAGTAGGTTCATTGCTCAACTTACCACAATATGTGAGCCGATCCTTAAGTTGTTCAAAAAGAATGCATCAATTGCATGGACCGAAGAGTGGCAAGAAGCCTTTGACAAGATCAAGCAATACTTGTCAAATCCTCCTGTTTTGGTTCCGCCTGAGCCTGGCCGACCATTGATTTTGTACTTGTCAGTCAATTAAAATTCCTTTGGTTGCGTACTGGGGCAATATGATGCCTCGGGAAAGAACGAGCATGCAATTTATTATCTGAGCAAAAAGCTCACAGATTGCGAGGGCAGATACACTTTGTTGGAAAGGACGTGTTGTGCCCTAACTTGGGTCGCACAAAAGCTGAAACATTATTTGTTGTCCTATACCACTTATCTGATTTCCCAGATAGATCCATTGAAGTACATATTTCAAAAGTCAATGCCAACTTGCAAACTTGCAAAATGGCAGATCCTGCTCACAGAATTTGACATAGTTTATGTAACCAGAACTGCAATGAAAGCTCAAGCCTTAGCTGATCATCTGGCTAAAAATCCGGTTGATGATGATTATGAGCCATTGAAGACTTACTTCCCTGATGAGGAGGTAGATGTGCTTGAAGAGCTGATTAATGAAGAAGAGCACGTGTGGAAAATGTACTTTGATGGTGCTTCCAACTCGAAAGGCCATGGTATTGGAGCAGTCCTCATTTCTCCCACGGGACATTATGATCCAGACCTTGCCCAACTCCGTTTCAGTTGCACTAATAACACATCTGAGTATGAAGCATGCATAATGGGCTTGCGTATGGCGCTAGACAGGGATATCAAAGAATTGCTGGTGATCGGAGATTCAGATCTTTTGATACGCCAAATGAAGGGCGAATGGGAAACTCAAGACCTTATGCTGATCATGTTCAAGCAGTGTATGGACGATCTTCGCCAAAAGTTCGATGTTCTAAAGTTTAGACATGTTCTCAGAATACATATTGAGCTGGCTGACGCATTGGCTACATTAGCCTCAATGCTTGTCCATCCTGATAAATCCCATATTGATCTGTTAGAGATTCAGGTCCAAAGTCAACATGCATACTGCAATATGGTTGAAGAAGAAATTGACGGTCAACCCTGGTATTTTGATGTCAAGAATTTCCTTCAAAACGAGACGTATCCGCCAATGGCAGAAAACAATCAAAAGAAAACCCTTTCGGCGAGTGGCAAGTGGTATCTATTTGAGTGGAGGGGTTGTGTACAAAAAACACCTGATCTGGGACATTTAAGATGTGTGGATGCAACTGAAGCCACGAAAATTCTCAATGATATGCATTCGGGGATATGTGGACCCCACATGAGCGGGCACGTTCTAGCTAAGAAAGTACTCAGAGCAGGATACTTCTGGCTTACGATGGAACATGACTGCATTACTTTTGTGCGGAAGTGTCATCAATGCCAAGTACACGGTGATTTGATACATTCACCTCCGTTAGAGTTGCACACAATGTCAGCCCCTTGGCCTTTTACAATATGGGGGATGGATGTTATCGGGCCTATTGAACCAAGAGCATCAAATGGGCACAGATTCATTTTGGTTGCAATAGATTACTTCACCAAATGGGTTGAGGCCATCACTCTCAAGTCCGTGACTATAAAGCCGTGGTGGATTTCGTTCATTCTAACATTATTTGTCGCTTCGGTATCCCAAGTACCATCATCACTGATAACGCGGCAAATCTGAACAGACATTTAATGAATGACGTGTGTGAAAGATTCAAGTTCATGCATCGAAATTCAACACCTTACCGACCAAAGGCGAATGGCGCGGTCAAAGCAGCCAATAAGAATATCAAGAAGATCCTTAGGGAAATGATACAAGGATCTCGTGATTGGTATGAGAAGTTGTCTTTTGCTTTGCTTGGTTATCGCACAACTGTGCGCACTTCCATAGGTGCGACCCCATATTCATTGGTATATGGAACTGAAGCAGTCATACCCGCTGAAGTTGAAATACCGTCTCTCAGAATCATTGTGGAAGCAGAGATTAAGGACACGGAGTGGGTCAAGGCCCGATTGGAACAATTGTCATTCATTGATGAAAAAAGGCTCAATGCAGCTTGTCACGGTCAATTGTATCAGCAAAGAATGGCCCGAGCATACAACAAGAAAGTGCGCCTCTGCGATTTGAAAGCAAGGCAATTAGTCTTGAAAAGACTCTTTCCTCATCAGGAAGAAGCTAAGGAAAAATTTGCTCCAAATTGGCAGGGACCGTATCTGGTAAAGAAAGTATTGTCAAATAGCGCCTTGTACCTTACAGATCTGGAAGGCAGGACAACTGAAATACCCGTCAATGCAGACGCGGTCAAGAGGTACTATATTTGACTCCAAGATGGCTTTCAAATCAGGATGAATGCAAGGTTTTTGTTCTCTTTTGCGATCCCAAAATATATCCCTTATTAGCACTTTGAACATTGTACTTTCGAAACATGCTCTCAGTTTGAATTAATGTAATTGCACCAAAATGAAATGAAACCGAAAAGCATTAAAAAGAAACCTGGGCATTTGCCTAGAGCTACGTCTGACCTGATTCCTCAAAAGGATACGTAGGCAACCATTTCGGTGCGGTCGCAACACGAGAAAACTCCTCTTTCCCTGTCTACTTTTATTCGCGCAAAGTTTGCCTCCAGGCTTGCGGGATATGTCAAGAAAATCAGAGACCCCAGTTTATCCTAAACTGGGGCAGAAGTTGTTTTTATTTTTTAAGGAAATGGAGAAATTCAATATTCCTCCCCATTTTCTGCGTATTCGTAACACTGAAAGGTTCATTTTCTCCTGTTTCATATTGACGCAAAACTTGCTTCCAAGTTTGCAGCCAACATCAAAAGAAATTTAGATCCCCCTTTTATGCTAAACTGGGGCAGAAGTTTGTTTTTATTTTATTTCATAAAATAAAAATAAACTTCTATTATTTTTGTATCATATATTCACATGTTTCATGAGATGTTTGGCATACCAGTTTCGAAGTCAAGGAAGAAAAATAAAGTGCCCCAGTTTATTCTAAACAGTGGCGCAAAAGTTTTTATTTTTAAAGAAAATATGTCCAAAGGGGAGCGAATTGTACGGAGTCACCTCATGATGCATTTTGGAGAGCTTATGTCAAATTTTCCTTTATGACAAGTCGATGATGCCATCAAAAGAGATGTTTGTGTTGTAAATTGCATTGAAAAAGAAAAGAAAAGAAAAAAAAAAGAATTCTTGTCGGTGAAAATCTGAGAAGGCGCCGCAAGACAAACAGTGAGGAAAAAGATTAAAGAGAGAGGCTACTTGGCTAAAACCCGAAAGGACGCTACTAGTCGACTTGAGAGTCACCTCAACTTGGTTATGGTTTGATATCTTCTGTGGAGCAACTCTCAACAAACAAGTGGCACTGGTCGAACGAGGTCACCCAAGATACATGTCATGATCATCAAGGCCGCCAGTATATTCAATCAATTTGAAGAGGATCTGCACTTGTTCCAGCACCATCAAAGTCCAACATCACCCTAAAATCAGAACCATCACTAGAACTTGATGCACTTGATAATTCATTGTCAAAATCAGCAGCAAGATCACGAGGCTGTCCAATAATGTGAACTCGACAAACAAATTTACTATCATCTAAACCTTCCACAAAACTAAAATGAAGTGCCTTACCAACCCTCAAATTGTTGGCCTTTATGAATTCTAACCAACCATTCCCTAGCCTTTTCTTCCCTTTATTTATAACGAAGCGCATATTATGTTCATCATTACCACATAGCACATGAGCAGGAGCTAATTCATCAGGCAAAAAAGGGAGTACACATTTTGGAAAAATCTATTACATAAAAAAATCAAAAAATAAAATATTAGAAGCTATGGATATTTTAAAAAATTAAAAAGATAAGCCAAAAAACTTACAAAATCATCCGTAGTTACATATGATTTGGTTAACTTCGCAAGAAATGTCCTCTTACCAACAGTGTTTATAAAGATTCCGGGTCCAAAATACTTAAGATTGGTTGCATCAGCCTCCATTTTTTGTGGGTTAAAAGTTAGTATAAAAATATTCAGATTTCTTACAAAGGAAGTAGAACCTTTGTGTCTCTTTAAATAAGGAAAGGTAAAGGAGGTGATGGTTAGGGTTTTGGTTAGTTGTATAATTTGTTATAAAATATGATAAAGTGTGTGGAATAGCAGATGATGCTATTCCAGCAAAATGGCCATAAGTCACATATTAAGAGATTGGGGTATAGGGTTCGAGTCTAGTTTGGCACAATTTAGGTCTATTATTTTGGCATACAAGCATTGGTTAGTTGTATAGTTTGTTATAAAATATGATAAAGTGTGTGGAATAGCAGATGATGCTATTCCAGCAAAATGGTCATAAGTCACATATTAGGAGGTTGGGATATAGGGTTCGAGTCTAGTTTGGCACAATTTAGGTATAATTTTTTGGCATACAAGCATTGGTTAGTTGTATAGTTTGTTATAAAATAGTTTGGACATACAAGCTTTGAACTAGGATTTAAGTTAAGTAACCCTAACATTGGATACATCATTTCATACTATTTAAGTTGCAAAAATTTATCATCAAGAAATTTATTTTCTATTGAATGAAACTTACATAAGTCAATTTTCATTAACTTTCATTACAAAAAGAATGTAAATAAATTGAGAAGGATTCTATGTCAAAACCAACTAAAAAAAGCTCAAACTTATATTATATCTAATTAAATCGTCAAGTCTTCAATGTCATCGTTTAGATCGGGCAAGCTACCAAGTGGTGATGTTGGAGCACCACCTTGCTGCAACATTAAAAAAAAATTAATTAATGTAAAATATGCCATAGTTAAAACAAATATTCAATGAACTATAGTGAATATGCAAGTAAATCTTACCTTATTTCCTTCATCTTGCCCTTAATGCCTTGACTGCCTCTACCACCTGCCCTACCACCAGCCCTACCACCACCTCTACCTCCACCTCTACTACCTCTACCACCAACTCTACTACCCCTACCACCACTTTGTGAACTTCTAAAATATGTTTCAAGTCGTCCTCCATACCGGCTCAACCGTGGACGTCCTCGTGAACGAGTGTATCGAGGGTTACGTAAAATAGTTGCATCACCCTCACCCACACTTACAGGGTCAACGTAAACATCAACCTCATTCAACTCTTCCAATGGGACAAAATGCTCGATAATTTCATCATTCCAATTTGAAAGATCATGCTCAATTTTAATCATCATATACTTCCTCTTCACTTCACTATCCAATGCAATATCACAATTTCGCTCAAAATGCTTTAGCAAATCCTTGTACATCATGTACTCGGAAGTCATATGGGGATAACCTCCTAAAAAGAATCGTTTTAAGTGTGGACGAACAATATCTTTTCTCCACCTATCCAAAATATACCTTTGGTCAACAGTTTCAATCCTTTTGTGAGACAAAACCTTCAGTATATGGCTGCATAGATATCCTCTACTTTCAAACCATTTTGCAGGAGCAACTTAGATGTTCACCAACAGCCGTGTACCTAACAGTGAATAAAAACGGATCTCTATGACTAAAACTTCTCTTTGAATAATAAGTTATAAGGAATTTCTCCACGCCAGGTTCTGCTTCATCATCCTCAAGGGTGCTGATTTCATAATGCATGTGCTTCTTTAGTTTCTGTTGGAACAATTCAAATATTTCACGAGTATAGCAAGCTTGAAGTTGTGCCTCCCACGGGAATTCAGACAAACACTTTAATTCAAAACAATTGGACCTATATTCTGCTTCAAGCTCTTTCTCAAACTTATCTCTTATAGCTAACTCGTATTGCTGAACAAATTGCTTAAGAGTGCTTTGACGGGTGATAAATCCATTAAAGAAAGCATGTATTCCTTCATTTCTTTGAGTAGACAACATCCCTGCCCAAAAATGATCATCTAGGTATGCAGGAACCCATTTTTCCCTTTCTAAATAAAGCTTAAGAAACCACTCTCTTCCATTCAAGTTGTATTTTGCAATGTATTCATCCCATCTATTCTCAAACTCAACTGTAGTAATGCTTTCAAGCACCATGGCCTTAAATTCTGACTTTGCTCTTTTAGAATCACTAACCCCGCTTAACCTCAAAGGCAACTTAGAGAATATATGCCATACACAGTATCTTTGTACCGTATTTGGCATCAATTGATGTATAGCTGCCTTAATGCTTTCACATTGGTCGGTCAAGATAGCCAGTGGACAAACATCTCCCATGGCCCTAAGCCATGTAAAGATCACCAACAAGTAACTTGCAATATCCTCATTCGATAGGAGAGCACACCCCAAAAGTACGGATTGTCTATGTTGATTGACACCAACAAACGAAGCGAATGGCATATTATACCGGTTCACTAGGTATGTTGTATCAAAGCATATAACGTCATGGAATATATCATATGCTACTTTTGAGTGAGAAAGCACCCATACAACGTTATGAATCCTACCTACGCTATCAACATCAATTGAATAGAAAAACTCCCTATCTTTTTGTTGCATATCAGTAAAGAACCTCGGTAATGCTTGTGCGTCCCCTTCTTGCAATTCATACCTCCTACTATTCATAATATAATTTCTGCAGTCCTTAGGAGTGCAACCCAAATTCTCCGGCCCACCAGCAAGTACTTCGGCTACTCTTATGTTCTTGGATGGTTTTAGGCCAGCTAGATCATTAGCTTGAAACCATCTCTTAAGAGAATTACTAATCTTCCTGTGTCCAGCCATCAATCGTGATAGTGATGGTTCCAATTTATGATTATGCTTTCTAATAACCATAGAAACATGACATGATCCATCATTTTCAAATATTCCATTAATTCTAGCCATACAATTCATTCTTTTGCCGGATATCTTATGTTTTTGGTTTCCTTACCCTATCACAAACAAACTGCACATACCTTACCGTATCCCCCCCTTTTTTTGTTGCATGTTCGTTTGACAATACAAAAACCTAATAATCTAGCATGTGCTTTGTAAAATTCATACATATGTCCACTACCTTTAAATCTCATTCCAGGAAGTGGCCCTATTGCAAGATCCTCTTGAGAAATCTCATCACCCATTTCCCTGTCCTCTCCAATTTCTAACACTTCTACAACTTCATCATCTTCAACATCAACATCATCATCACCTTCATTATTTTCTGCATCATTGTGGGCCCCGTCAGAATCAAGGTCATCCAAATGATCCTCATCATTCATCAAACTATCGTCGGATGCCAGTCCTAGAGCTCTATGTAATTCATTTCTTAGTTCATCTGTATTAGGACTTGATGGATTGGTGTTCATGTTTAAAAATGGGTGTGGATTTTGTGTTTAGGGTTTGTGGTGTTACTCAAAACAGTATAGGAATAACAATGGAATACTAATAGACATGTAGTTGGTGGTAGTAGTCAAAATGTGTATGTATAAGAAATATAATTAAATTAATAAAGAAGCCATATTTAAAAAACAGAAATACGTATATCACTTAATTAATAAAGAGTATTTTAAAAAACAGAAATACGTATAAATATGATCTATGTATATACTTATACGTATTACTAAGTACTATTAATTCCTCACCCTTCCATCTCCCACGCATGATGTTTTGCATGGCTCAATGTTTTGGAAATAAACATCATTTAATAGTTGGTTTGGAGGGAAGGTTTTGGAGGGAAAAAAATTGTTTAAGAAGCCAAACACACATTAAAGATACATTAGTAATTTTAGGGGTGTGGCCAAGGTTGGGACAAGAAGGGTACGGCCGAATAGCACCGCCCTATTATATAATACTCCTAAAGGAAAGAAACTATAAGAGGCTGCAATATGTTAAACAAAGAATCTTTTCTAGTTATCAGGTCAATTAATGCAAGATGATTTTATACATGTGAGGAAAGTAGCTGTAGAAACGAATATAGAGAAGGTATATGACTACTACTTATGATTTACGTAACATTAAATTTAATTAAGTTCCTTTCTTCCATGTTCAAATTCCTAGAAGTTATAGAAACTAAAGGCATAAGGGGGGGGGGGGAGACTATAAATTGCGGCCTTCTGTTAACTTCTTTGCACACAAGAACGCTCTTTTACTGTCTTTCAATTTCAAACACTAAATACTATCATGGCTCAAAAGTTTGCTTTTGCGGTCACGTTCGCTCTTATGATGACTACTGGTAATGACACTATTGTATGGGCCTAAATCAGTTTAGGAGTACAAATCGAATTTGGATTCGAATATAAGCAATTCTTCGTATCAAAGTTAAACAAACACACGAAAAAGATATAAATGCGGAAAAATAACTGTCTTTTTATATATGATTGTGAGTACAAATTTGGGCAGAGTTTCGGTATATATTTCTGGATCCCCATTATACAAAACGAAGTACTATTTATAGGCCTCAAAGCCTTGCCCACGTTCTCCACTATCCATTAGTGCAGCATCCCACGATCTTGGCATTAAATGGAGAAGTTAGTGGGGTAAGGTAGTGGACTGCAAAGCCGCAAGAACCGGGGGGTTACACCAAGGCTAGAAGAAATCACCTCGGTTGTAACTTCCCGCTGTTTGACCGAGATAGCTGCTAACCGAAGCTCAGCTTACGGCTCGCCTTCGATAGCGACCTCGGTGCCATGGCCTCGGCGGTTTGTTCAATCGCTTCGGCGCTAGTCTTGTTGGCACATGCTCCGTTGCTAATGTTTGCATGACCGAGGCGAATCGTCGCGGGTCGATTTTCACCCAATACAGATAGTCCCCCCACTCCTCGGTCACCTACCGAGGTTACCGAGGAGTGGAGTGAAGTTTAGCGAGAGGATGACGTGGCTTGATCTTATCCAAGTGTTTCAAAACTTGTCAACGGTTCGCATCCCATTAGGTCATATCTCCTGCACACGTGTCATCCAACAGTTGGTGGCTCGAACGGTCACGCCGTAATTTTGGTTCTCCCAACGTTACAATGATGACGCTGACCCAGCCCCTGACTTTTCAAAACTTATAAGTACCCCCTACCAAAGCTTCTTCTTCACTTCCATCTTTGAGCAATCAACAGTGTTAAAGAGAAAAGCAATCTTCATACTTCCTTCAATCTCAATATTTCCAAGAAATCTCCGATCTTAAGCTGCCATCATGTCTACCACAATCTCTAGGCAAGATTCAAGTGATTCAGGTGAAAGGGTACGGGTTTCGCCCTTGGCCATAGCCACTGCTAGTGGCGACGTTGTTGCCGCTGCACCGGTGGCCTCAATGGCGGCGGTTGATGGTGGAGAGGTGTCCTCCGGCGCTGGAGGTCTTAAACGTCGTAAGGCCAGAGCCATGCGCGATTTGGCCGCGGAGGAGGAGGAGAAAGCTGACGTCGGGGGGGATGACGCCATGCTTGATGACGTCTTGATTGGGAGTTACAGTGGTGTCATCCTCAGGGGTTATGACGATGGAGGTGATGGTGAGGGTGACGACGCCGAGGGCGATGACGCCGTGGACGAAACCGAGGGCGATAACGCCGCCGAGGGGGGATCCTCGGGACCGACAATTCCCCTTGAACAAGAGCTCGAACCCCATCAAATAATCCCCTCCCACTTTGATAACAGCAAGGACTTGAAGTTGCAAGCCCAAACAGCCGACCAGGAGGAAAAAAATAGGAATATCCCCGTGAACACCACACCAACCCGTATAACACAAGCTCATGTTGAGCGGGTTTAGAGGGAGTGCAAATTTGGGCCCGAGGTGAAAGTGATCATACCTGATCCAACGAGCCGAGCATGCCATCATATCGAGGGGCTCTCGTTTGCTTACACTTATCCTTTCACCCTCGGTTTCTCCCTTCCGGTGCACAAAGTTATTGGCGATTTTTGCCTGGCCTACAATTTATGCTTGGCTCAACTTGGCCCCGGCGTCTGGAGGATCGTTCAGTGCATGGATTGGATGAGCACGGAGGCGGGGGTAGACTTCACCTTACAACACCTCATTTCACTTTACTACCCCTACTTCCACAAGGCTGGGGTCGTAGCTCTAAACAACCGAGGTAAATTTGCTCTTCTTCACAAGAGTGAAGACCACAGAGACCGAGGCTGGAGTGACCGCTACATCCTGTTGGAGACAAGTGTTTTATCCACCGAACCTAATTTCCCCGAACGGTGGAACAACACACGTAAGTATTCTTCTTTTTGCCTTTCATTCCTCGGTGATTTTGTTCATGCTAATTGACCTCGTTTTCTGGTTATCTTTTCAGCCAACAAGGTTGACATCGTTCCCCCTGAGGGTTTGACCGAGTGGGTCCGAGCGGTGACCGAGGCTCGCAAATGCCCCGTTAGGACCTGGATGAAGATGCCTGCTGAATTCGGTTGGCAGTGTAAAAGGCACGGTAAGTTTTTGATGAAGCTTTGTTAGGTAGGTCATTTTGAGATTTTGATTTTGCTCCATTGACTTTTCTTCCCTCGGTACTAGGTTTTCCAAACCGTGTTATCAACACCAAGAAGAGTAAGAAGAAGAAGAAGAAGAAGAAGAAGAAGAAGGAAGAGAGGAAGAAGAAAGATGGGGAGGAAACCGAGTCAGATGATGATCTGGCTGCGGTGGATGGAGAGTATAAAGGGTTGAAGGCTTCCAAGTCTTCCAAAGCTTCCAAGGGAGCCCCCGGCCAAGGAACCTCCAAAGTTAACATTCATCCTCGGTTGGTATCATCAGGTGTTGTACCTTTTTTGCTTCTTATTCTAATTTCTTCCATTGTCGCAGGCGTGAAGAGGAAGAGGGCCATTTCAAAGAAATCTTCCCACTCGGTGGGTCCTCACACCGAGGCGGAGATTCCTCCTCGACCCGAGGCAGCGGTTGAGAGGCGTCGAGGATTAATTAACGAGCCCGATGATGCAACTGCTGAGGCTTTGGTTCAAAAAGATGTTGATATTATTGACCTCGAGGATCAAGAACTTAGATCCGAGGTAGCTGCGGCCAAAGCTAAGGGCAAGGCCAAAGTCAGGGAGGTTGGTTCTGCTGCACTCGAAGAGGGAGTCGGCACCGGGGTGGTTAGGTCACATTCCGAACCCGCGAGGATTTCATCCTCGGTGGGGTCTTATCGGAGAGTTGAAGTGCCGATTTCCTCAAATTTGCTGGCTTGCACCCGAGGCGACATCTTAAGCCTCACGCCTTTGTTGGGGCCGACCGAGGATAAGGTTATGCAGGAGTTTTCTTCTAGCCAACTGTACAACACTATGGCCGCCAATGCTATGAGGGTAAGTTTCATCATACTTGAACTATGCTTATTTCATATTTACATTCGGTTCGCGTCTGACTCTGATTCTTTGATTAATCTTGCTCAGAGTTTTATTCTGTCGATGAAGGCCATCGAGGTCGAGTCCTCGAGGACTGAAGAGGTTCGGCGCGTGGCTCGCTTATGGGATCAGCGGAAGGACAAATTCAACGCACAAATAGCTTCGCTGAAAGCTGACTTGTCCAAGTCCCAGTCCGATATGCATGAAGCCGAGACGAACTCCGAAGCTAAGATCAAAATCGTCGGTGACGATACTAGAAATAGTTCGGTTCGCTTCCTGAAAAGGTCAAGCAAAAAGATGGAACGAGGAGTAAGTTAGTACATTTTCGATCAATGCCATGGGAGCGTTGTTCGGCTCGGGGCTGCTGAGTTTGAAAAAGATTGAAAAGTATTTACCTCGACTAGAAGTAGTACCGCTTCAGATTGGAGATATTCCAATTCAGAGGTTCGGGTTCTCCTTGCAGATTCTCAATTTGATAAGAGCCCTTTCCAACGATTGCCTTGACTCTATAGGGTCCTTCCCAATTTGCAATAAGCTTCCCCCCGTTATCTTCCTTTGTTGATTGGTTCACAGTTTTCAGCACATAGTCTCCAAATTTGAAGTCCCTGAGTTTGGCTTTCCTATTGAGGTAAGCCTCGATCTGCCTTTTTTGGGCAACTAACCGAACCAAAGCTAATTCCCTTTTTTGTTCGAGCAGATCTAGCTCTATGCGCATTGCCTCTTGGTTGGCATCTTCGGCAGTGTGAGTGTACCGAAGACTTGATTCGCCCACTTCTACGGGGATGAGGGAATCCATGCCATAAACTAGTGAGAAAGGAGTCTCACCGGTGCTGTTCTTCTCCGTTGTTCGCATGGCCCATAACACCCCCGGTAGATCCTCGGGCCAAGGACCTTTTTTCTTATGGAGTCTCTTCTTGAGATTTTCGATTATAATTCTATTTGAAGACTCAGCTTGGCCATTGGCACTTGGGTGGTAAGGAGTCGAGGCAATTCTTTTGATCCCCCCACTGCTTGAAGAAATCAGTGATAGCAGCCCCCATGAATTGTTTACCATTATCACAAGCAATTTCTTTTGGGACGCCGAACCTGTAGATGATATTCTTTTTGATGAAGTCGATTACTTGCTTTTGCTTTACCTCGGTGAGAGCCGCCGCTTCCACCCATTTTGTAAAGTAATCGGTCAATACTAAGATGAAACGAACACCACCCTTTCCTTTGGGCAATGGTCCAAGGACGTCCATTCCCCATTTCATGAAGGGCCATGGTGATACCACTGAATGTAGAGGCTCGGCCTGTTGGTGGATCATCCGCCCATGGCGTTGGCACTTATCACATTTCTGCACGAAGGCTTTCACATCGGCACTGATTGTGGGCCAGTAATACCCAGCTCTTAATAATTTACGCACCAAGGACTTTCCCCCCGAGTGGTTTCCGCACTCGCCTTCGTGCACTTCAGCCATCACGTATCTTGCCTCATCGGGACCCAAACACTTGGCCATCAGGCCGCAATATAACCTCTTATATAGGTTACCCTGGATCAGGTGATACGAGGCTGCTTGGGTCCTTAACTTCTTCGCTTCTTTTTTGTCTTGGGGGACAGTCCACGAGTCAAAGTAGGAGATGAACTTACTTCGCCAATCCCATCGGTTGTCCACTGAGTTAACTTGCAACTTCATCTCTCTCATTTGTGCGGACAGTAGCCGAACCACTGAATCAGTCCCCGAGTGAGCTTCGTCGATCGCCGAACCAAGATTTTCCAAAGCATCAACCTCGGTATTTTCCTCCCGGGGCACTTGTTTAACTTGCCATTCTTGGAATTGTGCCAAGATCCTTTGTGCTCGATCCAAGTATAATTGCATTTTGGGCTCCCGAGCCGTATAATCACCGAGGACTTGTTCACTACCAACTGTGAATCACAGCTCAATTTGATTCTTTCAACCCCCATTTCCTTAGCCAGCTCCAAACCTGCTAAAGCTGCCTCATATTCTGCCTCGTTGTTGGTTACCTTCTTGAACCGAACCGAGTGCCTAAATTTCTCCCCGGTGGGTGCTCTCAAGACTATGCCTAACCCTGAACCTTTGGAGTTTGTTGCTCCATCGGTGTAAAGTATCCATAGTCCCGAGGAGGTTCCTTTTGCCATGGAGTTTTCCTTTTCCGCCTAGGGCAAAATTCCAATACTAAAATCAGCCACGAAGTCTGCCAAGCCTTGAGACTTAATGGCAGTTCGAGGTTGGTAGGTGATGTCATACTCGCTTAACTCTACCGCCCACTTTGATAGCCTCCCTGATAACTCCGGTTTATGCAATATATTCCTTAAAGGGAAGGTTGAAACTACCGCTATTGGGTGACATTGAAAATAGGGTCGTAGTTTCCGAGCAGTAACAAGTAAAGCAAGTGCTAATTTTTCCAAATGCGGATACCTAGTTTCAGCGTCGAGGAGCGTCTTGCTAACATAATAGATGGGCTGCTGTTTTCCATCTTCTTCCCGAACAAGTACAACGCTGACTGACACCTCGGACACCGCCAAGTAGACCAGCAATGTTTCACCTTTTTTTGGCTTGGCAAGCAACGGTGCATTAGCCTAATATTGTTTCAAATCTTTCAACTCTTTTTTACACTCTGGTGTCCATTCGAAGTGATTGTTCTTTCTCAAAATGGAGAAGAACTTGTAGCATCGCTCCGAGGACCTTGAGATGAATCGACTCAAGGCGGCGACTCGGCCAGTCAAGCGTTGAACTTCTTTCACCCCGGTTAGCTCCTCGGGGATTTCTTCAATAGCTTTGATTTTATCTGGGTTGGCCTCGATTCCTCGTTCAGAGACAATAAATCCCAAGAATTTGCTTGATCCAACGCCGAAGGCGCACTTCTCAGGGTTCAACTTCATGCCATATTGCCTCAACACAGCAAAGGCTTCCCTCAGATGGTTCAAATGATCCTCCATTTGGATCGATTTGATGAGCATATCGTCTATGTAGATATCCATAGACTTTCCAATATATTCTTTAAACATGCGACACACCAACCTTTGGTCGGTCGCCCCGGCGTTCTTCAAACCGAAGGGCATCACCTTGTAACAGAAGGTACCTCGGTCAGTGATGAACGAGGTCTTCTCTTCGTCCTTCAGGTCCATGAGGATCTGATTATAGCCCGAATATGCATCCAAGAAAGTCAATAGTTTGTGTCCAGCCGTGGAGTCTATTAACCTGTCAATATGTGGCAATGGATATGAATCTTTGGGGCAAGCTTTGTTTAAGTCAGTGTAATCTACACACATTCTCCACTTGCCATTCTTCTTTGGTACAACCACAATATTGGCCAGCCATTCGGGGTATTTCACCTCTCTTATGAAACCATTTTCTTGTAGCTTGGCGGTTTCATCCTCGATCGCCTTATTTTTTACCCCGGCATGAGGTCTTTTCTTCTGTTTCACCGGGGTGAATTTTAGGTCCACATTCAGTTTGTGGGTCATGATCTCCGGATCGATACCTGTCATGTCTGAATGGGACCAAGTAAAACAATCATGGTTGGACTTCAAAACTTCTATAATCGCCTTTTTCGACTCCGGGCCCAACTTCGAGCTGATGAACACTTTCCTATCGGGGAAGTCTTTCAATAGAGTGAAAGATTCCAGTTCTTCAACAGTTTAGTCCTCGGCCTTCTGCTTCTGAGGCTCTTGAATACAGGCTGGAATCTTTTCGACCTCTCCTCGGACGTCCTCCACGCTTGACCCCGGTTCCTGTCGTTACTATTGCTTTAGCCCGATCGGGGCGACTCCACTCTTTAGTGCAACCGAATAGCACTCTCTTGCTACTCGTTGCTCCCCTTTGATTGATCGAACTCCCCAAGGTGTAGGGAATTTAATCACTTGATGTAAAGTGGAGGGGACAGCTTCCATGGAGTGGCTCCATGGTCTTCCGAGGATCACATTATAGGCTAGATCCTCGGGCATGACTTGGAACAGTGTTTCTTTGGTAACCCCCTCGGCGAATGTCTTGAGTGTGATCTCACCCAACGTTTTCTCCGTGGAGTTGTTGAAGCCAGCTAACACTGTTGATTTGGGGACAACTTCCCCTTTTAGCCACATTTTCTTAACAGCCCCGTAGCTGATTATATTAACTGAGCTACCGGGGTCGATCAAGACTCTTTTGATGTCAGAGTCGTTGATTCTCAGCATGATAACTAAAGCGTCGTGATGAGGGAACATCATCCCATCACAGTCATCATCGTCAAACACAATGTCTTTGCCCGAGCCTCCAACTCAGGTTCTTTTCTCCATGATGATGGAGAGCTTGGAAAATTTCTTGGCCGCGACGAAATTTATGCCATTCACCTCTGATCCCCCGGTAATGACATTCACTACTCTCTCCGGGGGTGGAGCCCGAGGTGGTTGTCCATCGCCTCGGTTTTTGGAAAAATTATCTTTCCCTTTGTCAGTGAGGAAGTCGGCCAAAACTCCCTTCTTCAGCAAGTGAACTACCTCGAGGCGCAAAGCTTTGCAATCCTCGGTCCTGTGGCCATAATCTACATGGAACTCGCAATGCAGATTGTGGTCTCTTTTATCTGCCGGGGTCCTCATATCCTTGGGAACTCTTACCCCGGCAGTCCCTTGACTACATTGACCAGCTCCGAGGTCGATATGTTGAAGTTGTAGTCTTGGATCCAAGGTAAATCCTTTTTTGGGGCCGAAGCGGAGCTTGAGGGATTTCTTTGGTTCATATTGGGTTGAACCTTCCCTCCGACCCTTTGGCTATTGTGAGAATTTGAGTATGAATTACCGAGGGTATTTCCCAGCCTTTGGCTGACATGCTGCCTCGTCGAGGTATACGGCTCATACCTCCCCTTTGGGTTACTTCGTGGCGCCTCGGCGCGATTTGAAGATTCACCTCGGTTTCGTTGATGATAACCTCGGCTCTTGAATTCAGCTTCCTCCAATCTGATTTTGGAGTAAGTGCGCCTATGCAGATCCTCCCATGTTAGGACCTGATATTGTTGTAGTTCTTTTCGCAATTCAACGGCAACATCAGAATTACGAATGTTGATACCTTTTTCAAATGCCATGATGGCCAAAGTATCGTCCATCCGAGGCAATTCCATGCGTTCGGCGTGGAATCGCTCAAGAAATTCTTTGAGTGGCTCACCGGGCTTTTGTTTTACTTCACATATATCCTCCTTCCTTTGGAGGATCTTTTGTGCACCGGTGTGCGCCTTGATGAAGGCGCTGGACATTTTCTTAAATGAGGAAATCGACCCCGCTGGCAGACACATATACCAACGAAGGGCCCCCTTCTCTAATGACTCACCGAATTTCTTTAAGAACATCGACTCGAGCTGTATAGCCGTTAAGTCGTTGCTCTTCACCATTGCCATATATTCTCTTATGTGTACTTTGGGATCGGTGGTCCCATCATATTTCTTCAAGAATATGAGTTTGAAGCCCTTGGGAGTTGGGGCTGGAGCCACTTTGGGCTTGAAGGGCAGCTCCCTGTACTGATCGATATCGAGGTCATCTTCCTCCTTTATTATCCCCGGCACGCCCTCGAGGCGCTTTTCCACGCGCGCCTCGATGCGAGCCTCGATCTCCCTGCTCATTTTTTCAAGGTCAACCGAGGACGTTGTCTCAGCCACGGTGGGAATCGTCCCAAAGTTTGGCATGGTAGTTGGATTGTTCCCCGAGCCCCCAGACGTGGCCCCGTTGTGAGGTCCCCCTGTTATCGCGCCTGGAGGAACGAAGAGCGGGATGCCTCCACCAGGAGCCGAAAGCTGGGTGCCGTTTGGGGCAGCACTGTTCCTCGCCTCTAACGAAGCGCGAAACTCAGCATTAATGTTCGCTTGCTCATCCTGTCTATTTTGGAGAGCTCTTAGCGTAGTGACAACATAAATCTGAAACTCTTCAGTCGTCATTGGTGAGATGGGCTATTGGTTCAACGGAACGTCAGCCCGTTCACTATTGTTACCGCCATTGTCAGCCATAACGTTGTTGAATCGTAAGCCTTAGTGAAAAACGGACGTGAAACTTTGGAACAAAGCGTTACTGCTTATATCCCCACAGACGGTGCCAATTTGTATGGGCCTAAATCAGTTTAGGAGTACAAATCGAATTTGGATTCGAATATAAGCAATTCTTCGTATCAAAGTTAAACTAACACACGAAAAAGATATAAATGCGGAAAAATAACTTTCTTTTTATATATGATTGTGAGTACAAATTTGGGCAGAGTTTCGGTATATATTTCCGGATCCCCATTATACAAAATGAAGTACTATTTATAGGCCTCAAAGTCTTGCCCACGTTCTCCACCATCCGTTAGTGCAGCATCCCACGATCTTGGCATTAAATGGAGAAGTTAGTGGGGTAAGGTAGAGGGCTGCAAAGCCGCAAGAACCGGGGGGTTACACCGAGGCTAGAAGAAATCACCTCGGTTGTAACATCCCGCTGTTTGACCGAGGTAGCTGCTAACCGAAACTCAGCTTACGGCTCGCCTTCGATAGCGACCTCGGTGCCATGGCCTCGGCGGTTTGTTCAATCGCTTCGGTGCTAGTCTATTGGCACATGCTCGGTTGCTAAGATTTACATGACCGAGGCGAATCGTTGCCGGTTGATTTTCACCCAATACAACTATATATCTCTTTTCTTCTTCTAGCTCTATGTTGCATATATATATGTTGTCAATTAACTACGTATAATATTCTAATGTAATCGTCAATTAATTCACTAGTAATATTACTTATTGTTCAATCCAGCCGAGAGGCTTATTACAATTTTAAAATGTGTTACTTAGGATGAAGCTATAATTGTGGAATGTTGTTCAGTTGATCACCATTCAGCAAAAAGTATTTATTGTTTATATTGGTTAAATATATGTATTTTGAATATATGAGTCACTTTTTTTCATAACTGAAAAATCTCCGAAGTATCAATAGGATATGATTTGAAACGTGGTGATAATAGTCTATATTCGTTTGCTAATTTATAATTTTATATGTTTAATATAACAATGCATGAAATTTGAACCTTTCAGCTTTTTAATTGGTTGGTTAAGTTTTTTTTTTTTTTTAAATGAATATCACTAAGCTCGAGGCTTAGTGACTAATTTTATTAATATAATAACAAAACCAAAACCAAGTCTTTACAAAGAAACAAACCCAAAAACAAAGTGAAACTAAGAAACATTGATAACTAAATCATGTCTAACTAGTGCTCTCCAATGTATATGACTTTGATCAAAATTTTCCCAATTGGGTTGAGCATTAACTAATGCTAATACCACCAATATGAAATCCTCTTGATCAATGTCATAATACTTAACAAACTTAGCACTAGCAATTAAGAGCAATGTGCAAAAAACAACCATCAGAGGAATGCAATCATAGTCAACCCTCCAGTCAATCATCGTCCAGGACCAAGCATGAGAGTTAATGCACTGGTGCTCCACATGTGAGATGCATATAGGACATTGCTGTTCTTTCAACCAAGTAGGAGCCTGAGAAATAGCAAAGATAGAACACTGGCCCTCCTCATAATAGTCGAGCCTGAGAGGGTGAATGCCTGACAAAGAAGTCAAGACAAATCTAGAAAAGGCATATCCAACCATGAGGTACAAAGTCAAGAGAATCCAAACTAATGAGGAAATCAAGGGATTGTGCAAGTTGAAGTCAAACCCAAGAGAGCTGAGAGAATCTATAGTGTGATGCTGCACGAGCATTGAGTAGGGACAGATAGTGAGAATGTCACTAAGGACACTCCACTGGATCATGAGTGAAAATAGCACACTATAAAACAATGGAAAGCAAACCAATTCGAAGCTAGTGCGCTGAATCCAGCTAGAACAAAACATGAAAGGACCCATAGCCTGTGTTACCAGCAAGATCAAGGGGAATACTTCTAGTAGAGAAGATAGGTCAGCCAAGCATACCCACCTATAGCAAAGATGAAACCTGCAAAAAAGAGCAAACAGGTTAGATAAAAAAGGTGCCAACTCCTTATGTGTGTCCAGTTCCATCCTTAACCATTCGAACTCTAAAAGTTGGCAACTGGACCTTGTCCCAGTTCAAAATCCTCCTTCCATGTACTCTTAGCTCATTAAAGCCAAAATACTCCTTCTCCTCTACATTAAAAGCTTCATTAGCTAAGAAATCTGCTAGCTTGTTGCCCTCTCTAAGAACATGGACAAAAGTAAATCGACCTCTTGACTTCAAGTCCAAGATTTCCTCAACTATACCTGCTATCGACCAAACAACCTCCCACACTCCTTCAATGATGTTTTTGAGCAAGAGAGAGTCAGTCTCAATGACTACATACCCCAGTGAATTGTCTACACAATATAACATTGCCTCCCTGATAGCCACAGCCTCAGCTCTTAGTTGGTTAAGTTCAGGCTTTTGGTTTCGTACCTTTTTTTTCTTTTCTTGTTCGACATGTACAATAAGTTTTACCTATTGATGTTAGGATACTAATTAAATGACTCTTGATTTTAAAAAATAAAACTTATCGCCCGACATCTGAAATTTGCATGCTTCCATTTATTCATTTTTTTTGATCGTGCACCCATTTGTTGACTATTTACTTCTTCAATGTTTGAGCTCCTTTAGTGAAATTGCAAGAATAGTCACTTTTGCCGGTAGCATTTGGTTTGAAGCTATTTTTTTTAATCGATTTTGCATGAGAGAACACTTTTTAGAACTTCAATCATTCTGGGTGGGCTGAAGTTGAACTTCAACCCACATAAGTTCAGCCCACAATGATTGATGTTTCAAAAAATGTCCTCTCATGTGAAATCAATAAAAAAGTGGCATCAAACCAAAAACCACTGGCAAAAGTGGCATGTGTGCAAACTTTTCACAAATTTCTAAGTCATGGCCGGCCTAAGGGGAGCCAACTAAAACCATGGCTTTAGCCCCTCCACCCCCCCCCCCCACCCCCAAAATGAAGCGCCCGAATTTATTTCATTTTATATCAATGTAATGTATACTTATTATGTTATTAGTATAAGATATTGATTTATGCTTCTTATTTTGAAATTTGGTAAAGATTATGAAATAAAAAATATAGATTATTTAGAAAAATAATTTAAATAATCCCAACTTGTTTGGAATCGGGGCTTAGTTATTGTTGTATTGAGATAAAAAAAAATTATATTTAATATTAACCATGCAATATGCAAAATCATAATGATGAAAATATTGATGATAAAACAATAAAGTAGCTTTTAGAGGTGATTATTTCATACTAAAGAGTTGATCAAACTACAAAATAGACTTAAATATATTCCTTATGTGAAAGACTATATTAATATCCACTTGGTCATTGTACAAAATTGATATCACTGGATGATGAAAACCCTACAAAAGTATTATCTTATCTGTACGTAGTTCATACAAAAATATTGTAAAAGCCTCATCGAGTAGAGTTAAAGGATATTTTTTATGCTAACTTGACTAACATGTATCCAAGTGAAAAGGAAGATAGTATTATATGAAATACATCATCATTACAAACTTAGAAGAAAATAAATCAAACAAAAATATATGAAATTCTATTAATTAAACTTAATTTCTCTTCTTAAAGCGAGACCACATATTTCATTGGGCCGCCCCTGTTCTAACTATTCCGCTAGTGGTACTAGGAACTAAACCTTATTTTCCCTATACTCATACAATTTTCATTGAGCGTTAAACCTAGAAATTAGAATGTGCACATGTTACATATTTCTGTTAGTTTTTGTTTCTTCTTTTTCATGTCTAGTTTGTTCATTACCTTGTGGTAAACTGATGCGCTTATATACCACTCCCTCCGTCTCAAATTAATTATCACTTTAGCAAAATATGTTTGTTCCAAATTAGTTGCCATTTTAGGATTTCAAGGCTTAATTAATTAGTTCTTTCGAACTATACCCCTAATAATTAAAAAAATTCTCAAAAAAAATTAATGGTAAAACATTAAATATGGATAAGATAGTAAAATAAACACCTTATTTAATAACTTTCTTAATGGGTGTGAAAAAGCTTAAAGCGACGACTAAACGAGACTGGAGGGAGTAATATTTTTTTGTTAATTGCAGTTTGCCTTGCTTGGTTTTCACGGACAAATGTGATGGCTACACGAGACGTGGTCCATGATAGAATAGGCCTTGAAAAGAAACTGTTTTTTCATCCAAATAATTGGCTCACATGTTTCAAAGGATGCCAGACTGATTATGATTGCTCCGACGGTTGGGTTTGTGATAAATGCTTATGGGAAGAAGCTCTGCCTACCTGTGGCAACCCATGAGTTTGAATTGATACCACTTCAAAAATGCTTCTTCAGATTGTTGTGCAATTACCTTGTTTTCTTTTCCTTTTTCCCTTTTTATTTTGTGTAATGTTCGATGTCAACCACTCAAAGCATAAAAAATTGAGCTTTTACTCAGATAGGATCAAGAACGCACCCAACTTCAAAGTCTTGTAACAGCGTCTAGCATTGTTACTAAATATATAACACTATTACCATTTTCATATATCTCTTAATTAATTATGGAGCTCTTTTTATCTTTTACTTTCAAGCACATATTGCTTTAAAGTTGATGATATTAAGGTTTAACTATGTTGTAATCAAATCCAATTTATACATTATGTATGGGCCTAAATCGGTTTTAGGATCACAAATCGAATTTAGGTTAGAATATAAGCAATACTTCGTATCAGAAGTCGATAAATACCAAGAATACTCGTAAAACGCAAGAAAATAACTGGATTTCAATATATTGCGATGAGTACAAAATTCGGCAGAGTTTCTGTATGTATTTCTGAATGACTACAATACAAAATGAAGTACTATTTATAGGCCTAGGGGCCTTGCCCACGTTCTCCACTATCAATCATGCTTGGACCCACGTTCTGGACATTAATGGGAGGAGCTAGTGGGCTGAAGTAGTGGGCTTCAAAGCTGCTGGAACCGAGGTGTCCCACCGAAGTTCGATCATGTGACTTCGGTGGCATAACCTTGATGTTCGGTTGAAAAGGGATGTCACCGAAGCTCAGCTTACGGCTCGCCTTCGGTAGTGACATTAAGGCTTGACTTCGGTAACCTAGTCGACAACTTCGATCATTCTCCTTCGGAGCGTCAGCTCGTTTTCTCTTCGGTTTATCATGCCGAGGTGCTAACCGAGCACGTCAATTTTTGCCCAATACAGATAGTCCCCCCACTCCTCGGATGAACGCCGAGGTCACCGAGGAGTGGAATGAATTTGAGCGGGAAGCCGACATGGCTCAACCCTATCCAAGAATTTCAAAAAGTTGCACGTATTATGGCTTACTGTTCCGTATTACGTGGCGACCATTGGTTGGCCACCGAACGGTCGCGCCGACTTTTCACTTTTTCCAACGTTACAGTCATCATTACTTCTTCAATTTGCATGTGTACATCCCCTATAAATACCTCACTGAGCAACCTTCTTCTTAACTTGAAAAACTTCTGATATACAGTGGTGGAATCACAGAGAAGAGAAATTTCTAATCTTCAAGCAACTTTCTTAACGTTAATCTTCCTCACCCATCTGATCATCATCATGTCTGCTATAAATTCTAGCCATGGCTCTAGCGACTCCGGTGAGAGGGCGGAGCGTTTTGCCACTACAGCTATGAGTGGAGACTTCATAGCCACCGTGCCTCTGCTGCAGGTAGTCGAGGCGGAGGGTGGCGGCGAGGCCATGTCGACGGCCATTGTCCCTAAGCGGCGCAAGGCGAAGGCTGGTCGCGACACGGCGGATATTAGTTACGACGTTGAAGTCGATGTTGGTGGTGACGACCACGACGGCGACAAGGGTGACGTCGAGGGGGATGAAGTCACCAGTGTCAAGGAGGTTGGTGGCGCAGTGGGCGGAACCGAAGTGAGTGGAGGGGCCAGTGGCCAAAGGAGCGAAGCCGAAGCCAGCAAGGGGGGATCTCAGACCGAAGCTGGTACTTTAAAGAAATCGAGGAGGAAGATTCCTCTCGAAGTGGAGATTGACCCCCAGTTGGTTATCCCTTCGAATTTCAACAACGATAAGGACTTGAAGGTCAATACTCAGTCCGATGCTCAGAAGGGAAAGAAAAGGAATATACCGATTCATATTACCCCAAGTATCATAACCGAAGATATGATTGAGGTGGTTCGGGCTGACTGCCATTGGGGGCCCGAAGTAGAGGTTAGAATTCCAGCTCCGGACACAGCTGTTTCTACTCACGTTGAAGGGTATTCTTCGGTCTTCACATACCCATTCACCATAGGATTCAACCTGCCGGTCCACCCTATAATTGACATATTTTGTAGATCTTACAACTTGTGCTTGGCTCAACTGGCGCCCGGGGTTTGGAGAGTTGTTCAAGCTCTCGAATATTTGAGCGACATAGCTGGATTGCCCTTCACTTTCCAACACTTGATCTTCCTTTACTACCCCTATTTTCATAAAGCCGGGGTAGTAGCCCTCTTGCCTCGGGGGTCTTAAGCTATCCTGAGTAAAAGCAAAGACCATGGAGACCGAGGTTGGAATGACCGATATGTGCTTATCCTTACAAGGCTGCTGTCAACCGAACCCGGCTTTCCCGAAGTGTGGAATGCCCAGTGTAAGTATTTGCTTTTGTTTCCCCTTCAGTTCTCAACTACCGTAGCTGACACTTGTTTGTTTATCTATGGTTTTCAGCTGAAAAGGTTTCAGTTAACCCACCGAGGAATTTTCTTGAATGGGTTACCGAAGTCATGCAGTCGGAGACGCGCCCGCATCGGCAGTGGATGATTTTAGCCAGCCTGAAGGGGAACCGTTGGATATGCAAGAGGCATGGTAAGCCTCCCATCTGTGCTTGCGATTCCTTTAAACACGCTTTGAATTGCTATACTCTAAGATTTTCTCCCCCTTCGTGTAGGTTCCCCAACAGGGCTGTGAAAGACGCTGAAGAGGAAGGGGGGGAGGAGACCGAGACGAAGGGAGATGGGGAAGGAGAAGAGAAAGAGGATAAAAAAGAAAAGAAAAAGAAAGAGAGGAAAGTGCTTGACATCACCGAGGGTGTCGCTAAGATGGCGAGTCTGGCAAGGCAAATTGCCGATGATAAGAAGGCCAAAAGCTCACCGGGCCAAGGGACATCACAAGGTGATGAAATTTTCCTAGGTCGATTTTTGTGTATCTGCACTCTTACTTTATGCCATGCTAATCAAAGTGTCTCCCTTCCTTCCCCAGGCTCCAAAAGAAAAAGAGCTGAGTCAAAGCGAGTGGCGAAGGCGAAGGGACCTCGGGTTGAAGAGACTACTGCTCCCGCTGCCGAAGCAACGACCGTAAAGCACCGAGGCCTTATTGATGAACCCAGTGATAAGGAGATTCATCCCATGGCTCCCGAGAGGGCGCCAGAGCCGGCCTCTGAGACGATTTGCAGAGCCAAGTACCGAGGTCGCTAGAACGACCGAGGTAATAAACGTAGAGGAGTCTGATCAAGAGGCTGGAAAGCGAAAGGGCAAGGCTAGAGTGGGCGAGGGTTTGATAAAGAGCACGGTTAAAGCCTCTCGAGCCTTGCCAAAGTCTTCTAGCACCGCACCTCGGGCGTTTAAGGTTGTTCCCGAAGCCAACTTGCTAGATCCTACCAAAGAGGATATTGCCGCCCTTGATGCCATGCTTGGCCCGATCGAGGCTCACGCTCTTTGGAATCTTAGCCCTATGAGTTAGATGGGTGTCGCAGCTGCCTCTGCCCTTCGGGTAAGTCTTAGTGCACTTCATTCACATAACTTGTCTCAGCTGCCTTTGCCCTTCGGGTAAATCTTGGTCATCGCACTGCAAGCTGTTCACCTCGAGCGCGAGCGGGCAGAAAAGATTCAAGCAGCGGCCGCTGCTTGGGGTGAGCAGAAGAGAGGGCTTAGAAAAAGAATCACCGAATTGGAAGAAAAGTTTTCCACCTTGAATGAGGAGCTGGAGCGTGCTAATGAAGCTTCGGCGAAGGCTGAAGCTGACCTTCGTAGGATTGTAGAGTGTGCCGAGGCTAGGGTCCAAGTTGCGACAAGCGAGTTTACTGCTGAGCGTTCGATAAAATTCTAGCCTCGAAGCTGAACTCTTCAAGGCCAGGACCGAAGTGCTTGAAGCGGGCGAAAAGTATCGCGATACACTTGATGAATACAACGCCAAGCTCGCTGGGCTACTGAGCCAAGTGGACCAAGTGTTATCTCTTCGGGGCCGGATCTCTAAGCTCCAAGGCAAAGTTTCTTACCTCAACGAGCGGGCCGAAGTCAAAGCGATGAGGGAGAAGTTTGAGAAAGAATGGGCCGTCGCTAAGACTAGGCTTAGCACGCTTGAGCAAGTCCAAGCTGGGGAAATCATACTCGAAGAGGAAATTGCGAAAGCAAGGGAGGCTACTGCCGAGGCTCAAAAGATTGTGGATGATCTTCCTTCGAGCGAGGGTTCGGATAATGGCGAACCCGAGGGCGATGAAGAGGGCGAAAGCGCCGAAAAAGGCAGTGAAGATGCCGATGGGAAAAACCCTTAGGAGCAGAAAAAAGCAATCTTTTTGTGTACTTTTTTTTTTGTTTAGGCCTTGGTACCTTTTTTATATGAGCCTTCGGGCTCTTGGATGTATATATGAATTTGACCTTCGGGTTACTTTGATGGTGCAATTTTGTATCTTTTTTAGTGTTAGTTTTCGTATGTACCGAACACTTTTAAAAACAGATAGCTCTTTTGCAAGACTTAATTGAATTTAGACCGATGCAAACTTAGAACGATGTCTCGTCCTCGAGTTGATGCATATAGTGCAGCTTCGGGGTGCAAAATTGTAGAAACAAGCAGACGTGGAATCAAGCTTATTTCATTGATAACATTAACAAGCCAAAATTGGCATTTACATGAAACCAAGTCGAAGCGGACTTTGGCTGAAAAGAAAAATTAACAATGTGCCACTACCGAACGAAATTACAATGTACTAAATCTATTCCTCGGGTGTCAGTCCCCGGTTGGTAAATAGATGGTCTTCGGTTGGGAGGCGCGTTTTCGACCTCGATTGCAACCCGCCCCTTACTCCCCCTAGTGTTCGGGTCTGAATCTTGATGAAGACCCGAGCACCGGAAACCGTTTAATCTGCTTCCTGAAAAGGTCAAGCAAAATGAAACGAGGAGAAAGTTAGTACATTTTGACCGAAGCCTTAGGAGCGTTGTTCTGCTCGAGGCTGTGGGTAAATTTTAAAATGAGCAAGGGATATTTACCTCGATTAGAAGTAGTAGCGCTTTAAATCGGAAATGTTCCAATTTAAGGGTTCGGGCACGCCTTGATGATCTTCAATTTGATAAGATCATTTCCCAACAATTGCTTTGACTCTATAAGGTCCTTCCCAATTCGCAACAAGTTTTCCCTTGTTTTCTTCCTTCATTGACTGGTTTGTAGCCTTTAGCACATAATCGCCAACTTTAAAATCTCTAAGTTTGTCATTCCTGTTGAGATATGCTTCGATCTGTCTTTTCTGTGCAACCAGCCAAACCAAAGCCAGCTCTCTTTTCTCCTCGAGCATATCCAATTCAATGCGCATGGCTTGTTGATTTGCATCTTCGATGGTGTGGGCATATCGAAGACTTGGTTCGCCCACCTCCACGGGGATAAGGAAATCCATACTATAAGCCAATGAAAAGGGAGTCCCACCGGTGTTGTTCTTCTCCGTTGTCCGCATGGCCCACAGCACACCTGGCAACTCATCGGGCCAAGGACCTTTTTTCTCATCGAGCCTTTTCTTGAGATTTTTCGATTATGATTCTGTTCGAAGACTCAGCTTGGCCATTGGCACTTGGATGATAAGGGGTCGAAGAATTTCTTTTGATTCCCCATTGTTTGAAGAAATTAGTGATGGTTGCCTCTATGAACTGTTTACCATTGTCGCAGGCAATTTCCCTCGGAACACCGAACTTGTAGATGATGTTTTTCTTGATGAAATCGATTACCTGCTTTTGTTTGACTTCGGTAAGAGCTCCTGCTTCCATCCATTTAGTAAAGTAATCGGCTAACATGAGGATGAAGCGAATACCATCCTTTCCCTTCGGTAAAGGTCCAACAACATCCATCCCCCACTTCATGAAAGGCCATGGTGATACCACCGAATGCAGAGGTTAGGCCTGTTAGTGGATCATCCATTTGTGGCGTTGGTACTTATCACATTTCTGCACGAAGGCCTTTGCATCTGCACTTATGGTGGGGCAATAATACCCAACTCTTAGTAATTTGCGCACCAAGGATTTCGCCCCCAGTGATTGCCACGCTCTCCTTCGTGCACCTCGGCCATCACATATCTAGCCTCATCGGGACCCAAACACTTGGCCATCGGGCTGCAATATAACCTCTTGTACAAATTACCCTCGATCAAGTGGTATGAAGCCGCTTGGATCCCCAACATTTTGGCGTTCTTTTTATCTTGGGGAACAGTCTCCCAGTCGAAGTAAGAGATGAACTTACTTCGCCAATCCCATTTTTTGTCCATCGAGTTGACCTGCAATTTCATCTCTCTCATTTGCACGGACAACAACCGAACAACTGAATCAATCCCCGAGTGGGCTTCATCGACCGCCGAACCCAAATTTGCCAGGGCATCAGCCTCGGTATTCTCCTCTCGAGGCACTTGCTTAACTTGCCACTCTTGGAATTGTGCTAAAATCCTTTGTGCTCGGTCTAAGAATAGCTGCATTCTGGGCTCTTGAGCCGTGTATTCGCCGAGCACTTGGTTCACCACCAACTGGGAGTCGCACCTTAGCTCAATTCTCTCCACCCCCATTTCCTTAGCTAACTCCAAGCCTGCTAGAGCCGCTTCATATTCAGCCTCATTATTGGTCACTTTTTTTAATCGAACCGAGTGCCTGATTTTCTCCCCGGTGGGTACTTTCAAGACTATGCCTAACCTCGAACCCTTGGAGTTAGTTGTCCCATCGGTATGAAGTATCCATAGCCCCGAAGCCGTTCCTTTCGATATTGAGTTCTCCTTTTCGGCCTCGGGCAGAATCCCAACACTAAAATCAGCTACGAAGTCGGCCAAAACTTGGGATTTGATGGTTGTTCGGGGTTGATTGGTGATGTCATATTCGCTTAATTCTACCGCTCATTTTGATAACCTCCCCGATAACTCCGGTTTGGGCAATATACTTCTGAAGGGGAAAGTTGAAACTACCACTATTGGGTGACATTGGAAATAGGGTCGTAGTTTTTGGGCAGTAACAATTAAAGCAAGTGCTAGTTTTTCCAAGGTTTCAGCATCGAGGAGTGTCTTGCTCACATAGTAGATGGGTTGTTGCTTGCCATCTTCCTCCCGAACCAGGACCGCGCTGACTGACACCTCGGACACAGCCAAATAAACCAGCAATGTTTCACCATCCTTAGGCTTGGCGAGCAATGACGCGTTAGCCAAGTAGCATTTCAAATCTTTCAGCGCTTATTTGCACTCCGGTTTCCATTCGAAGTGGTTGTTCTTCCTCAAAACAGAGAAGAATTTGTGGCATCGCTCCGAGGACCTTGAGATGAAACGACTCAAGGCAGCGATTCGGCCAGTTAACCGCTGAACTTCTTTCACCCCGGTCAGCTCTTCGGGGATTTGCTTGATAGCTTTAATCTTGTCGGGGTTTGCTTCGATACCTCGTTCGGAGACAATGAATCCCAAGAATTTGCCTGACCCAACACTGAAGGCACACTTCTCAGGGTTCAACTTCATGCCATATTGCCTCAGAACAGCGAAAGCTTCCCTTAGATGATTCAAATGATCCTCCATTTGAACCGATTTGATGAGCATATCATCTATGTAGACCTCCATAGACTTTCCAATATACTCTTTGAACATGCATCACACCAACCTTTGGTACGTCGCCCCAGTAATTTTTAGAACGAAGGGCATTACTTTGTAGCAGAAAGTACCTCGGACAGTGATGAACGAGGTTTTCTCTTCGTCCTTCGGATCCATGATGATCTGGTTGTAACCCGAATAAGCATCCAAGAAGGTTAATAGTTTGTGTCAAGCCGTGGAGTCTATTAACCTATTAACCTATCTATTTGTGGCAATGGGTAGGAATCTTTGGGGTAAGCTTTGTTCAAATCAATGTAATCTACACACATCCTCCACTTGCCATTTTTCTTCGGTACAACAACCACATTAGCCAGCCATTCGGGGTATTTTACCTCCCTTATGAAACCATTTTCTTGCAACTTTGTGGTTTCATCTTCGATTGCCTTCTTTTTAACCCTGGCGTGAGGTTTCTTCTTTTGCTTAACCGGGGTGAACGTTGGGTCCACATTCAGCTTGCGGGTCATGATCTCCGGATCGATACCAATCATGTCTGAATGAGACCAAGTGAAGCAATCGTTGTTGGACTTTAAAACTTCAATGATTGCTTTCTTCGACTTTGGGTGCAACTCCGAGCCGACAAATACCTTTCTCTCGGGAAAATCTTTCAATAGTGTGAAAGACTCCAATTCCTCAATGGTTGAGTCCTCGGCTTATTGTTTCCGAGGCTCTTGAATGCAAACCGGGATCTTTTCAACTTCTCCTCGGAGGTCCTCCTCGCTTGATCCCGGTTGCGTTAGTTGCTATTGTTTTGTCTCGGTCGGGGTGTCTCCACTTTTCAACGCAACCAAGTAGCACTCCCTAACTACTCGTTGCTCTCCTTTGATTGATCGAACCCCCCATGGCATAGGGAATTTGATCACTTGATGCAGCGTGGAAGGAACAACCTCCATGGAATGGATCCATGGCCTGGCGAGGATCACATTGTATGCCATGTCCTCCGGCAGCACTTGGAACAGTATTTCCTTGCTTACTCCTTCAGCAAATGTTTTGAGTGTAATTTCACCCAAAGTCTTCTCTGTGGAGTTGTTGAAGTCAGTCAACACTATTGCTTTGTGGACAATTTCCCCTTTGAGCCACATCTTCTTAACAGCCCCGTAGCTGATTATATTAAACGAGCTACCGGGGTCGATCAAGCCTCGCTTGATGTCGGAGTTGTTAATTCTTAACACGGTTGGGTTTGTGATAAATGCTTATGGGAAGAAGCTCTGCCTACCTGTGGCAACCCGTGAGTTTGAATTGATACCACTTCAAAAATGCTTCTTCAGATTGTTGTGCAATTACCTTGTTTTCTTTTCCTTTTCCCCTTTTTATTTTGTGTTCGATGTCAACCACTCAAAGCATAAAAAACTGAGCTTTTACTCAGATAGGATCAAGAACGCACCCAACTTCAAAGTCTTGTAACAGCGTCTAGCATTGTTACTAAATATATAACACTATTACCATTTTCATATATCTCTTAATTAATTATGGAGCTCTTTTTATCTTTTACTTTCAAGCACATAGTGCTTTAAAGTTGATGATATTAATGTTTAACTATGTTGTAATCAAATCCAATTTATACGTCATATACAGGATGAATGCATCAATCACTCCTTGGTTTGATTACTCTCTAAATTTACATAATTTATAGTGAAGGAAAATGTAGAAGGACATCAAAAGGAGAGAGAAGTAAATCAATAATACGTGGGATCAGCTATATAAATTGGTGACCTATTGAAATCAATAAGCAACCATTATTTTCTATTTGAATTTCTTACATGCTAATATTATGCAGAATATTTGGAAAAAAATCATGTTAAATAAAAATAAAAATAAAGAGTACTAAGAGTTATTTATATCATTTACATAAAATTTCAAATAAGATTAAAGGACTCCTAAAAAACATAGGCCTAAAATAAGGTATACTAATGTCACGACCCAATTTCCAAGGGCTCGTGATGGCACCTAAACAACATTTGCCTAGGCGAACCAATGAAACAAGATGCGGAAAAGAACAATAATATGAAAAGATCATAAATTGATATATAAATATAAAAGTGTGAAGTCCAAAAGAATATATCCACAAAAGAATTGGAGCATTCTAAGAGTGACTCAATAAAGTATGAATATACATCAAAGAAATCTGAGTCCTATCTCTAAGTGACTCCGGCGGTATGCCACCACGGTCTGTGTGGTCGGCTCACCTCAATCAAAAGTCTCAGAAGCCTCGGGAACCGCTAACGTCCGGGCTGCTGACTGGATGAAGGACCTGCGCACGTAGCAGAGTAAGTTATGAGCCGAAGCCCAGTAAGATCACCGACAGGCCCGCTAAGGTACCCTTGCAGGACAAGTCGCTACATGCATCATAAGCAACAACATACTATAGTAATCATACAATAAAGTAGTGAAATCACAAATAGATGTAACACATTCCATTCACACAAGTAGTAACCAGAAGTCTCAAGGATTATGCCCATCCAACGTAAGGCATAGGTCAACTCAGCGGCGGTTTGGAGGTCCAATCTCTACTCCCGTGCCGACTAACCTAGACCTACGATGGACTAGCAACACCACTACTAAGTATCAACCATATACCGTGACCCGAAGTCACTATCACAATCATGAATAAGTAGACCAACGACCCGTAGTCGTTGGCTCATCTCAAATCTGTCTACGATCGCACCACACCCCCTGTCAAGTGCGTCGTATCTCAATAAATCAAGTGACCACACCACACCCCCTGTCAAGTGTGTGACATCTCAAAGATCAAGTGTCCACACCACACCCCCTGTCAAGTGTGACACATCTCATAGTATAGGCGACACCACACCCCCTGTCAAGTGTCCCTCTAACAGTATTAATATCCACGACATTAATAACAATAACAGAAATAATAACAGAAATATTAATAACGATAATATTTCACAGTCACCGTAACCCAGGTTGGTTATGCTAGCTGAACGTAAGGCGAAGGTTAACCCGACCACAGTTTGGGGGTACAATCCCTACTCCCATGTCGTCCAACCCAAGGTTACGTATAGACAGCACTACCCAACCCGGCACGTGAACAAATCAAGTACCAATATCATACAAAAGCCGGCAAAATCCTCGGCAAGACATTTATCATGACATGCCGGCAACATCCTCGGCCATGTCCCAAGTTCTTGCTATCTAAGCATGGCGTAGCAAGCGTTACTACGATATAAATTTAAGCTACCTCGACGTAGCGTTTAGACCGGCACATACCTCGGTCGAGTCACAATCTCGCTATTTATAACAAACAATAATAGCAAGTAATTCACATCATTAATCCTAAGCATTGTTAGGTACATATATGCGTACATGAAGCATACTAGCATGAAGGAAGAGTCCACAAGCACAATAGAGGTCAAGTCTCACTTACCTCGAAATTCGGGCTCAAATGCCGGGAAGAATCTCCTTTCCCGCTCGCCTTGTCCGCGAAGGACTCTCCACTAGGTCTATTAAGATAAGATATAGCACATATGAGTGCTCAATTATAGCTATTTAAGCCTATAGGCATCCATCCTAGGGTAAAAATTACCAAAATGCCTCTGGGTAGGGCCGAGCCCTAAATTTACAAAATATACTTTTTCGGACTCCCCACGCTCCCGTGAGTCCAAAAGTACACTTAGATTCCACATGCGAGCCTTGCTCGATGTCTTTCCCCAATTCTTAAGAATCTTGGGTTCTAACCCATTTCCAAGAATCAACCCTTTGATTCTTGTGTTAATCAACATAAAGATGGATTGAAAGGGCTTACCTTAAGTGTAAGTATGATTGGGTCTTCAAGAAATACCCAAAAATCGCCTCAAGAGCTCACCAAATGATTTTTATAAGTTATGAACCGAAATGGCCCGAAACGGCCTTTTTATAGCAGTTTTTGCCTCTGTGACAGCTTCTTTTGAAAAAATCATAACTTTTGATAGAAATGTCCAAATAACCTGAAACTGATGCCATTAGAACCACAACTCAAAGGGCTACAACTTTCATGTTTTGAGTTTTTCCTAATTCCTTACGGATTGGCCGAAAAATCAGCTTTTATCCGGCTGTTTGCGCCAAAACAGAACAGAAAAGTCGCACCAGATTTTCTACTGTTTTAGGGGCAAAACGGGACCCTACGAAGCTCGGAATGATCCCAAATTTTGAACACAAGCCATAAAATACTTGGGTGAGATGCTCGTCAAGACGGAACTCAATTCGGACCTCCAGAACTCAAAAAGTGGGTCCCACGGCAAAGGTTCAATTTTCGACTTTCGCCAAAATAGCGAAATTTAACCAAACGACCTCGGAATCCAATTCCGAAAGTTGCTACAAGTCACAAATGACTATACGAACCTAACGGAACTTTCGGATCTCTCATCGGAGCTCATTTGCTCAAATCGAGCTCGGAAACCTCTTTTAACTCTTTTAAACTTCCGAAACGGGGACTTTATCAAAAGTCCTATCAAACGAGGTCTGTTTTCAATTTTGAAAGTTGCTACATATCATAAATGACGAGACGGACCTAACGGTGCGCTCGGATTTTCCATCGGGGTTCGTTTACTCAAAACGACCTATCGAAACCCCAAATTCCTTTCCGGAATTTCATAAACGGATCCTTTTCTCGAAAACCTATCAAACGGACTCCGTTTCGATTCAGATTTCACAGACGGGTCATAAATGACCTAATGGAGCTTTTGGGACTGTCGACACGCAAATCGAGGTCCCGGATCCCGTAACGACTATTTGAGGGTCGTTACATTCTCCCCCATTTAGACTCTCGGCCGTCCTCGGACGAGCCTAAGTCTAAGGTAGGATCCACACACTAGCCACGGAGCTGGCACGGATTTTGAGGACCCCTTGGTACCACCCGAAATCAATAAAACTTAAAAATGCAAATTCAGGCTTAGAAAATACAAGGATTTCATACCTGAATCATCGAACAAGCGCGGATGCCTCTCACGCATCTCGGACTCAAGCTCCCAAGTGGCCTCGGCAATGGAGTGATGCCCCCACTGAACTCTCACAAGCGGGATCACATTCGATCTCATCTTACGGACCTCTCTAGCCACAATAGCAATAGGCTCCTCCGAATAAGCTAAGTCGCCATCTACCTCCACGGAAGCCATATCGATCACATGAGACAGATCGTGAACATACTTCCGGAGCATGGACACATGGAACACCAGATGAACAGACAGAGAGGGAGGCAAAGCCAGTCTATAAGCAACGGCACCAACGCGCTCCAATATCTCAAAAGGCCCAATGAACCTAGGACTGAGCTTGCCTTTCTTCCCAAATCTCATAACACCCTTCATGGGCGACACTCTGAGGAATACCCGGTCCCCAACCATGAACTCAAGATCTCTCCGCCTCCGATCTGCATACGATATCTGCCGGCTCTGAGCCGTGCAGAGTCGATCCTGAATAACCCGGACCTTATCTAAGGTCTGCTGCACCAAATCGGGCCCCAACACCTGGACCTCACCAGACTCGAACCAACCGATAGGCGAGCGACATATCCGACCATACAATGCCTCAAACGGAGCCATCTGGATAGAAGCCTGATAGCTATTATTATACGCAAACTCTGCTAGCGGCAAATGGCTATCCCAATGGCCTCCAAAATCAATAGCACACGCCCTCAACATATCCTCGAGGATCTGAATGGTCCGCTCAGACTGGCCATCCGTCTGCGGGTGAAATGCAGTGCTGAGATCGACCCGAGTACCCAGCTCTCTCTGAAAAGATCTCCAAAACTGAGCTGTGAACTGAGCACCTCGGTCAGAAATGATAGAAACAGGAGCACCATGCAATCTCACAATCTGCTCAATGAAGATACGAGCCAGACGCTCCGAGGTATAAGTAGTCCTCACTAGAATGAAGTGAGCCGACTTCGTCAGTCGATCAACTACTACCCACACCGAATCATGCTTACCCACGGTCAGCGGCAAACCAACTACGAAATCCATAGTGATCTGCTCCCACTTCCACTCGGGAATGGGCATAGACTGGGTCACCCCGGCTGGCCTCCGGTGCTCATACTTCACCTGCTGGCAATTCAAACACCGAGATACATAATCAGCAACATCCCTCTTCATCCCTTTCCACCAATACAGCTCTCGAAGATCATGATACATCTTCGCAGTACCCGGATGAATGGAATATCTCCAACTGTGAGCCTCTGCCAAAATCATCTGCCTCAGCTCCACAATGGCTGGAACACATACCCGGCCGTTAAGCCGCAAAGCACCGTCATCACCAATCACGAACGAGGACACTCCCCCACTCAGGACCCTGTCCCGGAGATCTCTCAGATAAGGATCCTCGAACTGCCTTTCCCAAATCTGGGAAGCTAAAGACGACTGAGACCCCACATATGCAAGCACCCGGCCTGGAACAGAATCATCAAACCGAACCCCACTAATGGACAAAGCCTGCAACTCACGGGCCAACGGCCTCATATCAGCATCAAGATAGGCGACGCTACCCATGGACTTCCTACTCAAGGCATCGGCTACAACATTAGCCTTTCCGGGATGATACCGGATAGAAAGATCATAATCCTTCAGCAGCTCTAACCAGCGGCGCTGTCTCCCGTTCAAGTCCTTCTGAGTGAACAAGTACTGGAGACTCTTATGATCGGTGAATATCTCACATGGCTCGCCATAAAGATAGTGCCTCCACAACTTCAGTGCAAACACGACAGCTAACAGCTCCAAATCATGGACAGGATAATTCTTCTCATGGACCTTCAGCTGTCTCGAGGCATAAGTAATCACCTTACCCTCCTGCATCAGAACGCTACCCAGGCCAACACCCGAAGCATCACAATATACGGTGAATCCCCCGGATCCACTAGGCAAGGCCAACACTGACGCTGAAGTCAACAGAGTCTTAAGCTTCTGAAAGCTAGACTCACAGGCATCGGACCACAGGAAAGGAACATTCTTCTGGGTCAACTTCGTCAGAGGTGCTGAAATAGAAGAAAACCCCTCGACGAACCGCCGATAATAACCTGCCAAGCCTAAGAAACTTCGAATCTCTGTAGGAGAAGTAGGCCTAGGCCAACTCTGAACGGCCTCTATCTTCTTCGGATCAACACACACCCCATCCTTGGTCACCACGTGACCTAGGAAAGATACAGAACTGAGCCAAAATTTACACTTGGAGAATTTGGCATACAACTGCTGATCCCTCAAAGTCCGAAGAACAACTCTCAAATGCTGCTCATGCTCCTCCCTGCTCCTCGAATAAACCAAGATATCATCGATAAACACAATGACGAAGGAGTCAAGGTAGGCCTTGAACACTCGGTTCATCAGATCCATGAAAGCAGCTGGGGCATTCGTAAGCCCGAAAGACATCACCAGAAACTCATAGTGGCCATATCGGGTACGAAAAGCAGTCTTGGAAACGTCCTCGGACCGAATCCTCAACTGATGATACCCCGACCTCAAATCAATCTTTGAGAAGAAGGTAGCACCCTGAAGCTGATCAAACAAATCATCAATACGCGGCAAAGGATACCTATTCTTGATAGTAACCTTATTCAGCTGCCGGTAATCAATACACATCCGCATAGAGCCATCCTTCTTCTTCACAAATAATACCGGGGCACCCCATGGAGACACACTAGGCCTAATGAAGCCCTTATCGAGCAAATCCTGAATCTGCTCCTTCAGCTCCCTCAACTCAACAGGAGCCATACGATACGGGGGAATAGATTTAGGCTGAGTGCCTGGCAATAGATCAATGCAAAACTCTATCTCCCGCATAGGCGGCAAACCCGGCAAATCATCAGGAAACACATCCGGATACTCACAAACAACCGGAACTCTATCAAGGGATAACTCCTCTGCCCGGACATCCCGAACTGAAGCAATATATCCCTCGCACCCACTAGATATCATCCTCTGCGCCTCCAAGAAAGAAATGATCCTACTCTTCGGAGAAGGCCTGGAACCTCTCCATACAACCCGAGACTCACCCTCTGCCCCGATCGTCACGGACTTGGCATGGCAATCCAAAGTCGCATGACAGGAAGCCAGCCAATCCATGCCCATAATGACATCGAAATCAGACATATCGAGCAGCATCAGATCCACTAAGGACTCTACACCACAGATGGAGATCATACACTGCCGATAACCCCTATCTACACATATAGAAGACCCGACAGGGGTGGCAACCATAAAGGGATCATCTAAGAAGACCAGATCCCTGCCCAAGCAAGGGGCAAATCCCGGCGACACATACGAATAGGTAGACCCCGGATCAATAAGAGCATAAGCATCGCGGCCACAGACAAAAATAATACCTGTGATGACATCATTGGATGCCTCAGCATCCTGACGAGTCATAGCATAGACCTGCGCCGAGCCTCCTGAACCCGGAGCTCTCTGAGACTGCTGTCTAGGAGGAATCTGAGAAACGGGCCTGGCGGCCTGAGGACCAGATGGTACCATAGCTGCGGATCCCTGGCGACCTGATGAAATATAAGGGCAACTCCTGACATAGTGCTCTGGAGACCCACACTCAAAACATCCATCACCTCTACCTCCTCTACCGCCTCTACCACCTCTGCCACGACCACCTCCAGACGAACACCTCCCGCACTGCGGCGGACCAGACTGCGAAGAGCCACCCCGCCTCTGGGATGACTGAGGCCTCGGGGTCTCTGAAGAAAAATCCTGGGCAGGCAAAGCAGCAGCCTGGGGCCTAGACTGAGAACGGCCCTGATGACCCTGACCCCTCTGAGCGGATCCACTATACCCACCAGACTGACGCGACCTCTTGGCCGCCCTCTCCGCGTCAGCCCTGGCGAAGATATCCTCCATCTGCCGCGCCACATCAACTATCTCAAAATATGACTTGTTGCCCATATCAGGGGCAACAGCTACCTGCAAGCGGGGATGGAGACCCTTAACAAACCGGAGGACCTTGTCCCTCTCCTGAGCCACCATAGCCGGCGCAAACTGAGACAACCACAAGAACCTGGTGTCATACTCTGAAACAGACAAGTTTCCCTGCCTCAACCCCTCAAACTCGCGCCTCTGAGCATCGTGCTGACTCTGGGGCACGAACCTGCTCATGAACATAGACACGAACTCAGCCCAAGACAAAGGAGGGAGGTCACTAGACCTCTGCCGCATCATGGAGACCCACCATGTCTCCGCATCTCTCGATAATCTGAAAGAAGCACACTGCACCCCTAAGGTGTCTCTAGTACCAAGAACTGTCAAAATCTTCTCACACTTCTGAATGTACCTCTGGGCAGTACATGTAGCTGAGGTACCGTCGAACTCTGGAGGCTGAAGCTTCACGAATGACTCTATCCTCCTGGCAACCTCCTCAGTGCCCATAGGAGGAGTAGAAATAACAGGACCTGCCTGAGGAGCAGAAGCAGAAGGCTGGGCAATATGATCAGGAGCAGCCTCAGAAGTAGGCGTGCTCATAACAGGTGTGGTCGGCTGAGGAGCCGAAACAGGAGCTGCAACATCATCTCTGACAGGGACCTGATGGCTAGACAAGGCCATCAGTCTCATATACTCCTCTGAAGAGATCACAACGGTGCCTGGCACAACAGCAGGCACAGGGGGAATAGATGCTGACAGAGTCGCTGCGGACACCGCAGGGATAGCTGTGTCCTGCCTAGTGGCTGACGGGCGACCTGCCCGAGTCTTCTTAGCAGCTGGCGGCTGCGTAGGTGCTGATGGCTCTCCCGCAGACGCGGGTGTAGAAGATGCAGCCCTCCTGGCTGAGGATGCTCGCGTCCTCGCCATCTGATACAATACACGAAAAAGGGTCAGCACCTATATAAGCTACTCAGCACGAATAGAGATGAAACGAAGGGAAAACATTTCCTAACATGCCCTTGTAGCCTCTCGCTCATAAGTATGGTCGACAACATACCCATAAGCAAGACTCTACTTAGACACTGCTCCAAGACTCCTAGGACTCGAATTAGAACCTAGGGCTCTGATACCAAACTGTCACGACCCAATTTCCAAGGGCTCGTGATGGCACCTAAACAACATTTGCCTAGGCGAACCAATGAAACAAGATGCGGAAAAGAACAATAATGTGAAAAGATCATAAATTGATATATAAATATAAAAGTGTGAAGTCCAAAAGAATATATCCACAAAAGAATTGGAGCATTCTAAGAGTGACTCAATAAAGTATGAATATACATCAAAGAAATCTGAGTCCTATCTCTAAGTGACTCCGGCGGTATGCCACCACGGTCTGTGTGGTCGGCTCACCTCAATCAAAAGTCTCAGAAGCCTCGGGAACCGCTAACGTCCGGGCTGCTGACTGGATGAAGGACCTGCGCACGTAGCAGAGTAAGTTATGAGCCGAAGCCCAGTAAGATCACCGACAGGCCCGCTAAGGTACCCTTGCAGGACAAGTCGCTACATGCATCATAAGCAACAACATACTATAGTAATCATACAATAAAGTAGTGAAATCACAAATAGATGTAACACATTCCATACACACAAGTAGTAACCAGAAGTCTCAAGGATTATGCCCATCCAACGTAAGGCATAGGTCAACTCAGCGGCGGTTTGGAGGTCCAATCTCTACTCCCGTGCCGACTAACCTAGACCTACGATGGACTAGCAACACCACTACTAAGTATCAACCATATACCGTGACCCGAAGTCACTATCACAATCATGAATAAGTAGACCAACGACCCGTAGTCGTTGGCTCATCTCAAATCTGTCTACGATCGCACCACACCCCCTGTCAAGTGCGTCGTATCTCAATAAATCAAGTGACCACACCACACCCCCTGTCAAGTGTGTGACATCTCAAAGATCAAGTGTCCACACCACACCCCCTGTCAAGTGTGACACATCTCATAGTATAGGCGACACCACACCCCCTGTCAAGTGTCCCTCTAACAGTATTAATATCCACGACATTAATAACAATAACAGAAATAATAACAGAAATATTAATAACGATAATATTTCACAGTCACCGTAACCCAGGTTGGTTATGCTAGCTGAACGTAAGGCGAAGGTTAACCCGACCACAGTTTGGGGGTACAATCCCTACTCCCATGTCGTCCAACCCAAGGTTACGTATAGACAGCACTACCCAACCCGGCACGTGAACAAATCAAGTACCAATATCATACAAAAGCCGGCAAAATCCTCGGCAAGACATTTATCATGACATGCCGGCAACATCCTCGGCCATGTCCCAAGTTCTTGCTATCTAAGCATGGCGTAGCAAGCGTTACTACGATATAAATTTAAGCTACCTCGACGTAGCGTTTAGACCGGCACATACCTCGGTCGAGTCACAATCTCGCTATTTATAACAAACAATAATAGCAAGTAATTCACATCATTAATCCTAAGCATTGTTAGGTACATATATGCGTACATGAAGCATACTAGCATGAAGGAAGAGTCCACAAGCACAATAGAGGTCAAGTCTCACTTACCTCGAAATTCGGGCTCAAATGCCTGGAAGAATCTCCTTTCCCGCTCGCCTTGTCCGCGAAGGACTCTCCACTAGGTCTATTAAGACAAGATATAGCACATATGAGTGCTCAATTATAGCTATTTAAGCCTATAGGCATCCATCCTAGGGTAAAAATTACCAAAATGCCCCCGGATAGGGCCGAGCCCTAAATTTACAAAATGTACTTTTCCGGACTCCCCACGCTCCCGTGAGTCCAAAAGTACACTTAGATTCCACATGCGAGCCTTGCTCGATGTCTTTCCCCAATTCTTAAGAATCTAGGGTTCTAACCCATTTCCAAGAATCAACCCTTAGATTCTTGTGTTAATCAACATAAAGATGGATTGAAAGGGCTTACCTTAAGTGTAAGTATGATTGGGTCTTCAAGAAATACCCAAAAATCGCCTCAAGAGCTCACCAAATGATTTTTATAAGTTATGAACCGAAATGGCCCGAAATGGCCTTTTTATAGCAGTTTTTGCCTCTGTAACAGCTTCTTTTGAAAAAATGATAACTTTTGATAAAAATGTCCAAATGACCTGAAACCGATGCCATTAGAACCACAACTCAAAGGGCTACAACTTTCATGTTTTGAGTTTTTCCTAATTCCTTACGGATTGGCCCGAAAATCAGCTTTTATCCGGCTGTTTGCGCCAAAACAGAACAGAAAAGTCGCACCAGATTTTCTACTGTTTTAGGGGCAAAACGGGACCCTACGAAGCTCGGAATGATCCCAAATTTTTCACACAAGCCATAAAATACTTGAGTGAGATGCTCGTCAAGACGGAACTCAATTCGGACCTCCAGAACTCAAAAAGTGGGTCCCACGGCAAAGGTTCAATTTTCGACTTTCGCCAAAATAGCGAAATTTAACCAAACGACCTCGGAATCTAATTCCGAAAGTTGCTACAAGTCACAAATGACTATACGAACCTAACGGAACTTTCGGATCTCTCATCGGAGCTCATTTGCTCAAATCGAGCTCGGAAACCTCTTTTAACTCTTTTAAACTTCCGAAACGGGGACTTTATCAAAAGTCCTATCAAACGAGGTCCGTTTTCAATTTTGAAAGTTGCTACATATCATGAATGACGAGACGGACCTAACGGTGCGCTCGGATTTTCCATCGGGGTTCGTTTACTCAAAACGACCTATCAAAACCCCAAATTCCTTTCCGGAATTTCATAAACGGATCCTTTTCTCGAAAACCTATCAAACGGACTCCGTTTCGACTCAGATTTCACAGACGGGTCATAAATGACCTAACGGAGCTTTTGGGACTATCGACACGCAAATCGAGGTCTCGGATCCCGTAACGACTATTTGAGGGTCGTTACAACTAATATGACTAAAAAATATTTAGAATTAAATGGTTTTGCCTATAAGATTCTTTTTCTTTCATTGTGTCATAGAGTTTTGGTTGAGAGTGCATGTATTCCAAAAAATAGTATGTCTTTGAGACACTTCCTTCCATGTGATTCAAATCAACTTTATCCTCTTAAAACATCTTCTATCACCATTTGTTTACACCTACAGATCGGTGCATATGGAGGACAACACATAGATATGACTAAAATATTTAAGCGGCGTTCTATCATTTTATCACATGTATCTATAAGTGTTTTCTATTTTTCACATTTAGTTCAAAATTAGTATTTGCACACATGTGTTGCGCGTGTAGCCTATTTAATAGTATTTGACAATTTCAATTTTAAATCATATAAAAATTTCCGTGCTTTGAAATCATGAAAACATATTAATTGAGTTATATATTAGAAATGAAAGTTTTAAAAAAATTAATTTAATATTTTTGCTTATACTAGTTCTACAATGAAGATATTTGGAGGTATCACCATTATCTTTAGCATTTTCTTCGATTTTTTTCTTAGTTTAATTAAATTCAGTCACGATTTTGTTGCCACCGGAAGAGGAATACATTTGAAGAAGGAAGGCTAGACGTGAACTTCTTAAGTAGTTTGTTAACTTGGGTAGACCAAGTTAGAGAAGTAATAACTATAACATGTTCAGGCAATAAAATAAACAGCGACAATAAAGCTGGTACTTCATGGTGGCTCGAAGATGAGCATTCCAGGATCTCACTTTTTGACTCATAAGGATGAAAGCTGTCATAGGTCTATATTCAATAAAAATCGAATTTGTGTAGGGAGAGTATTATACTATGTATAGATTTGAACCTCATAAGTAGCGTGTCTTAACAATGCTAGCTAATCAACAAAATTGTTAGCTTCCCTAAAACAGTGCTTTTTTAGTATAACACAGATATCAACCAACAACTTAATTTTATGAACGATATATAATCTATCCTCCAAGGAGCAATCTAGGTACCGGTCATACCGTTCTATAAGAGAAGAGAATCTGTCTCGACTATGATGAAATCATATCCTTTGTCAATGCACTGGTTTAGGCGAAACAAGAAAGATGAATCTTCAACCCAGCTGCTTGTTCCTTGTCCAAGTGCTCGTATAATAGCCATAATTAATTTGCCTCAATTATCTCTAACTACACCTACTCCTCCGCAAGCATTGTCAATAGAAGAACTATTCGTGTTTGGCTTCACAAAAAGAAGAGGTGGTTGATCCATTTGACCAAGGTGGTGTTCTTCTCTATCAATTTGAGTTCCAGAAGTATGAATAAGTTCTCTTTGCTATTAACAACCTTATTTTTCCAAATTTTTGCTTTAACTAGTTGGAAAACATTGAAGGATTTCAAGGCAATGGATTTGTTAGTGGATGGATGACCTATTCGTTATGGAAAATTAGTGCTTCGGGCCAAATAGAGCTTACCTACGGCACCTGGCTTTCTCTGGTATTCAACTGCACCAATATCCTCTAATGCTCACGGTACGATAGGAGGCATGATTCTAAGGACATAAGCACCAATAGAGTTTTTGGCTCTGAAGTTCAAAAAAAAAAATAAAAAATTCCTCATAGTAGTATTCTTGTTTGTGATGCCAATTCTACCTACATAGAATCTCCATATATTGTATGAAAATTGTCCATTTCAAAAAAGATTAACAACTGACTCCACTCCCGTGGTGAAACATGCACCAATACAGCAACAATATTTGGAAACAATATTAATGTCTATTTTAATAGTTTTATCCTCAGTTGGACTTCTATCATGTGTTGCTCTCTATACATGAAATGACATCGTGTATGGAATATCATCATGCAAGATTCCCGAGTCGAATTTAGAGAATTGTCTTCTTTGTCATAGTAGCTTCCAAGCAGATGATATAGAAAATTTTCCACCTTATTTAATGTCCAATAAGGATTATCATTTGACTCTTAAAAAAGAGTTAAATAGGTCCTGGATATCATATCTTTAATAAGATCAGGAAGTTGAGGTACCGAACATGATCAATCCTGTGGAACATGTTCAAACACTTCCTTTATAAGTTTATATACTATTGTTCTATCGATATTCCCCAATTCTAGAGTTGTTATGAAAGGGATCTGATAAGTCCAGTTATCAAACCAAAAGTTGATGACTCCTATTCCAGTTTTACACCAAAGTTTCTTTTTAATTTTCTTTTTAATTTTGAGCAAAGCTTTCCAGCTATGTAATTGTCCAGGCTTCCACTGAATGTTACGTTGGCAATGTGGTATTTCAGCAATATTTTGCCTTCAGAAATTTGGATCATATTGAGTTAGTTGTCAAAACGACTGAGGGGGTCTGAAACTCCCCAAGCGACCTCAATATTCAACAAAACTAGTTTTCATAAGCCCCAAGTAACAAGACATATTTATATCAATTTTAAAGCACTAATTAAATCAATAATGCTAAAAATGCTGGGTCAAAATGACACTAGCTCTTAAAATCGTTGTTAAACTAAATTTTTGTTCCAAAGCGGACCAAACAGTGCAGAAATGCCATCAAATTTTATGCACAAGTCGCATCTATCATGATGGTTCTAATGGTGCTCTCAAATTTTAGAACGAATAACATTCAAGACGTTAAAAAAATCTTGATATGTTTCAAATTAGTGAAAGAACCTTCAAGAAAAATAAAACCAGAAGTGAGCTTATCTAACATCGAGGAGAATTTTATTATATTATTGATGCTTCATGCGCATGCCAAGCACTTTGGTAGAATATAATTCTAATAAATCTAGATCCTAATCAAAGAAACATCTATTATTGATTGTAATAATAGTTCGACAATTAATCTTTCAAAAATCCAGTTATACAAGCATGGTCGTAGCAAGCATATAATTGTGCTGTTTCACTTCTTATGAGATCTCACAAAAGCCGTTATTATGGAATTATTATTATGTGCTCTAGAAGAACAATATGGCTGCTGTTGTTCCGGCAGAAGCGTATAATCAGTGTGTAAGAGACGATCCCGAGCCCACAAGTTACTTGTGTCACCTTAAGAAATCTAACCCCCTCACAGTTGTCCAAGGTTCACGGGTTAATTTCTCTCAGGATGGAACGAGATAACAGTTCTACGGTAGCGGCACTTCAAACCGTAGAACTCTACGTACTCAAAAGAACGGAGCAAATCACACGACATACTTTAGTATGCAGAAAAGAGAGGGGATGCAGTAAGATGTTATGTGTTCAAAGACTGACGTGAGACATCTATTTATAGCTTAAGGGAATGCAGAATATGAAGAGTCACCACCTTTCAGATATGGCTGTTACAGAAGACCACACTAATGGCTGGTGTTAATACATAACGGGATTATTTAATCATTCAGATTCCCGTTACACAAACGGATTAATATCAAATATTAATAATAAATTATTAATTAATTAATATTTTTAGTTTTGTTTTAAGTCAATCAATCATATCAATTGACCGAATCCGAATACGAGCCGAAGCCGATACGAGCGAGCGACGACGACGGCGTGAGGCTTCCCTTCTTCTCAACCCTTTTAGGAGTTAAAAGAAGCACTTCTCTATTTAAACCCAACAAAAGCCTTTTCCTCTACCAATGTGGGAGAAAGTGCATTTCCCTAGTAAAAGGAACCTTTCGACCCATTTCCCATTCACACTCTTCACATTCCAAAATCCCAACAATCCCCCACATGAATGAGGAATGGCTATATTATGGAAATATGCATGACAGAATTGTGTGATTTGCAATAAAGAATTAGTTGCATCGGGATAAGTAGGTTTCTCTTTGAACTTTCCGTAGTGAACATACATCGGATATACTCGATCAATCGGTAGATTTGATATCTTTGAACCGTTGAGCTTTGGTGTATACCTAGACAATGTAAGTCACACAACTAACCCTTAACCGTCTTTGGTTATCACTGTTGTGTTCGTTTCAGTCATGAACACCGCCTGGTTTCGTAAGTGCTTAGAGAATTGGCCACACCTAATTCTCCTTGAAGCGGCTTCCACTTCACACTTACTTAGGTGATTTCTAAATGTGTAATCCCATAGATGTAAACTATTTGATAATTACAATATCAAACTTAGATAATCATTAAAAAATACCTCTAGCATTTTATCCTTGATACTTGAACATTGTCTCATCACGAGAATGGACCAAAAATTTAATTGACAATGTTGTACCATCATACATAACTTTGTATTCTCCTTGAACCTAGTTCTTGGGATCTCCAGTCTCCTAGGTAGAGTTACCGCCGTAATGACTTGTCCTCTGCCATAGTCCCATTCCTTTCGATGAACATTCAACCGCCTCTCTAGTTAGGCCTTTTGTAAGCGGATCCGACACATTATCCCTTGACTTTACGTAATCAATGGTGATAACTCCTCTAGAGAGTAAGTCCCTAACGGTTTTATGCCTTCGTCGTATATGACGATTCTTACCGTTATACATGGCATTCCTTGCTCGTCTTATAGCCGATTGACTATCACAATGTATACAAATTGGTGTCAACGGCTTAGGCCAGAACGGAATGTCTTCCAAAAAGTATCGAAGCCATTCAGCTTCTTCACCGGCCTTATCTAAAGCTATAAATTCAGCTTCCATTGTAGAGCGGGCAATACACGTTTGCTTGGACGATTTCCAAGATACCTCTCCACCACTAAGTGCGAAAATATATCCACTTGTGGACTTAGAATCAGCTGTGCCGGTGATCCAATTGGCATCACAATATCCTTCAATGACCGCAGGATACTTGTTATAATGCAATGCAAAGTCTTGGGTGTATTTTAAATATTCCAAAACACGTTTCATTGCCATCCAATGAGTTTGATTGGGATTACTCATGTATCGGCTTAGTTTACTTATAGCACAAGCTATATCTGGACGAGTACAATTCATGATATACATCAAACTTCCCAAAACACGAGCATAATCCCGTTGCGACGTGCTTTGACCTTTGTTCTTTTTAAGAGCAAGGTTTACATCAATAGGAGTCTTTGAAACTTTAAAGTCCGAATACTTAAATTTTTCAAGCATACTATTGATGTAACGAGATTGAGACAAAACCAGACCTTGAGGAGTCCTATGCATCTTAACACCCAGAATTAGGTCGGCGACTCCTAAGTCTTTCATATCAAATTTGCTAGTTAGCATGCGCTTTGTAGCATTTATATTGGCAATGTCATTACTCATTATCAACATGTCATCCACATATAGACAAACAATGACTACATAATTAGGAGTGTTTTTAATGTAAACACATTTATCACACTTGTTAATTTTAAAGCCATTTGACAACATTGTATGATCAAATTTTGCATTCCATTATTTAGGTGCTTGTTTTAGTCCATAAAGCGACTTAACAAATTTACACACCATCTTTTCTTTTCCCGGAACCACAAACCCTTCAGGTTGTTCCATGTAAATTTCTTCCTCCAAATTCCCGTTTAAGGACGATGTCTTAACATCCATTTGATGGATTTCAAGATCATAGACGGCGGGTAACGCTATTAACATACGCATGGATGTAATTCTAGTTACCGGCGAGTATGTTTCAAAGTAATTAAGACCTTCTTGTTGTCTATAGCTTGTAACAACAAGCCTTGCCTTGTACTTGTCAATAGTGCCACCAGCTTTTATTTTTCTTTTGAAAATCCACTTAGAACCTAATGGTTTGTTTCCAGGAGGAAGATCAACCAAGTATGGTTGTTCAAAATAGATTCTATTTCACTATTGACTGCCTCTTTCCAAAATGGAGAGTCTGAAGAAGACATGACTACTTTAAACGTCCGAGGCTCATTTTCCAAAAGAAAAGTAACAAAGTCATCTCCAAATGAAGTAGAAGTTCTTTGACGCTTGCTCCGTCTTGGTTCTTCCTCATTTGGTGAATTTCCTTTGGTTCCTTCCCGAGGTCGCTTGGATCTTTCACCAACTGACTCACATTCCTTCTTATACGGATATATATTTTCAAAGAATTCAGCACTATTAGATTCCATCACCTTATTAACGTGAATGTCGGGATTTTCTGATTTATGAACCAGAAATCAATATGCTTTACTGTTTATAGCATATCCAATGAAAACACAATCAACTGTTTTTGGTCCAATCTTAACCCTTTTGGGTTTTGGGACTTTCACTTTTGCCAAACACCCCCACACTTTGAAGTAATTCAAGTTGGACTTTCTTCCTTTCCACTTCTCATATGGAATGGAAAGTATTTTGATATGGGGAACTCGATTGAGTATTTGATTAGCCGTGAATATAGCTTCCCCCCACAAGTTCTGGGGTAAACCCGAACTTATTAACAAGGCATTCGTCATCTCCTTTAATGTTAGATTTTTCCTTTCCGCAATCCCATTAGATTGAGGCGTGTAAGGGGCAGTTGTTTGATGAATAATGCCATATTCCAAACAAATTTGTTCAAAAGTAGATTCATATTCGCCGCCCCTATCACTTCTTATCATTTTGATCTTTTTGTTAAGTTGCGTTTCAACTTCATTTTTGTATTGCTTGAATGCGTCAATTGCCTCATCTTTACTACTAAGTAGATAAACATAGCAGTAACGAGTGCTATCGTCAATAAAAGTTATGAAATACTTCTTTCCACCGCGAGATGGTATTGACTTCATGTCACAAATGTCCGTATGAATTAAGTCTAATGGTTCAGAATCCCTTTCAATTGACTTGTAAGGGTGTTTAGTATATTTAGACTCAACACATATTTGACATTTTGACTTTTCGCAATCAAATTTAGGCAATACTTCTAAATTGATCATTTTCCGCAAGGTTTTATAATTGACATGTCCCAAACGAGAATGCCTTAAATTATTTGACTCAAGTAAGTAAGAAGAAGCTGCAATTTTATTCATAGTGTCAACGACCATTACATTGAGTTTAAAAAGGCCCTCAGTCAGGTAACCTTTTCCTACATACAGCTCATTCTTAGTTATTACAACTTTGTCAGAAATAAAAACACACTTAAACCCGTTTTTAACGAGAAGTGCAGTAGACACCAAGTTCTCCCGTATTTCAGGAACGTGAAGAACAGAGTCACAACCTTGCCGTATGTCATCTTGAGGAATATCTTTCCATATCCTTCAATTTTGGCAGTTGCAGAATTGCCCATAGAGAGTGTCTCATCAGGTCCAGCAGGAGCATATGAAGCAAACGCTTCCTTCACAGCACAAACATGGCGGGTGGCTCCTGAATCAATCCACCATTCTTTAGGATTTCCAACCAAGTTGCATTCAGAGATCATAGCACACAGATCAATGTCTTGCACTCCTTGGGCCAATTTATTCTCTTCAACCATGTTGGCTTGACCTTTTTCCTTTTTTCTGTCCTTGTCCTTCTTTGCAACACGACAGTCTGCGGACTTATGTCCACTCTTGCCACAGTTGTAGCAATTTCCCTTGAATTTTTTCTTGCTAGGGTTTGTCTTCCCTCCAGAAGGCTTTTTTCTCTTATTTGGATTATGCTCAACAATATTTGCTCCCGCTATTGTAGCATTTCCACGAGCATTCTTTTCAGCAGATTTGTTGTCTTCTTCAATTCTTAATCGTACAATCAAATCTTCAAGGGTCATCTCCTTGCGCTTATGTTTCAAGTAATTTTTAAAGTCCTTCCATAATGGAGGCAACTTTTCAATCATGGCCGCAACTTGAAACGCCTCATTATTCATCAGACTTTCAAAGAAAAGTTTGTTAGCAACAATATAATTAATACTTTTAACATAAGTATTGATCAGGATCAAACCTTCGGCAAGGAGATCATGGATAATGACTTGAAGTTCTTGGACTTGGGATACAACAGATTTGTTATCCACCATCCTATAATCCAGAAATTTGGCCGCCACAATTCAGTCCAGCATCTTCAGTCTTATATTTCTTTTCCAATGCATTCCACAGTTTCTTTGACGTTTCAACATTACTATAAACGTTTTATAAGTCATCTTCCAAGCCACTTAAAATATAATTCTCGCATAGGAAGTCAGAATGCTTCCAAGCCTCAATCACAAGGAAGCGTTCGTTTTCAGGTGTTTCATCAGTCAGGACCGGAGCATCCTCCTTAATAAACCTTTGCAGGCTTAAAGTGGTCTGATAAAAAAACATCTTTTGCTGCCATCTTTTAAAGTCCACACCAGAAAACTTCTCCGGCAGGTGGCATAACCGTTGCAGTAGTAGCACGGCTAGGCCCTGCAGCACTAGAAACTGCGGTAGCAGTAGCACTCACAACAAGGACAGTTGGATCCACTTCGTTTGTCATCTCTGTCAAAATGACACAAGCAGAAACAATATCAACAAACTGTTTAGACGGTTGGAGTAGAAAAACCACAAAGGCTTTTAGTCTCCACAAACAGATTAGTTAACAGTAAATAGGAGTAGAAAACCACGAAGGTTTTAGTCTCCACAAACAGATTAATTTACAGTAAATATGAGTAGAAAACCACGAAGGTTTTAGTCTCCTTAAGCAGTCTCCTTAAACGATATTTATTTAAATGCAGAAAATAAATAACATTAGATTTCTTAAGCTTGTTCCTGCATTCAAATAAATCAGAAAATACAAAACAGAAGTGTATAATCAGTGTGTAAGAGACGATCCCGAGCCCACAAGTTACTTGTTTCTCCTTAAGATCTAACCCCCTCACAGTTGCCCAAGGTTCTCGGGTTAATTTCTCCCAGGATGGAACGGGATAACAGTTCTACGGTAGCGGTACTTCAAACCGTAGAACTCTGCGAACTCAAAAGAATGGAGCAATTCACACGTCTTACTTTTAGTATGCAGAAAAGAGAGGGGATGCAGTAAGATGTTATGTGTTCTGTGTATTCTGTCTCTTCTGTGTGTGTTAAAAGACTGACGTGAGACATCTATTTATAGCCTAAGGGAATGCAGAATATGAAGAGTCACCACCTTTCAGATATGGTTGTTACAGAAGACCACATTAATGGCTGGTGTTAATACATAACGAGAAAATTATTAATGAGGAGGAACGAATCAATCTGACTTATTTAATCATTCAGATTCTCGTTACACAAACAGATTAATATCGAAGCCGAAGCCGAAGACGGCGCGAGGCTTCCTTTCTTCTCAACCCTTTTAGGAGTTAAAAGAAGCACTTCTCTATTTAAACCCAACAAAAGCCTTTTCCTCTACCAATATGAGAGAAAGTGCATTTCCCTAATGATGTTCGGCATTTTATGCCTACTTTTCCTCAATATTTCCGCACATTTGAGCTTGTTTTGCACTCGTTTGGTAGCTTGTGAATGTGGTTTTACACTGATTTTATGTCATGCGTGTGTAGGTTGTTGTGCGGTACATTTGGAGCTTTTAGGAGCTTGATTGAGCAAGAATTGGTTGGATGTTGATTGAAGATTGGATTGAGCACACAAAGGCACGACACGAGCCGAGTTTTTGAGCGAAAGAAGAGCATTTTGGCCTGGCGCCCTAGCCCATGCGCCGCGTGCTCTACCGCGCGCAGTGGCTAGGCGCGTTTGGCTTGCACCGCATGGCCAAAGCATGGAGGCTGTGACGGGTTCTGACTATTGGAACGCGTTCCGAGGCGCGGGGCGCCCGTTATAGCGCCCCTTGTGCGCGTTTTTACGTCCTATTCCTTCTAGCATCGGGTCTAACTTATTACTAAGGGTTTGGAAACATTACAAATAGTTCATTACTTAGTTTTTGTAAGGAGTTCAGACCTTTGGAGCAAGTTTTGGAGGAGAGGGGAGGAGCCCTAGATGTCTTCTACACAAGTTCTTTCTCTCTTTCTCTTATTCTTCTCTTTAATTCTATAGTTTGTTTGTTCTCGGGTTAGAGTAAATACATGAAGGTTGATGTTTGAAAGTTGATTTCTATATATTGATTTACCATTATGGATTGTTTATTCTTTCTTGATCATAATTGTTTGATTATTAAGGCCTGATAATTGAACACTATCTATGGTTTTTAGATTGAACTCGAAAGAGGGAATTTAATTACGCAATAAGAAAGAATAGAACTAGTTTGTGAACCCGGGCATCGTGGAACCAATTTGTGAGTAGGATAGACATATACTTGCTCGCCTAGTTTAACTTATTACAGAATTCGTTAATGCGTGCACGTGATTCAACCCATAGACATATAGGGATTGGAGTAGCCTGCATAGACCGTGAAGAATCGAAAGGTTTTCACGGGTACAATTAACCTGTTAGTTAGCAATCTAGGAAATCAAGATGGAGAATCAACTGGAAAACTCAACTGGATTGTTCGTAACTCTTACCCGGGACCGTCATCTTTTATTGATAACAACTTAGAATTTGCTCTGTTACTTGATTTCAATTACTTGTTTTTATTACTGTATTTAGTTAGTAAAAATCTCAACCATTAGAAAAGATCCCTGAATAGTTTATATAAAGTGTTTGCTAGAATTCAGTCTGAATAGTCCTCGTGGGAACGATACTCTACTTATCACTTTATTACTTGTCGACCACGTATACTTGCGTGTGCGTTTGGGAGCAACAAGTTTTTGGCGCCGTTGCCGGGGACTAATTTCGGACTATTTTCTTTTTGAACAATTACTTAATTGCTATTCAGGTTTAATTTTTTGTTGAGTTTCTTGTGCTGTTTCAGGCAATAGGTTTTGAATGCAAAGGAACAAAAAGGACGAATCACTCGCACCTTTTGATCCCGAGCCTGAAAGAACCTTGAGAAAGACAAAGAAGGAAGCGAGAGATCGAGAAGAATTAGCAATCGTACTTGCCTCTCTACCTGTTGAAATGGCTGAAGAACAAGCAGTAGCAGTGAGAGATGTGGCTCTTCCTAGTCTGAAAGGAGTAGAGTCAAGTATTGTGAAGCCTGCTATTACTGGAAATTTTGAGATCACTGATTTTATGTCATGCGTGTGTAGGTTGTTGTGCGGTACATTTGGAGCTTTTAGGAGCTTGATTGAGCAAGAATTGGTTGGATGTTGATTGAAGATTGGATTGAGCACACAAAGGCACGACACGAGCCGAGTTTTTGAGCGAAAGAAGAGCATTTTGGCCTGGCGCCCTAGCCCATGCGCCGCGTGCTCTACCGCGCGCAGTGGCTAGGCGCGTTTGGCTTGCGCCGCATGGCCAAAGCATGGAGGCTGTGACGGGTTCTGACTATTGGAACGCGTTCCGAGGCGCGGGGCGCCCGTTATAGCGCCCCTTGTGCGCGTTTTTACGTCCTATTCCTTCTAGCATCGGGTCTAACTTATTACTAAGGGTTTGGAAACATTATAAATAGTTCATTACTTAGTTTTTGTAAGGAGTTCAGACCTTTGGAGCAAGTTTAGGAGGAGAGGGGAGGAGCCCTAGATGTCTTCTACACAAGTTCTTTCTCTCTTTCTCTTATTCTTCTCTTTAATTCTATAGTTTGTTTGTTCTCGGGTTAGAGTAAATACATGAAGGTTGATGTTTGAAAGTTGATTTCTATATATTGATTTACCATTATGGATTGTTTATTCTTTCTTGATCATAATTGTTTGATTATTAAGGCCTGATAATTGAACACTATCTATGGTTTTTAGATTGAACTCGAAAGAGGGAATTTAATTACGCAATAAGAAAGAATAGAACTAGTTTGTGAACCCGGGCATCGTGGAACCAATTTGTGAGTAGGATAGACATATACTTGCTCGCCTTGTTTAACTTATTACAGAATTCGTTAATGCGTGCACGTGATTCAACCCATAGACATATAGGGATTGGAGTAGCCTGCATAGACCGTGAAGAATCGAAAGGTTTTCACGGGTACAATTAACCTGTTAGTTAGCAATCTAGGAAATCAAGATGGAGAATCAACTGGAAAACTCAACTGGATTGTTCGTAACTCTTACCCGGGACCGTCATCTTTTATTGATAACAACTTAGAATTTGCTCTGTTACTTGATTTCAATTACTTGTTTTTATTACTGTATTTTGTTAGTAAAAATCTCAACCATTAGAAAAGATCCCTGAATAGTTTATATAAAGTGTTTGCTAGAATTCAGTCTGAATAGTCCTCGAGGGAACGATACTCTACTTATCACTTTATTACTTGTCGACCACGTATACTTGCGTGTGCGTTTGGGAGCAACAAGTTTTTGGCACCGTCGCCGGGGACTAATTTCGGACTATTTTCTTTTTGAACAATTACTTAATTGCTATTCAGGTTTAATTTTTTGTTGAGTTTCTTGTGCTGTTTCAGGCAATAGGTTTTGAATGCAAAGGAACAAAAAGGACGAATCACTCGCACCTTTTGATCCCGAGCCTGAAAGAACCTTGAGAAAGACAAAGAAGGAAGCGAGAGATCGAGAAGCATTAGCAATCGTACTTGCCTCTCTACCTGTTGAAATGGCTGAAGAACAAGCAGTAGCAGTGCGAGATGTGGCTCTTCCTAGTCTGAAAGGAGTAGAGTCAAGTATTGTGAAGCCTGCTATTACTGGAAATTTTGAGATCAAGCCCGGCATGATTCAGTTGCTGCATGTGACGGGGCAATATGGTGGATTCCTGCATGAAGATCCGCAGCAACACTTGCAGAACTTTCTGGAGATCAGTGATACTTATACACCGGCAGGTGTGCCTACTGATTATGTGCCTTTGTTCCCATTTTCATTGATTGGGACAGCAAGGAAGTGGTTAAAGGCTGAAAAGCCTGGGTCTATCACTACTTGGGAGGATTTGGCTAAGAAATTCTTGGCTAAGTTTTATCCGTCTGCCAAGACGCCCAGGTTGAGGAGCGCAATTTTGTCCTTCAGGCAGTTTGAAGGCGAATCATTATATGCAGCCTGGGAGAGATTTAAAGCTTTATTGAGAGATTGTCCACACCACAACCAATCTAATGAGGTTATTGCACACACTTTTGTTGAGGGGTTGAACCAACATACTAAGATTGTGGTTCATGCTGCTGCTGGAGGCCAAGTGTTGGCTTTAAATTTTGAACAGATCTATGACTTGCTTGATAAGTTTTCACAGAGCAATCCTGATTGGCAGGGTGATGGCAGAGCTAATATACATATGGAGGGGGCTAGCAGAGCTATTACGCAGAAAGCTGCTGGGGTACTTCAACTAGATGGAATTACAGAGCTGCGAGCGAAGATGGATGCTATTTCTAATCAAATCAGCAAGCTGGCTCTCCAAGCAAAGCCACAACCAGCTCCAGTGCAGCAAGTTCAGACCTTTTGTGAAGTATGTGGTGAGGATCATAGCACTGAGGTTTGTCCCTCTAACCCAGAGTCAGTATATTATGTGGGTAATCAGAACAGATCACAGGGCCAAAACCGAAATCAGTATGGTAATAATTATAACACGGGTTGGCGTGTGAGCAGTTTCAGGGTAATGAGAGAGCCCAATTTACTCAAAGCAATGCACCACAGCAGGGGTCGCAGTCACAGGCTCAACCACAGCAGTCTAATACTATGGAGGATATGCTCAAGAAAATTCTTGCAGGGCAGCAAAAGCTCATGGATGAGTCAGCATCTCAGGCACAAACAATTAAAGATTTGAGCAATGCGCAGAAAGATCTTGAAAGACAATTGGGGCAGCTTGCTGGAGCACAAAATAATAGACCTCGGGGTGCTTTACCGAGTGATACAGAGAAGAATCCTAGAGAATTTGTGCAAGCAGTGACTTTGAGCAATGGAAGAGCACTGGAGGAAGTTCCCCCAAAGCCAAAGAAGCCTGTTGGTGAGTTAGAGCCAAATGTTGATAGGGAAGTGGAAAGAGAAGCAGAGAAAGTAACTGAAAAGCAGCCCGAGTCTGCTATTGTGAGACCACCACCACCTTTCCCGCAGAGACTTCAGAAGCAGAAAGTTGATGCAGCATGCAAGAAATTTTTGGAGATATTGAGTCAAATTCAGGTAAATATTCCTTTGGTGGAGCTTTTGCGGGATGTTCCCAAATATGCTAAATACATCAAGGATATTGTTTCTAACAAGAGAAGATTGACTGAGTTTGAGACAGTTGCACTTACTGAGGAGTGCAGTTCCAGAGTTAGAAGCAAGCTTCCGCAAAAATTGAAGGACCCGGGCAGTTTTACCATCCCTTTGAAAATTGGGGAACATGAGGTTGGTCGTGCTTTATGTGATTTGGGTGCTAGTGTGAATTTGATGCCTTCTTCAGTTTTTAGGAAGCTAGGCCTGGGTGAGCCACGACCCACTACTGTGACCCTGCAGCTTGCTGATAGATCTTTGACATGCCCCGAGGGGATTATTGAGGATGTGCTTGTACAAGTGGGTCAGTTCATATTACCCGTTGATTTTATTATTCTTGATTATGAAGCTGATCCTGAGGTTCCTCTCATCTTGGGAAGAGGATTTTTAGCTACTGCGGATGCTGTTATTCGAGTCAGAGCAGGAAAGATGATTATGAAGGTAAATGGGGAAGAAGCTGTGTTTAATGTGTTCAGAGCTATCCAGCTTCCTTCTCATTATGAAGAGTTGTCCATGGTAAAAGTGATAGATGATGAATTGACTGCTGATGAGAGGTCATTCTTGGCTTCTAATGTTGATTCTTTAGAAAGGGCACTCTTATGTGATGATGATGATATCCTGAAGGATGACGATACTGAAGAATATGTGGAGGTTCTTAATATGCAGAGTAGATTCATCCCAGGGTGGAAGAAATTTGAGGAGCTTGATAGACCGTTGACCTTAGCTCCTCCTAAACCGTCTATTGAGAAAGCTCCTAATCTTGAGCTCAAACCTTTACCCGCACATTTACGTTATGCGTATTTGGGTGAAGGTAATACTTTGCCCGTGATCCTTTCTTCTTTGTTGTCTGATGTGCAGGTTGAGAAGGTGTTGCGGGTATTGCGAGAGCGCAAGAGAGCTATTGTTGGACTATTGCGGATATTAGAGGGATTAGTCCTTCTTTCTGCATGCATAAAATTCTCTTGGAGGAAGATCATAAGCCATCCATAGAGCAGCAGAGGAGGCTAAATCCAATCATGAAGGAGGTGGTGAAGAAAGAAGTTATCAAGTGGCTGGATGCTGGTATTATTTTTCCTATCTCTGACAGCAAGTGGGTGAGTCCAGTGCAATGTGTTCCTAAGAAGGGGGGCATGACAGTGGTGAAGAATGAGAACAATGAGTTGATTCCTACAAGAACTGTTACAGGGTGGCGAATTTGCATTGATTATAGGAAGCTCAACAAGGCCACCAGGAAAGATCACTTCCCACTCCCTTTTATTGATCAGATGTTGGATAGACTTGCAGGCCATGAGTATTACTGTTTCTTGGATGGGTATTCGGGCTACAATCAAATTGTGATAGCTCCTGAAGACCAAGAGAAGACCACTTTTACTTGTCCATATGGCACCTATGCATTTAGGAGGATGCCATTTGGGTTGTGTAATGCCCCAGGGACTTTTCAGCGATGCATGATGGCTATTTTCACTGATATGGTGGAAAATTTTGTGGAGGTATTTATGGATGATTTCTCAGTGGTTGGTGACTCTATTGATGAATGTTTAAAAAATCTTGATGCTGTGCTGAGCCGTTGTGAAGAAACAAATCTGGTGCTGAATTGGGAAAAATGTCACTTTATGGTTCAAGAAGGCATAGTACTTGGGCACAAGGTGTCAAAGCAAGGAATTGAGGTTGATAAAGCAAAGATTGAGGCTATTGAGAAATTACCACCACCTATCTCTGTTAAGGGGGTGCGTAGTTTCTTGGGACATGCAGGGTTCTATAGACGTTTCATAAAGGACTTCTCTAAAATTTCCACTCCATTGTGCAAATTGTTAGAGAAGGATGTGAAATATGTGTTTGATGATGCTTGTATCAAGGCGTTTGAAGAGTTGAAGAAAAGGTTGGTGATCGCACCAATCATCATTGCTCCTGACTGGTCTTTGCCATTTGAATTGATGTGTGATGCGAGTGATAATGCTATTGGGGCTGTTCTAGGCCAAAGAATTGGAAGAATCTTTCACTCCATCTATTATGCAAGCAAGACGCTTGATGCAGCCCAGTCTAATTATACTACCACTGAGAAGGAGTTGCTAGCCGTGGTTTATGCTTTTGATAAATTCAGATCTTATTTGGTTGGCACTCGAGTTGCCGCAATCCGATATTTGTTTGAAAAGAAGGACTCCAAGCCTAGACTCATTAGATGGGTTCTCTTATTGCAAGAGTTTGATGTTGAAATTTGAGATCGCAAGGGCACTGAGAATCAAGTTGCTGATCATTTGTCAAGGCTGGAGAATAGAGATCATGTAGATGAAGGGCCCGAGATTAAAGAGGTGTTTCCTGATGAGCAACTTTTTGCTCTTGATACAGCTAAGGTGCCATGGTATGCTGACATGGTGAATTTACTTGTGAGTAATGTGTACCCCCTGGGGCAACTGCTGAGCAGAAGCGTAAACTCCTTCATGAGAGCAGATTTTATGTGTGGGATGAGCCCTATTTGTACAAGATAGGAGTTGATCAACTAGCTAGGAGATGTATTCCAAGGGAAGAAGTAGAGCCGGTTCTACAGAGCTGCCATGCCTCTCCTTATGGTGGCCACCTTGGTGGAGATCGAACAGCTGCAAAGGTACTTCAATCTGGTTTCTTTTGGCCTACTTTATTTAAGGATGCTCATGCATTAGTGAAGCAATGTGATCGTTGCCAAAGAACGGGTACTATTACTAGGCGTCACGAGATGCCTTTGAACAATATCTTGGAGATTGAGCTGTTTGATTGTTGGGGTATTGATTTCATGGGTCCATTCCCACCTTCTATGGGCAATAAATACATCCTAGTAGCAGTTGATTATGTGTCGAAATGGGTGGAGGCTATTGCACTTCCAACGAATGATGCGAGTGTGGTGGTGAAGTTCGTGAAGAAGAATATTTTCACTCGTTTTGGGACACCGCGGGCTATCATTAGTGATGAAGGTACGCATTTTTGTAACCGGTTGTTCAATAAGTTATTGGCTAAGTATGGGGTTCGCCACAAGGTGGCTACTGCTTATCATCCCCAAACTAGTGGCCAAGTGGAAGTGTCTAACAGAGAGATCAAGCAAATCCTTGAGAAGACTGTGAATGCCTCGAGGAAGGATTGGGCTATGAAGTTAGATGATGCTCTCTGGGCCTATCGAACTGCATTCAAAACGCCTATTGGAACCTCTCCATATAGGCTTGTTTATGGTAAGGCCTGTCAATTGCCGGTTGAATTAGAGCATAAGGCGTATTGGGCTATTCAAAAGCTCAACCTTGATATGGCCTTAGCGGGTGAGAAGAGGATGCTCCAGTTGCATGAACTTGAAGAGTTCCGTTTCCATGCATATGAAAATGCGAAATTATATAAGGAACGGACAAAGAAGTGGCATGATAAGCACATTGAGCATCGCGCTTTTGAGCCCGGGTAGCGTGTATTGTTGTTCAACTCGAGGTTGAAATTGTTTCCGGGCAAGTTGAAGTCGAGATGGTCGGGGCCTTTTGAAGTTGTTCGTGTTACCGCACAGGGTGCGATTGCATTGAGAGCCCCGGGTACTGAGAGCACATTTTTGGTTAATGGTCAACGGGTGAAACATTATTGGGGAGGTGCGGTGAATCATCGCACTTCAATTACATTGAGAGACCCTTGATTTATACCCGTCGTGCCACGACGTTAAATAAGGCGCTTCTCGGGAGGCAACCCGAGTTTGTAATTGTAATAGTTTAGTTTATTTTGTTTTTATAGTGTCACGTAGTTGTTGTTTTTGTGTGTCGTTTTTGTAGGAATTGGGTGAGCTAAACAAGGTGTAATGGATGCATTGAGGGGTATGGGACGTTTCGAGACATGTCCCACGCTTGGGTTTGTACTTGGAATCGAAATTCGGTGCGAAAAAACGTGCTTGGGCGCGTTCGGGAGTGCCCCGCGCCTCCCAACGCACGAGAAAAAGAGCTGAAGCAAGAAGCTTGGCGCGGTTGGGAGCGCCCCGCGCCTCCCACCGCGCCGAGTTAGGCAGAACCTCGAATTTGTGGCACGCTACAGGCATGCGCCGCGGGTCCAACCGCGGAAGGCAAGAATTTTTGGTTCTCAATGCGGGTCAACGGGTTTGACCCGAAATTCTTTAATCCCCCATGCCCTATATCCCGATTTCTAACACTTGTTCTTCATTACTTTCACTCCAAACACTCTCTAATCACACACTAATTCACTTGCAACACTTGGAATCATTCCAACTCATTGTGCAATCAACTCTAACACATTCAAGTAAGTACATTCCTACTTTTCCTTCTCAATAACATGTAAGTTGCATTCATTATTGCTCATGGGGGATTTCTTAGCTAAGTTACAAGCTTGTGCATAAAAATTTAATCTTGATGTGCTTAACTTGTCTATTATGCTTAGTATAGAACTTGTGACTTGTAAAAAGAGATCTCCCAACAATTTGGGAGGGTTGGCACATTACAAAATCCATTGAAATTGCTAGTTTGAAGTTGTGCACACTAGGTGTTTGTGAAAAAGCCTCAAAGATGAAATATCAATGACATTGTGAATTCTTGAGTAGCAATGCATTCCTTAGGCTTACTATGAACATTAGGTGTTGCATACACACTAGAATTGATCATGAGGCACCCACACTAGCTTGATTTTAAAAATTCAAAACGTGGCATATTTTGCCCAAGGCTAGTTTTGTTCAAGTGTGGGGTTGCTCGTGCCATTGAAACGAGTGATTGACACATAGAGTGTGTGATAAGTGTGGGGTGGTACCCTTGAGCTTGAATTGTATTTTGGTGCTTAGCTATACATCTCACATTGATATTTGTGTTTGTATAGGTACCATGGTAGCCACATCTCATAAGGCGAGTTCTTCATCCACCGCGGGCCCGAAGAGAGAACCTCAAGCCGGGCCTTCATCCACAACGCAAAAGGGCAAGGCACCGGCCAAGCCCAAGGCAAAAGCAAAGGCAAAGGCTAAGATACCAAAGGACGCGGTGCCGATACCACGTCCCGGAGGCAAGACTCGGTATGGCCTCCCTTTTGTGAAGAAGGGAGATTGCCAAACATGGTACAAGAATGTGCGGCTCGCGGGGTGCATACCCGAGCAAGCCATTGATAAACGACCGGTGCTACAGAAGTTTAGAAGTGTGGCCGAGAAGATCATTGCCCTAAAGTGGGACTCAGTGTTTGAGAGTCCGGGGCACGCCAACTTGGACATGGTCCAAGAATTGTATGATAACTGGGAGCCCGATGAAGCGTGGAGAGATGATGATGTGGTGACGGTTCGGGGAGTGAAGGTGAAGTTGGATCCATCGGCATTGAATGCCTTCTTGGGGGTAGCTGACCCCGATTATGATGAGCTGAGAGAGTACATCAAGAAACCGGATTACACGGCCTTGCGGGAGACCCTATGTGGTGAGGGCTCCACGCATAAGTGGGGGCGAGGAGCGGCTGGGAGACACAAGTTTATGCATTTCTCCCAGTTTCTCAAGCCGGCTCGTGTTTGGATGAGGTTCATAAATGCACGGATACTACCATGTTCTCATTACTCCGAGGTCACTAAGACTCGGGCGTGCATGGTGTACTTTTTCATGAATGGGAGGCCGGTGAACATAGGATACTACATGCTGCGAGTGATGAAAGAGCAAAGAAAAGAAAAATCATGTAGTAGGTTGTACTTTGGGAACCTCTTGACCCGTTACTTAGAGAAGGCGGGCGTCCCCGTAGATGAGGTTGGGGATCGCATTATCCCTGATATAGGGAAGCCTTTTGACATTGCTTCGGTCAAGGGGGTGATCACTACGGCACCGGTGAAGCTGACGGCGGACGAGTGGCGGGAGGCAGGAGCCAACTTGGCCGCACGTCAGTACTTGATGATTGAGGCTATGGCCCGTCAGTCGGGCGTTGATTTGACTGCTATTGACCGCAAGGTCCCGCTGACGGAGACCTCGAAGGGTCTGCTGGGCGAGGTTCAAGCTAGAACGGTGGATCCGCAGGAGGATGAGAACACGGATTCAGATATTGTGGCCGATGACCCGGACAGTGAGTATGGGACTGATCATGAGGGCGGTGGCGATGATGAGGAGGAGGCCTAGGTCCACACTCCTGCGCACCATCCAGATTTCAGGGCAGTTTTCTTGTACTTTTACTTTTGCACTTACTTCTTTGTCGCACTGGGACATTGCTTAGTTTAAGTGTGGGGTGGGGTACTGCCCTTTATCTATTTTTGAGGTTAGGATGCATGTACCTTAGGACTTTTTCTTTTGTCACTTGACTTTGTTTTGATTTATTTCTTGCTTTAATATATGGAAAAAAAAAATTAGAAAACCAATGAAAAATTCCAAAAAGATTTTTCTTTTAGTTTTATTAGTGGTACATGTCATCCGCCCCGTGGTTTTTCTTATGGCCACGGTTCTTTTCCACGGGGAGGCCTTTGAACCGGGTAGTTTTGCTTTTTAGGATTAGGATAGTTAGTTGTAGATGACCCTAGATGTAGGAAAAATGGTAGAATGCTAGGTGCTTTTGATTTGTTTGATACCGATGGATTTGGGCTTGATTGCATGTGCTATTTGTGGTGTCCTTGAGTTTTAATTTTGATGCATGCCTAGGAAAAATTGGAACGACCCCCTTGAGATGCTTGAGTCCGCTTGCTTGACTTGATTGCTATCCTTTGTGCATGAGTGCTTAAATTTCCACAACTTGCATTCTAGAAGCTTAGTTGAGAGTTGTTGATGGAACCTCTTTGTGTGAACCATGTGCGATGTGTGTGTGAGGCATGTTCTTGTTACTCCATGTTGCATGTTAATGTCTAGAACTTGCCCCGTGTGTGTGCAAAGCGAAATCCTAGGTTGGCTCTAGTCGGGAAATGATACAAGGCCTTCTTTTGTTAGCCTACCCTTACATATATACCTTGAAAAAAATTGTTGTTGTGATTTCTTTGATCCTTTCTATTGGTACCCACACCCCGAGCCTACCCATTTGTTCTTAATTGACTCTTTTGGCCCTTTACTCCTTAAGCACTTTATTGATATTGTGTAGATGATTGGAGTTGTGGTTGGATGTTGGGAGGTTCTTGAGTGGAACTAATAAAGGGGAATACTTGTGAAAATTGTGAAGTAGTGAAAAACATTGGCAAGGATGGAAGTTAATAAAATTGAAAAATGAAATGATAAAAAAAAATAGCAAAGTTGAAAAGAAGGAAAAAATTGTGAAAATAAAAAAAAAAAAAAGAGAAAGATGTCCATTCCTTGCTAGTGTATGCTTGAAAAGAAAAATGCTACTTGTTGGGAAGGTGTATGTGTGATACTTGTGATTGGGTGGTTTCATGAGAATTGTGCTTGAAATTAAGTGTGATGTATTAAAGTGCTTAGGGAGGTAGTCACTATTACCATATGTATCCTACCCGCCCCTTAGCCTACATTACGACCTTTTTAAAAGTCCTAGTTAATCCCGATTGGAGTGAGCTTATATTAGTGGAGTCCTACACTACGGGCAAGCCTATGGTACGTTGTGTGTGACATGTGAGCCTTTCATGAGAGTGAGTGAATTCATTTGTTATTGCCCCCGTTCTATTCATGATAATTTGTGTGTGTGATCTTTGGGGGGCACTCTCTTTGATATTGGCGAGGGCACGTGGTTTGCATGAAGTAGGTAAAGTTGATGGCTTTTGATTGAGTAGATAGGTGTGATTTTGTGGGAGCATGGTTGCGTTAAGTTGAGTTTTGTGCATTTGAGCTATTTTGAGGTGGTTGTTCTCATATTTTTGGTTTTGGTAAGTTGTTGGCATGTTGTGGACCCATGGTAGTCATGTGCGCATTGGTTCAATGGTCGGTATCAACCATAGTCATAGGCAGACCTGTTTTACCTAGGATGGGAAGTGAGATATGACTTGCTCGAGGGCGAGCAAGGGTTCAAGTGTGGGGTGGTGATGTTCGGCATTTTATGCCTACTTTTCCTTAATATTTCCGCACATTTGAGCTTGTTTTGCACTCGTTTGGTAGCTTGTGAATGTGGTTTTACACTGATTTTATGTCATGCGTGTGTAGGTTGTTGTGCGGTACATTTGGAGCTTTTAGGAGCTTGATTGAGCAAGAATTGGTTGGATGTTGATTGAAAATTGGATTGAGCACACAAAGGCACGACACGAGCCAAGTTTTGGAGCGAAAGAAGAGCATTTTGGCCTGGCGCCCTAGCCCATGCGCCGCGTGCTCTACCGCGCGCAGTGGCTAGGCGCATTTGGCTTGCGCCGCATGGCCAAAGCATGGAGGCTGTGACGGGTTCTGACTATTGGCACGCGTTCCGAGGTGCGGGGCGCCCGTTATAGCGCCCCTTGTGCGCGTTTTTACGTCCTATTCCTTCTAGCATCGGGTCTAACTTATTACTAAGGGTTTGGAAACATTATAAATAGTTCATTACTTAGTTTTTGTAAGGAGTTCAGACCTTTGGAGCAAGTTTTGGAGGAGAGGGGAGGAGCCCTAGATGTCTTCTACACAAGTTCTTTCTCTCTTTCTCTTATTCTTCTCTTTAATTCTATAGTTTGTTTGTTCTCGGGTTATAGTAAATACATGAAGGTTGATGTTTGAAAGTTGATTTCTATATATTGATTTACCATTATGGATTGTTTATTCTTTCTTGATCATAATTGTTTGATTATTGAGGCCTGATAATTGAACACTATCTATGGTTTTTAGATTGAACTCGAAAGAGGGAATTTAATTACGCAATAAGAAAGAATAGAACTAGTTTGTGAACCCGGGCATCGGGGAACCAATTTGTGAGTAGGATAGACATATACTTGCTCGCCTAGTTTAACTTATTACAGAATTCGTTAATGCGTGCACGTGATTCAACCCATAGACATATAGGGATTGGAGTAGCCTGCATAGACCGTGAAGAATCGAAAGGTTTTCACGGGTACAATTAACCTGTTAGTTAGCAATCTAGGAAATCAAGAAGTAGAATCAACTGGAAAACTCAACTGGATTGTTCGTAACTCTGACCCGGGACCGTCATCTTTTATTGATAACAACTTAGAATTTGCTCTGTTACTTGATTTCAATTACTTGTTTTTATTACTGTATTTAGTTAGTAAAAATCTCAACCATTAGAAAAGATCCCTGAATAGTTTATATAAAGTATTTGCTAGAATTCAGTCTGAATAGTCCTCGTGGGAACGATACTCTACTTATCACTTTATTATTTGTCGACCACGTATACTTGCGTGTGCGTTTGGGAGCAACACCTAATAAAAGGAACCTTTCCACTTTTCCACCCATTTCTCATTCACACTCTTCACATTCCAAAACCCCAACAGCTGCTGTGACGATTAAAGTCTTTTATAAACTGAGTACTCGCAGCAATTTAAGGGAGGAACTGTTTGGAATTCTTACTGCATGTGATTTACATTCAGTATGGAGGTGGTATAATTCATTTGACTTGAAATAATAGTCATGCCCTCTCTCACTTCGAGTTGTTACCACTTCTACCACTCAATCCACTCAAGTGTTTCTTGGATCAGGTGATGAACTTTTTTGAGGAATTAGATTTTGAGAAAGTATCCGAGCAGTTTAATAATCGGTGCCAACCTGAGTTGTTTTGTATAAACACGAGAAAAATGGCTTTGAAGTTATGTCCGTGTGCAATGAAGATGAGATGAATAAAGTCTTTTGCATAGCCTTGTGGACGCCTACGAATGATTTTATGTGAACTCCTCACATAATGGATAAAGGTGTAATGACCCTAACACTTTATAGCTATAGTCTAATTAGAAGATGATTGGGTCAAGTAGACTTATTTAGTTTGGCCTAAAAAAATTGGGAATATTTTATTAGAGTCGATAATAGACTAGGCCTATAATTTATTGCTAACTCTCAATTTAGGTTAAAGACTTTGTCTTGGTCTTTAACATAAAAGAAACAACTTAGAAAACAATCTTGCCTAACTGGTAGCCAGCGTCAATGGTTCAGAGCGTATGAGCTCTTGGAGACCGTCACACATCAGGTATGTTCTGGTATTGGAGTATTACACTTTAACTTTATGGTGCCTTCATTTATTAGCTAGTGTAGTGAATTTATTATTTGGATCATTGATTAAGTCATGACTAAAAAAATATGGTGGACTTAGAATGATGATGCTAATAATTGGAGAAACACTATGATTAAGTAATGATTAGTAAGTAGTGGCATGAAATTCAAATTGGCATCTTGCCTACTATGTTCATTTATGCACTTTGTTAATGCATTGTTCCGAATGGTTTTGTAGTTTTTAGGATAAAAGCTTTCATTTATTTATGATTATCATTTTGGGACTAAAATATTATATATATGATCTATATACCTGAATTTTTGTGGGAATCTAGATAAAAGCTTTCATTTATTTATGATTATCATTTTGGGACTAAAATATTATATATATGATCTATATACCTGAATTTTTGTGGGAATCTAGCCTAAAACAAGAGTTTTCATAGATGAGTTTGGGATTTAAGGCTTAAACCTTATAACTCTATTTAGTAAATTAGAGGTCTTAATGACATTACAAGTAAAATTTTGAATATATATTTAGACTCATGAGGTTATGGGTAATCCAAAAATATAATTTAATTCGGAGTTTGCATATGTCGGCCCAGGGGTTGACTTTATGTTAACACTTTTTGACCCATTTGTCCTACACATATGGAAATTTGTTTGTTAGCTTAAATTAATTGTATTATGCATAATATTGCATAGAGTGGAACCTTTTGGAGGAAATTAAGAAAGAAAACGCTATTGTTGATTAGCTAGTATGCTTTGAGTCGAGGTAGGTGGTTATATCCCTATTTTTGGTAAAATTATTTCACTTGGAATATTGTATATATGTTCTTTGTAGGTACAGTACCCTACGTATAGTTAGTATACCTATTCTTCATGGTTTGATCTATGATATGATGTTGTCGTATTTTTCATGAATTGTTACGCATGTAATCGTACTTTGCTTGTTACATCATACCCATGGAGTATGATTTGAGTTATTAGGCTATGTAATTCATGGCTTGTTAATATTTGATAATTTCATAGTTGATACATTATTATATAATCAGAGTTGGTCCATGATTGTATTTTGGAGTTGGCCAATTTGATATATATTTGGAGTTGGTCCATTATTATTATTTCAAAGCTGGAGCACTGGAATCTTTAAAGTGATATATATTTATGTGGGTTTGTTTTGATTGGTTTATTTGTGATTGTGACATTATTTAATTAGTTACTTAAGAATTGAGTTAAAGACATACTTCTTTTCTCTCTCATTTCTTCTATTATTCTTAGGTAGACTTGTTTATTATTATTTTCGAAATATGTTTATCCACCTACTAGTCCTTTTGTTTTCATTTATGTTTTTTGTTTTATATATTTGCTTCGGGCAGGTTCGGATCCGTTTTCTAGCGAGTAACGTGGCTGAGTTGGAGAATTTCTTAGAGTCCATCGGTGAGCCAACCATCCTTGCTTCATGGTAGTGCACCTTTCAGTTTTCATGACATAAATCATTTCTAGTTTTGAACATATTGATATATATTCAATATTCTCTTATTTAAAAGTTCATAACTTATATTGAGAACCTAGACTTTTATGTTTTGGGATATTTCCATCCTACAATCTATGGATGACAATTGAGATATTAATCTATTGGGCAGCCCGGTGCACAAAACATCCCGTATTCACGTAGGGTCCTTTGAAGGGCCCCACCCTAAAGGGTGTAATACACGCAGCCTAACCTAATGCAAGTATTAGTGGCTGTTTCCAAGAGAGATTAATCTATTTATCTTAGTTAAATAATTATTAATTTTTTACAATTCAAGTGTATTCGCCCGAGAAGGTAGATTTGGGTGCCCTCACGAGCAGACGGAGGTTTTGGGTCATGACTATTTATATTAGAGCCATAGTTACAGTAACCTAGAAAGTCATGAGAAGCTACAAGCTATTTAGGAAATTCCATTCTTACACTCTTTATCTCGTGCATTGAGTGTACAAGTAAAGAACTAACTTATTCCATTATCTATTCTGCAGATATTGAAGACTCATTTATTATAACTCTACAGGAGGCGAGGGAGCATGAGCCTTAGGAGCTTGAGGTAGCACCTCTAGTGCAGGCTGCCCCGAGAGGTGGGCATAGAGGTGGAGGTCGAGACCGAAGATATGGAAATAGTAGAGGTGGCTGAGGAGCACATACTCAAGCAGCCGCCCAGCCCAGGGCTAGGGCCATCGGTACAACAAGAGAGAGAGAGAGAGAGAGAGAGAAAGTTTAGGATGTTATTCTGGGTGATCCGCCAACTATACCAAAGGTATATGATAATTCTATTCATATGGATGATGGTTTTTTCGTTAACCCAACACTTTAGGACACTTTGGTGCAGCTATTGGGATTTCATAAGACTTAGTTATCTCAGGGTTTTCTGGCTTATCCAAATGTTTCCCGAGTTCATGCTAAGGTTGGCATCAAGACTCTGGTTGTGCATATTCTAGAGACTCAGGTTGCTACAGGTCGTCATACTCCAAGACCTTTTTTCATTGGAAGTACGCCTCAAACTACATCATAGGGTATTGATACTAACAAACTTTGCCAGTTTAAGAGGTTGCAATTGCGCACTTTTTGTAGTACTAATACTTTAGAGGATCATGACTTTATTGATCGTTTTGAGGAGATACTATCTACCTTGGATTTTCTACAGGAACATGGCATTGATTATACTACATTTCAGCTCGATGACATGCTAAGGCTTGGTGGAAGTCTTATACGGAAAGTGGGCCACTTGGGTTGCCCAAGCTCACTTGTATAAAGCTCGTGCACAAGTTCTATATGGTATTCTTGCCTATGAGTATGCAAGATAAGAGCGGCAAGCAGTTTGAGAAGCTTCGTTAGGGAGACATGAGAGTTACTCAGTATTATATATGATTCACAAAGTTATCTCGATTTTGAGCTATCTTAGTTCGCATCATGGCAGAGAATGTGAGAGGTCCGTTGAAGGCCTTTCCCCTACTTTGAAGGATCGTATAGAACGTAATGTTGGTTCTGTAATTTCCTCTGAGTAGGCAGTTGAGACAACAAGAAGTATTGAGGGATACCATATTCAGGATAGAGAGGAGCATGAAAGTAAGAAGTCTCGTGGTTCGACTAGTTTTTTTGAAGCCTCATTTGAGGGAAAGGGTGTCCATTGGAGATTCTCTGATAGATAGGTTATTCTACATCACTTGGATCACAGGTTTCATCTATGAGTCATAAAGGGCAGTGTTGGAAATAGGATTCGGGCACCAATGTGGGTCAACCCGTATCCTTGTACAAATAAACAATATATATAATATGTTATATATATTAAATACTTAATAAAAGAAAAAAGGGAAAGAGACACAACTTTTGGGAAAAGTTGTATCCCTACAGAAGTATTAAAAGGTTTCTTTTAGAAGAAACCAACGTACACTTTTCCACTTCAAGAAAAAAAGGAAAGTAGGTTCTTTCCTGCTATTTCATAAAACAAGAAAAAAAAAACTCTCTTCTTCTCAAGTGAAGAACTTCAATGGAAGATTCCCAAGAAGAACATAGGCGGTCTTCTACTAATTGGAACAGCCTTCTGTAAAAGGTACGATTATAGACTGTGATTCTTACGGTGTAGTTCGTGTTATATACATGTGATTACATCTCCGACTAGTGAAACAAATACGGTTAGACCCTGGGGTAAATTGTATGTTCTTGGATTATATATAATCCTTCATTGGTATCAGAGCCCGTGTTATTTGTTTCCTAGTCTTGATTCTTTCTTCTTGTAAAGCACTATTTTTTTAGGCATGAAAGTCGTTCTTTTTTTTTTATCCGCTCTAGTTTGCGTTTTGGAATTACGAACGGATTTGTGTGTTGCTAGTCTGTCTGAGCCTTCCATGAGGAATTCTCTTGGGTTGCACTGGGACTCTACTCAACTTGACTATTGAAAACGGAAACGCTTGCAATTAAGTAAATTGTTGGACACGGCCAACTTAATAAGCAAGTAGTTTGATGTTGACTTGGACTCTTGGAATTTGAGTTTTCATATAGTAAAACATTCATAAATGTATATAGGAATATATTTTGTTCTTAGTTAAGCAACATACAGAGATAATTAATGAGAAACAAAATTGTGTTTTTAGTTTCTGTGTGATCACCAAACTGAGTAATGGTGATGTCTTTTCAACACAAGTGATTGGAGAACTAGACAAACTATCTGTTGACAATGGCTATCCTATTGTTATGCGTTCATTATTCTTCAACAATATAATAATTGGAACCTAGAGTGATAAAACTTTATGTGGTGGCTATTCTTGATATTTGGCCATCTATCATTCTGAGTTCTTTCTTTATCCTTAGGGAAATTTGTTTTCACTCCTTTCGTCTACAGGATACTAGTCTCCAATAGAGAATTTAGGCCAACTGTTAATGAAATAAATGAAAAGATTTGTCACTGCACCCTGATTGTTCCTAATTGAACTCCTTTCATTTATTTTATTGGTCTTTGTTGATCCAATATGGGCCAAGTAAATAAGCCTAAAGGGAATTATTGTTTTTAATTACCCAGGCAAGAACATAACGTCACTGGATCGAAACATATAAATGGAAGGATTTATGTCCTTCAATTTTAGCGAGTTTTGAAGTGTTGTTTTAGTAACTTGAAATACTTTGTGTATTTCTTGATGGAGTGTGGTATGATTAAAAAGAAAAATAATTTGCTACTGTGAAAGTCAACTAATTATTGTTAAAAAAAGCACCCGTGCATGCAAAGTTTTCTGGGTAAAACTTTACTATCACCTCTAATTCCTATACATTCTTTTTCACGTGAAACACATCATAGAGACTGGTGTTCTTTATTTTTCCACTGTTCCTTTATGGAATTCACTGTTTTGCCATATAAGGTAGAACAATTAATGAAGGTGGGATCTGAGAACTAATGTTTACCTACTGCTTCTGCAATAATTTGTTTTTCATGAAGCTTTGATGCGGACCAGCTCTTCATGAATTTCTTTTTTTTTTGGACCATTCACTCTCACCGTATGATGATATCAACTTGAAGCGGATGAAATTTTTTAAGTAAATTTTGACTTTTGAGAACCATTTATACCATATTTTGTCCGAATAGGTTCTTTGTAAAGGATGTGTCCTTTCTTGCTATCGTTGTTTTTTGGCTATGTTGTAGAATAAACTTAGCCTTAAAAAGGTCATAATTTCAAGACATTTTTTTTTTGTTGTCTAATTAATGTCTCCTATTCTTAACGAATTGTGTTTCTCGTGTGAAAGAACCAAAGTTGCAAGAACTAATTACTATGAGTCTTCAGCCCCATGTGTGCCCCCTATTTCTTTAAGAGTTGTAGAGAATTGCTAAGAGCAATTTTGAAACTTCTAAGAAAGTGGAAAAATGTGAACGTCAAAATTGTTTGGTGGCCTTAAAGGCTAAAGCCCACATTGGCTTTGCATCATTTTTTCCTAGTTTTGTTCTTTCAGGGTTGTGGCACCTGTGTCGCTGTACGTTTCTTTATAGCTTGGCCTTGGAAACAAATGTTGTTTCATCAATTTCCTTAGTTTGTTAATTTGTTAATACAACTAGATGGAAATGGCCGGCAGGCGTATATTTGTTATAAAATTTATAATTAGTTGGACCTGAATTGAAGTAATTTAAGATGCGTATTCTTTAATAATTAATTATGTTAGATTTATTGAGTATTAGTATTTGGATGATGATTGGGAACATAGTGAACTTTCGATTCTGGATCTAATATGAAATAAATGTTAACATAGTTAAATTATTTTAGGAATTAGTATGTATATGAATTTTAGGCTCTAAGAAAGTACATAGTTGTCTGAATAGTTTATACGAGTTTATATCAATATGTCAACTTCTATGAGAATATTATCCCGAGTTTAACAAAAGTGTTAACGGATTATAAAATTCAGTATGTCCAAACAGAGAAGAGGCTCTTGAGACTCTAGATATGTCTATGACGTCTCCTGAAAGTGACATTACATTCCATTGTAGCTAGTACACTATGACACATGTGATCCAAATTGTGAAATTATTCTATGCCAGTTCCTATATTCCATATAAGTTATGGATGGATGAAAATCCAAATTCTTTTCTACTATTGGGTTTGTGCTGCTACTGTACATTCTATTATTTTCCCACTTGGAAAACTAGTTCCAAGGGGAAGGACATGTATCAATTTGTGATACTATTTTAGTCCAAGATTTATATGTTCACAAGTGAACAAGATAACAGTGGCATAGTAACTGAAATTGAATCACGATGTTACATTCTTAGCTAATGTTTTTCCTAAGTAGGGTGAGATAGGTTAAGACTTGTCTCTTCATGAAACTATGGACCAAATTACTTCCGCTATTATCAGTTAAATGGATTTGAGTGAAAGTCACTTTGGTGATAATGGATCTGTTCCGTGTAGCACCAAGATGACTAAAAGAATTCATTTAATATTGCTGGTCCCAGTGGGAGTAACTATCAATTGATAAATCAATTTTATCAATTTCAAACTCGACGAATGAGTCATTTACGTATCCTCCATCGTCGATTTGAGATCGAAGGGGAAACATATATAGTTACTCCACAAGATGAATAAGAGCAACGAAAGATAAACTAAGGCTCTTAAATACCCTGCTAAGAATAAATATTTAAAACAATGGAACATGAAATGGAGTTAGTGAAACCAAACCAAGAGTTGTAATTTGTTGATCTACTAATAGGTCATAGTGTCGTTGAGAACAAAGGGGTTCTCAAAATAAGCGAAAGACTTAATGTAGTATCGAAAAATAATTGGTCAATCCTTGAAGTTCAGATTTCAAGAGATCGTTCGAAGAGATTGTTGTCTCTTTGAGAAAAATCTTATATTAAGAAATTTTCTTGAACGATGTAATATGCAATAGTGCAAACCCATTAATACTCCTATTTCTAGAGGTGAAGTTTCTAGTGGGAGGATGTGTCCTCGTGAATCCACAAGAATATGATATAAAAAGGAATACTGAAAAGCAGTTAAAGGATACTGAGGTATCTTAAAGGCACTTGTGATTATCCTTGTGAAGTAAAGAAAATGATCTACAACTCAAAGGCTATACTTACGATGATTGAGAAGGAGATTTAGACGAGAGAAAATCTAAATCTGAGTATGTCCTTTTCTAAACAATAGCGATGTGTATATTGCTTGTGTAGCAAGAAACAATCATCAGCCTTATTTATAAAGAAAGCTGAATTTGTAGCGTTTTCAGCAACTGTGCAAGAAGCTGTTTGGCTTAAACATCTTTATGATAAATTTGGGTGTGTTTGATAGTGCTATTGAATTAGTGACAATCAAGTGTTGATAGTCAAGTCTCAATAGCTTACACATAAGTCCCAAGTTTTATTAGAAGACAAACCATATTGATATAAGTATAATTTCCTTAGAGACATAATTGTACATAGAAAAGTGAACATGAAATACATCTCGACGCATTATACAATAGTAGATCCGATAGTGAAACCCATAGCATTTGATGCTTGAATGATATGTGAGGTCATTGGGTTTGCGTAGATGTCGATGTATTTATATCTTAACTTTTCTCAAGCATGTTCACATAAAGCTGCATTATTGGAGTTAATGTAGTTGCAGCCTAAAGCCTAAATTAGTCAATGTTGTTAATTCATATACATAAAATGTTTTTATGTTTAGTACATAAATTTGAAGTATGTCGGACAGACAAAAGGGTTGGCCTATTCACACAGGCAACCGCCTCTATTGTCTATGTGACTAATAGGGACGAGACAATTATAAACTTATTATTGTCAGAAGTGATAATAATAGAGAGCTTGAAGTTTATAACAAGAATGTCGCTTGGTTTTTTAGTTAATCGTATTTGATTAAATGTGAGTCTGTCTTAATGCCAGATGTGAGTTCTGATGGATAAATGTATGAGTAGATTTGTGAACTCAAAGTTAGACATGAATTGTCTGAACTATCATCTGCACAGTATTTTCATTGGTGAAAGACATACGCTCCATGGGAAAGGAGTCAATACTGTGATGCGTGATTCATACCACGTATGCATAGAGTGACCTATGGGCGATACAAGTTTAAATCTCTTCTTGTTTATCGTGTGAAGCCCTGAAAATTATAAGTTAATTTTCTTTCTTTAATACCCTCATGACTTTGACCAGTTTCTTGAGATTCAATTTGGTGTTTGCTATCTTAGGGTGTTGCCAAGAGACCATGGATGATTCGGTCTGGCGGGACATTTCTAGAAAAGCAAGTCAAATTGAGATTAAGAGATTCATGAGATGAGGAAGATCATTAATGAGTATTATCACATTAATTGTATTCATTGGTGCACCCATTATGTTTGTCTTTGGGACAAGAACATAATAACATAATGATGAACTCAAATTAATATAAAGAGATTATGAGAGATGTGAATGTAATAAATGATCTAGGGTACTGCATACTGCAATCTACTCCAAGGTTCCGATACTCGAGATGCTTTTTACTCCTAACAGATGTATAGCAACTACGCTCTCGAAGTATGCACTGGTCACACGGTCTAGTCGTTATGTATGGATGTTACAGATATGGAATGAGAGTTGACCCACTATGTGTGAGTGGGAGATGTTGGAAATAGGATTCGGGCACCAATGTGGGTCAACCCGTATCCTTGTACAAATAAACAATATATATAATATGTTATATATATTAAATACTTAATAAAAGAAAAAAGGGAAAGAGACACAACTTTTAGGAAAAGTTGTATCCCTACAGAAGTATTAAAAGGTTTCTTTTAGAAGAAACCAACGTACACTTTTCCACTTCAAGAAAAACAGGAAAGCAGGTTCCTTCCTGCTATTTCATAAAACAAGAAAAAAAACTCTCTTCTTCTCAAGTGAAGAACTTCAATGGAAGATTCTCAAGAAGAACATAGGAGGTCTTCTACTAATTGGAACAGCCTTCTGTAACAGGTACGATTATAGACTGTGATTCTTACGGTGTAGTTCGTGTTATATACATGTGATTACATCTCCGACTAGTGAAATAAATATGGTTAGACCCTGGGGCAAATTGTATGTTCTTGGATTATGTATAATCCTTCAGGCAGATTCAGTATTCTCCTCGACCTTAGTAGCGTCTGCATTTCCATATGCCTCATAAGGCCCAACAGTATCATTGGTGTTGATTGCCATAGTTATAAAGAGATTGGACACATTAAGACTTAGACTTCATCAAACGATTAGATAGCAAGCCACTTAGCAGGCATTGGCCCACACTCATACTACTCCAGCAGCTTCGTTGGATCTAGAGGTCCCCCACAGTCACGTAGAGGCAAAGGTCATGGTGCTCTAGATCCCCCACAGTCACGCAGAGGCTAGGGGCATGGTGGCAGTGGTCCTCTTAGAGGTGGTTATTCAGGTAAATGTTATTCTGGTGGAGGTCGTTTAGCTGGTGGTTCATTGAGTCATCGTCCCACTCAAACACGGGCTCGCGATTGAATGTACGCTCTTCCGGATAGGCAGGATGCAGTGGTATCAAATGTTATGATTATAGGTATACTTTCTATTTGTGGACGTAATGCTTATTTCTTGATAGATCTAGGTTCCACGTATTCTTGTGTTCCTTATTTTTTATGTTTTTTAGTGTTGATTATATATGTATTCCTAATCCATTTTGTATTTCTAGTCCCATTAAAGAGTCCATTGTGGTAAAGCAGGTGTATCCCAGTTGTACTGTGTCTTTTTGGGGGGCGTGAGACCATAGTGAATTTATTGATTCTAGACATGGTAGATTTTGATGTGATTAATGGTATAGATTGGTTGGTATTATGTTATGCTACTCTTGATTTCCGTGCCAAGACCATTCACCTTTCTTTTCCTAGCTCAATACGGGTACTGTGACAGCATTCCTGTTTACCACCTACAGGACATATTTTGTGATTCTTGAAAGCAAGGAGGATATTAGGTAGGGTGTGTTCTACTTATCTTGCCATGATTCGGAAAACTAGTATGGAGGTTCCATATCTTGATTCTGTTCCTAGTATGAGGGAGTTCTCTGATGTACTTCGTAATGATTTGCTGGGACTTCCTCTAGATAGGGTTGAGTTCGACATTGATGTTAAGCACAAAACTCAGCCTATATCGTATGACTTTTGTCGAATTGAAGGAGTCGAAGGTACAATTGCAACACTTGTTGGATAATGGGTTCATTCAGCTTAGCATGTCCAGTTGGGGAGCTCCAGTGTTATTTGTTAAGAAGAAAGATGGCTTTATGCGTATATGTATTGCTTATAGGCAGTTGAACAAGGTCACAATCAATAACAAGTATCTTTTTCCTTGCATAGATGATTTATTTGATCAATTTTAGGGAGCCAAGTTCGTTTCCAAGATTGATTTGTAGTGTGGGTATCATCAATTGAATATTCAGGAGATAGATATCCCGAATACAGTATTCAGGACCCGTTATGATCACTATGAGTTCTTGGTTATGTCTTTTAGGCTTACGAATGCTCCAGCAGCTTTTATGGATATGATGAATTAGTTGTTCAAGCCTTATCCATATTCATTTATCGTTTTCTTTATTGATGACATAGATGACATCTTGGTCTATTCGCATAATCGTGAGGAGCATGAGAATCACTTGACATTAGTTCTTCAGACACTTTAAGAACATAAGCTTTATGCTAAGTTCTAGTTGGACTTTGTGGCTTTCTTGAGGGGTATGTTGTGGCCAGTGAAGGTATCAAAGTTGATCTTAAAAAGATTAAGGTGGTTAAGAATCGGCCAGTGCCGACTTCTTCGATAGAGATCAGTAGTTTACTTGGGTTGGCTACATATTATCGATTATTGAAGCTCTCTTTTATTGCAGCCCCACTGACCCGCTTGACTCGGAAAATGGTTCAGTTTCGTTGGTATGAAGAGTGTGAGGCGAGTTTTCAAAAGTTCAAGTCATTCTTGACTACTGCCCTAGTGTTATCTCTTCCTTCTAGAGCTGGAGGGTTTGTGGTATATTGTGATGCTTCTCCTGCTGAGTTGGGATGTGTCTTGATTCAACATGGTAAATTTATTTCCTATACTTCTAAGCAGTTGAAAGTGAACGAGAGGAAATAACCAACCCATGATTTGGAGTTACTGGATATGGTACATGCCTTTGAAGATTTGGAGGCATTACCTTTATTGCGAGCCTTGTGAGAAATTAACTGATCAAAAGAGCTTGCAATACTTGCTTACTTATAAGGACTTGAATGGTAGGCAGTATAGATTGTTTGAGTTAATGTATGTCTTACTATTCACTATCATCCGAGAAAAGCTAATGTGGCGGTTGATGCATTGAGTAGGAAGTCTATAGGTAGGATTGCATTTTTTGATGTTAAGGTGAGACCTTTAGCACGAGAGCTGATTGTTCAGACTCGACTCAAGTAATCTGTTGTATTGTAGCTCAGTCTACCTTAGTAAGACAAATTAAGGAATAACAGTTCCAGGATCCTTATTGGCTTGAGTTGTGAGGGCATATTCAAAATGGAGGAGCCCTTCCATTTGATTTGGATAATGATGGTGTTCTTCGGGTTGGCAGTTATCTTTGTGTTCCCAATGTCGGTGATTTGAGGCGGGTGTTGCTTAAAGAGGCTCGTAATTCGCGATATTCCATTCATCCTGGTATTATCAAGATGTATCAGGACCTTCGAAAGTAGTATTAGTGGAAGGGGATGAAGAAAGATGTCACTAATCATGCATCTTGGTGATTGAACTGTCAGCAAGTCAAGTACGAGCATAGGAGACACACAAGTTTAGCCAAGGCATTACCCATTCCCGAGTGGAAGTCGGAGTGCATTACCATGGATTTCGTAGTTGGTTTGCCGAAGACTTTTAGATATCATGATTTAATTTGGGTTATTGTTCTGTGGGCAAAAATATGTTACCTACTATTACGGGGATACGAGTCCAGCTGGCGAGACTAGGCTTATCTTAAAAATCACTGGGCAAAGAGAATACATGCCCGCTCTTAGAGCCAACAACCGTTCAGGCGGTATGCCCACAGGACGCAGGGTATACATCCCGCCGCCTAGGATTTACAGTCTCCTTGTTAGGATTTATAGTCTCCTAGTTAGGGTTTAGTATATACCACCGCCTTGAGTTATAGGCCCATAGCCTTATTAGTCTTTATATTTTACCTTATTTAGGATTGGTTATCCACTACTATAAATACTCTTCGTTACATTGTATTGTATATCAAGTGATCTACCACAGTATCCGGCTATTCTCAAGGAATAAGAATTACTTTACCTTTCATGCTTATTACGTCTTTCTTTACTTATTTACATTTCCATCGTATTTTACTGTATTGCTTATGACTTCAATAGTAATTAATTGTTTGACCTAGACGTACAATTTTAGGCATAAACAGTTTGGCGCCTACCATGGGGCCTAGGCAATTGTAGGTATTCTACGAAGAGAAAGGCACAATCATATCTGATGACAGCAGCAATATTCTGAAGAACACTATAGATGCAGTAGACGAATCCATGAAGGATCCCAATGATCCCAGCGTGCAGCCAAAGGATCCCGTTGAACAGTTGAAAGACCCTTCCCAGGAGCCAATCCCTGTCGCCAGTGATGGGGAAGGTGATCAACTTATGGAAGGTAATTTTGAATTCAGAGGTTTTCTTGTTAATCTCCTCAAAACCACGTCCGAACGAGCAGAGCGAAACTCGAGTAACATGGTCGAAGGGATATCCCAAAGGATATGAACGATGTTAGTTGGATCATCTCAAAGGCCAGCATCCCCGCGAGGACCAGCGCACACGAACAATTCACCAGCATCTACTCCCAATCGCAGGCTCAACATGGATGCCACCCTAGAGGCTCGTTAACAATCAAGACCTTGAGGGAGCTCCTGTCATTCAGGACCTCATAAAGGAGATGAAAACCATCCACAACCGGATTGGTAATATGTCGGGTGCTCAACTCCAAGTTACCATGGTAGATGAGCAAAGGTTTTACAAGAATGCTTACGAAGCTAGTGCTACACTGGTCCGCATACCAAAGCATTTCCGCTTGCCGGATAACTTGAAGTATGATGAGACAAATGATTTAGATGAGCATATTTCTGCGCATTACACGGCTATAAAGAGTAATGGGATTACTGAGGAAGAAATCCAATCTGCTCTAGTGAAGAGATTTGGCTCGACTTTGACCAAAGGCGCCCTTACTTGGTACACTCAGCTTCCAATAGGTTCTATCAATTTTCTGTGGGTGAAAATGCACCACCTATTATTACGGAAAAATGAATCCAGCTAGCGATACTAGACTTATCCTGCAAGGCACCGGGCACTGAGGATATACGCTCGCTCCTAGAGCCAACGACCGTTTAGGCAGTTTGGCCATAGGGTGCAGGGCATACATCCCGCCGCCTAGGGTTTACAGTCTCGTAATTAGGGTTAGTATACCACCACCTTGAGTTGTAGGCCCATGAACTTATTAGTATTTGTATTTTACCTTATTCAGGACAGATATCATTACTATAAATACTCCTATTTACATTGTATCGTACACAAGACAGAATTTGCCACCAAATTCGGCTACTCTCAAGGAATAAGAATCACTTTGTTTTCTCTATTATTTCCTGTTTAATTACTTGTCTTTACTTTCATCGTATTTACTTACTTTTTCCATCGTAATTTACCATATTTCTTATGACCTCATTCATAATTAATTCTTTAACCTAGACTTACAAATTTAGGCATAAACAGATTCATTCACTCAGATGCAGGATTAGTTCAAGAAAGTACATTCTGGTGCCCGCAACCGGGAGAATCGCATGGAAGACATCTTCGATATACGCAAATGAGACAACGAGCTGCTAAAGGACTACCTTGACAGATTTCAGAGAGAATGCATGGAGCTTTTTCCAGTCCCTGATAACATCATTGTGGTAGCCTTCGGCAAAAGCTTAAACTCGAAGGGTTCGTTGGCTACTAGTGAGTTGCAGTGGAGTTTGACCCAACATCTGGTGACCACATGGAGTGCATTGCATCAGAAGTATACTAAAAAGCTTCTCTTGGAGCCAGACCATTCCCATAACCCCGAAGATGAGTGAAGGAAGAGAGAAGAGAGTCCTTCCTTAGAAGGTGAGGGGGACGGAGGAAGAGTAAATGAAAAAGTTTAGAACCAAGCAGGAGCCGGAAGGCAGAGCAGCTCCCGAGCATCTTGATCCGAAGATAAACAGACAGAACCCCATAATTTTAGGGATTTTGGTTTGCAAGTCAATGACGTAGATTTAGTCGCCAATCACTTTAGCAGACTAGGTCCAAGGGTTCGATGGCCGCTGTCACTCCAAATATACGCGCAAGTATACGTGGTCGATCAAGTAATAAAATGATAAGAAAGTATCATTCACACGAGGACTATCGATTAACTTTAACTAGACAGACTTTAATTAAAATATTGTTCAAGAGATTTCAACTAAATTTCGAGTGTGTTTAATTAAACTAAATAACTAAAAGTAATTGAAGTAAGAATTGAATGCACGACAATTCAAGAATTTTAGATATCAGTGAGGAAATATTCAAGGATGATGGGACGTTTACCAATCCAGTTGCACTCCTCCGCTAATTGAATTAACTTTATTTATCTGAGTTGCTAATCGCAAGGTTGATTATACTCATAGAGCTCTTTCGACACCTTTTTCGCCTATTCAAGCTGACTTAACGCCACATATCTATGGAATTAGAGTCAACAAGAATGCATGTGCTTTTCCTGTATACTGATTAAGCGTGATTGTTAGGTATATTTCACCGCGAAACCATTCACCGATGCCCAGGTTCAAGAACACGCCTTTTTTAATTCTATTGCAACCTTCGGTTCCCACTTTCGAGTTCAAGCTTAGGTTCATGGATAGTACTTAACAACTGGCCAGGAAATCAAGTAATTCAGAGCAGAATTAAATAAACAACTCAATCTGATAAATTTAATGGATTTCAATCAACTTCAGAGTACCACTTTCATGGTTAACCCATAACCCAAGAATAATAGAGCTTAGCTACTCATAGACAAGATAGCTTTCTCGACAAATAATCTAAAATTCATGAAACAATGAAGAGGAAAGAAGAATTACAACTCAATTGATGAATCTTGGTTGCTCTAGCCTCTCCTATAGTTCTTGCCTCCAAAAGTACGTAATCCCCCTAATAATATGTTTACAAGTGTTTAAATATGGAATATTCTAAGTGGCCCACGCTATCAGCCTTTCCAAGCTGCTCTGGGACTTTTTTTGCCGCATACAGCCGAGCATGCCTCGAGCTCATGGTTGTATGCACTGCTAGTCTTGGATTTCTTCAACTTTTTACTCTTCCTAGGCCATACAGCCGAGCATGCCAAGCATGGGAGGCTGTATGCGCTGCCTCTTCCTTGTTCTTGCGCAAATCAAGCTCCAATTTCCTTCATTTTGCTCCTAAAAATTCAAACACCTCAAGTTAGCATTTTACCTCAAATCAATCATTGTTGGGCACATAGTACAATGAAAACAACACAAAAGCTATAAGAAATCGACGGCGAAACATAAGATATACGCCCAACATCAACACCCCACACTTAAACTTTTTTCGTCCCCGAACAAACAAACCCAACACACTTGTAATCAATAGATCTCATCCAACAAACTCAAGACTCCAAGGAAGCGCACCTATGAAATAGGTTGATACCAACAATTAGCCACCAAACATACAAGCACATAACTTTCTCATATTTACATATCACACATTTAGAAAAAAAGGATTATCAAAGCAATCAAGTAACAACATTCAAGCCTCAAGAACGACTCCTCACACCAACTTACTCACGAAATGCACACTCGCTCAAGATTAGGGCCTAATAAAAGCTCCAGCCTCTCATAATCCAAGTGTTCTCACCAATCAAAGTTTAGTCCCAACCACATAAAAATATATCAAATGAACTATAAGGGACTTTCAATATAGAAAGAATTCTCTCACACTCATAAAGAAATTCAAGTGCCACACAATGGTACCATAAGGTTGCCCATAGTGTAGGACTCCACTAATGTAGGCTCGCTCCCATTCAGTCATTCGGGATTAAGTAGGACTTTAAGGGTTGTAATGTAGGTTATAATATGGGTATTATATATATGGTTAAAATAGTGACTACCTTCCTAAGCACTTTAATACATTACTTTCAATTTTTCTAGCTCAACTCTTCACAAAACCAGCCGAACAACCACCCGAACATCACCCAAAGACTTTCCTTTCACTTTAAGTATTTTTTTCTTTAATGATGCACAACACTAGCAAGGATTGAGAACTTTTCCTCTTTTTCTTTCTTTATTTTTCTCTTTTCATTTTTTTTCTCAATTTTACAAATTGTTTCTTCAACCTTGCCGGTGTACTTTTCCTCAAAATATCATAATTTTTTTCTTTCGTTGACTCCACTCAAAAGCCACCAAACCTCTCCAACCACATCTCCACACACAAGAATATTGTTCAATTAAAGTGCTCTAAAGAGTAATGGTTCAAAAAAAAGGTAATTGAGCACAAAAGGGATAGGCTTGTAATGTGGGTGCCAACAAAAAGGCTAATAGGCTCAAAAAGGGGTTACGAGGGATATATATGAATCGGTAGGCTAATCAAGGCTGCAAAAGAAGGACTTATCAAAGAGACGCATGTATCATCTCCCGACTAGAGAAAACTTAGGATTTCACTTTGAACACACGCAGGGCAGGTTCTAGACCAATAATTCAAGCACGAGAATAAATACAAGCACCTCACCACTCATGGCACATGAACTACTCAAGACGGAAGAATTCCAACACCTGACAAAACCAAGGGAGAAAAATCATGCTATTCAGTTAGCACTCAGAGTCAGAAACCTGAGCCGAAGAGTCACTAACAAGACTAACTATCAATCCAATACATAACTCATACAAAAAATCTCTAGGGAAGTTCAACTTGCATGCAAAGGACTAAATATGATAGTATCAAACAATTCACAGCGAAAGCTTCACAACTTAGCTACTCCTATTACCTAATTTTTTTTTTGTATTTTAAATTTAATTTTTTTTTTCATTCTTATCTAAAAACACCCGGTTCAAAAAAAAAGGCATCCTCAGGCAAGAACTGAGGCTTGAAGAAAACCCAAAGATTATGCCACTAATCTAAAAATTAAAATAAAAGCAGTAAAAATATAATTTCAAGTCATGATACCCCGCAACTTCATTCTGTGATGTGTGTGGTGAAACACCCAAAGACAACTAAAACAAAAATTAATCTTGAACAAATAACAAATAAAAGCTAATCTAGAAACTAATTAAATCTTAGTCCCCGGCAACGGCGCCAAAAACTTGTCGCTCCAAATGCACACGCAAGTATACGCGGTCGATCAAGTAATAAAGTGATAAGAAAGTATCATTCCCACTAGGATTATCGATTAACTAGACAAACTTTAATTCAAATATTGTTCAAGAGAGTTCAACTAAATTTCAAGTGTGTTTAATTAAACTAATTAACTAAAAGTAATTGAAGTAAGAATTGAATGCAAGACAATTTAAGAGTTTTAGATATCAGTGAGAGGAAATATTCCTGGATTATGGGACGTTTACCAATCCAGTTGCACTCCTCCGCTAATTGAATTAGCTTTATTTATCTGAGTTGCTAATCACATGATTGATTATACTCACAGAGCTCTTTCGCTAACCTTCTCGCCTATTCAAGCTGACTTAACGCCTATATATCTATCGAATTAGAGTCAACAAGAATGCATGTGCGTCTCCTGTATACTGATTAAGCGTGATTGTTAGGTATATTTCACCGCGAAACCATTCACCGATGCCCAGGTTCAAGAACACGCCTTTTTTAATTCTATTGCAACCTTCGGTTCCCACTTTCGAGTTCAAGCTTAGGTTCATGGATAGTACTTAACAACTGGCTAGGAAATCAAGTAATTCAGAGCAGAATTAAATAAACAACTCAATCTGATAAATTTAATGGATTTCAATCAACTTCAGAGTACCACTTTCATGGTTAACCCATAACCCTAGAATAATAGAGCTTAGCTACTCATAGACAAGATAGCTTTCTCGACAAATAATCTAAAATTCATGAAACAATGAAGAGGAAAGAAGAATTACAACTCAATTGATGAATCTTGGTTGCTCTAGCCTCTCCTATAGTTCTTGCCTCCAAAAGTACGTAATCCCCCTAATAATACGTTTACAAGTGTTTAAATATGGAATATTCTAAGTGGCCCATGCTATTAGCCTTTCCAAGCTGCTCTGGGACTTTTATTTTGGCGCATACAGCCGAGCATGCCTCGAGCTTATGGTTGTATGCGCTGCTAGTCTTTGATTTCTTCAACTTTTCACTCTTCCCAGGCCATACAGCCGAGCATGCCAAGCATGGGAGGCTGCATGTGCTGCCTCTTCTTTGTTCTTGTGCAAATCAAGCTCCAATTTCCTTCATTTTGCTCCTAAAACATTCATACACCTCAAGTTAGCATTTTACCTCAAATCAATCATTGTTGGGCACATAGTACAATGAAAACAACACAAAAGCTATAAGAAAACGACGGCGAAACATAAGATATACGCCCAACATCAACAGCCCACACTTAAACTTTTTTCGTCCCCGAACAAACAAACCCAACACACTTGTAATCAATAGATCTCATCCAACAAACTCAAGACTCCAAGGAAGCGCACCTATGAAATAGGTTGATACCAACAATTAGCCACCAAACATACAAGCACATAACTTTCTCATATTTACATGTCACGCATTTAGAAAAAAAGAACTATCAAAGCAATCAAGTAACAACATTCAAGCCTCAAGAACGACTCCTCACACCAACTTGCTCACGACATGCACACTCGCTCAAGATTAGGGCCTAATAAAAGCTCCAACCTCTCATAATCCATGTGTTCTCACCAGTCAAAGTCTAGTCCCAACCACATAAAAATATATCAAATGAACTATAAGGGACTTTCAAGATAGAAAGAATTCTCTCACACTCATAAAGAAATTCAAGTGCCACACAATGGTATACTGTTGACACCCAATTTTGTCCCGGAAATTTTAATTAATACTAATTATTTTAATAAAAAATCAATTTTTTAATTTTAAGGTGAATTAATGAAATCTGGGAAGAAATGGCTAAAAATTGAAAATAAAAAAGATAAAGCAATTGATTTTGATCAAAAGAGGCTAAAAGCATAATTCGTAGCCTAAATCTGTCCTATCCATGCAAAACATATAAACATATCATACACGCCAATTTCCCTCCCCCATTTCAGTCTTACCCAATTCCTTACCCGTTTCCCTAATCCCTTCCCCTTAATCCCGATTTCCCCTCCAAATCTCACCACAAACAGCCAAAAACATTGTACTAACTGGTCCCATTCCTTTTTCCTCTCTCTAGTACAAGCAACAATCGATCTAAATCGTCCATTTTGAACGCAAATCGATCCGAGCCATAAAGAGGTCATAACGTTCGTATTTCCCTCGAAATCAGAGTGAAATGGGTACAATCCGAAAGGATTAGACCTTTTTGACCCTGATTTCAAAAGGAAAGGTAAAAATCGAGTATGGTCGTTTTGGGAAAATTGGAAGAGGCCAAACCCTAAAGCTCAGGTATATATATTCCTTATCTTGTTCATTTATAAGGGGTTCGGATTTTTTTTAAAGAGAACAAAAAACGGCAGCATTTCTATATATTTTGAGATTTTCTCTCAGTTTAAGAAAGATACTCAATAGTGTTTTTTTTAAGTTCTGTTTTCTGAGTCGAACATCGCTTTCGATTTTGTGTCGTCGCTTCATTGTTTCAAGTCGTCGACCTCGCTCGAGTCGACGACCTTGTTCGAGTTGCATTCTTCGAATCCACGCCCCAGCTCGCTGCACGCAAAAAGGTAATCTTCTTAAATTTTATTTTGTTATACTCATTTTGTTCATATACATCAGTTCTTGGTTTTAGTATGAATATTTGTTTTAAGTATTGCTTAATCAGTTTATTCGTGCTTGTTTCCGTGTGGTGTGATTTGAACATAGTTTTAGTTTCTAAAATTTACTTTTGGACTGTTCATGATGTTATTCAGTTAAGCGCAAAAATGTTTACTAATGTCGGCTGCTACTGTTGTCTGCTTGAAATGAAGTTAGAATCCTTAGATTGTTTATGTTATCTTAGTGTAAATGAGAGAGTTCAGGGGTGAGCTTTCCAAGAGGTTTGTGTTTTTGGTTGTTAGGAGGTTGAGGGAGTCTGTGTGTGAAGTGTGTATGCTGAATGAGGGAGTTCAGGTGAGTAGTGTGTTGCAGTTGCAGGCAGCTAGTGAGCTTGAGAGGGTCTGGAGGCTGTAGTAGAGGAGCTTGGGGTGTTTTGGTAGCAGGTGTGTAGAGGGTATAGGATGCTGCAGTTCCAGGGAGTCTGGGTGTATGCAGATGGTATATAGATGTATAGGAGCTCAGATTGCTTATTTCTTAGTTTGTTTCTGGTTGTTTGATCCAAAATAGCCCAGGATGTTTGGGTGCGCATTTGTGATTCTTGTAGTTGTTAAAGGGAAGCAGGCAGTTCTGGTATGGAATTGTTTATGTTCTTCTATGAGTTTGAAGTGTTTGTGTTCTGGTTGTAGAGGGTCAGGGTCCAGGGGTTTGTTTAGGAATTGAATTGAGGGAATTTGTGAGATGCAGATCTGTGTGCTTGATATGTGTGTCTAGTTGTTCTGTGAGCTAAGAGGGGCTAAGCAGTGAATGGAGTATCTTTCTTATTTCTGGTTAGACTAGAGTAGTTGCAGAGGGTGCAGCAGGGAGCATAGGAGTAGGTGATAGGATATGATTATGGTAGTAAGAGGGTGTGGGTGGTGTGCTATCTGTGTGTTTTTGGTTTTCAGGTGAGAAAGAGAGTGCAGGGTTTAAAAAGGGGATTTGTTCTCTGGTTGTAGTCTAGTTTTGTTTCTATTCAGGGAAGGGGTCTGTTAAGCTGAGAGTTGAAGGAATCTTGAGTGTAGTTTAGCTAGTTTTCTGGATTCTGGAGGTTGCTTTGAAATGATGCAGAAGGTCTGGTTCATGTGGTTCCTGTCTAACCTGCCTGGTCCTTCTTGAATTGTGGTTCTGTTTCCCAATTTGTCTTTGTTTCTCCCTTTTATTTCCAGTCTAAAACTTAAAATGCCCCTGCCCTGCTCATTATACCCTTAAGGTTGATCCTGCGATCTTTTAATCTATGGCTTGTTTTTAAAGGGTTGAAGGGTTGGGGTTGAGTTTAATGTTCCCTTATCTGCAAAAGGCTTGTTATTTCCAGGTTGTCCTAGAAGTCCTAATTTAAAGTTCCCTAGGAAATGTAGATGATATCTGTTAAGCTTAAATTGTTAAAAGAGTTGGTATTAAGCGCAGCTTTGTTTAAATATACATGCATCAATATCATTGTATTCATCTCAGTTTGTCTTTAAGTTTATATCTAGCTTGTGCCTGATATTTTCTTTTTTTCTTATGTTAACTGTTCTGATGGTATGTTAGCAAGTCTAGTTGACTAGTAGATTAAGCCTCAAATGTTGAATGAAGCTTTGATTTATGGTCGATTTAATTATGAAAGCCTTCTAGTTTGGCATATGGAAAGTATATTCAGTGGTCAAAAGATCTTAGAGAGTGCCAGGTCTTAGTACTTCTTTTAGTCAAGTTTAGCTAGTGATTTATTTACTTACTTGAGATTGATAATCTGCTTTGGAATTTGATTCATGAGTTATTTGGTCATCTATCAATCTGGAGTTGTTCTTTGCAAGGGTCTTATATCTATGCAAACAAGTATGTATTGGTTTGATGGTTGCTTTATCTGCATAAGGTTTCGTAATGAAAGCTTGAATCCTTGTCCTTCTTTCTGGAAGTTGAGTAGCTTGATCTAGTCTCAGTAATGCAAAGACTAGATTAGAGTATTGTAGTATCTCTAATTAATACTAAGGAATGAAATATGACTTCTTTTACTTTCATCAGGCTTTCGTTTTAATTGAACAACTTTGTTTCCCATTCTGTTCTCTATGTGCGATTAAGATAGCATAATCCATTAAGGGTCTAACTTATCTATGTTTTCAAATAGCAAAAGTTTTCTTGTTTGGCATGGGAAATCATTTAGTGGCTAAATGATAAAAATTGATACTCACATGGCTGTTTCTCCAGTTCTTTCTTGATTCTGATACGTTTTCCTCCTTGGTGAAACTGGGAGCAGCAGACCTTTGTGTTCATTCATTAAGCTGGGTTGTTTGCTAGCTGTACCATTTGTTCAATTTAAATTAGCTCTGTTTAATTGTGGAACATTTACTAATTCTTTATCTTCTTTTCAATTTTGTCATGGAAACAACCTTGGGAGCGAGTTTGGTTAAAACTCAAACGGGAATAATGCATTGCGTTGGGGGTCAAGTTGGCAAATCGAGTTGAAGTCGAGTTTTACACTCCGGAGTCGGATTTGCAAGATTGAAGACTTCCAAAATTGAAAATGCTTTGTTGAGCCGCCTATTCCAACTTAGGCTCATGGGCATAAATGTATAAAAATTAAGTAAATAAATTCAAGGCTCCCGCGAGTTTTCCAAATTCCGGGTTCTTCTTCTAAACCTCCTCTTTTCCCATCCTTAGAAATTGCATGTCTATAGGAATTCCCCGTAGATAATTATTCATTTGATTGATTATGAATGAATGTTTAGTTATTTATGGAGTTATTTTGTGAATATTTTATTTCTTTAGAATCTCCATCTTATTTACGAATTGTGCATCTTTTAGTTAAATAATGCGTGCAATTAAAATTCGAAATTAATAAAAAGTAACTCATTTTTTTTATGAAAGTGCAACTCCTTTCCAATTAATTGGTTTTCCTATTTTAGCAAAATTGCCTATTTATTTATTTATTTATTTATTTTCCTTTCTTTCTTTCTTTCCTTTTCAAGTCTAAGTTTATTTAAATTCATATTTCTTTAAAGTATAATTTATTATAATCTTAGATTTTTAATATTAATCTTAAACCATTTTATCAACATATTGAAAGTTAACATTTTGAGTTATTTTGTGAAAACCGAAGGATTAACCGTAATTTTATGGATTTTCGAAAGTGCTTTCAAATCGAAACCTTCTTTCGAAAATAACTGAACCTCTTACTTCAGAATCTCTGAAAAGACCATTTTCCTTAAAACGGAGGAATTGCACGTATTATTTAACTAATTGGTTCCTAATTCTCCTAAATTAGGTGGCGACTCCAAAGAAAGCCCTTTGGAGTCCCATATTGTTGAACATTATACCCGAAACCTATCTTTTCTTAACAGAAAGGGTAATTGTTTTTGGGGTTCAACATATACCATAAGGTTGCCCATAGTATAGGACTCCACTAATGTAGGCTCGCTCCCGTTCGGCCATTCGGATTAAGTAGGACTTTAAGGGTTGTAATGTAGGTTATAATATGGGTATTATATATATGGTTAAAATAGTGACTACCTTCCTAAGCACTTTAATACATTAATTTCAATTTTTCTAGCTCAACTCTTCACAAAACCAGCCGAGCTACCACCCGAACATCACCCAAAGACTTTCCTTTCACTTTACGTATTTTTTTCTTTAATTATGCACAACACTAGCAAGGATTGAGAACTTTTCATCTTTTGCTTTCTTTATTTTTCTCTTTTCATTTTTTTTCTCAATTTTTCAAATTGTTTCTTCAACCTTGCCAATGTACTTTTCCTCAAAATACCATAATTTTTTTCTTTCGTTGACTCCACTCAAAAGCCACCAAACCTCTCCAACCACATCTCCACACACAAGAGTATTTTTCAATTAAAGTGCTCTAAAGAGTAATGGTTCAAAAAAAAGGTAATTGAGCACAAAAGGGATAGGCTTGTAATGTGGGTGCCAACAAAAAGGCTAATAGGCTCAAAAAGGGGTTACGAGGGATATATATGAATCGGTAGGCTAATCAAGGCTGCAAAAGAAGGACTTATCAAAGAGACGCATGTATCATCTCCCGACTAGAGAAAACTTAGGATTTCACTTTGAACGCACGCAGGGCAGGTTCTAGACCAATAATTCAAGCACGAGAATAAATACAAGCACCTCACCACTCATGGCACATGAACTACTCAAGACGGAAGAATTCCAACACCTGACAAAACCAAGGGAGAAAAATCATGCTATTCAGTTAGCACTCAGAGTCAGAAACCTGAGTCGAAGAGTCACTAACAAGACTAACTATCAATCCAATACATAACTCATACCAAAAATCTCTAGGGAAGTTCAACTTGCATGCAAAGGACTAAATATGATAGTATCAAACAATTCACAGTGAAAGCTTCACCACTTAGCTACTCCTATTACCTAATTTTTTTTTTTTTTTTTTTTTGTATTTTAAATTTAATATTTTTTTTCATTCTTATCTAAAAACACCCGGTTCAAAAAAAAGGCATCCTCAGGAATGAACCGTGGCTTGAAGAAAACCCAAGGATTATGCCACTAATCTAAAAATTAAAATAAAAGCAGTAAAAATACAATTTCAAGTCATGATACCCCGCAACTTCATTGTGTGATGTGTGTGGTGAAACACCCAAAGACAACTAAAACAAAAATTAATCTTGAACAAATAAAAAATAAAACCTAATCTAGAAACTAATTAAATCTTAGTCCCCGGCAACGGCGCCAAAAACTTGTCGCTCCAAACGCACACGCAAGTATACGCGGTCGATCAAGTAATAAAGTGATAAGAAAGTATCATTCCCACTAGGATTATCGATTAACTAGACAAACTTTAATTCAAATATTTTTCAAGAGAGTTCAACTAAATTTCAAGTGTGTTTAATTAAATTAATTAACTAAAAGTACTTGAAGTAAGAATTGAATGCAAGACAATTTAAGAGTTTAAGATATCAGTGAGAGGAAATATTCCAGGATTATGGAAATTTTACCAATCCAGTTGCACTCCTCCGCTAATTGAATTAGCTTAATTTATCTGAGTTGCTAATCACATGATTGATTATACTCACAGAGCTCTTTCGATACCCTTCTCGCCTATTCAAGCTGACTTAACGCCTATATTTCTTGGAATTAGAGTCAACAAGAATGCATGTGCTTCTCCTGTATACTGATTAAGCGTGATTGTTAGGTATATTTCACCGCAAAACCATTCACCGATGCCCAGGTTCAAGAACACGCCTTTTTTAATTCTATTGCAACCTTCGGTTCCCACTTTCGTGTTCAACCTTAGGTTCATGGATAGTACTTAACAACTGGCCAGGAAATCAAGTAATTCAGAGCAGAATTAAATAAACAACTCAATCTGATAAATTTAATGGATTTCAATCAACTTCAGAGTACAACTTTTATGGTTAACCCATAACCCTTGAATAATAGAGTTTAGCTACTCATAGACAAGATAGCTTTCTCACAAAATAATCTAAAATTCATAAAACAATGAAGAGGAAAGATTACAACTCAATTGATGAATCGTGGTTGCTCCAGCCTCTCCTATAGTTCTTTCCTCCAAAAGTACGTAATCCCCCTAAAAATATTTTAAAAGGATTTAAATACGGAATATTCTAAGTGGCCCACGCTATTAGCCTTTCCAAGCTGCTATGGGACTATTTTTTGGGCGCATACAGTCGAGCATGCCTCGCGCTCATGGCTGTATGTGCTGTTAGTCTTTGATTTCTTCAACTTTTCACTCTTCCCAGGCCATACAGCCGAGCATGCCATGCATAGGAGGCTATATGTGACGCCTCTTCCTTGTTCTTGTACAAATCAAGCTCTAATTTCCTTCATTTTGCTCCTAAGACTTTCAAACACCTCAAGTTAGCATTTTACCTCAAATCAATCATCGTTTGGCATATAGTACAATGAAAAAAATAAAAAAGCTATAAGAAATCGACGCCGAAAAATAAGATATACGCCCAACATCAACCGCATACTGTAAAAGGAGCCATGGGAGAAACGCGACACCCTATTGTGATTTTCATCGCAGCGGTGGTCACGCAACAGTTGATTGCAAGGCCCTAATTATGCAGATTGAGCACCTACTAAAAGAATCACACCTTAAAGATCTTATTGAAGAAGGAACATGGTGCTCCAAAGCACCAGATTTTGAAAACTTGAAGACCGTTAATGCAAATCTTCGCAGCTATGGAGCCATAGCCTGGAAGACTATGATGCCATGGGTATCATTCAGTCCAATCTTATTCAAACAGGAGGAAGAGGCATAACATCAAGGCAATCTCATCGTGCCCGTAGAAATATCTAACTTGTGCATCCAACGAGCTCTGATCGATCCGGGGAGTAGCGTGAACATTATTCGAGGGGAGGTATTGCAGAATATCGGCTGATGCCATCACGTAGCCTCAATCACCCGAATGATAATTAGCTTCAACAAATTTTGAGAAGAACCTATGAGAACTATCTCTACTGGTTTATATGCCGGGCGTGAGGAGCGTAACCTCCTTCCAAGTATTGAATTGCAATCTCTCGTACGATGTCATCTTAGGAAAACCAGGGATACATAGTGTCAAGTGAGTACCCTCAAAACTTCATCAGATCTTCAAATACTCGACCTTACACGTGATTGCTGACTTACGGGGTAAGCGGTCTTAACTTGGAGAGTATTGTCCAATTTCCTAAGTAAACATGACCAAAGAGGAGTCCATCGAGTTTGAGGCCATAGAACAAGAGGTCAGAGAAGAGATCAACAAATTATGAGATCAATTGTCAATAATGGATCAACTAGACCCCAAGGCGATAGAGTTGATATGTCAGCTCTCTAAGGTGCTGAGAAGCTAGGAGGACCCATGTGGATGATACAAAGCTATCTGACAGTAGACTGGGCAAATATGCAGCTCTTATAGATTCCAGTGATAACCGAATCGGAGACAGGCGAGCATCTACTGTTATATGATTCAATCTCAGAGATAGCGTGGAATGTAGTTCTTGTGCGTGAAGAAAATGGGAGGCAATTTTTCTGTGGAGTACGCCAGCAAAAGGCCATTGCGCATAGACAGTGTCTTGCCTTTGCCAGTCCAGTTTGTTGCAGTCGTAGTCATGGCAACCCAGGAGCTGCGCCTAAATTTCTTGGCCATCCAGTTAGTGTGGTCTCCTCCACGCAAGTACGAGCCATTCTATCTAAACCTGGACTCTCAAAGGAGATGGCAGAATGGGCCGAGAAACTGGGAGAATACGATATCATCTACCAACCCCGGGCAGCCACCACAGTTACTAGAAGGTTTTTCCTCAGACTTCGTGGAGGAGCTGGAACAGAAGGCCTAAGATTCAATCAGGAGTGAAGAAGCGATATGGTCCGGCCGTTGGGAGATTGGAACGGACGTGGATCCCAATGGGGAAAGAGTGGATCTCGACTTGTGGATCAAGATGTCGTCTGGAATGGTCTTCCACAAGACCACAAAAGCCCATAGCAACGAGGCAGAGTATGAAGCCATAATTCAAACCCTTGACTTAGCCTACATACTGGGGGCCAGGGAGGTCAGCCTCTTTAGCAGATCCCAGTTGGTGGTCAGCCAAGTAAAGGAAGTCTTTATTTACCGAAGGCATCTGCGCGGCAGATCGACAGGGGAAAATAAGGGCGCTCTTGAAAAAATTTCACACGTGGGAGTTTGTCCACCATGAAGAAAACTCCGGCGATGGTGAAGTGCCCAAGGACTCATACGATCAGCAGGTAGTGGTTAACTCCTGTGAACCTAATGAACCTCAAAGTTCCAGACACAGGATCCGCCACGGGGCAAAGTCATATGTTAATCAACTACTTGAGCAAAGGAGATCTCCCCAAAAACAAATCGGAAAGCAGACAGTTGCGGATGCAAGTGGTTCATTATTGTTTAATTGGCGAAAAGTTATACTACATGGTCGTCAGCGACCCAGAGGTAGCATCTCGAGGCTCAGCACACTCAAGTAGGGAAGCCCAAGCATATGCCCCCAAAGCTTTCCAGGATCAAGCATGAAGTATCTTTTGCTTTTTAAAAGCATTTACTTTGATTATGTTTAGTCCCTTTTAATCTTGATCGCAGTATTTGCATACTCATCAGTCATGTTATGGGTTTTCGCCCACAGCATCTAAGGCCTAACGCCCCTCTTAACAATAAAACTACTATTTTACTTAGTCAGTTTTACTCATTTATTCAGATCCATCTACGATCCAACTATTCGTATCCCCGGCCAGACCTAAGTTGAAGTAATACACTCACTTTTCGCTACAATAAGTAGGGTACACTACTCGCTTAGAGCTACACCACGTCTAACTCAGCCACCAGGCATTACTCGTATGTTGAACTCGTTAATTCAAAAACTGCACCAACACGCCCAAAGGGAAGCCTATCCGCGTAGTGCTAGAAAGTATTAAATACTGTTGAACCCACAAAAAGAAATTAACCCCGAAAGGGCTAAAATTTAGCAATATCAACTGAATGGACTAATTCTTTTGGAGTTCGCCACCCAATTTAAGGAAAACAGGAAACCAAATAAGCAAATGCGTGCAAAAACTCCGTCTTTAGAAAAGGCGGTCTTTCAGAGATTCTAAGTAAGAGGTTTTGTTAATTTCGAAAGAAGGTTTTTAAGACACTTTCGAAATTCCGTTAAAAACGGTTAATCCGACAGGTTTCCAAAATATTTGCAAGTGCTATTTATGCGCTTTTCTAAAAAAAATTAATTGAACCATTAATTAATTCAACTAATTAAATTTAGCAAGTTTTCAAAAAGATTTACAATTTATTTAAAAGCTTTAATTATTTTTAAAATAAAATAAAGCGCATTTTCTTTGAAAATGAGCTATTTGATCGTCCTAATTTCTTTGCCAACTCATATGTGGTAACACATAAATAGCACTTGCTTAATTTCAACTTTAAAACCCAAGTTTCTCACCATAAGATGGAACTTTAGGTTTCAAGTCGCTTTTTGCAAAGTTGTTTCGGGACATTTAGAAGTTAATTAGAACTTCTTTATAAATTTTGACTTTTAAAAGGAACTGCTTCGTATCAATAAGATAGAAGTCTTTTCTTATAGTCAATTATTAAGCGTAGATTTGAAAATTCATTAACTTTTGCACGCATTTACATAATAGTCCACTATTTTGCAATAAATTGAATAACAACTCCAAAATAAAGGAAATGAACATAAAAGTAAAATAATCATGCAAATAATCCAATTAATACTCATAAATAAATTATTATACAAAATTTATATAAATATCCTAAAGAAAAGAAAGAAAAAGTTAAATATAGAACCCGAAATGCGGAAGATATAGCGAAGGCACAAAATGCGGGTGAATAAAGATCACTTCTAGGATTTTTACTAAGCAACGAGCTTCTTGAGATTTGAGACAGCGGTCGACCAAATTTTGGACTTGGCAGATACCCCACTTAAAATGTTAAAAATGCAAAAGTTGGCTCCATGACTAGACTTATCAATTTCAAGTCTCAAAATGAGACTCCCAAGTTCATGCCAAAGAGAAATAAGAGAAATAAAGATTATCACAACATTTTAAGCATAAATTTGCCAGAAAAGAAAAAAGAACATACTAAGTTAATGAAACCAAAATCCTAAAGGAAACGAAACAAGATCATGTTTAAACTCATGACCATGAGTATTGACAAGGCTGATCTTGCAGCCACCAAATGATCTCATTATTTTGTTTAACCAGGAAGACATAGGAACAGACTTTAGGCATTAAAGCCATGTCAATAAGATATAATTCTTAAAAGCACTGAAATTTTAATATCAAAACATCTAACTTCCTGTTTAGCAGATAACAACGACAACACATTCATATGAGAATTAATAAAGATGACTTTACTTTTGTAACTTCATTACGAAAATAGCTCCAGACTTCAACATCAAACCAAAATGATTTTCCTACAGCAAAACTTCTTAAACAAGGCAACTTTTTGATTTAACGGGATCAGATATGACAGAGGACTACTCAGTAAAATAAAATTACTTTAAACATAGTTGGAGCTTAGCTTAACTATTTCAGCACATACACACTTTTATGAGAAAAGACAATGCTTTATTTTAACAGACTCATTTGGATTTGCTTAACGAAATACCCAGACACATACATGACATTGTCATTTTTAACTTTTAATTAGAAGAACAATTTATCATTCCAAACCTTCACGTAAATGGCCCATTTTTAAAAGAAAAAAAAAACTTGCTAAAACCATAAAAATTCAAGCATTAAACAAGGAAAGGTTCGATATTTATATAAATCTTTTGAAAATATAAACTTTCTCAATGGTTCAAACCTAAGGAGAAAATTTAAACCTCAATATCCATCATTTTAAGGCAAGATTAAAACTTTAACCTTTTACAAAATTCAAGACTCCAAGAACATGATACATTATTCTGGATAATTTAATTTATCAAATAGACCCATATGACCACTAAAATAAACCTTCTTAATGTTGGAATAAAAGTTTCACCGGACTACATATTATCATCTTCAATAGCCGAAACAAAGCTCCCTTTAACTACCAATACTTGGACAAGCCCCTGATACACCTTATACACTTTGAACCTACAAACAATCACACTATATTATCTGACCTCGCTGAACAAACAATGCAGCTCCAGAACATCATAGCATACACACCAAAGCCTTCAGATCCACCCTAAACTACAGCCACCCTGAACTCTTTACAAACCAACCTGCAAGCCACCTATCTGCTGCACTAGGACTTCCTCCTATCAACCACAAACCACTCTCCTCCTGGAAACAACTATACACAAGACCTCTTTCAGCACCTGCAATAGCCATCAGGACACCCTCGCAAACCTATAGACTAACTAGAAGCCAAACAGAACAATGGCAAGAAACCTGAACTACCCTGAGCTATCACAAGACTAACTAGACAAAACTCTCTCACTCCCTGAAACAACTACCAGGCCCCTGAAACAACTGCAGCTTCTAATATCAACCTCAAACCACCTTCCCACACTCAGACCTCACCAAAGACAGCTTTAAATCCTCTCACAGACCTGCAAACAACTACTATACCTGCAGCCTCCAAAATTCACTTCACATACACCTAAACAACACTTGCACTTCAACTAAACCCCCTCACCTTAGCTAATGCAACTAACAAACACCTGGAAACATCTGCACCCCACTGCACATCTTGAACTGGTCTTTAACTCCCTGCACCGCTACAACATGGCCGAAAACAATCATCAAGCTCAAACTACACCCCTGATCAACCAAACATCCTTCCAGAAATCCAAGACACCAACTAAACTCCAACCAGATGTCTAAGCTCCTATGCTTCTTCCTGAAACTACTGCAGCCCCAAGACCAAGCCAAAAACAAACCAAAACTCTACATCAAGCCCTGCTACCTGCTTAAACAACTAGGAACAACCCTCACCAAGGCTTCTGCTACCACATGAAGAGACTCAGACAAACAAAAGACATTTCGATTTAAAGAAAGAAAAAGATCCAAGCTTGAACTTCAATCTTGAAACAGAATCATGTTATTCAATCAATAAGATGCAGTTTGTCAACTATCCTATCTAAGGAATGGATAATGATGTATTTGGGTAGTTTACCAAAGAAACTACTCAAGTTAACAAGCCAAAACCCAGCCGGTATGTTTTAGAAGTTGCTTTTTTATACTGACTTATACAGAGGTTCTAACTATTATCACACATCTTTGCTGTTTATTTCCATATTTACAGACAATAAAGGAAATGACTAAGTGCACAAAGATACCAATTTTGACAATCACAAATACATTATGAAGAAACTGGAATTGAACTAAAGATGGACATTTTAACTAGATTAATCAACTTCAAACATTTATCGACTCTAATAATCAAACTCATAATAATCCATTACATAGCAGATTTAAAGTTTATGAATAACATAAGAGCGAAGCTAAAACGTCAAGAGAATAGGTTTATTACCTTCTTAGGTACAGTGACTAGGGCGAGGGATCCGAATAAGGCGACTCGACTAAGCGACTCGAGCAACGACGAAGCGACAACACAAAAGTCGAAGGAAGAAATAGCCAAAACAGTGATGCTGAATTTAAACTTAAAAAGAAACTAAAGAAAAATGTTTTAAAGTGTGTATGGTGCCTCTCTCTCTCTCTCTCTCTCTCTCTCTCTCTCTCTACGGCTACTTCCAGAACTTCCCCTTCACGGCTGCTTCTAATGGGATTCTTAGAGGGGTCTTTATATGAGCTCCACTAGGGTTCTAAATTGAGGACCAATTTACATAAACACCCTCTAACGGTACCAAAAGTGAATAAATCTGATTCGAATAGCTGCTATTAGGTAGTACAGTGTTGGGATGATTCTATTTGTACACCGAGGCATTGTACGGAGTTGAAGAAGAGAGCCCAGCGGGTCAGGGATTTGAGAGAAGGAAACGGGTATGGGTTTCAGATCAGGAAAAGGGCTTAGGGATTTTTCTCCTTTTTTGGGGAATTAACACATGTGTAATTTAGTATGTATATTTTGCACGGGTAGTCAAAAATGAATACTGAGGAGTGATTTTAGCCTTTAATTAGGATAAATTAATTAAATAGTGGTGTTGCGCGGGTGGGGTAGGAATTTAGGGTGCGCGGTTCAATTATAGCCTTTTTCCTTTCAAAATTAATACATTCACCATAATTTCAAGATTTTAATTAATTCGAGATAAAATTGGGTGTCAACAAATACCCCAGTCTCTAAGCAGATACATTCAAAGTCGGACGCAAAAGTGCCTGTTTCCACACGGGCTAAAGTCGTCGCACTGTAGGTGTAACTTAAGCCATCATCCATTGGCACAAATGAATCGCCCTTCAGTATGCACAATCGTCTCTTGAAGACACTATTCTAGAAAGGCACACAAAACATACTGCTTGACTACACATACATCATAGGTAATGACACAAGTACGTATAAGATTATTGATGAACGACCGTTTCATTAATAATAAACAGCCTGTAAGCTCATAATATACAATTAGTTCTTCCTGAGTACAACATTTATTTATAACAATTGTAGAAAAAAAAAGGAATAGGAAGACTAAAAAAAGAGAGCTCCCAAGACTAGCATGACTGAATATCCTTCATCTAGATTGTAGCTACAAGCCGTAAAACAATCTAGAATTCTTCTTTTCTTCTGACAGCCTAAGATATGTCTGCCCGAGCATTCCTTCGAGATACGTAGCCATTGGTATAACAAATTCCCATATGCTTAATCAAAGCAAGGGACTTCAGAAGCATCTAAGTGAAGGTCGGACCTTCTTCCATCACATTCGCTGAACTTGAAGAGAAAATTGATGATTTGTTGCGGAGCTTAGCAAGGAAGTTTGACCATCCGAGTCAACCTCAACTAGTCAACCTAAAATGCACAGCCCCACAGATCTTCAAGCACAATCGGAAGATCGCCGAGAAGGGAAAGGCTTAAGCTGGGAATCCACCGCGAGGGAACCTCTTCCCTCAGATACTCCATAGCTAGCTGCCAAAGAGGTGTCACGATAGCGGCTCAGCTGAAGCAGTTAACCAAGGTGAAAGCCATGAACCATAGCAGGATCCAAAGCGTGGTGACACCTTAGCCACCCGCTGGTGTGAAGCTATATCCCCTTGCCTGCCATTAAATGGAGCCAGGCAGTAGATCATCGGCCTGATACCATTGAAATAACGACTCGAATGCACAAAAAGTCCTAGTGGAGAAGCCCAATGGAAGCTGACAGTGTTAAGCCTCCTGACCCCCATGACAAGAGGAATGTCACAGAAACCGACGTGTTAGAAGATGAGTACACCGTAATCAGTGCACATGATACAATGAAGACATCCTAAAGGACATCATTACAATCCTAATCAAACTTCATGACTCGAGGGACTTCGTTCATTCCCCCATGGATGAAGAAAGAAAAGAAGATAACTGCATATGAGTTTCCTCCTATAATTCTCTCATGCATCATCCATTCAGAATAAAGAAGAGTTTCTGGGAATATTAAACCAGGATCAAAGGCAAACTTTTTTGAGGAAGAGAGAATTTATTATCTTTTGTAAGAAGGTCTTGCAAGCACAAGTTTTCTGAAGAGGTGGAATGTTTTCTGAAGTTGTTTGTGATTCTCTCCATTATAATAAGGCTACTATTTACAAGTAGAAAGGGATAAGGATGGAGCATGAAACGGTACAACATAATTATTGTTGGAGATATGAAATGATTCAGAGCAGTTAATTGCAGTTCCTGGAAAGGTGCATGGGATTGGAATCAACCAATCAGAAGAAGGCATGCGAATTTCTTAAAGAAATTAGCATCATTCTTGGTTAAAGAGACTGCGAGTCTCAAGAAGTAAGTGAGATATCTTTTCACATCCATGCCGCTTTCACTTCCTGACTACTCCCGTCCGCACTCAGCAAATGGGGGGACTGACTGTGTGGGCAAAAATACGCTACCTATTATTATGAGGATATGAGTCCAGCTGGCGAGACTAGGCTTCTTACAAGTCAGCGGGCATAGAGGATACACGCCTGCTCCTAGAGCCAACGACCGTTCAGGCGGCACGGCTACAGAACACAAGGTATACATCCCGCCGCCTAAGATTTACAGTCTCCTAATTAGGATTTAGTATATACCCATCCTTATATTGTATCGTACATCAAGCGATTAACCACAGGATCCAGCTATTCTTAAGGAATAAGAATTACTTTACCTTTCTTGCTTATTACGTCTTTCTTTACTTATTTACTTTTTCATTGTATTTTACTGTATTGCTTGTGACCTCATCTCTAATTGTTTAACCTAGACGTACAATTTTAGGCATAAATAATTGTGTATAGAATTACCAAGTCTGCCCACTTTATTTCGGTGATGACAACTAATATGGCACAGAAATTAGCCCAAACCTTTATTAAGCAAATTGTTTGGTTGCATGGTAACCCATTGTCTTTTATCTCTGATCAGGGTTCACAATTCGCTTCTTAGTTTTGGAAGAATTTTCAGTGAGTATTGAGTACGAAAGTCCAGCTTAGCACAACATACCATCTGCAGACTGATGGACAGTCTGAGAGGACTATTTATATCTTGGAGGATATGTTAGGAGCATGTACCTTGGATTTTGGTGCTCATTCATGTGGCTCTTGCAAGTTTACTTATAACAACAATTATTAGTCATCTAGTCAGATGGAACCGTTTGAGGCACTATATGGTCACCAATGTCGATCTCTAGTTGTTATGTTCGAGTCTCGAGATGTGAGGTATTGGGTCCAGATATGGTGCGTTAGACTTTGGATATAGTCCATGTTATTCAAGATCATCTTTGGACCATCCAGAGTAGACAGATATCATACTCGAACCAGAGGAGTCAGGAGTTAGAATTTGAAGAAGGTGACATGATTTTCTTGAAGGTTTCACCAATTCAGGGTGAGATGACATTAGGAAGAATGGAAAATTGAGCCCTAGGTTTATTGGTCTTTTTAAGATTGTGAAGCGCATTGGAGAGTTTACTTTCGACTTGCATTACCAGAGTCTTCATCATGTTTTCCATGATTCTTTGCTCCGGAAGTGTGTTTGAGATTCCACCCATGCCATAGAGGTGGACCTAGTCCAATTGAATGTGAACTTCGCTTGTGAAGAGGTTCCAGTTTCCATTTTAGGAAAAGACACTCGAAAGTTGAGCTACGAAGAGATTCTGTTAGTAAAAGTACGGCGACACAATTGTCTGTATGATGAGGATACTTGGGAGCTCGAGTCGAGCATATGGGATAGATATCCCCACTTGTTTGAGGCATCAAGTATGTGGCTTTTAAATTCCTTGCATTTAAATTTCTCTTGCTAATTGTGAATTTTAGCATTTAGCCCCTTGTCGGAGTATATTTGATTCGTTAGAGTGATTTAGTTCCTTGCCAGAGTATGTTTGATTCGTTATTGACATTTACATCCTTGCTGGAGTGGTAGCGATTATTTGAGATATGTTTGGTACCTATGCATGGCTTGTTATTTTGTAGTTGGTGGTTGTTGGTATTTGAGACATCAATTCTTTTAGGATAGTCCAATTTACAAAGAAAACTATCGCAAATTTTTTTAGAAAGTTAAGGAATTAGCCAAGTTTTAGAGTTTCTATGAAGTTTGGTTTCGTGTCCTTGAGTATCTTGAGTAGTGATCATGTGTGTTGTATCGGTTGTTCACATGGTGCCGAACCTCAAGCCTTGTTCGAGGGCGAACAAGAGTTTAGTATTGGCAAATGTAATGACCCTAACACTTTATAACTATAGTCTAGTTATGTTAACGAGTTAGTAAGAATACGTATTCATTAATTATTACTTGGAAAAGATTAGAGAATAATTATAAGGCCATTGGGTCAAGTTGACTTTTCATATTCAGTAAAGCCTTAAAAATATTGGAAATTTTTATAAAAGTGCATAGTGGACTAGACCCATAATTTTGCTGACTCTCAATTTATGTTAAAAACTTTGTCTTGGTCTTTAGCATAAAAGAAATAACTTAGAAAAGAATCTTGCTTAACTGGTAGCCGGCGTCAATGGCTCAGAGCGTTTGAGCTCTTGGATACCGTCACACATCAGGTATGTTCTGGTATTAGAGTATTACGCTGTAATTTGATGGTGCCTTCATTTATTAGGTAGTGTAGTGAATTTATTATTTGGGTCATTGATTAAGCCATGACTAAAAACAAAATATGGTGTACTTAGAATGATGATGCAAATGATTGGAGAAACATTATTATTAACTGATGTTTAGTGAGTAGTGCATGAAATTCAATTTGACATTTGTTCTGCTATGTTGATTTATGCACTCTATTAATGCATTGTTCTGAATGGTTTTGTACTTTTTAGAAAAATCTTTCATTTATTTTTTATTATTATTTTGGGACTAAAATATTAGTATATTGAATTTATATACTTGAATTCATGTGAATCTAGCCTAAAACATGAGTTTCGTGGATGAATTTTGGGATTTTAGGCTCAAATCCTATTACTCGTGAGCTAAATGACATTAAAATATAATTTTGAACATAGATTTAGACTCGTGGGCTTGTGGGTTATGTGTAACGTAAAAATTTGGGTAGTTTTGATCAGTAGCTATTTTGGGACGCGCTCTTTAGGGACTATCCACCGTTTCAAAATTCATTGAAGAATAGCCAAAAATTTGCGCGTACACTTAAGCTCCATTAGCGTTAGAAAAACACCTCATACTAGTCTCATAACAAAATACTGGGACTTTGAACAAAGCCCCAGTATTTTGTTATGGGACTAAAGAAGTCCCATAACAAAATAATCCCATAACAAAATAATGGGACCTTGAACTCAAAGGTCCCACTATTTTGTTATGAGACTTTATCCCATAACAAAATAATGAGATTTATTCCCATAAAAAAGGTCTCATAAAAGGGATAAATCTCATTATTTTGTTATGAGACTTTATATATAAAGCTTCAGTCCCATAACAAAATGCTGGGGCTGTGAACAAAACTTGTTCAAAGCCCAGCATTTTGTTATGGGAACTTTATATATAAAATCTCATAAAATAATGAGATTTATCCCTTTGATGAGACCTTTGTTATGGGATAAATCCCATTATTTTGTTATGGGATAAATTCACATAAAAAAATAATGGGATCTTTGAATATATTAGTTCAAGGTCCCATTATTTTGTTATGGGACTTTGTATAAAGCTTCAGTCCCATAAAAAAAATACTTGGGCTTTGAACAACCCCAATATTTTGTTATGGGACTAGTCTCGGGTGTTTTTCCAACGCTAATGGAACTTAATTGTGCGCGCGAATTTTTGGCTATTCTTCAATAAATTTTAAAATGGTGAATAATTCCAATGAGCGCATTCAAAAATGGCTAGTGATCAAAATTTCCCATGTATAACCCAAAAATACAATTTATTTCGAAGTTTGCATATGTGAGGTCGGGTAGACTTTATGTTGACTTTTTGAACCATTTGTCATAGACTTATGGAAATTGATTTGTTTGCTTAAATTGATCATATTAGGCAATTTGCATAGAGTTAAACCACTCAGAGGAAATTAAACAAGGAAAGAAAGGATGTTGTTGATTAGTTAGTGTTCGTCGAGACGAAGTAGATGGTTCTTTCATTTTTCTTTGGTGAAATTCTTTTGCTTGAATATAATACATGTGTGCTTTGTAAGTGCATTTCCCTAGGTAAACCTGTTCTTCATGTTTTTATCTATGATATGATGTCGTAGAAATTTTTCTTGAACTGTTGGACATATAATCATACTTGGCTTGTTATATCATACTCGTAGAGTATTTTGAGTTATTAATCTATGTAATTCATGGCTAATTGGTATTTGATAATTGGGTTGTTTACATATATATCCGTCCATAAATAAATATTTACTTTTGATTGTCCACAACTTTTTCTAGCCACAATACAAATCAAAATAAAGAAAATCTTTAATATTAATATTAATATTTGGTAATTATTAACTTCCTAAATAAAGGTAAACTTTAAATATTAATACTAATATTTGTGAAAATTTAATGCCTTAAATAAAGGAAATCAGTCAATCTTTAAATTGATTTGTACTAAATATGGAATTTGCACAATTTTAGCCTAAAAAATAAAGTCCTATAAACTTAAGAATTCTAGTCTACACTGAATCACTATTATAAATATATATTTGACTGGTCTTTATATATACATAATTTATATCTCAACTATATTAATATTGTTAAAATATATATTTGAATGTATGTTAAAAATATTGTAAAAATTATGTAAATATATATCAAATATTATAAAAATATCAAAAATATATTTTAGTGCACTAATATATAGTACAAATTATGATATTCGTATATGCACAATTTATATCTCAAATACATTTTACAATATTGAATGAAATTATATAAACACACATTAAATATTAATAATATTTGTATTAATAATTTTAAAATATATTTAAATATACTTAAGTATATATAAGTGAAATTATGTAAATATACATTAAAAATAATTGTGTAAATATTAAAATTATATTTAAGAAATATGCATTATTCCTAATTGTGTGTAGATATATTAAGATCCAAATGCATGTAGTAGAAATTAAATAAGGAAAAAATATAATTACTGTATTAATTGTCATTAAACAAGGAAAGTTTATGCTCCTAAAATGTAGGCTCAAATTAATGATCAACATCTAATCCCATAAATACATAATATTAAATATATATTCGAAATATTTAAAATATATTTTAAAAAGAAAAAATGGTTATGGAAAGAAAGTAACAACAAAAGATGGACAAAAATAGTAATTATTCTTTTCCAACGGTTATGTAGCGTAATTTTCCCTTGATAATTTCAGAGTTGGTCCATTATTATATATTCAGAGTTGGTCCATGATTGTATTTTAGAGTTGGTCCATTTGATATATGATCAGAGTTGGTCCATTACTATTATTGTTTCAAAGCTGGCCCATTAGAATCTTTAATGTGATATCTATTTATGTGGGTTTCTTTTGATTAACTTATTGATGATTGTGATATTATTTAATGAGTTACTTGAGAATTGAGTTAAAGACGTACTTCTTTTTCTCTCTTATTTCTTTTTATTATTCTTTGGTAGACTTATTTCTTATTACTATAGAAGCATATTTATCCACCTACTAGTCGTTGCGACTTACGTTGTTTCCGTTTATGTTTGTTTGTTTGTTTTATTTATTTGGTTGGGCAGATTTAGATCCGTGGTCGAGCGAGATACGTGGCTAAGTTGGAGAATTTCCTAGAGTCCAGTGATGAGCCAACTATCCTTGCTTTATGGTGGCGCACCTTTTAGCTTTCATGATTTATCTCATTTCTACTTTCCAATATATTGATATATATTCAGTATTCTCTTATTTAGATGTTCATGACTTATACTTAGGACCTAAACTTTTACCGGATATTTCCATCCTTTTAGTCTATATATATGCATGACATTGGAGACATTAGTCTATTTATGAAATATTTACAATGCAAGTGGGTTCACCCGACAGAGTAGATTCGTGTGCTCTCACGATCAGTCCTGTATTTTTGGACATGACAGAAGGAACTCATTTACACAAATATTTATTAATGGAACTAAACAGAGAAAGGTAGGAAGCTCTTTGAACAATCAATAAGCAACTTTTGAACTCACCACAAGAATAACAGGTAACAAACGCCTCCTATTTTAAATATAATACAAAACAAATACTGACTAGAACTAGAAATCTATTCCAATATGATTTAACCAAAAGAACCTAAATAAACATGAATTAAACTACCAAATATAAAATCCTAAATTTAGCAACACTAATCTTTATTTAATTCCTACAATGGAACATATTAAGAGGAGAAGCTTGAATACTTTTCTGAACACTTGACATATGCAATAGAACATGTTATCTTTGTAGCATTTATAAATATAGGAGATTTCTACAACATGATTGATTTTTTTAGATTCTGTCTTTTTCCCTAAATGTGTTGAGAATTTTTAGACATTTCTATGTTAATTTGGCCCTGTGAACTGAATGATCCCTCAAATAACATTATTTTTAAAGGGTATGTGTTCAATGAGATGAATGAGTGTGTTTATTCTCCGTCGTATTATCTCATGGGCCAAAATTCATGGAATGCACTTTTACGTGATAATACCTATGGTGTTGATTCGCGTGGTGACCTTCCAAGCATGTTTTTGAGGAATTTAAGGAGTATCGTAGGAAAGATTACCATCCCAACAATGCCAGGATATAGTTTTATGGAGATGATGACCCAAATAAACGCATTCAGATCTTAAGCAAAGAAACTACACCAATCAAAAGCTTTGTTATGTTATATTCACACAAAATGAATATTTGAAGTTAGAAGTTATAAAATTTACTTGAAAGTCAAATGAACGTGTATTTCACTTAAAAATAGAAAAGTTGAAGTTATGTGAATGAAAACTTAAAATTCTCCTCCAACATGTTATTCAAATTGTTGAATTCTCGTCTCAACAATATATAGATATACACTTTATTTATGCGGTGTAATTTTTCATTGAGGAAGATTCAATAAAAAGCTGGTAGCTCCACCATGTTTCGCACAACTCATATCTTACTGTTTAAGTTTGGACTTTTTTAGAAAGCTCATCCTTAATAAATTTCTACCATCAAACCTAAACCTTTTCAAGTCAATCGATCGACAACCCAGCCCCTTCGTCTAACAAGAAAAAAAATAATTTGAATTGATACTATTTTTCTTATTAATCTATTTCTTTTCAAAGAAGGTGGACATTGGAGCAACGGTAAAATTATCTCTGTGTGATCCAAATATCACGAGTTCAAGTCATGAAATCAGCTACTAATACTTGCATCAGAGTAGAATACCTACATCATGCCCCTCTGGACTGCAGCTCTTCCTCAAACCATGGGTGATCGCGATATGCGTCGTGCACCGTGATGCACTGTCATTTTCAAATTAAAAAGTTAACTTTCTTTTCACATAGTTTTGTTAATTAAACATCCAAAAAGAAGTTTCCTTATGAGTGTGTTTAAAAAATAAATTTAAATTTGAAACTAATTTAACATGCACTTCTCATCTTACCTCAGAGTTGTGCCTATTTAAGCTCGTAAGTATTACTCCCTCCGTCTCAAATTAGTTGTTACTTTAGCAAAATGTGTTTGTCCCAAATTAGTTGTCACTTTAGTATTTCAAGGCTAAATTGATTAGTTCTTTCCAACTATACCCCTAATAATTAAAAAAATTCTCAAAAAAAAATTAATGGTGAAACATTAAATAGGGATAAGATAGTAAAATAAACACCTTATTTAATGACTTTCTTAATGGGCGTGAAAAAGCTTAAAACGATGACTAAATTGGGACGGAGGGAGTATAAGTTTAACAAACAGATTTAGAAGTATGCACTTGAGTAGTGCACGTAACAACAGTTACCCCTCAGTCTGAAATAATTTAGACCATATATGAGTTATGACAGCCAAAAACTGTCACATATTTAAAGCACAATATTTTTTTTTTAAAAATCAACCTCTTTCCATGTGACATAATCTAGTGTATTATTAGTCGAACAGTGAAAATCACACCAACTTCCAAAAACTTTTGAATCATTGTGCAATGTACGGAGGACCTTGACTTCTTGATAAAAGCTAACAACTTCTCTCATTCTCTGAAGAGCACACCGTCAGGGTTCAAATCTGGCTCGCATGCGAACCTCGGATTAAGATTCTCTGCACTTCCCTTTGTCATTTTGATGTTACTTTCTCGAAATTATCTGTTGTAAGGGGTTGTTTGCGTAGAAATATGAAAAAGAGAGTAGAGGAAAAAGAGCTAAGAAGAGGCGTGAAGAAGAAGCTAAGAGAGAGCTGAGAGAAAATATCTTCTCATTATGAAAAAAGGTAATTACAATATCCTAACTACCTACTATATATAGATATCACCGCACTTACTAACTACTCCCTCCGTCCCAATTTATGTGGCACCATTTGACCGGACACGGAGTTTAAGAAAATAGAGGTTGACCTTGTTAAATATCAATTTTACCCTTGAAAAAGTAAGAGAGAGAAGATTTGAGTAATAAAAAAGTTGTTAGTAGGTTTAAAAGTATGTAGGGCCCAACAAGGGTAAAATAGAGATGATGCATTAAATAGTTGTCAAATAAGGAAAGGTGCCACTTATTTTGGGACAAACAAAAAAAGGAAATGGTGCCACATAAATTGGGACGGAGGGAGTAACTCAACTAACGAATCCCTCAACTAACAATAATAACACTTCAATCCTAGCAGTTACCTTTTATGCTACTACACTATTAGTTACACTTTATGCTACTACATTATCTCCAATACTCCCCTCAAGCTGGGACTTATGAACACACTGAGAATTCTCAGCTTGGACATCAAACTCTCATGTTGTAATTTGTTCAGCGCCTTAGTCATTATGCCTGCATGTTGATCCTTTGTGCTCGGATGATGTGTTTTGATCAAACCCTTTTGGATTTTTTCTCCAATAATGTGGCAATCTATTTCAATGTATTTAGTCCTCTCGTGGTACACTGGATTTGCAGTAATTTATAAAGCTGACTTGGTATCATAAAACAAGTCCACTGGCAGTTCCAATCTTTCTCCCAACTCCTGATACAATCTGGCAATCCATATAACTTCAGCAATAGAGTTTATACTTAAAATTGTACGTCAAGGTTAAACAATTTATTATGATTGGGTCACAAGCAATACGGTAATTACGATGAAAAAGTAAGCAAATACGATGAAATTAATAACAAGTAAAGTAAGACAAGAATAAATAGCAAAAGGTACAGTAATTCTTATTCCTTGAGAATAGCCGGATTTGGTGATGGATCGTGTGTTGTACAATAAAATGTAAGGAGGGGTATTTATAGTAGTGATACCCAGTCCTAAATAAGGTAAAATACAAAGACTAATAAGGATATGGGCCTACAGCTCAAGGCGGTGGTATACTAAACCTAACTAGGAGACAGTAAACCCTAGGCATCGGGATGTATACCCTGCGTCCTATGGTCGTATCGTCTAAACGGTCATTGGCTCTAGGAGCGAGCGTATATCCTCTGTGTCCGGTGACTTGTGAGATAAGTCTAGTCTCGCCAGGTGGACTCATATCCCTATATTAATAGGTGGCTTATTTTTTCCCACCCAGTCAGTCCCCCCTACTTGTTGAGTGCTGATGCAAGCAGTCAGGAAGTGAAAGCAGCGTGGATGTGAAAAAGATATCTCACTGACTCGTTGAGACTCGCAGTCTCTTTGACCAAGAATGATAATGATTTCTTTGAGAATTTTGCGTGCTTTCATCCAATTGGCTAATGCTGATTCAGTGCATCTTTTCCAAAGGACGTTAATGACTACTCTGAATCGTTTCACATCCTCAGCAATAATGATATCCAGGCGCTTCGTGCCCCATCTCTATATTTCTCTGTCTATAAATAGAGACCTTATGACACTGGGAAGATCACAAACTTCTTTAGAAAACGTTTCACTTCTTTAGAAAAACTCATATTCGCGAAGCCTTCTTATGAAAATCTCTCTTTTCCAAATATATTTACCCTCAACCCTGGTTTGATAATTCCCAAAAGCTTACCTTGGCTTTGAAAAAATGAAGCGTGAGGGAGTTTCAGGAGAAAATCATATCCAGTCATTACCCTTCCTTTTTCCGCCTTTGGCGAAATGAATATAGTCCCTCGAGTTATGGCGTATAACCGCAGTCTTGATGGAGGCACTCTCCGGAAGATCTTCATTCTGGCAGGCACATCAACTCTGGTGTGTTTCATCGTCATTCCTGATGATTAGCTTTGTATTCTTCTTGTCATATGGCATGATGTAGCAGAGGAATGCCAACCCACTCGGGCTTCTTCTGCTTCGTTCATCTTTTAGTTGCATCGGGACATAGTTCTGGAAGCAACTCAATTTGAACAAGGAGTAAGTACTGGAATATCATCTTCTCTTTCTAGTGGTTGGTGCACGGAAAATTTCTCCAGATCCTTAGCATTCAGGGTAGTTGCATAGCTCTGTTTGGTGCTATGCTGATGGAGATTACATCATCTTCCAGTCGTTAGAGGGACGAGGTAGTATAAGGCGATCCCGAGGTTACTAGAGGTTCTTTATTGGAGTCTTTCCAAGTGAATCTAAATGAAGCCCTTGGTACCCGTTCTGCTGCCTCTGCCTCTTTTCGCTGAGGGCTTTCTCATTTGGGCTAAATTTCCTCTCCCCCCCCCCACGGCGCAGCATTGAAAAGATATTGCTGCTCGGGGTATTAGGTTGGACTTTCGCCTTCGAATCCCAGGAGAAACTTTGATACAAGAGCTACAATCAAGATGAAGAATCTCTGGGGTGCAAATTCTGAGGAACTTGTAGTTTTTAGCCTTCCCTTTCCTTCTTTTCTACAATTTGTTATAAACAAATGTTGTATTCAGAAAGAACTAAATGTATATTATGAGTCTACGTGCTGTCTGTTATTAAAGAAATGATTGTTCATCAATACTCTTATATGTACTTTTGTTATTACGCATTTCGTAATGTATAATCAAGCAGTATGTATGTGCACCTATAGATTAGATGGCTTCCGGCCGTCCTGAATGTTCTAATTATTTTAAGAACGTTTATTAGTGTGCCTGCCTTGAGAAATTACGTCTGTTGTGCACCGTCAGACGATGGCTAGGTTGCATCTATAGTATATGGCTATTTGCGCCCACAATGGGACGACTTTAGCTCGTGTGGTAACGGGCACTTTTGCGTCCGACTTCAAATGTCTCTGCTTAGTTACTTGAGTATTTAATACTTTCTGGCACTACGGAGACAGGGGTCCCTGTCGGCGTGTAGGTGTAATTATTGAATTAACGAGATCAACTCACGAATAATGCCTGGTGGCTAAGTTACACGTGGTCTAGCTCTAAGCGAGTAGTGTACCGTTTTTTCTTGCAGCGGAAAGTGAGTGTATTACTTCAACTTAGGTCTGGCTGGGGCTATGAATAGTTGGATCGTAGATGGATCTAAATAAATGAGTAAAACTAATTAATCAAAATAGTAGTTTCATTGATAAGGCATGAAGCCATGTGAGATAAACAACGGGGACAAGAACCCGTTATCAATAATAACATTGCGGAGGACCAGATCTCCGATGTTAAAGGATCTTAGGTTTGCCCTTGCATTATAATACTACTCCACTCGCTGCTCGTTGCTTCTGGGCCGCAAGGCTTATGGCCGTTCTCTCCCGCAGTTAGTCCAAGAGATCAAGGGAAGATTTCAATGCTTCGTTGTTGGATTCTTCCTCTGCAAAGGACCGCCGCAAGCTGGACTCTCAAATATCAACCGGAATCATAGCTTCCGTCCCATACATTAGTGAAAATGGTGTTTCTCCGGTGCTGGCTTTAGATGTAGTTCGGTAGGCCTACAGGACTTCGAGCAGTTCTTCAGGCCACTTTCCCTTAGCCTCCTTGAGCCACTTCTTTAGGTACTCCACTATTGTCTTGTTTGAGGATTCAGCCTAACCGTTGGCCGAAGGATGATAAGAAATAGAGGGTATCCTCTTGATTTCCCACTCTTTTAGAAAAACAGTGATCTTGTCGCCTATGAATTGAGGACCATTGTCGTAGATGATTTCTGCTGGAATCCCAAATCAGTGCATAATGTTTTTCCGGATAATCTCTATGACTTCCTTTTCCCGAATTCGGGCATACACGGCCGCCTCAACCCATTTGGTGACATAGTCTGTCATGATAGGCAAGAACTTAATACCACCGGGTGCTTTAGGCATGGGCCCTACGATGTCTATCCCCCATTTCATAAAAGGCCTAGGAGCTATTACTGAGTGTAATAACTCTACCAGCTGATGAAGTACACGGGAGAATATCTGGCAACTATCACATGTACGGGCAAACTTGCTCGTGTCATCGCCCATTAGGGGCCAGATATAGCCCGCCCTGATTAACTTTCGAGCTAGAGATTATCCACCGGAATGATTCCACATTATCCCTCGTGGATTTCACTGAGTGCGTAATCCACTTGAGAAGGACCCAAACATTTAGCCAAGGGTCTGCAAAGCATTCGCCAATACAACTCTCCATTGATCAAAAACATAGCGAGACGCTTGAGCTCTCAATCTTCTGCTCTCCTTTCTGTCTGTCGGGAGCATTCCTTTGTCTAAATACTAAATGATCGGGTGCTGCCAGTTCCATGATGATCCCAATGCGTTGACATCGCGTCGTTTGACATCCGTGTATGTTAACTCAATGGTGGAAGTTGGGATATCTGAGTTGATATCTGTAGTGGCCGCTAGGCTGGCTAGGGCATCAGCCTCTATTTTCTTCTCTTGGTATCTGACTAATCCTCCATTTTTGAAAATTCTTCAAGCATTTTTCCAATCCGGCCAGGTACGCTTGCATATGGATATCTTCGGCGGTGTACGCCCCGGTCACTTGATTCACCACGAGCTTTGAGTCGAAATTGATATTGACATCCCTAGCCCCCAATATGTAAGCTAATTCTAGGGCTTGAATTATTTCTTCATATTCTGCTTCATTGTACGTCATCTGGGAGAAATTGGCAGTTTTCCTGAACACCTTCTTTGTTGGAGATTCGATCACTAAACAAAGCCCAGCCCCTTTTCGGTATGGATCACCCATTCTCCAGGGGTAATGCCCTCTATCATCTTGCGTTCCACCTCGGCCTCTGGCATCAAATCAATACTGAAGTCGGAGACAAAGTTCACGAGTACCTGTGACTTGATAGTCATTCTTGGCTGATAAATGATATCATACTCAGCGAGTTCAACAACCCACTTTGCCAACCTGTCTGACAGTTCGGGTTTGTGCAGTATAGTCCGTAAGGGAAAAGAGGAAACCATGATAATGGTATGACTCTAAAAGTACGGCCGCAACTTCCTTGCTTCCTTGACTAAGGCAAGTGTGAGTTTCTCTAGGTGTTTTACCTGGTTTCTGCATCTCGAAGAGACTTACTCACATAATACACTAGGGAATACACCCCCTTTTCTTCTCGCACCAGAATTGCACTAATGCCGACGTCGGATACTGCTAGGTACAAAAATAGCGGTTCTCCCTCGCGTGGCTTGGTAAGCAACGAGGGATTTGCCAGACTATTTCAATTCCCTCAGCGCCTTGCTATACTGCTCCGTCTATTCAAAGCTTTTATCTTTTTCAGGATATTGAAAAACTGATGGCACTTTTCTAATGATCGCAAGATGAACCGGCTGAGTGCCGCGATTCGGTCGTTGAGCCTTTTAACTTCTACTTCAGTCTTCTGGTATTGCCTTGATCGCTTCAATCTTCACTGGATTTGCCTCTATGCCCCTGTTGGAAACAATGAACCCGAGGAATATCCTAGAGGATATACCAAAGGCACGCTTCTCGGGGTTGAGCTTCATTCCAAACTTGTCTAGGATATTAAATGCTTTCTCCAGATGGCCGATGTGATCTTTGGAAAATTCTTGCTTGACCAGCATGTCGTCAATGTAAACTCCCATAGTCTTGCCAATCTACTCCTTGAACATCAGGTTCACCAGGCTCTGATAAGTCGCTCCTGCATTTTTCAATCGAAAAGGCATCACCCTGTAACAATAAGTCCTCCTGTTCGTGATGAAAAAAGTCTTTTTTTGATCATCCGGGTTCATGAGGATTTGATTGTATCCTGAGTATGCGTCTAGAAAGCTCAAGGCCTCATGCTCTGCCGTTGAATCGATGAGTTGATCGATGTTCGGCAGCGGGAAGGAATCCTTCGGGCATGCCTTGTTCAGATCTGTGAAATTGATGCACATCCTCCACTTTCTTTTCTTCTTGCGAACCACTACGACATTGGATAGCCAGTCGGGGTATTGAACCTCACGAATGGAACCATTGTTCAGTAGTTTTTCGACTTCCTCATGGACCGTCTGTCCCTTTACGTGGCTTATCGGTCGTTTCTTCTGCTTGACTGGCTTGAAGTTCGGATCTACATTTAGATTTAGCGTGATGACGCTAGTTGATATTCCTTGCATGTCAGTGTGTTTCCAGGAAATGCTGCCCGACCAAGCATGCAGGAAGTTAGCATATTCTTCTTTGGCTTCAGCTGAGATCTTAGCCCTTACATAGAATTTCTTATTCGGAACTTCCTCGTCGAAGATCACCGGGTCAAGGTCATCAACTGTGGCTTTAGTTGGCTGGTCTTCCTCCTCCTAGTCTGAGGGTATGATGGCAGGTTCCTGAGATCCAATCACCTCATGGACCCCGTTTTCGAGGGGTACGCTAGTGATCAGATTGGGGCTGAGCAACTTATCAAGATTCTTCTTCTAATTTTTCGTCTCCTATTTAGTAGTATTAATCACTGCAATCACGTAACAGATCCGGGACAACTTTTGTTCTTCCTGAATTTCTTTCACCCCCTAAGGAGTCAGGTACTTGAGGATCCGGTGAAGTGTAGAAGGCACAAGATGTACTTTGTTAATTCAGGGTCTCCCAAGGATAATGTTACATGATAGGTCGTATGTCCTTAGTTGGAAAGACGTCAACCGCATTGCTCTTGGTAGGTGTACGTGAAGGAGTAGCTCTCCTACAAACTTCTCGCTGGAGCTGTTAAAGCTGGCTATAGTGTACGGGCTAAAAATTACCCGACTTTGTATCTCTATCTGACAGACGGCCTTCTAGTGAATAATACTGACTAATCTGCCAGGATCCACCAACACAAGCTTGACTCGAGCATCATGTACCTGTAAAATAATTATCAAGGCATCGTCATGAGGGTGATGGGCTCGACGCGAGTCTTCGTCATTGAACTTGATAGTGTTGAGGCGGGGCTTCTTGGTTATCTGTTGGCAAGCCTCGCAGACTATATTGGCTTTGGTCTCGGTGCCTCTAACCTCGGTTACCCCAAAGATCATATTGATGGGTCTTCTAACCGCTGGTTATGCTCCTCTACAAAGGGCGACATGCTGGTATAACCCTGGCCTTGACGACGGATAACTGGATTTTGATTTCAGATAGTAGTTCACAATTTCAGTCGTGCTGACCGAGTCATAGATTATCTGTTAGATCTCATTATCGGTGTATCGTATGGTGTCATCATGACTTGACATATCTGCGTCTTATTCTTCGTAGAATACCTACAATTGCCTAGTCCCCACGGTGGACGCTAAACTATTTATGCCTAAAATTATATGTCAAAGTTAAATAATTAATTAAGATTAAGGTCACAAGCAATACGGTAATTACGATGGGAAAGTAAGTAAATACAATGAAAATAATGACAAGTAAAGTAAGACAAGAATAAATAACAAAAGGTAGAGTAATTCTTATTTCTTGAGAATAGCCGAATTCTGTGATGAATCGTATGTTGTACAATACAATGTAAGGAGGGGTATTTATAGTAGTGACACCCAATCCTAAATAAGATAAATACAAAGACTAATAAGGCTATAGGCCTACAGCTCAAGGCGGTGGTATACTAAACCCTAACTAGGAGACTGTAAACCCTAGGCGTTGGGATGTATACCATGCGTCCTATGACTGTACGACCTAAATGGTCATTGGCTCTAGGAGCGGGTGTATATCCTCTATGCCCGGTGACTTATGAGATATGTCTAGTCTCGCCAGCTAGACTCGTATCCCCGTAAAAATAGGTTGCATATTTTTTCCCACAAAAATATTAGTTGCCATACTCTTATACTCTACTTCTGCATAGCTCCTTGAAACTGTGGTTTATTTCTTATATTTCCATGAAATTAAGGAATCTTCATCCATCGCTATGAATCTTATAACTGATCTCCTGGTGTTTGGGCATGATGCCCATTCTGAATCACAAAACACCTCCAGTTCATCTTTCTTGTAACTATTTAAAAGTATTCCCAGACCTGGTTCCCTCATTATATATCTTACTACTTTCAATGTTGCTTCCATGTGTGATTTCTTTGGCTGCTTCATAAACTGGCTCAAAGTCTGCATTGCAAAGCTTATATCTGGTCTTGTCATAGTTAGGTACAGTAATCTTCCAATCAACTTTTGATAGCTCCCCTGTCTTCAAGTTCATGATCATCTCTCACCCCAGTCAGCTTCTCCAATTCTTTAGTTGTTAGTTTTACATTAGCATCCAGTGGTGTCCATGATGGTTTTGCACCACACAATCCCAACTCCTCCATTAGTTCAAGAGCATACTTCTCTGGTTCATGAGGATTCCTTTTTTAGATTTGCTGAATTCTTTTCCAAGAAAGAATCTCAAATCACCTAAGTTCTTCATCTTAAAAGATGCATGCAATAGCTTCTTTGTATCCTCAATCATTTTCAAGTCATTTCCTGTAACTAATATATCATCTACATAGACTAGGATCGCTACAACATTGCTGCCATGTCTCTTTATGAATAAGGAGTAATACAGCTTACTCTAGGCAAATTTTATACCTATTAATGCCCGAGGTAATGTCATTCCACTGTCGAATAGCCTGTTTCAATCCATATAGGGATTTGACTAGCCTATAGGCCAGCTTATTCTCCCCCTAGCTAAAAGATCCCTCAGGTAGTGTCATATACACCTCATCAAAAAAGTCTCCTGTAAGAAAGCATTTGAAACATCCATTTGGTGGATGTGCCACTCTAAACTTGATGCAATTGATAGCACTTATCTAACAGTCACAATTTTAACCAAATGTGAGAAGGTCTCATGGTAATCAAGACCTTCTTTCTGGGTATACCCTTTAGTCACCAAACAAGCTTTATACCTTTCTATTTCCCTATTGGCCTTCAGCTTTACTTTATACACCCATTTGCATCCAATGGACACTTTTCCAGGGGAAATAGAACTAATTCCTATGTTTTATTATCCTCTAATGCTTCAATCTCTTCTTTCATTACACTAACCCAATTTTCATCCTTTACAGCCTCCTAAAAGAGTTAGGTTCCACAATACTTGAAAGCCATCAAGTAACTCTTGTATGCTGGGGCTAGTGAATCATAGCTCATGTAAGCTGATAATGGATATGAACAATCGTCAGAAACTGAACCACATATGTAGTTATCCATCTAAGTAGGACTTTTCTTTGGTCTTGTAGATTTCCTAGTCTCAACAAGGGCTGCTTCTAGTTGGAATTGCTGAAAAAATGGTTCTGTTCAACTTGATAATCAAGATCAGATACCTGAGGCTCAAAGTCATCATCTTCAAAAATAAAGTCATGTTCATGTAGAACATGCTCATTATCATCAAATGTAACTGCTTCTTGTTGCTGAATCACAGGATTGGGAATCATAGGTGGCAAGTCAGGACAACCATGAAATGAACTGTCATGAGTGTCATTAAAAGGAGGTACTGCTGGTGCTTTAGTTCTAAAAGGGAAAATATGTTGCCTGAATTAAACATCCCTAGCAATAAAGAATGTGTGATATGAAAATCATATAAGATGCAACCTTTTGAGACAGAAGAATATCCCGTATGGACTGCTGCTATTGCTCTCCTTTCAAATTTATCTCCTGCTAATAGCTTCTTGGCATAACATAGACATTCCATGGTCCTCATATGATCCATCGTTACTTTTGTATTATGAAAAACCTCAAAAGGAGTTTTGCCTTTCAAAGTGACAGAGGGAAATCTACTTAATAGATAAACTACCCCAATGATGCAATGCCCCCAAAATTTCAAGGAAATAGAGCCCTAAAACCTGATGGCTCTTGCTGTTTCCAATATATATCTGTGTCTCCTCTCTACCACCCTATTTTGTTGGGGTGTATAATCACATCTCTTCTGATGCACAATTCCATGAGAATCAAATAGCCTCCTACATTCCATATTAACAAATTCACCCTCATTATCAGTCCTTACTGTTTTCACACATCTTTCTAATTGTGTCTTAACTAGTTGAAGGAAACTCTTTAGTACTGTAAATGTATCACTTTTCAATTTAAGCAAAAACACCCAGGTCATGCGAGGGTAATCATCAGAAATTGTCAAAAAAATCTATTTCCATCAAAGATTGGCACTCTAAATGGACCGGGACCCGATACATCAATGTGTAACAAATCAAATGCAGCATTTGTCTTACTTGTACTATGAGAGAAAGGTAACCTTGTCTGTCTAGAGATTGGACAAACTCTACAATCATCTAATACTTTCTTACATTCATCATGTTATACTAAACAATTGTCTCAAAGCTCCTAGAGATGTATGTCCAAGTCTTTGATGCCATAGCTATACATCTACTTTATTCTTACTTACAACCAATCGTCTTATTATGTGTTGTTGCCTTCTTCCATCAGAATAGTGAGGTGCCAGCAAGTAAAGTCCATCTTTCTGTTTACCAATCTCCTTGATCTGTCCACTTGAAAGGTCCTGAAATACACAGAAGTTAGGAAAGAAAGTGACTGAAATACCTAAATCTCTTATCTTCAACTTTAGCCCACAAGGACTGAACTTATGCATTCTATGCCTAAAAGTTCGTCCCTTATGGGTTGAAGTTGAACTTCATATGTATGAAGTTCAGTCCACAGTGTCTATAGTTCAACCCACAAAGATTAAAATTCCAAAAAGAGACTTTTTTTGTGCAACCAAGGAAAAATGGCCTGAAACTAAATAGCAGTGGAAAAAGTGGCCTCTGGATGAAATTTTTCCTCTCGTATGGGGAAAGTGTACAAAGACTCTGTTTAGGCAGCGCCAATTAAGGCGAAGCCACTTTGAAATACAGTGTAAAAAGCTTAATTCTCCTCTTTTTTTTTTTTTTTGTTGTTTTCAATTTATATGATATGTTTCCTTTGTAGTATATCTAAAATAAGAACATCTTTTTATATTTTAATATAATCTAACTTTAAACTTCTTCATTTTTCAACTATAAGTTTTAAGATTTTCTCTACTAATTCTAGTATAGGCGATAATATCTCTTTATTAATCTGTTTAAAAATAATGATATACTTTATACTACATTTATCTCAATAAGTGTCTATTTTTCTCTTTTCACGTCCATTAATAAAATACTAAATTATCTAAATGTGAAGGCTTTATAGCCACACAAATATTATGACATGGTTAAAATAAGAAGTTTCAAGACTCTTGCAACCACACAAAATGATATGACTAGTTTGAGATCATAATTTTTAAAAATCTTCTCTTATTTTTAAATACCATACCAAATTAAATTGTGATATATAAATTAAAAAAATATATTCATTTCTTTAAACTCCTTTGGTGTTCGACATTGTTGTAGAGTAAATACGTTATTCCAAATCACCAAGAAGAGAACTCAAGTTTCTATTAAAGCGACTATTCTATTAAATTTTAATGCATGAAGAACTCCTAATCTAAGATTTTGTTCAGTACTCCAGTGCGACAAACTTTCCTTTTTGTAGATTTCTTTTGATTATTTTTAAAGTTCATGAATCAGTGATTATTAGTCTGTGTAAAAGTTATGTTTGTAGGGAACTTTTTATTTTTAGGAAATGCCTTTTAATAACTTCATGTTCCCACGCGAAGCACGAGAATACATAGTAGGGAAATAATAACTCTGCTGACATAGAGGCAGCACGTATAAGTAGGCATGCTTCTGTTCGGAAAAGACACGTGGTGGATGATGAGATCAGCATAGGGATAGTTTAGTCAAAGCAGTAGAAATTTTACATAGTAAATATCTCTTTTTGACCAATTACATTGATCTATTCTATTCAATTTACAGAAGTGTCCTCAACATTCCCAAGCAGGCATGTCCCTTTGATACTGAGAGCAAGTTATATATATGAAGTCTGGCACATACAATACATTCTTCACTACTCCTTTATCTGCCACTTCACATGATCCTATGTGTGAGACATTAGTTGAGTGTCCATTAGGCAGTTACACTTTTCTATTCCTTGAGTCTGATATTTCTTTCACATCATATAACATCTCTAGGTCTAATATCATATGGTTAGTGGCCCTTGTATTTATAGTCCATTCCTTGATTCTACAATCAGCAACAATAGAATGTGTTATACTCGGCATATTTGCTACATGCTCTGTAATCACCTAATTTTGGCACACAATTTCAAAAAAAAAAAAAAAAAAATCGCTCAAATGAGCCATGCTAATCTTCTCAGATTTTTGCCTGATTTTTCTGGATTTTTCTCACTGATAGTTAATTAATTTGCAGAAAAAATACCAAAAATTTTCAAAAAAATAGTGTGTATGTTTAATTGGTATAAGTGTTATTTTCAATAGTGTGATTAATATAATATTATGTTGTTTTAAGTTTATCTAATTAACAAGCTTGCTTAGTTTAACTAATTAAATTTTTTAGTTGTACAATTGTTTATATATTAAGGCTAATAATCCAATTTAATTCAGAAAATGAACAAAATGTTAGCCCATCAGTCCACTACTTTAGCCCAATTCCTACATTGACCCGCCCAATGGAAAATCAATCTTGGCAACTCATTTTGTTTTGATCAAAAGGTTATAATCTCTCCCTTTCATTCCCTTTTAATTCCCAAAAATCACTCATTTTTGCATATGCCTCATTTAGCCTCAAAGGCTAGGGGAACCCCTGCCAAACATTCTCAGCTCACCAGAGAAACAGCTCCACCCACTCTCCGCCGCGACTCCACCACTGTCCCGCCGCCAGACCACCATCTCTGGTGGCCAGAAAAATACTAAAATACATACTTGCAAATAACTCGACATCCTCTTTCCATTTCTGTTATTGGTTTCCTCAAAAAGTGAATTGATTTTCGTAGATCGGGCTTTAAAAAGGATGTCAAACCTCAACTCTGGCGTTTCCTTGACTTTTTTCGGTAAATTTTGGACTTTCCCTCTTACTGTCACTTCCCTCTACACTTTTATGAGCTTTGCTCCATGAAAATTCTTTTTTATTTTTCCTCTTTCCCTTTACCCGTTTCTTTTCCTTTTTCCCATTTTTATTACTCTCATTTTATGTGTTTTGTTTCATTTCTGTTTTGGGAGAATATGAGGGTGTTAGGAGGATTATTTTTTTTTACTGGTTGGTGTTTAAAATTGTTGCCGTGTAATGGTGATGCTGGGTAAGGCAGCGGTGGTGCGACGATACCGAGGCAGCGACGCCGTGATGGTGCTTGCAGCTGCTATTGTTTGGTGATCGGGTGAGGTGTTGTTCTAGAGAGGTTGTTATGGTGATGATGTGATGGTTGTTTTTGGCCCGTGGTGGCTAAAAATCAATGGTGATGGGAGGGTTGTTTTGCCTCGTGATGATGGTGATTCGAAGCTAAGGTGGTGGTGTTGATGTTTGAGCTCAGTAAGCGGACCGTAGTAGTGTTGTTAGGAGATGTAAATGTAGCAATAAAGGCCACGAGTTGGTGGCAGGGATGATGGGTGGTGTTGTTACTGCTGCGATATAGCAGATTTGACCATTGGCGATGCTTTCTTTTGGCCACTGGTTAGAGAAAATCAATCTTATTATTTACTTCTTGTTTATCCATTTATGTTCATTAGTTTAGATGATCAATGATAGGAAAAAAATTATAAAAATTATGTTTAGGCTTAGCTATTAGTATATGTCACTTCATATGATTGAATTCGTGACTCTAGCTTAGACATGTTGGATTGTGCTTTGGATATCAGTTTTTGTAAGCCTGTGAGCAATGTTCTTATGATTAATGCATCAGAATTGTTGTCGTCATCTGTTAAGCATGAATCTGGTTTAAGTCCTGTTCGTACTCACTTGTTAAGCTATGAATTTTTGTGATCTTATCAAGTATGGTTTCCATTTCAAATGTGAGGTTTTGGTCTAATTTAGTTAAAGTGTGAAAATAAGTGCAGTACTTGTGATGTTTGTTTTTCATGTTTAAGTTAACTTTTGAGTAAAACAAGCTTGTAAAAGAGTCCAAAGCAGGAAAGTGAATCTAAAAGCATGTTTTGAATTGTCCAGGAAACTTGAAAACACTAGTTTAGTTGTTTGTTCTTGTTTTGGTCTGAGTTTGGTTTAGTTTAGTCATAAATTAGAGTCTGAGGCATTTTAGTTTAGTTCTAAGTTAGTTTGGTCTATTTAGTTGGTTTAGTTGGCCAAGAGGTATAATTTAATTTCAAATTAGTTCAAGTTAGAGTTTGATTGATCTTAGTTTAGTTTTAGTTAGTTTGGGGCTGTTTAGTTAGCTTTTAGTTAGTTTATGTGATGGGTTTAGGCTGTTAAAGTACAGCTTGCTTAGCTCAGCTTTTGGGGGCTGGAACACTATCCAAGGCAGCCCTAACAGCTGTAATTTCAGAAAAAGGACTCCTTGGGGCATGGACTTGTACTTATGTACAAGTTTACACTCAATCCCTTGGAAGTCTACAAAAGAGTGTCTTTAACTCTTCATTTAACACACAACAACCATCTGAAAAATACATTACATGAGAGCTTAAACCACTTTGAAAAAAAGGGATAAATTTGAATAAAGGATTTAGCACCAAAAGCCTTTATACCAAGGGTCTTTCGGGGCATAAATCTACAAGTCTTAGAGGGTAAATAGAGTTTTGAAGGGGTTGTTCCAGTTAGTGTTATTGTTGTCCTGTTTTCAAGTTATTTTGTTGGTGTGTTTCCTTCTACATAAGGTAACTCTTATACCTAGCTTCGTTTTATTGATTGTCATGGCATGAAATAGCATGTTCCAGTCTTTAAAAACTGCTCGTCTGGAATAAATCAATAAATTTGTTGTTGTTGATGAAAATTCTTGTATAATATGCTTGTTATTTTCATTGGTCAGGCTATATAGTTATTTATTTTAGAAGTAGCACATGTATGAGAAATTATTGTGTTTTAAAAGTAAAAAGACAAAAGTTTGTTAAGCACTCTGTTGTGGCATGTCTGTTCTTTGAGCCAAATATATAAAAAGCTTGGCAGTATGTCACGTTGTCAAAGTGGGTTGGAATTACTTTTTTTTTTTTAATTTTTTCCAAGTTTTGCATATGAATCGGGTGTTTTTTCTCTATAAAATGGCCACATGTTATAAGTTGGCAAAATCTAGAATCTAGGAAAAATATGAAATTTTATTGACAAAATAGCACTGCAATGCAAACTATAGATGGACAGATTTTGAAGAAGAAAAAAATAAAGCAGTGTGGTCATGTAAAGTTTCCCAATGGCTAATAGGGACAAAGATGAAATGTACTGGCAAAAATAGGACACAAGTGCAAACATCCAAATGTATGATTGTTGATGTTCTCGCATCTGTTAATCTATTTAAAAATAAAAAGACTAATTGAGTTACAAGGCCTCACGTTATTGCTTTTTATTTTAATTAAATGAAAGGGAAACTTTGTAGTAATGAGCCATAGGAGCTGCTCCATTCCTTTTTGGTGATAAGATGTATTAGCCAAGCTTATGCCATATTTTACATTAAGAATTAAAGCTGAAATCACTTCTGCAAATCTAGACAAAATTGGACAGATTTATTCAAACTTAAAACTTAAGATTCAAGCATAATTTTGTTTTTCTCTGAAAATAGAAAGTAGAATGGAGCGCGTGCAAATCTTTTCATTGGAATAGATAAATAGCTATATGATGATCTTTTGCAAAGTCGCCCAATCACACAATCATTTTGCATGATAAGCTTCATTTTGATAAGTGGCCATCATTTTTATTTATAAAATTATTTTGGACTTCAATCCTACTACTCGTTAAACTTTTTTTCAATTATTATTTAGTAATGGAAAGTAAAATACGAGTAAGCGTAGTAATAAGTATGACTTGTGGTCTGCTTATTAGGCGAAAAGAGAAATTAAATACAGAAAAATTAAATGACAAAGCCAATGTGTTAAAGTATTCCCAGCGGAAGATTTGATACAATCCTTTGCTAAGCAATCAAAGCGTGACTTTAAATGAACGATAAAATATGACAACCACGTTTAATAAATCACAAAGCGATAATAAAGCAATTGTGCTTGGCACAGGACTCGAGGGTGCCTAACATCTTGCCGAGAGTCAACTGAGGACCTTACCCGAATCTCTGATGCAGACTATTAGACGAGTCAAGGGTGTTTCGGGTACACCATTTTGGTGACTTGGCACACCTTTAACTTGTCAAGTGGCGACTCCAAATTCTCTTAATAATTGTATACCTTTAACACCCGTCACAACCTCTAAATATACAATTCCTAATTTAGTTTTGTTAAAAAGGGGTTGTGACAGCTTGGCGGCTCCGCTGGGGGAAAAAGTGAAAATTGAGAATCTCATGCTTAAATATTATTGCCTTACGGCTTGTAAATATTGTTGTTGTTTGTTGTCATATCTTGAATGTTACCGCTTTGATATTGTTGAACTGCATATAAAACTGTCTTCTTTCGCACACCTTTGAGTCTCTGGAACACTTGCACACATGTACTTACCAGATTTCTTGTGGCATCTGGGCTTTTTTACTAAATTGCCCATGATTTAGGAGGAATGCGTGACGGGGTTATAGGCTGGACAAACTGTTGCCGGACGGCCCTGATGCGTTTTCCGCCTGGTTAGTCCACCAGGTTCTTCATCCAGTTTAGACACCGAGTCAGTTGCGTCACCTAGAGTTAAACATTTTGGCCCAATTATTTGCATCATATCTGACTTACTGAGGTGCGGTACACCAGTACTGCACTTGTCTAGGTTGACCCCTTTGTGTCAAGATGGGCTTGTGTCTGAAAAGACACATTATTAGCATCTTATGTGTTGCATTTGTTATAGAAAGGGGGTTGTTATGCTGACCGATCACCGGGAGGTGGATATCAAATTTTGAAAAAAAAAAGGAAAAAATGAAAAATGGGTTTAGTCCAGTGTCTCAAAATATCTTTAGTTGTTATTTTACACCGTTATAATGGCGAATTTTTTCAAGAACTTTTAGAGTCTAATTTTGTGTCCGGATTTTTTCTCAAGTATTAGAAAATAATTTGTCATAATTTTGCACCGTGCGCCGGTATAATGGCGAAATTTTGGGACCCTTTTGTATTTGAGTTTGTGTCCAAGTCAAGTCCATATTTTTTTTAAGTAATTTATCGGGATTTTACACCGTCATAATGACAAATTTTGAGAACCAATTATGTGTCTAATTCATGTAATAGTTTGAGTAAAAGTTATTGTCATGTCGTCATAATGGCCAGATTATATAAATACTCTAAGATTTTTTTTTTCAACTTAAATCGCGGAGTTGTTTTAAAATCAATTTTGTCATGCCCAATCTTTTATTGTCGTAATGCTTAATTTTGGAGTCACTTTCTAGCTTAAAAAAAGGGGTTTGTGTTCATAATCAGGCTTTAAGTTCCCTTTGAAACTCCTATGGAATCTCAGTTTTTTATTAAAATTTTTTTAGGGTCCCACTTTATTCGTTTGTCTAAGGTCTGGTCAGGGCAAGGACGATAATTTTCAATTATCTGAGTTGTGTTTTGTGTCGATCTTTGTGGAATAATCTGACTCCGCTCAAATATTTAGTCTCATTATTTTTCACAGTCTGGGTGGACCCGCTCATTATCATGTTAGTTTTGTTTATATATTTTTTGACTCGTGGGTCGTGTTGAAAATTATTTTTGAGTCTGTCTCATGTCATTGTTTAGATTATGTTTGTTGTATCATAAGATATAGTAAAAAAAAAACACAACAAAAAATAAAAAAGAGGAAAAATGAAAACAAAATCCAAGCTTGTCCTTGTTCAGAATTACATGTCGTTCTCATTTTGTCTTATGCGACACATAAAGGACCTTCGGGGGTACGATCGGTACACGCGGCTAGCGTCGTGAACTATTTCGGGATGATGCATAACAACCCTAGGCTTGCAATATATGATTTCTTTGTGCTAACCCAGGTTGTTACCCATTAGATTTTGAAAGTTTTTGGCGCTTGAACAGGTGCTCCGGCATTATACCATGCACTAATATCAGTGTAAAAGGGACTTGTGCCCATGTTGTCCGACGATGGCCATGTCGTCCAACGATACGACCATCAGGACCCGTTCTGATGATTTTTAAATAGGCAGAATGAGATGTCAACCAGTAAGGTCAAAATATGAACAGTTGATGGCGGACACAGGTCATGTTATTACTATGGGAACAGTCCCACCAGAAGCATGTCCCTTGCCTTGTTGAATGTTTCACAAGGTCCAAAAGTTGAAGAAATGAGAAATGACATAATCTTTCGTCGAATATGAGGCACGTCTTTGGCATCAACATGGTGCAAATTGGTGAAGGTCTCAACAATATATAAGTCCAAAAATCGGTCCTAATGAGCGACTGTGTAACTGAGAATCGTTGTTGCTTGTTTTGTTATCCTTTATATGTACTTGGTTATTTGAGGGTAGTAATCCAAGTGCATTATTTTGCTCGTTTTGATATTCAAGCCTTTATATCTCAAAATAATAATAATAATAATAATAATAATAATAATAATAATAATAATAATAATAATAATAATAATAATAATAATAATAATAATAATAATAATAATAATAAAAAGGAGCGGGATCCAATTCATTTCTCAATAATCTGTCTTTTGTCTCTCCGAATTTTGTCTTTTTTTATTTTTGTGTTTGTCGGTCTTAATAACATGACATGCGTACGGGGTTTACTTCTTTATCTAAACACAGGGTTTGACATTTTGTCTCAATGAACCATCAGAATTTTGAGGAAAAGGGAGTGAAATAAGTTGAGAATTAACCAATAGTCATTCGATAAGGGAGATCGGTGAGAAGTTCAAAATCGTGCACGCTTTGAATGAATTTGAAATAGCAGTTTTGAGAACCATCGTTGAAGCAGAAGTCGAGGACACGTGAGGATTAATCCAGGTCAATTGATTGAGTCATCATTTGTGTGAGGCATTATCGAGTTGGGATGACGAACGACTTTCGTTTCTACTACCCAAACACATTATCACTTTGTCGGCCTTTTGAGCCTTGTATATTTTCTTTTGACTTACCCTCCCTGGGAATCAATGTGATTGTAACGGGGAAAAAACAATAAAGTCTACCTCGGTGGTAGAGCTACGTCTTACCTGATTTCTCTGAAAAGTATACGTAGGCAACCATTCGGGTGCGGTCATAACAGGGAAAAGTTCATTTTTCCTCTATCTCATATCGATGCAAAAGCTTACTTTTAAGTTTGCAGTCAATGTCAAAAGAAATTAAAATCCCCAATGTATGCTAAACTGGGGTAGAAGTTTGTTTTTGTACCATCTATTCACATGTTTTAAGAGATATTCGGCATATTAGTCTCGAAGTCGAGAAAGAAACTCAAAGCGCTCCAGTTTATCCTAAACTAGGGCAGAAGTTTATTTTATTTTTAAAAGAAAAGGGAGAAAGTCGATTTGTTTTGCTTTCTTTGTATTCATCTCGGGGGAAAGTCTCAATACCCCCAATGTTTTTATATCAGAAAAAATTCAATAGATAATTCCTCGATTTTTACTAAACTAGGGCTACAATTTGTTATAATTTTAAAAAAAATGATTCTAAGGGTTGTAATATTTACCAAGTCGTTGCATGAGATGCCTGCATAGCGCTTTTCATGCCAAAGAGAAAAAGAAAAAAAAAAGAGAAAATCAAAAAGAAAAAAAATCGCAGTTTGCCTAAACTAGGGCAGAAGTTTGTTTTATTTTAAAAGTGGTCATTTCAAAGGTGGTAATGTTCATCCAGTCGTCTCAGGAAATGTTTCTCAGTCTTTATGCTGAACACTTTTCTTCCTAGCCTAATCAAATCCCACGCTACGATCCAAATAAAGACCCTTTTGACCGATCAGTAAGAATGTCAAGCTGAATGGGGTATCAAAGGACAAGTTTCGCACTGTAAAGTCGCTTTTTTATGAGTCGACAATTTCATTTAGGAGATGGGAGCACCAAGGTGATTAAAGGAGAAATTCTCCGGGGAATCAAGATAAAGGCTGAAATTGATAAAGAAGGGAAAAACAGGGTCGAGCAGCATGGAAAGATGGGAGGTCGATGGGGAAAGAGCGAAAAATGAAAGAAATGGAAAAAAAGAAAAAGAAAAAATGAAGTCTTGTCGGTGAAAACCTGAAAAAGCGCTGCAAGACAATAGTGAGTTAAAAGAACAAAGAGAGAGGCTAGTCGGTGAAAATCCAAAAGGGTACTACTAATTGAATGAGGGTCGTTAGATTTGCCATCAAGCAAGATTGGAAAAATGGGAGAAAAATCAGGCATAGACCGTGTGAGCAGATTAAAAGTTGAATCCAAGAAGCATGTCATGTTTTCTAGGGTCGTCTTTTCACCTCTAAATAAAGTTGTTTCTTTTCTTCTATAGATATCTTTGTTCAATGTCTCTTCTTGAAATTCTTTATGTTACCTTTCATTTTATTTTCTTCTCATTTCATTCCGAGCAATAGAAAGCTTCGCCAAGCTCTACAAGTTTCATAGTTGTACTAGAGCAAGTCAGGACAAACCTTGATAATTGGAGTCTAATGTTGCACATCGGTATAAAGAATGACGGTCCAAAGAATATACCATAAAAGAGATCGTCAAAGAATAAGCAGATTCAAGATGCAGTTTCCAGTCTTAAAGTTAAATTCCGCTCAACTATAAGCGGACATTTCATTTTCAAGTCAAAGCTTGCCTGAGCATCAATTTCAATTTTTCAGGAGTTTCAACTTTCAAGTCAAAGCCAGCCCAAGCGGCAATTTCAAGAGCAATAGTTCAACTTTCAAGTCAGAAGCAACCTTTATAAAAAAAGTCGAGGCACCCACCTGGAGAATGAGGGAGTAGTTTTTAAAATTCGAGGCACCCACCTGAAAAATAAGGGAGTAGTTTTGAGAAGTTGAGGCACCCACCTACAAAATAAGGGAGCAGTTTTGAGAAGCCGAGGCACCCACTTGGAGAATGAAGAAGCAGTTTTGAGAAGCTGAGGCACCCACCTGGAGAATGAGGGAGCAACTATGAGAAGTCGAGGCACCCACCTGGAAAATGAGGGAGTAGTTTTGAGAAGCCGAGACACCCACCTGGAGAATGAGGGAGTAGTTTTGAGAAGCCGAGGCACCCACCTGGAGAATAAGGGAGTAGTTTTGAGAAGCCGAGGCACCCACCTGGAGAATGAAGGAGTAGTTTATAGAAGCCGAGGTACCCGCCTAGTGAATAAGGGAGTAGTTTTCAGATGTCGAGGCACCCACCTGGAGAATGAGGGAGTAGTTTTGAGAAAGTCGAGGCACCCACCTAGAGAATGAGGGAGTAGTTTTGAGAAGTCGATGTACCCACCTAGAGAATACGGGAGCAGATTGGAGAAGTCGGGGCACCCACCTGGAGAATGAGGGAGCAATTTTGAGAAGCAGAGGCACCCATCTGGAGAATGAGAGAGTAACTTTGAGAAGTCGAGGCACCCACCTAGAGAATGAGGGAGTAGTTTTGAGAAGCCGAGGCACCCAACTGGAGAATGAGGGAGTAGTTTTGAGATGACGAGGCACCCACCTGGAGAATGAGGGAGTAGTATATTGAGAAAGTAGAGGCACCTACCTAGAGAATGAGGGAGTATTTTTGAGAAGTCGAGGCGTCCACCTGGAGAATGAGGAAGTAGTTTTGAGAAGTCGAGGCACCCACCTGGAGAATGAGGGAGTAAGTACAAGAAGTCGAAACACTCACTTAAAGAATTAAGGAAGTCATTTCAAGAAATCAAGGCACCAACCAGAAGAACGAGGGATTATATTTGAAGAAGTCAAAGCACCCACCTGAAGAATGAGGGATTATATTTAAAGAAGTCAATGCGCCCACCTGAAGAATGAGGGATTACTTTTGAAGAATCCACCTGAATAACGAGGAAATCCATTTCAGTAAAAAGATGAAGACCCACCTGAACCCAGATTGGTGGTTCTATTTTCTGCAAAAGCAAGATTCACCTAAACCAAAAGTGATGGTTTTATTTTCAACAAATGAGGGGAGCAAGAACCAAGAGGCTCATCTCGGGAAGTATGAAGACTTAGTGTAGGAATTGTAATTTTATTTTTCAATCTTGCATTTTGATTTTCCCTGTAAAATAATGACCACCAGCAAGCAACCAACAACCAGCAACAAGTGACTAGAAACAACAGTTCTAGTATGTCAAAGTGTGTCGAGTCAGTTCGGGTAATTCTAGTCATCAAGTCAGTCCCAGTTAGTTCTAAAAGTGCATAGAGTTAGTCCTTGGTTGTCTAAAACGTCTAGTGTAAGTCTAAGTGAGTTTAGAAGAATCTATTGTCTGTTTAAATGGGATAGTCCCACATGCCGCACGTGAGGAACTACACTGACCTGATTCCTCAGTACAGGGATATGTAGGTAGCCTTGTAGTCAGGGTACGGTCACGATTTTACAAGTGTGCTTTTGGCTAGAACCGAAAAGCCAAAAATAGTTTTCGATTACGTCTTTGTCCGAAAACTCTTCGTGCTCTCGATCAAAGAGGGCAGCGTAATAACCTAATTTTGGCACAAAAAATAAAAAATTATATTAAATAGGTGAATTAATTGTCATGAAATTCCTTCTAGATTTTATCCTTTGTTTAGCTATTTTAGTTAGTTGTTAAGAGGAAAATTACTTAAAATTACCAAAAAATATGATGTTTGTAAATAATGTTTAGTTGAACCATATGTCCTTAGTTAAGATATTTTATGTGTGTATTCTTGTTAACGTTGTAGTTAATTAATTAATTGTGATAGTTATATAATGTAGGTGGACTAACTGGTAGTGTTAAAGTTAGATTGGCTATCTGAAATTCAAAAAAAGAGAAAAAGAGTAGCCTGTTACACATGACCCGCCTAAACCCAATATCTGACTCGGTTCTATGCTTAAATATAAAAGCCAAAAATTTCCCAATTTATACAATTTTTCCCCCAAATCAACAGAACCAAAAGAAAGCTCTGCCCAAATTAGCTTCTCGCCTGAGCCGCCACCAACCACCGCAAGACCTCCGGCAACACCCTCCTTTCCGACCAAAAATTACGCTCTTAGATTCCCCTTCACCTCATCTTTCCCTTTTCACCATCTTTTCCCAAATAACCCGCGAATCAGAGTGGATCGAGGCTTGAATGTTCGGTGGAACCCTAACTCCGGTGGTGTCAACCTTTTTCGGTCAACCTATACATTAGCGAGCTGACCTTGCTACCATCGACACGTTTCTTAAGGTATTATCCATGGAAAGTCCTTTATTATCCATTTCTCTCTGCCCGTTTCTGTTTAGTCATGGGGAATTATTTCCGTTGTGAGGATTTGCCTTGGCGTGATGTTGGTTGGTTGTGTGATTGATGACGATGGTAACATGGAGGAGCATCTGTGACGAGTGGGACTGTTTTAGTGGTTTTGATGACTGTGATGTTGTTATTGGTGGCGCATCGATGTATAGCGAGGCAGTGGGTGTGTGACTTTGGCAAAGCCGTGAGGCAAAGCTGATTATTAATGGTGTTTCAATTGAAAAAAAAACTGCATTTTGTGAGGGTGATATGGGGAATCCGTGGTGAAACAACGATGACGATGATGTTAGTATGATACAGGCAACGAGTGCAGCGTCATTGACGCTTCGGCTTTAACGGGTTAGCAAGAGAATCGTCTGTAATCTCTCTTTCTTGCTAGTTTAGCTGTGTAGTCATTGGTATTGTATGACCTTGTTTGAACTTCACCCATAAATTGTCATGTATGTGTGCATCATTTTCAGGGCTTTTTATCCGAATGTATAGCACAATCTTTTGTTAGTTTGTTCCGGAAATAGTTCTACATATGTATGTATGAGTGCAATTGGTATTGGAGGTAAATAAATTTTTAGCATGAAAGAGCCATGAAATTACATGTCCTAGCATTGTCATTGTCTTAGATTATTAGTTTTAATTGACTAGATTAGTGTATGGATGGTCTTAAATAGTGAAGTTGTGTGTGACATGTATGGGATATGCCTAATTAGTTTGATTTTCGTAGCTATAATAAACTGTAGCTTTCATTATTGTTTCTTTGCATGTGAAGCCATAAGTTTGTATTTGTAGGCTCTTGTTTATTCTGTTAATTTTGTTAAGTTAGAAGGAGTTGAACTATTGTGCATGTATGAGGTATCATTTAGATTGTCTATTAGTCCATGTCCAATGTTTTACAATGTCATTTGGTCTAAGATCGTTTTGTTCAAGCATGTTTTGGCTGTCAACTTGTCACTTAGAGTTTTCTTAGATTAGTTTAGTCTTGTGTTTAGGGCTTTAATGACATGTTTTAAGCTGTTTAAGTTAGATTTTGGACTAAATAGATTTTAAGAGTTGGCCTGGTATGAATTTTGGTAACCTAATGAGATTTTTAAGTGTGAAATATAAAATCTCACAGTTTTTTTTTTAAAAAAAGTGAGTAAATAAGGGAAATCAAAAGGGTCAAATGAAGGTACAAAGTCAGCTAATAAAGTTGAATTTTCACATTGGATTTTTAGGGGTAGTTCGATTGAAGGAGAGCTTTTTATGTGGATATTAACTATTAATGCGGGTATTATTAATGTGGATATTAGTAATGTAGGTATTAGCCATGCATATATTATAGGTATTTTTACACAAATATACAAATTTTCACCCTTAATTACAAAAAAATAGCAATATTTCTCGAATTACAATGCATAGCATTATTTTTCAAACACATATAACAATAATCTAACACATTTCACTTTCACTTCCCATTTTTTCCAAATTAAAAATTCTCTCACTTACTCTCTCTTTCTCCCATCACCCCACACCCACCCCCACCACCCCAATGCCACAACCCTCATCCTAACGCCATGACTACCACCTCCCACCATTACCCCCCACCACCCCAGCGCCATCACCCCTCCCCCATTTCTATTTGGTTCTCTGGAGAGCTCTGGGGTCCAGTGGAATTGTGCCAATCGATATAAAACCAGAAGATTCAGCAAATCCATTAACTTTTATTGGCATAGACCCCACTGTGACAACGTCAACTGGCTCAGCACTTGCCAGAGTGATGGCAGTAGTGCGTTCAACCTCCATGGGCGGAGACTTCACGTCCTTCGGATTGATTGTTAAGGAAGTAATCCTTAATGCACTATCAATACTGTGTTTCCATCTACCACAAATTTGTCACCATCACTTCCGTTGAGTTTGTTGGTTTTGGAATCTATATTATCCAGTTCTGCAGGAACAACCTCGCAATTTTCAGATTGTTCAGAATCATTGTGCTTAGATATCGGCTCACCTTCACTTGAAGGGAAATCAAAAATAGAGTTTAGCTTTCGTGGAGGATCTATTACAGGAACGAGAAATAGAGTTTAGCTTTCGTGGAAGGGAAATCAAAAGCTCGATCTTTATGCATTTATTCTATGAAATTTTCCCTTTATTTTCTTATTCTCCTGTTCCTTTAACATTGTTAAGCCAATTTCTTCCTTTTTTAATTTTCGCGGTGATACAGTCCTGAACACAACCTGAAACGGTACAGAAACAGTTAGATACGGTGCTGCAGAAACAGTTGAAATGGTGCAGAAACAGTTAGATACGGTGCTGCAGAAACAGTTGAAACAGTGCCGAAACAGTTGAAACGGTGCAGAAACAGTTAGATACGGTGCTGCAGAAACAGTTTAAACGGTGCAGAAACAGTTAGATATGGTGCTGCAGAAACAGTTGAAACGGTGCAGAAACAATCAGATATGGTGATGCAGAAACAGTCAGATACGGAGCAAAAAAGTACATATATCTGAAATAACATGTAAAATATAATGTGAAACAATGCAAAAAAGATGAAATATTTTAGAAATTGTGAGAAACAATGCACAAACGGGATGAAACAAATGCTAAAACAATCTAGAAACAGCTAGAAACATTGAGATACGGTGAGATACAATGAGATACATCGAGGATGGGATGAAGAAAAGTGAAATTAGAGGAAATGATAGGAATAAAAGTGAAATTGAGGGAAATGGTGGGAGGAAAAGTTAAATAGGGAGAAAGGGGATGAGCAAAAGTGATAGTGGGGGAAATAGGAGGAAGAATGTAAGGGTTTGGTATATTATGGGAAAATATTGCTATGTTTTTGCTATATTTGTAATTAACTTGTGTTTTCTTCTATATAGGGTTATTTTGCTAAAATGTTGCTATATTTGGTAATTAAGTTCTAAAACTTGTACTTTTATGTTAAAAAATCCTGTATTATAACGTAGAGATTATTTGTTGAATCACTGATATATTACAAATTAACAAACAATATTATTATTTAAAATATTTGTTTACTCCTTAAATAAAATTTTAAAATATTCTTATTATTATGGGGGTTAATTTTGTCATTTTAAATTTTAATACCTGCATTATTAATACGCACATTATTAATACCACCTTCTACCCCGCATAAAATAATACATAGATTTCTGCATTAATAATGCGGGTATTAATAATGCGGAATATACAAAAACGCAACCAAACGTTGCACTAATTTTATGTGGGTATTAAAATTCCATAGAGACCAGCCGAACACTGTGATAAATTATTGCAGAGTTTTGTACGGGTATTAACCCCTTAGCCGAGCAACCGAACGACCCCTTAGTACTTTTCTGAAAAGCAAGTGTGCACATGTGACTTTTGTCCTTTCCACTTTACATTAATTGTTTGGCATGCCTAGCTTGCTTTTGGGAGACAATGCATTTAATTTTTGAGGTGTTGAGATAGGAATGTGGCTGAATTTTTTTAGGCTATAAAAGAGTCATTCAAGACACTCCAGTAGGGGGCTTATTTTTTTAAGCGAGTTATTTTCTCTTTATTGGGAGAGAGACATTCATCTGAAAAAAGAAAAAAAAAACACTTCAACATTCACTAAAAAGTCCAGATTTGGGAAAAAAGACTAGAGTTTAGTAGAGAGCAAAAAAAAAAAAAAAAGGAAAAACTTAGAGAAGAAAAAAAGAGTTTAGTACAAGTCTTGAGTTTAAGGGGACTTTTGTTTTGCTGGTTTTGGTGTGCTGTTGCTGCTTGTCGCTTTGTGTTAGTTGTTGGTTCACTCTTGCTGGCTTGAAAATTTCAGCCCATTAGCTGCTGGTTTTGTTGCTCTATTGCTGAGTTTTTGCAATCTAATTCTTGTAGTCAACTTACTGCTGTTGCTTTAGGATGTTGGCTACAAGGTAAACATTTCAAATCATTTCTTTCAGCATGTCTAAAATCTGAATATATGTGTATCCTTGCTTTGGTTTTAAGATCCAACATCAAATCTATTTGTATGAGGGCCTGATCCGAATTTAATCAGGTCGAAGTGATCTTATTGTCATCTTGTATATGTCAGTTGCTATATGAGAAGGTTTTTGTCTTTATTTTTTGCAAATAAAAAATGAGGATATGAAAGGCACATGAGAAATAGTGTAAATGTTGAACTTGTCCACATTCTGACTAGGCAAACCACTTGGTGCAAGAACATTATCCACACATGATTTGAGCCAATATTTAATATGAAAGCCCACATGAAAGTTTTGGTCCAAAGTAACTCATAAATGACCACGTGTTACTTAATTTTGCTTAAAACAAGATAGTAAAATAGCAAGGATAGTAAAATAGCAATTGGACTACTATAGTTGGTTGTCCAACGTCGATATTAGAAGCTAGCATGTCCTGTGTTAGTAAAATGCATACTTTAAAGAAAGAAGATATATAATAACAAAATGACAAGACACAATTAGGAAAAATCCTACAGGAATGATGAAATCTTACTCGATTAAGCATAATAAGTATGATTTGTGATCTACTTATTAGGTAAAAAAAAATTGAATTGAGATGAGCCAATTTGTAAGAAAAACTAAATTGAGACGAGCCAAATTAAATTGAGAGAAGTCAACGATGAATCTTGTGATAAAATATGGTATTTTTTTTTAAAATTCGATTAGGCAATATTATAAGTATGATTTGTGATCTACTTATTAGGCCAAAAAAGAAAACTAAATTACGAGAAGTTAATTGTAAGAAAATTAATTGAAAGAAGTCAATTCGTGCCAAGGTATACCCAGCGGATAAATTGGTATAAAATTGAGTTAGAGTATACATCGCGGGTCACTTAACACAATTTTTTGTTGAACGGATCGAATTAAAACTCAAAGCGTAACAAAGTGGTAATAAATAACAAACAAATTCTAAGAGTTGAAATGTGTCAATAAAGCAATTGTATTTGGCACAGGACTAGAGGGTGCCTAACACCTTCCCGAGAGGCAACCGAGATCCTTACCCGGATACTCTGACGCAGACCATTTACGAGTCATAGGTATTCTAGGTACAACACTTTGGTGACTTGACACACTTTTAACTTGTCAAGTGGCGACTCCAAAATCTCTAATAATTTGTGTACCTTTGAACATCGTTACAACCCTCTAAACGTAACTTTCTTAATTTAGTTTTGTAAAAACGAGTCGTGACAGCTTGGTGACTCCGCTGGGGAAATTAATGAAAACTAGAATCTCCGGCTTTTTAAAATTGTCGCATGTTTTAATTTATTAAATATCTAGTTGTTATATGATTGCCGTTATCACATGAAAGGTTGAATATTACCGCTTTGATTTTGTTGAACTGTATATAAAATGCCTTCTCTGCGTACACCTCTGAGTCTCTGAACACCTGTACACGTACACTAACCAGATTGATTTTATTACTAAAATTACCCATGATTTAGGAGGAAGGTGTGACGGAGTTTAAGGCCGGACACACTGTTGCCGGACGGCCCTGATGCGCTTTCCGCCCGGTTTGCCCACCGGGTTATGAGCCAGTCTAGACACTGAGTCAGTTGTGTCACCAGAGTTAAACCTTTAAGCCGAATTATCTGCATCATATTTGACTTAGTGAGGTGCGGCACACCGGTACCGCACTTGTCTTGGATGACTCCTTGGCGTCGAGATACGTACGAAGAATTTTCTGCGTTGCATTTAGGAAGAAAGATCATCAAGCTAACTGAATTGGAGAAGGGCAGATTTTAAAAGAAAAAAAAGAGAAGAAAATAAAAGAAAATAAAAGAAAAACGAAGGAAAGAGAGGAAGTAAGGTGAATTCCATTTTGTAGATGTCTTGTTTTAATACATTTCCTATTTTGGGTCATGCCGTCGAAACAGAAATTTTTGCAAAGATTTATGTGTCAGAAAAATTTTGACTCAGTTTTTACATCGTCATAATGGCGAATTTTTTCCAAAAGAAAAGAAAAAAAATTCATACCAAAGTTGTCAAATTTTCTGGAGTTAGTCTTGATACCGTTATAACGGCAAAATATTCAAAGTTTCCAAGTGCCCTGTTTGGACGAAGGATTCTTTTTGGTTCAATTTCATGCCGTTATAATGGTAAATTTTTTGGAAATCGCTAAGTCCCGTTGTGACGACCGTGATATGCCCAATTTTGTGGAAAAGTCCAAGCATCTGTTTCATTTTTGCGACAGTATTTTGAGTCAATTTTTCACGTTTCTAGAATGGCAATTTTTTTTCAAGAGTTAGCAAGTGCCTCGGTTGGCCGAAGGTCCTTTTTTTTTTTTTTTGGTCAATTTTATGTAATTTTTGTTGAAAATCTGAGTCTAAAATGGTGCATACATGTTAGATTTTTAGGAGGTTTTAAGCATCGGTTTGTTTTTGTCTGCCAATGTATCAAGGTATTTTCAGTTTTTTCAAAATTAAGTGACACGTGTTTTTTTAGGTACCATGGCGGCATCGTCTTCTAGGTCTAGCAAGAGAAAGTGCCCGATTGATGCCACCCCACCATCTATCATGATGACCGACGGCCCACCCGGATTGTTGAGGTCTTGGTGGAAGAGTTAGAACGAGATGCAGCAAGGTTTAGTCCAGAAGAAGATTGGTTTTCTGACTGACCTTGTGACTAAGGATATTGTCCCGCATCGAGATTTGGTTAGTGCACTAGTTGGATTCTGGAACCCAAACAGTAATACTTTCTGTTTCAAGGGATTTGAGATGACACCTACGCTCAAGGAAATAGTCGGGCTCATTAAGTTAGATTTGAATGAAAAGAGAATGTTTTCCCCGCAAAAGGTCAATGCCATGATTTCTTTCAAAACATCTGGATGCGAGTAGATTCCTCTATTATTAGTGTTAGTCACGGTTGGATTTAATTTGACTATCTCTATGCTCGATTCGGGTGTGATAACGGTTTCAAATGGTATGGCTTCGAATTTTATGACAAGCTGATATATGATGAAGCAACTTTGTCCAAAGGTTTTTGTGTTTGCTCTTCTAGGGTTATTGGTTTTCCCATTGTTTCATAAAAGGATATTCATTAAAGTCAGTTGGATCATGGTAGCTTTGTATGAGAAAACACCAAATCCTACAATCGTTCCGATGATTCTGGGAAGTATTTTTCATGCTTTGACTCAGTGCTGCAAAGGTAAAATTGAGTTCTTCGAGGGGAGTAACTTCCTGTTGCAGGAGTGGTTTTTGGAGCACATACGCCCCCGTCCACCTCATCCTGTTGTTAGCTGTTGCGACATTAGTTATCTCGGTTATCATCTCGAACATATTGAGAAGTTTAAGTTTCCAGATAGTGAGCATGCTTAGAGGTCATGCTTAAACTCCCTTACATCAGATAAGGTATTGTGGAAATATAACTGGCTTCCTATGAAGAAGGTTGTGCACAGATGCATCGAGCGCCCTTTTTTAGTTCTGATGGGTTTGGAAGCAACCCAGCTTTATGTCCCTCTGCGGGTACTCAGACAGTTGGGTCGATGACAGGTGGTCCCGATAGTTGAAGATATGAGTGATTATGTCTTAGTTTATTCTCCAGTACTGTTTATCCACAAGGGTAAGATCTTGAACTTGTGGGACACTATGCGTCACCTTCCAAAAGAGACTCAGGTTCAGAACGGACTCATGGGAGAGGTCACTCAGGAGTACCAGTCATGGTATCTCCACCAGCCCACACTCAGAGAGATGCCCGCTAGGTCGAGTACAGGCGCGGTTGACATCGAGGCTCGATTGGATATGCAGGTTCGGATGGCCAGGCGTGGGATTGAGGAGGGGTATCGTGCTACTATACAGAGCTTAGTTGAGGAGAGGGATGCCACTAGAGCCGCTCAGTCTGAGAGTGAAGACTTGACACATTAGTACTCAGATACTATCAGGCGACTTCATGAACTGCACCGTAAAGCTTTGACGGAGGGGGAGGCCGTCAGGGCAACTCTGGTTGAGAACAGGGGAAGAGATGATCATCACCGTCGTGATGCTGTAGATGCTCTAGCTCGACTTGATAGGGCATTGGATCAGGGAGCACATCTTAGAGAGCTAGCAGACGACCGACTTAGGGATGTGGAGGATACAGGACAGATCATCAGTATAGCTTATTGGCAGGTTTATGATGCCGCCACATATGTTGCGCAGACTATTGGTGACTATAGGAGGTTGTCCCCGAAGGACCTACTCACACAGGCGCTTCCATTTGTCACCAGAGTTGCAGCAGATTTGGGTGGATTGCGTCGCACCTTTATAGGAGATCCACCAGTGGGTCGGCAGGAACCACCCAAAGAGGATCATGAGTTTGACCCCAGATGAGCCAGCTGACTTTGAGCCCAGGTCACCTTAGCAGATACATCAGTCCGAGATGATGCAGATCATTACCTTTTGTCACTTATTTAGCATCTTGGCATGTTATACTTTATGTTTCTTTTGAACTTAGTAGTTGTAATTTATTTCTATGTTCGGTCATTTCTACGTTTCTTTTGTCGTGCCTTAGAGCACTGTATGTCTTGTACTCTCTTTAGTAATGGAAATTTTTTGTTTATTTTTTTTATGTGTCTATTTATTTCACCCTCTGGCCTCTCTTTGAAAAAAAAAATAAAGAGAACTCAAACTATACACTTGGGAATCTAATTCAAACCATTTCGGGATGACGCATGACGACCTTAGGCTTGTAGGCGCGCTTGGCTTATAAATATTGTGTTTCCTAACCTGTTTTTTTTTTTTCAAACAAGTCAAGATTACCAGTGATTTGATACAACACTCTGCCATTACCCCACTCTCACACAACTAAATCAAAGGGACCTGAAATTCCACCCGGTAACATGGCAACTGAAGGAAATAAATTTGATGCCGGTTCGGAGGAAAAGAAAGGACGAAAGAAGAGGTCCTGAGCTTGAAATAGTTCATGGTAGACATGCATCATGCGATGACCATGGACAGGCACATCCTCCAATGCCAAACCTCCTAGATGGGCTTGTGCCATCAGCTATCCAGTGAGCACCGGGCACATCTGCAGCAGTCAAGGATCGGACCTATCCTCCTGGTTTTGGCATTAACCATGGTGCAATGACAGAGGCTGAGGTGCGCCCTCATGCGGCACAACCACCATCTCCACCACAAGGGCAGTATGGACAACATCCACCACAGGCGAAATATGGTCCACCTCCACCACAGGGACAGTATGGCCCACCTCCCCCACAGGTTCCAATTTTTAGAGGCCCAGCTAGGCCTGCCACGACCAGGTCCAACAGTAAATCATATCTCCAGGCTGGGGATTTTCATTATGATCAGCACCATGAACCTAATTTCCAACAAAGTGACTCATATGATCAGGGGTTCCATCGCGAGTCTCAGGTTGAGGTTGATCGATCAGGATATCTGGATGAGAGCGAGGTTCTGCGAAAAGTGAAAGGCCTAGAACAAGCAGTAAGGATCATTCAGGGATATGGAGATCATACCAACATTTCTTTCAAGGACCTTTGCCCCTACCCTGAATTGCAAATGCCAAATGGATTCATAGTGCCAAAGTTCGATCTATACACCGGGCAAGGAGATGCAAGGGTTCATATAAAGACCTACTGCAACAAAATAAGAGGGGTCAAGAAAGACAAGCTATTGATAGCATACTTTTTCGAAAGTTTAGGGAGGGCCGCTGCTGAATGGTTCATGAGGCAGGATGTAACTAAATGGTTGGCATTTGATAACGTGGCGCAGGCATTCTACGACCAGTACAAGTATCACACTGAGGTTTTGCGAGATCGATCCTCTCTGGAAGCGATAAAAAGAAACCAAATGAAAGCTTTAGGGAGTATTCCCTCCGATGGCGCGAGCAGGCCGCTCGAGTAAGCCCTGCAATACCGGGCGATGACATGGTCCGTTTGTTCATTGAGGCGCAGGATGAGGCGTTCTATGGTGCATTGATCGCCCTCTTTGAAAATCGTTTAGTGAAGTCGCCAAGATGGGAGAAATGATTGAGAGAGGAGTCAAATCTGGCAAGATTGTGAGCCAGACTGCACTAAAGGCGACTACACAGGCTGTGCAAACTGGGGCAGCAGGGTTTGCTAAGAGGAAGAAAGAAGATCTGGCCATGGTAGGTTCGGGTCCGCGAAGGTGGAACGAGGAGCGATACAGTCAACCTAATTCATACCAAGCTCCACAAACACTCCCATCACAACACTATTACCCACCAAAAAATGTTCAATACTCCATACCTTCACCCCAATACTCTATACATGCTGCACAGCCATATGCTCCAACATCCTATCCGCAATGGCGTGCGCCAGCCCCATAGCCTGCATAACACACACACACCAAGCTCCACCTAATCATTATCAGGCTCCGTTGAACCCTACCTACCGACCAAGAGGTCCCACCGGCTTCCATCCAAGAGCTGAATTTAAGAAAGCTTGAGAAGAAAAAAGAGAGAATTCACACCAATTGGAGAATCTTACACTAGTATCTTCGACAAATTGCGAGCCTTGAACATGATAAAGCCAATTCAAGGAAACATGCATCCTATAGGGAAAGTAGACCACTCTCAGCATTTTGAATACTATTCGGGTGCACCAGGGCATGATACAGAAGATTGCTATTATCTCAAGAGGGCGGTGCAAGATCTGATTGACAATAACCAAATCATCATCGAAGATGCAGGAACGCCGAATATTAATCGCAATACTTTGCCAGTCCACGATGTACACATGGTGGGTATATGTGAAGGGAGATTTGAAAATGAATCTGCAAGACCAATAGTGTCAGTCGATGTTATAACAATTGTGGTGGAAAGGATGCAACCAATTCCTTTAGTTGTGCCAGGGAAAGTAAGGCATCCTATCCAACCAAACAAGCCAGTGTTGACATTGAAAAGAGCCGTTGAGAAAAAGGAAATGGAGATTGAGAAACCAAAGTTGGTGATACAAAGAACCAACAGAAATGAAGGGGAAGCAGACCATGTTGCCAAACCAAAGTTAGTTATCAAAAGGGTGCCCCGTGAAGATGATCAAAGCAAACTGTGTGAGCCTATTGTCATAAAGAGCGCACCTCAAATTCTTATGAAAAACACTAATGTTGTCCCGTGGAATTATGACAAGACGGTGGTGACATACAAGGGAAAAGAGGTTGTGGTAGAAACAACACAAGTGTGCGGTCTAACTCGTTCTGGGCGGTGCTTTACCCCAGAAGAGTTAAGAAAAGCAAAGCAAGCTAGAGAAAATTAGGGCCCCATCAAGGAACCTGTCACTGAAAAAGAGGCTGAGGACTTTATAAAGAAGATGAAGGTACAAGATTACTCCATGGTGGAGCAGCTGAGGAAGACTCCAACTCAAATTTCTTTATTGTCCTTGTTGATGCATTCTGAGGCACATCGTCATGCTCTATTGAAAATCCTGAATGAGGCTCATGTCTCTAAGAAGATGACCATCATCAATCTTGAAGAAGTCGCGAGTCGTATCTTTGAGGTAAACAGGATCACTTTCACTGACGAGGAATTGCCAATGGAAGGCACTGGTCACAACAAAGCACTACATCTGACTGTCAAGTATGACAACTCTTATGTCACAAGGGTACTGATTGACAGTGCGTCCGGTCTGAATATCTGTCCATTGTCTACCCTGAAGAGATTGAAAGTCAACATGGACAAAATTTTGACCAACACTATGAGTATCCGTGCTTTTGATGGAGAAAAACGACATTTGATTGGTGAGATAGAACTTATACTGACAATCGGGCACGCGGATTTTGCTATCGATTTTCAAATTCTTGATTTAGATTCGTCTTACAACCTGCGGTTGGGAAGACCCTAGATCCATATGGCAGGCGTGGTGACGTCGACCTTACACCAGACTATTAAGTTTGAATGGAAACGTGAGATGATCATGGTACACGAAGAGGGAGATCTGTCAATCTACAAGGATCCATCCATTCCAGTTATTGAGGTCACCAATAATAGCCCAACCCTGATGTACCAGGCCTTTGAAGCAGCCTATGTGGAGGAGGTTCCTGAAGGCAAGCCTTTGCCCCAAGCAAGATTGTCAGAAGCAGCAGTCATGATGGCTACAGAAATGTTGAAGCACGGTTTCCAACCTGAGAAAGGTCTCGGGGCAGCACTACAAGGAATGTCGCATCCAATTAATCCAATTGGCATTCGAGGTACCTGGGGTTTGGGATACAAGCTTACAGCTGCAGACAGAGCAAGAGCTAGGAAGATGAAAAAACAAGAATGGTCTCTCGAGAAGCCTGTCCCTTGCCTCGCTCAATCTTTCACAAGGCCTAGTGGAGGCAGGACCGTTTCCAAAAATCCTGAGGCGAATGAAGAACAAACGAAGCTACTGTCAGACTTGAGGCAGGTCTTTGGCATCAACATGGTGCAAACTGGTGAAGGACCTAGCAATGCAGAAACCCAGGACATTGGCCCTTATGTGAAGCTGAACAACTGGAAATCCACGCCTCTCCCAACTAGGAGGGGCTATTGGTAGCAAGTTTTTGTTATCCTTTCTATATACTTGATTATTCGAAGGATTGTAATACAAGTATATTTATTTTGCTCGTTATGATGTCAAACCCTTTTATCTTTCAAATTCAATGAAAAGCAAGACATGCATCTTGTCTCCTTATTCTATCTCTTTACTTTCTTGATTTTGTTTCTTATTTCTTTTCTGTAGCTATGTTTCTGATGGCTTTAATAACATGACATGCATGCTGAAATCACGCCTTGATCTAAACACACAGTTTAACTTAGTCTCAATGAATCAACCAAAAATTGAGAAAATATATATTGGGGGTGGAATGATTATGAAGTAACAGTTGGGGAGGTAGATGACATGGAAGAAACTGATACTAAAGAGAATTCGGAGGAAGGATATGATGAAGAGGGGGCCGAGAGTGAAATAAATAGGGAATTAGAACAGTTTGAAAACCAGCCTACGCCCAATTTGGATGACACGGAAAATATAAATCTAGGAAGTCTTGATGATGTTAGGGAAACCAAGATAAGCAAGCACGCTATATCGAAAGTAAAAAATGACATAGTCCAAGTCTTATTTGACTATAGAGATGTGTTTGATTGGTCCTATGATGATATGCCCGGTTTGAGCACAGATTTGGTGGTTCACAAGTTGCCGATTAATCCTGGTTTTCCTCTAGACAAGCAGCTTCAGAGGAAATTCAAGACAGATATGAGTAAGAAAATCCATGATGAAATTATGAAGCAGCTAACTCCGAAGGTGATTCAATCTCTTCAGTATTCCACCTGGTTGGCCAATGTCGTGCCGGTACCTAAGAAGGACGGGAAAACAAGAATTTATATTGACTATCGAGATTTGAATAAGGCCAGTCCCAAGGATAATTTCCCATTGCCTAATACTCACATTCTCATAGACAGTTTTGCCAAACACGAGATCCAATCTTTCCTGGATTGCTATGCGGGGTATCACCAGATATTAATGGATGAAGATGATACAGAAAAGACGGCATTCACCACGTCTTGGGGAACCTTTTGCTACAAGGTCATGTCGTTCGGCCAGAAGAATATTTGGGCAACGTACATGAGGGCCATGACAACCGTCTTCCACGACATGATACACAAAGAAATTGAGTTATATGTGGATGATGTGATAACTAAATCAAGAATAGTGGAGGATCATGTTAAAGACCTCAAGAAATTCTTTGAAAGGCTTAGAAGATACAATCTGAAATTGAATCCGGCTAAGTGTGCATTCCAGCTGGAAAGTTGTTGAGTTTCATTGTCAATAGACGGGGAATTGAGTTAGATCCTACAATGATCTAAGCTATACAAGAGCTGCCTCCGCCAAAGAACAAGAAAGAATCATGAGTTTCCTCGGAAGATTGAACTACATCAGTAGGTTTATTGCTCAACTCACCACCACGTGTGAGTCAATCTTCAAGCTTCTAAAGAAAGATGTTGTAGTTAAGTGGATTGAGGAATGTCAAGTGGCCTTTGACAAAATCAAGCAATACTTATCAAATCCACTGGTGTTGGTCCCGCAGGAGCTAGGCCGACCTTTGTTCCTCTATCTGTCGGTGATGGATAATTCATTTGGATGTGTATTAGGGCAACATAATGCCACAAGCAAGAAAGAGCAGGTGATTTACTATATGAGCAAGAAGTTTACGGATTACGAGGTAAAGTACACTCTGCTAGAAAGAACTTGTTCTGCCCTTAAATGGGTAGCACAGAAGCTGAGGCATTATTTGTCGTCATACACTACTTACTTCATATCCCGGATGTACCCACTGAAGTATATCTTCCAGAAGCCCATGCCAAAAGGAAGGCTAGCCAAGTGGCAAATGTTACTCACAGAGTTTGACATAGTTCACATCACCAGAACTGTAATGAAAGCCCAGGCTTTGGCTGATCATTTGGCCAAGAATCCGGTGGATGACGAGTATGAACCTCTCAAGACATACTTTCCAGACGAAGAGGTGGACATAATTAAGCAATTTCCTTCTGACGATGATCATTATTGGAAGCTCTGTTTTGATGGGGCCTCTAATTCCAAAGGTGATGGTATCGGAGCTGTTCTCATATCCCCGATCGGTCATTATTATTTGGTGGCTGCGCAACTTCGTTTCTGGTGTACCAATAATATGGCAGAATACGAAGCATGCATCATGGGTCTACGTATGGCGATAAACATGGACATCAAAGAACTACTAGTGCTCCGAGATTCTGATCTACTAGTACATCAAATCAAGGGTGAATGGGAAACTCGAGATGTGAAACTCATCATGTATAAGCAGTATCTGGAAGATATTTGCCAAAGATTTGATTCTATTGAATTTAGGCACATCCCAAGAATGCACATGAGTTGGCCGACGCTTTGGCTACATTAGCATCAATGCTTAGTCATCCTGACCAAACTCACATAATCTTCTCAAGATTCAAGTTCGGGATCAACATGTATTTTGCAACATAGTTGAAGAAGTAACTTTATGGCGAGCCATGGTACCTAGATATCAAAAACTAAATCAAAAATGGAGAGTACCCACCGCTGGCAAAGAGCAATTAGAAAAGAACCCTCTGCCGTCTTGCGTATGGTTTCTTTCTAAGTGGAGGGGTGTTGTACAAGAGAACCCCAAATCTAGGACTGTTGAGATGTGTGGACGCACAAGAAGCCTCGAGAATTCTTAACGAGGTACATTCTGGAATCTATAGGCCACACATGAATGGCTATATGCTAACGAAGAAGATCTTAAGAGCATGTTATTTCTGGCTCACCGTGGAGCGAGATTACGCAGGGTTCATGCGAAAATGCCACCAATGTCAAGTGCACGGCGATCTGATACATTCGCCTCCCTTAGAGCTCCACACAATGTCTGCTCCATGGCCTTTCACTATATGGGGAATGGATATCATTGGCCCAATAGAACCAAAATCACCGAACGGGCATAGATTCATCTTGGTCGCCATTGACTATTTTTCCAAGTGGGTGGAAGCAGCGACATTCAAGTCAGTAACCAAGAAATCTGTGGTCTACTTTGTTCACTCGAATATCATTTGACGATTCGGTATCTCCAATACCATCATTACCAACAATGGGGCTAATCTGAATAGTCATTTGATGAGAGAGGTATGTGAAAGGTTCAAAATTATGCACAAAAATTCCACATCCTACCGGCCAAGAGCAAATGGCGCGGTCGAACCGGCAAACAAGAAAATTAAGAAGATCCTCCAATAAATGGTACAAGGATCACGAGATTGGCATGAGAAGTTGCCATTCGCACTTCTGGGTTATCGCACAACTGTGCACACCTCAATGGGCACAACATCATATGAATTGGCGTATGGGACTGAAGCGGTCATTCTGGCAGAAGTCGAAATACCATCCTTGAGAATTATTGTTGAACTTGAGATCGAGGATACTGAATGGGTCAAATCCCGCTTGGAACAATTGGCTTTGATCGATGAGAAAAGGCTAAATGCAGTATGTTATGATCAACTATATCAGAAGAGAATGGCCAAAGCATATAACAAGAAAGTGGGCCAACGCAAGTTCAGTGAAGGTCAGTTAGTCTTGAAACGCATCTTTCCACATCAAGAAGAAGCCAAGGGCAAGTTTGCTCCAAATTGGCAAGGACCATACGTGGTGAAGAAGGAGTTGCCGAATGGTGCTTTATTCTTAACAGACATCGAAGGCACGACGGCTGAAATGATTGTTAATGCTGATACAGTGAAGAGGTACTATATTTGATGTTCTTGGATGGGATAACGAAAGTCTTTGTTTCCCTTACCCAGATAATGTATCCCTTTTGTTAGCCTTTCGCTTTGTATTGCTTTTGTAAACCCTTATTGGGAATCTTTCTAATTGCAATGAAATGAAGAAAGAAAAAATCCAAAAACAAAAGTTGGCATTAAGTTTCCAGAGCTACGTCTGACCTGATTCTTTTCAAAAGGATACGTAGGCAACCATTCAGGTGCGATCAAAATAGGGGAAAGTTCCTTTTTCCATATCTCATACCGACGCAAAACTTGCCTCCAAGTTTGCGGCTAAAGTCAAATAAAATCCAAATCCACGGTTTCTGCTAAACTGGGGCAGAAGTATGTTTTGATTTTATTTTTATTTTTGTCAATAAAATAAAATAAATTTTTTTTTATTTTATTGTACCATCATTAAGTCTTGAAAGTGGGGAAGATGCTCAAAGCGCCCTTATTTGCACTAAATTGGGGCTTAAGCTCTTTATTTTTCTTAAGAGCGATCTCTATGTGTCATGAGACGCTTTTGAGCATTCAGGCCAAACATTGCTTCCAAACTCAGATTAATGTCCAATAGACCATTTCTGGCCAATCTTGAGAATGTCAGCCGAGCGAGAATTAGCTCAGGAAATTATCATCGATGGTTGGAACGAAAGAGGTCCACAAAAAAAATGAAAAAAAAAGGAAAAAATGAATGAAGTCTTGTTGGTGAAAATCTGAAAGGGCTCCACTTGACAAATAGTGAGGCAAAAGAACAAAGAGAGAGGTTAGTCGGTGAAAACTCTGAAAGGGCCGCTGCTAACCGAATGAGGGCTTTTGCAACTGTCATCAAGTTGGGCTCGATGAGTATTTATTTTGAATGTTCAAACTGGGAAAGGTCGAGGGAAAACTGTTGTGAATGGATCAGGGTATGAATGGATCAGGGTTGGAGGCCAAAATGCACGTCATGTTTATTGAGGTCATCTCTTCCACCTCTACATAAGTCCTTTTACTTCCCTAAAGGACATCTCTCATTCAGAGTCCTTTATCCAGAATTTCTTCCACTTCTACCTTTCATTCAAAATAAAATCAAAACGAGCAAAAGAAAGTTTTGCAAAAATTGTTTACCTGTTTTGCAGTTGTAGTGGAGCACGGTCAGGACCCGCTTGGATAATGGAAGCCTATGAGGCATCTTGGTATCTGGAGTGACATGCAATGATTTGCACCGCAGAAGAGACCCTCAGGGAAAATATACCGTTCTTAACAAAGTTTGACTAATGAATAGTTGGAACATTTGGCAACATGATATTCTATGTCAAAGGCCAAGGAAATACAAGAAAGCAAAAGAATCAAGAAGGAATTTATTTGAGAAGTCGAGGAACCCACATAGAAAATCAGGGAAGTCATTTAAGAAGTCGAGGCACCCACCTGGAGAATAAGGAATTTTATCTGAGAAGTCGAGGCACCCACCTGAAGAATGAGGGAGTAGTTTTAAGAAGTCGAGGCACCCACTTGGAGAATGAGGGAATTTATTTGAGAAGTCGAGGAAACTACATAGAAAATCAGGGAAGTCATTTGAAAGTCGAGGAACCCACTTGCGGAATTAGGGAACAATTTGAGAAAGTCAAGACACCCACCTGAAGAATGAGGGAATAGTTTCAAGATCCTCAAGGTGCCCACCTGGATAACGAGGGAATAGTTTGAAGAAGTCAAGGTGCCCACCTGAAAAATGAGGGAATCTATTTCAGTAATAAGAGCAAGACCCACCTGAACCAAGAGCGGTGGTTTTATTTTCGACAAATGAGGAGAACAAAAACCAAAAGGCTCATTCTCGGGAAGCATGAAGACTTAGAGTAGGAATTATAATTTGTACACTTCAATATTTTACTTTCATTTTCTTATAAAGCAATGACCGCCAGCCGACAAGCAACCAGTGACAAGCAATGACAGCCCTAGTGTGTTAGAAGTGTTTAGTCGCCAGTCCCTTTGTATGTCTAGAAGTATCTTGAGTCAGTCCTAGTATGTCTAGAAGTGTCTAGTGTTAGTCTAGAGAGCCTATAAGTTTGTCAAATGCGGTAGTCCCAGCTACCACGTGTTAGGAACTACACTGACCTGATTCCTTAGTCCGAGGATATGTAGGTACCCTTGTAGGCAGGGTACGCTCACCATTTTGCAGAACGCGCTTTTGGCTAGAACCGAAAAGCCAAAATTAGTTGTCGAATACTTCTTTGTCTGAAAACTCTTTATGTTCTTGGACAAAGAGGGGCAGCTTTAATTACCTAATTTTGGCGCACAATTTCAAAAAACAATCGCTCAAATGAGCCATGCTAATCTTCTTGGATGTTTGCTTCATTTTTCTGGATTTTTCTCACTGATAGTAAATTAATTTGTAGAAAAAACACCAAAAATTTTCAAAAAAAAATAATGTTTATGTTTAATTGGTGTAGTTGTTATTTTCAATAGTGTAATTAGTATAATATTATATTATTTTAAGTTTATCTAATTAACAAGCTTGCTTAGCTTAACAAATTAAATATTTTAGTTGTACAATTGTTTTATATATTAAGGCTAATAATCCAATTTAATTCAGAAAATGAACAAAATATTCGCCCATCAGTCCACTACCTTAGCCTAATTCCTACATTGACCCGCCCAATGGAAAATCAATCTTGGCAATTCATTTTGTTTTGATCAAACGGTTATAATCCGTCCCTTTCATTCCCTTTTAATTCCCAAAAATCACTCATTTTTTGCATATGCCTCACTTAGCCTCAAAGTCTAAGGGAACCCCTGCCAAAAATTCTCAACTCACTGGAGAATCAGCTCCACCCACTCTCCGCCGCGACTCCACCACTATCTCACCGCCGGACCACCATCTCCGGTGGCTGGAAAAATACTAAAATATATGCTTGCAAAGATCTCGACCTCCTCTTTCCATTTCAGTTATTGATTTCCTCAAAAAGTAAATCGATTTTCGTAGATCGGGCTTTAAAGAGGCTGTCAAACCTCAACTCCGGCGTTTCCTTGACTTTTTGGGGTAAATTTTGGCCTTTCCCTCTTACTCTCACTTCCCTCTACACTTTTATGAGCTTTGCTCCATGGAAATTCTCTTCTATTTTACCTCTTTCCCTTTACCTGTTTCTTGTTGTTTCTTTTCCTTTTTCCCATTTGTTTTCTTACTCTCATTTTATGTGTTTTGTTTCATTTATGTTTTAGGAGAATATGAGGGTGTTAGGAAGATTTTTTTTTACTGACTGGTTGGTGTTTGAATGGTTGCCGTGTAATGGTGATGCTGGGTAAGGCAGCGGTGCTGCGACGATGCCGAGGCAGCGACGCCGTGATGGTGCTTGCAGCTGCTACTGTTTGGTGATCGGGTGAGGTGCTGTTCTGGAGAGGCTGTTATGGTGATGATGTGATGGCTGTTTTTGGCCTGTGGTGGCTGAAAATCAATGGTGATGGGAGGGTCGTTTTGGCTCGTGATGATGGTGATTCGAAGCTAAGGTGATGGTGTTGCTGTTTGAACTTAGTAAGCGGACAGTAGTACTGTCGTTAGGAGATGTAAACGTAACAATGAAGGCGACGAGTTGATGGCAGGGAGGACGGTGGTGTTATTGCTGCTGCAACGTAGCAGATTTGAACATTGCCGACGCTTTCCTTTTGCCACTGGTTAGAGAAAATCAGTCTAATTCTTTATTTCTTGTTTATCCATTTGTTTTCATTAGTTTAGATGATCAATGATAGAAAAGGAAAAATTACAAAAATTTTGTTTAGGCTTAGCTATTAGTATATGTCACTTCATATGATTGAATTCATGACTCTAACTTAGACATGTTGGATTGTGCTTTGGATATCAGTTTTTGTAAGCCTGTAAGCACTGTTCTTGTGATTAATGCGTCAGAATTGTTGTCTTCATATGTTAAGCATGTGTAATCACCTAATTTTTGCACCAAAATTCATAAAATTGCTCAAAATAGTCGTATCGGATTCTTAGGACGTTTTGTTGAATTTTTTCTAGACTTGTACTGTTTATTCTTAACTAAATCTGTCAATAATCGTGGAAGAAAATATAAAAAATAAATTAATTAAATTTTTATTACATGCGTAATTGTAATTCTATGTTTAATTGTGATGTTTAGTGTAGATGATGTGATTTTATGTCGAATAATTTAGTATGTAGAGCCTTTTAAATGGTCATTTGTAAAAAAAAATAACAGCCCAACGCTTAGCCCATTAGTCCACTTTCTTCACCCAGCCCACTTTATACCTATATAAACCAAAAACACACACATTTTCTCATATCTCTCTCCCAGCCACCCAGGCTACGGCCACCCTGCCCAAAAATTTCCCAACCACCGGAAATCCCACTGCCCACCAAGTGCCGCCGTGGAACCACCACTGTTCCGCCGCCGGCCACCACCTCCGGTGGCTGGAAAAATATGAAAAATATATCAATCGAAAGATCTCGGCCCCCTCTTTCCATTTCCACTATTGTTTTCTTCAAAGAGTGGACCATTTGGTGTAGATCGAGAGTCAAAGTTCGGTCAAAGTTTGAAATCCGGCCACCCTTTGATTTTTCCGGTAAGTTTTTTAGTCATTTCTTTTCCACTTACTCCCCTCTTCCACCCTCTACCCCATTTTTCCAAAAAAACACCCATCCCTAGACTTTTTTATTTTTTATTTTTTAGCCCGTTTCTATTTTTCTTTTCTTCCTTTCTTCTTCTTATTTTTTTTCCATTTTTGTTTCTTTGTTATGGTGTTGTCGTTGTTATGTTTTATACTTGGAAATGGTATTGGCTGTTGTGAGAACGATGTTGGAGAGACTGTGGTTGTGAGGCTGTTATGATGTTGTTTCTGTTTCAATCTTGAATGATGGCATAGCGATGATGCAAGGTAAGACTGTGACGATGGTGTTGTGGAGATGACGGGGGAGCTGCGACAATGGCTCAGCTTTGTCGAAGCTGAAACAATTGGCGCGAACGGAGGCATTTGAAGCCGAGGACAATGGTGCGTCGATGAAACAGAAGTGACGAGGCTAGTGGAGATGCGACATTGCTAGTAATTGCCTTGACGGTTTAGCAAAATCAGAACCCAACCCCTCTGTTTTTTCCTTTGTTTTTCTTTCTACCAATCTTTGCTTCAGTTTTGTGTTGTCATAGTTTAGTATTGATTCCCTGATGTTAGTTTTTGGCAAAGTATAATATATACATGGGATTTGATTTAGTATGAATCTATTTTTTAGTCCGAACTTGTTCAAGATTTCATCTTGCGAGCAACCTGCATGCCTGTGTGTACGCCTTAGATTTTCTTAATGAAACATGAGGTTTTTCTTTAGTCATTTACGTATGTTTAGAATTTTGTTCAGGTTCTTAGTTTGTTTGATTCAACGATTTAAAAGGGAAGTAGAATGTTGTCATTCCTGTTTAGGATCTAATTTTGTCGACTGAAGCATTGTCAATTATGCATGAGTTTGTGTTTGTGCTGATTCTGATCTTGTGTATTAGAGTTTAAGTAATGCTATGGTTGGATCTTAGACATATTTGCTCAAGTTTTAAGTCTGGTAGGCTATTAAGTTCTGATCTTTGAAGATTTGAGTAAAAAAGGAAAATGTCCAAAAATCTGAAAGAAAAGGAAATTTGAAAAAAAAAAAAAAAGGAATCCTATAAGTCAATAGTGGGATAGAGTGTTAGCATAAATAGAGAAATTTTCAGCTTTAGCTTTTTGGTCGGTGAGAATGTTTAATACAAAAATGGAAATGCAAATCTTTTGCATTTATGAGCTTGGGTCTTTGCACCCCGACAGCTAATTTTTTACCAGCTGGTTCTTTACTGGCCTCCCTCTCTCCTATATATATATCTTCATTAACTACACTTCATTTACTTCTCACCTACCTTGAACAACCACAATTTTCAGATCTAAAAAAAAAGGAAGAAAAAAAAAATGTCAAAAATTTTTTGAGTGAAAAGAAGCAAGGAAATAGAGAGTGATAGTGAGTCCAGAAGTTTTAAAGATTCTGTTTTCGTGGCTGCTTTTCCCGTTGAGTTGCTGGCTGTTGGGTTACTTTACTGAGTTCTAGGCTGCTTGTCTTGCTGAGTTTTGGGATATTCCACTAGGTAAATTTTCCAAAGCTTTTCCTACTTTATCTTGTATATGTTTAGACATGTCTATAATCTGAAAAATTGTGCAAGAAATGGGCTGTTATACTATAAGATTGAACCAGACCCAATAGAATTCTTTACTCCCCATATATCCATGTTTGTTTTAGCCTTATTTACATCACTGATGTCTCATGCATGTATGTATGTTTTTGAACGATGATTTATCTTTTAACAAGTTCATAACTTTGAAGTATGTGTTAAAATTAGATTTGGTCGTTTAAGACGAAGGTGGACAGATTGGGAAGTGAGTAGGAAAATAGGCCTTGAATCTTAGCACGTTCAAAACATTCAATGTAACTTTGAATTTTCTTTTTTAAAAAAAGGACAAATTTGCAAGAAGTAGGCAAAAATAGGACATAAATGCAAAGTAAATCAATACCACTTTCTGGAACCAGTAGGTTGCAGATTTTAGGACGTCATTTAAATTCTGACCACTTTTGATTTTGATTTAAAAAACTGTCATCACTTGAATCTAAACACAATGTGGCTAACTTTGCAAAAAACACCTTAAAGCAACTCACTCTTACAAAGTAATTCAGCTCATGTCATTGCAATTTCTGTAAACATTTCTATCTCAAAAACAGCTCATAAAGCTATCCCAATTTGACAAATGGCCTACTATATATACTTTCGTAATCCATATTTTAATAAAGGCTAATTTGGGAGTCCCAATTTGTCACTTAACAAAGTTAGCGGTTATGTTTTAATGAAATGCGATTTGGAAAATTAGTTCTTGTTCATTAAGCCTTTAAACCAATATTTATTTATTGATGAGCATACGATTAGGTGAATTAATAGAACTAAGAAAACTTACATAATTAGGTAATATTATAAGTATGATTTGTGATCTACTTATTAGGTTAAAAGAAAAGCTAAATTAATTTAAACTAATTCTAAATTAATTATTTATTGAAGTTAAATTAATTCTTTTAAAATAGACCAATCCTTTGTGAGGTTGGAAACGCGTGATACATTTTTTAAAATATTTATTTATTTAGTTAATTAACACAAATCAAAGTGTAAACTCGTCCAATGCTCTGTGAGGTTGAAAAGGAATGGTATGCTTTTAATCAAAGTACAAATTCAAATTAACGGCATTAATATAACAACCATATTTTAATAAATTAAATTTGCGACAATAAATCAACTGTGCTTGGCACAGGACTCGAGGGTGCCTAATACCTTCCCGAGAGTCAATTGAGAACCTTACCCGAATCTCTAAACATAGACCACTAGACGAGTCAGAGGTGTTTCCAAGGTACCTTTTGGTGACTTGGCACACCTTAAACTATGTCAAGTGGCGACTCCGAGTTTTTCTCTAAAAATTTTGTACCTTTTTAAACACCTAAGTCACAACCTTTTTTTTATTTTAGTAGAATTTTAGGGCGTGACAGCTTGGCGACTCCGCTGGGGAAACCCCATGTACTTAGCATCTCAGGCTTTAATAATTGTCGCTTTTAGGCTTGTGAATATTTGTTTGTTTGTTTGCCTGCTATGTTTTGAGTGATACTACTTTAATATTTATCTGAACTGTATATAAACTGTCTCCACTCGCGCAACCCCTCTGAGTCTCTGATATATATATACCAGTATTGCTTTCAGCATCTGGGAAGCCTTCTTACACAAATTGCCCATGATTTAGGAGGACGGTGTGTCGGGGTTAAGTCGGAGACACTGTTGCCGAACAACCTCGATGCACTTTCTGCCCGGTTTGTCCACCGGGTTCTGAGCCAGTCTAGACACCGAGTCAATTTTGTCACCTAGAGTTAAGGCTTTAGGCCTGATTTATCTAGCATTTCATTTGATGACTTAGTGAGGTGCAGTACACCGGTACTGCACTTGTCTAGGCTGACCTCCTTCGTGTCAAGATGGGACCCACGTCCTAGAAAGACATATTTAGGGCATTTTTGTGTTGCATATGTTCGGAAGGTCGTTATGCTGACCATTATTGGTTTGGGGGTCAGGATACACTGAAATGGATGCAAAAGAACATAGAATTTTGGGTCAAAAAAAATATTATTTTTACGTCGTTATAATGGCGAATTTTTTTAAGGTCATCGTGTCAAATCCATAAGAAATATTTTTATTTTCTCTTCAACTTTCTGTCGTCATACTGCCGAATTTTCTTTAGGTCATTTGTGATTGAGTCAAGTCTCATAGTCTAGTCTAAAATTTGAAAAAAAATAATTTTTGCACCGTTATAATGGCGAATTTTTTTAGAGTCATTATGTCAAAATCCATAAACGGAGTTTTTCGAGTCATAAAATATATTATTGTGTCGTTATAATGCCGAATTTTCTCTAGGTCATTTGTGTTTAAGTCAAGTCTCATAGTCTAGTCTAAAATTTGAAAAAATAATTTTTGCGCCGTTATAATGGCGAATTTTTTAGAGTCATTATGTCAAAATCCATAAAAAGAGTTTTTTTAGTCATAAAACATATTATTATTGTGTCGTCATAATGCCGAATTTTTCTTCAGGCCATTTGTGTTTGAGTAGTCTATTCTAAAAATATTGAAAATAATTTTTTGCGCCGTTATAATGGCAAAATTTTTCTTTTTTAAGTTCGTGTCCAAATGTGTGTCAAAGAGTCCTCAATTTCGTCCTTTTTGCATCGTTGCGATAATTGTCAAAATTACAGTCTGGGGTCTTGTCCTAAGGTGTCAAATAAAACTGTCGTTTTAATGCCGTCGTAATGACGAATTTTTTCTGTATTTTTGTCAATTTTATGCCGAGTCGTTGCAAAAAAAAATTATAAAAAAAATGAAATGAAGGGAAAGAAGAAAAAAAATGAAATTGAGTCCTACTAAGTGTCGAGTCTTGTTTGCTTTATTTTTGTTTAAGTCGTCCAAATTGTGCATTAAACCTAACCCATGTTTTTACTAGGTACTATGGTTGCATCGTCCTCGAGGTCCGGGAAAAGAAAATACCCAGAAGGTACCAGACCACCCGCTATTATGATGATTGATGGCCCGCCTAAGGAGTTAAGGGATTGGTGGAAATCTATGCCTACTATGCAGAGAAAGCTTGTCACTGGTAGGATTGGTCTCTTGACTGATCTTTTGCTCGACGATCCTATTTTGATCCCACGCCGTGATCTAATTAATGCACTTATCTCCCGCTGGGACCCTACCAAGAACACCTTCCAGTTCAATGGGTTTGAGATGACTCCCACACTAGAGGAGTTAGTTGGGTTGGTCAAAATGGACCTTACAAAGAAAAGAATGTTAGCTCCTAGGTCTATCAGTAAGCAAGAGTTTTTCAAGAACCTAGAGATGCCGGTGGATAACACGTTGGGTGGGGTGAACAATGGTTGGATATCATTTGGGTACCTCTACAAACGTTTTGGGATGTCAGACGGTTATCAAGAACATCATTCTGAGTTCTTTCAAACTGTGACCTATGACGATTGGTCCCAACATAGGGAAAGGTATTTGTGTTTGCTTTCCTGGGTTTGATGGTTTTCCCAATGAAGTGCAGGAATATACTCATTTCGGTGAGTTGGGTCATGAAAGCTCTGTTTGATAAGGATAAAGACTTCACTGTCATGCCGATGATTTTAGGCAGCATTTATGGCGCTCTGGATCGGTGCAAGAACGATCCAAAGGAAAACTTCTTCCATGGTTGTAACTTACTCCTTCAAGTTTGGTTTATGGAACATATATGCAGTTGTCCACCTCCTGACATGGCTGAGTGTTTTTCCATGAGCTACTTGAGTCATCACCCGAAACATGTCAAAAACACTCGCTTCCCGGGCAGTGAGGAGGGTTGCAAAGCATTTCTGAATGCCGTAACTTTTCATAATATTTTGTGGTTTTGTGAGTGGTTCGTGAAAAATTGAAATCGCCATTAGAAGCCAGGACCGCCCTTTTTTTGTGTTGATGGGATTAGAGGGGACGCAGCCATATGCCCCTGTCAGGGTACTCAGGCAGTTTGGCCACATCCAGGAAGATCCCATAGTTGAAAATATGAGTGCTTATATCGCCAAGCTTGAGTCTAGTCAGTGCAAAGAGAAGGCAGAGTTTTGGAGCTCGTGGGATAACAGAGTGTTCTTGGATGATCGCACACTGGCACATGATAAGCTTAAGGGAGAAGTCACTCCCGAGTACGAGGCATGGTTCGCCGCCAGCCCCCACTCGAGGTCATGCCTGAGAAACCCGGGAGAGGTATTGTTGATATCGAGGAGAGAATGGAATTGCGGTTAGCTGACATGACGCACCATCTTGAGGAGAGGCATCATCTGGATATGGAGCACATTGTTACTGAGAGAGATGCCGCCAGAGCAGCTTTGATTAATAGTCAGAGCAGAGAGGATCATCATCGCCATGAGGCTGCAATGTTGCGGGCCCGACTTGACAGAGCATTGGGGGATGGAGTGAGGATCAGAGAGCTAGCATTGGGTCGACTTCATGGTTTGCAGGCTGCTGATTAGGTCATTAGGATGGCACATCAGCAGGTGTATGACACTGCCGTGTATGTTGCACAGATGTGTGTAGATTACAGGAAGCGACCCGTCGAAGAGTTAGTTCAGCAGTTGCTGCCATTTGTAACCAGGGTTACAGCTGATTTGACAGGATTACGCCAAACTTTGGCAGGAGGCCCACCAGCAGATCAGCGGGAGCCTCAGGAAGACATGTAGCCGTGCCAGACTTCGGGATTAGGATGTTTTCATTTATGCACTTTTGGACATGTTGTACTTTTTATTTATGTTTCAAACTCTTTTATTGTCTAGTACTTTATTCTCCAGTCTATGTCGGGATGTCTTCCCAAGTTATGATTTTATGTCTTATTTTGTGGGATAGGTCATTGTACCATTGATGTATTTTGAGAGCTTAAATGGAATGGAACTTGAGTTGGTCTCAAACTGTGCTACTGTTTTGTCTCGCATTCTGATTTTTCTTTAAAAGGCTAACGGGAATTATGAAAAGAAAAAAAAAGGAGAAGAAATAATGATAGGAAAATGAAAATAGAATAATGATGCAAAGAAACATATTGAATGGGCAAGTCTTTTGGGTATACAGTTGAAATATGCCATAAACCAATTCGGGATGACGCATAACGACCTTAGGCATTGGTTAAGCCAACGAGCAAATTCATGTTCCCTGCTATCTTGTTGCACTAACGTGTTTTGATTTGAATAGAACTTGAGCAACTGCCGTGCTAGCCCCACATCCCTATTCCACCAGAATCAAGGGACCACTGCCTGTTCTAGAAGTGGTTGAAGCACCTCTTCAGGAAAACACTCCAATAATGATGGCCGAGGAAACTCAGAACACTGAGCTGGTTCGTTTGGCTGAGCAACAGGCTAAGATGGCCGAGGACTTCACAGCTATGAAAGAAATGATGATGCAGTTGGTTCGTAACTTGGCAGCGGTTCAGGCACCTCGTGCAGCTGGTTTCATGGCAAATACTCAGCCACCAGGGCAAGGGCTATCCATAGTGGTAGGAGACCCCCGTTACCCTCCGGGATTTGGTCCACATCCGGCAACTGACAATGCAGCCGGACCTTCTACCGTACAACCTGGGGTACAATTCCCACAGCATGGACAACATGGCCAACCCCAGGTTCCTGCCGCAGCATTCACCGTTCCTGCAGGACACACTTTGCAAAGATCGAACAGTGACCCACAGTTAAGGGCCCATGATCAACAATTTGACCAAGCTCAGGGTAATGTCTTCCGCCAAAATGAGTCGTATGATCAGGGACACCACCCAGAATCACATGCTGATATCGAGAGGCTGGGAAAAACAGAAGAGAATGACTTTGCTCGGAAATTGAAAAGCTTGGAGCAAACTGTGAAAAACATACAAAGGCAAGGGGGTAAAACAAATATTTCATACAAATACATGTGTTTGTTCCCTCATGTGCCATTGCCTATAGGTGTTGTTGTGCCCAAATTTGATCCGTACACCGGAAAAAGTGATCCAAGGATCCATGTGAAGATCTACCTTAACAAAATGAGGGGCATTGAGAAGGATGAATTGTTGATGGCATACTTTGCTGAAAGTTTGGGAGGTCCGGCAACAGAATGGTTTGTACAACAAGATGTTTCGAAATGGGTCACCTTTGATGACATGGCCAGCGCTTTCCTAAATCATTATGGTTACAAAATAGAGGCTGCTCCTGATGGTTCTTCTTTGAAGACGATCACAAAGAAACCAAGTGAAAGTTTTAGAGAGTATGCCTACAGGTGGCGCGAACAGGAGGCGCGTGTGAGCCCTTTTTATCCCAGATGATAAGATGGTTGAAGAATTTGTCGAAGTGCTTGACGAAACATACTACCAAGCGATGGCCTCTGCCATTGGGAAGCAGTTCAGTGAAGCAGTGAAAATTGAGGAGATGATTGAGAGAGAAATCAAAGCAGGCAAGATTGTTAGCCAAACAGCTTTGAGAGCCACTACTCAAGCGTTGCAATCAGGGTCAGGTGCTTTTGGGAAGAAGAAAGAAAAGAAAGATGAAGTGGCAATGGTTGGTCCTGGACCGAGAAGAAATGATGGAAGATACAATGACCATCAAGGGTACATTCAGACACCCCCGCCACAACAATTCTATCCACCTCATGGCCAACAATTTGCCATCCCGCAGTTCTCATTCCCTGTAAATGCAGCATCTTATGCTCAGCCGCTATCTGGTCCACATAGGCGTGCACCCCCTGCTCCAGTCCAATATAACAATCAACAGGCACATGCTCAATTCCTGGCTCAGCAGGAGATGCCTTATCAACCACGAGGTCCGTCGGGTTTTCGTCCAAACATGCAACAGAGAAACATGCAACAAGAGAAAAGGCAGTTCACCCAATTGGGGGAAACTTACGCTGATCTGTTTGAAAAGTTGCAACAAGCCAATCCGTTGAAGCCAATCCCGGGAAAAGTGAACCCCAATGGAAGATTTGATCATTCACGCCATTGTGCTTTTCATTCTGGAGCACCTGGACATGACACAGAATCCTGCTGGGAACTCAAAAGGGCAATCCAGGCAATGATAGACAACAATCAGATAAAAGTCGTGGGGGATGAAACACAGAATGTGAATCAAAATCCTTTACCAGCTCATGATATTCAAAACAACGTACACATGGTGGGGATGGTATGCATAGAAGAGGACATGAAAGCCGCCAAGCAGATTGTGGCAGTTGGTCCCTCCCCAGACATCAAAGGCCCTGAGCCATTTATTGTTGTAATCGGGGGAAAGTCAATTTCGTCTGTTGTCAACAAAGCAAAGCAAGATACAGCTGTTGAGCCAAGTTTTACAATTCCGGCTGCAAAGCAGGAAAAAGTTCATGATAGTGCACCGACATTTATTGTGCAAGGGGCATCATGCCAGAAAACTCCGGTCTTCGAGGTTAAGGCAAAGAAGTGTGAACCGGTTATCATCACTCAAGTAGCGCAACTCCCTGTCAACAGTACAAAGGCTGTTCCTTGGAACTACAACAAGGCAATTGTGTCTTACTACGGGAAAGAAATCATGGAGGTTGCTGCAGACGTAAATGGTCTAACTCGGTCAGGGAGATGTTTTACCCCGGAAGAATTGAGAAAGGCAAAGCCAGGTCGAGAAGACCAAGGACCCATCAAAGAGCCGGTGTCCGAGAAAGAAGCTGAAGAATTTTGAAGAAAGTGAGATCGACAGATTATTCTATCGTCGAGCAATTGAGAAAGACTCCAGCTCAGATATCACTCTTGTCTCTACTTATGAACTCTGAGGCACATCGCAACGCACTGCTAAAAATACTGAATGAGTACATTCCTGAACAAACTACTGTGGCTAATCTGGAAGCACTTGCTGGCAGAGTATTTGAGACTAATCGTGTGATGTCCACCGATGAGGAGCTGCCAGTAGAAGGAACCGGTCATAATCGAGCGCTTCATGTCTCAATCAAGTGTGAAGACTCTTATGTCACACGTGTTCTAATAGATGGCGGCGCGGGATTGAACATTTGCCCTCTGTCTACACTGTAGAGTCTAAAGGTGGATATGAACAAAATCAGGGCAAGTTCCTCTGTTGTTCGTGCTTTTGATAGTGGAGTTCGAGAATCTTTGGGCATCATTAATCTTGAGTTAACCATTGGTCCCGCTACCTTCAACATTGAGTTTCAAGTCATGGAAACAGATGCATCTTACAATCTGTTATTGGGCCGACCATGGATCCACATGGCATGTGTTGTACCTTCTACAGTCCATCAAGCGGTCAAGTTTACTTGGGATAATCAAGATGTCGTAGTTTATGGGGAGGATGACTTACAGTTTAACAATAGCCTGGACGTACCAGCCCTTGAATTCGTCACCACATGCCCGACCATCATGTATCAAACCTCCGATGTGGTGTATGTGGAAAAGGTAACAGAAGGGAAACCTATACCCATCCCAAGAGTTTTAGAGATGTCTATTATGATGGCATCTGAAATGTTAAAGCATGGTTTCCAATTTGGAAAGGGTTTGGGAGCATCCCTACAAGGCAGGGTAAATCCAGTTTATCCAAATGACGTGCAAGGCACGTGGGGACTAGGGTTCAAGCCAAAAGCAGCTTATCGCAAGCAAGCAAAGAAAAAGAATTCGGAAGTTTGGTCTCTCCCAAAGCCAATTCTGTGTCTCGCTCATTCTTCTGTGGGTTATGTCATGAAACCAAAGGTTGTCGCTACAAATGTCAACACAGTGGAAGACAATCAGGATGCACCATTTGATCTAGGTGGCATTTTTGAAATCTGCATGGTACAACCGGGTGAAGGCTCCAGTAATGCTTCAATACAGTACATTGGCCCGGACGTGCACCTGACTAACTGGAATGCAGCTCCCTTCCCCATCAGGAAGGGGTCTTGGTAGACTGTTGTTTTATAGTTTTCTTTTGAATACACTTGTATATTCTAAGGGTTGTATGCCAAGTGTATTATTTTGCTCATCTTTCTTTTTGTAATTCAAACCCTTTTTCATTAATGAATGGCCTAAGAGCCAAGCTTTCCTTTAATCTCTGTTCATATTCCTAATTTTATTCTAGTTTTGTTTATCTGTAGTGATATATCTGTCGATCCTGATATCATGACATATTCAAGAAACTTATCATCCATCCAGAGACCGCAATCTGATTTTGGCTCCATAACCATAGTTGAGGTTGAAAGTGATGATGAAAACATTGAGGAATCTGTTAACGAGATTGAATATGATGGAGAACAGGCTGATTTTGAAATAGGCCTGGAAGTTGAACGCCATTTGGGGCAAGCCTAAACCCAATTTGGCTGATACAGAGGATGTTAATCATGGGAGCCCTGATGATGTGAGGGAAACCAAGATAAGCATGTATGCCCGACCTGAAGTGAAGAACGATATTCGGAAGGTGCTTTTTTAATATCGGGATGTTTTTGCATAGTCATATGATGAGATGCCGGGTTTGAGCTCCGAATTGATAGTCCACGAATTGCCAATTCAACCAGGTTTCCCTCCAGTGAGACAAATGCAACGGGAGTTCAAAACTGATATGATCAAGAAAATCCATGACGAAATAATAAAACAGTTGGATGCAAAAGTAATTCAATCGGTTCAGTACACTACTTGGGTTGCAAATGTTGTTCCGGTTCCTAAGAAAGATGGAAAAACAAGGATATGTGTTGACTATCGAGATTTGAACAAGGCAAGTCCCAAAGATAATTTCCCATTGCCTAATATTCACACTCTCGTAGACAATTGTGCCAAACATGAGATACAATCCTTTGTTGACTGCTATGCTGGATATCATCAAATCCAGATGGATGAAGATGATGCATACAAAACAGCATTCACTACTCCTTGGGGAACCTATTGCTATAGAGTGATGCCGTTTGGTTTGAAAAATGCGGGGGCAACCTACGTGAGGGCTATGACTGCCATTTTCCATGATATGATGCATAAAGAAATAGAAGTGTATGTGGATGATGTGATTATCAAGTCTAGAACGGCTGAAGAACACGTGAGAGATCTCAGAAAGTTCTTTGAAAGGCTCCGTAGGTACAATCTGAAGCTGAATCCAGCCAAGTGTGCATTTGGTGTGCCTGCTGGAAAATTGTTAGGTTTCATTGTTAGTAGGCGAGGTATTGAATTGGATCCTGCAAAGATCAAAGCAATACAAGAATTACCTCCGCCTCGAACTAAGAAGGATGTTAAAAGCTTTCTAGGCAGGCTGAATTACATCAGTAGGTTCGTTGCTCAACTTACCACAATATGTGAGCCGATCCTCAAGTTGTTGAAAAAGAATGCATCAATTGCATGGACCGAGGAGTGCCAAGAAGCCTTTGACAAGATCAAGCAATACTTGTCAAATCCTCCTGTTTGGGTTCCGCCTGAGCCTGGCCGACCATTGTTTTTGTACTTGTCAGTCAATGAAAACTCCTTTGGTTGTGTACTGGGGCAACATGATGCCTCGGGAAAGAAAGAACAAGCCATTTATTATCTGAGCAAGAAGTTCATAGATTGCGAGGCCAGATACACTTTGTTGGAAAGGATGTGTTGTGCCCTAACTTGGGTTGCACAAAAGTTGAAACATTATCTTTTGTCCTATACCACTTATCTGATTTCCCGGATGGATCCATTGAAGTACATATTTCAAAAGCCAATGCCAACAGGCAAACTTGCAAAATGGTAGATCCTGCTCGCAGAATTTGACATAGTTTATGTCACCAGAACTGCAATGAAAGCTCAAGCTTTAGCTGATCATTTGGCTGAAAATCCGGTGGATGATAATTATGAGCCATTGAAGATTTACTTCCCTGACGAGGAGGTAGATGTGCTCGAAGAGTTGATTAATGAAGAAGAGCACGTGTGGAAAATGTACTTTGACGGTGCTTCTAACTCAAAGGGTCATGGCATTGGAGCAGTCCTCATCTCTCCCACGGGACATTATTATCCGGCAGCTGCCCAACTTCGTTTCAGTTGCGCTAACAACACATCTGAGTATGACGCATGTATAATGGGTTTGCGTATGGCTCTAGACATGGACATCAAAGAATTGCTGGTGATCGGAGATTCAGATCTGTTGATACGCCAAATGAAGGGTAAATGGGAAACTCGAGACCTTAAGCTGATCATGTACAAGCAGTGTATGGATGATCTTCGCCAAAAGTTCGATGTTCTAAAGTTTAGACATGTTCTCAGAATACATAATGAGCTGGCTAACGCATTGGCTACATTAGCCTCAATGCTTGTCCATCCTGATAAAGCCCATATTGATCCGTTAGAGATTCAGGTCCAAAGTCAACATGCATACTGCAATGTAGTTGAAAAAGAAATTGACGGTCAACCGTGGTACTTTGATGTCAAGAACTTCCTTTAAGATGGGACGTATCCTCCAGTGGCAGAAAACAATCAAAAGAGAACCCTTCGACGACTAGCAAGTGGTTTCTTTTTTAGTGGAGGGGTGGTGTACAAAAGGACACCTGATCTGGGACTGTTAAGATGCGTGGATGCCACTGAAGCCACGAAAATTCTCAATGATATGCATTCAGGGATCTGCGAACCCCATATGAGGGGACACGTGCTAGCTAAGAAAGTGCTCAGAGCCGGATACTTCGGGCTTACCATGGAACATGATTACATTACCTTTGTGCGAAAGTGTCATCAATGCCAGGTACACGGTGATTTGATACATTCACCCCCTTTGGAGTTGCACACAATGTCAGCCTCTTGGCCTTTCACAACATGGGGGATGGATGTTATTGGGCCTATTGAACCAAAAGCATCAAATGGGCATAGATTCATTTTGGTTGCTATAGATTATTTCACCAAATGGGTTGAGGCCGTTACTCTCAAATTCGTGACCAAGAAAGTCGTGGTGGATTTCGTTCATTCTAACATCATTTGTCGCTTTGGTATCCCAAGCACCATGATCACTGATAATGCGGCAAATTTGAACAGTCATTTAATGAATGAAGTGTGTGAAAGATTCAAGATCATGCATCAAAATTCCACACCTTACCGACCAAAGGCAAATGGCGCGGTTGAAGCAGCCAATAAGAATATCAAGATGATCCTTAGGAAAATGATACAAGGATCTCGTGATTGGCATGAGAAGTTGTCTTTCGCTTTGCTTGGTTGCCGCACAACTGTACGCACTTCCATAGGTGCGACCCCATATTCATTGGTATATGGAACTGAAGCAGTCATACCCGCTGAAGTTGAAATACCATCTCTCAGGATCATTGTGGAAGCAGAAATTGAGGACACAGAGTGGGTCAAATCCGATTGGAACAGTTTTCATTCATTGACGAAAAGAGGCTCAATGCAGTTTGTCACGGTCAATTGTATCAACAGAGAATGGCCCGAGCCTACAACAAAAAAGTGCACCTCCGCGACTTGAAAGAAGGACAATTAGTCTTGAAAAGAATCTTTCCTCATCAGGAAGAAGCTAAAGGAAAATTTGCTCCAAATTGGCAAGGGCCATACTTGGTAAAGAAAGTATTGCCAAATGGCGCCTTATACCTTACAGATCCGGAAGGCAGGACAACCGAAATACCAGTCAATGCAGACGCAGTCAAGAGGTACTACATTTGACTTCAAGATGGCTTTCAACTCGGGATGAATGCAATGATTTTGTTCTCTTTTGCTATCCCAAAATGTATCCCTTATTAGCACTTTGAACATTGTATTTTCGAGACATGTTCTCAGTTGGAATCAATGTAATTGTACCAACATGAAATGAAACTGAAAAGCATTAAAAAGAAACCTGCGCATTTGCCTAGAGCTACGTCTGACCTGATTCCTCTAAAAAAGATACATAGGCAACTATTTCGGTGCGGTCGCAATGAGAAAATTTCTCTTTCCCTGTCTTTTTTATCCGCGCAATGCTTGCCTCCAGGCTTGTGGGGATATGTCAAGAAAATTAAAGACCCCAGTTTATCCTAAACTGGGGCAGAAGTTGTTTTTGTTTTTTAAAGAAAATGGAGGAAATTCAATATTCCTCCCCATTTTCTTTGTGTTCATGACAGTGAAAAGTTCATTCTTTTCTGTTTAATATTGACGCAAAACTTGCCTCCAAGTTTGCGGCCAACATCAAAAAAAAATTTAGACCCCTCCCCCCCATTTTTATGCTAAACTGGGGCAGAAGTTTGTTTTTATTTTATTTCATAAATAAAATAAAATAAAATAAAAAACAAACTTCTATCATTTTTGTGTCATCTATTCACATGTTTCATGAGATGTTTGCCATACCAGTCTCGAAAGTCAAGGAAGAAAATAAAGCGTCCAGTTTATTCTAAACAATAAGTCAAGAGATGTTTGTGTTGTAAATAGAATTGAAAAGAAAGGGGATGAAAAGAAAAAAAAAAGAGGAAAAAAAAAGAAGAGAAAAAAAAAAAGAAGTCTTGCCGGTGAAAACCTGAGAAGGCGCTGCAAGACAAACAGTGAGGCAAAAGATTAAAGAGAGAGGCTAGTTGGCGAAAATCCGAAAGGGCGCTACTAGTCGACTTGAGAGTCACCTCAATTTGGTTATGGTTTCATATCTTCCGTGGAGCAACTCTCAACAAACAAGTGGTATTGGTCGGACGAGGTCATCCAAGATACATGTCATGTTCATCAAGGCCGCCAGTATATTGCCAGATAAGTTTCCCTTTCAAAAAGACGTTCCCTGTCCAAACGACTTTCGCCCTTAAACTTTTTTTATCATTATTTCACTTTGTGCATCTTGCCTCACCATTAATTCCTCGCCCTTTCGGCTCTAACCTCACATGAGCAACAAAAGAAAATTGCAAAACTCTGTCTTTCAGGATTCAGGTTTAATTCCAGCGAGCAGGGCACACCCTCGACAATGAAAAAGTTTCAGCGAGTCATGACCGACCTTGATAATTGAAGCCCAGCACCACACATCAGGCCGGAGGAACGACACACCAAAATTATATCATGAAGAGTGGACGTGTTTGGGAGAAGCTTTAGGCGTCGTTCATCCCACACTACTGTGAAGAATTGAACAAGAGTCACTAAGCTTATTTGCAAGATCAGATACAGAGTGTATCCACGATACAGAGAGTCAGTGTGACATTTGCTATGTTGCCAAGAAAGAGCTGGGACCACCTGAATTTGGATAGTTGCGCTAGATGTCAGATGGAACTCCATTTCCTTTTCAAGTCAGTTTCGCTCAAAGATAGCGTCATTTCCTTCTCATGTCAAGATCTGCTAAAAGACAACGATCATTTCCTTTTCGAGTCAGTTCGCTCAAAGATAGCGTCATTTCCTTCCTATGTCGAGATCTGCTAAAAGATAGCGATCATTTTCTTTTCGAGTCAGTTCGCTCAAAGATAGCGTCATTTATTTTTCATGTCAAGATCTGCTAAAAGATAGCGATCATTTCCTTTTCTAGTCAGTTCGCTCAAAGATAGCGTCATTTCCTTCCCATGTCGAGATCTGCTAAAAGATAGCGATCATTTCCTTTTCGAGTCAGTTCGCTCAAAGATAGCGTCATTTATTTTTCATGTCAAGATCTGCTAAAAGATAGCGATCATTTCCTTTTCGAGTCAGTTCGCTCAAAGATAGCGTCAATTTTTTTCCACGTCAAGATCTGCTAAAAGATAGCGATCATTTCCTTTTCTAGTCAGTTCGCTCAAAAATAGCGTCATTTCTTTTCCACGTCAAGATCTGCTAAAATATAGCGATCATTTCCTTTTCTAGTCAGTTCACTCAAAGATAGCGTCATTTCTTTTCCACATCAAGATCTGCTAAAAGATAGCAATCATTTCCTTTTTGAGTCAGTTTCACTCAAAGATAGCGCCATTTCCTTTCCATCTCAAGATCTGCTAAAAGATAGCGATCATTTCCCTTTAGAGTCAGTTTCACTCAAAGATAGCGCCATTTCCTTTCCATCTCAAGATCTTCTAAAAGATAGCGATCATTTCCCTTTAGAGTCAGTCTCACTCAAAGATCGCGCCATTTCCTTTCCGTCTCAAGATCTGCTAAAAGACAGCGATCATGATTCTTTTCAAGTCATTTTTGCTAGAAGATAGCCTTCACTTCCACTTCAAGCCATTTGTGCTCAAAGATAGCAACCATCCCTAGCTTCAAGTCAAGACCTGGTTGAAACAGATGCGGCCATTTCAAGTTTCAGATGGTGCTTGCCCATACAACGGGCGATGGAGTTGTCTTTCAAGCCAAGATTTACCTCAAGGAAGCATCAAGATTTAGCTAGGGATTGTAATTTTACATTTTTCTTTGTATTTCCATTCCTTGTAAAGCAACGACCACCAGCAAGCGACCAGTAATTAGCAACGACAGCCTTTTTGTGCCTAAGAGTGTCTAGTATCAGCCCCAAGCATGTCTAGAAGAGTCTCAAGTAGTCTAGAGTGTCTAGGGTTGTCTTAGTGAGTCTAGAAGAGTCTAGTTGTCTGTTTGAATGCGGTAGTCCCAGCTACCGTACGTAAGGAACTACACTGACCTGATTCCTTAGTCCAGGGATATGTAGGTAACCTTGTTCTCAGTTAGAACTGAAATTCAAGGCACGGTCACCATTTTGAAAAGCATGCTCTCGGCTAAAATCGAAAAGCCAAAATTAGTTGTTGATTACTTCTTTGACCGAAAACTCTTCGTGTTCCCGAACAAAGAGGGCAGCTATAATCACCTAATTTTTGCACCAAAATTCATAAAATTGCTCAAAATAGTCGTATCGGATTCTTAGGACGTTTCGTCGATTTTTTTCTAGACTTCTAGTGTTTATTCTTAACTAAATCTGTCAGTAATCGTGGAAGAAAATATAAAACAAAATTAATTAAATTATTATTACATACGTCGTTGTAATTCTATGTTTAATTGTGATGTTTAGTGTAGTCATTTGTAAAAAAAAAATAACAGCCCAACGCTTAGCCCATTAGTCCACTTTCTTCACCCAGCCTACTTTGTACCTATATAAACCAAAAACACACACATTTTCTCATATCTCTCTCCCAGCCGCCCAGGCTAGGGCCACCCTGCCCAAAAACTTCCCAGCCACCGGAAATCCCACTGCACCACCAAGTGCCGCCGTGGAACCACCACTGTTCCGCCGCCGGCCACCACTTACGGTGGCCGGAAAAATATGAAAAATACACCAATCGAAAGATCTCGGCCCCCTCTTTCCATTTCCACTATTATTTTCTTCAAAGAGTGGACCGTTTGGCGTAGATCGAGAGCCAAAGTTCGGTCAAAGTTTGAAATCCGGCCAACCTTTGATTTTTCCGGTAAGTTTTTTAGTCCTTTCTTTTCCCCTTACTCCCCTCTTCCACCCCTCATACCTCATTTTTCCAAAAAAAAAACCCCCCGTCCCTAGTATTTTTTATTTTTTATTTTTTAGCCCGTTTCTATTTTTCTTTTCTTCCTTTCTTCTTCTTATTTTTTTTTTCGTTTCCGTTTCTTTGTTATGGTATTGTCGCTGCTATGTTTTATGCTTGGAAATGGTGTTTGCTGTTGTGAAAACGATGTTTGATGGACTGTGGTTGTGAGGCTGTTATGATGTTGTTTCTGTTTCAATCTTGAATAGTGGCATAGCGATGATGCGAGGTAAGACTATGACGATGGTGTTGAGGAGATGACGGGGGAGGTGTGACAACGGCTCAGCTTTGTCGAAGCTGAAACATTTGGCGCGAACGGAGGCAGTTGAAGCCGAGGACAATGGTGCGTCGATGAAACAGAAGTGACGAGGCTAGTGGAGATGCGGCATTGTTAGTAATTGCGTTGAAGGGTTAGAAAAATCAGAACCCGACCCCTCTGTTTTTTCCTTTGTTTTTCTTTCTACCAATCTTTGCTTCAGTTTTGTGTTGTCATAGTTTAGTACTGATTCCATGATGTTAGTTTTTGGCAAAGTATAATGTATACATGGGATTTGATTTAGTATGAATCAATTTTTGAGTCCGAACTTGTTCAAGATTTCATCTTGCGAGCAACCTGCATGCCTGTGTGTACGCCTTAGATTTTCTTAATGAAACATGAGGTTTTTCTTTAGTCATTTACGTATGTTTAGAATTCTGTTCAGGTTCTTTGTTTGTTTGATTCAACGATTTAAAAGGGAAGCAGAATGTTGTCATTCCTGTTTAGGATCTAATTTTGTCGACTGAAGCATTGTCAATTATGCATGAGTTTGTGTTTGTGCTGATTCTGATCTTGTGTATTAGAGTGTAAGTAATGCTATGGTTGGAGACATGTTTGCTCAAGTTTTAAGTCTGGTAGGCTATTAAGTTCTGATCTTCGAAGATTTGAGTAAAAAAGGAAAATGTCCAAAAATCTGAAAGAAAAGGAAATTTGAAAAAAAAAGAATCCTATAAGTCAATATATGGGATAGAGTGTTAGCATAAATCGAGAAATTTTCAGCTCTAGCTTTTTGGTTGGTGAGAATGTTTAACACAAAAATGGAAATGCAAATCTTTTGCATTTATGAGCTTGGGTCTTTGCACCCCAACAGCTCATTTTTTACCAGCTGGTTCCCCCCATTCCCCCCCCCCCCCTTTACTGACCTCCCTCTCTCCTATATATCTTCATTAACTACACTTCATTTACTTCTCACCTACCTTGAACAACCACAATTTTCAGATCTAAAAAAAAAAAGGAAGAAAAAAAAATGTCAAAAATTTTTTGAGTGAAAAGAAGCAAGGAAATAGAGAGTGATAGTGAATCCAGAAGTTTTAAAGAGTCTGTTTTCGTGGCTGCTTTTCCTGTTGAGTTGCTGGCTGTTGGGTTACTTTGCTGAGTTCTAGGCTGCTTGCCTTGCTGAGTTTTGGGATATAGCACTAGGTAAGTTTTACAAAACTTTTCCTACTTTATCTTGTATATGTTTAGACGTGTCTACAATCTGAAAAATTGTGCAAGAAATGGGCTGTTATGCTATAAGATTGAACCAAACCCAATAGAATTCTTTACTCCCCGTATATCCATGTTTGTTTTAGCCTTATTTACATCACTGATGTCTCATGCATGTATGTATGTTTTTGAACGATGATTTATCTTTTAACAAGTTCATGAAGTAGGTGTTAAAATTAGATTTGGTTGTTTAAGACGAAGGTGGACAGATTAGGAAGCGAGTAGGAAAATAGGCTCGAATCTTAGCATGTTCAAAACCTTCAACGTAACTTTGAATTTTCTTTTAAAAAAAAAAAGAAGAGGACAAATCTGTAAGAAGTAGGCTAAAATAGGACATAAATGCAAAGTAAATCAATACCGCTTTCTGGAACGAGTAGGCTGCAAATTTTAGGACATCTTTTAAATTCTGACCACTTGTGATTTTGATTAAAAAACAGTCACCACTTGAATGTAAGCACAATGTGGCTAACTTTGCAAAAATACCTTAAAGCAGCTCACTCTTGCAAAGTAATTCAGCCCATGTCATTGCAATTTCTGTAAACTTTTCTATTTCAAAAACAGCCCATAAAGCTATCCTAATTTGACAAATGGCCTACTATACGTATATACTTTCGTAATCCATAATTTAATAAAGGCAAATTTGGGACTCCCAATTTGTCACTAAACAAAGTTAGCTGTTGTGTTTTAATGAAATCCGATTAGGCAAATTAGTTCTTGTTCATTAAGCCTTTAAACCAATACTTATTTATTGATGAGCATACGATTAGGCGAATTAATTGAACTAAGAAAACTTACATAATTAGGTAATATTATAAGTATGATTTGTGATCTACTTATTAGGCTAAAAGAAAAACTAAATTGATTTAAACTAATTCTAAATTAATTATTTATTGAAGTTAAATAAATTCTTTGAAAATAGACCAATCCTTTGTGAGGTTGGAAATGCGTGATACATTTTTTAAAATATTTATTTGTTTAGTTAATTACCACAAATCAAAGTGTAAGCTCGTCCAATCCTCTGTGAGGTTGGAAAGGAATGGTACGCTTCTAATCAAAGTACAAATTCAAATTAACGGCATTAATATAACAACCATATTTTAATAAATTAAATTTGCGACAATAAAGCAACTGTGCTTAGCACAGGACTCGAGGGTGCCTAATACCTTCCCGAGAGTCAACTGAGAACCTTACCCGAATCTCTAAACGTAGACCACTAGACGAGTCAGAGGTGTTTCCAAGGTACCTTTTGGTGACTTGGCACACCTTAAACTATGTCAAGTGGCGACTCCGAGTTTTTCTCTAAAAATTTTGTACCTTCTTAAACACCTAAGTCACAACCTTTTTTTTATTTTAGTAAAATTTTAGGGCGTGACAGCATGAATCTGGTTTAAGACATGTTCTTACTCACTTATTAATCTATGAATTTTTGTGATCTTATCAAGTATGGTTTAAATTTCAAATGTGAGGTTTTGGTCTAATTTTGTTAAAGTGTGCAAATAGCTGCAGTACTTGTGATATTTGTTTTTTATGTTTAAGTTTACTTTTGAGTAAAACAAGCTTGTAAAAGAGTCCAAAGCTGGGAAGTGAATCTAAAAGCATGTTTTGAATTGTCCGGGAAACTTGAAAACACTAGTTTAGTTGTTTGTTCTTGTTTTGGTCTGAGTTTTCTTTAGTTTAGTCGTAAATTAGAGTCTGGGATATTTTAGTTTAGTTCTAAGTTAGTTTGGTCCATTTAGTTGGTTTAGTTGACCAAAAGGTATAATTTAGTTTCAAATTAGTTCAAGTTAGAGTTTGATTGATCTTAGTTTAGTTTTAGTTAGTTTGGGGCTGTTTAGTTAGCTTTTAGTTAGTTTATGTGATGGGTTTAGGCTGTTAAAGTATAGCCTGCTTTACTCAGCTTTTGGGAGCTGGAACACTATTCAAGGAGGGCTGGAAGACTGTCCAAGGCAGCCCTAGCAGCTGTAATTTCAGGAAAAAAACTCCTTGGGGCATAGTACACTCAATCCCTTGGAAGTCTATAAAAGAGTGTCTTTAACTCTTCATTTAACACACAACAACCATCTGAAAAAATACAATAAATGAGAGCTTAAAATACTTTGAAAAAAAGGGGGTAAATTTGAAGAAAGGATTTAGAACCAAAAGCTTTTATACCAAGGGTCTTTTGGGGTATAAATCTACAAGTCTTAGAGGGTGAAAAGAATTTTGAAGGGGCTATTCCAGTTAGTGTTACTGTTGTGCTATTTTCAAGTTATTTTGCTGGTGTGTTTCCTTCTGTAACTCTTATACCTAGCTTCGTTTTATTGATTGTCATGACATGAAATAGCATGTTCAAGTCTTTAAAAACTGCTCGTCTGGAATAAATCAATAAATTTGTTGTTGTTGATGAGAATTTTTATATAATATGCTTGTTATTTCATTGGTCAGGCTATATAGTTATTTATGTTAGAAGTAGCACATGTATGAGAAATTATTGTGTTTTAAAAGTAAAAAGCCAAAAGTTTGTTAAGCACTCTGTTGTGGCATGTCTGTTCTTTGAGCCAAATATGTAAAAAGCTGGGCAGTATGTCACTTTGTAAAAGTAGGTTGGAATTTTCTTTTTTTTTTAAATTTTTTTTTCCAAGTTTTGCATATGAATCGGGTGTTTTTTCTCTATAAAATGGCCACATATAATCTAGAATTTGGGAAAAATACGAAATTTTATAGGCAAAACAGCATTGCAATGCTATAGATGGACAGATTTGGAAGAAGAATAAAATAAAAGCAGTTTGGTCATGTAAAGTTTTCCCACTGGCTAACAGGGACAAAGATGAAATGTACTGGAAAAAATAGGACACAAATGCAAACATCCAAATGTATGATTGTTGATGTTCTCGCATCTGTTAATCTATTTTTTTAAAAAAAAAAAAAAAAAAGACTAACTGAGTAACAAGGCCTCACGTTATTACTTGTTATTTTAATTAAATAAAAGGGAAACTTTGTAGTAATGAGCCCTGGGAGCTGCTCCATTCTTTTTTGGTGATAAGATGTATTAGCCAAGCTTATGCCATATTTTACATTAAGAACAAAAGCTGAAATCACTTGTGCAAATCTATATAAAATTGGACAGATTTATTCAAACTTAAAACATAAGATTCAAGCATCGTTTTTTTTTTTTTTGCTGAAAATAGAAAGTAAAATGGAGCGCGTGCAAATCTTTTCATTGGAATAGATAAATAGCTATATGCCAATCTTTTCCAAAGTCGGCCGATCACACAATTATTTTGCATGATAAGCTTCATTTGGATAAGTGGCCAACATTTTTATTTATAGAACTATTTTTTACTTCAATCCTACTGCTCGTTAAACTTTTTTTTCAACTATTATTTAATAATGAAAAGTAAAATACGAGTAAGCATAATAATAAGTATGACTTATGGTCTTCTTATTAAGCGAAAAGAGAAATTAAATAAAAAAAATGACAAATCCAATGTGTTAAAGTATTCCCAACGGGAAATTTGATACAATCCTTGGCTAAGCAATCAAAGTAGTGACTTTAAATGAACGGTAAAATATGACAACCACGTTTAATAAATCACAATGCGATAATAAAGCAACTGTGCTTTGGCACAGGACTCAAGGGTGCCTAACACCTTCCCGAGAGTCAACTGAGGACCTTACCCGAATCTCTGACGCAGACCATTAGACGATTCAAGGGTGTTCCAGGTACACCATTTTGGTGACTTGGCACACTTTAACTTGTCAAGTAGTGACTCCAAATTCTCTTAATAATTGTGTACCTTTAACGCTCGTCACAGCCTCTAAATATACAATTCTAAATTTAGTTTTGTAAGAAAAAGAGATCGTCACATGCTCTGAATACTTCTCCTTGCTTAGAAGCTTCAGGATCTGGTCATATTGCTCCTGAGTGAGATATGGTCCCTTATCAGTCTCATTTGCAAAATTCTCTGCACTCCGTTCTTTATTCTCATCAAGCTGAACATTGTAGACTGTGTTGCCTTCAGATTTCTTCTTGTACTTATTATCATTGTATTGCCCTTTGTACCTGTTTTCATTCACATCTCCCTACTTATTATCATACCTATCCTTAGAATATCCTTGCTTCATCTCAGACCTCTCATTAGGATAACCATGCAGCTTATAGCATGCTTCTCTTGTATGTCCCCTCATCCTACAGTAATCACAATACAGATTGTAGTTCCTTTTTTGCCTCTGATTGGGTCCTCCTCTTGCTGTCAGAACACTGTTACATCATTTTCCTTATTTATTCCATGAGTATTATTAATAGTTTTCTGGCTTTCCCTTTCAATCATCATAGAATAGGCCTTATTCAATGTGGGTAAGGCGATCATCATGAGTATTTGACTCCTAGCCTGCTCATAAGACTCATTAAGCCCCATAAGAAACTGCATCAGCTTAAGCAGCTGTAGATTCTCAATGAATCCCTTGGATTTTTCACAGTCACAACACTGTGGTGGTACAAGACACTCAAATTCATCCTATAACAGCCTTAAGTTTGAAAAATACACCGAGATTGAATTTGTTCACTGGTTCATTGTGTCAATATCCTTATGTAACTGATAAACCCTAGAACCATTCACCTTATCAAATCGCTCCTTCAGATCAAGCCACACAACACTTCCATTACTTGCATACACTATTCCACTCAACAATTCCTTCGACACAGAGTTCATAATCCATGAGAGAACTATAGCATTAGATCGCTCCCACTGAGGTTCAAGTTCTATTCCAAAATCCTCTCGTTTACATGTTCCGTCTTGTAGCGTCCCTTAATTTTTAATCGAAGTTTCATGGCACTCTTAATTAGAAAATAAATTTCAAGAAATTAGTTTAGCATGTCGTAGTGAAGCTTGAGCAGGAAATATAGCATCAACACGTGGTGCAAAATTTATAGTGTATGTGATTTAGAGGTGTTAAAAGTGACAGAAATAGATTATCACAAGTTGGGTGAATAGATTTTGAGTTACTCCTTTAAGTATTATTATTCTCACTTTAATAAGATATAGTAATATGAATATATGAGATGGACCATTTATATAAGAAGAGAAACCCTTATAGGAGTCTATAAAGTTTAGTTGCAAATAGAATACCAAGATCGTACTTGGTCAGATATACGAAGTGCTGGTTTGCTATAATTTCATTTAATCATGGATAGCCACGTATAGAGACATTAAATTGATATTAGATCACAAGATATTAGGGTCAAAAGCCTAAGTTTAGACTTCAATGAGGGCACATATAAGAATAATATTTTGGGCCTTCTTATATAGAGTATTTTGGGCACATCCACAAAAATGCTTCCGTAAGAGTCAATTAGAATTGAGGACTGATCGTAAGAGCAGAATTTCAACAAGCAAGAATGAGATACGTTTGCTTAAGACCCAAGAGTTTTAAGACACCAATGATACTTTTTGAAGTTATTAAATTTGCCAAAAAAAATAAAAGACCCAAAGAAATATGACTAAGCTACTCAAATCCCAAGTATCTTATGTTCAGATTGTAGCCGTGGGTGCCCTTTACGAGTCGAATATTGAACCTAAGATTAGTCGTATGTCTTTGAGCTAAGCTAAAAAAAATAAATGAGAGAGAAAAGGGCCTAAGGGGCAAAATGTCGAAAATTTATCCTCCAGGCAAGAAGCGTAACTTCAGAGAGTACTCCAAATTATAGCATGAATGCTTAAGCTTAGAAAGATTATCAATATCCATAAGTTTTATAATTTCAAGCGAATGGTTGTATTTAAGCAATGCAGATTTTGGAAGATTGTGCACAAGCGAAATCAAAATTACTCGGCGAGCCTCAATTCCTCAAGTTCTGTTCAAAGTGACCCAGAAATAGAGTACTTTAAGAGAGTTACAAGAAATGATACACCTAAAATGTGGTTGTGAAGCGCACAACCTAGGACAGTAGGTATGATGCTAGATAAGGTTCAGAAGTAAAGTTAGCCATGTGTAATGTCCATACACAACATAAACCAAGAGATGAGACGTGGCCTAAAGAGGAAAAGAGCACAAATATAAAACTATCCGTTGAGATAACAGCAACCAACAACAAGAAGAAAGCGAGTAAAGAAAAGGAATTCATCTACAAAATTTAGACTCACGACTAAGAAGTCTGGAAGAATTATTAAACAAAAAAAAGGATGATAAAGGAAAGTGCATACTCATATGCTCAAGAGCACAAAAATAAAAAAAGTATTTCGGGACGGGAAAAAAAATCGAGAATGACCGCTGTCGTATCCTATTTTTTTCCGAATCAGTCAAAGTTCGAAATAGGACTCGATTTATTGGGTAACTTCGGTAATGATTTGGAGTCGCCACCTAACATATTTTTTAACTAGGCGTATTAGGGCGTCTATGTTGTTTCTAGCTAATTTTACAATTAACTCCCAAACTTAGTCTACGAACCAGAAATTCTAGGTAAGGGTTCAAGTTAACCCGAGAGGAAGGGGTTAGGCACCTCTCAGGCTCCACCAAATGTGGTTATCGACCGAACTAAATAATTGGAATTCTAAAGCAAATATTAAATAATAAACTATGATATACAATTTAAATAAAAAGCATAGCATATAAAATAAATATCCATCTTCTTCTAATGGCTAAGCTTTGCCCAAATGTGCCTCGCAAAATAAACAAACAAGTTAGTAAGAATTGCAAATAAAATTAATAAAAAATAAAATTAAGTAAAGTCAATAATTTTAAATATTTTGTCCTTTTTCGAATGGGTTGTCTTTTGTAATTTCACCATGATGTACTCATTGCCTTCTTTCAAAATAAACCTCGCAAAAATATAAAGAAAATAAGTTAGAATAAAAAATAATATCAATAATAATAACAATAGTATAAAATATCAATAATAGCAATAATAATGAATATAAAATAATAATAATAATAATAATAATAAAATAAAGGGAAAAATGGATTTTATAAAAGTGTAGGCTCAGGTATGTATAAATCGGCTAGAGGTTAGGGACGTCGGTACGGTTGCAAACACGGGGACCCTCCAGTTGCCATGCCAAGTACCGGTACCACCACTCCATCACCGGCTTGTTTATCAATTAAGAGCCTGTTTGGCCAAGTTTCTAAGGAGCCAGAAGTGCTTATTTTTCTCTAAAAGTGCTTACTTTAAACTTTTGGTGTGTTTGGCCAAGCTTCTAGGGAAAAATAATTGCTTTTGAGTGGCAGTAGAAGCTGTTTTTCTACTGCGGGGAAGAAGCTAAAAAAAGTAGCTTCTTGATTATTTGGGACAAGAATACCCATTTCAAACTTCCATATTTAATCAAATTAATATTATTATATATCCATTTTCATAATTTGGTAATTTTTTTAAATATTGGTAAAACATAAATTAATAGCAAAAGCACTTCTCTAAAATTTGGCCAAACACAAACTGCTTATCTCGTAAAGCACTTCTTTGAAAAGAACTTTTGAAAAAAACACTTCTCAAAGTAAGCTGATTTTGGCAGCTTGGCCAAACAGGCTCTAAAGCTCATACACATCATCATAGCCTTTTGTTTTAGGGATATGGGTATGGGACTGCTTAAGTGCAATATCGTGTTCAAATTAGTCCTGAGGCCTCAATATATGTAAATATATTTTTATCGGCCTAGTACAGTGTTTGCTTAGAAACCAGTGAAGCAGCTGTCCAAACTCAGGAAAATATTCAGCAATTTAGCTAACGGACAAACAAGTGTATGAGCAAATGCGTATAAACAACTGCAAAAAAATAATGGATTGGTAAATTAACCCCTTTTAGTAAAAGAGAAATACAGATCCAAGTGGAGCCCACGAGGCACAATCGGACCCCATAACAGTGCAAGTCCTCCTGAGAATCTTAAAACAACAACCAAGTAAAATAAATCAAGGTGAGATATATCAAAACCGAGAACGAAAACATCAGTAATTCAATAATAGAGAGAAAAGGGAACGACGACACCCAAAAGCCAAACGACGCCTTAACCGATTCAATTAATCAAATTCAGAGTCGATCGATCCCAAAAAACAGCAGCAAATTCAGGGACGGCGTCATTCCTGGTGGAACCAATTAGGCGAGGGGAGGAGCAACTGCCCAACTTGGGATTTCCGACATAGATTCCGGTGGATCTCGCCGGAGTCGCTGCAACTCCATCCTCCTCTTTATTTCTTTTGATCATTTTAGTAACGAATGACTGAAACAAACAAGTAACAGAAGTCGATCAGTCTCTGGTGGTTTTTTCTACTATTGTCACCCCAGACACATTTCCCGATTTCCCCTCTTCCATGTGTGCTGGTGTATGCGTTGGTGTGTATTTATATGTCTGTGGGTGTGTATATTATGATGGTGTGATAGAAAAGGAGATCCGATGGGGATTGAAAGGGAAGGAGAAGTCTGTGTGGTGATGGGTTGCACTTTCGATCTGTATGAATGGTGGCGAAGGAGAGGGATGGTCTGCCTGTGTATGTAATCGTGTACGTGTATGTGTGATTTTAAGGAGAAGATCAGGAGGGATTTGGGGTATTTTGAGTATTCTTTGGAGTATATATCTGCTTGTGTGTGGGTATTTTAGTGTGGAGAAGAAAAAAACACCAGTCCTTGTATCTCTATCGTGTACATGGAGTATATGAATATTATGTTCGTACAAAAATGGTTTGATGAAAGAGACCAGGGAATCAATGTGCGTGTTGTGGTTTTTTTTGTAGAAGAAGACCAAGAAAAGGAGTGGGGTCCGCCGTACTTGAGCTTTATATGTGTCTTGAACTTTGTGCCTATGCTGCTGATGTCGTTTTGTATATGCTGATGATTTGCGGAGAGAAAAATCAATTATAATAAAGAGTTGAAAAAAGTAGTTGTTGGAGATTGGAGTTAATTGTGGAAATTTTTTGAGAGAAATTTTAGGAATTAGGAGATAAGAAATCAATTTGAGAAGTGAGGAGAGATTTTGGGGATTTTGCTAAAAGATAATATTCACTTTTGTATGATTATGACTGATATGGGCAAAACACGGAAACGAAAATAAAAGGATAGGAGCAAGACGAGTCTTGAACTCCCTTCAAGGTAGCTACAAGGAACGGGTCTCGTAACATCCTCGAATCGTGTCAAGAATTGCCTATACGAACAGTCCTCAAAAGTCGCTCGGTTCTTGCAAATAGTCCGGTCGGGTTTGGAATGAGATTCAATTAGTTCTACCAATTGATTCAAGCCAAAAGAAAGAGTTTCATTCAATCAAGAGACCATGACTCAATTTGTTCTTCATTGTTCAAAAGCTAGGTCATGATAAAATAAGCCTAAGGAAGACTTTTATAGTCTTCATCTATGCATAACGAAATGTCTAAAATACCCCAAAAGTAGGTTTAAACAAATAAGGCCACGCATGGCTATAGTTGGAATTACATGCCAAAAATAAAAAAGCCTTGCGATGCTATCACAGGGAGAGCTGAGTAGGCGGTCCGCCTCTGCAGAGCCTCCAAAAGCTACACTGTGTAGTGGGCGGTCCGCCTCTGTAAAAGGGAGGTCCACCTCTTCCAAAATCCAGAGAGCAGTGTTTTTGTACTTAGCCAGATTTCGCTAATTTTCAACTAGGCGGTCCGCCCCATCTAGTAGGAGCTCCGCCTCATCTTGGAGCTTCTTGAGGAGCTTCAAAATGGTCTTGGAAAGCTCTTCCTTGGCCTTGGACGCTCCACCCTTCATCGAATCTATGGAATGTGCCTTCAACTCTTCATATAAGCTGAATTGGGAACATATAACTAGCTCTTTGCACGACCTAGGACACATCTTTTGGCCAATTTTCCAATCTTGGGAGCCAAGATCCATCAACTAAACACCTAGAGAGTGAAGATTTGAAGCAAACCATTGAAAATTTCTTGATCCTTTATACTTCTTTCTTTATTTCCTTTCTTTGTATTGCATATATTTGGTGTTGTTGATGTTGTTGAAGACTTGATTTTATGAATATATTTCATGACTATTTGTATTTTTAAATGGCATGATTTTGGACATGAATATATCAATGAAGCATGACTAGAAATTTATATTTATGGTTTTGATTATCTAGCTTTTTTTGTTGTGGTTGCTTGACTTTTGTGCTCATGACACTTAAGTTACAAGTCTACCTTACTAATTAAAGACTCGGGAGAAATTAGTTAGCAAAGAATAGTGAAGCTAGTGAGGATTTGGGTTGATAGGCTATTTCATAGACTAACTCATCTAAAAGAAGTTACGTTCAGAAGAGGTCTTCTTTCCTCGGTAATGGGTAGTGCTTTTTAAGCTCAACCATGGCTTTGACGAGTGCCGTTGAGAAAAATCCCTTCTAGAGCGGAAGGATTCTAGGGATTACATTAGAACGACTCAACCATAATATATAAACCCCGCGCTATAATTGCATCCTAGGTTCAAAACTTGTCTTCCTTGATTGTGAGAAGGCCATTGATCACCTTTACTTGCTTTCCTAGTGTAGTTTGTAGTTGTTAATATCATTCCATCACCTTGTTATCCTAGTTTGGCTTAGTCAAATACGTTTAGTTCCTCCACTACTTTGATCGCATCACTTTGTTCCTTGTGGATTCGACCCCGACTCCTAGTTGGATAAATTGTATTGCGATGACCGTTCATATCTCTAGCCGAGGTGTGTGTTGAGCGTTGTCAAAATTGGCTCCATTGTCGGGGAACAATTGGCGTATTAGAGTAGTTTGAGGAGTTGAGCTAGTTGGCTTAGTTCCAAACTTTGTGAACCTTTGTCATATAAATTATGAATAGTAGTAATGTTTATTGTAAATTGTAAATACTTGTTTGTGTGTAGTATTTACTTGGATTAGTTAGTTAGTTTAGATTAGTGGTAATTATCTTGAAATGGCATCATGGAACAAAAATTGGTCAAATGTTGAAAATCCATACATGAGTGATCCTTGTCCTTATTGTGGTGGACCTCACTATTGGCAAGATTGTCAAATTCTTTCCGGGGATGAGTTGTGTGCACCTTCTCAACTCTTTAAGTGGGACATATGTCATGAGTGTGGGGTCAAAATGGCCATTGGGATGGTTGTCCTAATATTCTTTGTTCTTCTCCCAATGATTTTTATAATGATGGTAATGATTCTTATGAGTTTGATAGGTCTAATGCGAACATGAATAGGGAACTTGAACCCGAATGGCAAGGCATCCAAGAGAAGTTTCAAGAAGAGATTGACCTATCCACTTCACAAGATGAATGCGATCAAAATAAAAGATTGGAGCATTTGATGGAGCGGATACTTAAAAACCATTTTGAGAATGCCGAAGCCTTCAATGAGATAAAAAATACGATCCATCAAAATGGCTTAGAAATTCACAACTTGGAAGATCAATTGAGCCAATTGGTTGGCACTTTCAATGATCAACAAGCTAAGGATGTTGCCAAATTTCAACAAAGGCTTTATATGGAAGATGAGCTTGAGTTCCAAGAAGAACCCTCCATGGAAGATGTGCTTGAATATCAAGAAAGAATTGTCGAAGAAAAGCACATTTGGAATGACGAAGAAATTGTGAGCCGAGCTTGGCTCCGAGATCAAACTCGAAAAATGAAAGTCCATGAAGCATGCCTTCAAGACTTAAATGTAGATGGTTGGGATCTCAAACAAGAAAGAGAAGAACTAGGACAAAGAGTGAACCAATTTGATCTTGAAGCTCGTGTCTTGAAACTTCTAGTGCATGAAATGGTTGAAGCTTCCGAGGCTCAACATAAAGAAATCGTGAATGATATGCTAGAGATGAGCGAATTTGTAGAAGAGAGTACAAGTCAAATCAGGAGAACTCATGAAAGTGATGGTAATGATGCCGTGAGCAAGAAATTTGTGTTGGAGTCTAGAACGGAAATGAAAAACTCTTGTGATAAAGACTCTAATACCATCAAAGAGGAGGATGTCAAGCTTGGTGCCTAATCAGTGTTGAAAAGGGTTAGACCTCATTCATTTCACTTCTCAAATCTTTGTGTTGATGATGCAATGGAAGTGAAAGAACAAGCACATTTGGATGATTTTGGCATTGATGAGCAAAATGGGTACATTGTTGAATTTTCCACGCCAAGGAGCCAAAACGACATCCGTCACTTGAAGGCGAAAAAGTGCAAGATGAAGAATCCGGCTTCACAAGCTCGAAAATGTGTACCCCCGCCTAAAGAACACAACAAAGAACATGAAGCCATGTTGGGGAGAAAATTCACCTTCACCAAGTGGAGAGAAAAGCATCATGGGTACTGTCTAGCCAAGACGTTAAATAAAGCGCTTGTCGGGAGGCAAACCGAATATCTTAAAAATTTAAGTTGTTTATTGATTCACATTAGGTTAGATTAGTTTTTGTTATTTTTTTTTATCATCTCACATGAATCCCACATTTTTTAGTTGTTAGGATGCATGGTCTAAGGAATAAACATGAAAAAATGAATTGCATAGGGGTGTAGGGAGGACTGCCCAATGAGATGAGGCGGACCGCCCACTGAAATTTGACCATCTGCATCCCAGTAGGCGGAGCGCCTAATTTTTGGGGCGGACCGCCTCACTGAGTTTCTGCTCTCTGGGAGTTGGTCTAAAAATATACAGTGCTTTTACGTCAGAAGCTGCGCGATCGCGCTTCACTGCGAAATAGATCTGCGTGATCGCATTCTTGCTCACGCGATCACGTAGGTTCACTCAGCAGAAGAGCGCAATCGCGCCTCACTACACGCGATCACGCTGTGTAACAAGTCAGGCAATTAAAGGTAGTGAAGAGGCCAAACGACCCATTTTTTTCAAAACACTCAGTCTCTCAAACTCACTTCCCCCATTCTTGCATCCCAACTGCTCCATTTCATCCTCTATTCCACTCTCAAGCATTCCATCTCCATCATCAAGGTATGTTTCCCAATTTCCACTTCAATTTTGTTGTTGAAGACATGTGTAAGTACTCTTTCTCTCTTGATTCCAATATTGGTTGTGTAAGTAAGAAAACAAAGGGCTTTCAATGGAAAATAGGGGGAAGTCTGATGTACCCTTATAGTGGATTTGTGTGTGAAGAAAATGGGTTAGGTTACTAGTTTGTTAATGCCCAATTAAACTAAACCCTAGTGTTGGATCCGAGAACTTGAAGGCAAAATTGTGTGTTCCTAGTTAAAATTGTGGGCATGCACTTTGGTAGATGTATGGAACATGTGAGATTCTGGGTGTTTCAGCCAAGGTCAGTCTCATCCTGTTGGAGAAGACGACCTTGCGATTGCGTGAAGACCCGCGCGAACGCGCTGCTTTGTCAAGCGCTAACCTTCGCGATCGCACAAGAAGTTCTTAGACAGGTCAGCGCGATCATGCATGTACTTGCGTGATCGCGCAGAGATCCAATTCTGGGCAGAAACAGTAAGTTTGCACAGCCCACTGCTGATATTTTTTGGCTTCAACCTTTGGCCCACGAGCTTTATTAATGCTCGTATTAAGTACCCAATGTTTTGACAATGGTGATCTTTGTAGGTACTTTTTCCCTTACAATGGCCGAAGGAAACAACCAACCCCACTTAACAGGAGGAGAAGAGGAAGAATATCACGACAAGGTTCTTATCCACATCATGCCAGGAAAAATTCCAAAGGGATCGTGAAAAGAGCTTCATTAAGGAAAGAGAATCCATATGGCCAAAGTGGAAGAAAAGCTCCCCAACTTCTTCCAAAGACTTGAAACCAGTGGTTGGATGTGTTTCGTCGAAGAACCTGAAAGAGCAAACGCCACCATGGCAAGGGAATTTTATGCCAACGCATCTCAAACTAACTTTAAAGGTGAGTTGGTGACCATCATCAGAGGTAAAAAAGTGCGGTTTGATGCAACCACAATCGATGAAGTGTATGAGCTAGAAGATGTTGACAATGCCAAGTATAGGACCCGTGCCAATGAAGGAGGTGTGCAGTGGTTGGTTGATTAACTTCAAGGGGGTACTACCTCAGATTGGTCCAGATATGGAGTAAAGTTGTGTCCACTGACTTCACTGTTGAGGCTCGTATTTGGCTGTCCATTATCTGCACTAGGGTAATGCCTTCAGGTAATGAGACTGGTAATGAGACTGATCTCACCCTAGAAAAAGTGCGACTGATTGCAGCACTGATTGACAGTTTTAGAGTCAATGTTGGGGAGATAATTGTGAATGAAATCGAGGAAGTTGTGAGAGAAAGAACAAGGAGTCTATATTTCCCATGCTTGATTTCAAGGCTTTACAAGAATTCCAGAGTAGAGGACCGTCCAGGTGATCATTGTGTGGATATAGCAAAGCCTATCTATCCACTATTGAAGAAAGTACAAAGAGGGGTAACACCAAGCAAGAAAAGAAGAGTCGAGGCAACCTCCTAGATTGATGTTGATGACCCAGCGTTTGGAGATTTCTCAGCCCCCGCTACTACTACTAGACCAGGGAGTTCATTCACTCCAGTTCCACCACTTTCATCAGGAGCGTCCAACATGAGGTACATTTCATCTCAGATTTCTTCTGCGGACGCTCACATTAGACAGCTGGTAGCAGGCCTCCCTTCAGGCCCACATGGAGAGGGTTCTTCCTCCAAGCGTTCGAGTACTTTATCATTGGAGGCGGTAGCAGCTGAGCAGGAGCAAATTAAGATCAGGCTAGACAAAATGGAGAGGAAGCAGAAAATTTTTGGCAAGAGAACAAGCAACTTCCTAAACAAGATGATGAGTAAGCTGAACTCGCTCTGTCGCTCTGCTAGCTCAGATGAGGAGTCCGATGATGAGCTTCGCTACCCCAACACTGATAGTGAGGATTGATCTTCTAGTCAGGGAGTTCCTTACACCCTTTGTATTACATTGTTACTTGCACTGAGGACAATGCATAGTTTAAGTTTGGGGGTGTATTTGTGTTCTGGGTGTAGTATTGATGTTGCTCGTGTACTTGATGCTTATGACATGTCTACCTCATCTTGTCCTTGTTTTTGAGAAAATTGTGGAAACTTTGTGAATGATCATTTTCTTTGATAAGTAGTTATTATAATATTGTGTTAATAGTTTGTTCATATTTAGTAGTAGTTAGAACTATATATATATTAAAAAAAAAAAGTACTCCCATGAACTACGCCTGGGATGCTGCTTCTTTTTTATTCACCTTTATGTGATACGTAGGCATCCCACTTGGGTGCGAAAGCCTCATTTGGGTCCGAACAACTATTTTCATTGTAAATACCATGTTGTATAAAATTTTTGACTTAACTTCCTAGGTTTTTCTTTGCCATGGTTCTTTTCCAAGGAAGCAATTCTCGTGAACCGGGCATTCTTAGGATTTAATTAGTAGTAATAGTGGTATAGTAGTGGTTGTGAATTTTTTCTCCTTGGCAAATTTTTGGCATGTTTGGTTCCACTATTATTTAATCCTTGTCATGTGAGCTTGTTTTGAAAAATGGATAGAAAAATTTTGTTGGTGAATTGTGCTATGATCTTTAAGTTCAACTTTTGACTCTTATGTTACTAATTAGCTCTCATTAGGCTATGAGTAAACTTTGGATGCTTAATTATCTTTGATCGGGACTTGAATATACTCGTCTTCCTTGCTTTACTTGTTCCATGTGTGATGAGGTTTTGGTGTGTTCATGTGTGTGCTTCTTGCTTCGAGGCGAAATCCTAGGTGGTGCTTGACTTGAAAAATGATTTTAGGCTTTCTTTCGCCTGTTAGTAACCTAAAAAGCCTATTCTTGTATTATAACCTTAGTCAACCCCTTTGAACTTAATATCCTTTCTTTTGGCAACCACATTATTAGCCCGAACTAATTCTAAGTGCTTAAATCACTAACCTTCTTTTTGGCCCTACCTCCTTGAGTGCATTGAAAGACGTGCAACTTAGGCAAAAGCCTAAGTTTGGGGGTGGCACGAGTTATGGTGAAAGTATGGAAGTCAATGAAAATCAAAAGAAAGAAAAGAGCAACAAAAGTAAGTTGTAAAGAAAATCTCTAAAAAAAAAAGAGAGAGAAAAAGGAAAAGAAAGAAAGGAAACAAAAAGAAGCAAGTGGAAAAAGAAAGAAAAAGAAAAAAAAAAGAGAATTGATGAATAAAGACGGGAAGACTAGCGTATAATCCTCAATTTAGCAAGGTGTAAGTGCAAGAAAAATGAAGCGTGCTTTCAATTTTTGTATGGTGTAGTGCTCAAGGAGGTGTGTAGTCACTATTTGCCCAAATTTTACCCCACCTTTGACCAAAAGCCTACATTACAACCCTAACAAATTCCTAATTTATTTCGGGTCAAGCATTCCTACATTAGTGGATAGGTACACGAAGGGCAAGCTTGTGGGTCTTTAGTGTGCATGATGAATTTCTTTTGAGAGAGCGGGTGAATTCTTCCTATCATTAATCATATTTGTGTTGTCATTGCATTTTTGTGGTTGGGATATTCTCTTGAGTGGTGAGGGCACTTGTGAAGTTGAGTTGAGGATTTGTGTTTCACTTTCCAATTGAGTTGAATAAGCAAAGAGGTGAACTCTTGTAAAGAAGAGGCAAACTTTAAAAATCTTATGTCATGGCATGTATGCCTCCTTTGGTGTTTTGTATATATGGAAGTTACGCTCACATGGCTTGGCTTAATTGTTGGCACCAACCAATGTCATTAGTTGTTGAACTTGAATCGAGTTTTGGCTTGTTGTGGCTTTAATGAAAAATGCATGAATAGATGAATTTCAACTTGGTTTCTACTGAAGTGTGCTTTGCTTGAGGACAAGCAATAGTTTAAGCTTGGGGGTGTGATGTGTGGGTAAAATTCCACACATTACCTTCTATTTACTTGAGCTTTTGTTGTGTATTATGGATTATATACGTGCACTTATCATGTTTTAGTTGCATATTACAGGATATTGACGCTATGGTGATGAGTATATGGAAAACAAGTCAAAACAAGCTGAATTGCAAAGCTTCTGTTTCTGGACTGGAAAGCTGCTCATCGCGATCGCGCAGGACTGCACGCGATCGCAAAGGGAAAGCTAAGAAGCTAGCGCGAAAGCGCCCAAGAGAACGCTATCGCGTAGAAAAGAAAAGAGCTGCAGCGCGATAGCGCCATTTGTCACGCGATCGCGCAGGAGCGCGTTTGGACTGCGCTGGACAGTTTTGGAACTTCACATCAGCTGAATTGGGAACATATAGATATCTCTTTGCACGACCTAGGGCACATATTTTTGCCATTATGCGAGGATATTAACACATCATCAGTGTTAATCCTGGTTTAATCCTCAATTACCCACTAAAAAACACCCAAACTTGAAACGCCATTGATCAACACTTCCAAAAAATGGCGAAAATATATTTTGAAATTGGAGGAGATATCAATCTTAAACAAGCCTTTGTTTCATCCAAGATCCATCAACCAAACACTTAGAGAATGAAGATTTGGAGCAACCCATTAAGATTTTCTTGATCCTTTGTACTCCTTTCTTTATTTTCTTATTTTGTATTGCATATATTTGGTGTTGTTGATGTTGTTGAAGACTTTATTTTATGAATATATTTCATGACTATTTGTATTGTTAAATGGTATGATTTTGGACACGAATATATGAATGAAGTATGACTAGGAATTTATATTTATGGGTTTTGATTATCTAGCTTATTTTTATTGTGGTTGCTTGACTTTTGTGCTCATGACACTTAAGTTACAAGTCTACTTTGCTAATTAAAGACTCGGGAGACATTAGTTAGCGTAGAATAGTGAAGCTAGCGAGGATTTGGGTTGATAGGCTATTTCATAGACTAACTCATCTAAAAGAAGTTACGTTCGGAAGAGGTCTTCTTTCCTCTGGGTAATGGGTAGTGCTTTTTAAGCTCAACCATGGCTTTGATGAGCTCCGTTGAGGTAAATTCCTTCTAGGCCGGAAGGATTCTAGGGATTACATTAGAACGACTCAACCATAATATATAAATCTCGCGCTATAATTGCATCCTAGGTTCAAAACTTGTCTTCCTTGATTGTGAGAAGGCTATTGATCACCTTTACTTGCTTTCCTAGTGTAGTTTGTAGTTGTTAATATCCTTTCATCACCTTGTTATCTTAGTTTGGCTTAGTCAAATAGGTTTAGTTCCTCCACTACTTTGATCGCATCACTTTGTTCCTTGTGGATTCGACCCCGAATCCTAGTTGGGTAAATTTTATTGTGATGATCGTTCATACCTCAAGCCGAGGTGTATATTGAGCGTTGTCATCTCCCAAATAGAAGATGGCAAGCTTACATCGGGACCACATCAAACATAATTTTGTCTCTATAGTTACCAATGTTTAACTCTATCAACACTTGTTTCACCACTTTCAACTCCCCACACTCACTCAACCATTATAAACGGTATGGACTTGGATGCTTTAGAGTGGGTAATTTCAATTGGAAAATCAATGTCTAACTCACTATGTTAGCACAACTCCCCGAATCAATAACCATTGAACACACTTGCTCCATCACATGACATCTAGCATGGAAAAGGTTTTCTCTTTGTTCATTTTCTACCTCCTCTTTCATGAATATGGTACTCAAACTCCTCCTAACCACAAGAAACAATTTAGGATCATCTCCTTCCTCCGTAGCCTCTTCAGAAGAAAATACATCACTCTCCTCATTTTCGGGCTCACTCTCTTGCTCATAGACTAACCCATTATCCCTAACAACCATGGTCTTTCGAGTAGGGCAATCTCTAGCAAAATGACCATACCCCTTACACTTGTGGCATTGAATAGAAGAAGAAGTAGGAGTGTTCAATTGAGTTTTAGAGTTACCTCACATATTTGGTGTTGGCTTCTCATAAGTCTTCTTCACATCACGGCTTGCACTTGCACCACTTGTGTTTGGGCTCTTCTATCCTTTGGCTTACTCACGGGAGTAGAAGTAGTACTCCTATAGCGGGTGGGCTTCTCTTCTTTGAGCCATTTCTCGGCTTCAACCACGGCTTCAAATAGTTCATGATGAGAATCATACTTGTGAAACCTAAATTGAGAGGCCACCTCTCGGTTCAACCCATTCTTGAATCGAATGACGGCTTGTTCATCTTCCTCCGCATCCATGTCTAAGGCCATTCGGATTTGTTCAAACTCATTGTAGTACTCTTCAACCGTTTTGTAGCCTTGCTTCAACTCATAAAGCCATTTGAGTTGATCATGACGATACTTGTGAGTCACATACTTTTCATCCATCACACATTTCAATTCATCCCAAGTAAGGTTCACGGGCAAAGCATTCCTTCTGCTTGACCTCTTGGCTGATTCCCACCAAGTAGAAGCAAAAGATTCAAAGGAAGATATAGCATATTTGGATTTCTTCTCCTCGGCCATGTCATTCGTATCAAACACTCTTTCCATTGACACCTTCCACTCAAGATACTCAACTGGATAGACCCCCCCTGAATGTAGGAATAGTGAACTTCACACTATTGAGATTATTATTGTTATAACCCCATCGGTAAGGCTTCGGTTAGCCCCCAAAGTTATCACCATAAGCATCATAATCCCTTCTCACATTCCTCCTACCATACCCCATTTGAGGTCCTCAACCTTGAGCTCTAACCCTATTCACTTCCCGGCCTCCATTCATTGCTCTCCTATTCGGATAGGGATCTTCATAGTCATCATCATCAAGTCTTGGTTCTTCCCCTTCTTGAGCTTCATCAACTTGCTCAAGAGTGCAACATTCCTATGGGGTCTAGGGAGTTGAACTTCTCCTTGGGGATTGCCCAAGTTGTGGGGATTGCCCAAGTTGTGGGGAATGGCCACTTGTTGAGCCATGCCCAACACACGCTCTCTACGAGCAAGATAATCCTTTAGCCTTTGTTGCTTGGCTAGTTCTGTAAATTATTCCGGGGTAATGGTTGAGCCACTTGTACCCTCACCGGCTTCAAGTTGGACATTCGGGGTCCTTCTTTCAAGATTCTCAAGTCTTAAGTTTATGTCTTCCAACTTGGTCATTATAGTAGCCAAGGCACTCTTAATGGGATCATCACCTTCACCGGCCATGGTACCTACAAAACAAGCAAACGGTTAGTGAAATAACCTCACACACACACCTCACTTGAATGTCACTCGGGTACACTCGTTTAGTGGTGGGGGATTTATCACTCAAGATTGAACTAATGAATATCACGTAGTTGAACCACGTTCCTAATCAACAACCAAACAATCCACAAACAAATGCTCTTTGGGACGAGTGGATTTAATGGGACTCGATGGATGCTAGGCTCTTTAAGTGCGGACTTGAAACAAATGGTTCTACAAGTCTACTTTGAGTTATACTCTCCACTAAGAACGATTATCCTAAAGGCTCAAATAACTAGTACTAATCGAATAGGAATGTTACTTTAATAGTACTAGCCGGAGGTAATACAAGCAAACAAAACACGAAAACATACGAATTTTAACTACCCGGACACCCTTCAGGACTAGGCGCCCCGTCTTTGCAGGTAGGCGGTCCACCTAGCACCAGATCCAGAGAGTTGCAACCAAAAGGGGCAGTCAGCCTCCCAGAGTGGGCGGTCCGCCTACTGTGTTCTTCAGCACAATCTAAAAATCGTGTTCTTGGTGTTTTGGCTCCTAATTTCCAATGTTTTCAAGGTGTTTTCACAATCCAAAGGTACCCCAAGGTATTTTCAATCACTACAATCAATCCCTAATGATTTATATCAACACCCAATCAATAACAAGTCCAAATCAGGTTTCAACTCCAAAACGTGTTTTGAAGGTACCCAATCAACAGGAATACAATAACAAGAAATCCCTGATACCAAACATCAAAGGAATCATCATACCAAGAACATCTAGCAATTTTTATTTTTTTTGTATTTTTAAACTTTTCTATTTTTTTTTATTTTCTTCTTTTTAAACAACAATAACAAGAAACTAAACAGAAACTAACGTAAGCATGATGAACAAGGATCAAGAGTTTGTAAAAACAAATCCCGAGCCTTGCTCTGATACCAAGATGATACGGGCAGAACACAGAAGCAAAAATAAAAGGATAGGAGCAAGACGAGTCTTGAACTCCCTTCAAGGTAGCTACGAGGAACGGGTCTCGTAACACCCTCGAATCGTGTCAAGAATTGCCTATGCTATACGAACAGTCCTCAAGAGGCACTCGGCTCTTGCAAATAGTCTGGTCGGGTTTGGAATGAACTTCAATTAGTTCTACCAATTGATTCAAGCCAAAAGAAATGGTTTCATTCAATCAAGAGACCATGTCTCAATTTGTTCTTCATTGTTCAAACGCTAGGTCATGATAAAATAATCCCAAGAAAGGCTTTTGTAGTCTTCATCTATACATAATAAAGGTCTAAAATACCCCCAAAAGTGGGTTTAAACAAATAAGGCCACGCAGGGCTATAGTTGGAATTACGCGCCAAAAATAAAGAAGTCTCACAATGTTGTCACAGGGAGTAGGAGGTCCGCCCACTCCCCTAGGCGGTCCGCCTGTGCAGAGCCTTTAAAATCTACACTGTGTAGTGGGCGGTCCGCTTCTGTAAAGGGGCGGTCCGTCTCTTCCAAAATCCAAAGAGTAGTGTATTTGTACTTAGCCAGATTTCGCCATTTTCAACTAGGCGGTCCGTCCCTTTTAGTAGGCGGTCCACCTCATTCTAGAGCTTTCTTGAGGAGCCTCAAAATGGTCTTGGGAAGCTCTTCCTTGGCCTTGGACGCTCCACCCTTCGTCGAATCTACGGTATGTGCCTTCAACTCTTCTCCAAAGCTCTTGGTCTTTGAGGGTTAGCGTCTTAGCTCGATTTGCCCCGCATCAATGACACTAATAGTGGAGTAGGTTATCTGTCAATGTTTTGAATGAGAGAAAGACAGTATTAAGCTGGTACCTTATGGAAAAAAAAGACTTATGTTCCAGGAATATTCAAGAAGAAAATTTTCCAAGAGTACTATTTGAACAAAAGACAACCTCAACAGAACTATGGAATGTGTTACATGGTGTTATAGAAATATTATCAGTGAACAGGATTTATGAAAATTACAATACAGAAGTAATACTAGCCCTCTCAACCATTGGGCCTCATGAGCACTACGACAAAAGAAAGATGGCGATCGAAGGACGACTTTAGTACCAAGGTTGTGTTGAGTTGACTCAGTGCCTTGTATGTCAATATTACAAGGATGTGTACTCAAACCACTTGGTGTTATCCTTTAAAATTAGTGAGAATCCACAAGGAAATTTTTTTTCCTCTTGAAAATGGCTCTTGATTATGAATAAAGGGCGAGATTACAATGTAAAAACCTTCAAGTATGAAATGATTCAAGTTATGTCCAATTGTGTATATTTATACATGATTCTCCTTTTCTATTCATGTAATGAGAAAGGTGATGTAGATGTTGCACGACGGGATATGATGTTTAAAACTATTTAAAGTTTATCATTTGTACGTCTCGAGTGAGGAAAAGTTCAACTATATCTACTTATATAAAATTGTGTGATTTTATGATGTAACCATGTTATATGTGAGGTCGTGATATGTCGTGATGATTGATTGGATTGAACAATGATATGTACACATTGTTGGTTGTATTTGGACAGGTTGATACTTTTTGGAATGGTACTATTCATATGCAAGACTTTGTCCAAATTTTCAAGGATTTAGAGAGTTAGAAACTGTTGGAACCTCAAAAGTAAATCATTTGTGCCATGGATGATAATGTTATCCTATAGCTTAAGAACTGACTTTTGGTGCGAGAATAATGGCACATATAACATTCGTAGGGAGAGTGTAAAACCTCATCATCTTCATTATTACTATTACTATTCCTATTTTTTCATTAATTGTGCGTGAATGGTACTGTATCAAGTGATTAAAGTAACCTTGAGGTGTATCTAGGCCCACTCAAGAATAGTATTGTCATCAACACACTTTGTACGAAGGTTAACTTTATAACTTGGGGTATTACATTATTATTTTTGTCGTCAAGGTTAGAATGAAATACACCAAAACCTTGTTTAGCAATATTGTGGTTCGAAAATCTTTCAGTATATATATGTTGCCAACTCATATTTATATTTGATATTATAAAAGAGGAAAAATAATCAAAAAGATTTTCAGATGTAAGAAAGTTTGAAGAGTAAGATATAAAGATTCAGAAAAGGTCTTGTGATGCAATTACATTTATCTCCATTGGAGTAGGCTAATTTGGAGTTATTAGCCTATGTATAAGTAAAATCATGGAAATACTGCTACGAAACTTTGTTCATGGTGTCAGTAAGTAGCACATTAGAGATCAAGGCAATTTGTAAGTTCTTGTTTTGCAAATTATTTCGCTTTTTATATGTTTTTGGTGCAAACTTAAGATATTGGAAGGTTTTATGGGTTTCAGTGGCCGGGTGAGGCCATAATTGATATAAATTGTTGGAATACTATGGTGCACATTTGCTGTATTAGATTGGACAGGTTGAAATTTTTGGATAGTCCAATTTATAGAGGATGTTCTACCGAAATAATTAAGAAAATTAGAGTTAGGTAAGCTTCGAGGTCAAAGGTAAGTTGAGAAGGTGGAAATAAGGCCTGAGAACCTTTTTATGCTTAGAGAACGGGTTGACTTATACATTCCGGGACGAATGTTTTTAAGTAGAGGAGAAAGTAGCAGCCCTAGAAAAAAAAAAGGGCAAAGAGAGTTCTATAAGCTCATAAGTCTACCAAAATATATGAAGATGGTCAAAAGGATCTAAGAGTAAGGCTCAACCAACATTCGAGGACGAATATTCTTAAGGGGGAAAGAATGTAGCATCCCTTAATTTTTAATCGAAGTTTCATGGCACTCTTAGTTAGAAAATAAATTTCAAGAAATTAGTTTAGCATGCCGTAGTGAAGCCTGCGCAGGAAATATAGCATAAACACGTGGTGTAAAAGTTATAGTGTATGTGAATAGAGGTGTTAAAAGTGACAGAAATAGATTATCGCAAGTTGGGTGAATAGATTTTGAGTTACTCCTTTAAGTATTATTCTTCTCACTTTAATGAGATATAATAATATAAATATATGAGATGGACCATTTATATAAGAAGAGAAACCCTTATAGGAGTCTATAAAGTTGAGTTGCAAATAGAATACCAAGATCGTACTTGGTCAGATATACGAAGTGCTGGCTTGCTATAATTTCATTTAATCATGGATAGCCACGTATAGAGACGTTAAATTGACATTAGGGCACAAGGAATTAGGGTTAAAGCCTGAGTTTAGATTTCAATAAGGGCACATATAAGAACAATGTTTTGGGCCTTCTTATGTATAATGTTTTGGGCCTTCTTATGTATAGTGCTTAGACGTTCATGGAGAATGCAACACAACCCCTCGGTTGGACCTATGTTGAGTTACAACGAGACAAGGGTCTCTGGTATATATCTAATAGCAACATAATTAAGATTAAAGTGCTAACTTCTTCTTCTGGGTGGAAGAAGAGACATCAACAGGGCTGCCCCTATTATTTTATACAACACACGCAGAAGAGCAAACACTAGGTTCTTGAATTCAAAAGGTAAATTTTTCACCTTAACTTCAGATATTATTTACAATAAAATTTGTTAATGCCGTTGCATAAAACTAAATAAAGTTATATATATTTTATTGATACAAGGAGTATTATTTCAAGATTAATTTATAAAATCTTGTTTTAAAGACAACATTATTTGCATAGTATGACAAATAGAAAATCACAGACAAGTATAGAGGGTTCACTCGGTCAAGTTCAGGTACCGAGTGCTGGTCACAGCTCGTTTAGAAAATGGATCGTGACACGTCTATAAACCCTAGCTTATTTTTCTCCAAAATTGCAATTCTCATCGCTCTACTCCAAATCGAGTAATTTTCAGATCCTGTTAGCTGAATTGAGATAAGTGATGTAGCTGAAGTATCAGATGCTTGCAAAAACAATGGATGATTGTGATCCATGACGGTCCCAGTAGAATTGGAGCTTCCCGTTGCCGTATTTCCGGTCACAGGAGCTCCTGCTGGATTCATAATTTGTGGTGTTGTGTTCGTCATAGCCAAATTCTTCACTCACAGTTCTCAGAAGAATCTTCTAAAAGTTTCTAGATAAATTTCGAAGCCATTTTTCTGATACAATGTAGGAATTCGAGAAAGAGAGTAGTGGAAGAAGAGGCGTGAAGAGAGAGCTGAGAAAAAATATCTTCTCATTATGAAAAAAAATAATTACAACATATATATATATATATATATATATATATATATATATATCACCACACTCACTAACTAACACAACCACAACTAACTAATCCCTCAACTAACAATAATTACACTTCAGTCCTAGTAGCGACACTTTTTGCTACTACACTATTAGTTACACTTTATGCTGCTGCTACAATATATCCAATAGTTTGGTTGTCCTCTACAAAATGATAATACAAGTATAAAACTTTGCATAGATTAGTACAGCGTTCGGTAGGTTTAAGAGGAATTTTAATATTGACATAAAATTAGTGCAATGTTTGGTTCCGCTTTCTTTATATTCGCATAGCTAATACCGCCATAAGTTACGCAGGAATCTATATATTATTTTATGCGGGGTAGAAAGTAGAATAAGTAAGGTGGATATTGACAATGCAGATATTTCACTCATACTAGTTTTGAAATAACAACATTAATATGTATGTGCAAATTATCCAGTTTCAATAATTTATTATTAATTCCTCAGGGACCAGCTTCAGTTTTCCTCATAATTCTTGGTCATGAAGTAGCTGGGTAGTAATTATATTACTCTTAAGAAAAACTTTTACTAACGTTTGCTTCCATCCTTTGTTAACTTCACTTTGTTGGACTGATAGTGATAGGCAATGTGTTTTCCTTTTGATTTATTTAACTTTTAGAAGTTGATAGTGTAAAGAGTTACTCCTATTACACTATCAATAATATTTTTCATGTCTTATGTTTTAAACTATATATTCATCTCTAAAGTTACTAATTAACTTTTATGTGTCTGTTTGTTCTATGTCCATGTGGCTGTAACGACTATTGCTCGTGAGACTGACGTATACTCATCAGTCCACAACGTCCATTATCCTCAAACCCCTTCCATGTGGACCAATAGGCCTTCGAGTCTTTTAATTATGGATGGTGTAATTTATACTCACACAATTCTCACCTACCAGTTTGCACATATTATATCTACACCCACGAAACTACGATGGCTTTTCATCACTCATCACAGCTTTCTATAGTTAGAACAATCAAATTAAAATATCGAAATGTACAAACCATCATTCTGTGTCTATCCATTGGTAGTCATCCATTTTCTTCTCTAGTCGGTTTATAAAAAAAGGCTCATGCAACTTATACATCCGGCTTTTGGGGTAGGCCACTAAAGCCATTGCTTTAGGTTCCCTGAAAATGAAAGGCTCAAAATTTTTTTGCTATATATATATTTTATATTATAATATTAGAAATAAAATGCATACCAAATTTTATACTTCTTTTTGGAATATGATACAGGTTAGTCAAATAGATATTCCGAGATTTATTAAACATGCAGCATATAAAAATAAACAATTTGATACGATATTGAAAACTTAAAAATCAAAGTCTGTATTTTTGAGATTTGGATTATTTCTAAAATTGGATTAAACCATTTTTTCACTTTGAAATAGGTTTGAATTGTTCTAATGTATTACTCTCTCCGTTCCACAATGGATGTCGTAGTTTGACTTGGATCGGAGTTTAACAAATAGGAGGAGACTTTTCAAACTTGTGGTCTAGAATAAATCATAGCTAAATGTGTGGCTATAAACCATTTCATTAAGGGTAAAGTGGTAAGTTTAAAAATAAACTGTTTCCAAATATGGAATTGTGCCTTTTTTTTAGAACGGACTAATAAGGAGACTAGGACATCAATTATCGAATGGAGGGAGTATATTATTTTAACATCTACTTAATAAGATGATTATTAGTAGAATTTATAAAAACATTATCTTAATAATCGACATATGTTCTTTATAAAATATCATCCAACTCTGATGAGTAGAGTTATCAAATACACTATCTATGAATGATTAAGATACCTATATGATTTGAAGTGTACTATCGTTACGGAAAAAAGAAGCAAGAAACAAAAATGTAGAAAATTTTATGAAATAAAGTTAAGGCCTCTTATTTAGGTCTCGCTTTAAGCTACTAATTTCTTCGGACCGCCCCTGTAGACTGCTATAAGTCAACGAAGCAACCAATGAATAGCTGCCCACGTTCACTTTGCTCAAAGTCGGAAGATATAGCATGAATACTAAAATGAGAATATGCCAACTAGTAGAACTAAAAGCTGGTCAAATACTTCTTAAGCCTGCAATTTGCAATAATCATTGTTGACACCCAATTTTGTCTTGAAAAGTTTGAATTAATTTAATTATTTAAATAAGGTTAATTAAAAAAAAAAAAAAATGAAAAAAAAAAAGGTTGAATTGATTAATTTAAAAGTAGGAGGCTAAAATCTCATAACATAGGCTAAACTATGTCCCATCTGTGCAACCCCTCAATTTTCTTAATTATTCAATTATAGGCTATGTTTGTTCCTAAACCTCAAATCGGCCTATCTATGCAACCACTACATATACTCTACACACCCCCCCTAAATCAGTAACATCTATCTCCTTTCCCCCAACCCGTTAAAAAATCCCTAAACCCACAACATTTTTCTCTTCTACATCTCATACCCATAGTAGGATCATCAAATAGAAAGAACCCAGCTCATCATCAGGTACAAACCTTATCCTAAAAGATCCGTTGCAGGAGAAAATAGTCATTTTAGGGATCTCAATCATAGAACCCTAAATGTTTTGGATCGCTATAAATAGAAGAGGAGAAGAAGAGAAATAAAAAAAAGGCAGAGAGCTGCTAATGGGGAACAACCATAGAGCGGGAGATAGAAGCAGAAAAGAGAAAAAGAGAGTAACAAAGAGTAGAATACGCAGCATAAACATAAATTTTCTTAGCTTTTTAAGTTTATAAAAAACACAGTATCATTACTTCGGTTGATTTGTGATTGTGTCGTCGCGTCGCTGTTTTAGTCGTCGATCGTGCCCGAGTCGTCGCTTTTGTTCGAGTCGTCTTCTTTAAATTCTACGCCCCAGCTAGCTGCCCATAAAAAGGTAATAATCTCGCTTTAACATTTCTTCTCTTCTGTTAGTTTCTTTCATTAATATGTGAACTTTACGTTATAGTATTCATGTCCAGCATAGATTCATAGTTTAAGTAGGATAGTAACTTTAAAATTTTGCTTTGGGTTTATTACTAATTTCTATTAGCTCTCAGTATTTTAAAAAGTTGAAACTTTAAGATTATCATGGTACGTGTTTGGATCTTTACTTCAGCTTGTTTAATTGAATTTAATTGCAGCATGAGTTTAAGAGGTATTAATGTCCTGTAGTTTAGCGTGTCTCGATCCAAGCTGAGATCTTTTCATTCTGGGAAATGTATTGATACTTGTTATGGCATGAATAAGCATTTGATGAATTTAAACTGGTTCTGCTGGTTGCTTTACGAGGAAATATATTGCTACTTAAGCAGATTGGTTTAGAAGCTTGGTAAAGATGAGACTTTGCTAAGTCATGCCTTTGGTTTATTAGGTCCTCCGATTCTTGTGTATTTCTTGCATCGTCGTTACTGTATCTCTATGAATTTAACTCGAATTAGCATTCTGAAAACTATAATCTAGGCTTAAATGTATTCATTCTTCTATTTTAGTCCTTGCTAAGCATATTAGGATGTAGGTGTTCAGGGAGTTTGTTTGGAGGTCAGGTAGTGTAGTTGTGTGCGTGGGTATTCTGTTTTGATTCTTGGTGAAGCTATTAGAAGGGAGGTAGCAGGAGAGTAAGAAGAGAGCTTATGTTCAGTTTGTTAGTTGTTTCTAGGAGGCAGGGAGCACTAGTCTGCAAGTATATCCTTGAGTTTGTTTTGGCTTTGGAGGCTGTAAGAAATGTGAATTGTGTGCAGAGTTGGTCCAGGTTGTTTCCAGGGTCTGAAAATGGTTTGTAGGATAGTGCAGGCAGTGTGAGGAGGCAGAGGGAGTAAGCAGGTGTTTGTAGGTTTAGGAGATGAGAAGGGTGGTTGGAGTAGCTTAGGTGAGTTGAAGGAGTTTGTGAGTGTAAGGTTTTGTGCAGGGGTGCAGGGGTCTGTGAGGCCTTTTGTCTGGCCAAGGATCAGTGAGAGTGATAGTAGTTTCAGGTTAGAGAAGTCTATGCCTGGATGGTTTGTAAGAGGAGGTTCAGGGGTGGCTATGCAGTGGAGTTTGTAGCAGTCTGCTCGGAGAGGTAATTGGTGACTGTTCAAATGGGAGATGGGTGCAGGCATGAGTCTAGTATGTGTTCTGCGGTCTGTGTGTGAGGAGATGTATGCAGTTTGTTTGGGGTCCGTTTGTTTGGCTGTCGAAAGAAGTGTAGCAGGGTAGTTTGACGAACCTTGTTCTCTGAGTATCCAGAAGTTTTCCCATGTCTAAATTCTTTTATCTGCCCAAGGTTGCATAATTTGTAGTTTAAGTTCATCAAATAAAATGAATAGTCATCCTATAGTGATTTTGGTCATTGCTCAACTTCTGTTACATCTCCCAATAGTATAAGTTAGTTTTCGCTAAAAGTCCAAGATGACCTAGTGTTTCTGTGATGGTTCTTATGACTAGAAAACACCTATTATGTTAGTTTCAAGTCGCTTGGTTCTGCTATAAATCATGGCTAAGTACTTCCGTGAAACGTACTGTGATTTGGAGAGTAAGCTCTAATTTTTAAAAAAATTCTTTTTATGTCATTTGAACTAAAAATCATGTTTGCTTCTTGACTTAATGTCATTGACATATTGAGAACAGTATTGGATAAATTGCCTTGCTTGTTAAATAGTTCATCCTGTTAGTGCGTGTCTGAGTTCATGTAAATTCAGAAAGTTGTTTGAAAAGTTATCACTTTAGGTATTGAATCTGGTAGTAAGTTGAATCACTAGATTTCAAAGTTTTATACTTTTATATATCTGCTTGTATAGGTTGAAACTTGCTGCATTGTTTGAGATCATCTTTTATTCTTAAAACACTTTCCATTATAAGTAGATGTGTATAAGATGAAAATGTTGTAGCTTGGCAAATAAAATTTATCTAATGCTATAAGATTAACTTTTGTAGTTCCTTGGCTATATAGAAAATTCACAAGTCTGATTGTTCATCTTTTCCTCTCTTTCGATAAGTTTGGTTGTGAAATTAACTGTGCACCTCATCTTTTAGCTGTGTTGAGTTATTTTATCTTCTTTTTCGTTTTAATCGAGCTGGGTAGTAAGCTTTACTGCCAACTCCTGAAGTTGTGTCCATGAATTTTCCTTGGAGCGTTTATTAATTCTTTTTCTCCTTTATCTCTTGGCATGAATACTGGATGGAGTTCCCCGGGGATTAAATGAATCCTAGTAGCTGAGATAACTTGGTTTAAATGAGTTCCTGTCCGTATTTCAAGAGTGAAAGGCTTCAATCATGTTGCTGCTTCAGCAAATCTGCTAAGTTTGTTAGAAACCAAGTTCATATGTTCTCATTTTGGTCTTCATCTACTCGTGCAAGATGTCTTCGATTCCTAGCCATTTCACGGGTTCTATACTTAACTTTGCCTTCCTTTTTCCCTTTAGAATATTTATGTAAACTTGGTAGAAATATTTTATTTATGAATATATATGATTTGTTTGAATTATTTGATTCACTTTATGTTCATTATCTTTTATTTTTGAGTTGTTATTTAATTTATTGCAAATCAGGCCATTTAAGCAAATGCGTACAAAATTTCATAAATTTTCAAAAAACTCACGATTAATAAATGACTATAAGAAAAGGCTTCTATCTTATTGATACGAAGTAGTTTCTTTAAAAAAGTCAAAATTTATAAAGAAGTTTTATCAACTTCTAAATGTCCCGAAATAACTTTGTAAAAAGTGACTTGAAATCTAAGTTCCATCTTATGGTGTGATACTCGGGTTTTAAAGTTGAAATTAAGCAAGTGCCATTTATGCACTATCACATACGAGTTGGCAAAGAAATTAGGACGATCAAATCGCTCCTTTTTCAAAAAGAAAATGCGCTTTTATTTACTTTATTTTATTTTGAAAAAAAATAGCTAAAGCTTTCAAATAAATTGCAAATCTTTTGAAAACTTGCTAAATTTAATTAGTTGAATTAATTAATAATTCAATTAATTATTTTTAGAAAAAGCGCATAAATAGCACTTGCAAATATTTTGGAAACCTGTCGGATTAACCGTTTTTAACGGAATTTCGAAAGTGCCTTAAAAACCTTCTTTCGAAGTTAGCAAAACCTCTTATCTTTAGAATCTCTGAACGAAAGACCGTCTTTTTTATAAAAACGGAGTTTTGCACGCATTTATTTATCTGGTTCCCTGTTTTTCCTTAAATTGGGTGGCGACTCCAAAAACTCCAAAAGAGTTAGTCCATCCTGTCGATATCCTGAAATTTAATCCTTCGGGGTTAATATTTTTTTGGGGTTCAACAGCATGGCGACTCCGCTGGGGACAATAAAGGTTTTGACCATAAAGGTTTCCAATTATTTGCAATTAGCATGCTTAATTTATTTTATTTTATTATACCTGTTTGTTTGTATGTCACGGAAAGCATGTCACTACACCCTTATTTGCGCACATATAAACTGGCATTCCGTTCATATTTCCCCCACTCCTGGGAACCTCTTGCATTCTCACTCAAATATCCGCGAGGTGTGTGCATACGCACCCGCACTTTCTTCCACTAAAGAACCCTTTGACGAGTTGGTGTACCGGCGGATTGTCGTGGGAGTTATTCGACCACGAAGCCACCTGCCACTCACCTGTTAGCCTCAACCGTTAACCCACTCTTAGATGGAGCTTTTAGGAGCATGCATACATTTACACCTTAGTCTGGACCCGGTCCTTGGTACCGCCTCCATAGTTAGGAAACTACCCTTACGTCAGCGGGTTCTTGAAACCCAACGACAATGCATATTATGTGCTGTGTGATAACGAATCCTCAGTCCTAACCATGTTTTGAGCAAAATTAGATTTGGAATTTTGTCTCCAATGTTGTCTTTAGGTCAAAATGGAAGAATTTAGCAGAATTGAGATCATAGACAGAATTGCTGTCCGGGAGGCAGATTTGGTTGGTTTGTATTTTGGAGATGGACTGGTATAGTGAGATCTAAGAGGCGAAGCCCCTGGTGTCTTTAAAAGGATCGGTGGGGTCCCTCTCATGAATGGCTTTGCGTGTGTGCAGGCCTATGTTGATTATCCAGCTGCAACTGTATAAAATTGAAGTATGCTTGTCGCATACTAGGAGAGCGAAGCCCCTGTGTCTTTGAATGACCAGTGGGGTCCCTCCTTGAAGACCAGTGCGGTCTTGGCTACCTAGGAAACTGAGAGGCTTAATCAAAGCCGAGGACCAGTGAGGAGCCCTATGAACAAGGTCTGTGAGCCTTGCAAAACCTAAGAAGCTGAGAGGCTTGTCCAAAGCCGAGGACCAGTGAGGTTTTTCTTGTAAAAGGCCAATTGGCGCCTTTCATGATTTGCAGTCTGGTATTGTGAAGGCGGTTGGAAATATCACCCCTGGATGTTGTAAATAATTGGGAGTTGTGTTTGGAAGAGTGTGGATGTTTACAAAGGTGTATGGGGATTGTTTCAGGTTTTAGGCATTTGAGTTTAGAATTTTGTGCAAATGTTGTGAAGAGCATGAGCTGTGTTGGAATTTCGAGTTGATACCAATTTTTGGAAGGTAGTTGGGATAACATAATTGCAGTGTCAAGGCGGAGAGTTGATTGTTATCAATTATTATTGCTTACTCTAAATCTGAATTGCTCAGAACTGGCATGAACTATTTTTCGTTACCACTTGTTTGCGCGATTAGGCTTACCTCTAGCACAAAGAGGCACCTTACAGGGTAGGACGCGCCCGCATTTTCATTTATGCTCAACTAATTGTGATTGCCACATGTCAAACTTGTTTAAAATGCAAAGCGCTACGTGACGCGCGCTACGTGATTGTGTGCAATTATGCCAATGACCAGGAAACTAACATAGTTATCTGTTGAATTTTTCTTTTGTTTTGATTATCCCTAAAAGAGAGAGTTTGATTCGTGTTGACTCCCGAGTTGGTGAAGCGTCTAATCCAAAGTGAAGCAAAAATGACTGATTTGACTAATGATCAGACTGGTATCCCTGCATCTTCTAATGAGCAAGCAGTTGTTGTTCCTGATGAACAAATTGCTAGAATGGCCAAGCAGATTGAATGTATGCAAGCTGAACTAGAAAGAATGAAAGGGTCGAGCCACCAAAACACGCCAGCCGGACTATCAACTCTGAATCCCAATGTTGAAACTGCCAATCCGAACACACCTTTAAATTCCAGTGTCATTCATATGCCTGCACCAGTTAACAACATCCCAAATGCATTCATTAACCAGAGCAACTTGCCTCACTATCAATATTTACTTGCCAAAGATACTCCTCGTCCTCCACAATCCAAAGCACCCATTTCTGTGGCTGTTGCTCCTCAAAATGCCAATGATACAAGACAAGGATATCCTGAAGCCCAATACTATGAGCATGACTCCAATGGTAAGAACGTGGATTTCACTAACTACGTGCCACAAAGTGAAGTGCCCGTAACCGTGAAGAAGCGGGGAAGGACAGTTGAGCAAGGGGAGATAATCCAAACGATGAAAATCATGCAGCAATCCATCAAGGATTTGCAAGTGTCTAGAGGACGTCAAAGCATCTCCTACCGCAATCTTTATCTATACCCTGACGTTACTCTTCCTCCCGGGTTTAAAGTGCCAAAATTTGATATGTATGATGGTCATAGTGACCCATTTGTTCATTTGACCAAATATATCAACCGAATGAGGGTTGCGGGAGGTAAAGAGGAACTTCTGATGGTCTTCTTCAGTCATAGTCTGGAAGGTATTGCTGCTGAATGGTTTTCAAGACAGGATGTAAGCAAGTGGAGTGAGTTTGATGACATAGCCAATGATTTTACAAAGCAGTTTGAGTACAATGTCGAGGTGGCTCCTGACCTTATAACCTTGTCCAATATGAAGAAGAAACCAACAGAAACCTTTAGGGAATATGCACTGAGATGGCGAGAACAGGCTGGAAGGGTGCAACCACCAATGACTGAGAAAGACATGGTGAAGTACTTCATCCGAGCTCAAAATGATTCTTATTACATGCACTTGCTCCCTATGATGGGTAAACCCTATTCTGAACTTCTTATGATGGGAGAAATGGTTGAAGAAGGGATTAAGACGGGGAGAATTGTAAGTTTTGCTACAGTGAAAGCAACTGCGCAAGCCATCCAGACTGGTTTGGGAAATTTAGAGGAAAAAGAGAAAGAAGTTGGCATTATTACTACCAAGAACTCATTATCCCAGCCTACTCACCAAAGCAATCCACATCCAGGCTACAATGCTCAACCCGTTTACTACCAGCAATCATTTGGCCGCCAATCAGAAATTAACAATCCCCAAGTCCGCACTTTTCAAAATCGCCTAGCCGTACCAAAGCCACGCACTAATCCTGTCAAGAAGACATATAAAACCTACACGCCTTTAGCGGAACCTTACAGTCAGCTTTATGAAAGGCTAAGGGCAGCTGGAGTGATTCACCCTATTGCTGATGCAACCCCTAATCCTCTTCCGAAATGGTTCGATGGAACCAAACATTGTGTCTATCATTCAGGGGCTCCAGGACATGACACTAAAAATTGCCACAGTCTAAAAAATGCAGTTGAAACTCTAATCCAAGAAGGTTCGATTCAACTCATTGGGAATACACCTGCTGATAATAACCCTTTGGTAGATGATGAGTATGGCATACACTTGATATCAGTTGATGAGGCTGAAAAAGGTACCATTGGGATCCCAAAGAGCCAAATAACAAAGAAGAGCTCTCGAACTTTCAAAGTCGGGAGGGCCAAAAGCTTTCAACGCAGAGGACAAATCAAGACAAACCCAAACTGGGGCAGATTTTATTGAAGAAATTTTGGTTGCCAAAGAAGATAAAGTAAATGCCTAGTCAATATCAAATCAAGAACAATCAAGAGATACTACATTTGACAAGCGGCAACATCAGTCTTTTCATTTCAATGTATTTTCTATGTAATACGAACTACGCGTAACCTGATTCCCAAGGCTGGAATACGTAAGCAACTCACATAGAGCTCGGTTACACTAGCATAGGAATCCCCTATTTCCTCTTTTATGTAATTTTGAACTACTTTTGATCTGATTCCTGAAATGGCAACAGGATAAGTAAGCAATCCACATCGGATTCGATCAGATTTTATAATACTTTAGGTTTGTTTATCTTTGATGATGTAATTCCGAACTATGCATCTGGGCAGATGTGTAGGCATTCCTATTCGGATTCGGCTTCGCACTTAGATTGCCATATTCCCCAAATCTTTATGTAAGCAGAACTACGCACGGTCTGATTCCCGTGGAGGGATACGTAGGCGCTCTTAACGGGCTCGACTCTATAATATTAAAATTTTCAGTCTCCCTTAAGGCAAGCAACTGGGGCAAATTTTGCAAAGCAAGTTGAAGATTTGAAAGATCATAACTGGGGCAAATTTTGCAAAAAGTCATGTTGCTTGATAAAGATAAGTTGGCCAAGTCTCAAAAGATGGACCGCAAGTCTAGACAACGAGAGAAAAGGAAGCAGTTGCAGGATGAAGGCTCGAGTCAGCATGAATCAAACGCTTCACCCTCCCTCCCAAAAACTAACAATTTTTTTTGAGTGCAGGAATTCTCAAAAGCAGCAAAATGAGGAAAATTTGCAACCATTTGTCATACACATTGGACAATGTTGCCAAGATAATCAACCGAGATTGGAAGCATTATTTGATTCATCGCATACGCGAAACGATTTTATTGTTCCCTCTATTTTGCCCTTGCTTAATCAAAACCTTATTGCTTTATTAACAACCTTACTTTACTCTTTGCAGGAATTAAGCATTAACTTCAGTTTTACTCAAGAGCAACACTCAACCCTTTATGGCGTCACCAAATATAAGCCGGACGGCTTAAACTCTCGCTTTACATCTCATTTATCTTTGACATTTTTCTATTTATATGAATTTAACGAAAACTTTATTTTGCAGGATATTTATTTTACAAGTATCAACATCAAGTCTATTGGTGACAACCGAAGACATCACTTTATTGTCATTATTTACCATAGACAACCAGTGATATTATTTTGACAAAATTGTTATCAAAACTTGTCATAGACATTTGATTGAGGTATCATTAGTATCGCAGACCATCAAGGATGTTATTATCAAAGACCATGACTTTTTATATTGGATCCATCGTACACAATCGATGGTATTATTTCAATGGCCTTCTATCTTAGATCATCGTACACAATCGGTGGTATTATTCCAATGACCTTCTGATATTATTCTAATGGCTTTTATTGGATCCATCGTACACAATCGGTGGAATTATTCCAATGGCTTTCTTCTATTGGATCCATCATATACAATTGGTGTTTATATCGGATTTAGCGTATACAATTGGTTGCATTATCTCAACGATTTTATTATGATTGTTTTATTATCCAGTCTGTCGTATACAATCGAAGACGCTACATTTATCAAGTCTATCGTATGCAATCGAAGACATTATTATTGAAGCCTATCGTAGACAATCGAAGGCCTTATCATTTGAAGCCTACCATAGACAATTGGAGGCCCTATTATGAAGTCTACCGTAAACAATCGGAGACATCACATTTACCAAGTCTACCGTAGACAATCGAAGACGTGGTTCTTTATCAAGTCTATCGTATACAATCGAGGACATTATCATTGAAGCCTACCATAGACAATTGGAGGCCTTTTATGAAGCCTATCGTAGACAATCGAAGGCGCTATTGTTATGGAGCCTACCGTAAACGATCGGGGGGCCTCATTATGAAGTCTATCGTAAACAATCGAAGACGTCATTATCATTTAAAGCCTTCCATAAACAATTGGAAGCCTTTTTATGAAGCCTATCATAGACAATCGAAGGTGCTATTGTTATGGAGCCTACCGTAAACAATCGGGGGGCCTCATTATGAAGTCTATCGTAAACAATCGAAGACGTCATTATCATTTACAGCCTTCCATAAACAATTGGAGGCCTTTTTATGAAGCCTATCGTAGACAATCGAAGGTGCTATTGATATGGAGCCTACCGTAAACAATCGGGGACCTCATTATGAAGTCTATCGTAAACAATCGAAGATGTTAGTATCATTTAAAGCCTTCCATAAACAATTGGAAGCCTTTTTATGAAACCTATCGTAGACAATCGAAGGTGCTATTGTTATGAAGCCTACCGTAAACAATCAGGGGCCTCATTATGAAGTCTATCGTAAACAATCGAAGACGTCATTATCATTTAAAGCCTTCCATAAACAATTGGAGGTTTTTTATGAAGCCTATCGTAGACGATCGAATGCGCTATTGCTATGGAGCCTACCGTAAACAATCGGGGGCCTTAATATGAAGTCTATCATAAACAATCGAAGACGTCATCATCATTTAAAGCCTTCCATAAACAATTGGAGGCCTATCGTAGACAATCGAAGGCGCTATTGTTATGAATCCTACCATAGACAACTGAAGACTCGATCATGAGTCATTGCCTGAAGGCGGCATTTTTATCCTTATATTTTATTTAAGTCTACTTTACGTTTCTATGGATTGAAGTCCTTTATTGTTTTATTTTCAGTCTACCAACGGGCTTGAAGTCATCTTGCCTCACAAAGCCGGATTTCTTCTAGTTGATTGGAGACGAGCTTGTCATTGACATTGAAACCAGCCTCTACAAATTTTATTCATTATCTATTTCTTACTCCATTTATTAAGCTTTATCTGCAGTTACTCGCTTACCGTTTGTAAAGTTTATTACAGGATTTAGCAGCACCGCAACAGCATTTGGAGCATAACGTGGAACTCTTTCTTAGCAGTGAACTGGGGCAATCGTTGATATGAGCTAGACTCGTCAACGAGGATCTGAAGAATCGCACTCGAACGAGCAAGTCTTACCTAATCTTTCATTTCTAATTAGGCGTCAGTTTGAGTTCTTTCCTATTCGTGCGTCTTTTCTTTTGTCGATCGTGCGAGTTTCTGTATCTAACCATCATCGAACTACATATGGCCTGATTCTCTTTCAGCCCGAGATATGTAGGCGAATCGGAAACCGGTGTTCGGCCATGTCCATAAGCCTCGCATTTTGGTCCATGGAATCAAAAGTCTTTGGCTTTGTTGTGACAAAATTGGCTTTCGTCAACTTCTTTACCCTGAAAACTCTTTCATCCTTTTCGGGTAAAGAGGGGCAGCTGTTGACACCCAATTTTGTCTTGAAAAGTTTGAATTAATTTAATTATTTAAATAAGGTTAATTAAAAAAAAAAAAAAAATGAAAAAAAAAAGGTTGAATTGATTAATTTAAAAGTAGGAGGCTAAAATCTCATAACATAGGCTAAACTATGTCCCATCTGTGCAACCCCTCAATTTTCTTAATTATTCAATTATAGGCTATGTTTGTTCCTAAACCTAAAATCGGCCTATCTATGCAACCACTACATATACTCTACACACCCCCCCTAAATCAGTAACATCTATCTCCTTTCCCCCAACCCGTTAAAAAATCCCTAAACCCACAACATTTTTCTCTTCTACATCTCATACCCATAGTAGGATCATCAAATAGAAAGAACCCAGCTCATCATCAGGTACAAACCTTATCCTAAAAGATCCGTTGCAGGAGAAAATAGTCATTTTAGGGATCTCAATCATAGAACCCTAAATGTTTTGGATCGCTATAAATAGAAGAGGAGAAGAAGAGAAATAAAAAAAAGGCAGAGAGCTGCTAATGGGGAACAACCATAGAGCGGGAGATAGAAGCAGAAAAGAGAAAAAGAGAGTAACAAAGAGTAGAATACGCAGCATAAACATAAATTTTCTTAGCTTTTTAAGTTTATAAAAAACACAGTATCATTACTTCGGTTGATTTGTGATTGTGTCGTCGCGTCGCTGTTTTAGTCGTCGATCGTGCCCGAGTCGTCGCTTTTGTTCGAGTCGTCTTCTTTAAATTCTACGCCCCAGCTAGCTGCCCATAAAAAGGTAATAATCTCGCTTTAACATTTCTTCTCTTCTGTTAGTTTCTTTCATTAATATGTGAACTTTACGTTATAGTATTCATGTCCAGCATAGATTCATAGTTTAAGTAGGATAGTAACTTTAAAATTTTGCTTTGGGTTTATTACTAATTTCTATTAGCTCTCAGTATTTTAAAAAGTTGAAACTTTAAGATTATCATGGTACGTGTTTGGATCTTTACTTCAGCTTGTTTAATTGAATTTAATTGCAGCATGAGTTTAAGAGGTATTAATGTCCTGTAGTTTAGCGTGTCTCGATCCAAGCTGAGATCTTTTCATTCTGGGAAATGTATTGATACTTGTTATGGCATGAATAAGCATTTGATGAATTTAAACTGGTTCTGCTGGTTGCTTTACGAGGAAATATATTGCTACTTAAGCAGATTGGTTTAGAAGCTTGGTAAAGATGAGACTTTGCTAAGTCATGCCTTTGGTTTATTAGGTCCTCCGATTCTTGTGTATTTCTTGCATCGTCGTTACTGTATCTCTATGAATTTAACTCGAATTAGCATTCTGAAAACTATAATCTAGGCTTAAATGTATTCATTCTTCTATTTTAGTCCTTGCTAAGCATATTAGGATGTAGGTGTTCAGGGAGTTTGTTTGGAGGTCAGGTAGTGTAGTTGTGTGCGTGGGTATTCTGTTTTGATTCTTGGTGAAGCTATTAGAAGGGAGGTAGCAGGAGAGTAAGAAGAGAGCTTATGTTCAGTTTGTTAGTTGTTTCTAGGAGGCAGGGAGCACTAGTCTGCAAGTATATCCTTGAGTTTGTTTTGGCTTTGGAGGCTGTAAGAAATGTGAATTGTGTGCAGAGTTGGTCCAGGTTGTTTCCAGGGTCTGAAAATGGTTTGTAGGATAGTGCAGGCAGTGTGAGGAGGCAGAGGGAGTAAGCAGGTGTTTGTAGGTTTAGGAGATGAGAAGGGTGGTTGGAGTAGCTTAGGTGAGTTGAAGGAGTTTGTGAGTGTAAGGTTTTGTGCAGGGGTGCAGGGGTCTGTGAGGCCTTTTGTCTGGCCAAGGATCAGTGAGAGTGATAGTAGTTTCAGGTTAGAGAAGTCTATGCCTGGATGGTTTGTAAGAGGAGGTTCAGGGGTGGCTATGCAGTGGAGTTTGTAGCAGTCTGCTCGGAGAGGTAATTGGTGACTGTTCAAATGGGAGATGGGTGCAGGCATGAGTCTAGTATGTGTTCTGCGGTCTGTGTGTGAGGAGATGTATGCAGTTTGTTTGGGGTCCGTTTGTTTGGCTGTCGAAAGAAGTGTAGCAGGGTAGTTTGACGAACCTTGTTCTCTGAGTATCCAGAAGTTTTCCCATGTCTAAATTCTTTTATCTGCCCAAGGTTGCATAATTTGTAGTTTAAGTTCATCAAATAAAATGAATAGTCATCCTATAGTGATTTTGGTCATTGCTCAACTTCTGTTACATCTCCCAATAGTATAAGTTAGTTTTCGCTAAAAGTCCAAGATGACCTAGTGTTTCTGTGATGGTTCTTATGACTAGAAAACACCTATTATGTTAGTTTCAAGTCGCTTGGTTCTGCTATAAATCATGGCTAAGTACTTCCGTGAAACGTACTGTGATTTGGAGAGTAAGCTCTAATTTTTAAAAAAATTCTTTTTATGTCATTTGAACTAAAAATCATGTTTGCTTCTTGACTTAATGTCATTGACATATTGAGAACAGTATTGGATAAATTGCCTTGCTTGTTAAATAGTTCATCCTGTTAGTGCGTGTCTGAGTTCATGTAAATTCAGAAAGTTGTTTGAAAAGTTATCACTTTAGGTATTGAATCTGGTAGTAAGTTGAATCACTAGATTTCAAAGTTTTATACTTTTATATATCTGCTTGTATAGGTTGAAACTTGCTGCATTGTTTGAGATCATCTTTTATTCTTAAAACACTTTCCATTATAAGTAGATGTGTATAAGATGAAAATGTTGTAGCTTGGCAAATAAAATTTATCTAATGCTATAAGATTAACTTTTGTAGTTCCTTGGCTATATAGAAAATTCACAAGTCTGATTGTTCATCTTTTCCTCTCTTTCGATAAGTTTGGTTGTGAAATTAACTGTGCACCTCATCTTTTAGCTGTGTTGAGTTATTTTATCTTCTTTTTCGTTTTAATCGAGCTGGGTAGTAAGCTTTACTGCCAACTCCTGAAGTTGTGTCCATGAATTTTCCTTGGAGCGTTTATTAATTCTTTTTCTCCTTTATCTCTTGGCATGAATACTGGATGGAGTTCCCCGGGGATTAAATGAATCCTAGTAGCTGAGATAACTTGGTTTAAATGAGTTCCTGTCCGTATTTCAAGAGTGAAAGGCTTCAATCATGTTGCTGCTTCAGCAAATCTGCTAAGTTTGTTAGAAACCAAGTTCATATGTTCTCATTTTGGTCTTCATCTACTCGTGCAAGATGTCTTCGATTCCTAGCCATTTCACGGGTTCTATACTTAACTTTGCCTTCCTTTTTCCCTTTAGAATATTTATGTAAACTTGGTAGAAATATTTTATTTATGAATATATATGATTTGTTTGAATTATTTGATTCACTTTATGTTCATTATCTTTTATTTTTGAGTTGTTATTTAATTTATTGCAAATCAGGCCATTTAAGCAAATGCGTACAAAATTTCATAAATTTTCAAAAAACTCACGATTAATAAATGACTATAAGAAAAGGCTTCTATCTTATTGATACGAAGTAGTTTCTTTAAAAAAGTCAAAATTTATAAAGAAGTTTTATCAACTTCTAAATGTCCCGAAATAACTTTGTAAAAAGTGACTTGAAATCTAAGTTCCATCTTATGGTGTGATACTCGGGTTTTAAAGTTGAAATTAAGCAAGTGCCATTTATGCACTATCACATACGAGTTGGCAAAGAAATTAGGACGATCAAATCGCTCCTTTTTCAAAAAGAAAATGCGCTTTTATTTACTTTATTTTATTTTGAAAAAAAATAGCTAAAGCTTTCAAATAAATTGCAAATCTTTTGAAAACTTGCTAAATTTAATTAGTTGAATTAATTAATAATTCAATTAATTATTTTTAGAAAAAGCGCATAAATAGCACTTGCAAATATTTTGGAAACCTGTCGGATTAACCGTTTTTAACGGAATTTCGAAAGTGCCTTAAAAACCTTCTTTCGAAGTTAGCAAAACCTCTTATCTTTAGAATCTCTGAACGAAAGACCGTCTTTTTTATAAAAACGGAGTTTTGCACGCATTTATTTATCTGGTTCCCTGTTTTTCCTTAAATTGGGTGGCGACTCCAAAAACTCCAAAAGAGTTAGTCCATCCTGTCGATATTCCGGAATTTATCCTTTTCGGGGTAATTTTTGGGGTTCAACAATCATTTCCCAAAACGAGAGTATAGTCCCAAAGAAACTGCAAATTTCCTGGCCATGTTCAGTATGCTAAAAGTCAGAACATATAGCATGAATTTTTAAAATAGAAATAAACCAACTAGCAAGTACTAAACTTGGTAAAATGTTTCTTCAGCTTACAATTTGCAATAATCATTTGCTAAACGCGTTGCTAGGCCCTAGACCAATTCAAAGCTTGAAATACATAAATTGGTCATGAATGTCCATCATTTATCATAGGCAGAATACACAGATGGCCTCTCGAAGTTGTACTCAATTCCCACTTGAATACTCCAACTTTCCTAGTGATCAGATAGACACCCCATGTCGTCCCCAGTATGTCTCGTGAGTACTCAGGCCCAACAAGTCAAATGTGTGAGTTACACTCGCTGCTGACGTGTCAAATAAATAAATTAAAGAGTGACAGTGTATTTTTCATTAAAAAATTGACCCTAATTAAAATTCTTTCTTTCTTTTTAAAAATTTATCACCCCACCAGCGGCCCCACCCCCTCAACCTTCTTCTTCTTTCTTCTTTCTTTATCAGTAACTCCATCAAAATGGGGAACCAAATCAGATACACACAACACCACAAAACCAGTAAGAGAAACCGAGGGGTAACACCCACCACCATATATACAATTCAAAACGGGGGAGATGGCTATTCAATTTCTTGGTTCTTCTTGATAAACACACACGCACCAGTAGAACGATACAATACAAAACAAGGAAAAATAGAGACGAAGGGGCAGTGGCAAAGCTACCACCACCTTCAAACGGTAAAAACGGCGGGTACCATCGGAACAGTACACAGAAGAAGGGAAAAGAGAAGGTAGGGGGTGGAGTGGCAGCGACGCCGCTGATCGGCAGTCGCTCCTCCCCTCATGTCTGGTTGTTTGTCCCATTCGTGTTGTCGCTCCCGCCATTTAAATACACCAGAATTGTTCCTCGTCCTTTGCCTTTGCTGTTGGCTCGTTCTATTGTGTGTGGCCATTTTTTACACTTGAAAACCCATCAATGTATTTGTCCCTTTGCTTCCGTTTAATCGGTGACCTGTTCTGGAAATGGGTTTGGTTGTTTGGGGATGGGTTTCAATTTAATTGATCCCTTATTCTTAGATGAGTTGACCTGATGCCACCGTCGTTAATGAAAAAATCAATAACCCAGTCTACATGTTCCTTTATTGTCATTTATATTATTTTGATTTTGTTGTGCTATGCTCATTTTGTAACAGTTATTCATTGTGCAATGCTCATCAATGGAGGATTTCTCGCGGTGGAAGGTGGTGGGACTATTGGGGAAGAAAGTGAAAATATTGTGGGAAAAAAAAAAAAGAGAAAAGTCAGACACAATAGCTATTCACGCGCTCATATTTGAGTGAACTACACCTAATTTGACATGTCATCGTGAGGGGTTCACAAAATACACTAGGAACGACATGAGGTGTCTATCTCATCACTAGAAAAGTTGGAGTATTCAAGTGGGAATTGGGTACAACTTCGAGGGGCCATCTATGATTTCTGCCTTTATCATATCAACATCTTACAACAATTTGTAAAAGAAACCTTACTGAGCGTGAGTGAAAAAAATGGCAGCGTGTGCTGTGACTTTTTTGGTACATCAGCTTTCAACCTGGCTCAAAGATGGACAAAATCTTTTTGAAGCAATTCAAGAAGATATTGTATTGTGTATATCAAGGATGCCTTTGAACGTATGAGGGCTTTCTCAAGAGTAGCTGATGCAAAAGAAGAAGAGGATGCTGAATTACAAGTACGGATCAAGCAAGTACAAGTTGTTGCTTATGATGTCCAGGACATTCTTGAAAAGCATGTTGTTATGTGCACAAATTTTCAAGAAAAAGGATCATCATGGCCACTGAAAAAATGGAAGAAGTCCCATCATCCTTCATCGTCTGATAAGTTATCTGAAGCTCATGATAATCTTTCAATGATGTTGGAAGGCATCAAGGCGCGAATCATCGCCATTTCTGAAGGTCATAATACTTTTCTTCTGAAATATGGTGGCACAATAAGCGCAGAAAGTAGCAACATCATTTCATGGTGAAATAACCGTGAAGAAGTAATTCTTGATGATGAAGCAGATCTTGTTGGCATTGAAAATCATAAGTCAGTGCTGCTTGATTGGCTTCTCTCTGATGATGAAGAAAAAAAATTGCTTTGTGTGGTTGGAACTAGAGGTATAGGGAAAACCACCCTAGTCAAGAAAGTTTACGATGAAGCAGCAGTGAAGAAGCAATTCAATCCTACAGTGTGGCTTGATGTTCCAACGCATTGTAGTCTTGAGGTGCTATTGAAGAGCGTGCTTTATGCAATGTTTGAACTAGATTACCAATCCCGTCAAGTAGTTGAAACCATGGATGCTCACGCATTGTTGATTTTCATTTACGAGGCCCTCGAACCATTGAGGTACTTTGTTGTCCTTGATGATGTCCCTAGTATCACAACGTGGGACGTCCTCAGAACATTATTCCCAAATGGAGATTGTGGTAGCAGGATTATCATCACATCGTGTTCTGCTGAAATGTGCCATACCATTTGTACTGGTGATCCTGGTCATGTTTATCGTTTGAAGCCTCTGTCTGAAGAAGATTCTTGGATTCTTTTCTGCAGAAAGACATTCTCTGGCAGCGTATTATGTCCTCCATCCTTGAGGCAAATCTCCAAAGACATCATAGAAATTTGCAACGGTTTGCCACTGGCAATTTTGGTGATTGCTGGTGTTCTGGCTACTAAAGGGAACAGAATAGAGGCGTGGGAGATGTTTCATGCTAGCCTTGTTGACAAGTTACAAGGTAGTAACGACATCGAGCACATGGAAAGACTACTCAAGCTATGTTATCAAGACTTGCCTTTCTATCTCAAGTCTTGTTTCACATATCTGAGCATCATTCCAAAGAAGCACGTCATCAATAAAATGAGATTGCTTCGACTCTGGGCAGCAGAAGGATTTGTCCTTGAAATAGAAGGAAAAGCAATTGCACAAGTTGCTGAAAGCTATCTCAATGAACTTGCAAATAGAGGCTTGATCAAAGTTGCTGAGAGGTACCATGATGGAAGGTTAGGATTATTCCGCATCCCTAACCTGTGGTATGAAACCATTCTTTATGACTCAAGAGAAAGGGTTATTGCTACTACAGCTCATGAGGAAGAAACAGGAAGGCCCCAAGACAAAGTGCGACGCCTGCTAATCCATGAATTGGATGACGACACTCAAGAAATGGATCAGTTCAAGCATCTTAACTCTATTATAGCATTCGGGTTTTCACATTCGCTCTCTAATTCATTCTTGTCGAAGCTGTTAGGTGGCGGTTTTAAGCTACTCAAGGTCTTAGATTTACAAGGAGCCCCTCTGGTAAATATTCCAGAAGAAGTCTTTGAATTATTTCATCTCAAGTTTTTGAACTTGAAGAGCACTAAGATAAACTATCAGCCCGGATCAGTAGAGAAGCTTCAGAACCTTGAGTTCTTGGACCTAAGGGATACCTTGGTAACCAAATTGCCTGATGAGACACTAAAGCTTCAACGTCTTCGCCATGTCCTCATTCATCACCGTGTTGATGGTATTTTGCAAGGTTTTGAAGCTCCAAAGAAAATAGGACGTCTTCTGTCCTTAGAAATGGTGAATCTTATACAGGCCAATACAAGCATATTGGCTGAATTGGGAAAGTTAACAAGGCTAAGAATGTTATACATCGCAAACCTGAGAAACAAACATGGGAGGGATCTTTGCTCTTCCATTGACAATTTGATAAATCTTCAACAACTATCCATCTCATCCTATGAGCTGACGGACACTATCGATTTGCACTATCGTCTATCTTCAACGTTCTCATGCCTAAGGACGTTAATCCTCGAAGGGCCTTTGGAGAAGTTTCCACAATGGGTAACATCTCTTCATGCCTTAACCACAGTTTCTTTGTTATTGAGCAAGTTATTGGACAGTGCACTAGAAGCTCTTCAAGATTTGCCCAACCTCGTTAGACTTGTGCTAGACCGGGCCTATGAAGGCGAAGAATTGACAGGGCAGGTGGATTCAAGAAACTGAATAGCTTATGCATTTGGAACTCTTTAGAACTGAGGCAGATTAAAGTGGAAGAGGGTGCACTTGCTTCTTTGGAGGAGCTTCAACTAACCAACTGTGGATTAATGGAGGAGTTGCCTTTTGGGATTGAGTATTTGAGCAAGCTTCAGTGTCTTCTTTTGGAAGGAATTTCTGAAAAGTTGTCAATGACTGCGTTGTCTAAGGACAGTCAAAGCGGAGATTACTGGAAAATTGCTCATATTGCCCAAGTTTTTGTTGTAGACTAGACAAGCTGGAAGGTAGTTAAGGAGCAGCCTATCTGTAGAGATGCGATGATGCAAGAGAAGAGAAACACTGTTCTATGATTTGTATTTTCTTTAATAATTCAGATTCAATATTGCCATGTCTTTTTATTAGTTCAAGGTATTATATTTTGCTCCTCATTTTCCTATTCTTAGGTTTCTCACTCTGAACTTTTCCCACTTGTACATCTTAAAATTCGCATATCATTCGGTTGTCTCCATTTCTTGTTCAGCCCCTCTCCCATACTAATATACAACTGAACAGGTACGGTAGCAGGAGTAATGTTTGAAACTAGTTCCACACACTCATTGTTGGTCAATGTTGTTTTTTAAGATTTGAAGAGTTCAACTGAAATATTACTCCTCCTATTAAGACGCTCAAATAATTTCATGCAATTATCCAGTAGACAAACCACTAAAACCAAGAGAAGCAGGGCTGCTGGGAGCTAAAAAAGCGGGTCGTGCAGAAAGGTCTCAGATCATGACTCAAAGAGTTCTTGAGAACTGTAACATGAACGTCAAAGTATATACTGATTATGTCGCATAACTTACTAGCATTTGCTCACACCAAGAAGCAAGAAAGAAGAGAACTCCACCTACGACCCTCCTAATTGACCATACAAACTGCACTATTAGAACTACTATTTTGTGTTTTTTCCCCTTCTATAGATCCGCCTTTAAAACTCATGAGACAAGCCCCAAGTTAGAGTTCATAGCCTGGGAACCTGGAATTTGTAGGCGCAAGCAAGTCGAACAAGAAGCAAGCAACACCACCTAAACCTTGGAAAAGGGAGTATGTATGCTCTGCTTCAATATGATGCCTTTCGTTCATGATTGTCCTCGCATTATGATATAAGCAGCTTGCAAAAGCTCTTGCTCTTTCTTCATATATACTTTCCCCAGTTAGCCGAAAGAGGGAAAGAAACGCGTAAGCGTTTCCAGAAGCACCATCAGCAAGTCCTACTTTCTTGACCAATCCACTTTTCCACACCACCTCTCCACCTTCAATGGCGCCATCACGAAACTCCCTATCATTTGGCAGTACCTGCAGCAGAAGAGAAAAATCAATGTGATTATTCATTCTCACAACTCTGATTCACCAACTTATAGCACAAGACGGATGAGATCATGCCTAACTTGATTATAGTTAATCTTTTCCATTTTTGAATACGTCGCTGATTGTTAGTTTAGAGTACAACCAGAAAACTCATTGCCCCCAGTCTAACTAACCTCAGATGCTTTGCACATAGTAATAGTAATGCCTGTGGCACCATGGGACCATTGGACCAGCTTGTCTCTTGGATTTCCTTCACTGACAGGATAATTACCACTGTGAGGAAACCTGTTGCTCATCATGTACCTCAAGGTCCCCTTAACATCTTCAATATCTTCCTTAGAAAGCGGAAAATGAAGTAATACGTGCAGAATACCAGCAAGGCCATGAGCAGCACCCCAGTACCTTGTTCCGTGCCATCTATACATCAGAGGGCAGGCTGGGTTATCAGATGACCCTGCTCTCCCTCCTGCCAATATAGCTTCAACAACAGGCATGAGATATTCATCTGGCACTGTCTCCACCCCCAAGTGCTTCCTGATAAACAATGCTGCCCACAAGAAGCCAGCTCGTCCATATAGGATGTCATATGACATTCCAAATCCTCCATCTTCAGGTCCGACAGGAAGAGCTCTCTCTTGTGCCACCTGAAAGAAACAAAAAAGATTTAGATGTTTCTCTGACTCCGGGCTAAGCTAGTAAACTACTAGAGTAGCAAAGGGGCATCTGGACATAGATGATGGAGAGGCTAAAGCAAAGAAAATAACAGTATGATGTTCATTGCTGTGTTAAATGTTGACGCAATCGCCATGACATTATGTGTTTCCACATGGGAGAACAAATAAGTGCAAATGCTGCAGATTCTGCTTATTAGATTTGCAATCATATTTTATTAACTGATCACACAAGCAGGTACAAGAATACTGTATCGCTCGCATGTATTTATATTCAAGGAAGTCACTCCTACATTCAGCTTTAATTGACAAAATATACATTCATCAAAGCAAAGATAAAGTTTCCTTTAACAGAGATGTCACTTGTTAGTAAACTAATCCACTGTCAAGGGTCAAGGTAGGGTCCCTGCTCGACCATTACAATGAAATGAGCTTAATAGGAATTATGTATAAGGGTAGCCAAATGTCAAGTAACTCTACCACTTCCACTTTTTCACCAATGATCTCCGTAGCCCACCAACCCTTTCTTTTCTGGGGACATCAATCAAATGTTCAAAAGAATTCTAACCACTTGCGCTAACCACATCGATAGATGCAGTCATGCAGATACGACAACCTTCATGAGTACTATGTTTACTTTTCCATTACTTTTTTGGGCAATCTAGCAGAAAAGGGCCTAGATGTCTTAGAGGACTGCTTTATGGATAGAACTTAGAAGATCTTTGTTGGAAGATCTTTGTTGGAGAATGTATGTGGACAAAATGTATATAGACACTATCTTGTATAATAGCATATCTTTAGAGATTGACAGAATTACTTATTTCCTTAATTAACATAGCGATGTAACTATATATGTACCTATTACATTATGGAATAAAACATTGAGATTCATCCGGACCTTGTTAACTAACATGGTATCAGAGCATTATCGATCTTATAGTAGTGGTTCGTCAGGTTTCAGACCGGTGGTTCACCGGAATTAGCCGCTGCTTTATTTCAGTGATTTAGACTTCGAAAAATAGTTATCACCACCTATCTGGGGAGAAGCATCTCCCTTTGATCAGTCATTACCCAAATTCCGGTGGCATAAGGAGCGGCACGTGAGTCTCACGCGCCGTCGAAACTGTCGCAGACAGCCCATTTTGAGCTGCGCGTGGGGGCGCGTGTGTTGACCAATTTTTATCCAGCTTCCCTTGGCGAAATCGTCTTGACTGTTGCGGTTGATTGTTGGTGGTCCTCTGTTTATAGGACAGATCTGTGAAGAATAAGCAGGTTCTATCGATCCTTGCTTCTTTTCTTAACCAACTTGAGTTCGAATCTGTTTCTTTCTATTGATTGATCTGTTTGAGACCTGTTATTGCTTTGGTTTCGTTTCTGAAAATCTTGAGTGATCTAAATTACATAAGTTTGTAACACATCGTTTGTTCTTCGGAGTGTCTCCAAACCTGGACTTCTTTTGGGATTAGAGGGGTTGCTCTTTGATTAGTTTGATAATACTTGTGTTGGACCTTTTTGCTGGTACTGGTTTACTGATTGACGAGTTCTTTGACTCATTAGTATCTTTTGGTCTGGTTCAAACTGCTTCGGATTCTAATATATTTGGTGTTGTGTTTTGTTAGTATCTCTATTAGTTTACTCCGATATGGCCAATACTAGCAATATTATTTGTCACTACTGCCATGAACCTGGTCATGTAAAGTGGTACTGTAACAAATTGCAAAATCGAAATCAGAGAACTCAAGTGGCTACTCCTCCCTCAGAGAAGAGAATTCAAGTTTCAGCAGATGACTTCGCTGAATTTCTTCAGTTCCAAAACTCATTGAAGAAATCTACTTCAATTACTACCCTTGCTGAGTCGAGTACAACATGTCTTATGTCATCTTCAAACAAATGGGCAATCGCATCTGGTGCCATAAATCACATGACGAGTAATCCTAATATCTTTTCTAGCTTTCGATCACACAAATCACCTTCTTTTGGGACCGTAGCTGTGCAATGTTACGGGATCTGGTACTGTTAAACCTACCTTCACTATTACTTTGTCATTGGTGTTAAGCCTATCAAAATTGGCTTTTAATTTGATTTCTGTGAGTAGACTTACCAGAGAGCTTAATTGTTATATCTCATTCTTCCCCGATCATTGCTTGTTTCATGATCTTACGACGAGGCAGGTTATTGGTAAAGGACATGTATCTGATGGCCTCTATATCCTTGATGAATGGAAGCATCGTTCGGTTGCTTGTTCTAGTGTCACGTCTCCATTTGAAGCACATTGTCGGTTAGGACATCCATCTCTTCCTATGTTGAAGAAACTTTGTCCTCAGTTTCAGAATATATCTTCCTTGGACGGTGAGTCATGCCAATTTGCCAAGCATCATTGTACTTCATTGGGTCCAAGGATTAACAAGAGAGCTGAGTCGGCTTTTGAATTAGTTCATTCTGATGTTTGGGGACCATGTCCTGTTGTTTCTAAAACTGGACATAGGTTTTTGTCACTTTTGTGGATGATTTCTCACGGATGACTTGGATTTACTTTATGAAGAATCGATCTGAGGTATTTTCCCATTTTTGTGCCTTTTTTACTGAGGTCAAAACTCAATTCAATACTTCTGTGCGTATACTAAGAAGTGATAATGCTAAAGAGTATATGTCAGCCTCATTTCAGTCTTACATGACACAACATGGGATGTTGCACCAGTCATCTTGTGTTGATACACCCTCTCAAAATGGAGTTGCTGAGAGGAAGAATAGACATCTACTTGAGACAGCTCGGGCACTTTTGTTCCAAATGAAAGTTCCTAAACAATTTTGGGTGGATGCAATCTCTACAGCATGTTTTTTGATTAATCGGATGCCTTCTGCGGTACTTAATGGTGGTATACCATATAATGTTCTCTTTCCAAACAAGTCACTATTTCTGATGGAGCCCAAGGGTAATTGGAAGCACATGTTATGTTCGAGATGTTCGACCAACTGTTACCAAGGTGGATTCCAAGGTTCTAAAGTGTGTTTTCTGGGTTATTCCCGCCAACAGAACGGGTATCGTTGTTATTCTACTGAACTTGAAAAATATCTAGTATCAACTGATGTGGCATTCTCAGAGACTACACCATTTTTCTATTCACCTCCCATTTTTACAAGTCAGGGGGTGCAAGATGAATGGTTAGTCTATCAGGTTACTAGAGCTTTGACAGATCAATCAGATGAGGTTGTTTCTGCATCTCCTAATTCCTCTATTGAAGAAAACCCGACTATTGCACCATTAGCACCTGCTCCATCTGAACCAGCTAGACCGCCAATTGTTCAAGTTTACTCGAGAAGGCAAAAGACTGACAATGCAAGTCTTGCACCAGTTCCTGCATCAGCGGAACCACCCCCACTTGATCTTAGTTCCCTCATCATCAGATTCTCCTTCACTTGATTCCTCTCCAGAAGACCTTGACATCCCCATTGCTCTTCGTAAAGGTACACGTCAGTGTAAGTCCACTTATTCCATGGCCAATTTTGTTTCATATGATCAACTATCTCCTACATCTCGTTCTTTTGTTGCCGCTTTGGATTCTGTTTCTATACCAAAAACAGTGAAGGAGGCTTTGAGTCATCCCTGGCGGGATGCAATGTTTGAGGAGATAAAAGCCTTGAATGAAAATGGCACTTGGGATTTGGTTAATTTACCCAAAGGAAAGAAGGCAGTGGGATGCAAATGGGTCTTTGCGGTCAAAGTCAATCCTGATGGTTATGTGGCCAGACTTAAGGCGAGACTTCTGGCTAAAGGATATGCTCAGACATATGGTGTGAACTCACTTCCGTCCGCTTATTTATATCCTTAGCAGCTTCTCAGCATTGGCCTTTACATCAATTGGATATTAAGAATGCATTTCTTCATGGTGATCTTCGAGAGGAAGTCTATATAGAGCAACCACCCGGTTTTGTTGCTCAGGGGAAGTATGGGAAAGTATGTCGTTTAAAGAAGTCATTGTATGGCTTGAAGCAGAGCCCTCGAGCTTGGTTTGGCAAGTTTAGCACGGTTATTCGCGAGAAGATTGAGGAAAACTTGGTCTCCACTGGCTACGTGAAGACAGGAGAGCAACCAGCCGATTTGTTCACGAAAGCGTTGACTGGTACTCGGGTTAGTTATCTTTGTAACAAGCTGGGCATGATTAACATCTATGCTCCAGCTTGAGGGGGTGTTGGAGAATGTATTTGGACAAAATGTATATAGATACTATCTTGTATAATAGCGTAACATATCTTTAGAGATTGACAGAATTACTTATTTCCTTAATTAACATAGCGAAGTAACTATATATGTACCTATTACATTATGGAATAAAACACTGAGATTCATCCAGACCTTGTTAACTTACCATCTTAAAACTCATAATTTATGGATGATCATTCAAACTTGTCATCCTAAAGCTAAACAAAGAATGCATCAAGAGTAACCACATCCCCGAAATTTGTTAAATTAATGTGGTGTTCATTTGTGATCCTTAATCAAGAGCACTACAACAGATTTCTCACTTCATATTTTCTACTAAAAGTGGCTAGTGAGGACATTTTGTAATTCAAAGAAAAATTACGGAGTAGATAAAAGGTGGAGGCACACTCCAAACTGGAAGTCTTTTTCCAAATCTCGTGACACAAAATAATATATTTTTTGACAGGCAAAAACAAACGAAATAATACCTAACAACAATTCCCAGCTCTATAAGCTAAATGATCAACATGACTAAGAAATAATTGAAGACAATGAACACTCCTCAGTCCTCAACAACTAGGACGTGGCATCTTTCACATATACTTTTGGTTTTTAGATTTAAAAAAAGTCACTCCATGATATTATTTGGTCCATCAAATTAGCAGTCCCCAACACTATCTTCCATTGCTTAGTTGTTGAAAAGGATAGACTACTTACTTTTTCCTGTCTAAAGATCGAGAACCGATACCTACAGCCACATAACATATATTCTATGTACAGAGATCCCCATATTTAGTGAAACAATTCTGTTGAAATGAACAGTTGCTAGCTGGATGGTTAAAAAGGGTATTTCATTAAACATGTTTGGTTGCCCAAGGAAAAATAATAGTGCTGCTGATACCTCAAGAAAATTGTTCAGATACAAGTCACGCTTGTGTTGGTCCCCGCAATAGTTGGCAGCAGCAGCACCAAGAGCATACACACTTCCTCTTCCACATAGAAAAGTCACATGCCTGGTCCCAACATAGTACAAAGATAAGAAATATTTGAATGCTTAGATATTTAATGACCCCAAAATAAAGACTTGGTAAAAGAACTTTAGGGACCACCAGAACCAGTTCAACGATATACTCACTCATACCATATTAGTCCGTGTTACCATTATATTCCACAAATATATAGACTTGATTGCTCCACCAAAGACATTTCCAACATTTTTGTAGCATACATACTTTTAGAAAATCTAAAGGTGGATATTTCGAGACATATTCCGTGCTGATTTTCAAGTTCTAGTTCTAGTGAGTGATGGAAACAATTCTTGCGAGTCAAAACTAGCATGACTATATCCGAGATGTGATTCTTTTGTCTGTTAAAAACAAAATTAGGCATGAACCAGATGTTCACTTTACAATTTCTTTGATTGACCACAAAACTACACTATACTTGTACTCATCAAGGGACCAGTCTAACATGTCTGAAGACTAAGTAGAGACTCGGCATTCAGCACTTCCGTACATATTCCTAAGTATTATTCGCTCTAAGAAACAGGTCAACACCAACTCTTTACATCCCTTAGTAGCTACTCAATGAAATTCCGTATTAGGATTAAATTGATTAACCAAAAGGAAAAGCGAAAAAGTAAGAACCTGGTGACAGCACGTGCGAGATCAGCGCACGCGTCAACTATCTCCAAGCACAGTTCCAAGTCTCTCCGATCACCGGTAGCCTCGTATGACCTCAAGCAAGTAAACGCCGTCCCCATCAAACCTGTATACACCGTCGGGTCCGTGACACCACCAGCACTCCTTCCATGTCCTCTCCATGTCATTTCTACTACCTGAATTCATCACACAATTGATCACACCAAATTTAGCACTAGATTGCTAATATAGGCCGTTCATTAAGCAAAACTCTGTTGCATCATTAAAAGTTACAGTAATTTATTTGTTTCCCTTCTCTGTTTCTTGACAGGAAAATTTAGCAAGAGTTTTTATACACACTCTCATCGTTGTATAGTCACCTTTCACATAAAATATCTTATTTTCAAGATTACTGACTCCCATCTTTTTGTAGACGCTTAACTGTAGATATGATAATGTAAAATTTCTCGCAGTGTAACTAAAATTCAGTTAGCAAAACATAGCTCATATCAAACTCAAAAAATTACTTATAGAGTTTCAACAGGTGAAATGATCAAATAAATACAAAAGACTCATGTAAGCTAGCTAGTTAAAGGGCCCGCTTTCATGTATGTTAGCTAGTTCATCAACAAAATTAGGATACCTGGTCTTTGAGAGAAATGGCAGCTTTGAGAAGAGTTTCAGAAGGCAGGGTAATATTGTTAGCCGTAGGATGTTGATGGTGATCAGAATCAAGCCGTTCATTTCCATCTTCATGATGGTGGTTACTATTACTACTATTACTGTTGCTTTGCTGTGAAGCAAACTGCACTACTGAAGAAGACATATTCTGTATTCTCTCTTTAACACAAACAATAATACAGCTGAGAGTAGATAATACTGCTAGCTTAGTATCCCAATAATCTAGTCTAGTTATTACATAGAGTTATTTTTATAGTAGTGATGATGCGGTAGACACGTGCCACGTAATCATGGGTATCCGAATGAGTAATCAGCAGTTTTAGAAACGTTGGTATATGTAAAGATGGATGGTTCTTAGAGGCTTACAAGAGTTGGCAGTGGGTCCTTCTTGAAGCACCAGAGATGGAGGTCACCCCTCTAATGTTTGTACATAAGTATGCTTGTCAAACTTGTAAAATATACTCCCTCTTTCTCATTTAAAGTGTTTGGATTTAATTAGACACCAAATTTAAAAAAATTATAAAATTTTTAAAACTTGTAGTTTAAAATTAAATGTGTGTTATATCTATCAGCGTCTTTATATTTTGTAGTCCAAAATAAATTGTTAAATTGAAGAATTAACAAATATTTAAAAAGACACTTTTTTTAACAGATCGAAACGAAGGTAGACACTTAAATTGGAACGGATAAAGTAGTTTTTGAAGTTATGTTGTAAATTATTTTTTGATAGTTAAAATACTGTTTGGACATGTATAATATTACTGATAAAAATGGTGTTTTATGAGTGGAAAGTTTGAAATTTAGAAAAATTAGACCAAATCACTTTTTCAAATTTGAAAATTTTCATCTATAAAAATTGTCAAATTCTATAAACAAACAATGTTTTCAAAAAGAATTAAAAAAAGGTTCAAAATATATGTTCAAACGAGAGCATCGTGCCACCTGTGTAAGACTGTAGCTATTCCATCCTTGTCAATTTTTGCTGAAGAGAGTTGATTATGCACAAAGTTTAGAAATTTGGTAGTACATTTCACAAATGGCAAAATACTTACTTACACACTCAAATTTGTCCGAAAAGTTTTCTAACACACTCTAACTTTACGGGTGACCTATCACCCCCTTAATGTGTTGCCAAGCCCGATGTCGTGGTACGGTTGGAGTGAGATTTGGAGACGCAAGTCATTTACTCCTTAGTTTGAAGACAATTCGATCACACTCAAAGGTGACCCATCGATTCATCATGCGAAAGCTCAGCTTCCAAGGGGAAAAACCAAACGGGCACTCACGTCTCAACAACTCTGGCTGATCTTGAGGAGATGTGGGAGAGAATGAGTTATGAAAGAATTACAACAATGTTTTAGGATCCTTGCCCTATAAATACTTTCTTTTCCCCTCACATGTACCCGCTTAATCACTCTCTACGTATATAATGCATATTGTTCTTGTACTGCATTGAATTGATGTTGTTCTCTTAGCTCGTGTAGTGGCTTCCATTGCTATCATTGAAGCATCAACGACATATTCAATACGATTTCTCTTACTTTGATTTCTTTACACATTCGTTCATATTGCAACTTATCGATTCGTGATTGTCAATCATTTAGTGATCATCCAATTGTTGTTCAACTATTTAATCACGTGCAAATATTTAATTGTACGCCTAAAATCTTGATATAGAGAATTGTTTGTGCCAAAAAATTATAAATTTAATTGTGTAATCTAAAATCAAGATCTAGGAAATACAATTTGGTCCAGCCATTTTGTTTTGCTAGAATAGATGGAATATAGAGCTAACAATTTTTAAATGAATAACAGCTGTTACGGATAGCTGAATTTGTAACTTATACCATAATCGCTTGAACTGCTAGGACACTTGCACAACAACGAGACTTTTTTTAGCTAAGCATCTAAAAGGATTTTTCCGACCCATTCTTTAGTCATTGTTTTAAAAAGAAAAAAAGATTATCACCCCCACATAACCATTTCCAACTTCCATTGTGTCTTACTTTTAGCTAAGTCTGCATAGATCTGGAGAAATTATTTGAGATTGAGATTAAGAATTTTTAAAGCAAGAAATATGCCACTATAAGTCTCTTCGTACACTAACGTCTCTTAAAAGTCCTCTCACGTCCTTGTCTTTTCGACCCACCGTACATCGTTGGCAGCTACATCTCCGAGCGACCAGGTAACTCGTACCCAATCATTTCCCTCTCATCTGATCTTTCTCCCTTCCCCTTCTCCCTGTCTCCTCTTCTTTATTTCTTTGCATCCCAATTGCTACTCCACGCAACACCCATCGTCCTTACTTCTGCTTCACCGACGCCGACCGGCCAGAGACCATCACCTGAACAGAAAATCACTCTGAAACGCTGCAGTAAGAGGCAGCCGTTGTAAGTCATTCGGATCGTTTTTTTTTCCTCTTCTTTTACCGCTTTGATTTATCCATCCAAGTTGCGATCTGCAGTTTGTTTCATTTAGTTGTTGTTCTTTACTGCTAGTCTCCAAACTATCTTGTTGTTCCTCTCATATTCTTGTTAATGAGTGTTGCTGTATTGATTTCTTGAATTCTTGCTTTCTTATTCGCTCGTATTGCTTACCTTAGTGTACAAAAGTTTTGATTTCTTGTTTCTTGGCTTGGAATTTTGCATAGTTTCATCCTTAGTTAGTCAGCCTTGCTTAGGTAAATTTATTGCTTTCCCGTAGTGGCTTTATCGAATGATGTTAGTCTGAGGGTGGGGTCCAAGGGTTCCAAAAGTATTGCTAGGATTAGAATTGGGTCATGGAATATCGGGTCATTGTCCAGGAAATCCATCGAGTTAGTGAAGATTCTCATGAAGAGGAGGGTATTGCTTGTATCCAGGAGACCAAGTAGGTGGGTACTAAGGCGCGAGATGTCGATGGGTATAAGTTGTGGTATTTCAGGGTCTCGAGAAATAGAAATAGTGTAGGCATCCTTGTTGATGAAGACCTTCGCGACCAAGTTGTTTAGGTCAAGAAAGCAAATGACGGGATGATGTTTATTAAGGTGGTTGTTGGAGGGCTTACCTACACCATAATTAGTGCTTACACACCTCAAGCTGGCTTGGACGATGAGGTCAAGAAGCACTTTTGGGAGGATCTGGATAAGGTAGTTCGGAGCATCCCATTACCGAGAAGCTTATCATAAGAGGAGATTTCAATGACCACATAGGAAAGTCTACATGGGGATATGATGATGTGCATGGCGGTTGCAGTTTTGGGGATAGAAATATTGGAGGAGTCACTCTTTTGGATTTTGCTAAAGCTTTTGAACTAGTGATAGTTAATTCGAGTTTCCAGAAGAATGAGGAGCACTTAGTCACCTTTCGCAGTTCGGGGGCGAAGACTTAAATTGACTTCCTACTTCTTAGGAAGAGCGATAGAAGAGCCTGTGTGGATTGTAAGGTTTTCCCGGGTTAGAGTCTCGTAATCCAACATAGGCTCTTAGTTTTGGATCTGGAGATCCAAGAGAAGAAGAAGAAGAAGAAGAAGAAGAAGAGGGCTCCAGTTGTTCGACCGAGAATTAATTAGGGGCGTTGAACAGTGGTAAGATTCAAGAGTTGGGAGAGAATATTGTAGCTATGGGGGCTTGGGAGAGTAGAGGAGATACTGACAATATGTGGTCCTAGACAGGGGATTGTATGAGAAGGGCAGCTAAAGAGGTCTTAGGGGTTTCGAAGGGTAACCCTGGTAAACACAGAGGTGACTGGTAGTGGAATGATGAAGTCCAAGAAAATGTGGAGGCCAAGAAGGAGGCCTACCTGAAGCTAGTGGAGAGTAAGGACGAGGAAGAAAAGAGGTTAATAAGGAAAGGTATAAGAATGCGAAGAAGGAAGCGAAGTTAGCGGTTACAGACGCTAAAACAGTAGCTTTTGAACGCTTGTATCAGGAGATAGCGAGCAAAGGTAGAGAAAAGAAGCTGTATAGGCTTACCAAGGCAAGGGAGAGGCCGGCACATGACCTAGATCAAGTGAAGTGCATTAAAGATGACGATGGTACAGTGTTAGTGGAAGAGGCCCACATTAGACGGAGATGGGAAGAGTACTTCCATAAACTTCTAAACGAGGAGACGGATAAGAGTATTGCTAGGTCATCTAGAGCACTCAGAGAGCCACTGTGATTCAGGGCACTGCGAGTGTATTAGATTTAGAGAGGTCCAAGAGACAATTCGTAAGATGAGAGGGAGAAGAGCGACCGGGCCCGGAGAGATCCTGGTGGAGTTTTAGAAGATTTCAGGTGTAATAGGTTTAACATGGCTGACTGGGTTGTTTGATGTTATCCTGAAGACGACAAGGATGCCCGAAGAATGGAGGTAGAGTACTATGATTCAGTTGTACAAGAACAAGGGCGATTTTCAAAATTACAACAATTATAGGGGCATCAAACTATTAATCCATACCATGAAAATCTGGGAGAGGGTGGTTGAAAAGAGGATGAGGAGGGATGTGGCAGTTTCTAAGAAATAATTCGGATTCATGCCTGGGAGATCGACTACAGAATTTATCCACCTTCTGAGGAGGTTGATAGAGCAGTATAGGGACAAGAAACGAGACTTACACATGGTGTTTATTGACTTAGAGAAGGCTTATGGCAGAGTCCCAAGGGAGGTTTTGTGGAGATACTTAGAATCTAAAAGTGTTCCAGTGGCATACATCAGAGCGATTAAAGGTACGTACGATGGCGCCAAGACCCAAATGAGAGCAGTTGGAGGTGATTCTGATCACTTCCCAGTCCAGATGGGGTTGCATCAGGGGTCGCCACTTAGTCCATTTTATTTGCTCTAGTGATGGACGAATTGACATGGAGCATCCAAAGGGAAGTATTGTGGTGTATGTTATTTGTAGACGATATAGTCCTGGTTGATGAGACTCATAGCGGAGTTATGATAAGCTGGAGGTTTGGAGATGTATCCTGGAGTCCGAAGGTTTCAAGCTGAGCAGGACGAAAACAGAGTACATGGAGTATAAATTTAGTGATGCATCTCAGGAGTCGGAGGTAGTCGTGATTTCTTGACTCCCATGTCATTCCCCAGAAGAGGAGCTTCAAGTACCTTGGTTCTATCCTGCAAGGTACTTGAGAAATTGGTGAGGATGTCACTCATCGTATAGGAGCAGGCTGGTTGAAGTGGAGACTCACGTCTAGTGTCCTATGCGATAAATAGACTCAAAGGTAAGTTTTATAGAGCGGTTGTTAGGCCTGCTATGTTTTACAGAGCGGAATGTTGGCCAGTCAAGACGTCACACATCTAGAAGGTGAGTGTAGCAGAGATGAGAATGCTTAGATGTATGTGTGGCCATACGAGGATGGATAAGATTAAGAATGAGTCCATTCGTGACAAGGTTGGAGTGGCTGCAATCATAGAAAAGATGCACGAAGCGAGGCTGGGATGGTTCGAGCATGTGAGAAAAATGAGCATAGATACTCCGTGAGGAGGTGTGAGATTGTTAGTTTGGGCCTACGTCGAGGTAGAAGTAGACAAAAGAAGAATTGGGGTGAGGTGATTCGTCAGGACATAGCTCACCTCCAGATCACCGCGGACAGGACCATTAATAGGAAAGCGTGGATGTCGAAGATTATGATAGAAGGTTAGGTAGTAATCGTGAGAGTGTTGTCTTAATATCATTTGTAGTATTTAGATACTTTGTTTATTGATTTCTGCATCTGTACTAATTGCATTATTATCTGTTTACTTTAGCTATCATTATTTTCTTTATCATAGGTAGCTCATCCTATTTTTGATAGTGTGTGGCGGATTATTGTTTCTTGAGCTGAGGGTATATCGAAAACAGTCTCTCCACCTCGGTGGGGGTATGATCTGCGTACATCTCACCCTCCTCAGACCCCACTTGTGGGATTATACTGGGTATTTTGTTGTTGTTATATAACCATTTTCAACCATTATACACTTTTTGTAACCATATTTTATCTTTTCTTTCTTTTTCTAGCATATTTATTAGATATAATTTGATGATATAAATATTTAAAAAATATAAGACAAATATATATATGTGTATATATGTGCATAGAAGCTATATATAAAGAATATCAATCTAATTATATGTCATATTTTAATTATAAATTATATTTTTAATATAAATATTGTGGCTAGATTATGTTAGTGCTAGGTGACTTGTTGATATGGTATATTGAGACTATTTATGTGGAAATCCGAAAAAAAAAAAACATAATTGAAACTTACAATTTTTGGTTCAGACTTTTTTTTATTTAACTGAAAATAATAGAGTTCAGCCAAACTATTGAAGTGCGCTGAAATAATCGTGTCAAATGTAAGGGCTCATTACATATTCTCCCAAAAGACAACTGAAATGTCATTGTTGATTCGGATTTTAATTTGATGGATATGTATAATATGATAAAGCTGTGTGCGTGTGGGGTTTTATCAGGATATGGTGGAATAATTTCCGAGGATTGATTCTAAAATAGGCACGTGAGGATGGACGGTGGGTAGGATATTTTATCAAGTGGCCATCTTATGATAATGATTCTGTTTGGATTTTGTTTCGGTTTTGGGGTGTCAATTTGGTACGGTTACATCATGCATTTCATGTGATGAAATTGGAATCTTAAAGTACGATTTTATATATGTATGAGATAATTTTCATAAAGACAATAAGTAAAGAATAATCGATTATTAGACAGTGATTTAAAGGTGATAATATATGATAGGAGTTACTGCACAAGAAATACTTATTTTAATCCTTTACAGTTGCAGTAGCTGAAACTCTTGTCAAGTACGTGTATTGTGTGAAAACATGTGGAGTATAAATATTCTTTTGATGATATGTAGCTTTCTCATTTGTATCTAGAAATAAATTTTCTTTTGAGGGATGTAGTTTTTCCATTTGTATCATAAATGAAATAGGTGGTCGTATAATATTGGTAGATTTGATTTTATTGTCCTTTTGTAATTACACTATAGCTTTAGTTATATGGTCTTTTCATAAGAAATTATTAAAAAATTTATACAAAAAATTTACAGCTAACACATAAGCTTTGTAGGATCATTTTCTTTTTATCTAATTTTTAGAGCGCATACGAGATCACTTCCTCTAAAATGGCTTATATTGAGGGATTACGCATATAAAAAATCTATACCAAATAAGTTAATCAAAATATAAATTTGAGAACTTACTTGTTCTCCTTGTTAGCAGAAGCGGTAGTAATGGATCTTAAATTGTGGTTAGAATCACTGGTCGTCGGTGGTTGTCATAGTAACGGAGCAACTCTTTTATCCCCAGTCTAAACACTAGTTAATTTGTATAGAGAAGAGTAGTTAGGAGAAAAGTACGTATTTATTTCTTAGTGTGTTTGATTGTATATACAATTTTATATACAGTAGTTGTCCTCTTATAGGACTCTACCTAGTAACTTATCTTTTTACCTGGATATATTTTAAGAGGACCCTTTGTGTGTGGACTCTTAAACAAATAAATCCAACATCTCCCATTCATACATAATGTGAGCAGGGGCGGATCCAAAAATTAAAGGTTACGGGTGCCACTTTTTGTATCTACTCTTAGCAGGTCGGGGCGGGTCGGAAACAATTTTGTTACTTCAACTTTTATTAAGCATTATTTCTCAATAGACAAATAAGTTAAGTTTAATTTAATAAATTTTTACAGTTGTTTTAATGTTTTTAGTATGAAAGAACATTGCCAATATTTGAAAGAGTACCCAAATTTGAAAATTTACAAAAAAAAAAAAAAAAAAAAAAAAAAGAAGCTTAACTATTGGTATATATTATCTTTTACTAGAATAATTTATCTTCAATAATTCTTCATCTTAAATGTTACGTTTTATGATATTTTTTTTCACAACAAAAATATTTGATTTTTTATCTAACCACTTAGTTTTTAAAAAGTCAATAGAAACTGGTCAAATTATTCTTCTATATATATAGATGGTATTATCATAAGGGAAAATCATATATTCATTAAAATTATTTAAATTTTTACCAAAAATAAGGTCATCATGAAATAAGAAATAATGACAGAAACAAAAAAAATAAAAAACAAAAAAGAAAACAACAACAAAAAGGAAAAAAAAAAAGGAGAGAAAAAAAGGAAGAGAGAAGGACATTATTATTAGAAAATAAAAGGAATAGAAAAAAGGGGAAAAGAAATTAACAAAAGACAAGCCTACCCTAGGCCTGGCTAATACAAAGTACAAGCGTACTTGTTGCAAGACACAAAAAAAATAGATGTTGTCATCTGAATTCGAACCCACACATTAGGGATAGAGCATGCAATCTTCGCCACTGGCACCATGGTGCCTTAGTTAACAATGGGTGCCAAAGTTAGTATATGTAGTATTTTGCTGATAAATATACATAAATATACAAAGTCCCGCCGAAGCTTGCGGGTGCCATGGCACCCGGTCCGTTGCCTGTAAATCCGCCCTTGAATGTGAGTGCTCCTACGATGTGAGAAACATATTCTCATCGCATCTCTACAAATATTCATACAGTGAAGTAGACCGTAGGACCAGCATATTGTGAGAGATCGGTGCTATATATTAGTTAGGACTACATAGTCTGTCGTCGAGTATAAACCTACAAGTAAATTATAAAGTATGCATACCCTAGATCATATGAATCACATTTGATATCCTCTCAAAATCCCAAATGTCATTATTCTTTATATTCACAATTATAACTCATAAGTTATAACTGGCGCACCTGTGAACACAAATTAATGATCTTCCTCTTCTCATGATTATCTTAACATTAACTCAACTGATTTTCTAGATATGTCTTGCCAGACTGCATCCATTTACATAATCTTTTGGAAATACACTAAGATAGCTAACATTAAAGTAAGTCTCAAGTATCTGATCAGAGTCACTGAGGGTATAAGTATTGAGCCACCGAAAAGGCTCTAAGTCTGACACAACATTAAGTTGAGATTTAACTTATGTTAACCAAATGGTCGACATTAGTACACATGGTATGAAACACATGCTACAACATTTTCTCCTTTCCTTAAGGAGCGTATGCCTTTATAAAGTATGTTGTGTAGATAAAATTTAGACACCATAAGTATCTAAATTCGAGTTCCTTAAACTCACATCTAGCTCACAAAGTAGACTAGCTGGACATCATTTCACCTTAATAACCTTATGTCATTGTTTAAGCAACTCTAGTGATTTTAAGCATATAGCTCTCAAATTATCCGTTTGATAATTTTTCTTAAAATCAAGCCTCATCTCCACTTATCACTAAGAAAAGAAGGCGGTTGCATGTGTGAGAAGGCCAATCTCTTGTCTATCCGACATACAAAAAAAAAGTAATTAATTGAAGAATGTACTAAACATTCAATAATCATGAATATGTATGTATGTATGTACGTAAATCAACTTTATTGATTATCAAAGAACATAGTTTTGTGAACAACTGGAAAAACAAAGAATAATACAAATCATTCAAAGTCTACGCAAGCCTTGAGACCTAGTGTGTCTCACAAATGCATCTCTAGCTAAAGGCTTGGTCAGCGGATCTGCTACCATATCTTCTGTAGATATTTTCACCAAGTTCAACCTCTTGTATTTATACATGTCTCTTTTATAATAAAACTTGATATCTATGTGCTTAGTATCACAATGATGCTTAGGGCTTTTGCTGCATCAATTGCAGTAAGAGCAACACTGGTTCATCATTTTCAGTGTTATCCAACAAGCTTTTCAAAAGCTTATTCAACCAAACAACTTTTTGTGTTGATTTTGAGAGAGCCACATATTCGGCTTCCATCGTAGATAGTGCTACACATGATTTCTTCTTACTCCTTCTTTATATGGCACCATTACTAAGTAAAAAGACATATCCTGAGGAAGACTTCCTCTCATCTAAATTCCCTCCATGATCAGCATCAAAGTATCCAACTAATTGCAAATCACTGACGCCTTGATAACTGTCACGACCCAGATTTTGACTAAGCCGTGCGGGCACCCGACATCCTCTCCTAGACCTGTTGGGCAAACCCTTCTGAATTGAATTCACAATATAAACATAAAATCAACTTTTAGATAGGAAATAAGAGCTAAAGAGACACAAACAAAGCTATACATAAGCTGTACAGAAGAAGTTACAGCTAACTACCCGATGTACTAGGTTTAGGGCTATCCAGACAGACATCTAAGAATACAACTGAAGTATAAACATATCCTGAAGGGACCAAAATATAACTGAGATAATAAACATAAAACTGGTGGCTATCCTGAACTAAAGTTTGCGCACCCTGACAGATGAAGTCATCTTCGCTCCTTAACAATATGGCGAACTTAATCCTGGAGCGAACCCTGACAGCTGAAGTCGTCTTCGCTCCTTAACAACGTGGCGAACTTAATCCTGGAGCGAACCTTGTTCCAAAGTTATCAGTGCTACTCAACAACCTCTTTTCCTTTGAATTCATTGCCAAATGATCCCACTGGATGATTCGGGGCGAAAATTCTATCTTTTTCCTTCTCCTTTTCCTTTCCTTTCTCTTTTTTCTGGCTTTTTTGTTTCTTCACTGTCTTCTCTGTTTCTCGCCTTTTTGTTTCTGCTCATTTTGTTTAGCTAAGGGATATAAAATCCCTTAGCCACTACCTCCAAGATTTTACTTATTCTTTCTTTCTTTTTTTTTTCTTTTTTTGGAAAACTTGTTATCACGACGAAAATTAAAACGGAAGCCTACAAAATTCAGAATAATCTCAAATTTCTCAAGCAAGATATACAAAATGTATGTGACATAATCGCAAAGGCGGATCTCAAATTGCATTCCTGAAACTTAAGATGCAAATTAAACGGAAAGAGATCAGATTATTAATTTTCGGGACTTCAGCGGAAACTATCCGAATGACCTCGGAATTCACTTTTGAAAGTTCATACAGGTCACAAATGACCATACAAACCTAATGACACTTTCATATTTCTAATCGAAGCTTATTCGCCAAAATCGAGCTCGAAAGCCTCTTTTGAATATTTGCCGACAACGGAAATTGATACCTTCTTCCGATACCTACCAAACGAAGTCTGATTTAGTTCAAATTTTAAAAATAGGTCCTAATGGATCTTACGAAGATTTTAAAATTATCAGCACGTCAATTGGAATCCTAACTTCTGAAATGACTACCTAAGGTCGTTTCATTTTCATCCACTTAGACTCTCGTTCGTCCGAACGAACGTAAGTCTAAAGAAAAATTCACACAGATAATAAGAGAACTTGTACGACCTTCATTCTCAGATAAGAAGACTCACAAACGATAGGGAAGAAAGAATGGAAATTGTCTAAATGCCACCATAGCCTCTCGTAGATAGGTACTGACGTCTCCGCTCAATAACCGAGACTCTACTAGACACTGTCTTAGAGCTCATTTGGGTGAGTTAAAAGTGGCTTATAAGCTTATAAGTCCATTAATATATGTTTGGTAACTTTAAAAATTTTGGACTTATAAGCCATAAGTGGCTTAAAATCCACTTTTTGAGAAGTTAGAAGTTAAGATTTCCCAACTTCTCAAAAAGTGGCTTTTAAGTCACTTTTTGACTTATAAACCACTTAAAATAAGCTGCTAATAAGCCCATCGAAACAGGCTCTTAGTCTAATAGACTCTAAACCTGGCTCTGATGCCAACTGTCACGACCCGGATTTTAACTAGGTCGTGCGGGCACCCGACATCCTCCCCTAGACCCGTCGGACGAACCCTTCTGAATTGAATTCACGAAATAAACATAAAATAGACTTTTAGATAAGAAATAAGACCTAAAGAGACACAAACATAGCTATACATAAGCTGTACAGAAGAAGTTACAGCTAACTACCCAATGTACTAGGTTTAGGGCTATCCATAGAGACAATTAAGGATACAACTGAAGTATAAACATATCCTGAAGGGACCAAAATATAACTGAGATAATAAACATAAAACTGGCGACCATCCTAAACAAAAGTTTGCAAACTCTGACAGCTGAAATCATCTTCGCTCCTTAACAACATGGCGAACTCAATCCTGGAGCGAACCCTGACAACTAAAGTCGTCTTCGCTCCTTAACAACGTGGCGAACTTAATCCTAGAGCGAACCTTGTTTCAAAGTTATCAGTGCTACTCAACAACCTCGTTTCCTTTGGATTCATTGCCAAACGATCCCATTGGATGATTCGGGGTGAAAATTCTATCTTTTTCCTTCTCATTTTCCTTTCCTTTCTCTTTTTTTGGGGTTTTGTTTCTTCACTGTCTTCTCTGTTTCTCGCCTTTTTATTTCTGCTCTTTTTGTTAAGCTAAGGGATATAAAATCCCTTAGCCACCGCCTCCAATATTTTACTATTTCTTTCTTTTTCTTTTCTTTTTTTTGAAAACTTGTTATCGCGATGAAAAATTAAAACGGAAGCCTACAAAATTCAGAATAATCTCAAATTTCTCAAGCAAGATATACAAAATGTATGTGACATAATCGCAAAGGCGGATCTCAAATTGCATTCCTGAAACCTAAGATGCAAATTAAACGAAAAGAGATCAGATTATTAATTTTCGGGACTTTAGCGGAAAACTATCCGAACGACCTCGGAATTCACTTCCGAAAGTTCACACAAGTCACAAATAGTTATACAAACCTAACGACACTTTCGGATTTCGAATTGAAGCTCATTCGCAAAAATCGAGTTCGAAAGCCTCTTTTGAAAATTTATCGACAACAGGAACTGATATCTTCTTTCGATTCCTACCACACGAAGTCCGATTTAGTTCAACTTTTAATGACAATTCCTAATGGATCTTACGAAGATTTTAAAATTATCGGCACACCAATTGGAGTCTTAACTTCTGAAACGACTACCTAAGGTCGTTTAATTTTCATCCACTTAGACTCTCGTTCGTCCTCGAACGAGCTTAAGTCTAAAGTAAAATTCACACGGAAAATAAAAGAACTTGCACGACCTTCATTCTCAGATAAGAAGAGTCAGGCACGATGGGGAAGAAAGAAAGGAAACTGTCTAAATGCCATCATAGCCTCTCGTAGATAGGTACAGATGTCTCCGCCTGATAACCGAGACTCTACTAGACACTGCCTTGTGAGAATAGCAAAGGGGGGCTGGACACTAGTTGTGCGAGTGGAATTACCCAACTGGACCTAGTCAGCCCGAACCGTTTTGTGGTTCTAGAGGACCCTGAGTCCCAAACCTGCTCTATCCCACGTTGAGATTTTAGAAAAAAATGGGCTTGGGCCCTCGAGCCCATAAGAGAAGTACTGCTCTGGACTAGGATGGTGCTGTTCTGCTTAAAACTAGGCTAGGAAATGGGCCGGTTGGTCGAGACTTGCTTCGGAATTAGCAGGGGAACTACTTCCAAATAAATCAGTCCACCTGAAGCCCCTTCCTCCAACGCTCTCTCCTGATCCTAATAGACTCTAAACCGGGCTCTGATACCAATAGTCACGACCCGGATTTTGACTAGGCCGTGCGGACACCCGATATGCTCCCTTAGACCCGTCGGGCGAACCCTTCTGAATTGAATTCACAAAATAAACATAAAATCGACTTTTAGATAGGAAATAAGACCTGAAGAGACACAAACATAGCTATGCATAAGTTGTACATAAGAAGTTACAGCTAACTACCCAATGTACTAGGTTTAGGGCTATCCAGACAGACGTCTAAGAATACAACTGACGTATAACATATCCTGAAGGGAACAAAATATAACTGAGATAATAAACATAAAACTGGTGGCCATCCTGAACAAAAGTTTGCAAACCCTGACAGTTGAAGTCATCTCCGCTCCTTAACAACATGGCGAACTTAATCCTGGAGCTAACCCTGACAGCTGAAGTTGTCTTCGCTCCTTAACAACGTGGCGAACTTAATCCTGGAGTAAACCTTATTCCAAAGTTATCAGTGCTACTCAACAACCTCTTTTCCTTTGGATTCATTGCTAAACGATCCCACTTGATGATTCGGGGGTGAAAATTCTATCTTTTTTCTTCTCCTTTTCCTTTCCTTTCTCTTTTTACTTGTTTTTGTTTCTTCACTGCCTTTTCTATTTCTCGCCTTTTTGTTTCTTCTCGTTTTGTTAAGCTAAGGGATGTAAAATTCCTTAGCCACCGCCTCCAATATTTTACTTTTTCTTTCTTTTTTTTTTGAAAACTTGTTATCGCGACGAAAATTAAAACGGAAGCTTACAAAATTTAGAATAATCCCAAATTTGTTAAGCAAGTTATATAAAATTTATGTGACGTACTCGCTAAGGCAGATCTCAAATCAGATTCCCGACACTCAAGATGCAAATTAAACGGAAAGAGATCAAATTATTAATTTTCGGGACTTCAGCGGAAACTATCCGAACGACCTCATAATTCACTTCTGAAAGTTCACACAGGTCACAAATGACCATACAAACCTAACGACACTTTCAGATTTCGAATCGAAGCTTATTCGCCAAAATCGAGCTCGAAAGCCTCTTTTGAAAATTTACCGACAACGGAAACTGATACCTTCTTCCGATACCTACCAAACATGTCGATTTAGTTCAAATTTTAAAGATGGGTCCGATGGATCTTACGAAGATTTTAAAATTATCGGCACGCCAATTGGAGTCTTAACTTCCGAAACGACTACCTAAGGTCGTTTAGATAACAAAGTGTGTAGTCAGTTGTTCCCCTCAGATACCTCATGATCCTCTTTACTGCTTGCCAATATGCTGGACCTGGATCAGATATGATATCTACTTACCAAGCCAACTTCTTGAAAAACATCAGGTATAATACACATCATAGCATACATTAGACATCCGATTACGCTTGTATAAGGAACTCGCCTCATCTTTTATGTCTCTTTAGGAGTCTGAGGACATAACTGATTTCCCAAGATATAGCCTTTGTGATGCAGTCCAGCCGGATCAAGCTTTCATTCCTTTAAGACCATTCACGAGTAGTCAAGCTAAGGAGCTTCATGATGTTCAGTTGATGGTGATGAAGAGCTATGATTGTGCAATGATGGAAGAAGCAGGCAGGCATGTTGGAGGTTACAAGAGATGTGTTGATTAGCATTGGAGAAGGAGAGATGATTGGATCTAGTTGAGGCTGAGACCTGGTGAGCTCAACGAGCTACTCAACGAGCTCATTCTTTGGGCGTTAGGAGCTTGGGAAATGGGCAGCAGCATAGTTAACTCAACGAGCTCTTATTTGATACTTTGCATAGACGATCATAGTTAGGTGAATGACACTCTTTTCGCCCTGCGTGGTCATTTAAATTTAGCCTTTTTCATGGTTATTCATTGACATTATAGATAAGTGCTAAAATTGACATGCTAATTCCTCTAAAAAATTTTGCCTATTTTTGCTTAAATTTCTGTCAATTTGTTTAGCCATTTAGTCATTTAGTTAAGTGAAAATTACCAAAAAATATAATTTGATGTGAGTAATGATTTATTTGCATATTTAGTTGTTTGTGATATTTTGTCTAATTCTTTTTCAACTTAAAGTGCTTAACTAGTTTATGAGTGATAAATGGCCATTTGGGCCACGCAAATTTAGCAAAAGAAAAGAAATAGATCAGCCCAAGTGATTTTGACCCAGCCCAATGACTTATGTATATATGGTATTTCTTTTCCATTTGGGAGTAAAACTTCGCACAATCCACACATGGCCAAATCCTTGCCATTTTTTGACAAACCCACCGGATATCGCCCCACTATCGAACCACTGCGAGCTACCACTGTTCCGCCGGTCGGTCACTGTCTGCCGTCGCCGGCGGCTTTTAAAATCTACATCAACAGAATCTCCTCGCCTTCCTCTCTTCGATTCTACCACTAGTTTTCCTAAAAGACGCCCCAATCATAGTAGATCGGGACCGAAAGTGGCGGAGAAACTCACTCCGACCACCTTTGCTTTTTTCTTCCGGCGACCTTTACATGTCCAGGCTCGTTTTCCCCTCCCCGTTCTCATCGTATATACTGATTGGTTGAAAAAATCCTCCCCCGGCTAAAACATAACGGAAACAGTCTTGGAACCCGTTGTTTGTCTATTTCTCGTGCTTCTATCTTCCACTATTCTCTTGTTCTAGTTGAGAAAACCCCAAATGAGGTCGTTTCAATTAGAACAAGAAAAGGGTGGACTTTGATTCTGATGGCAATGGTGCTTCCTGTTTTGGTTCTACGACGTCGACGCATCAAAGCTAGGGAAGCGGTAATTTGATGGTGGTTGCAATGGGGAGACTGTGAGGGAATTCGTGTGATAGTGAGATGGTGTCGATGTGGCATCGAGTGAGTTTGATGATGGCTGGGTGTTGAGACGATGACGACGAGGCAGCTTTAAGCACCTTTGCTTCATTGGCGTTGTTTTAGGCAGTGACGAGGGCGTGCGATAGATTTTAGGCTAGGAGATAATGTTCATGTTTGTTTCTGATATGTTGTGATGGTGATGAAGCAAAGACAAGGGCAATGGTGGATTAGCGGCTAACTTAGTGGTACATCAGGCTGCTTTGATGTTACTGTAAGGATGGTGATGTTGCAGCGTCTTGGTTTGAAGCGAGTCAGTGGTGTTATTTGATACAGTTCGTGGTGAAGCCGCAACGAGGCAATTGTGGTGACGCTTGACAGGGGCGTGAGGGTCCAGTCATGGTGGTGCCGATGCTGTCTGTTGTTGCTATGAAGCGAAGTGATATCAACGCAATTTCTGAGTTTGGTAATTGATTAGTTAACTCTCTAGCTTCTTTGATTTCAGATTAGTGTTAGTAGTTCCAAGCCTGTTTGATTGATGTACACAGTTGTGTCTTGGTTTCCATGATTATTAGTTTAAGATCGAGGCTGAGCAGTTTTAATTGGAGTTTATTCATTCGTACATTTTACTTGTCGTAATCATTTATCAGAAAATTGGTGAATGAACGTGAGTTGGTAATGAAGTCTTGTTAGCCCGATTGATTAGCATTGGTTTCATGTGAGGGTACTGTGAGTTCAGTAACTTCAAGTTATTGTTTTAGTCTAACTAGTGTTTGCTTTGAATTGGTTATTGATCATGTCTCCAAATTCCAAAGTATGCAGTATTGTATAATTGTGTTTAAATATGTGTTAAGGCATAAATTGATCAATTTAGTTTCGATTAAGCATGGTTGGGAAATTGGAGATAGTTTTCATTCTCTGTTTTGATAGTCTAGTTAGTGTTTTGATGCTAGAATTAAATCTGAAAAAATTTGAAAAAAAAGAGAAAAGGAATCTCACAAGTCAAAAGAAAGTACAAGACAACCAGCTTGAGAATAGGCTTTACAGCCATCTTTTTGTTGCCTAGCTAAGCTTTTCACTTTGCTGAAAAGTAAAAGCAAGTCACACTCTACCCTTACTTACTTTACATTAAATTGTTGGCATGCTTGCTTTGTCCTTTAGGAAGAGCATTAAATTTTTAGGGCTTGGAGGGTGAGGACGGGGCTGATCTTATTTCAGCTATATAAAGAGTTATACAAGGCTCATTAAAGACACCAAGAAAAATTCAAGGCACAACATTTATTTCACATTCACTAAGTTCTGAAAAAATTGAGAAAAACAAAAACAGAAAAGAAGGTAAAAATAAATAGAGAGGAAGAATAAGTTTGTCTTGGTCAGTCAAGTTCTGAGGTCTTGGTTGGGAGTTTACTGCTGGTTGGAGTTTAGTGTTGCTGCAGTTGTTTGGCTTTCTTGGAGATTAGCTTAAGGAGGTTTTTGCTGTTGTTTGTTGCTTGCCAGGTATTTATCCCTTATCCTCCAATACTTTGTGTACTGATAGTATTTTAATCATCTTTTTTTTGGAATTTAAGCATGAATGAAAAATGTTTATGATTTGTTGGTGTGTTTTAATTTCATAGATATTCATGTTTTTGTCAAAAAGATAGTAAAAGATTATCTACCTAACTTAAAAGATAAGTGAAGGCACTTGTGTTTTGGAGGGCTAAAACTCTCATGGCCTAAATCTGGTCCTAAAGTTCAGATCTGAGCCAAACCTTTTATGGTCTGTACATATGCTTTACATAGAGCATCTTATGCCAAAAATGTAGATATCTGTATATATTTTAGAAAAGAAAAACGAGGAACAAGCAGACCCCACAATATTTGCAATCTATATTTTGCAACTTAAAAACTAAAAAAAAAAATCAAGATCTGAATCCTATAAATACAAACCAGACCATTTAATGCAAATAGAGAGGAGATGTACAAATTGCTAGTGAGCTGACAAAAAATAATACACAGTTTGGATGAAAGAAAAAAAAAATATAATTCTAGGTTTAACTCAAGCTAAGACCTCTTTTTTAATATCAGATGATTAAAATTAAAATCCATTAAACTAGATTTGAAATGAATATATATAACAGAGGCCTTTATGCGAATTACAACACATGAAAAGTGGGCTTATACGAGTTTTACAAGAATAGGCTAATTTTGAGTTGAACATTTAGTTTGGACCATATGCTCAACACATAACCCATCACGAGAAAGGGGCGTAACAATAAAGTGGCTACTTGTCTCATTTCGTTCCTGACAAACAACTTGCGTTGGTGCAGTTGACACACAACAACATTGTCGAATAGAAAATAATTATAATTGTAGATACACAATACCTTGTCAAATTGCGATCAAGTTAAAAATTAACAAAAACAACTTTATAATCTTAGAAATAAATTCCTAAGTGAATCAAGCGTGATCAATGCTTGGACTAGCTTAATCAAAAATAAAAGGTCTGATGTTTATACAGGGTTCATTTGTATTGGAAGTTCGAACAGACTATGTGTCCACGGTTAATTTTCGATAGAGCCACCGTCAATGAGCAAGTGACTTTTCACCCATGAATCAAAGCGTAGCAAAGGAAACAAATAAATGCAATATACAACTCACCTTTATTAATAGTCTCGATGAAGTCAATTAAATTCTTTTAAATAGACCAGGTCCTTGTGAGGTTGGAAATGCTTAATATATTTTATCTATTATGAATTAAAGTGTAATCTGTCCGATCCTCTGTGAGGTTGGATAAGAATAACACTTTAAATTTTTCTGAATCGAAGTTTAAATTCAAATCAAATGGCAAAATAATACAACCATATTTAATAAATTAAAATCGCAATAATAAAGCAACTGTGCTTGGCACAAGACTCGAGGGTGCCTAATATCTTCCCGAGGGTCAACTGAGAACCTTACCTGAATCTCTAACACAGACCATTAGACGAGTCAGAGGTGTTCCAAGGTACCTTTTGGTGACTTGGCACACCTTAAACTTGTCAAGTGGCGACTCGAGTTTTCTCTAAAAATAATTTTGTATCTTTTTTAACATCAATCACGAGCCTTTAAATAATAAACACTCGCAGTTAATTAAATTTTTAGGGCGTGACACTTAGTATTATTTCATTAGTTTCCAGAATACATAGAACATAAAATAGGCGTTGCCTTTTTGTAGAGAAGCTCTCTAGCTTCTTCTTTATCATCCTAACACTTGGAACTCGTGGAGATATCACCATCATGATTCCATTGCTTGGTTCAGGTTTCTTATCTTCCTTGGAATAAACTTTCACATATTGAATGTTATTTCCATTCTTTCTTCTAATTTCTATTCTTCCTAGTCTTAAATTCTTGTTCATGTGATTGTTTCTATCTTCATAATTCCTCTTGCATCAGTTGGTATTAGAGCTTAGAAAGGGTTTGTTAACAATCTCAATCCTGTTCTTCGTGCCTTAGTTAGGATTTCTGGTTTTTGGTTTTCTTGTTTTCGTTTTTTTTTTTAAAAGAAGTGAAAAGCGTGAAAAAGAGAAGAAGAAAAGTTGTGTGGAGTTGTTACATGCCTAGGGTTAAGAAAATTTGAAAAAGAAGTGTTCTTGATTGATTTTTGAAACCCTAATTGAATCTTGATGTGTTTCTTGAAGAATTTGGCCTTGTTTCTTGGATCTTGTATAGGTGCTGGCATTCTTGGACTTGAAGAACTAGTTTTCTTGAGTACTCGAATTGTTCTTGAACAATTGAGGAAGTTCTTAATTGATTTCTTGAGAGTTCTTGACAAAAAGTACTAAAAATACGTTTAAAAACAAAGTGGAAGAGACGTGTAGTGAGATTCATGAAGCAGTCTTGATCGAATTCTTGAAGATTAGTTGAGTTCTTGAAAGAAAAAGCTAGGTTCTTGAAGGATAGAAGTGCAGCGAGTTCTTGATCATTCTTGAGCTTTTTGAACTGTGATTCTTTGGCTAGATATGTGAGTTCTTGAACAACAATTTCTGTTCTTGAGTAGGAATTAAATTAACTTGATTTAATCTTGAAAGACTAGCCTTTACACGTTGAGGTTTGTTGGTGAATTTCTAAATTTTTGAGGTTGAAGAAAGGAAGAGAAGTGATGCACTGTTAGGAGAAAAAGAGAAGCCCTAAGCCTAATTCAAGAGGGAAACAACTCCTAATTCAAAAGGGAAAAGTTTACCCACTTTTCATTTAAGGAAATTAGTTTTCCTTAGGCTTTAGATAAGACTTTTACATGGTTTGAAAGGGGAAAATTCAACATCTCAAAACGTGTGAAGTAGTTGGAAAAGTGGTAAAATTTCTCCAAATTTGAGTTGGAAAGCATGAAAAAAGGAGGAAAAACTTATTCAACTCTAAAAAGGAGGAGGAAAAACCTGTTGGGATTGTGAAGTATAGAAAAGTGGTAAAATTTGTCCAACTTGAATTGGAAAGCAAGTAAAATAAGAAAAGCTTGTCCAAAACTGATTTGGAAAACAAAACTAGGTGGAAAAACTTATTCCAATCTACAATGGT